>JAQPPZ010001150.1:947500-2419166 GCA_028583015.1 Wollemia nobilis | reverse complement strand
AATGCATAAAAACTATTCTCCACTGGGATGTTGATCTCCTTGGAATTTCTTCCCATAAATTCCTTTGCAGTACAGGGGACCACTTTCGTCAAGCCTCCATAGGTCTCCCGTATTATCCAATTAAACTTACTTGATCCAGGCGTTGATATATGTGGTTTTTTCCTTTGTGATTTGGTTCTGGGGCCTACTGCATCACCTTTGGAGCAGGTTGTACTTGAGGGTTCCCACTAGAGGGACCAACTCCCCTGTGAGAGGATTATGAGGCATAGGTATTTCTAAGAGGAGGGTTATAACGTTACCTATTTTTGACATTAGGCCGAGTAGGGTCTCTGATATTTGGATTTTGAGCCCCACATCCTTGAGGCCCATGTTGGGTAGGAATGGAGACCTACGGGGGAGGGATATTATTCTAGGTTTGTGGAATAGTATTTTGGGGTGGGGGCTAGTTCTTGGAAAGGTAGTGGATACCCTGGTGCTCCACCTTCCTGAAAAAACTACACTTAATAAACACATTTTCATATTCAAAGTCTTGAGTATGAAGGCCATACATAGATACCAATATAATAGATTTAGGAAGTTCTTTACTTAGGTCCACCAACACACACATGCGAGTAGAAAGAAGTCTTGTTTTGCTCAAGGTTGCAGTATTGATAGCTACCAGTTCCTCAATATTTGCAGCTATCACAGTCAAGATTTTCTCATTATAGAAAAGCAAAGGTAATCCTGGTATCTTAACCCAAATAGGATCCAAATCCAACACCTGGGTTTGGGGGTTGAAATCGGGGGTCCAATGCTTCAGATACAAGCCCCTTTTCCCAAAAAACCAAGGACCTCCTTAAAGAATCCTTTCCATGTCCTGGTCACATTGAAATGTCACCAAAAGGAAACTCTTGGGTAAAGCCCTAATCATCATATCGACCCTTGGCCACCATTTATGGATGGACCATATCCTTATGACTTCCAAGTCCGGTCGAACCCCCATAAATTTCACCACCAGAGACGTTTTGCCCTCCATAGCCACATGCTGAGCTAGGATATCCGGGATGTCTAGCCTACCATTGATGGGTTTTATATTAAAACAAGAGTCAGATAATTTTTTCTTACCATGAAGAGCATTAAGATAAGATGGTATCTAGTTTTTAGGTTTCTCTTTGTCTCCTTCATGGGTCTTCCCTTGATCTTGACATACAGAGTCCTGGTTCCCATCATAGATATCTTCAACCACATTCACCCAATGCCCTGGGTCCAGTTCCAACATAATTTCCTTGTCCACATCCTCCACCTAGGGCCCTTCTATCTCACCAGATCCCAAACCTATCGTACCTACTATTCTACCATCTAAAGCCCCACATCTAGGGTTTATCGTCCCTAGACCTTCTGCTCCTCCTCCTTGCTGCTCCATTGACATCAACCCTCCAAATCAACAATCATATTCAATTGGCTATTTCAATATTAACTTAATTTTTGGTAGATTTGGGTTTGTTACAACTACCTCAATAATTCTTAAGCAAGAAGGCTTGGGCATTTACAAAATCAAAAGAAAAATTTTCCCTCCTCTAATAAAAGGAGGCAAATAATCTAAGCTGGAGGGAAAAAATGCATATTGATAGGGTCAAATATATAGAGGGAGTTAACATTGGTTCCAACTTTATCTCAACAAGAAGACATCTGGGATCTAGTACCAATCAATCTAAGCCATGCAATTTTCTCAAAAACCTGAGTCCTAGGGTGGTGGAAGTAATTTTCCCATGAAACTAGAAGAAGAGAAAAAACAACTAAGGCTCGGGTGATGAGTGGGGGATTTTGACTTCATATACAATTAATAAAGACCACTTACTTAAAATTTTTATACATATATACCATAGGTAATCTTAGTTTTATGATATAGTAGAAGTCTCAACCATTTGCATAATTTTTAAAGTGGTTTACCCGCTTAAGACCTTCGCTTGAAAAGGAGGAATTTTACCTGAATCTATGCCCAATGGACTAAGACACCAATTTTTTGGGTTCCTTACATATATAAGGCTAAATATCCCTTCAGAGTGACCATAACTATAATGATAAATCACATCACCTTTTTCCTAGCAAGGAAAAGTGGAATTTTGAGTTGTAGACAAGCATAAAAGAAAACCCTGATAAAAAAAGGTTCAATGATCAAAGGTAAGGTCCTAGGAGCAAAGAATGTATGAAAGTTGAAAGTTTCTAAGTCATGAATAGAAGACAAGGAACAAAAGTTTTGACAAAGGTATGTAAGACAAAAGTCTAGAAGATTTGAAGTCAAGTGGTCCCAAGTGGTGAAGAAAAATCTCGAAGAAGAAAACATTGACACCCCAAAAGTCAAACTAATGAGGTGCACATTATTTGAGGAATAATGTCATTTCCTATAGAGGAATGGCTCATATCTCCATGAAAGGACAACAATAACATGGAATCCATGGAAAAAGCAACTCAAATATCCAAAGCATTAAATAAAAATATCTTATGCACCCAGATGATAGGAATTCCCAAAATGGATGGATGACAATAAAGATAGTAGTTGCTCATCCAAGGGCTCAAAAATAAATTCAAATCCATGACTTTAAATCCAAAGAACCTTAGAGGGACAAAAATTTAAACAAGACATGAGTCAACATTAGAAGTGGAAGCCACCTAGAAATCTTTGCATGAGTTTTGAAGGGAAAACCCTCTCCTTATAGTCTATAAATATCAGTAGTCTATAAAAACAATCAACTCCTGAATGGCTTGTGGGAAATATTGAACCCCTAATTATAGTATAATATTTATAAAACCTTACTTGCATATATAGATGGGAGTCTAAGTTAAATTTTTAGTATAGCCATTTGTGGTCTCCTATTGACCCGTTTCTATGTGTATGTATTTGTTTGTGATATTTTGCCTAATTTTAGGGTTTATTAAATGTATGTGTGAGGGTCTTGCATCTAATTTTAGACTAGTCACTTTTTTGGCTTTCCTGTGAGACCCACCTTCTCATGCTTGCATAAAACTAGTAACTCTCATCTATGCTTCACTATGTAAAGGAAAGGAAGTGTTCACCACTGGCACATATAGTTTAGGCCTATTTTTGTAGGAAGATCTTAGAAAATCTCTTGGAATATCACCCTCTTATTCTTTTGTTGAGTTGTTTTTATTTTAATCCCTTGCATCACTTTTCTCTTTGTAGAGCATGAGTGCACCTTAAAAATCACATCATAACAAGGAGTCAACCCTATAAAAACTCCCAGAGACCCCCAATTGAGCCGAACCCCATGCTCTTTTTTGTACCCCTACTACGTCGCTCATCATGAGGTGTGATTTCCCAGCTAAAGAAAATCATAGATGAAAATAATGACCAAGTTATGTTGTTTCATACCCACTCTAATACCATGCTAGAATTCAAAATGTTTTCCAAAAAATAACAAAAGAAATATATTCACTCAAATCATATTAAAAAAAAATAAAAGAATGAAAGAAAGGAAAAGGGAAAGAGATAAATATTTGGCGATATGTATATGCACCATAAATAATCACTATATTATCCTTAGATAAGATTCATAACACTTCGGTGATAAAATTATGAGTGTTAGGGTGTATTTATACCAATACCAAATACCCAAATATATAAATAAACATAATCTTAAGCTGGCATAATAAGAAAGGCCCTAAGATTAATTACAAGTTTATAGGGTGGGTTTAACCATAACAAGGTTAACCATAAACCATAGGGCTTACATAATAAAATATTACAATAAATTTAATACATTGTACAATGAATACCCTTAGGTCTATCTAATATTACATCATACAATGTCTTCCTTGACCATGAATTAGATTACACCTTCAACATCTAAAGAGCAGTTCTCTTAGAATTTGGAAAGCAATTCACTAGGAAATACAAGTTTCTTCCTAAATCTTCTTTGGAGAGCAATTCACTCTATTTTTGAAGTGATTCACTTAGAGTCCCTACTCTTAAAAAATTTCAAATTTCAATGTCTGCTAATGAATCTTCTGAATCTATTAGATTTTTTTTTGAATTTTCTAGCAGATCATTCTAGTTTGTAGATAAATCACTATGTAGATCACATTTTGTAATTTTAAAATTAAAAATCCCATTGTAGGCATATATGTGTTTTCATATGAATACATGCTCAAATGCATAAAGATAAAAAATAATATCAATCCATGGAGATTGTTTTATATCATTGAAGGAACACCAAAAGGTAAAGGAAGGAACAAACAATTGCATGGGTGCACCAAGATGATGAGATTCCTACATATAATCCTATTTCTTCAAAAGAAAAATATCCAATGGACAATCTTAATTATCAAAGTCCTACATTCCAAGAAATGGATTTCCTTGGATGTCAAATAAATTATTCACTCATGCTCACAAATAAAACTTGGTCAATTACCGGTCTTGCATTAACTCATATGAACCCATTTTATAGGATGACCTTTGATGCAAAAAACCCCATAAAAAATCTATATTTTACGAATTATAAACAAGTTGTTAATACAAATCAACCCCCAACACCTAATGCATGAATTGCACCACCTACTAGCATGACTACAACTCAAAGTCCACTTGGATCCTTTCTATCTAACACATCCAATATTCCACTTGGACAAATATATTTTTGAATGTAGGATCTTTAGGACAAGTCTCCCCTAACCAAATCTAGGCCTTGACCAAAATTTACAAGTATCAATTGGAAAAGTGGGGATGCAGGTGAACTAGAAAAATATGCAAGGATAAACACCACTTCTATCCAATTAGGTACAATAAAACATTGCAATGACAACCTCCTTAAAATCAATAGGTTCCTATACAAGACTTATAATATCCTTATCTATTGCTAAATAGAAACCTTATTTGAACCAACAATGGGCTTATTGAAATCCATGAACCGCTCCTTTTTAGATACCAATTCCTCATTATCCTCTACCTTACTAACCTTTGTACCAACACCATCAAGTACAACCATACCATTGTCAAGGTTATATGATATACCTTTATCCACCACTACAATCATAATATGGTCAAAATATTCCATAAAATAATCCAACACCTCCACTTAGGTCTAAGAAACAACTTCATGATTATATCTATCAACGACTAGTGAACCTAGGAGTCTATTCCCCTACTCTACTATGAAATATTTACCTAAATTTTATGGAAGCATAAATAATATGATATTGGATCACCTCAGTGATTTTTCTATGTTCAAGTCAATTCATCACATTAATGAGGATCACATTATTTTATGCTTACTAATATACTCCTTGCATGATAAACATGTGTTATGGTACAAAGGTTTGCCTGATAATGCTATCATTAGTTGGACATCAAAAATAGAACCATTCATGCATATATTTGGTAGTATAGGTAATGGTTATTATGTTATGTTTTAATTGAATACAATACAAAGGCATCCCCAAGAAAATATATATATATATATATATATATATATATATATATATATATATATATATATATATATATATATATATATATATATATGATGTTAATACTAGATTCTTGAGAAATAATAGATAGATTTGGTCTCATTATGCTTTCAATAGTGGATTTAAGACAAATAATGAAGCTGAAGCTTGGGCGGCTTTAGAAGGGTTAAAAATATACAAAAAAATGAAATGGAACATAGTATGGATGGAAGGTGATTATTTAATAGTAATAAATGCAATTTTGAGGAAAGCAAAGGCTCCATGGAATATACAAGAGATAATTGTTAAAATTCAAGATCTTGCTAAAGAGTTTGAAGAAATCAGTTTTACACATACGTTAAGGGAAGGAAAAAAATGTGTAAATAGGCTAGCCAATAGATGGGTTTTTATTGAGGACAATGAAGTTAAATTCTCCTTTCCTTGGTTAGAGAAAGTAGTAAGTTTAGCTGAAGTTGACAAGAAAATGTTGATTGCTTGAATCATATAATGATTAAGATTTATTTTAATGTTTTCCATTGGTAATATTTGCTTTATTTTATAACAATAATGCATTTGTGTATAAACTAATTATTATAATTTTTTTGGTTGCACTTGTGTTTTAGAAAGGAAACTAGCAATCTAGATTTGGTAAAGTGGACTATGATAGTGCAATGTTTTGGAAATATTACTCTACTAAGATGCAATGCATAGATAGTATAGGTGAAATTTTGGTATTGTGAAGGATACCATAGAAAAATATCAAGAAGGATGCTGAATTATGGAATATTTGTATTCATACAAAAAATTGAAAAGATCCAAAAAATGAAAATCAAGAATTCAGACATTTAATGTAAAATGATGTAGGTTTCTAGCTATAGCATCTCAATTTAGATGATAAGTGTATCTATTTGTAAAATCTCAAGCTCTAAATAAGAGAGTTCTAATTTTTCAAGGGTGGGGCCCTCGAGTACAACCCCTTATTATCCAGTAAAATAATACTAGATTCTTGAGGATCTTAAATTTAATTCTACAAAACATTAATCCCAATGAAGAAAAATCATTTCCTTATTACAACAATGGATTATAATATGAACTAACTTTAGTAGTTTGTAATGCTGACCATAATACACTAGTTTTAGATTTAGAATTAGTCCATGTAAAATAGGGTAGTTATCACCTACCTCACCTATGGCCTATCCTACCCATGTTACCTAAAAATTGCCAACCCTAGTCCTACACCTTCTGTTTCACCTATCCCAAACACTCAAAAAATAGCCTCTACTAACTCACCATTCTCTCTATATATTTTCATACATCCTAGCAATAATTCATCATCCATTATTGCTTTTTGGTCATAATTGTCATCCCTTCCCAATCTGCCAAAAATAAATAATAATTCTTCTAGTAATCTTGGGATGAGAGGAGCATTATAAGTGTTAAAGACAATTATATATTATAATAATTATAAAAGGAGATATTAACAATAAAATTAGAATTGGTAACCTCAAAATACCCCATACCTCACTAAGAACCAAGTGCCTCGACAAGGTGCCAATAAGGGGAGTAATCAGGTCCAAAATAATATGGTGAATGCTAACTTATAAATTAATACATTGTGGTATTTCCCATGCAATGCAAGACACAATACTATAAAATATACTTTAGCCATCAAGCATTGCTAGATGAATCAATATAATAAACACTATTAGGCTCAATAGGATGCCATCTTGGGACAAGTGGCACCAATAATGAATGAATCTACATACTAATAGCCTCAACCAAAATAGTCAATCCCTATCTTTTAAAATCCTAATAATGTAATATCTGCCAACTTTGGTTTTGTTGAAATGTATGAATCCACATTTGAAGATGGTGCTATATGCACTAACCAACAAAGGGTTGTGACTAGAGAAACAAAAAAATTTAAGGAGCAACCCTCATGCCAAAAGTAAGATGAAGTAAAAAAGAGCATGATATTACCAAGAAGAGGTAGGATGCTATTACATTTGAAGGAAAAGTGGATAGTAGCTACACAATAATAGAAATAAAAAGCAAATACCAAGAATAATACTATAGATGGGGATCAAGTGGAGGCATAAAATAGTAAGGACAAACAAATAGATAAGGGGAACTAAAGGGAGGAATACAAAAGGAACAAATAAATCCTTCAAAAAGAGGAGCAATTAGGAAAGGTATCAACTCTAAAATGAAGTAGAGAGACATATGAAATACCATTATCTCACTAGTAAAGGTCATGCAACACCCACAAGACAATACATGAAGTTTACAACACATAGTAAGAGTAGCTCTATCTAGTTCAAATTAAACATCACAAAATAAATGAAAATATACCTACCAATGTGAGCATGTTGAAGGAACTAGCTCTACAAGATCAACATGATATAATTTAAGAGGCTTTAAAAGAAAAATAAAGGAGCTATGCTAAGTACAAGCAACAAGATCCTTCCTAAGTTAATGTAGCTAAATAATACAAATATAATAGTGCAAAATCTAGTCACTATTTAGGTCCATGTGGATAACATACTTAATATTCTAAATCCTAAAATACTAAATCTACCTCCATTTTATGTTACCTTTAAGATTGAAAATAATCTATTAAGGATTTTCATAGTCTATTCAAGGGTAGTCGCGAGTAATTCCAAAAGCAATCTCTAAAGAAATGGGTTTAACCTACACTAAGACACCTAGATATCTAATTTAGATGGATGGAACCAGAGTAAATATTATGGAAGCTCTCAAAAATTTGATCATAAAAATAGAAAAACACCCAAAACTGGTAGTGGTACAAGAGATGATTATGGTTGACCTTACCCCATATTTTGGTATGTTACTATCAAGAGAATGGATATATAAGATATCATGAGATGTGTGCTTGATGATGAATTATATGCACATGAACATGCATAGAGATGGGAAGATGATCCAAATTGAAAATAAATATCCATACAATTACCTATTATAAAAACTAGATAAGGATGGTATGGTGAATTAGGATGAGCTCCTAGAGTTTCTAGAGGACAATGGACCTTAAGATGACCAAAAATCTATGATAGATATGTTAATCAATGTATTCCAAGATGAAAAAGATATAGAGGTTGATTTTAAAGATACTGAGCTTAGAAATTACCTCATTTTAGAAGAACCATCTAACCTCCCACCTTTAACAAGCTAAAGAGTCAATAAGATTTGGATAATGCTCTTTAATGGTTGGGGTAGGTGTCAACATCCAACTCACTGACCTGCAAGGTGCACAAACCAATATTGCATGTTGTTTGGTATTTAATCATACTAATAATGTAGCTCAATATGAAGCACTATGTACTAGACTAAGAAAATCCTAGAAGACGGGGATGAATAACCTAAAGATATTTGGAAATTCTAAATTAATCATAAATTAGGTTAATTCCTAATGTGCCATGAAGAATACACACTTTAAATCATATAAAAACAAGGTCTAGGATCTACTAGAAAACTTTGAAATTTATGAGATTAAGGCAATTCCTAGAGGATTGAATGTCAAAGTAGATGAAATAGTAGTAATGGTAGTGATATTTGACCCTACCACTAACATGTAGAATAATCCAAAAGAGTTAGGAGTGGTGTTCATACCAACAATTATTTACAACTTTTATCATTGTCAAGTATACAACAATGATGAGTAGATCATTGAGTTTCTAATTAGGGAATACCAACATGATGAGGAGAAAAATGAATACATGTATGACATTAAATATGGGTTCATGCAACTAAAAATTAACCAACTATCAAAGGTGTTAATTACATTACATATTTTGTTCTACCTAGATAGACCTTAAAATTAAGGAAGTGGTGAAGAAGGAAAAATTGAAGCTATTATAGTACCAATTCATACTTTTAATTAAACATTCCACTTGGGCCAATAATCTGGTTCCTATACACAAAAAGAACTATGATATAAGGTTGTGCATAAAATTTAGGATCTGAATAGAGCTTCGTTAAAGGACCACTATCCGCTATCAATTATAGATCAAATTTTGTAGAAAGTGGTAGGATTTCATATGTTGTCACTCCTAGATGGTTTCTTAGGGCACAATAAGATCTAGATCAAGAATGACAATTAGCATAAGATGCAATTTATCACTTGTTAAATTGATAAATTATCATGACTTCTAATTAAAGTTTTATGCCTGCAACTTGAGTTTCAACAAGGTTGGATGGGATTGCCAATGAATTCTTCCAACCTCTAGATTTAGGCTAGATCCACATTGTATTTGTATAAAACTACTACACTAATATAAACTAACTCATATAAAAATAAAATGCAAAAAAGAAAACTTTCATGAAAAGTAAAATATAAAAATAAAGTTATTTCAAAGTTTAAACTATGATAAATTTAAAGCAAGTATAGATTTCATACCATAGCGAAGACAATGTGTGATCAATAAATACATGAGAAATAAAATAACATCAACATTCATCCATTTATTTTATTATAAAATTGATAAACAAATGACAAGATGGGATAAAAGGGCCATGCTACAATCACCATGCACTTTGCAAAATAGAAGGGTAGTACCAATGATGGAATTCCATAGGAATTGCCAATATTTTACAACCTCAAGAGTACAAAGCACAATATGAGTTCCATAGGATGTAGCTCTAAATTTTCATGGCCAAAATATAATTACAATGAAGGCCATAGGCCCCTATTATAGAAAACCTTATCCCTACATTAATAAAAGTAAATATTTGGGGGTAACTTTAGCAAAATGTTTCACCTCTAAATATTACATGTCTCCAATTATACCTCTAATAGGTTTATAAGGCTTCCAAAATGACTTAGTGCACAATTACATGCCAACATATTTCTTTCTACAAGATTTACCTTAGGAATTATGTGTTTAATCTTTGTGCTTGTTCAAATGATCCACTCAGGCTTGACGAGCAAATTGCTCATATTTTATGAGTGACTTGATCATGTTTACAAGTGGATTACCTGATTTTGTCAAGAAAAATTCTCTGTTATGGAACTTTATTCTTATTAACAGAAATCATTCATCAATATGCAAAAATATCAAATCATTCATCCAAAAATAGTTATCTATAATAACAATCCACAAATCAGAGAGAGATAGATAATACCCTTAAGGTAGAGAAACACCAATAATACTCCTTAAGGAAGGAATAAATCCACAAGATCTCCCAAGATGAGAGTTCCACTTAAGGAGGGCAAAGTTTTATAAGCCACTTTGTAGGAAAATACGATTACATATGATTGATCTCCATGATGATTACAATGATAAATATATATTCTTTATATATCCATCTTCTAATTCTACTTTTGGGAGCCGACTACTAATATAATATAATATTATAATACAATCAACTTTGGGGTATGTGTGGCCCATGCCAACCTTTATGCAATATAATAATATATCCCTAAATATTTATTCCTAGGTACCCTAATATGCCACCCTTATTACAAATGTTTTATCCTCAAAATATATGAATAAACAAGATAATATGATTTGCTAAGCAATTTTAGCAATTGGTACCAATCTCGATAATCCATCCATCCTAGTGAAACATTGATTGGTGGTGGTGGTCATTGATGTTGGTATGCCATTTTACCACTTGAGTAACCAAATCTATTTTGTTGGCTCCATGCTTCTGCTAATTTATTTTGATAATTTGAATGATGGGTCCACTTGTTCCTTGATGTTGATGAACCACTCTAAAAATTAGGATCACTATGTTTTCTTTGCCAAACACTTCCATAATTGGTGCCCTTATGATTCCATGTAGAACCATAATATTTTTGCCTTGATCCATGCTTCCAAGATTGTTGTCGCTCATGGTGGTGTGGATGGCGATATGGTGCAACCTTAACTTGATGTTCTACTTTCTTTTACTCCTCAATATTTGGCTCCATTGTTTTAAATTCTTCTACACATTGTTCTTTCATGTTCCCTTTATTTGGTATGTCCTTGTGCTCTTCCATCAAAGCTTCTTTGGACTCTGCTACTATTATTTCCATGGGTTCGATTGCTACTACTTATTTCTGGGACTCTGTTGCTACTATTGTCTTCTTGGATTTTATTTCAAGTTCTTCTATTTGTTCTTCAATTTTTTTCTCTTCAACCACTTCTTGATCTTCCTTGGATCCCTAATCCTTAAGCTGAGAAATATCCTACAATATTATATTCTTTTTCCTATACCATAACTTCATAAACATATTTTGAACATTAATGTTAGTAGTACCCAAATAATCCAACCAAGGATAACCAAGGAAAATATCGACATCATCCATCTAAATAGTATAAAAATATGAATGTAAGACATATTTATCCATGGTGATATTCAAATATTCAAAAATCTGAACATTCTCACCCTCAAGATGTATGTCCTTTATTTTTATTGCTTGAACCTACAACCTTTTAGCCAAAGCAATACTAATGAAATTATATTTTCTACTAGGGTTAATGGAAATAACAATATTTTCTTTTTGAATGCATCCATGGACTTGCAAAATAGAACATTTGGATGAATTTAAACCCTTTTTATATTTCTCTTGATTTTGTAAATCCATAGATGTGGCTTCATCTTCTCACTTTCTTCTTTAACATTTACCTCTTTCTCCTTCTTGAGTGATTTTAATTCTTTTTCATAATCTTCATTTTGTCTCTTGAAAAATTTCCATTCTCCTTTCATTTCATTCCACTCATTTTGAATCCCATGTATTTCATTTCAAGATATTTAATGACATCCATTAGGCTATCTATATTTTTATCCCTTCCTTCAAGATCTCTCTTACAATTATCCAACTTTACTTGTAATTTAAAAGGTACCCATTTGCTACCCAGGTGTTGTAGGTGAGTTGGATAGGAGAGGGCAATCCTCCAAGGGAGGTCCCAGGTTCAAATATCCACCCTACCAAAAAGCTGAATTGGGTGTCAAAAATCCAATTGATAATGTTGGTGCGGGCAGGGTCAGATGCGACTCTCGGGTGACTTTGATGGTGTAGAACCCTCTGTTCGTTGTCTCTCAGACCAAGGCGGCCCCGCAAGGGGTTTTTCGCTTAAAAAAAAAAGGTACCCATTTTCTCAAGAATGTTGGTTCCATTTCTTTCCAAGTGCACTTGGGATTGTTCATAACAAAGCTTTCTACCCATTGTAAACGTTCACCCAAAAACAAATTTTGAATAACAATGCTTTCACCATAACCATAATGAGATTTTACTATTTTCAACCACTCTCTCACATCAATATCATTTGTTCCAAAAAACTTTTGTAGTTCCATAGTTGATGCCCTAATGCAAACTAGGGTTTTTTGACAATATATATCATGCCCTAATGCAAATTAGGGTTTTATGGAAATAAATTTCTTCCCACTAAGTTGAAGTCAAAATTCCACATAGACAACTAGATTTGCAATTTTTCTTCCAAACAAAATAAATTGCAACTAATTTGCTTACCCCAACTAACAAATTGTCTTGCAAAAAAATCATGAATTAAAAATTTGCCACTGCCCTTGTTCCATATGGATGACTTCAAAAGGTCATATCTCCCTCAATACTGCTCGGATTCCTTCATATGACCACTCATTTTAATGATCTTCAAATTCCACATAAAATGATCCAAGAATAATCTGGATCAGACAAAATTTTAAAGAGATATGGCTCATGAAAGATGAGATGTTTTTCCAAAAAACAATCTGCTCTAATTATGCAATTTCACAAAAAAAATTCCACTTTTCCAGAATCATTGCTATGATACCACTTGTTGCAGAAATTTATTATCATTAACAAAAATCATTCACCAATATGCAAAAATATCAAATCATTCATCCACAATAACAATCCACAAATGAGAGAGATAGATAATACCCTTAAGATAGGGAAACACCAATAATACTCATCAAGGAAGGAATAACTCCACAAGATATCCCAAGATGAGCGTACCACTTAAGGAGGGAAAGTCCCATAAGCCAATTTATGGGTAAATACGATTATATATGATTGATCTCCATGATGAATACAATAAAAAATATCTCTTCTTAATATATTCATCTTCTAATTCTACTTTGGAGAGCCTGCTACTAATATAATATTATAATACAATCAACCTTGGGTTATGTGTGGCCCATGCCAACTCTTATACAATATAATAATATATCCCAAAATATCTATTCCTAGGTACCCTAACATTCTCCCTTGAGTCAATTAGTCCTCTTAAGCCAATGAATTAGTTCTCAAAGCCAATAAAATGGTTTTTATAAGCAAATCATTCTATATCTAGACTTAGACAAATTTTAAAATATTTTCTTACCATATGATCTCTACTATTGCATTCTCCTTCAAATTTAGAAAAATTTATAAAGGTAGCACTGAGGTATACCATTTATGGAAATTTCATGGGATGCCAAGCTCAATTGGTATAAGATCTCAAATACTACCTTTATCTTTGGATGTAGAGTCTTCAAAATTAGCACCTATGCTACAAAATTGTTAAGAGTGTTGGTTCTTCTTTAGCTAGTCTTTGGAAATAGTAGTCCCAAGAAATTCTTCCACTCATTATCATCCTGTGATTATACTATTATAAGATCTTCTACCTACCCCATAAGGTCCTTAGAAGGATTTTCTAATAATTTTCTTATTTCATAGCTAGTTATTGTAGTTTGGCCTAGATTAGTTTTAGCCTCTCATAGACGTTAGTTGTATTTCCTTGGTCAGCTTAGCCCTCTTCCTCAATCATAATATATATGACATCATCATTCAAGGTGTACTTCCTTTTATAAAAATATAAAGCATCCTAGCAATAATCAAACCCTGGGCACTCACTGTACTCATGAGGGCATGAGGATGGAATAGAATGAAAGGGAATCAAACCTTAGGTGTAGTCAAGCATTACAAGAAGAGGGTTGTTCATAGCCCACTCAGGACATAAGGTTGGAATAGAGCAAAAGAGGTGCAAACCCTATGTACAACCAAACATTACATAAAAAGGGTTGTTCACAAACCACTGGCTATACTCAGGAGGATATTAGTCACTCTTTAGTCTATGAGAAAACCTCTTTGGTTAGAAAAAATGTCTCTTAGGGATATTTGGATTCATAGGTGGAGCTTTCTGATGAACCTCTACCCTTTATCAAGATTTTGGAGGATGAATTTGGGTTGGATCTAATTGATCATGAAGCCTGAATAATTATTTGTAAACTTAGGGGCAAACGATCAGGCCTAGAGGAGCTCAAAGGATACATTAAATCTTTGTGGTCCAATAAATTCCAAGTAACTCTGCTACCCAACAATTTATTTTTTGTTTTTTTTTTATTTAGCAAATAGAGATAGGGTAATTTATTATAGATACAATTGTTTTTTTGGACAAATGGGTATCTATATATGACCTTGGACTCCCAATTTCAACCCTCTTACATAAGAAGTTGATGGATTTTCAGACTGGGTAAATCTATATGCTCTCTCTATGGAGTTTTTGGTAGAGAAGATATTGACCAAAATTGGTAATACCATTGGTGCATTCTAGTATATGGATTCCCAAACAGAGTAAAATGTGTCCAATAAAATTAATATAAGTAAAGCAAGATTGGCTATTTGGATGGATTTTTTAGTTCCTTGGCATCATCCATTGCTATCTCCTCAAGCAAAGGGGAATGGATCCAAAATATTGAATATAAAAAATTCTCTCTAAGATGTTATGGTTGTTAGTAATATGGCAACCTAAAGAAGAAATGCTCGGTCATCCGATCATGCTCTGATTCGTCCTTGGTGGAGCAGAAGTCCCTATACATAAATGATCTTGAACCTTCAAACATTACAAGGAAGAAGCTCATCCTCCAACTGTGCCAATTGTCCAAAAAGAATCAAGGAAGCAATAGAAGGCTCAACATCAAAAGGAGAATTCGAATAAGATCATTGATAAATCCAAATGGTTACTAAAGATCATCCAATTAGTTCCATAGAAAATATTAGCACCTCAGATAGTTTTCTTGAAGCTATTTATGAAACAATTTGTGACAGTTAATTTTCTAAAAATGATCATACAAAATGTGTTACAACTAGATATTACCTTAGGAGCTTGAAGTGCAAAAATGCATTCTCATATCTTACCACTATGAAGGAGGAAGAACCTATGCTACAAAAGAAAAACAAATAAAATATCCATCGGCTATGAACTCCGTAACAACCCCAATGTTTTTGGACTATTGTTTTTATTCTGATTGGGTGGTAAAAACGATTTTTTTAGTTTCTATATTGGAAGTGGTCTACTAATCTATCATTTTTTGGACCCTAAAACCCTTTTTAGCCTAATAAAAAAAAGTTAATGTTTTTAATAGTCTTGAAAGGGACACCACAATGGCAAAAGGTATTTGGCTCTCCTCGTGGAGGCCCAATTTAAATTCATGGGGAGTGTGGCCCCCAATGTGCCTCTAGATTTTCAACCTATTCAAAAAGCAATCAAACCCTAGGTTTTTAAAATCTATTTCTTATACTTGGGTTCTTAAGGATACTAGGTTATCTTTATAGGTCTAAAGGTTCCTTTGGATATCCAATATTCTTCTCAATTTCTTGACCAAGTCTTTATGATCTATCCCTTGCTATTGATCCTAAACTATGGTCAATGATAGGAGTTTTATGACCTCCTACTATTATCCCCTCATATATACCTACCCTTCTACATGTATGATGGTCTCATGAATTAATTCCAAGCTTTCTTCCATGAAGGAGGTTAATAAAAAGTATTCATATATATTCACCTCATTTATTTAGTTTAAAAAGGTCTTGACCCTTTAATTTTTTTGAGATGAAATTGGATGCATTTCCTCTAAAGGTTTTGAGGCTATTGTTGGCAATTTGAGTTATTTTGTGTTGTCATTGATGTCACATGGATCACATTGATTTTTGGTGGCAAAAGCACTTCATAAATAATCATTTATGATATTTTGGAGAGCATGGATATATACAGGGTTTTGTGGCACAAGAGGCATATAATATTTATTTTTTTAAATATTATACTAATGGTTTTTATTAAAACCAATGGTAAAGGTTTTTATTAAAACCAATGGCAAAGGTTTTTATTAAAACCAATGACAAGGATTTTTTATTAAAACCAATGGAAAGGGTTTTTTTTTTTTGATTGGTAGAAAGGGTGTTGAAAGGTCCCTGAACCTTGTACAAGAAGAATTACATGAAGACTAGAGCGACCGAGAAGGTCTAAAGATCAAAGAGCGAGCAAACCTTCCCACGAGGAAAAGAGTCGCAAAAACACGACCAGTTTGGTGATGTCGCGAAATCATGACAAGAAGCACCGTTGCAGCCAATAGAAGAAGGGATGTCACAAAATTATGACAAGAAGCACCATCGGCTGAAAGAGGGAAGGTGTCGCGAAATCGCGACAAATTGCAGGGTTGCTGCCAGAAGAAAGGAAGTGTCGCGATGTCGCGACAGGTTGATGGGTTGGAGCTAGAAGAGAAGAAGAGTCGTGAAATCGTGACATGAAACAAAATCGCGATCGGGCAGAAGAGACATCACGCCCGAAGAGAAAAGGTGTTGCAAAATTGCGACAAGAAGTAAGACTGCTGCCGAAGAGAAAAAGAGTCACGAAATCATGACATTTATGGGAGCCCGCTGCCGAAGAGAAAAGGTGTCGTGATATCATGACATGATTGAAGACTACTGCCAAAGAGAAAAGGTGTCACGAAATCATGACAAGATGGAAGACCGTAGCCGAAGAGAAAATGTGTCACGATATCATGACAAGATGGAAGACCGGAGCCTAAGAGAAAAAGTGTCGCGATATCGTGACAAGATGGAAGACCACTGCCTAAGAGAAAAATTATCGCCATATCGTGACAAGATGGAAGACCTCAGCCGAAGTAAACAATTGTTGCGATATCGCGACAAGATGGAAGACCACTGCCAAAGAGAAAAGGTGTCGCGATATCGCGACAAGAAGGAAGACCGCAACCGAAGAGAAAAAGTGTCGCGATATCGTGACAAGAAGGAAGACCGCAGCCGGAGGAAAAAAGTGTCGTGATATCGCGACATGATGCAAAAACGTGCCCGAAGAGAAAAAGTGTCGCGATATCGTGACATGTTGCAAAAACGCTCCCAAAGAGAAAAAGTGTCACGATATCGCGACAAGTTGCAAAAACGCTCCCGAAGAGAAAAAGTGTCGCGATATCGCGACATGTTGCAAAAACGCTCCTGAAGAGAAAAAGTGTCATGATATCACAACATGATGCAAAAATGCTCTTGAAGAGAAAAAGTGTTGCGATATCGCGACATGTTGCAAAATCGCGACCGAAGAGAAAAAGTGTCATGATATCGCGACGAGTTGTAAGACCACGATCGGAGAGAAAAAGTGTCGCAATATCGCGACAAGTTGCAAGACCACGTTCGAAGGAGAAAAAAGTGTTGCGATATCGCGACAAGAAGCAACCTCGCAGCCAGAGGGAAAAGGGATGTCGCGATATCGCGACATGCTGAAATTTTGCGGCCAACGGTGAAAAGTGTCGCGATATCGTGACAAGTTGCCAAACGTTGCCGAAGGGGGAGAAGAAGGAAAAAAGGGCATGAAAACTTGACCAGTTCCAAGAGCAAACAAACCCGGTCCCCTGCCAACCACTCACATTGTGTAGACATTGGTACTTGTAGAAGCGTCCCTTAGGCCAATGGGAAAGGAGTCTCTCCAAACATGAATGTCAGATTCACCAACTCCCTTGTTAGCAAGCCAGTCCACAACTTTGTTTCCTTCTCGGTACTGGTGTTTAATGACTAATTCTGGGTAAAAGCCAATTAGTGCCTTGCATTCTTGGAAAATCGAAACAAGGGCCCAGGGAGGCACAACAGTCCCATTGAGCCAGTTGATACATTACAATGAGTCTCCTTCTATGATAAGTTTATTGATGGTCAAGCCTTCCAAGAGAATCAAGCTTTGAAGCAGAGCCTGAGCCTCTGCCATATTGTTAGATTGAATTCCCAGGTTCTGGGCAAAGGCCAAAATTATTTATCCTCTGTGATTTCTGAGAATTCCTCCTCCGTCGGTCGCTCCTGGGTTGACCTTGGCCGCACTGTCGAAATTAATCTTGTGCCACCCAGTAGGAGGTAAGACCCACTTGATAACAGACCTGTCAACAAAAGTACGGGGTGTAGCAGAGAAATTGGAAAGATTGAAAAATTTTGTTAGGTCTGATTCAAGGCCAGGAGGGGGGGTTTGGAAGACGAGACAAGAGAGGCATTCTTCGTAGCAAGGGCCAAGATTTTGGTGACAACAATATTCTTATCAGTGGATTGGTTTTTGAAAATTTTGGCATTCCTCTCAAGCCAAATCTGCCATAGGAAGATGTGAAGGCAAGCTTGCCACATGAATTTAAGTTGATTGCTCTTGAAAGGTCGGGGCCATTGCTAAAAAATGAGGGGAATGGAATGGGGGAGGGCTGTAGAGATGTTGAAGGTGTTAATAACCTAGTTGAGCACTGCAAGAGAGAAGGGACATTCCAAAAAAACATGCAAAGTTGACTCACATGCATTTTTACACAGGATGCACCAATTAGGAATGAGTAACCCTCTGATTATCAAGTTGTCAGTGGTGAGGATTCTATTTTGGATGGCCAACCAAAAAAATAATTTGACCTTGGGAATGATCTTGGGAACCCAGACCTGATTGAATAAGTTCAAACCATCATTGGGAGTTTCTTGACTGTAGTAAGCTGATTTAACAGTGAAATTCCCTGAATCTTCAAGGTTCCAGACCATGGAATCATATTTGTGAGGCTGGGGATGATGCAAGTCCTCAGAAAGTTTTGTAACTTCCTGAGCACCTCGGTGATATGTCTAGGCCCATTAAGAGCTAGGTGTTTCCATTCAGGTCTTGAAATACCTGGGTTAATGAAATGACACACCTTATCCCCAAAGGTGGCTTCGATAACTGTCTTGAGCACTGCAAGATGTGGATCTTGGCTGAGAGGTTTGTCATGGATCCATGGATCATCCCAAAAATGAATGGTCCTTCCAGTTCCAAGGCACCACCTTAAGCCTTCCCTGATGATATTCCTTGTTTTGGTGACACCATTCCAGAAATGAGATCCGCTAGGAAGGTTGTGCTCTCCCAGAAAGGGAACCTGATGGAGGTAATTAGCTTTGATGATGTCGATCCAAGTGACTTTTTCATTGATGGTAAGTCTCCAGGACTGCTTGGCAATAAGGGCCATGTTCATCCACTTGATGTCCCTGAATCCGAGTCCTCCATCCTTTTTCTTGGAACAGACCCTATCCCAGGCAACAAGTGAAAATTTATTCTTGTTTTCATTTTCGGACCAAAGGGTTTTCATTAAAACCATTGGAAAAGGTTTTTCATTAAAACCACTATGCTAGGACTTCTCCAAATTATGATGGATGAAAAGGTTTTCCAATAAAACCTAGGTGCAAAAAGTTTCATGATGAAATTCAAAAGAATGAAGGAGATATCCCAATTCAAAGTTAAAAGGTGAATTATTAAATTTTTATTTAATAATTCTAAGGTCTAAGGTTGTATTATATTATCCACCGACGTGCAAAGGTTGGGGAGATAAATAAATATTCACTGATGTCATTCGAAGGATGAAGGTGCATATAAATAAAAGGTGAAAAACCTTTGTTTATAGAAGACTTGACATAGCGCATGAGAGAGAGTCATCGAAAGGGGAGCAGTGAAGAAAGAAGGATAAATAACTTTCAATTTGAGAGCAATTTCAAGTAAACAGCGTGGGAAAGTGACATCACACAGGAGCCTATAGCATAGTTGGTAGCACACAAAATTTGCACAAGGCAGGTTCGTTGTTCGAATCCTGCCAAGGGCAAAGTGTTTTGCTAAGAAAGTAAAATCGAGTTTCAGATTTGAGCGCAGGTTAAAGTTGGGTGTTTGGGATTAAAATCCCAACATGGGCTAGCGCCCACATGGTAAGCGCTTCACAACACTAAGCGAGAGGAACGGAGTTCGAATCCCATGAAGGTGTGAAGGTGCATTAATTTTTGCAAGGTACTTTGTCAAAGATGATTTCGAAAGTTACGAAGGCAACATATTTCATATAAAAGGTATTTATCTCTAGCGCATGGTAATATTTTATATTACCAAAAATTTTGGTGCATTAAAATTATTTCTATGATAACTAGGGATTCATAAGGATTTTAGGAAAATAAATGCTTGTTGTATGTGTTAATGTTCTTAGGGAGTTATAAGGTGTAGAATTAAATATTTGTTATTGGTGTGTGTGATTAGGGAGATATAAGGTGTGGAAATAAATATTTGTGATTGTTGTATGTGGAGTTATAAGGTGTGGAATTAAAAATAAAAGCATAGGTGCTTGCTGTATATGTTAATGAAATTAGGGAGTCATAAGGTTGAAAAGTGTTGAACTTGTTATATGTCCTAGTGAATGATTTAATTATGAAATTAAACTAGGAACTTGAGACCTAGTTAATTGCTACCTTGAGTTAGAAGACATGCACATGAGTTAGGGTTTGAAGTTGAAGATAAATTCATTGATTATGTGCCTTGGCTATTGGTGGTAAAAAATTATTTTTTTTGATTAAATTTTTTTTTTTTTTTGTTTTTTTTTTTGGTGGGTTTTGTTGGAGTTATTACCATTATTGGAGGTTTTTGCTATTGCTTTGAGGAGATTATTTTTGGTTACTTGTTGAGTACATTGCCACTATTTGAGACCATTGAGGAGATCATTTGCTAGTCACTTGTGGATACATTTGCCTTTCATTTGAGGAGATCATTGTTGGCTATTTGAGAGCTCTTTGCTTGAGGGAGTTGTGCTTGTTTCTTGAGAGCTTATTGACATTGCATGAGGAAGTTATTATTGAGAACCTATTGCTATCACTTGTGGAGATTGTCCTTGGTTGGTTGAAGTCCTCATTGTTATTTCTTGGATAGGTTTCCATTTGAGAGATCATTTGCCATACATTTGAGAGTACATTGTTGAGCATTGTTGTTATCCATTTGAGAGTAAATTGTTGAGCATTGTTGTTATCCATTTGAGAGTACATTGTTGAGCATTATTGTCATCCATTTGAGAGTACATTGTTGAGCATTGTTGTCATCCATTTGAGAGATCATTTGTCATACATTGTTGAGATCATTGTGGATCATTGTTGTCATCCATTGAAGAGTACATTTGCCATTCATTGTTGAGCACATTGTTGAGTACTATCATCATTCATTTGTTATCCATTTTTGAGTTTATCATTGAGCCTTGCCTTCATTGATTTGTGGTTGAGATTTGAGTGCTACTTGAGAGTCATTGGTTGAGCCTTTGGGAAGGCTTTTGGGATAGAATTTATGGATAGATTTGAGACAGATTTTGTGTATGATTGGTTGAGCCTTTGAGAAGGCTTTTGGGATAGATTTTTGGATAGATTTGGGACAACTTTTGAGCATGATTGTTTGAGCCTTTTGTGAAGGCTTTGAGAATAGATTTGGGATAGCATTTGAGCAGGATTATTTGAGCCTTGTGAGAAGGCATTGAGGTAGATTTGTGAGTAGTGAAAGAGATAGGACAGAAATAGAAAACACATCAACACTAGTTTCCTAGTTGAGTAGATCAGTGGATAGCCTAGCTGAGTAGATCAATGGATAGCCTAGCTGAGTAGATTAGTGGAGAGCCTAGCTAAGAAGATTAGTGGAGCCCACCTGAGCAGATCAGGACAACCTAGCTTTGATTAGATCAAAGTAATCATTTGTATTGGGATAAGGATCCTTATTTATTTATGAAATATTATAAGGAGAATATCTTGTGGACTACCCCACATTGGGGGAACCACGTTAAATCTTGTGTCTCAATTGTGTGTGATGATTTGTGCACTTGATTACTATTGCTATCTATGTTATTAATGCACACTATTATATTTAGTTATTGCAATTGAGGACACTAATTGATATTGGTTTGGAAATAAAGTAAAAAGTGGGCACTATACTGTTCACCCCCCCTCTCAGTATAAGCTTATGTTCTTCAATTGGTATCAGAGTGGGTTCCTTAGAAAAGGCTAACAGCTTGAGGGTAGATTCTACAAGAACATAGATGGCTTCACAGAATGGATCATCTACAAGTAAGGCTCCACTATTTAACGATAACAATTATGCTTTTTGGAGCATGAGAATGAAGAACTACTTGATATCATAGGGATATGAGGTATGGCAGATGGTTGCAAAAGAGTATAAGGTTGAAGGTGATCCTAAGATAGATGAAACTATCAAGAAATTAGTTGAGATCAATGCAAAGGCAATGAATTGTATTCTGAGTGGGCTTCGTGAGATAAATTTTGCAAAGGTCATGGTATGTAATTCAACTAATGAAATGTGGACCAAGTTGCGGAATACCTATGAAGGAGATTCCAAGGTAAAGTTGGAAAAACTACAAACTCATAGAAGAAGATTCGAGGAATTGAAAATGGAAGATTTTGAAGATATTGCAAAGTTTTTACTTTGAGTTGATGAGATTGCTAACACCATGAGAGGCCTAGGATTTGAGATGAAAGAATCAGAAGTTACTCAAAATGTTTTGATATCACTTCCCATGAAGTATGATGCAAAGGTTTCAGTGATAGAAGCAACAATGGATATCGACAAATTGACAATGGAAGAACTACAAGGAACTCTCACAACTTATGAGATGAGGATAGATAAGCATCAGGCTCAAATGAAAGAAATTGCATTCAAGGCTTCATAGAAAAATAAAGGGAAATATTCAGAGATAGATAGAGATTCAGATAATGATGAGGAAGCTAACTTCACAAAAAGGAAAAAGGACTCAAGGAATTACAGGGATATGAAGAAAGTCAAATGCTACAAGTGTGGTGATTATGGTCACTATGCAAACAAGTGTCCACATGAAGAAAATAGTGATGATGAAAAATAGGGTCATAGAAGAAAAGAAGAAGGAAAGCATAAGCATGACAAAGAGGACAGGTACAAGCAAAGCAAGCAAGAGAAGAAGAAAAGTTTTCGTAAGACTAAGAAGACTTTCTACATTGAAGAAGCAAATGATGGCTCAGATCACAGTGATAGAGACAAGTCATATGATGAAAAGGAAGAACATCTATTCCTAGGAATAGAAGGTGAAAGAGAACAATGCTTTGTGTGTGGTCAAAGAGATCACAGATCAGGATATTGCAATGGCTTCAATGATAGTGAAGATGAAATAACACATCAAGGAAACATGCATAGTCAAAGAATTCATGAGAGTTTGTTTGCTATAGAAGAAGATAATGATCTCAATGATAGTGAAGATGAAGAAGATTGTACATTCTTTGGAATAAGTGAAGAAAGACAAGAATACCTACTCCTAGGTATTAAAGTTAAATAAGAGGACATATCTATCGAAGAACGACATGAAGAACTCGCTATAGCCATTGAGCAAGAAAATAGGTACAAGACGGGTCTAGGAATACTAAAATGCTTCATATGTGGAGAATTTGGGAATTTAGATGATGACTGCACCTACTACAACAATTGCGATAAGAAAAGTTTATTTATGGAAGAAGAAAGCAACTTCCATAAATAGACTTTTCTTAGCAATTGTCTAGTGATAGTGATGATGAAGAAGAGGAATCCACAAAACAAGAAAATAAAATCAAGATATTGAAAAGGAAAATCAAAAGGCTTGAAAATAAGGTTCATGAAAATTAAAAGGTCAAAGTAATGCTTAATAGACACATTCAAGGTTTGGAAAAAGAGCTTCAAGAAACAAAAGAGCTTGGCATCACTATTTCTGAGCAATTGAAGAAGAAGAAAGAAAGATGTTCCATACTTGAGAAGTTTGATTCATCACATGACTCAAAAGGTCAAGATATTTGTGATGAGAAGGAAACATGTATTTCAGAGACAATAGATATGGATGCCAGTTTACTATTTGACACAAATGAAGAGAAAGAAGAGGAAGGTTCCAAAGCACCAAAGGTCTCATATTTTAGGTTTGGGGAATCACACTCAAAAGGAAAGGATTTTTTTTAAAAAAAAAAAAAACCGAGTTTAAGAAGTTTGTAAAATTGCTTAATTTTCTTTTTGATTTTTTTTTGGGATGGGTGAATAAGTAAGAGGAAAGAAATTCTTGAAGAAGAAAGCAAGGAAGAAGTTAAGGAAGAAGATTTGGATACCACAAAGAAGGATCAAGGATACAATGCACAAGTCAAATATGATCACAAGGATAAAGGTCAAGAAAGGTATGAGGAACCAAGGCATGAACAAAGGGATTTTCAAGGACATTGTTTTTCTTGTAATGGATTTGGACATAGGGCTATACATTGCAGGGTCTATGGATCAAATAAAAAGTTTGATTTCACTAGAAGGATCTTCAAAGGAAGAAGATATGGTTTTTAGGGACATTGCTTCTTATGCAACAAGATTGGTCATAGAGCTTCTCAGTGCAAATAAAATGAGCAACATGGTTTTGGTTTTAGAGCTACACAATTCAGAGGTCATGGTCAAAATGATTATGGAAACAAAGCTTCACAATATAGGGTTCAGGAAAGGAATGGATATGGAAATGATTTCAAGAAAGAATTTAGGATATGGGCACCATCCAAAGGCTACAATATCAAGTGTTTTAATTGTAATAACTTTGGACATATTGCAATATGGTGTAGGACTCAATTCCAAATAGGTTCAAGGCAAGAAGGTCAAGTAGTTTCAAGGCAAGAAGGTCAAACAAGTTCAAGACAAGAAGATCAAGTAACTCATCAAGAAAAGGATATCAGAAATATGTGGAAGGAAGTTGACAAAGGAAAGGAACAATGTAATATGGGAGTAAATGTACTCCCACCCCAAAATTAATCACCTCAAGAGAGAAGGTGGTAGGGGGGCTAAGCTTAAGAGTCATATATTTTAGCCCCATAGGTGTCCCTTTTGCCATTGATGTCAAAGGGGAGAGATTTGAGTAAGGGGGAGAGCATTGAGTTAGGGGGAGCAGCCTCCAAAGAGAGCATTGAGATAGGGGGAGCAGCCTCCAAAGAGAACATTGAGATAGGGGGAGCAACCTCCATAGAGAGTATTGAGTCAGGGGGAGCAACTTTGATTTTCAGAAATGGCTTTTGTAGTGATTGTGGTGATTTGCATTAGAGGTGTTGCCATCAATGACAAAAGGGGAGATTGTTGGCAATTTGAGTTATTTTGTGTTGTCATTGATGTCACATGGATCACATTGAGTTTTGGTGGCAAAAGCACTTCATAAATAATCATTTATGATATTTTGGAGAGCATGGATATATACAGGGTTTTGTGGCACAAGAGGCATATAATATTTAATTTTTTAAATATTATATTAATGGTTTTTATTAAAACCAATGGTAAAGGTTTTTATTAAAACCAATGGCAAAGGTTTTTATTAAAACCAATGACAAGGGTTTTTTATTAAAACCAACGGAAAGGGTTTTCATTAAAACCATTGGAAAGGGTTTTTCATTAAAACCACTATGCTAAGACTTCTCCAAATTATGATGGATGAAAAGGTTTTCCAATAAAACCTAGGTGCAAAAAGTTTCATGACGAAATTCAAAAGAATGAAGGAGATATCCCAATTCAAAGTTAAAAGGTGAATTATTAAATTTTTATTTAATAATTCTAAGGTCTAAGGTTGTATTATATTATCCACCGACGTGCAAAGGTTGGGGAGATAAATAAATATTCACCGATGTCATTCGAAGGATGGAGGTGCATATAAATAAAAGGTGAAAAACCTTTGTTTATTGAAGACTTGACATAGCGCATGAGAGAGAGTCATCGAAAGGGGAGCAACGAAGAAAGAAGGATAAATAACTTTCGATTTGAGAGCAAGGTCAAGTAAACAGCATGGGAAAGTGACGTCATACATGGAGCCTATAGCGCAGTTGGTAGCACATAAACTTTGCACAAGGCAGGTTTGTTGTTCGAATCCCACCAAGGGCAAAGTGTTTTGCTAAGAAAGTAAAATCGAGTTTCAGATTTGAGCGCAGGTTAAAGTTGGGTGTTTGGGATTAAAATCCCAACATGGGCTAGCACCCACGTGGTAAGCGCTTCACAGCACTAAGCGAGAGGAACGGAGTTCGACTCCCATGAAGGTGTGAAGGCGCATTAATTTTGGCAAGGCATTTTGGCAAAGATGATTTCAAAGGTTACGAAGGCAACAAATTTCATATAAAGGTATTTATCTCCAGCGCATGGTAATATTTGTTATTACCAAAATTTTGGTGCATTAAAATTATTTCTGTGATAACTAGGGAGTCATAAGGAGTTTAGGGAAATAAATGCTTGTTGTATGTGTTAATGTGCTTAGGGAGTTATAAGGTGTAGAATTAAATATTTGTTATTGTTGTGTGTGATTAGGGAGATATAAGGTGTGGAAATAAATATTTGTGATTGTTGTATGTGGAGTTATAAGGTGTGGAATTAAAAATAAAAGCATAGGTGCTTGCTGTATATGTTAATGAAATTAGGGAGTCATAAGGTTGAAAAGTGTTGAACTTGTTATATGTCCTAGTGCATGATTTAATTATGAAATTAAACTAGGAACTTGAGACCTAGTTAATTGCTACCTTGAGTTAGAAGACATGCACATGAGTTAGGGTTTGAAGTTGAAGACAAATTGCTTGATTATGTGCCTTGGCTATTGAGAGGAAGTGGATGGATTAGAAAATCAATTTTATGGATAAAATTGATGCTTGAGTTCCATGATTGCTTTAGTGGAGTTCATTGAGAGTATTGCCATTATTGAGGAGGTTTTTGCTATTGCTTTGAGGAGATTATTGTTGGTTACTTGTTGAGTACATTGCCACTATTTGAGACCATTGAGGAGATCATTTGCTAGTCACTTGTGGATACATTTGCCTTTCATTTGAGGAGATCATTGTTGGCTATTTGAGAGCTCTTTGCTTGAGGGAGTTGTGCTTGTTTCTTGAGATCTTATTGACATTGCATGAGGAAGATATTATTGAGAACCTATTGCTATCACTTGTGGAGATTGTCCTTGGTTGGTTGAAGTCCTCATTGTTATTGCTTGGAGAGGTTTTCATTAGAGAGATCATTTGCCATACATTTGAGAGTACATTGTTGAGCATTGTTGTTATCCATTTGAGAGTACATTGTTGAGCATTGTTTTCATCCATTTGAGAGTAAATTATTGAGAATTGTTGTCATCCATTTGAGAGTACATTATTGAGCATTGTTGTCATCCATTTGAGAGATCATTTGTCATACATTGTTGAGATCATTGTGGATCATTGTTGTCATCCATTGAAGAGTACATTGCCATTCATTTTTGAGCACATTGTTGAGTATTATCATCATTCATTTGTTATCCATTGTTGAGTTCATCATTGAGCCTTGCCTTCATTGATTTGTGGTTGAGATTTGAGTGCTACTTGAGAGTCATTGGTTGAGCCTTTGGGAAGGCTTTTGGGATAGAATTTTTGGATAGATTTGAGACAACTTTTGTGCATGATTGGTTGAGCCTTTGAGAAGGCTTTTGGGATAGATTTATGGACATATTTGGGACAACATTTGAGCATGATTTTTTGAGCCTTTTGTGAAGGCTTTGAGAACATATTTGGGATAGCATTTGAGCAGGATTGTTTGAGCCTTGTGAGAAGGCATTGAGGCAGATTTGTGAGCAGTGAAAGAGATAGGACAAAAACAGAAAACACATCAACACCAGTTGCCTAGCTGAGCAGATTAGTGGATAGCCTAGTTGAGCAGATCAGTGGATAGCCTAGCTGAGCAGATCAGTGGATAGCCTAGCTGAGCAGATCAGTGGATAGCCTAGCTAAGTAGATCAGTGGAGAGCCTAGCTAAGCAGATCAGTGGAGCCCACCTGAGCAGATCAAGACAGCCTAGCTTTGAGCAGATCAAAGTAATCATTTGTATTGGGATAAGGATCCCTATTTATTTGTGAAATATTATAAGGAGAATATCTTGTGGACTACCCCACATTGGGGGAACCACGTTAAATCTTGTGTCTCAATTGTGTGTGATGATTTGTGCACTTGCTTACTATTGCTATCTATGTTATTAATGCACACTGCTATATTTGGTTATTGCAATTGAGGACACTAATTGATATTGGTTTGGAAAGAAAGTAAAAAGTGGGTGATATACTGTTCACCCCCCTCTCAGTATAAGCTTGTGTTCTTTAGCTATAAAATCCATAATTTATTGGTCTTTCTTTTCTAGGTTCTCTTGAAGTAGATTTTATTTTTATATTAGCTATTGCATGAGGTCCTTGAGCCCTTGTTGGCTTTTCTTAGCTTTGGCAAGTTGGACTTTGAGGTTGTTGACCTACTTCTTTAGTTGATATTTTTTGGTGATTCCTTCTTTAGACCCTTGTTACCTTATTGGAGATAATCCATATATACCTTCAACTATACCAATTCTACCTTCATTTTTCTATTTTTGATGTGTTGTTTTATCCTCAATTAGAAGGCATCCATATTTTATTGCTAGGTCGAGTGTGATATGGTTAGCCAATTGGACCATATGATATGGGTCCATATTGTATAGGACCAACTGGGACATCCTAGTAGTTAAGTTAGTAGGAGCTATTGCTACCATCGTGGGGTCAAATTTGGGTTACCTCAATAAAGTACACTTTCCCTCTCTTTATGGATAGTTGTGACTAGAAAAGTATTGAAGCCATAGAGGTCTTACTATTGAGTCTCTTATTTTAATTATTCCATATATTTTCCTTAGTGATAAGGACCTCTAATATATTCATAACATCTATTTCTATGGTATTATATGTAAAGCTTGACCTAGGCTTTCTAGTCTCACTTGTTGACAAAGGAGCTCTTGCAAAATCAACTCCTTGGGTTGGGATGTTAGGCATCATTTATTTCAAGAGAAGTTGCTATACTTGGAATAGCGGGTGTGTGGAGGTAGATGGTAAAGTGAGAGGGGAAAACTATATAGTGACAACAGGGAATGAAGTAGGGGTGGAAAGAGTGGGATATGATGATATTTGTACCAAAGTGAAAGATATGGATGACATGGTTTATGGAACTAATGGTTGTGTGTTGATAGCTTGGATTAGTGGATATGAGAAGGATGTGATGAGATTTGTTTATGCTACAACCATAACTATTGGTGATGAGGTGCTTCTTGGAGAATTTTGAGGTGGAGAACCTCCTAGGGATATTGGTGCTACATTGGTGGATGGTGATTGAAGTGTAATGAAATGATGGGAAGAAAAAGAGACAAGAATAGGATAAGAAGGGGTAGAGATATTAGGGGGGGTAGAAAAAGAAGAATAAAAGTGATAAATAGAGAAGAGGGAGTGGTGGATAGGAATAGAGGAATGGAAGTGGGTGTAGTTATGTCCACTCAACTAACCATTCCAAAATCTAGAGGGAAGCCTCATTGAGGGATTTATCCCTGCTAAATCTAGGTTATAGAACTCCATTGGTGTTGTTCCACTACTATGGCCACACCTAAAAACATAGATCCTATATCTCTAATCCCTTCTACCCCTTGATATCCATCTACCTAAATATTGAAATGACTACTAATAAAGAAGTTGATGTAGCTAAAATGGTGATCATTAGAGGTAATTATTTCTTAGGGTTTATCTTATGTGGGTTTGAGAATTTTTTTCCCACTCCCATTATGGTTTTATCTCTTTTGAAACTCTTTGGGTATTTCTTATCCTAGGTGGTAGCTAATTTGACATCCAATGAATAATTTATTATGGATTTTATGATTGTGTCTATTTTATACCTCATCCTCTAGCTTGTGAGGATATTTCAATCTATGTACCCAAGATTTTAGAGTACCCCTATCCTCTATGATGGATTTTTAGGCCTTAATAATAACACAAATATCACAAGTTATATCACACAAGATCGAATATAAAATAGCCACAATATAATAAGGTTGAGATATCGATGAGTAGAATATTATTTTTAAATTAATATGTATATCAAGGATTATAATAAATCAAATAAAATTCAATAATATGCAAAAATATGTGTGTAAATAGCCTGAATCATACATGTACTAAGCATGTAGAACAAATTACAATATTAATTTCTCAAAATGTATACAAGCTTTATTACTCCTTTTCTCTTACAAATATATCAACAATAATGCTTGTTCTCCTTGTGATTCATTCTCATAGAGTATTTGCCTCCATAATATAGCCACAATAGTGTGAATCTTTGGATACTTGACTATAACTCTCCATATGCCAAGTCTCATGATTGTTGGCTTATCTACTTTCCATTTGTATGCTTGATGAACATTTAACTCTATAACATATGCACACCTATACATGACTCTTACACTTCTATAACTTGCACACTCTAATCTAAGACACTTGTGCACATATTTACATTACATATTTGCACTCTTACATATAAGAAACTTGTGCACATAGACTCAACTTACACTTGCACTCTAACTCACATGACACTTTGCATTTCCTACACATTACAAATTTACATAACACGTGTATTTCTCGCATATTCACACTTACATAAAAGGGAAAATATTACTCACACTCTAAACTATGACTCAACCATAATCTATTATTTATAAATGTACCATGAAGGAACCATTGGGGTTAGAATATACCAAATAATGTAATATACTCCAACACCCCCTGTATTACATTATTTGGTTATTAAAGAATTTAATCTTCAATCATGGTATTTGTCTTCAATATTCAAGTGACCTTGGAACCTATGTTTACTTTGTTCTATTTTTTATTTCTTTTAATTTTTTTTAATCTTCTTCTTTCACTTATTTATTATGTTCTCTTCTATCTTGATCTTATCATGCTACCTTCTTGTAGCAACTACAATATTAATACTGTAACAAAAAAATTCCCATTTTGTATTAATGGTGATACAGTGTATTACAAAAAGGATTTTTGAATTGCCCCAAACGTGTTGGGAGCAATGTTACAATGCTTCTTCTTATCTATCTGATATCCAATCCTTTCATGGAGGATGGGAGGTCTTTCGGCTCTTTCACAGGGTGTGGTGTTATTCGTTCCTTCATCACAACTTCAAGGGGTGAGTGGGCTTTGGTATCCAACAAGGAGCCACTCCAGCTTCAACAACTCGCTCAATATATCTGTTACCTGCACACACACAAAACTAGAAAGGAGGATCAATAGAACCTGTATAGTCAAGCAATAAACCCAATGCTACAAATGAACCTATCACTGATGTATGTATGAAAAGCAGATAGCATAAAAATTAACAAATAAAACCTTGCTAATATTAGAATACTTAATATCTATTGATAAAATCTATTTGAGACTGTGGAACCGTGAAAACATGTTTATGGTCTAGAAACCGCAGACCTACAATTGTGAAACTGTGGATGCACGTTTTTGGCTGTAGAACCGCGGGTAGGTGGTTTCAACTAAAATTATAGGTCACCTCGGGATGCATGCCAATGGTCAAATTCAAGATCGTACTCTCAGTTTCTCGTTGGATTTGGGCGTATTTTTGCAGTCTATCAATATGCAAATTCAACTCCCTTTTCTTGGTGAACTAATGGTACTTTTATAGGCTCCCTAGGATTTTGGAGGGAAGTGAGAGGTGGCAAGCCTAGTTTGCCAAGTGGTAAATCTGGGCTGTTAAGTGGAAGGGGAAGTTAGAGTGAGTCATCCAGTGTGGCTGGGGTGATGTGGATGCAAGTGGAGTGAAACATGGGATCTTGTCCTATGTGAAGGGACAAAGGAGACAAGGTGGATTAAATGTGGCATGGGTGTTGGGAATCTGTCCTATGTGCAAATAAAGGGGGACAAGAGTGGGTGAGATGTGGCAGAGATGCTGGGTGAGATGTCCAGGATACATGTCCAATGTGTGGACAAGGTATCTTAGGGTGGTTTTCCTAATTAAATAAATTAGGAAAATATAATGATGTGCAGGATTTTATATCCCTAAGTTAGAACTTAGGCATATATATTTATTATGTAGGATTTGATGATGAGGTGGTGAATGTGAACTAGAGGGTTCCAAATTTTGGTGTCTACAATTACCCATTTTTGTACTATATTATGTACAACACAATGCAGTGCAAAAACTAATGACATCTAAATTTATTAGACGAATGGACTCATTTCTCCTTGACACATAGAGTGAATGAATTTAATTTTTTTGATTTGTTTGCTTACCCCTTCAAATGACGATTGGGTAAAGGTTGACACCCATAAGCCAATTGATGAAATACAGATGTTGAAAGTGAGCCATTTCTGTAACCAAAGAACTGAACACAATTTATCTAAATAAAAATAGAGAGAGAGAAGTAATTTTGCCAAAATGCCCCTTTTGTATTAATGGTGATACAGTGTGTTACAAAAAGGATTTTTGAATTTCCCCATGCGTGTTGGGAGCAATGTTACAATGCTTTTATGGAGAAGGAGAGGTCTTCCAGCTCTTTCGTAGGGTGTGGTGTTCTTTGTTCCTTCATAACAACTTCAAGGGGTGAGTGGGATTCGGTATCCAGCAAGGGGCCACTCCAGATTTAGTAGCTCACTCAAGATATCTGTTACCTACACGCACACAAAACTAGCAAGGAGGATCAATAGCACCTGTATAGTCAAGCGGTAAAACCAATGCTAAAAATGAACCTATCACTGATGTATGTATGAAAAGTAGATAGCATAACAATTAACAAATAAAACCTTGCTAATATTAGAATACTTAATATCTGTTGATAAAATCTGTTCGGGACTGTGGAACTGTGAAAATGCATTTGCGGTCTAGAAACCGTGGACCTACGATTGTGAAATCATGGATGCACATTTTTTACTGTAGAGCCATGGGCGGGTGGTTTTGGCTAAAATGATAGGTCACCTCGAGATGCATGCCAACGATCAGATTCAAGCTCGCACTCTCAGTTTCTCATTGGATTTGGGTGTATTTTGGTAGCATGTCGGTATGCAAATTTAGCTCCCTTTTCTTGGTGAACTAATGGTGCTTTTATAGGCTCATTGGGGTTTTGGAGGGAAGTGAGAGGTGGTAAGCCTGGTTTTCCAAGTGGCAAATCTAGGGCGTTAAGTGGAAGGTTCAGTTAGAGTGAGTCATCCATTGTGGCTCAGTTAACTGAGGTGATGTGGCTACAAGTGGAGTGAAACATGGGATCCTGTCCTATGTGAAGGGACAAAGGAGACAAGGTAGATTAAACGTGGTATGGGTGTTGGGAATCTATCCTATGTGCAAAAATAGGGGGACAAGAGTGGGTGATATGTGGCAGAGATACTGGGTGAGGTGTCCAGGACACATGTCCAATGTGTGGACAATGTATCTTAGGGTGATTTTCTTAATTAAATAAATTAGGAAAATATAATGATGTGCAGGATTTTATATCCCTAAGTTAGAACTTAGGCATATATCTTTATCATGTAGGATTTGATGGTGAGGTGGTGAATGTGAACTAGAGGGTGCCATATTTTGGTGTCTACAGTTGCCTATTTTTGTACTGCATTGTGTACAACACAATGTGGTGCAAAAACTAATGACATCTAATTTTATTAGATGAATGAAATCATTTCTCCTTGACACACAAAGTGAATGAATTTAAATTTTTTGATTTGTTTGCTTACCCCCTCAATTGACGATTGGGTAAAGGTTGACACCCATAAGCCAATTGACGAAATACAGATGTTGAAAGTGGGTTGTTGATTGTTGATGTTGATGTGATGTTAATGAATTTTGTCTTGATTTTCTTTGTGCCCCAAGCTTGGAATTTTTATTTTTTTTGTGTTCCTGCAATTTTGCTTTTGGTTTCATTAATTTGTAGAATACATGGTAAAATTTTTGACCACTCTTTTGAGTTTTTGTCCACTATGACTTTAGCAATTCCTTCCAAATGATGGGTCTAAGGAACTATTCGATCGAGGATTTGATGCTCAAGCGGTTTTTGATTATTACCAAATTGTTGTTTGTTGTTTCGTTTTTGACCGAACGGAAGGTGTTGTAGGATTACCTTGGCAAATATGTTTTTGAACACTTTTAAGCTCATAGATTTAGGGACCTAGCTGACTTGATTCATTGTTGTTTGTGGTGAATGTCTGAATGAGTTTCCTTATGGTGATTTACCCATCCAACTGGATTGCATGGATTGCTATTCGCTACAACCGCTAGGTGTATAGGATAATCCACTAGATACAAGTTTCACTCTAGATGATTATGAGTGTTGATGATTATTTGGAGATTTGGTGATGTTTTGATTTTTTTTTGTGTAACCGTAGTCTTGCGGTTATTGTGGTGAAAAAAATGGATTTGTGTTTTATTTTTTGAAACCGTGTTTTTCCATTTTTGTGCCTCAAAATGCAGGTGTGCATTTTTGCGAACCGCGGAAAATGCGGGCATGCGTTTTTCGCTGCTAAAAGCGTTATATAAAGGGTGGTGTCACTTTCAAAACCAAATTGCCAGTTGTCATTGATTGAGTGGTTGAATTGATGAGTGAGATGGAGGTTGATGAGGGGAGCGGTGGTGGTGGCCTGGTTGGAGTGGAAGTTGGCGATCGATTTATCTACGTAGGCAATTTGCCATTTTATTGCCTGCGTTTGTTTGGTTCCTTTTTATAATTAAGTGGGGTTGGTAAATGATTATTGTTTCCTCGTTAAGTGGGGCTAGCAATGAATCTTTTATTTTTATTTTTATTACCTAGGGTAAGTAAAATTTTTTGTTTTTATTAACTAGGGTAGGTAAAAATTTTCACTTTTTGATTTTTATTACCTAGGGTAGGTAAAATTTTTCGTTTTTTGTTTTTATTACCTAGGGTAGGTAAAAAAAATTGTTTTTTGTTTTTTATTACCTAGGGTAGGTAAATGTTTTTTGTTTTTTGTTTTTTATTACCTAGGGTAGGTAAAAATTTTCGTTTTTGCTTTTTATTACCTAGGTTAGGTAAATTTTTTTTGTTTTTATTACCTAGGGTAGGTAAAAAAAAATTGTTTTTTTGTTTTTATGTCTAGCATGTTGTGTTAATTTTTGTTTTGTTTTGTTTTTTTTTTTCAGGTTAAGCTTCTTGATGCTCGGCATAGGTGGTCGAGGAACATTCAAAAAGTGTAGAAAGCACTTTTTGATGACGATTGGACTTTGCTATAGACCATTGGTTTAGACGGTTGCGGGCGGTTAGGCACCGTATGAGATGATGAGGATCTCCTTTCAACACTTGTTGAGCATTAGAATCTAGATAGGGGTACATTTCAGCTCCCAACAGGGGAGCTAACTATTACTCTCGAGGATATCTATCGTATATTCCATGTTCCTATCGAGGGTCCTACTGTTTGGGTTGGCCTTGACAAGAAGGAGGCTCTATTCCATTTTTTTGTGTTGAGCAAGGTGCAACAACAGTATTGTCATTGTTGTCAACACAGTCAGATAGATCTGTTGATGTAGTGGACAGGAAGTTCAAAAGCTATTTAGATGCAGAAGACAAGAGTTCAAAGGTTATTCAGAGTATGTACAGTGATTTTCCAAGAAGACCGAAGTGGCCCATATGCAAAAGATCAAAGAAAAAGACAAGTAAGAAAAGTGTCACGATATCGCGACATATATAGCAGGTAAAAAAAACTATCACGATTTCATGACATGTTGGAAGAGAGAGAAAAAGCAAGAAAAACTGTCATGATTTCGCGACATGTTGGAAGAGAAAAAGGCAAGTGGAAAAACTATCGCGATTTCGCGACATGTTGGAAGAGAAAGAGAAAGCAAGAAAAACTGTCGCGATTTCACGACATGTTGGAAGAGAAAAAGGCAAGTGGAAAAACTGTCACGATTTCGTGACATGTTGGAAGAAAAAGAGAAAGCAGGAAAAAGTGTCACGATTTCGTGACAAGTTCGAAGAAAGAGAACAAGTAGGAAAAGTGTCACGATTTCGTGACATGTCGACATGTCGCATTTTCGCGACTAAAATAGGAGAGAGAAAGTAAGTTGGAGAAGTGTCACGATTTCGTGACATGTCGCATTTTCGCGACTAAAATAGGAGAGAGAAAGTAAGTTTGAAAAGTGTCGTGATATCGTGACATGTATTTTTGCGACTCGAAAAGGGCAAGAAGGCAGAGAAAGAAAAGTGTCACGATTTCGCGACATGTCACATTTTCACGACTCGAAAAGGCTAGGAAGGAAGAGAAACAAAAGTGTCACGATATCGCGACATGTCACATTTTTGTGACTCAAGAAGGGTAGGCTGGCAGAGAAACAAAAGTGTCACGATTTCACGACAAAAGAAAGAGAGGAAGCGTACGGAAGCAGAACTGTCACGATTTCATGACAAAAGCAGAAAGCAAGACTTTAGAAGCAGAAGTGTCACGATTTTGTGACAAAAGCAATGAAGCTAAGTACGAAAGTAGAAGTGTCACGATTTCATGACAAAAGCTAAGTTGAAGACTACGGAGGCAGAAGTGTCGCGATATCACGACAAAAGCAAAGTCGAAGTCTATGGAAGTAGAAGTGTCACGATATCGTGACAAAAGAATAGAGAAAGCGTACGAAGGAAAAAGTGTCGTGATATCGTGACATGTATTTTCATGGGCCTAAGCAAAGAAAAAGAGCAAGGAGAAAAAGTGTCATGATATCATGACATGTTGTATTTTCGTGGGCCAAAGCAAAGAGAAAGAGGAGAGAGAAAAAGTGTCACGATATCGCGACATGTATTTTTATGGGCCAAAGCAAAGAGAAAGAGGAGAGAGAAAAGTGTCATGATATCGTGACATGTATTTTCACGGGCCAAAGCAAAGAGAAAGAGGAGAGAGAAAAAGTGTCACGATATCGCGACATGTAGTTTCGTGGCAACAACAACAAAAGAAGCTACAGAGGCAGAAATGTCACGATTTCATGATAGGTCGTAAATGCATAAGTCAAGAAGGAGAACCCGACTGAAATGAGAAGTATGACAGTCGACTAAAATTAGGGTTTATAGTTGTTATGAAAGCCAACCAAGATTAGGGTTTATAGCCGACTAAGATTAGGGTTTTCATCATGAAAATATTGTTATAAAAGGAGGGTTGTTTGGAGAATTGTTGAGTTGTTGCATAAGTCGTCGAATGCGTGTCAAAGTGTGAAATGTGGCCGTAAGAGCGCAGAAAGTGCAGAAGCGGCGAGATGATGGCGAAGTGCGCAAAGTGAGCGAAGAGTCATGTCGAATTGTCCTAAGTGCATCTGTGAGTGCGTAGATAGAGCAAAGTGCATAGAGAGCGAAAAGGTTGAAATTTGACCAAGTGCGGCTGTGATTGCACAGAGAAAGCAGAAGGCATAGAGAGTGCAAAGGGTGAAGATGAACGCAAAGTGCAACTGTAATGAAGTAGAGTGTGTGAAGTGATTGCATAGAGAGCGCAAAGGTGAAGAAGACCAGTCAGGGTCTTGCAAAAGCAAAGGTATCTTACTATCAATCTTCTAGTTTCAGAATTGAAGTCCAAGTTGGTGCTTGGCATCAGGGGTTGGTGCTCCTTCCAGTTGGTGTTGGTAAATTAGGGGTTGGTGCTCCTTCTAGTTGGTGTTGGTAAATCAGGGGTTGGTGCTCCTTTCTATTGGTGCAGATAAATAAGGGGTTGGTGCTCCTTCCAGTGGGTGCTGGTAAATTGATTGTAAAGTTGGTGCTTTGCAAAGGCTAGATTTGGATGGTAGTCCAAGAAGTCATTCTTGAGGAGTAGCCAAATTGGTGAACCTCGTTAAATCTTGTGTTGTGTGATGTTCTCTTGTGATACTTGCTTTATCTAGTTTTAAGGTTTCATTATTTTAGTTTTAAGAGCTATGAATTTAAGTTTAAAGAACTACACTGATTCACCCCCCTCTCAGTGCCATTGTAAGACTAACAATTGGTATCAAAGCCAAGTTCCCTTATCAAGCTAAATCAGCTAGGGTTGATCTTGGATTAGTACGCAATGGGTAAGAAGAATAGATCCTCCTCCAAAAGGGCATCTCAGTCAGTTTTAGTTCCTGTGGAAGAGAAAATTGAACTAGAAAAGGTTGAAGACTTCTCATCAAACAAAGCACCTTTGTTTGACAGAACTAATTACGTGATCTGGAGAATCAGGATGCAGGCATATCTTTGTGCTTTGGGATACGACATCTGGGATTCAGTAGACAATGAATACACAATACCCATCACTCCTCCAACCGATGCTACCGATAAGAATCTGTTTGAGAATGACTCAAAAGCAAAGAATGCTATCAGGTGCGGATTAGTAGACAGTGAACTGGTAAAGATCATGAGTTGTAAAATGGCAAAAGAAATATGGGACAAACTGAGGAGTATTCATGAAGGAGATGATGAGATCAAGGAGGCCAAGTTACAAACACATCAAGCTCAGTTCAAAGCTTTAAAGTTGAATAACGATGAGAACATAGAGGCATATATGCTAAGAGTTAATGAAGTCCTAGAGGATGATTCTAAAAAGGAAACAGGTGGAGGTCTTTTCATGACACTCGAAGAAGAAACAAAAAAAGAACAGGAATGTGATGAAGAAGAAATTGATGCAGAAATAAATTTGAAAGAGGAACTAATTGCAGCTCTGGATGAATTGAAGATAGAAAGAAAAAGGAATAAGGAAATCTCAAGAAAGCTTGAGGATGCAAATGAAATAATAACCAGTTTGAAAGTACAAGTAGAAGAATTCAAAAGGATTGAAGAAACTCTCAGGTCACAGATCAATGAGAAAGAGATTGGTTGCTGCAAACAAGAGGAAGAGATTGTTTTATTGAAGAAACAACTAGAAGAGGCCAATACAAATCTCAAATTCGAGAAGAGCACAGAGTTGCTAGATAAAATGATAAGCCAACAAAGAAGCTCCACGGATAAGCGTGGTCTTGGATATGAAGCTGAACAACCTTCATCTTCCAACTCTGTAGAGAAGAAGTTCACTGTTGAAGGATCGAAGCAAGAAAAGTTTGAAGCTGAATCTTCAAAAGGAAGAAAATATCAAAGGAGATCTACAACAAAGCAACCACAACAAAAGAGGTTCTATCACTCTCACTCTATTCATAATAATACTTTTAATGGCTATTGTTTCAGATGCAGCGAGTATGGTCACAAGGCAACTTATTGTGGATTGAATAATAAATCAAAGAGTTATCGTTGGTAGAAATACATCTGCGTTTCTGAGTGAACACTATGTACAATGTTTTCAATGTAATGGTCATGGGCACATAGCAAGGTTTTGTCCAAGCACTTTTGTATCTAATCTAAGGCAAAATAGTAGATTTCATCAAATGCAAAGAATGCAACACAGACAGGGAATAAATCATGTACATAAAAGAAAGGAAAATAATCATTCATCAAGGATGCACAAGAGACAACCACACAAGAGAAATGTTCAAGTTCACGAAAAGGTGCAAAACAGGGATGTAGTTGAAAAATCCAAGCCCGAGTTCAAGAAAGTTTGGAGAAAGATAGAAGAAAGGAAATCGTGTCTCCTTGGACTGAAGGAGACTACTCCGCTATTGCACTAAGCAACTCTAGATAGCACATCCTCAGGGGGAGCAATCTTGAAGTTTCATTTTAATGCTCCTATGTATTTGTTTGATTACCCGAGGATGAAAGGCAAGTAGTCAGGGGGAGTTGTCGTATAGTTGTCGAAGTGTGTTTTCAGTTCATGTAGTTGTTTGTGGAAGTGTCGTGAAGGGTGGTGATTAAATTGAGAGTTGTCATTATTGGTAGTATTGCTATATGTCATTGTTGTACTTGGTGATGGTTCTTACTGCCACTGTCCAAAGTTAAGGATTATAACAGTTCAGATAATTTGGTTAGTGAAAGAATGTTGCCCTAGCCGCATATATGTGTTTCGATAAAAGTAGTGTGTATTTGAACTACACATTGACGTGAAGATTGTTAGATCTATTATGATGTTGTGGTGAAAAATATTGAAGTCTGATTATTGATTCATGTTTAGCTCATCAAGATGAGCAACTTTGCTTTGTGAATCATACCTATCCGAGGTCCAGAAGTATGAGTTTGAGTAAGGTGCACTATAGTTGGCCGTGAAGTGTTTGACAAAATGTTGTCTCCTGATTCGATCAGTTGAAAGTAAGGTGTGACCAACGGTGACTGTAGAAAACATAGACCAAGTTGAAAATGTAAAAAGGGATTTGGTTGGGTGTGGTAATGTTTGATCTTGTTGAGTTGGTTGATACATGCTTCGACTAGGGTTTGTGATAAAGGGTTGTTCATTGAGGTGATTGGTTGAGTAGAGTTGATTGAGCCTAGTCAAGTGATTGGATGCATGTGGTTGTTCAAGTTCCATAAAATAAACTATTCTATATTCTTGATTTGAGTTGAGATTGAGATTTGAGAATAGAACATATAGAGTCTCTAACAATTCTCTTTATGCTTCTATGAGATTGATTTGAGTGGGGGGGTTGAATAGTGAAATGATGAGATAGAACATATTGAGTCTCTAACAATTCTCTTTATGATTCTATGAGATTGGATAAGTTATGTGTGATCTTGTTAAGCAGATTTGAAACAAGCCTTTTCACCCTTATGTACCTCAAGGCTACTATGGAATATGGGTTATGGTATCCAAAAGATAAAGACTTCACCCTTATTTCATATTCAGATGTAGATTGGGCAGGAGGTGTCGATGACAGAAAGAGTACCAGTGGAGGTGCATTCTATCTTGGAGATAGATTGGTCGAGTGGTCACACTTCCCAAGAATTGACTAGCTATAGGGATCACATTTTTAGGGGGAGCATTTAAGTATTTGATTATATTTTTGCTCATGTTCATGCTTTTTGCTAAGTGTAATAAATTTTGCCTGAGAATGTTGTGCATGGACTCAGGGGGAGTCTGCAGTAGCCCTTTGGTATTATTGTCAAAGGGGGAGAAGAGTTACAGGAAAGTGCACATGTGTTGCCAACAATTCCAAAGGGGGAGATTGTTGAGCAAGGTGCAGCAACGATATTGTCATTGTTGTCAACACAGTCAGATAGATCTATTGATGCAGTGGATAGGAAGTTCAAAAGCTATTCAGATGCAGAAGACAGGAGTTCAAAGGTTATTCAGAGTATGTACAGTGATTTTCCAAGAAGACCGAAGTGGCCCATATGCAAAAGATCAAAGAAAAAGACAAGTAAGAAAAGTGTCACGATATCGTGACATATACAATAGGAAAGAAAAATTGTCACGATTTCATGACATGTTGGAAGAGAGAGAAAAAGCAGGAAAAATTGTCATGATTTTGTGACATGTTGGAAGAGAAAAAGGCAAGTGGAAAAACTGTCGCGATTTCGTGACATGTTGGAAGAGAAAGAGAAAGTAGGAAAAATTGTCATGATTTCGTGACATGTTGGAAGAGAAAAAGGCAAGTGGAAAAACTGTCACGATTTCGTGACATGTTGGAAGAAAAAGAGAAAGCAGGAAAAAGTGTCACGATTTCGCGACAAGTTCGAAGAAAGAGAACAAGTAAGAAAAGTGTCGTGATTTCACGACATGTCGCATTTTCGCGACTAAAATAGGAGAGAGAAAGTAAGTTGGAAAAGTGTCACGATTTTGCGACATGTCACATTTTCGTGACTAAAATAGGAGAGAGAAAGTAAGTTTGAAAAGTGTCACGATATCACGACATGTCACATTTTCACGACTCAAAAGGGCAGCTTGGGAGAGAAAGGAAAAGTGTCACGATATCGTGACATGTCGCATTTTCATGACTTGAAAAGGCTAGGCAGGAAGAGAAAGAAAAGTGTCACGATATCGCGACATGTCGCATTTTTGTGACTCAAGAAGGGAAGGAAGAGAGAGAAAAAAGTGTCACGATATCGCGACATGTCGCATTTTCATGACAAAAGAAAGAGAGGAAGCGTACGAAAGCAGAACTATCGTGATTTCATGACAAAAGCAGAAAGCAAGACTTTGGAAGCAGAAGTGTCATGATTTCGTGACAAAAGCAAAGAAGCTAAGTACGAAAGCAGAAGTGTCACGATTTTGCAACAAAAGCTAAGTTGAAGACTACGGAGGTAGAAGTGTCACGATATCATGACAAAAGCAAAGTTGAAGTCTATGGAAGCAGAAGTGTCGCGATATCGCGACAAAAGAATAGAGAAAGCGTACGAAGGTGAAAGTGTTGTGATATCATGACATGTTGTATTTTTGTGGGCTTAAGCAAAGAGAAAGAGCAAGGAGAAAAAGTGTCACGATATCGTGACATGTTGTATTTTCTGGGCCAAAGCAAAGAGAAAGAGGAGAGAGAAAAAGTGTCACGATATCACGACATGTATTTTCGTGGGCCAAAGCAAAGAGAAAGAGGAGAGAGAAAAAAGTGTCATGATATCGTGACATGTTGTAGTTTCGCGGCAACAGCAACAAAAGAAGCTATAGAGGCAAAAATGTCACGATTTCGCGACAGGTCGTAAATGCGCAAGTCAAGAAGGAGAACCTAACTGAAATGAGAAGTATGACAATCGACTAAAATTAGGGTTTACAATTGTTATGAAAGCCGACCAAGATTAGGGTTTACAGTCGACTAAGATTAGGATTTTCATCATGAAAATATTGTTATAAAAGGAGGGCTATTTGGAGAATTGTTGAGTTGTTGCATAAGTCGTCGAATGCGTGTCAAAGTGTGAAATGTGGTCGTAAGAGCGCAGAAAGTGCAGAAGCGACGAGATGATGGTGAAGTGCGCAAAGTGAGCGAAGAGTCGTGTCGAATTGTCCTAAGTGCGTCTGTGAGTGCACAGATAGAGCAAAGTGCGTAGAGAGTGAAAAGGTTGAAATTCGACCAAGTGCGGTTGTGATTGTGCAGAGAAAGTAGAAGGCACAGAGAGTGCAAAGGGCGAAGACGAACGCAAAGTGCAGCTGTAACAAAGCAGAGTGTGCGAAGTGATTACGTAGAGAGAGCAGAGTGCATAGAGAGCGCAAAGGTGAAGAAGACCAGTCAGGGTCTTGCAAAAGCAAAGGTATCTTACTATCAATCTTCTAGTTTCAGAATTGAAGTCCAAGTTGGTGCTTGGCATCAGGGGTTGGTGCTCCTTCCAGTTGGTGCTGGTAAATCAGGGGTTGGTGCTCCTTCCAGTTGGTGCTGGTAAATCAGGGGTTGGTGCTCCTTTCTGTTGGTGCAGATAAATAAGGGGTTGGTGCTCCTTCCAGTGGGTGCTAGGTAAATTGATTGTAAAGTTGGTGCTTTGCAAAGGCTGGATTTGGATGGTAGTCCAAGCAGTCATTCTTGAGGAGTAGCCAAATTGGTGAACCTCGTTAAATCTTGTGTTGTGTGATGTTCTCTTGTGATACTTGCTTTATCTGGTTTTAAGGTTTCATTATTTCAGTTTTAAGAGCTATGAATTTAAGTTTAAAGAACTACACTGATTCACCCCCCCTCTTAGTGCCATTGTAAGACTAACAGTTTGGTGAGATGTGGGACATTGATTGCAGCAAGGGCGACATTGCATATTTGGATCTTTTTACAATTGGTAGCTTGGGTGCATTACCTGTTTTCATGATGTACATATTGAGCAACATGTTGTTGCCCAATTCCATGGGATCAAGGATCTCGTGGAACTAGGTGCCTATTGTTCTGGATTTGATAGATGATCCTCATCGGTTGGCTTGGGCTCCCACTCTTCTCTATGAGGTTTACAATGAGCTTTATGAGGTGAAGAGGTGAGGGCGTAAGGGCCTAGGTTGTAGTTTGTTGCTCCATATTTGGTGTTGGGAGCATATTATCATTGGTCGCCTTGTTGGTTTACCTTGTGGCATGGATGCCACTTCTCCCCATGCATACAGATGGTTACTCAGTGAGGAGGTCAGTCGATCTGTTATGAGCACTTCAAATTTTAGAGATATCTTGAGTTCTCTAACTAGGGACTTGATGTGCTAGCGGCCTTGGAGGGGTTTGGATTGGGTGATAGATGCAATAGAGCTTCATTGCATTAGGCGAGGATGATGGGTTGTTGGTGCCCATCTAAGGGATATGGAGTTTATCCAGTTCTCTCGTGTACTGCGTTAGTTTAGGCTCATTCAGGATGTTCTTGATGTGCCTATTATGTAGAGGCAATGGGGTGATGAGTTGGGGTTGTCGGTGGCTCCTAAATTTTGGCGAGTCGATGATCCTTCTGATGACTCAGACTTAGAGGTGCTTGACTTGGATGATGTGGGCATGACTGCTGAGTATGATGCATGGTTTGCGAGTCAGCCTTTGTGGACTCCTAGTGTCATCGTAGACGATGATGGGAGTGGTGATGATGTAGATGTGGGTGGATGGGTTCCTTGGTCGGTGAAGCACCGATGAGGTAGCTCTTCGAGAGTTGACATGGGTACTATTTTTTTATAGCCTGATGAGGTTGGTGGTGATGGTGGTGTTGGTGACGAGGATGCTCCTCCTCGATGGACTGAGGAGGATTGGGACATGTTACAAGCTGAGCGTGATAGCCTGGGTTTAGAGGTTACTCGTCTGAAGGGCGAGTTGGCATGGTACTAGGGTGAGGTGACTCGCCTCTAGGGTGAGGTGGACAGGATGCGTGATGGGCCTAGCAGCGATGCTCTCGCTACAAAGGACTTAGAGATTTCTAGGCTCGAAGGTGAGGTCACTCGGCTAGAGGGTGAGCTGACTTGGCTACAAGTAGGGTCCGATGGAGGTGACACTGTGGCTACTATTTTTGCTTTACGAGTAGAGATTTCTCAATGGGTTGCTCGTCAGGGTGCTGATTTGAGGAGCCTACGTAAGCAGGTTGTCTACATCGAGATGTTGGAGAACATTCTTCATGAGCATCAGATTCCTTTTCCTGTTCCTCCTTCATCATCTACTGCCACTGCTACCTGAGGGACCGAGATGAGTCGTAGGACTCATCACACTTCGAGCTCTCACGGGGCTTCTACAGCGTAGGGTCCACGGAGGGATCCTAATGGCGCTAGCTAGTTGTTTTATTGCATTATTTTTGTATTTTTTTATATTTTATCTTAGTATGAGCCTTAGTGCTCTGATGTATACTACCTTCGAGCATTTTGTACTTTGTAGACTTTCATATATATATATATATATACATGGCATTTTTATTTCGGTATTCACATGTGTTATTTGTATATGCATTCTTCTTGTTTATGCTTTGCAATGTTTATATTATGCAATCTAATATATCTATGTTATTGCTATGATAATGAATGCAAATGAATATGTAAAATGCATTTTGATTTATATTCATGTAACTGAATGTCGGTATGCATGGTGCTCATGTAATATTTTTTTTAGCTCAGAGTATTTGACCTTTACTTGTTCATATTTGCAATTGGGGGTATCCCACTTGATGATTCTTTGTTGATGAGGTATGTGGTGTGTATAAAGGGAATGTGGATGGTGATATGGATTATGGTTTGGTTTTTGATATGTAACTGCAATAGATTTTCAGAGACTCAAAGAACCTAGTAATGTCAACCATTTTTTCTTGACGTTATCTTACTTTCTTTAGGACCATATTGTGTGCAAGTGAAGTTCATTTACTAAATCTTGCGTGTCGATGACCCTAAGCAATCCAGAACTAGTGCATGTGATTGTGATGTTTATTGCCCCATCTTGAGTGATTTGGATGGTACCTTTTATTGGTTCTCCTTTTGGCTAGCTTACCCGTATGTGCGTTCAGAGGTCTCCCTCTTGAGAGAGAGACATGTCGCCCTGCATGAGTTTACTCCACTGCCAGTCAAGCATCTATAGCCCCGGTGGAGGCTCACTCCATAGTCCAATGATTTGATCTTTAAGCCTTTGTGATGACTACATAGCTTTCTGAGGGGAACATAGTACGATATTTTCAGCTTTAGAGATTTGTGGTGTGTGTTTGTAATTATTTTTTGTATAGAGTTTTGGGGAATCGGATTCTCAACCGAAGTATGATGAGAATGTGACCCTATCCTTACTACTCTACATTTATTTATATTTGTTGTTTCACTGTGGTAGTGGTGATAACCACTATTTTTTTTGGACTATGTTGCGTGATAGGGTAAGCGAAGAATTTTACTTTTTTTGCTTCGAGGTTTACCCAAATTGGCATTATCTTTCTATCATTCAAGATGTTTTAAGATTTGTAAAAGTGTATTTGGTTCCAGATTGCTTTGGGTCAATCTACCATACTCAAGATTTCTTAATGTGATAAAAGTGCTTTGGTCCTAATGAAAATTGGACACGTCATGAAGTTTGATTTATTTCACTAGATATGTTTGAGTGATTGAAAATTGTATGATATATGATATATGATGTGTATGATTTTGTGAGTTGTAAAGAATCTTAGTTGAATACCCCCAACTCTCGAAACTTGTTTTCTTGGTCGTATCATCACCACTATTAAATATTACTGAGCAAGGGATGGGATGGATGCAACTATATGTTTTATTTTTTTATTTTTATTATTTATTTTATTTTTTTGTGTATGAACATATAATTGAAATGCAAATGCAATATGCAAAATGTAATTAAAAATATGTCTATTTACAATGTGAAATGCATGCAATGTTGTAAAATGAAATCTTTTTTTTTTTTTTAGCCATGTACATATATATACATATATTGCAAGTCGTTTTATGCATAAAATGCCTTTAGGTGCATAATGTTTAGTGGTTCTGGCTCCAATTTCCCTTCTAAATTGGAAATTTTGTATGTTCCTTGTCCCAAATTTTGCTTTACAATATATGGGCCCAACCAATTAGCTGCAAATTTATCTCTCAAGTGCGGTAAAGCATTGGTATTTTGTTGATTTTCTTTGAGCACTAGGTCCCCCACTTGAAATTTGTGAGGATGGACTTTTGCGTTGTAAGCGCGTTTGACTCTATCTTGATATACTCGTAAATGCTCTAGAGCATTGATACGTTTCTCATCAATAATTGTCAATTGGTCAAGATGTGCTTGTCTAGTTGTATCATCGTCCATGAATTCCTGTATTTCGATTCGCAAGGATGGTATCTCGAGCTCTAATGGTAATATAGCTTCTGCACCGTAAACTAGTGAAAATGGCGTTGCTCCCATTGGCGTTCTTATGCTTGTTCTGTAAGCCCATAGTGCTAAAGGGAGGTGAGTATGCCAATCTCGATGATTATCTTTTACCAATTTCTTGAGAATAGATATTATTGTCTTGTTGGTTGCTTCAGCTTGCCCGTTCGCTTGTGGGTAATAAGGTGTTGAGAAACTATGTAGAATTTTGAATTTGTTGCACAATGCTCTAACATCCTTATTCTTAAATGACTTTCCATTATCAAAAATTATTTTTGAGGGTATTCCAAAATGATAGATAATATGTTGAAGTATAAACTCCGCTATTCGAGGTCCAGTCGTAGTGGTCATTGGAATTGCTTCCACCCATTTTGTGAAGTATTCTGTGGCGGTTATGATGAATTTATGTTGTCCTGATGAAGCAGGTGTTATTTTACCAATCAAGTCAAGGCCCCATTGTGAAAAGGGCCACAGACTTTGAATGGGTTGCAAATTTTGTGATGGCACATGAGTCAAGTTTGCATGATGTTGGCACTTTTGGCATCTTTTGACGTATTTGCAACAATCATTTTCCATTGTCGGCCAATAGTATCCCATGCACAATATTCTTTTTGCAATTGCCATTCCGCTGAAGTGACCACCGCAAGTACCATCGTGGGCTTCTGATATTGCTCTTTCTGCTTCAATTGGATTTAAACATCGTAGTAATATTCCATCATAACTATGTTTATATAACACATCTCCAAGTAAAGTGAACCGAATGGCTCTTTGTTTGAATGTTCTTTTTGTAGTTCATGTCATTTCTATTGGTAGTGTGCCTGACTTGAGAAAGTCTTTTATCTCATCAAGGTAAGAATTGTAAGGTTCGACATGTATCAAACAAACATTCTTCTCACCTATAGATTCTACTCTTTTAATTGATGGTTTAGACACTGTTGTTATGATTAGCGGTTGCACTTCTCCATGTTCATTTTTAGGGATGAGAGATCCCAAGGAAGCCATTGCATCCGCAAATCTATTTGTCGATCGTGGCAAGTTACTAATTTCATACCAATCAAATTTTTCTAGCAACCTTATTGCTACTTCGTGGTATTTCTTTAAGACTGGTTCTTTACATTGGTATTCTCCTTTTATTTGGTAGACAACCAATTGAGAATCACCAAAAATGCTTAATATTTTTATTCCCATTGCTATAGCTGAATGAAGACCTAGTATTAAGGCTTCATACTCTACATTATTATTAGTGCATGTGAAGTCGAGTTTGAATGATAAGGGAATGGGTATTCCCTTAGGTGTGTAAAACACAACTCCTACACCTTGCCCTTTTTTGCACTTGGATCCATCAAAGAACATTGTCATATCTGCTTCATCCTCAGGTGAAACCACTTCTTCTTGTTCTATGACAAAAAATATTGAATCATCGGGAAGCTCAATTATTAATGGTCTATCATTGTGTAGTGGAGCTTCTGCTAATTGATCAGCTATCACTTGCCCTTTTATGGATTTTTGACTTATGAATTCGAGGTCAAATTCTGTTAAAAGCATTATCCATTTAGCAGTGTGGGTGTTGTTGTAAGTGCGAGTCATCATGTAGCGCAGAGGGTTTTCTCTAGCTATAACATAGGTGGTATTGCTTAGCATGTAATGTCTAAGTTTCTTAGTGGCAAAAACCACTGCTAAACATAATTTTTTGACATAAGCATATCTTGTTTCGTAACTTACCAATGTTCGACTGATGTAGTAAATTGCTTGCTCTTTATTTTTCTCATTCTTTTGTGCAAGCATTGTCCCTAAAGCAAAATCTGTTGCAGAAATGTATAGGTGAAATGGGACTTTTGTTCTAGGTGGCGTAAGAACTGGCGGTGAGGCCAGATATTTCTTTATATCATCAAATGCCTCTTGATATTCAGTTGTCCAAGAAAATATCACTCCTTTTTGTAATAGGCGGTTAAAAGGTCTGCATTTATCTGAGAGTTGCACAATGAATCATCGAATAGATTGGACTTTTCCTTGCAAACTTCGCAACTCTTTCAAGTTTTTGGGAGGTGACATTTCTAATATTGCTTTTACCTTGCCTGGGTCTACTTCAATGCCTCGCTTGGAAACAATGAATCCTAGAAGTTTTCCTGATGTGACACCAAATACACACTTCTTAGGATTTAACCTTACCTTATGTTCTATCAATCGATCAAATGCTTTTTCTAGCACATCTATGTGTTCAAGACGCATTTTTGATTTAGCAATAAGATCATCTACATAATCCTCGATTATCTTATGCATATAATCATGAAATATGTACGTCATGGCATGCTGATATGTAGCTCCTACGTTCTTTAACCCAAAAGGCATCACTCTGTAGCAGAATGTCCCCCAAGGCGTTGTAAATGTTGTTTTATGTTGATCTTCGAGATTAATCCAAATTTGGTTGTATCCCGAGAAACCATCCATTAAGGAAAGCATTTCATGACCAACACAGGAGTCTACTAATTGATCAATATTCGGCAAAGGAAAATCATCCTTGGGACACACTTTGTTTAAGTCTCAAAAATCAGTGCATACGCGTATCCCTCCATTCGGTTTGCGAATGGGTACCATATTTGAAAGCCATTATGGGTAATCAATTGGTACTATGAAGTGCACATCCAACAACTTTTGCAGCTCTTCTTTCATAATTAATGCGACTGTTGGATGGACTTTCCTAAGCTTCTGCTTGAACGACTTGGCATCATGTGCTAGAGTAAGGTTGTGGACTACCAAGTCTGGATCTAAGCCAGGCATGTCTTTGTAGGACCATGCGAACACTTCCTTCTTTTTGATAAGCATGTTTATGATGCGCTCTTTTTCTTCTACGGATAATTCTTTTGCTATTTTGACAATCTGGGGATTATCCGCATCTTCACTAAGGTTCACGTCTATAGACTCTTCGATTAGCATGTGAGAACCTTCCTCTAGCTGATGTGGAGTTGGGATGAGGTGGATATCATCTACCACATTTTCAAATGTGTCTAGGGTTTCCCCCTCTATCTCAGTTTGAAAAACTGAATTGTTTGATGATGAAGGTTGTTGTGGAATATAAGCGTTTGAAGCGCGCAACAACTCTTCGGATAGGATGAATTCAGTAGTGGATGGTGGGGATGAAATCCTATCCATGGCTATGAGACTGGTGTCGATATGGATCGGTTTTGTCTCATCATATGGATTGCGGAGTGGGGTGAGCAAATCAACAGAAATCATGTTGACTTGATGGAAATGAGGTGGCTACGATTCAAGAATTGATGACTCATATTCTCTAGGTTGCAACTGACCTAATGTGTGTGATTGGTTGTGTTGCATGCTTTGCCAATGTGATGGAGGAGGTTCTAGTTCAGGACCCTCACGCTCTTTGTTTAGCCAAAAAAGTGTGTGGTCTATTGGAAACTTCTTTTGATACTAGTTATCTCTTTGCATAGTTTCTCCATATATTATCTCCTCTTGAGGCTCTTCTTCTTCCTGATTTAGCCATTCAGGATGTGCCTCTGCTTGAAGCATTCTTCTAGCTTGCATTTCACGCTCATGATTTAGAAATATCATTTCTGTCTCATCTTCATAATCGTCATCGCTTATCCAAAATCCATTTGCATTTGTATGAGGTCCCAAAACAAGTTGTGTGTATTCTGGCCTAAGGTCGGTCAATTCTGGTGGATCTTCATATCCTGGTTCTTGCTGCAAGGCTTGTTCTAGGAAAGTTCCAAACACATGAGGGTAAAAATTGTTGATTAGGTATTCACCATTTATATCATCATCCTCATCATTGGGTTCATCCTCCTTGTCACTTCCTCCTTCCTCGTCTTCACTTTCAATATCCAGCTCCTGGAATGTTTGACTTAACGAAGAGCTTGCGATGGAGGGTTTGTAACCTAGACCTGAGTGATCATTTGGCTCCCTGTATTCTGGCTCAATAATGTGGTGAGGACCTTGTTCATGTCTTCCAAGTCCATATCCTTGCCAATTAACCCTCTGAAAGTATCTCACTGGAAATGAGGGGTTAGATAAAAAATCAATGTTCTCATTAAACTCTTTTACATGTTCCTCCTCTAGAGGAGGTGGACCTGATGAAGATTCGACTCCCCCATATATGAAATTTATTGCATTTTATGGGGAGCCCATTTTGTATATTTCACCTATGGCTAAAGGTGGGTCGTGAGGGCGGCCGTAATCCTTGACTGACTCAATAGGTGGTGTAACTGTGACACTTTCAATAATGTACTCACCAATACTTGGATTGGCGAGATGTACTGCAACTCTAGATGGTTGTGTGGCTAATGGCTCAATGGATGAAGAGGGTTCTTGAGCATTAGCTCTTGGCTCTACTGGCGATGGTGGATTATCTCTAATAGGTGGCCCTATTTGTGAGACTACGGGTTCTAATGACTGTGAGGTAGTGGTTGATGATGTGGGTTGTGCTTTGAATGTGAATGGTTGCTTTGTATCTGGAAGTGTACTAGATGGAGTTGGCAATTTATTAGTAGGATGGGTGGGTGTAATTTGAAAATGAAATGTGGTGTTTGAAGGATGCACTGAGCTAACACTTTTGGATGCAAAATTTGGGTCAACTATAGGCAACTCTTCTGGAATGGGTGCTTTTGATGATGTGGTGCTGGATGGAATGGTTCTAATGACTAGTGGTTGGATGGTTAGATGTGTTGATGGAAGCAATGGCTCATATGGGTTTGAAATAAAGTTGCAATACTTGAAAGGTTCAGTGTCAGTCGGTATGCAATGTACCTTACCTTCATGCACATATTTTAAGCATTGATGCAATGTTGAAGGCACACATTTCATTTCCCTAATCCAAGGGCATCCAAGAAGTATGTTATATTGCATTTCCCCTTCCAAGATGTGAAAGAGGACATGTATTGTTTTCACCCCCATGGTGACGGGAAGAACAACATTCCCTACAGTTGAGCATAAAGCGTCATTAAAGGCCCTAAGAGTGAATGTGGATGTTGTGATGTGAGATGATGGGACGTTGAGCTTCATCATGGCAGGTGTGGTAATGAGGTTGATTGAAGAACCAGTATCAATAAGCACTCTCTTGAAGGGTTTCTTGTCAATGTGAGCTACTATGTGCAGTGGTGGATCAGGTGAATCTATTGATATTTGTTTTTCCTCGAAGTCATAGAATACTATCAAGGGTTCCATGCACTTTTGCACACTACCCACAAAGGAATTGAATGCATTGGGGTCTTCTGATTGTACTTGAATAGACTTTAAAATTTCCATCAATGCTTCCCTATGAGGTGTTGATTGTTGTATTAGCTCATAAATTGACAATTTTGTTGAAGCCATTTTCAAACTCTGTGTTAACCGGTTGTTCAGTGTAACAATAGGGCGGTTGTGGAAAGGTGGTGGTGGCCCACTCGATCCAAGTTGTATGGGCACATTGGTTGGTGATGCTGTCGGAGCTTGAGTTGTGCGATTAGCTTACCTTTGTCCATGGGTAACTATACTGATAGCCCCTACAAAACCTTGTGGTAGTTGAGACACATAATTAACTTGATTGGGAGGAACTGTAGAAGTTGATGCTCCCGTTGGTTGTTGATTTGCCTCTCGATGTGGCAAAGGTGTCTGATATATGCCTAGGTTTTGGTTATTTTGGGCTAGTGGGTTGTCAACTTTGATTGTACCCGCTTCCAATAAATCTTGCACAATTCCTTTAAATCCATGACAACCTTCAATATCATGTCCTCTTTGTCTATGATAGATGCAAAAGAGGTGTTCTTTGTAACCTTTTGTCTTTGGTTTGTTAGGATCATCAGGTTTCATTTTCGACAAATTAAAAAGTTTTGCCGCATACAACTTCTGAAATACTAATGAATATGGCTCTTGTACTGGTGTGTAATTTCTTTTTGGCTTAAAATGACGTTGTTGCCTTTTCGTAGGTTGTGTCTGATTTTGTGCCTGCTGTGGGGGTGGAACCGCTTGATAATTCGATTGTTGCGGTTGTTGTTGTTGTTGGGGTTGTTGGATTTGTGTTTGAGCCGGTTGATTTGACTGTGGTTGGCTCAAAACTATCTGATTAACCTGTGTGGTCTTGGACTGACCGTGGTTATTCCCCTTTTGATTCTTATTGTGCCACTCTTTCTTCTTAGGCTTAATCTCGCCTTCTTGAATTTTGATTTCTTCAATCAGTTTTTCTTGGGCGAGTGCCTCATCGAATGTTCTATATTGTTGTAGTTGTAGCAATGAAGAGATGGGTCTACCAAAACTCTTCGTGAAAATTCGTATTATCTCTGGCATAGGGAGTGAAAATGGTAACTTGATCATGACTGATCTCCATCTATTGCCAAAGTCATAGACTGATTCATCATCATATTGTTTTAGATAAATCAAATCAATCAATGTTGTTTGTTTTCTAACATTTAGGGTGAATATTTCCAGGAACTGGTCCGCTAGTTGTTCAAAGGTAAAAATACTTTGATGTGGCAAGTGGTTGTACCAATCTTGGGCTTCTCCCCCTAATGTTTGAGGAAATGTATGTAATAGTAATGCATCGTTGCTTTTGATTCTAAAGCATGCATTCACAAATCTTGTTATGTGCTCACGGGGATCCTCTTCCCCTTTAAATTCAAGCTTTGGTATTTGAAAATCATGTGGATATGGTGGCTCTGGTACCGAAGCATGAATAGGGTGATTGAGTAGTTACCTCAAAGTTGGCTTTTGGTATTGCAAACCTAGAGTTTGCATGGCAAGACTATCAATATGACTCTATAGAAACTAGTATCTAGGGTCATCTACAGGACTGACACTTGAATGTACTTGATGTTGCTGGTAATGGGGTGGATTGTATGTAGGTTGTGGGTGATAAGACATGGGTGGCTGAAATGTGTTATGGTATGGATGTTGAGGGATGTTATGATATGGATGGGGTGATGGAGGTATGATATTATGCTGACCTGCTATGTTAGCATATGGGTGTGGTGGTTGATTATGAACCACAGTGGTAGAGGGAGGACGCATTACCCAAGATGGATCTTGGATAAAGGCATTAGGTTGATGAGATGTAGGTGGAATATTTTGCTCAATCCCTTGCAAATGCTAGTTAGGGTCAGGGTTCATGCTATGGTTAGCATTATCTAAAATAATTTGCTGCAACTATAAGAAAGCCTGTTGCATAGCAATTGCATTTGACGTAGGGACTACTACCTGTGATGTGGTGGACTGAGTTGGTTGTGAAACAACCATGGTAGTGGAGGTAGATGGGGGGTAAGTAGCAAAGGGTATCGCTACTGACTATGGAATGGTATGAGACGTATGTCCTACAAGTGTGGATGGAGGAATGGATGTTGGGGCTTGTGAAATAATAGGAATTGTTTCATACAAGGGATTAGTGGTAATGGTCATTTGTTGTGATAATGTGGGGGGAATTTGGTTGGATGACGATGGTTGATTGGCCAATGCTACAATAGCCAACTCAAAGAGAGGATTGGTGAAAATCTATTCTGACTGTTATGGATAGGTGAATATGGATTCTTGTTGTGATGAGGGTATGACACGTGATGGGATGGAGAGTGGTGGTAATTATGGGAAGACCATTCTAGCTGCATTCAAGTACATTCTAATAGTATCCATATCTATCATGGTGACCTGACTGTCTACCATCGTAGGAGGTTCACTCCTAGGTGTCTCAGGTATGGTTGTGTGAGTAGCTCTATGCATAATGTCTATGTCCATGTTGGGGGTATTACTAGAAGGCCCTACATCAAGACTCTGGGACATAGAAATGGGTATACCTACTTGTCCCACCACCGAAGTGTGAGGGACATTTCCATACTGAGAGGCCATAGGGGAAGACCACTGACTTTGGTTTGACACTAGTTTCTTAGCTTGATTACGAGTCACTACCATACGCTACTATGTGGTAAGATGCGAAGTGAGACTATCTATGCAAGTAAAGTGACAATACAATGCAATACAACACACAAAGCAAATAAACACATAAAATTTTTGATGCTAGATTTTCATATATTTTTTTTGAAATTTGTTTGAAAAATGAAAAAGACGTGTGCTCAATGTTTTGCCCTAAATGAATCTAGGATTTCACCTGTATACTCATAGCTCGACAACCTGGATATGAACTCCAGGTCACGTAATCCCACCTATAATGTGTGGTAATGAAGTCCACACATGACTAGGGAGCACAGGTCCTACCAATTCCTCACCCAGTTCGCCCGTAGTCTGTGATACACCTCTTCGAAGAGAGATGTGTGCTATCACCCACGGGTTATGATGGATCTTGGAATCGGCCTTGGCTAAGAACAGGGTATAATGTTGGTGGTTCGGTGATGAAATCCAAACCCGATGGTGATGAAATCCAGTCATTTTCCAACGTTTATGTGAGTGTGTGGTGGTTTTGTTTAACTAGGGTGTTATGCAAAATTACTATGCAATTCTGTTTCAATGGCCTAAATGCAGAAAAGCAAAAAATAGAGAATGAAAAATAGCAAATCAGGGGTAAAAATACCAATTTTAGATCTAATTTAATCAGATTCTGTTTAACAGGGCTAACCACGGGTGCACGGTTAGTTCTGGTAAACCGTAGGTGCGCGGTTTGCCAACCGCGCATCTACGTTTGGGATATCCCAACCATGGATGCACGGGTCCTTTCTATCAATAGAAATAGAATAATATTATAGACCCAAACCTGAAATAAACACCTGAGCTATTCCTAACCAGGTGAATGCAAGATGATCTATTTTCTACTATGCAAATGCAGATTTTTTTTTTATGTATGAATGCAAAGTTTTAAGTACTTTCTTCTACCTCTAAGACCTAAGTGCACACAAAGGCATACAGGACTAGGACTCTTAATCTACTTAAATGCAATCTAAACTAAAACTAAGACAAAAATTAGATAGGAAGCATGAAGTACATACTTGTGTTCCTTCCTACTGTAAACCATCGACCCACGTTTCTCATGTAGCAACCACGCTTTTGCATTTTTGAATCACATATCTATGTTTTCACCTACCAGGAACCGCACATCTACATTTTCTCAGACAAAAACCGTAGGTATGTGTTTCCATAGTAAACAGTTTGGCTGCAAGGTTTTTTGAATGTGTCGATTCAAGGTTGAGTCTGTGCATGCTTCGAATTCCCAAAACCTGTAGGTGCAGACAGAGATTAGTAAAACAGATTAAAAAGCAAGGCAAAACAAAATGGAACCCTTAGGGGGTCCCACCGTGATCGCCATTTCTGTAACCAAAGAACTGAACACAATTTATTTAAATAAAAATAGAGAGAGAGAAGTAATTTTTCCAAAATGCCCCTTTTGTATTAATGGTGATACAGTGTGTTACAAAAAGGATTTTTGAATTGCCCCAAGCATGTTGGGAGCAATGTTACAATGCTTCTTCTTGTCTATCTGATATCCAATGCTTTCATGGAGGAGGGGAGATCTTTCGGCTCTTCTACAGGGTGTGGTGTTCTTCGTTCCTTCATCACAGCTTCAAGGGGTGAGTGGGCTTTGGTATCCAGCAAGGGGCCACTCCAGCTTCAGCAGCTCGCTCAAGATATATGTTACCTACACACACACAAAACCAGCAAGGAGGATCAATAGCACCTGTATAGTCAAGCGGTAAACCCAATGCTACAAATGAACCTATCACTGATGTATGTATGAAAAGCAGATAGCATAACAATTAACAAATAAAACCTTGCTAATATTAGAATACTTAATCTTTGTTGATAAAATATGTTCGGGACTGTGGAACCACAGAAACGTGTTTACGGTCTGGAAACCATGGACCTGCGGTTGTGAAACCATGGATGCGCATTTTCGACTGTAGAACCACGAGTGGGCGGTTTCAACTGAAATGATAGGTCACCTTGGGATGCATGCCAATGGTCAGATTCAAGCTCGCACTCTCGATTTCTCATCGGATCTGGGTGTATTTTGGTAGCCTATCGGTATGCAAATTTAGCTCCCTTTTCTTGGTGAACTAATGGTGCTTTTATAGGCTCCCTGGGGTTTTGGAGGGAAGTGAGAGGTGGCAAGCCTGGTTTGCCAAGTGGTAAATCTAGGTTGTTAAGTGGAAGGGGCAGTTAGAGTGAGTCATCCAGTGTGGCTTAGTTAACTAGGGTGATGTGGCTGCAAGTGGAGTGAAACATGGGATCCTGTCCTATGTGAAGGGACAAAGGAGACAAGGTGGATTAAATGTGGCATGGGTGTTGGGAATCTATCCTATGTGCAAAAATAGGGGGACAAGAGTGGGTGAGATGTGGCAGAGATGTTGGGTGAGGTGTCCAGGACACATGTCCAATGTGTGGACAAGGTATCCTAGGGTGATTTTCCTAATTAAATAAATTAGGAAAATATAATGATGTGCAGGATTTTATATCCCTAAGTTAGAACTTAGGCATATATCTTTATTATGCAGGATTTGATGGTGATGTGGTGAATGTGAACTAGAGGGTGCCAGATTTTGGTGTCTACAAATACCTTTAGAAATATTTGAGAAAAATACATCTTTAATGATTATAAATTTTGTTGAGAGAGATTTGAATTCATTTACTTAAGAAGTTTCTTCAAATTCTTAAATTTCATGAATTTATTGAGCTAAATTTCCTTTTTGATTTACCTCTCTATAATGTAATTGTGGTTTTTTCTAATGACCATACTTGTAACACACCCACATTACTAACCAAACCTGAGATAGAATTTATTTTTGAGCATATCTAACATGTCAAGTTACAACCAAGTATGCTTGAATCAACATCATGCAGGGTAGTAAGTAATCGAGAGAATTATGACATGGTCAATGTCAACTCTCATGATAGGAGTGACCAAATCCTATCCAACCTTACATCCCATCATTATATGTATGATCCCTTGGTTTAACTATTTCTACCTCTTCTTTTATTAGGAAGTTTAGTTACTTAATCAATTGAATGTCATTTCAATCTTACTTCCTAATTCCATTATTTGTAGTGGAATATCATGCATGTATTATTAAAACAATACATAAATGTTACTTTATTCATATCAAGACTTTTACTTGATTTAAAATATAAGCCATTACATCATAACAAAAGATCCATTCATTGGAAGTCACAAAGGCATTAATTATTATAATCACAAGAATAATCATAATCCACTCTCATCCATAGAACATTGCTTGTTAATAAAATATTACATCATATAACATTATAGTAATAATTTTATAAGAATGTAAATACATCACCCTATTGGAAAGCAAATAACATTTAATTCTTTCATCATATTCAATATCCATGATCTATCTAGATAACATCATACTAGAGAGTAAATACAACATCCATGCATAACAATATTTGCAAACCACAAAATAGAAGTACACAAGTATATATCCTAGGAACCCTCACGGGGAATAAACCCATACTCCAAAATATGTTTTTTCTCTCATTTCATAAACTTAAATTGTCATAAATACAAGTATATAAAGGCATCCCACGGATCCTTTTCTAAATAAAATATGCAATTAAAGGAACCCAATTATTCCTTGTTCAATTCTAATGGAAATAAGGAAATGCCACACTTCCTTTCTCTAATTCATCAATATAATACGTAAGAATTTCACCAATTCTTATGTCTACATATTTATGCATTATCATCAATTTCATATTAAGAAGAAACTTCATATTTTACCAATAGGAAACCCCATAATTTCCTTGAGAATTAATCCCACATTCATTCTCCTAACCTAGATACCATTATTCCATTTAAATCAATCCGATATCCAAGGTTTCATAAAATATGGAGAGATCCCATGCTCTCTCCATGGTTAGACTCCACATATAATATTCCATCCTTCATTCACCTTTAAGCATAAATAAAACTTGTAATCTATCATGCAATATTATAAATCAACCTCGTAATCTATCACACAAGTTTACACCTTTCACACATAAATAAACCTTGTAATCTATCACACCATATTACACCTTAAACTCAATTCAACCTTGTAATCCATCACACAAGATTAAAAATTTAAATAAAACAACCTTGAAATATATCCCAAAAGATTACATAAAGTATAGTCGTAAACTTTCCTTTAAATCTATCAAGAAATATTACATCTTTCCTAACTAGTAAGCTATCACGTAAGTTTACCCTATAGTCAAGCATAGGGTTTTCCATAAAGTATGGGCTCTAATTCATTCCAATACCTTCTCCAAGATTAATTGTAATATTTCCCACTAGTTTCATTATAGACTTATGAAAATCTATCCTCTAGTTTGTAATTGGGCTACAATTTATTTCGTAATCATTTCCAAAATTAATTGTATAAATACCCAATACATTTCTCCCATAGCCTTAACAATGGTAATATGTGTTCAAATGGTCTTATAAAGGCATAATATATCTTATACCCAACCTCCATTTTAACCTTATGATCAAGAGTCACAATTTTCAACCATTGGCCCCCGTTAGTGTTGTCATCTATTCCAACCAATAGCTCCAATAGTGTTGTCATATATTCCAACAGTATTATAGGGAGGTAATACCTCTTTTTAATTTATTTTATTTATGGTTAACCCCCATATTTAACTAGATGATAGAATTATAGTTAATAATCCCAACACATTCTATTCAGTCAAAGTTATCCAATGGTCACCCGGGTATTTTCAACCCAATGATCACAAAGCCTATTACTCGATCACTATGGTTATTTCAAACTTGACTAAACATTACCTAGAACTAACCATCAAACAACTAGTTGATAAACAATCAATCGACACGTGCTGATTTCATGGTGGGGTATCAATCCATAAAATAATTTTTACATAGCAATTGAATAACATCATCCATGCTATCATCACATGCTCCTACTTAACATTATATTGGTTAGTGGGGTTCAATAAGCCTAGGTAGCTCTGCTCCTTTTACAAGCATGTTATTCCAGAGCATGTTTCATATGGGACTCTATTATGGAGACCCTTTTTATAATCCTCTCCCTTAGATCCGGATACAGAGGGAGATACTTTAGATGTGTAAGGAATACCTAAAGCAACTTAGGTTTTAATCTCCTATATCATACAAAACTAGAGAGAGTATTTGATCATAAGGATTAACCCCTCGATCTAAAATGTTCCACAAGATCCTTCAATCTACTCCATAGGAGCTACATTTAATGATGCAAGGGAGCTGAAATGTTGGAGTTTATTCAGTGATCAATGCAACATAGGGATAAAACCATATTGAGGGTGTCATCCAATACGATAGTCAGGTGACCAAAAAGGATTAATCACCTATGGATCTAATGATTTTAGGATAAAAATACATTCATTCCATGAAATAGTTAATCCTCATTAACGACAGTACTCCTATAGGTTGATTTGAGGGGGTAAACCAGAGAGATTACATAGAGGTCATTTCCTCCCTTTAAAAACCTTTGTTAGTATTCGTAGGTGATCTACTAAAGTTTTAGAACATCTGATTCACCTTGAGAATCAATTTTGAGCCCATATGGAGAGTTTTACTATCAATTTCAAAGGTGTCTGAAAACCATATCCTACTGTAGGATTTGAATAATGCTAAGTATAACTTGAGGTCTCCTATAGTACACACCAATAAAGACAAATAACCACTAAGGTCCTACGTAGTCGAATTATTTGATGCATCATAGATGTTAAATATATCAAGTTTAAAGAGGATGATTATGGGTTTGGGGTTTCAATCAAATTTTTAGGCCCCTTCGAAGCCCTTAACCCAATGAGGGTATCATAATAGATGTGCACATGTCAAAGCCTCCCTAATTAGCATAGTTAAAATTGTACTACATTATATTCACCTGGTCCAAATTGGTGACCATCACAATTGACATGCGATAATAATTAGGGTTAATTTATCATCATAAATTTGATCAAGTTGCATCACTGAGCAAGGTTAAACCAACACATAGGGTTGGTACAATTTCATAGTAAGCTACCCCACATTGGTGAATGATGGATATCCCACATAGGCTAGGTCATGGTAAATAAGGTGTTCAAACTTAAATGTTCAAGCGTACTAGTATTAGTAACCACCACTTCGCTGGTGGTAGCACCTTGGAGTCTGCGGGGGATTTGCATTCTTAGACACAATAAAAATGGGGAATCATTATTTAACCCATTATTGGGTAACCCAATCCAAATTCACTTAGAGGTTATCCCACCAATTCACAATCTTACTATTCGAATCTTCTTCTATTACATTAAAATATTATTAAATAAATAAAATCGTATATCTATGCTCATAACTTGCGTTAGGGGGGGTTCAAAGATCTAATGGTATTATTAACCAATAATTAAGGATCTAGTCATACCCTTAACAACATATCTATATAACCAATAATAAATGATCTAGTCATATCCTTAACAACATATCTATATAACCAATAATAAAGGATCTAGTGGTATCCTTGGAAATAGATCTATATAACCAGCAAATAAGGAACTAGTAGTATCCTTAAAAACATAGTGAATAAATTAAGGGTGGGTAATCTACCTGAAGCCTTCGATCTTCCCCAAACTTACCTCCATTTATTTCTTGTATCCTCCATGGTATTTCTCCCATTTTCTCCAAGGTTTCCTTTTTACTAACTTGACCAAATGCTTTTCACTAAAATTTAGTACTCTCCCAAAGATTTTTGGTTTTTGATCTACCAAGGTAGAGAGCATACTCCCTAAGCCCAAGATTTCCTCCCCCATTCCATTGCTTGTCTCCCCTTTTATAGATTTTTCCCAGCTCTTCTTCCCTCATGAGCAAGTGGGTGGATTTATTAATAAAATATTAAAAGGGAACCTTTTTGGAGTTCACCCAAATAGTAAGATTCTATTTTTATCATTTAAAAATTAGGGACAAGACAAGAGAGGGTAAGGTGGGAGTACTTTGCTCATTTTTGGCCTTCCTTTTTCCCAAGTGCAATTGCAAAGCCTGCATTAATACTATTGGGATGGATTCATGAGAAATGTAGAATAGTTCACCCACTATACAAGTATGTACATTTTATATTATTAATCCATGATCTTGTCCTTTTTGGGTCTTTTCAAAATTGGACAAATTTTGGTGTGCACCTAATTGTAATAAGTTAGGTTTATTTTAATAAGTCCCTTTTGTAAAAGATAATTTCCCCAAATTAATCCTTTTGCAAAAGCCTTATTTTATTTTCTCCAAAACCTAACCAAAATCCCAATTGCATTCAAAACCCTTCCAATTAACTTGGTAGAGTGTAATTAGTCTTTAATTAGGGATTTTATAGGATCTTTAGGTTTTACCATCCCCTATATTTTATCAATTAGATCCTCTTATTAATGCTTGGCAACATTAGTAAGGTTTGGTCAATGTTTAAAATTCAAGTATTAATTGATCCTTTGGATCAATTAATGTCTTCTAGGAAGTCCAATGGGTGGGTTGTGACATACTCCCCCCTTGGATTAAATAGAGTCCCTTGCGTTTCATGTTAGTTCCTAGCTTAGTTAATGCAGAAATCAATAAAATCAACATTAGTATTTTATAAATTAGATAGAATCATCATCCTTTTCTTTATTTCCATATTATCAATCATTATGGTAAGCAATATCTTCCATCCATAAAAGTACCTGGACCTAAAAAAGTGCAAACTATCAGCAGTACCATGTATTTAAAGCAATAAAACATCCATATTGCATCAATTACAAGTATTCAAAACCTCATCAATACACAATTTTCATCATGAAAACAAAGCATCAAAGCATCTATCATAGCATAGTCAATGATAGTAGAGTACTGCAACAAGAGAACTATAGAATATTTCCATAGAGATGACATAAATTCATGTTTTTAATAATAAACTAGACATAATATGTCTAATTAAATGCATCAAAAACTCTCGTAAAGGAGTATCACACTATGCCTTGATAGCTTCTTTTTATGAATTAACCTGATATACATAGGTGTCATCAAAGACAAAGACATAATTTCATACTTCTTCCTTCAAGATACCCATATATCTTGAAATCATATTGGCAAACCCATTTGCCACCATCTTGGCAAACCCATTTGCCACCACCAGTGCATCACTCTTGATGTCCCCTGGTACTCATTTTTTATCAGTCTATTGCAATATTTGTATCTCAAGAGACACAAATATCAAGTGCATTCCTCAAAAGAGCCTAAGGTACACCGATTAAGGTTTGCTTAGCTCTTCCACTCTGATTCACCAATGGCTCAATAGTGGGAGGAGAAGAACTTGAACATATGTAGTCTCTGAGTAACAAAATCCAATAGTAATGATAATATCTACTATACATACAATGTCATAATGATATTTATGGTTACACTTACCCCTTGTAAGGTACCATGTAGAAAGTTTCATCTTTCTTTCCATGTATACCAATCATACTATCACTCATCAATAGTACTTATGACCACACTTACCCCATGTAATGTGTCATAACAATAATACTATCACTCATCGATAGTACCTATGACCACACTTACTCCATGTAATGTGTCATAAAAATCATACTATCACTCATCGATAGTACCTATGACCTTACTCCTTGTAAATCTCATCTATAGTACATATGACCACACTTACTCCATGAAAGGTATCATAACAATCATATTATCACTCATAGATAGTACCTATGACCACACTTACTTCATGTAAGGTGTCATACCAATCATTAGAACATGATTTCTTCTATGTTAAGAGGGGATCCCACACTCTTCTTTAAGGATATATTCCTCATCTATACCTCCTAAGAGTGTTCCCATATTAAAAAATTCATGTCTAACCTTGTTCATTTAAATTAGTTTTAAATATTATCTAGAATAAGATCCTCTTTCATTAAGTTTGTTAGACTCGTATATAGATGCATCCCGAGATACCTCTTCTTTCCCTCCAAGACAAATTTTCACTTGATATCTAGTCACTGTAGATGATATTCAAGTGATCAATATGTCAGATAGGGTACTTAGTCCAAGCTTACCTTCTTAGGACCTTCCAAAAGCTACCCACTATTTGAAACCTTCTGAGCTGCTACTCAGAATAAGAAAAATAAGAAGATTCAAGTATTCGAAATCATCCAGTCCAACTCTCAATATACATTCAAATCTAAATTTCTTATTAGATAAACATGGATTTACATATGTAACCTTATGGTACATATGGATTGGATTTTTAACCATACAATATGGTAGAATTTATGGCTGCCATCACTTTGACCTTACGTCATGTGGGGTTTAGACTCCTATTACCATGCGAAACATCGGCTATGAGCAGCCCATAACTAACTAATGCATCGAAGTAGGATGCCAAGTAGGCAAATATGTATTCATCCCTTACTTGCTAAAGTTGTGAATTCTAGTACCGAATGGCCATCGTTGATTCTTCACTATTCCTTTGAGTCAACTCTTGTTGGAGTATATCTCGTTCGATTCTAGAAACATCCCTTTTTAACTCCAACTATCGAATTTATTGCTTTAGGGATTCTATCTCAGAATACCCACTATCATTTCCTTGATAGTTGGAAGGGCCTACCTCACCTTCTAGTTGGTGGTGTACTTGAATCCTAGGAATCTCTTCTACTTCCTTTGGATTTTCCTCATTTTGTTCTTGTTGGGTAGACCACCATTGATCATATTCTAGGGTTGTACCTGCATCATCCACACCCAAAACCCATATGTCCTAATATACTACCAAGGATAATGGTTTCATTTGTGGGGGTACTTCTTTCCTACCTTTTCTTGTGTAAACCACAAGAGGATCCGATATCCTTTGTTTGATTCTACTTTATCACAATACTCAAGTATATTGAAAATACTCAAAATGCATGCTATCTCACCCAATCATACATCTAGCTCTTCGCACATGAGCTAGATGATAACTATCTTCTGACCATCTTGGACCTGTCCTCCATGGTCTCCAGATCATATCTTAGGATTTCAAAATTTCCCATATGGAGCGATAGAGTTTCCAATTTTCCTCTCATGGTCTCTTTAGCCAAGGTTCCTTCACCCTTTGCCATCTCAATGCATAAGGGGCTTATGGGTTTCCCGATCTATGTACATCATAAGGTAACCCTTGGGGTATCCTTATAGCTACATGCTCCCAGGCCCATATTTGTAACAAAAGACCACATTCCATTCTTACCCGCTTTGTTGTTCAAAAATCGAACAACTCTCTATAGGCTTGGGCCAGTAGGGCTGGTGCCCAGGCAAACACAATGGAAAATTCTACTAGGTCTTACACAACTCCTAGCATGTTCTAAGGGAATTTTGCACCTAGTGCATCAGGTAGGATGATGTTCGCTATGGGTATCATTACCAATGCTTGTCTAGGTGATAGTCTACCCAAAGTGAAAATTAGTTCATACAATATACTGCCCTTATTGGTATTAATATCTTTCCACTTAGACTAGAACATTCTCTCCAAAACCAATATTTTTTCTACTTTTCTTATGAATATTATTGTACACCCTTCTACTGGTAATCGATAGATTTGATAAACATCTTCCAGGGTAATAGTCATCTCTCTAGCAGGTAATTGGAAAGTCCCCTGATCAAGATCCCATATTTCCATTAGTGCTGATAGGTATCCCCTATCAATAAATATTGGTTCTAAGTAGGTAACTCATACTAAACCTATATCGCTTGACCAGCTCTAGTCACCAATATCAAATACACTTCTACCTCCTTGAAACATTGGTCTCAAGGCAACATAAGCTTTAATAACCTTTAATGGATTTGTCTCAGATTCATGGCTCTTCCTAATGCTGTTAGAAGCCATCCTTTTTACAGAGTAGAAAAAAGAAGCACATTATGAGGTTTACCTTGAGCAAAATCCGTAATTAATATACCCACGTTTGAATTCTATAGGATGATTCTCCTTGCTGTAAAAGTATTCATATTTACTTATTTTTTTGAAATTTTACATCATGTTCGGTAATAGGTTTATTCAATCATCAAATCAAACATATTTCAAGAATAATGCTTTGGTTGAATCAACCCCTTTTTGGGATTTTTTGTACATTTTTTATACTTGTAACCCTTGTTTATTCTTTTATGCATCTGACACCTTACCTACTTAGTATCTTGTCAATCCTTTTTTGAAAGATTCACCACACTCTTAGGCATCATGTTGGATTGTGACCATTACTCCTTTGTTGGTGATGACATTGGATTGGAGTCAAGTACCATCCTATTTTACACTTGTCTCCTTTGGAATCGTGTATCAGAATTTAGGTTTCCCTTTTTAGAATCTACCTTACTATTTTCAAGGTGTAACACCAAAGATTCCTATGCAAATGTTAATACCACATTTATCATGTAGTGGAGCCATCCTACATTTAAATAGTGTATAATACCCCTTTAGACTCGACCACCACCCGGGTGGTCGGGTGGTATACTATATAGTTGTTTGGTGGCACTTTAGCATAATTCTCCACCAAAATGCCATTTTAGGGAGTGTTTTAGGTGGAGCTGGTATGGTAATCCCGTATCCTTCCTGGTGGTTTTCCATTGGCTTGGTCCTTGCATTCCATGGCCTTGGTTGGGATATTCAACTCCTTGCTCTGGCCAAAGGCCATGATTACATTGTAACATTGATCAAAAATATAAATAAAGAAAACATTATTTTATTTATCTTATGATCTTATCTAGACTCTTGCCTTATTGCAAGGTAGTATTACCATTTGCAAATTTTGAATAGGATCTTATCTTCCCATATCCTATGGTTTGTTTCTCCATAGATGACTTTCAATTCCCAATACTCTTAGGAAATTTTATAGCTTAACATAGCTAATTTTATGATCAAGGGGTTACTTTAGCATAGTCTCCGTGTGGTTCTCTTAAAGATGAATACTCAAGTAAGTCCAAGGTTGCACTTCACAAAAATCAACATGGTCAATGTCTATCCTTTGGATAGGAGTGGCCAACCCTCCTATTAAGACCAATGGGTAATAAAACATACTGCACTCTTGGGAATTCTCTTGTCTATTTCAACAAGAATACCCATTTCCCTTTCTAGCTAACACTAGACTCATATTAGGCTTCTTTCAACCCGTACATTTGGCGTATGCCTTGAATACTAAATGTCCTATCATGCAGATAGAACATTAATAATTTGCAATTATTAGCATTCTTCCCATATCACACAATGGACGTTAAGGGGGTTATCATACAAACCCTCATAGACACTCAATGTCTACCATTACCCCTTGCTTGTTTTATCCAACTTTTAATCTCCACGATGTGAGACAAAATATAATATTTTCCTCCATTTGATCATTTCTTGAATCCATTTTTCCTACAAAAATTTAGTAAGGAAGAGGCTTAGCTTCATACCACAAATGTCAAGTATCTTTTCTCAATGGTATCTTGGGTACTCCATAAGTTGTGGTAGGTTCCCTCACCCTTCCATTCTGATTCACTAGTGAATACAGGCATGGGAGAAAAATATTTGCATATTGGTAGCTTCTAAGCTCTTATTCTTCCCTTACCATGTATTTATCAGTTTAAATTTCATCAAGAACCATTATAGGTTTACAAACAAAGCCCTTCTCTTTGCTAGTCTAGGCCTATAATAAGAGTCCATTAACTAGCCTGGGATCTAATACCAACTGTAACACATCCACTTTAACATACATGCCAAGTTACAACCAAGTATGCTTGAATCAACATCATGCAGGGTAGTAAGTAATCAAGAGAATTATGACATGGTCAGTGTCAACTCTCATGATAGGAGTGACCAACTCCTATCCAACCTTACATCCCATAATTATATGTATGATACCTTGGTTTAACTATTTCTACCTCTTCTTTTATTAGGAATTTTAGTTACTTAATCAATTGAATGTCATTTCAATCTTACTTCCTAATTCCATTATTTGTAGCAAAATATCATGCATGTATTATTAAAACAATACATAAAGGTTACTTTATTCACATCAAGAATTTCACTTGATTTAAAGTATAAACCATTACATCATAACAAAAGATCCATTCATTGGAAAACACAAAGGCATCAATTATTATAATCACAAGAATAATCATAATCCATTCTCATCCATAGAACATTGCTTGTTAACAAAATATTACATCATATAACATTCTAGTAATCACTTTATAATAATGTAAATACATCATTCCATTGGAAATTAAATAGCATTTACTTCTTTCATCATATTCAATATCCATGATCTATCTAGATAACATCATACTAGAGAGTAAATACAACATCCATGCATAACAATATTTGCAAACCACAAAATAGAAGTACACAACATATATCCTGGGAACCCTCATGAGGAATAAACCCAACCTCCAAAATATGTTTCTCCTCTCATTTCATAAACTTAAATTATCATAAATACAAGTATAGAAAGGCATCCCATGGATCCTTTTCTAAATCAAATATGCAATTAAAGGAACCCAATCATTCCTTGTTCAATCCTGATGCAAATAAGGAAATGCCACACTTCCTTTCTCTAAGTCATCAATACAATACATAATAATTTCACCAATTCTTATATCTACATGTTTATGAATGATCATAGATTTCATATTAAGGAGAAACTTCATCTTTAACCAATAGGGAACCCCATAATTCCCTTGAGAATGAATCCCACATTCATTCTCCAACCTAGATGCCATTATTCCATTTAAATCAATGTGATATAGTATTTATCTAAGGTTTCATAACATATGGAGAGATCCCATACTCTCTCCATGGTTAGACTCCACATCTAATATTCCCTCATTCATTCACCTTTAAGCATAAATCAAACTTGTAATCTATCACACAAGATTACAAATCAACCCTGTAATCTATCACACAAGATTACACCTTTCACACATAAATAAACCTTGTAATCTATCAAACTAGATTACACCTTAAACTCGTCAACCTTGTAATCCATCACACAATATTACATCTTTAAATAAAACAACCTTGAAATCCATCCCACAATATTGCATAATGTATAGTTGTCAACTTGCCTTGAAATCTATCAAGCAAGATTACATCTTTCCTAACTAGTAACCTATCATGCAAGTTTACCCTATAGTCAATCATAGTTTTTTCTATAAATTTTGGGCTCTAATTCATTCCAATACCTTCTCCAAGATTAATTGTAATACTACCCACTAGTTTCATTATAAACTTATGAAAATCTATCCTTTAGTTTGTAATTGGGCTACAATTTATTTCGTAATCATTTCCAAAATTAATTGTATAAATACCCAATAATTTTCTCCCATAGCCTTAAAAATGGTAATATGTGTTCAAAAGGTCTTATAGAGGCATAATACATCTTATAACCAACCTCCATTTTAACCTTATGACCAAGGGTTACAATTTTCAACCAATGGCCCATGTCAGTGTTGTCATATATTCCAACCAATAGCCCCAATAGTGTTGTTGTATATTCCAATGATCTTACAAGGAGGTAATACCCATTTTTGATTTATTTTATTTATGGTTAACCCCCATATTTAACTAGATTATAGAACTTATTGTTAATCATCCCAACACATTATATTTAGTCAAAGTTATCCAATGGTCGCCCGGGTATTTTCAACCCAACGATCACAAAGCCTATTACTCGATCACTATAGATATTTCAATCTTGACTAAACACTACCTACAACTAACCATAAAATAACCAGTTTATAAAAAACCAATCGACATGTGTTGGTTTCATGGTGGGGCATCAATCCATCAAATGGTGTTTACATAGTAATCAAATGATATCATCCATGCTATCATCGTGTGATCCTACCTGGCATTAGGTCAGTTAGTGGAGTTCAATAAGCCTAGGCAGCTCTGCTCCTTTTATAGGTATGTTATGCTAGAGCATGTCCCATATGGGACTATTATGGAGACCCTTTTTATAATCCTCTCCCATAGATATTGGATATAGAGGGAGACACTTCGGATGCACAAGGAATACCTGAAACAACTTAGGGTTTAATATCCTATATCATAACAAAATGGAGAGTATATGATCATAGGGATTAACCCCTCGATCTAAAATATTCCATGAGATCCTTCGATATACTCCATAGGAGCTACATTTTATGATGCAAGGGAGCTAAAATATGGGTGTTTATTCAGTGGTCGACATAATGTAGGTATCAAACCATATTGAGAGTGTCATTCAATACAATAGTTGGGTGACCAAAGAGGATTAATCACCTATGGATACAATGATTTTAGGATCGAAATTCATTCATTCCATGCAATATTGAACCCTCATTACCAAAATTACTCCTAGAGGTCAATTTGAGAAGGTAAAATAGAGAAATTTCACAAAGGTTATTGGCCCCCTTCAAAAACCTTTGTTAGTATTCATAGGCGATCTACTAAAGTTTTAGAACATATGATTCGCCTTGGGAATCGATTTTGAGCCCATATGGAGGGTTTTGCTATCAGTTTTAAAGGAATTTAAAAACCATATCCTACTGTAGGATTTGAATAATGCTAAGCGTAACTAGGGGTCTCCTACAATATGCACCAATCAAGATAAATGACCAATGAGGTCCTACCTGGTCAAATCATCTGACGCATCATATATGGCAAATGTATCAAGTTTAAAGAGGGTGATTAAAAGTTTAGGGTTTCAATAAAATTTCTAGGCCCATTCAAATCCATAACCCAAGGAGGGTATCATCACAAACGTGCACATGTCGAAGCCTTCGTACTTAGCATAGTCAAAATTAGACTACAACATATTTACCTAGTCCAAATTGGTGACCATCACAATTGACGTGCGATAATAATTAGGGTTAATTTATCATCATAAAAATGATCAAATTGCATCACTGAGCAAGGTCAAAATAGCACATAGGTTTGGTCAAATTTCATGGTAAGCTAACTCACATTGGTGAATGATGGATATGCCGAATATCCCACATAGACTAGGTCATGGTAAATGAGGTGTTCAAACTTAGATATTCATGTGTACTAGTATTAGTAACCACTGCTTCACTGGTGGTAGCACCTTGGATTCTATGGAGGATTTAGGTTCTTAGCCACGATAAAATGGTAAAATCATTCTTTAATCCATTAATTAAGATTTCCATTAGATAACCCAATCCGAATTCACATAGAGGTTATCCCACCAATCACTGTTCGAATATTTTGTTACATTAAAATATTATTAAATAAACAAAAGCATCTATCTATGCTCATAAATTGTGTCAAGGGGGTTTCAAATATCTAATGGTATTATTAACCAATAATTAGGGATCTAGTCGTATCCTTAATGACAAATCTATATAACCAATAATCAAGGATCTAGTGGTATCCTTGGAAATAGATCTATATAACCAGCAAATAAGGAACTAGTAGTATCCTTAAAAACATAGTGAATAAATTAAGGCTTGGGTAATCTACCTAAAGCCTCTGATCTTCCCCAAAATTGACTCCATTGATTTCTTGTCTCCTCCATGGCCTTTCTCCCATTTGCTCTAAGGTTTCATTTTTACTAACTTGACAAAATACATTTCACTAAAATTTAGTACTCTCCCAAATATTTTTGGTTTATGATCTACCACGGTAGAGAGCATACTCCCTAAGCCCAAGATTTCCTCCTCCATTCCATTGCTTGTCTCCCCTATTATAGATGTTTACCAACTCTTCTTTCCTCATGAGAAAGTGGGTGGATTTATTAATAAAATATTAAAATAGAACCTTTTTGGAGTTCACCCAAATAGTAGGATTCCATTTTTATCATTTAAAAATTAGGGACAAGACAAGAGACGGTAAGGTGGGAGTACTTTGCTCATTTTTTATCTTCCCTTTTTTCCAAGTGCAACTACAAAACCTGCATTCATACTATTGGGATGGAATCATGAGAAATGTATAATAGTTCACCCGCTAGACAAGTATGTACATTTTATATTATCAATTCATGACCTTGTCCTTTTTGGGTCTTTTTGAAATTGGACAAATTTTGGTGTGCACCTAATTGTAATAAGTTAGGTTTATTTTAATAATTCCCTTTTGAAAAAGATAATTTCCCTAAATTAATCCTTTTGTAAAAGACTTTATTTTCCCCAAAACCTAACCAAAATCCCAATTGCATTCAAAACCCTTCCAATTAACTTGGTAGAGTGTAATTAGTCTTTAATTAGGGATTTTATAGGATCTTTAGGTTTTACCATCCCCTAGATTTTATCAATTAGATCCTCTTATTAATGCTTGGCAGCATTAGTAAGGTTTGTTCAATTTTTAAAATTCAACTATTAATTGATCCTTGGGATCATTTAATGTCTTATAAGAAGTCCAACGGGCGGGTTGTGATAATACTAATATTGAGAATGGTACTAGCGTTGAAATTGTTGAGACTAAAATTGTTGATGTCATTGAGTATTATATTGATATTGCCTTTGATGTACTAACTTATCTATTTGACCACTTTGATTTATATTCATTTTATTTCCTTGATAATGATTTCTTTGATTGTATTAACAAAAAATTGTGCTATGACCCTTTTTCTTACATATTTGATAGTATCTTGAATTCCATTTAGATCTATATCTTGAATTTGAAGCAATATTACCTTGTGTATTATCTTTTGATACCAAGGCATTGTTAGTCATTTCATCTTTGATTGAGTTTTTCTTCATATTCTTGAAGAATATTGACTAAATCATCAAATGTAGTTTCCTTGCTTAGAACTTGCAAAGACGTGACTAAATGTTTATAGCTTTTTGGAAGTGCTCTTAATATTACTTGAATCTACTTTTTCTCGTAGAGTTAATAACTTAGCTTTTATATCGATTACTTTATGAATAAAGAGTTCTATACTTTCTCCACTATTGACTTTTAAAGAATACAATTGATATATATATATATATATATATATTTTTTTTTTTTGAATTTACATGGTGGAATCGGTAGCCGCCACAAATCCGGGCAGGCTGTCCAACTTTTATGGCTGCCACAGTATTCTGTGCTGTCCACCCTAGAAGCTGCCACACAGATCTTCATGCAGTCCACCCCTATAACCACCATGCCACAATCATTTTAAACCTTTTACGCAGTTGAAATCACCAGTAAAGGGACAAGCGTTCAGTCTGACGAGGCCCGAGATTTGAACCTTGGACCTCCGCCCCCCTTATGGGGTTTGGATGAACCAATTGGTCTACACCTCGGACCTATACAATTGATATTGCAAACTGAGAATAGTAGCTTTATTCTTCCCTTAAAATATTTTTCATAAAGTATTCGAGCTTCTATAGAAGTTTCTTCTCCACATAAATATGTTTGTATTTCATCAATTATTCCAAATGTTATTAACATAAGTGCTTTAGTATAACTTTCTTAAAATATTTGTATTTCTCTTACATCTTGATTAGTTTTTGTCTTTGTTCCAATTACTATATCCCAAAGTTTTTCTACAGCTAGAATTGGTTTTATTTTGTTTTTCCATGAAGCAAAATTTGGTCCTTTCAGAAGTTGTGACTCAAAAAGGAAAAAATTGTTGCTAGACATAGTATAACTCATTCAAAAATTTTGAAATCCTTTGAGGTAGAAATTACAAAATCTTAGTACCACATGATTTTCATATATTTTTATGATAAGAACACAATATTTACCAGATCCATCATTTTAGGTTGCCAATATCTAGCATCCTTTAAGGGTTTCTGCACATTACCCTTAATAGATCTCTACTTGATTTTTCTTTGGTATCACACTTTAGAAACTTCAAAGCTCATTTTGGAGGTCTTATAAGGGTTTTTTGAGGATTTTACCAAGGGCCAAACCATTATTTGAATTGTTTGAAGTGTAGATCTCATCAAGCTAGGTGGTTTAAAAAAAAAAAAATGGAGTTGTAGATCAAAATTTACACCTCCTAGAAGGTTCTCTATTAATAATATGTAGTTGAGTGTGGTCTAATTGAAAATTTGTAGTCGTATCACATTCAACTACAAAATGTATGACTACGAAAGTGTATTTTGACTGCACTTTTGTTGTCAAATGCGGTCCGACTACACTTTTGTTGTAAGATCGCATCCGACTGCAAAAGTGTAGTCAGACCACATCTGGTTGTAAAAGTATAGTCAAATTGTATTCGACTAAAAAAGTGTAGTTAGACCGCATCCAACATCACTTTTGCTATCGAGTGCAATCTGACTGTAAAAGTGCAGTCGAACTGCATTTGACTACAAAAGTGCAGTTGAACCACATTTGACTACCAAAGTGTAGTTAGACCACATCAAAATACACTTAAACCAATCTAATAGAGATGGTTTAGCTACAAATTAGGTTCTAGCCCCTATCCAAGTGCCAAGTAGGATCTAACTCTGATCTAGGTGGAAAACTAGATCTATCTCCTATCCGAATGAAAATAGTTTCGGATGCGATCTGGGTGGAAAATGGGTTTGGATACAGTCTAGGTGCAAATCAGGATCTGCCCCCAATTTGGTTTTAAAGTAGGGTCTGGATATGGTCAGTGAAATTTGATGAAATTCTACAACATATTATATGTTTCAATTCTTGTATTTTTTGTTGGAAGGTTTTACTTTTTTCTATTACTGCTTGTTTTTCAAATAGTTTGAATGTTTTATATGAATAAGTATCATTGTTGCATTAATTATATATACTATTGGTATAAGAGGTGAATTTTACAGGATAATTAAGATTTTTTATAATTTCAAGGTGAAATGGGTCCTTGATTTAGGTGGACTTTTTGGTGATAGAAAAAAATCGATAAAATTATTATCAACATGGGGCAAGCCGACCCCTAAAAAATTTTTGGACCCAAAAAAATTGGGCAAATGGATCGATGTCCAGGGTCCTCAAATTTGCTAATTTTATTTTTTGAAAATGCTAATATTTGTGAATAAATGAAGATTCACCATTATGCATAACCCTAATGAAGAATGAAAGGACAATGCTTTAATTAATTTTTTATTAGATAAATAAAGGATTTTGAAAGGATTCCCAAAACTTATTATAAAAATAAAGTAAAATATATTAGGGCACAACCCAAGGTACTCTAACTCATAGATCCAACCTAGATACAACAACAACTAGCAAAAATAGAACCAATTGGACACCAAAAAAAACCACCATCGAAAAGGAGAACTAGCTCCCATAGGGAAATAAAAGTAGGATTACCATCCTACATAGGAGAGACCCAAGAAAACCTGAGAAGAAACATAGTTACACCTTGGGAGATAGTTTCCCAGGGTTTCCCTCTTTCTTAGTGGGGGTTCTCAAATCATCGTGTTGATTTTAAGTCAATTTTTGGATCTCCTTGATGAAAGAGATAGCCACATGTAGATGGCCTTTTTGGGCCTGGTGCTTCTCACCCATTTTACTAAGGAATGGTAAGAAGTTGGAGGAATCAGGTCCTGGTGAAGGAGAATCTTCATGTACATCAATAGACTCCACTAACATTTTACCTTTTTTCTTCACAGGATATAGGTACTTAGAGTCCGATATATCCACAACAACAAGGGAGGATTCAACATGGGTAGACTTTTTGGATAGGAATTTGGATCATATGGAATTCCCACCTCTGATTCCATTGAGTGAAACCAAAACACCACCCAAAATTTTAACCCTTCCTTTGGTAGAGATCAGGGGGCTCTTAAGGGCCTTCGATTCATATTCTAGAGAATCATTGGAAGTAAATTTGGAAGAGATCAATGGTTGGAACAAAGAACAAAGGGGTCTTCTAGGTTCATATTTTAGATAGAGTCTCATCCACAACCACTCCTTTAACCTTAGTAACATGCTCAAATATCATTAGGGCTAGGCCCTGATGAATGGGGTTTGAACCTCTACCTCCCCTCACATCCATAATATATTTATCCAAGGAGTGAAATAGGAAAGAAAACATGTTCATGAGCCTTTTATACCTTAATTGGTTTAGAAACACCACATGGAATTTGTGCAAAATTTCCCAATTGGAGCCAAGAGCGAAATAATTGATAATAACTAAAATCACCCACTTCAAGGTATTTGAAATGGCATTGGTATCATAGCCATTCTACAACTTTGGTAGGTATTCATATTCACCTAGAAAGAATCCCAATTCTCTAATGAGGAAATTTTTCTTCCTGTTATGATAGGCCCCATCTATTAGAATACCCATCATCTCCCCAATTGGAGCCACAAAGATTTTAAAATCCAAACTCCCAACTTGGACCCAACCCTTCCTCCACGTATGATCCATAAGTCTAGAGAGACCCCTATGGTGGCCATGGAAGGACTATATGTAGTCAAGAAGACCACCTATATACAATATTTATGTATCATCATCATCCACCTCCAAGGACTTTGGCTCCAATGAAATTTGTGAAACTTTCTACGATGAGCTATGACCCATATTCAACAACCATGCACAACCAAAATTGGTTTTGGCTATGAATAACACCACTGAGAAAAAACACCCTACATGGATTTAACGAGCAACATCCATTTAGGACCTAACAAGAATCTCCAAGTGTTAGCGTACTATTGTTTTGTCTTTATCTATTTGTTTAGGCATGCTGTTACACTGTTGTAATAGTTCAGTTCAGTTCCGTTCAGCCGTGACTATTTTCGGCAGTTGTAATTGCTATTTAATCCCTGCTCAATAATACAAACGTTGATCGTTGCATTTCTACATGGTATCAGAGCTAGATTGCAGCAGAGAAGCGTGAGGAGCCGAGGGTGGAGAACTGACGTGTTTTTTCTCTGCTGTTGCTGGGAAGGCGTGCAGGAATTTTTTTTTTTTGGTTCAAAAAAAAAAGACGCAGTGCGCGTCTTTGAATTTCAAAAAAAAAAAAAAAAACGTCGGACGGCCTGCGCGTCCAGTCTGCGCAGACCGTAGACGTCCTGCCTGCGTCCTCTGCGCAGATCGCAGACATCAGCTGGATAGTCTGCGCAGGGCGCAGACGTCAACTGGACAGTCTGCGCAAGGCGCACAGTCTGCAGCCCTGCCTGCAGACGTATAGTCTACGCAGGGCGCACAGTCTACAGCCCTGCCGGCAGATGTATAGTCTGCGGTAGTAGTTTGTAGCCCTGCCTGCAGACGTATAGTCTACGTAGGGTGTAGGAGGGGAGGAAAGAAAAGCCCCCCCCACCACTTGGAAGGAGAAGGCCCCCTAACCCCCCCCCCGCAGGTCGTGTCAGGCGGGAACCGGGGAATTTAAAATCCCCCCCCTCCCGCGCGCGCCCATGCGGGGTATAAACCCCCCCCACCCATTTGCGCGCAGCCGCGGACCTTCCCCCCCCCACCCCCGGGCCATTTTTTTTATGTTAAAAAAAAAAAAAAAACTAAAGGCCGAAGCAGCGCCCCGGCAGGGGAAATTTAAAAAAAAAAGAAAAGCGGGACTGCGTTTTTTTAAGTCTACGTTTTTTAAAGAAGAAGAAGAACAGCAGACGTTAAACGTAACAGCGAAGCCTGTCAGAACGCGGATGGGGACTGCATTTTTTAAGTCTGCGACAGTAGCCGCGAGTTGCGGAGGAAGCCGCGTAGCAGTCGGAGGCCGCTGCAGAGGGTGTTGAAAACGGAGGAGGCTCACTGATCCCTTCGGATCAGCCCGCAAGCTCGTGCGGTAAGGCTCTGGGAGCCTACAGGTCGGGGGTTCAAATCCCGCCGACTTCCCCCCAAAGGTATAATTTTTTTTTGCATAGTGTTTTTTAATTATTATTTTTTAATTAAAATTTTTAATTTTAATTTTTTTTAATATAGTTTTTAAACTTTATAAATTAAAATTTAATTTTAATTTATTTTTCTTAAAGTTTTAAAACTATATAAAATTAAAATTATTTATTTTAATTTTAAATAAATAATAATTATTAAAATGCTTTGTTAAAGAAAGCCTTTTTAAGGGGGGATATTTTTTCAAAAATCAAAGGGGGATAGTGAGTAATTTTTCAAAAAATAGCAATTTGGCAAATTGTAAAAGGTGCATTTTTGGCTGTGACCGACACCTTGTGGGTTATTCTTGTGGGCATTTTTTTTATGTTGTATGTTGCATATTTCATTTTTGCACTATAACATTAAAAACTTAAAATCAAAACACTCCCTAAGTCCCCGGAATATAAAACCCATCCGTGCAATTTTATTGCACTGCAGCGTTCGGTATTTGTGATACCTCTGGCCAGCACTTACAGGTAAAGCTGTCATGATTTGGCTACTGTATCCGTCACCTAATATAGCTGCTACAACGACGTCTGAGCTTGTTCTCTATAAATCGTCGGGGAGGAATAAGTACGCCATTTTTGCATTTTTTTTACTCCATCCACTACCCTTTATCGCACTTGTGTTTAGGCGTAAATCCTGACGAAGTATTCTTCATAGTGTTTAGGGGAAGTTACGCCCCATGCATGAGAAGAATCTTCTATGGTAGGTGCCATCAACAAGGCGATTCCATTTCAGTACCGCTTATGTTCCACGTATCGTATGATCTCTAAATTTCACCTATAGTCTCCCTCACGTAAGGGCGGGTGATTTTTGTTGATCTTTCTAAATACCTATAGTTTCCCTCACGTAAGGGCAAGTATTTTGTACGGTATATTGGCCTAGCAAAAGGTATATCGAAAGGGGGACCAATTGGTGATATAAGGAACCTTCACTATGGCCGATGTTGCAAAATTGATGACTGATCCGCATCAGTTATTGAAAGGTCCAAATTATACACCATGGAAACATAAGATGAAGGCTATTCTCCAAATGGAATATTTGTGGGATATTGTTACTGGAGTAGCTACTAGGCCTTCACCAACAGCAGGATCCACAGGTCCTTCGACGGATCGAGATAGCTTTTGACAAGAAAGACAATAGAGCCAAGGTGCTCATTTTGTTTGCTATTTCAGATGAAGTGCAACCTCATATAGCTGACAAAGCAAGTGGTAAAGAGGCATGGGATGCCCTTAGAACCATCTATGAGGGGAAGAATGAATCCACCATTCTTCATCTTCAACAACAACTTCATAACCTGAGTTTGAGGCAGGGTGAAACAGTTGAACTCTTTCTGTGCAGAGTGTCTGAGTTGAAAGAGAAATTGAGTTCTCTGGGAGATACTGTGGATGAAAATATTCTCATTTCACTTGTGATGAGAGCTTTACCTTCTTCATTTGATATGTTGATAACCTCCATCCAGGTGTCTCAACGACAAATTACCTACATCAAGTTGGTCAATCTGCTTCAACAACAGGAGGCATGCCAACTTCACAAGGATGATTCTTCCAATACAGCCCTATACACCAACAAGCAGGGTTCTAGGAAGAAAGGTAATGGGCAAAAAGGAGGCAACTTTCATAAAGGAGGAAATTCTCAACAGGATACGAAAGGAAAAGGCAAACAACCTCAACGGAAGAAGAGGTGGTGCAAGATCTGTTAGAAAGACAACCATGACACCAACGAGGTGTTGGCATAAGAACAAGGAGAAAGGCCAAAACAAACCACAAAATAAAAACAAGCAACCCTAGGTGAATGTTGTTGTTGAAGAATATGACTCGGATTCGAATGGGCACACAAGGTGCTCATGACTACCACAGATTCCACACGGAGGGATCCTGTTTGGTATGTCGATTCCGGAGCTAGCAAACATATGATCGGCAACGGATCGTGGTTTGAATCATTTGTGGCCAAAGAGGGCAAACCTGTCACCATTGCTGATGATAAAACCTACAGGGTTCAGGGAGAGGGTACAGTTTCAGTCACTCTTCCTGATGGCAAGTGTCAGATTGACAAAGTCCTCTATGTTCCGGGATTGGCTAACAATTTGCTATCAGTCACACAAATCCTGGATAGAAATATGGTTGTCAAATTTCGTGTTGAGAATGGAAAGAAGTGTTGTACAATTACCAGGAAGGGTAAGCAGATTGCAACAGCTTCATATAAGCACGACTTATTTGCACTAGATGCTATCTCTACTCCACATGTTGCCATGACAGTCTCTACTAAGGAGGCAACTTCCCTATTGCACAAGAGATATGGGCATCTTAGTTCTGGCTACTTACTTGAGCTCAGCAAGTATGAGATGGTAAAGGGTCTTCCTTCCCTTTCTGCCACATTGCCAGTGTGCTCGATCGCTTGGCGGAAAGCAGCATAGAGTACCATTTGAGAAGAGCTCTACAAGAGCACGAAAACCTCTGGAGTTAATTCACACTGATCTGTGCTGTCCTTTCACACCCAACAGTTGTGGAGGGAAGATGTATTTTTAGTTATTCGTAGATGACTACTCACGAAAGATGTGGGTTTTCTTTCTCCAACTGAAATCTGAAGCTTTCGCATTCTTCCAGCAGTTCAAGAAATACGTTGAGGAGTCAGGAGCTTCTCCATTATTGTCTTGGTCTAGAATTCAGCCAGAAGGAGCACTCCATCAAAGTGTCTCAGAAAAAATATGCCAAGACATTGCTGGAAAAATATCGCATGACTGACTGCAAGCCAATGGCAACTCCAATGGAGAATGGACTTCAGTTATCATGATATGATGACTCACCTCAGGTAGATGGTACTCTCTATCAACAGTTGATTGGGAGTCTCATATATCTGACCAATACTAGGCCAGATCTCGTATTTGCTGTCAACTATCTTTCGAGGTTCATGCAGGAGCCTAAGACCACTCATTGGAAAGAAGCAAAACGTGTTCTTCACTATGTCCGTGGTAATATGGAATATGGCCTAGAATACAAGAGGAACAACAAATTCTTCTTGCAAGGATACACGGAATCCGACTATGTCGGATCATTTGATGATCGCAAGTCAACTTCTGGATACATTTTTCATCTGGGATCCGGTCTTGTCTCTTGGCACAGCAAGAAGCAACAGGTGGTTGCTATTTCATCAACAGAGGCAGAGTATCGCGCCGCACATGAAGCTGTGTGCGAAGTGATATGGTTACGTCGCATTCTGACAAGTATGCGCCATCCATCAAAATCTCCAATACACTTGTTTTGCGACAATCAGGGTGTTCTGAACCTTGTCAAGAATCCAGTCCATCATGAAAGAACAAATCACATTGACACACAATGTCATTTCATTCGAGATGAAGTTCCAAAGCACAGAATTCAGCTTCAGTACATTCCCACCGATGCTCAAGTTGTAGACATTTTCACTAAGGCACTTGGACGTGTCAAATTTGAATTGTTTCACAGCTCACTTTGTATTGCAAAATAATGTAAGGGGATGTTAGTATAGCTATTAGTTATTACATTACCCAAATAATGTAATAAAGGGGGATGTTAGCGTACTATTGTTTTGTCTTTATCTATTTGTTTAGGCATGCTGTTACACTGTTGTAACAGTTCAGTTCAGTTCCGTTCAGCCGTGACTATTTTCGACAGTTGTAATTGCTATTTAATCTCTGCTCAATAATACAAACGTTGATCGTTGCATTTCTACACCAAGGAGGATTTGAAAATCATGTCAAAAAATATAGTGACACTGACAAAGGTGATGACCATCGAGGGAGAACACATATCCAAGAGAACCATGCTGATGAAAGAACCCAATGATCACCCTTGAAATCATGAGTTTGCCATTTGTGCACCCTTTCCAATAATTATTGAGATATATAAATCCTCAATTATACCATGGGAAAAGAGGGTATTTCATCTCCTAAGCATAGGAAAAATATTTATCACACTACCATATTGAAAAAATTAACCTTGAAGATCGACATAGAAATAACCAATTCCAAGAATAACTATGATTATCGAAAGTGGCATTGGATGTTAGAGAATAAGTAAACACCATCCAATAAAAAATACTAGCACATTGTACAACATAAATGACCAAACATCTTGCAAAAAAGAATGCCAACCAAAAGGCTCCTAAACCACCCTGCCTTATTACTACTACCCATGTTGACAAGATGAAAATTCAAGCCTGGGAGGCTACTAATGAGGTGGCTTAAAACATCTCTGTCAAGTGTATCTTTAGTCCAATAGGTTCTCCACCTCAAAAAACCAAGCCAAAAACCAATTCTCCAAGGCAAGAGACAATTACAAAATTTGGCACTAAAATCCCAATATTTGAATTTGAATTTGTAAACTAAGAGGGGTGGCTATAAACCCAAATTTTCCTAGCATGTAAATATTATCTACCTTAAAATCATAAAAACTAAACCTAACCTCTAGTAACTATGGAACCAATAAACCATAATATCCCACTAATCATTAGAATAAGACAAGTTATTTATTGGTCCCATTCAAAAGTCTTAGTAAACCTTGTGAAAAATTTGATCTCCAAATCGAGAGGCTAGTTTGGGTTAGATTTAAATTTGCCATGTAGTTTACCAGCTTGTTGTCTTCTCTAAAAATATGCTATATAAGAAATTCCTCTCTAGATTGTAGGATTATCCTAGCCTTAGCAATTAGCTTTGCAATATTCCAGCTAGTGGTGTATAGAGATTTGATTAAATTAATAATATTCAAGGAATCTCCTCCAACAATAATGTTTTTGGAGCCCAAAGATTCTAATAGCAATAGACCTTGGATCGAGGCCCTTGCCTCAATAAAGTGAGAGTTTTTGGAGGAAAGGGGCTCAACAAATGCCAGGACCAACTCACCTCTATCATTACAAATCATACCACCAACCCCTGCTAAGACAATATTTCCTTTCAAGGCTCCATAAAAGTTTAATTTGACCAAACCTATAAGGGGTGGATACCATTGAATTAAATCTCTCTGATTCATGGGGGGTCTAACTAGTCTAGGTCTTGGAAGGAAACCAAGGTTTAAATCTAAATCTACTTTTGAAGCAAAGCCACCACTCAGGTCTGGTAGGTAAGAGAACACATTCTCAAAAACACTTCAAATAAATTTAAAACATATTGTATCAGGATCCCTCTTGGTATTCTTAAATACCTTTTGATTTCTCTCCCACTAGATATCCCAAAGGAGATGTGGTAGAATGTATCTTTAGATACAATCTAGTATTTGATATTTGAATGGTGATACCCACTGAGTGCAATAATCAATTAAAGCAAAATGAAAGACCCAAAAAAACCCCAAATATTGGATAATTATTCTCAAGACAAGACATTAGAAGAGAAAGAACACTAAAATAATAAGTACAAAGAGGTTTCATCATAGGATTCACAAATATAGCATCTATTAAGAATGATCATCCCTCATTTGTGAATGCTCTTAATTATAATATTCTTATTTTGAATGGCCAAGCAGTAGAAGATATTAACTTTAGGATACAAATGCTTACACCAAACCTTACAAGGAGGAATCCAAATAGGAGGGCTCAAGTCAAGAAGGGCATAAGCCAACTTAACCAAGAAGGATCCATCACTTTCCTCTTTCTAAATAATAATGTCCTCTGAATTCTAAGTCTTTAAGACCTTAAGCTTGATAAGAGAGTAGATAGAATTCCAATACATCCTGACATTGAAGGGGTCTTCCAAGATTTCTTTCCATTGACCATTTCAATGAAGTCCCCCACTTTGAATTGATAAGGCTTCTTGAAATAGTTTCAACTGATACTAGATTAGAATCATGATCAAGAGATTTATCCTCTAGCTAAGAATCCTTATAGAATTATATTGAGTTTCCATTTCCCAAAATCCATCTACAACCTTTGAGTAAGGGAGATCTGAATTTAACCAAATTCTACCAAAAAGGAGATCCCAAAGTTGAAAGAGAATCAGAGGGATAATTCTCATTCTAGTTTAAATGTTTAGCAGCAATAATATGTGTCCACTCCACATATGTTTTTGTGAATTTTCAAGTCTGCTTTATCACTAGAGCCTCATTTATAAATCTTAGATCTCTAAAGCCCAAGCCTCCACAAGCCTTATTGTTGCAAACACAATTCCATGAGACATAGTGGAATTTCTTGTGATCTTCAAACATCACCCAAAGGAAGGCTTTTTGGATATGATCCAACTTAGATAATACCTTCAAAGGGAGCCTAAAAATAGACATAAAATATATAGGGATGCTCTGCAACACAGTATTGACAAGGAGAGCCTTTTCCACTTGGCTTAGGAGAGTGCCTTTCTAGCTAGCAAGTTTCTTTTGAAGTCTCTCGACAACTAGGTTCCAAAAAATCTAACAATATTTAAGTGAACAATTATAAACTAAGGTAAACAACTGGAAACTCAGTAATACCACATCCAAGGATATTGGTAATCTTTGTTTGCTTGGCTAAAGGTGTATTCAAGAAGTACATTTTACTTTTTAGGAAGTTTATCCTTTATCCAAAAAAAATTCTCAATAAAATTAGAATCTTCTTCATCGCTCTAGCTTGAATTACCAAAACCAGAGAGAGAAGGGCATCATCAACAAATTGATGGTGGAATATTGGGTCAATCGAAAGAGCCAAATTAAGGCCTTCAATAGTAGGATCCAAAATAATGGATATTCCTAGAGCTTCCACACAGAGGATGAAAATATAAGGAGATAAGAGGTCTCCTTGTTGAAGGCCTTTGGAGCTCTAGAAATAACCAACAAGGGATCCATTAACTAGAACCAAGAATTTGGCAATGGAGAAACATGCTTTTATTAGACTAATCTAATTTTGACTAAAATTAAACTTAATCAGGACTTCCAAAAAAAAATCCTAGGATGTTCTATCATAAGCTTTATTCATGTCAAGTTTGAGGAAGAGACCCGACCTTCCACTCTTCTAGACTGAGTGGATAATTTCATGAACAAAGATGATACCATCAAAGATTTGCCTACCAACCACAAAACCACTTTGCACCTTGTCAATGAGATGGGGGATGATATTTTTCAACCTATTAGCCATCATCTTTATGAGGATATTATAAAAATTATTGCAAAGTATTATTTGAGGAAATTCATAGAACTTATTGACCCTTGTTGACTTCAGGATGAGTGTCGAAATGGTGGAATTCACCCTAGAGAGAACAATTTTAGAAGATTGAATGGATCTCACTACATGTTGTAGAGCCTCCTATCTCTACTAACCTAGATGAAAATGCTGCAATTCACCAAATGTAATCATCAAGCAAAGCAACTAAAGAGAAGGACAATAAGTCTAAGAAGAGTCAAATGTCTTCCCCAAAGGATGAGAAGTAAGAAAAGAGAAAGAAGAGTAAATCACAAGCCAAGGATATTCCCCTTCTAAAATAAGAACCCCAGGGAAGTCCCCAAAACTCATTGAAAGGGGGAAGGGCTCCAAAAATGTGGCCCCAAAGCAAGATTCAACCCTCAAACCACCATCTCAGTAATCTCCCAAAATAATTTTGTTCAAACACCCTCTCAAAAGCCTCCTTCCACCATTTCACCTATCTCATCTACCCCCATCACTATGTCTACATATCAAAAAAAATTCTTATTGCAATCTATCATGATCTTCACTACACTATTATATTATGACCTACTCTAGACCCTCCATCCCTCTTTCCCTTTATAAATTCCTTTCCATTACCAAACAATAACCTATTACAACCCATTGATCCTAAGCCAATTTCCTCTATTTAGGAACTCGTCTTCTGATTGCAATAGGAGATGAATCAAGGTAAAAAATAATTAGATCATGGAGTATATTAGCTTACCTTCCAACCTACTAATTCATAAAATACAATAGCTTTGCTTCCCCAAGGAGAAGGACTATGTTTGATTAGTTTTTAACCCATTGTCTCAAAGGTACTAAAAGAAATGTGGTCCCAATATTACTAGATATTGGTTGTCAAGCTAAGCTTCTAGGATGTGCTACCATAAGAGACCTCCAAGTTTATCAAGAAAATAGTTAAAATGGTGACCTACAAATACATACTAGAAGAAAAAATGACTTATGAAAAGATAAGAAATTAGAAAGAACCAAACAAGTACTTAAGAACTCCTATATCAATTCCAAAATACTTAAGGTTGAATTGGCTCACCTCTCTACCAAATTCCAAGAGAAGAAGACTAAACTAGAGGAATAAAAGATAATAATGAAGGAACTAGAGCATAAATCTCTTAGACCTAAACAACTCAAAGAGATTATCGAAGTTCTTTAGAATGGGGTTATCCATGAGGTTAAGGATATTCTTATAGTGATAGACTATATTTGATCCATCTCCTCTTTGAGTGTAGAAACCAAAGAAAAGCTTATGAAGTTTGAAGATAGCATTGGTCCCCTATTCATTGAGGCCAAATCCTTCCAATTTGGCCTAGTCCAAGAAGATATTGAATTATGGTTTTTAATGGCGATCATGAATGAGGACCTCATAATTCAAAGTATCACAATAGTCTTGGCTTCCCAACAAGTAGCCCATAGTTGTATTAAATAAATTAAAATTCTATACCATAAGGTTATAGAATGGAAGGGGAATTTTTCTTCATTAGTATTAGTAAGGCTCCCTTCTCCCTTTGGTCTATATGGTGATTTTCTATTGAATTACAACTTAACCAACTAAGGAATACTAAAATTTACCTTCATATTATAGAAAAAAAAGTGAGTGTGGCGATGAAGCTCATTGTTGTGCTAGAAGCACTCCTTCAAAATACCGAGCAAGAATATGTGTCACCCATATTTGAAGGGTTGTGTGAACTCTAAAAGTGTTATTGGTATCATACATGGTCTAAGGCTCCACTAGAGGAGGATTGGAGGAAAGTTGTTTTAGTACTCAACAAGCTTTAGATGTGACTTTGTATCCAATATAAAAGGCTATTGAGATCTAGTTTTCCACCTCTAACTAATCAAAGGTCCCTTGTAAGTTGTCATAACTATATTAAATTCTTTATTGCATCCAATTTTATGGTATAATCCTCCCAAAAATCTAGTTTTGACAAAGAATCTAAGGCAGAAGGGACTACCACCGAACTTGTAAGATCTCATAGAAGGGGACACTAGGTATAATATAGCATTGAGATCCAATTACCAAAAGTGAAGGTTAAGAAGTTGAAAGGACATTTCTAAGACTACAAAGACATGCTTTTCAAAATCAAGGCTCATTAATATTAAATCAAGAGCCAACATCTACAGTGGGTGAACTTGGTATGCTCTATATTTTATAGCATTGTACCTTCACTACAATTATCAATTGATATACCAAAATTTCTTCCCCTTCCCTTCAATTTCTATGAGGGAATTTTGAATTTTAAATTTCATACAGATATTTTAAATAGTTATTTTGAGGCTTAAATGAGGTAGGTTGAATTTTTATTATGTCTAGCATTTGACCTATGGGGGTTATCTCTCTTTTCCACTTTATATTCTAGTCTAGACTTGAACCTTGGGCCAACTACATGTGCAGACTACCAAGCCTCTTTTGATTATGTATGAATGTAGTATGCACTTTAATATGAATGCAAGGAGCTATCACTACACCAATAATTCTACCTTGTTCTGAGTTTTCATATACTTTGTTTTGGGGGACTATGATTATTTTTATTATTTATATCCTAGTATCTATAGGGAGTCTTTTGAATTGTATTCATGTATGATTGAATCTGTGTTCAATTATGTTGTCATTTTTGGCTCATGTGTTCACTCATCCCATTGAGATGCAAAATAGAAAATGTAATATTTTGGTACATCACTACCCGTAGCTAAGCTAGTTAGACTAAATATATTTTATTTTCTACAAATTTCCTTTAGTCATTTATTTCTTTCTTCCTTTCCCTTTTTCCTAGAGAGATACTCAATAGATTAGGCTAGTGTAGGAAAGAAGAATTTCCAAAAAAATTCATCTGGTCAAGGAGTTGGTCTTGGTAAAAAATCCCAAAGGTCATCCAAAGGAGATGCATCCCATGCTCCTCGGACTTCCCAATACTAACACACCAAATGAGGCACAGAGCATCAGATATAATTTCTCTAAATGAGATAGCAACCACAACCATAGAGAGTCACAAAAATTAGGGTGCAAGGGTCATTTCAAGCCCCTAACAATCAACATATTTTAAAAAATAGGTTGATAGAACAATTTAGCCAATCAAAATGTTCATTTTTATCTTATAAAATTCAAATTTTAGGAAAGTAGTTGAGTAAGAAGATTATATTTCTTAATGAAAATAACATGAAGGATTTGATTAAAGAAAAGTAATGGTTACAAGGAGACAAAAATATTTTAATAAAAAATCAAGCTAGATGTGGTTTAATTGACCTAATAGCAAGTATAATAATTTGTTATTTTGATAAAAATGACCCCTAACTAAAAAACCATATATTATTTATTATAGAATAAGAAGAAAAATATGTAGCAAACAATGAGTAGAAATTATCTCAAAGCATTATTAGAAAGAATATATTTTTGAAACATGAGTCTTATAAGTCAAACAAGTATAAATATCCCTATATATAAAACAAGGATCACTTCTATTTTTACTAAATATAATATTAATAAAAATCTATATATTATATTAAAATATAATCTCTAAAATAGTTTATACGATTGAAGTCCTACTAATAATAATATTTTACTTGTAGAAATTTCTCTCAAATTTAATTTTTATAGGTTTTTTGATAATACAATTTGTTGTAATACCACTATATAATTTATTGAATTAATATAATAACGTAATAATAAAAATAATTACCCTCAAGTGTGGCATGTTGGTGATTGTGAACAACTCCCTCCATTTGATATATCTCAAGATCAAATCCTTATACAGATGTGACATTCAAGTGGGTATAAAAAAACCTCGTATGGCTTGTATCTAGATAGTGGTATATACCCACATGGTATGGCATTGTCACCTACCTAAGAGTGGCTTTGTAGGTTTCTGTCTATCCGAGAGTTTAGTCTCAGGGGATAGTGCAATGGTTAGGGGTTTGGCTTCTCTTTGGGAGGCCTAAGGTTCAAACCGTGGGGTGTGTGTGTGTGTGTCCCCTAATATAAAGCTTAGCTCCTAGTCTTATGAGGAGTTATGGCTGAGATGGGAATGTCCAACCCTAATAATTGGTTGCATGGGTTTTTGACCAATAAAATAATAATAATAATTAACTATATAAAAAATCAAATAATATATTTTATTAAACAAAATATAATTTTTTAAAAATAAAATAAATATAAATATAAAATATTATTTATAAATATATATATATAATATTAACTAAAGTATAGAGTTGTCTGATTCAGATGATGCTTGCATCATATTGTGCAAAATTTGAAGAGATTTGAAATAAGTGATCATATGAAATAATTCAATCAATATTGAGGGAGATACAACCATGTGAAGATAGTCATTTGAAACAAGGGCAATGTTAGGGCAAATTTTTCCAAAAAAATGACTTATATTTTAGGAGCCATATCTTTATGAAGGGTTATTTGATTCAAATGATTCTTGGACTACTTTGTATAGAATTTGAAGAGTTTTAAAATGAGTGGTCATATGTGATGGCTTTTTAATCCTAATACTACCACAAAACTCACAGGTTAAATATCATATGATCGTATATAATATAGCCACAATACAATAAGGTCAAGATAATGATATGATTAGAATTATATGAGCATATTAATATGTAAATAAAGGCTAATAATATATCAAATACCATTCAATAATAAGTAGCAATATGAATGTAAATAGCCTATATCATACATGTACAAAGCATGTAGCACAACATACAATATTAATTACTCAAAATGTATGCAATCTTTATTACTCTGCTTTATCTTACAAATATGTTACTTGAAACTTATCTACAATGCAATAATTTGATCTTCATGTTCTTCTTATTTTTTTTTACTATGAAGTATATATCCATAGTAGTATGAATCTTAGAATACTTGACTATTCCTCTCTATATGACAAGTCTCATGACTCTTGGCTATTCTACTTGACACTTGCATACTTGATGAACACATAATATTGTATTGTATGCACACCTAGACACAACTATTGACCTTCACTTTGCACATTATAACCCAAGACACTTGTGCATATCTTTACATTACATATTTGATCTCATACATACAAGACACTTGTGCACATATACTCAACTTACACTTGCACACTAACTCACATGACACTTGTGCATATCTTGCACATTCACACTTACATAAAGGGGAAATAATACTCAAACTCTAAACTATGACTCAACCCTAATATACTATTTACAAATTTACCATGAGGTATATTAGCATGTACCAAATAATGTAATATACTCCAATAATGTGAAGGAATTTGAGCAATATTGAGGGAGATACAAGCCTGTGAATTCAGCCGCAGTGGAAAATGAAATTGCACATACCTATCAGCCAAGGTTTGGATTATGGGAGGAGAAATTAGGCCCAAGGCATCAGTGAGGTAAGATATTTCGTATGGGTGTGGAATTTTTAACTAAGTTTTATTTATCCCTTCATTATCCTAGAAGTTTTGCATGCAAATTATTATAGGTTTATTTTATATAATATAATTGTTATAGGATATAATGGTAAATTTTGTAAGAAATAGAGTCTATTCCATCATTTGGGTTATGTAAATGTATCTTCCAAGGTACATACTTATATTACTTTAGGGTTAAGTTATCTAGTTACTTCATGTAATGTAATAAATGAACAAGTATCAATGTGTAATATGTATATATGTAAGTTATCCCTTGCATAGTTAGGTAGAGTGTTGGCCATGAAACCTGTGTTCCTATATAAGAAAGGCCTTAGTTTTAGATAGATATAGAGTCAAGGGACATAGTCAAATAGTGTAGCTTAGGGGATAGTACTGTTCTATGTACTTCACCATCCATTGGTTATGGGTGCAATGTAGTTCATTAGATTTATTAACGGAGTGTTCATTTCCTCCATAGCTATATTGTATTATTTTATATAATTTCTATTTATAGCATATTTCATTCATCTAGCAGATTTACTTTCTTTCATATTATTTTGCATCTTATGATTGTTATATCCCAATGCTCATTACATAAAAATCTAACAGTGGTATCAAATCTATAGTTGATCTAGTCTATGTAGGTCAATAAGGAAACCACCCTTATCATTGATCTTGAGTTTTTTGTTAAACTAACATGCCACTGGACCAGGCACTATCAAAATATCTTAGAAGAATATACGTGGTAGAATTAGGAAGAGTCACAAAGTTAGGACTGAAATAAATATTAATTTCATAAAATACTGATATTATGTTTATCTAGAGTCTTTTCCATAGAATTACAAGGAAAACTCGTGAAGACTAGGACTCAACATTCAATCCACTAGATTGATAGATCATCTAGTGAAGATCATCTAGGTTATATAGAATTTTCCAATTGTTACCTAAAGTTTATTTTGTTGCAAAAAATTATTTCTTAGAGGATTGGGACTCCTCTTACAATAGAAAGATAGTAGAGTCCAACTTCGTTACCCGAAGGTCGATGTGCCCTCATAGTGTGGATATTAGTTCTTGTGTAAGAGAAGAACACTACGAAAGAAGACTTCTAGTGAATAATCATGGTGAATTTAGGAGACTGAAGATTTCCATTACTATATTTAAGAACACCACACTTGAAGAACATGTCATAGAATCCTTGATACAAAAATGTCATAGTAGCCTTGAAGAATAGGCCATAGAAGCCTTGAATAAGAAGCCACATAAGTATTGATATTGAAAAGGCCATAGAAGCCTTGATACTGATAAGGCCATAGAAGCCTTGATATTGAAAATGCCATAGAAGCATTGATACTAAAAATGCCATAGAAGCCTTGATACTAGAAAAGGCCATAGAAGCCTTGGTATTGAAAAAGGCCACAAAATCTTGATACTAAAAAAGGACCACAAAAGCCTTGATCCTGAAGAAGAATTTGAAAAGAATTTTTTATTCAAAAGTAGATTAATATTTTAGTACTAATATATTTATTGCAGGGAAAGAATATTCAGTGAGTTGGGAAACTTCCTACAAGAAATTTAGGAAGAGTATATTCTTAAGAATCAACTCAGCACCTAAAGCAAAAGCTAAGAAATTAGAAGATCTCATTGAAGAACTTATATTATTATAATAATAAGGACTAAGAGAGTCCTTCTCGAAGCCAAAAGGATAAAAATCAGAAGATCCAAAAGAATATCTCACCACCAACACTTCCAGGGGTAGAAGGTTGAAGAGAAGATCTCAAGGAAAACCATCAAAATTTGCAATATTGAAGACCTAGAAAAGGTCTCAAGAATAATTCATAAAAAGGCTTGTAGAGCCTTGTTGAAATCATCAAAAGAGTTCTTAGGATAACTCATTGGAGAAAGCCACTACCAAGGTAAAGTACCTAATAGTGAAGGACTTGGGACAATTATCGCCATCTGAAAACAAGCCCAAGAAGAAGAATTTGGCAAGGAGTGTCAAATCTATGAAGAAGAATTTGGCAAGGAGTGCCAAATCCTAGAAGAAGATCATGCTTGAAGTCAGAATTCGATAAGAAGACTTGAAGACAGAATAATCTCACAAAATCTTGGATATTTGAAGAGTACCTCTCACAGCAAGAAGGCACCATTTTAGAGACAAAGACTTCTTCAAATCTACAGCATAAGGATGAGAACACAAGATGAGAACAAGCCACCAAATCCTAGGATCATGAAAGAAAGTTTGAGATCATCATTTGGTGAAGAAGGAGTTATTCGGGATAGTCTACAAAAAGTTGCAAGATCCTACTCGAAGAAACAACTTGGTGATCTTAGATACCAAGATCTACATCCTCTACAAAAGTGAGAAAATATCTATAGTAAAAGGTAAATACCTTTTGGTGCAATTAGATTCATTAATTGGATTATTTATCATATTTGTTAGAGAACCTGAATTTGGATTAAAGTTGCAAGAAGAAAATTAGATTACAGTATTCAAAAGTGCAAAAGGAAAAAGGTTATTTTTAAGGATTTATTTGCACATTAATTAGGAGTTTATTAGACTTTAGAATTGCTTCTATCAACTACCTATCATCTACTTTGGAAAAATAAAAAGAATACTAAGTCCTACAATACTAAAATTTAGTGAAATTGCAGAATAATTACTAAAGGTTCATTTCAGTTTATTCTTGATTAGTTGTAGTAAATTTTATTAAGTGCATTATCTTGAGAGTTCATTGGATTTATAAGGTGAAATTGTTAGTGCATTGAAAATAAAGTCTATTAGATTTATTTGCACTATTATACTACTCTCAAAAGAAATTAGATCTGTGTTTTTGAAAGGCACAAAATATGATATGTATCAAGTGTCTAAAGACACTATTAAAGCACAAAAATCTGCAATACATAGTGGCCAAGTGAAGCCACCAAAAATGTTAGAATCCTCTAAAATCTGAATAAGAACACAACTAACCAAAAACAAAAATAGAAGCTTCAAATATTGAGACTTGGTGAGCCTCAAATCCAAAGCAATACAAGGTTGGATGCAAGGAAAGAAAGTGCAGAAAATTGGATTGATTAAAAAGCTTCTATATACTGTTATCTAAGCTTGGATTTGTTATCAAAGTTCCAAGCAAGAAGTGAAAGGTGTGTCTACTCATAAAATACAACCTCAAAACCTTTGTATTGCAGGAAAAATCTGCCACAAAACCAGAATTTCAGATCTGGAAATAGAGTGCAAAATAAGGTACATCAAAGAAGCCTTATGTACAATTTATAATACATTTTATTGCACTACTCTAATCTAGTTGTTACATCAAAATAGAAGATATGAAAGTACCACAAAAGGTATAATAAATGTAGGTTAAATCATCCAAGGAAGGTCAAACATTAGCACTCTTCTTCCAAAGAAAAAGGAGCCACACAAAGGGCTCATATTGGATGTACGAACCTAAATCAAAGCCCATATCAGGCTATAATCAAGATACATTTACTTAGACAAAATATTTCATATCTACTATGAAAAAAGACGTCAAAAATCTACACAGGAATCAGCACGATTGGAGGCATAGAAGAGAAGGAGCAAATGTGTTACATTCAAGATATTTTAACTTGGAGAAGACCATCCACCAAAGGAAGCATAAAATCGATGTTCAAATATCCATAGCACATCGTTAATCCACCTACAAAATAATATCTTGCTTACTTCTCAAGAAACATAGAAAATCAAAGGAATGGCATACGAAAGGATTTGAGTTATAATCTCCACCTTGGAAGACGTTATAGGAAAGGACTTCATGTAGAGAGTTTGAATGACACTTGGCATAAACTTTCTAAGACATCATTTCTCTCTCAACACTCAATAAAACTCACGCAAGAGTTACAGTGAAGTGGTGACACATATTATCCTCCACAAGCTTCACACAAGTACCCACACGAGAGCACATACATTACAGTATGATCAAAGAGCGCTGAACAAGAAATTGGGATGTTATAGAAGGAGAGAAGCACTCATTTGTAATAGGTGTGACACATGTCACAAAGCCCATGATTATTCATTCATAAAAGGTGCTTGAAGTCCAAATTTTAATAGGAAGCAAAGCACGATCAAATCCATCCGAAGTGCAACATGGAAGGAAGAAATAAGGAGCATTAAAGGCTCCTGGTATTGAAGGTCAAACCTTCCTCGTTTTACAGTGCCTAAGTACTAGTATTGAAGACAAGCAACTCCAAGGTATCTCTATTGATTCTAGCACCAAAGGTGACATTTATATTGTTGTTATATCTAGCCAAAGAAAGCACCAAACAGTGAGGAGATTTAACATCTAAAAGGTAAGTTTTAAATCCTATTTTATTATTTCTTTCATATTTGGAGATATAAGGGTTATAAACTAAGGTTAAAACTTAGATTTTGAAAGAAAAATATATAAGGAATAACTTATCTAATTGAATTAATATTTGTAATTTAACCTAGGAGAAATAAGTAATTCTACTTGGATTAAATTATTTAACATTTTGCAAATATTATTGATTTTCTAATTTTCCAAATTTGGGAGCCACAAGGGTTACTACATCAAAATTAATTTATTGGAAATTAGAAATAATCCAAGGGATATAAAAAGAGGTTATTAAGGTTTTTACTAAGGTTGGATAATTATAATTTTTCTTGTCTCAAAATTTCTTCTAAATAGGGACAAAAGAAATCCAATATTAAAACCTCTTAAAATTTTGAATTGTGCTTGGTTCAATTAGGAGAAATAAGGTGTTAAGAAGTTGATTTTTTATCTTTACAAAATTTGTACAAAATCAACCAAAATTGAACTATATTTTTACAAAAGTACTATATAATACTCCAAAATCATTAGGGAGTCATAAGGCATTCTAAAAAACTTGATAATAATTATATTTGTCAAATATTATCAAGTTGGGAAGATATAAGCTTTCTTCAAAATATAAAAATTAGAATTTCATACTCTCATCACTAGGGAGACATACGGTAGCCTATAAACCTAAGGATAAATAAAGGTTTTACCAAATCAAGCTTATATACTTCAATAAGGTATCTAGGGAGCTATAAGAAATATTACAATTATATCTCAATTATTTAAATTCAACCTCTTCAAATGGATAAAGGAATGTCATACATTGAATGTAAAACTTGCTCCAACAAGAACTAGTTCGCAAAACATGATCACATGTGGTTTATTGAATCAGGATCCAGTCATCATATGATAGTAAATATGCAATAGTTTGACTATCTCAAAGTTTCTAAAGGTTACAGATTAAGAATTGCACCCAACCAAACTTATCCTATACATGGATATGGATGTGTAACACCCAGAAAATCATTTCCAAATCTTCTACTACAAAAAGTATTGTATATTCCTAGATTAACATTCAATCTCATCTCAGTAAGAAAGCTAGTAGAAAATAACTATATGATTAACTTTGGATATATGGATGGGATCAATACATGTCTCATTATGAATCAATATGGAATAAAAGCAACAGGTTCAATCCATGACAATATATACATCCTGGAATTAATGGAAATCTCACAAGATATTATGGTGTTTCAAAATGATACTAACATATTTGTAGAATAATAAGTTGAATAAAATGAAGAACCAGTTTACCAAAAATGCAAGCACAAAAGGATCAAAAATAGAAATATGAGAGGATAATTGCACCATGCCTTACTCATTCATCATCAAAAAAATCAAATGAAGATACTTGAAATGATAATTATAAATATGGATGGATAGAAGATAAAGAATATGAATCTGAACAAGCCAAATATCATCCAATGAAAGAAGAAGCTTCAGCTACAACTTACTCTGCATCATATGAAGACATAGATTACCTACTAAACCTGAATATAAAGAATGCAGAGTACAAAAATCAAGATGAAGAAGAAGAAGAAGATCCATATTCAAGATTAAAAGTCTTCAATACCCAAATAATGTAATACAAGGGGTATTAGAAATAGAGTCAATTCCATCATTTGGGTTATGTAAATGTATCTTCCAAGGTACATACTTAGATTACTTTAGGGGCAAGTTATCTAGTTACTTCATGCAATATAACAAATACACAAGTTTCAATGTGCAAGTTGTATATGTGCAAGTTATCCCTTGCACATCTAGGTAGAGTGTTGGCCAAGGGACCTATGTTCCTATATAAGGCCTCAGTGTCAATTAGATATAGAGTCTGGGGAACATTGTCAGATAGTGTAGCTTAGGGGATAGTACAGTTCTATGTACTTCACCATACATTGGTGATAGGTGCAATGTAGTTCAATATATTTATTAATGGAGTGTTCATTTCCTCCATAGATACATTGTTTATATGATTTCTATTTACAACATATTTCAGTAATCTAGCAAATTTACTTTCTTTCATATTATTTTGCATCTTGTGATTGTTATCTCCCATGCTCATTACATCAAAATATAACAAATTTTAGTAGATATCGAGTTATAGTTTCCTTCCCATGGATTAATTTGTAGCTAAATCCTCCTAAACAACCCTATTAGTAGAGGTTAGAGAGGACATTATAGAGCAACAATCCTTGTTGCTCAAAGATAAGGTAATCATTGATAAATTTAATAGGTCTTGGCTATGAGCTTCTGCTCTAAAAAAACAAATTGATAGGAGATGGAAGTCTCCAAGAATGAGTCTATACTTTATTCCTAAAGGTTTCTTCCCATTCATTTTTTATTCTAGGAAGGAAATACATAGAATTCTAAAATGGGGTCCTTTTTTTATGCGAAGAGTAGGACTCTTCCTTACCCACTAGTATGAAGGTTTTATACTTAAAAATAAAAATATATCCCTAGTGCTAATATCAATAAAGATGTATGTGTTACCCATTAAACTATGGGAAATAGATACCTTCAAGGTAGTAGGCAATACTATGGAAGCATTTCTTGAAATTTCAAAAACTACAAAAGATAGTCTTGGCTATTTATGCCCAGATATTGGTCACAATTGATATCAGTAAACCTTTATTAGAATCAATCATTCTTAAGTATGGGGATAAGTTATGGACCAAAACTATGGATTGTAAAAATATTTATTTTAGATGTAGAAAATATCATAAGGTGTGGCATATTGAGAGATTATGCCTAAGAAGAGTCTAGCAAAAACATATGTAGAAAATGGAAAGAGAAACTTACAAATGGATATGGATGACGATGCTTTTTAACTTCCAAAAAATGGGTACAAACATATGAAAGTAAATAAACAATGGAGACTAGTAAGAAATGATATAGGAATAAATTCCAACTCTTTTGAGGCTTTAGCCTATGAAGAAAAAGTAGATTAAATCTTAGAGGATATGGTACAATAGGATTATAATTTTAACAAGGAATTGTCTACTCAATATGAACCCAATTTAAGGATGAACATTCCTACTGAACCTAATAAATATGCCCCATTATATTTTAAAGACTCTCATGAAGTACCATGCACCCTTTAGATGAAATAAAGTGGTAGATAAAATGCAATGTTATATGTTAATACCTCTACCATTAACAAGGAAATTAAAAAATGAGCAAGATAAGTCAAAAGTTTCCTTAGTAGAGTCAGGAGAGGATAACTCTAATGAAAAGGAAAGTTGTGAAAGAATATTAAGGAATATAATAATAATACCTACTCTCGATATTAAAATATAGAAAGAGAAAACCTTCAAATTATCAAGCAAGAGCCAAGGACTAAAGAGCACACATAGAGAAAGGAACATAATCTAAGTTGGTTGAATTTTTCTTTACCAAACAACAACATGATATTGGTAAGTCATAAGAGGGGCCAACAACCCCTAATGAAACATGATTTCCATATCATGGAATATAAGGGGTGCTAATTCCCCCTCAAATCTGAGGTGTATCAAGGATCTCTATTTAAGTAATAAGCCTGATATTATTTATATCAAGGAAACTAAAATGACAAAGGAAGAAGTTTTTAAAACTATGAAAGTAATATAGGAAATATGATAACAATATGTTTGGGATTTAGAAGTGGCTGGTAGAATTGTAATATGTTGGGATCCAATTAGAACATCCTATGAAACCATTCGTAAAACTAAGCATTGGATAGCCTCATTAGTCACATGCTACTTTGCATATATTCATTTATTTCTTATCAGTGTCTATGGACCTACAACTCAATCAAGAATATCAAAATTATGGAGTAGGATTGAAGTCTTTATAAGAAGTAAATACAAAAAAGCTTGATTCATGGTTGTAGGAGATTTTAATGCCATGACCAAGCTAGATGAAAATTTTGAGGTAATTAGAAAAATAACCCAAAGTATGAGATATTTATTAGCTTTTATTCAAAACAATAGTCTATGGGAGGTTAATTTTGAATAGGATAACTATACATGGACCAACAATAGGATAAGATATAATATAATAGCAATAAAATTAGATAGATGCATACTCTTAGATCATTGTCTAGATGAAGGAACTTGTGTTAAAATTAATACCTTGACAAGAATTGGTTCATATCACTGGCTAATAAGAATTAAAATAATGGTAAGTGAATTAAAAAATATCATATTTTAAATATGATCAGATGTGGAAAGACCATCCTCAATTTTTTGTTATGATAGTGCAAATGTGGAATTCCTCGGGAAATGATGGGTTGCATACACTTCCAAATCAAATTAAATCAATGACATCTAGATTAAAAGAATAGAATGACAACACTTTCAAAATTATTTTTTAGAAGAAAGAAGATCTAAAAGATAAGCTTTCAAAATTCCATAAAGGTGAGCACAATAATCCAAGCTCGAAGGAAAGGGAATTGCTCAGTGAATATCATAATATTTTAAGGAAGAAAAATTTTGGATATAAAAATTGAGATAGAATTAGTTTAAAGGAAATAAAAACATAAAAAAAAATCATAGATGGCAATAGTAAAGAGATCAACATCCAAAATTAGTAGAATTAAATCAATAGAAATGATTTGGATTGAATACTAGAGCAAAATAAAAAAGGATCCAAGGTTATTTTACCAGGATATTCTAGAATTGGAGGATATTAAATTTCATGATAAACTACTACAAGAAGTACCTTTAGTTATAATAGGTGAAGACAATAGCAAACTAATGGAACCTATTACTTTGAAAAAAATTATGTAGCACTTTTTGTTAGAAATAGATTATATTCCATCATTTGGGTCATGTAAATGTATCTTTCAAGGTACATACTTAGGACATTATATTACTTTAGGAGGAAGTTATCTAGTTACTTCATCCAATGTAATAAATGCACAAGTGTCAATGTGAAAGTTGTATATGTGCAAGTTACCCTTGCACAGCTAGGTAGAGTATTGGCCAAAGAACCTATTTTCCTATATAAGAAGGGCCTCATTGTAATATAGATATAGAGTCAAAGGACATAGTTAGATAGAGTAGTTTAGAGCATACTCATAGGTAGTAGCACAGTTCTGTGTAGATCACCATCTATTGGTGATGGGTGCAATGTAGTTCAATAGCTTTATTAATGGAGTGTTTATTTCCTCCATAGCTACATTATATTCTTTTATGTCATTGTTATTTAAAGCATATTTTAGCCATCTAGCAGATTTTCTTTCTTTCATATTATTCTGCATCTTTTGATTGCTATCTTCCATTGCACATTGCATCAAAATCTAATAGTTATATTAGATCCATGGTAGATCTAGCCACAATATATCAATAGGAAAACCACCATTATCATTAATCCTAAGTTCTTTATCAACTTGATGCACTGCTAGACCGTCCACTTTCAAAAACTCTCAAAAGAGTATAGGTGGTAGAATTAGGGAGAGCCCAAGTGCGGACTAAAGAAATTTTAGTTCTAGAAATACTAATATTACATTTAACTAGAGTCTTTCCATAGATTTGCAAGAAAAACTCATGAAGACTAGGAATCAGCATTCAATCCACTAGATTGATAGATCATCTAGTGAAGATCATTCAAGATATTTGAATTCTGTTAACTATTACCTAAAGTTTCTTTTGTTGCAAAAAATTAATTCTCAAAGGATTGGGACTCCTACAACAAAAATATAGGAGACTCCAACTTCATTTCCCAAAGGTTGGTGTGCCTTCATAGTGCAAATATTAGTTCCTTGTGCAAGAGAAGAATACTACGGAAGAAGACTTATGGTTAATATTTGTGGTGAAGTCATGAGACTGAAGATATCCATTTCTAGGTTGAAGAACTTCACGGTTAAATAACATGTCATAAAATCATTGATAAAAATGAAGAACACAAGCTTATACTGAGAGGGGGGGGTGAACAATATAAGACCTCTTTTTACTTTTTCCTTTATACTTCAAAATAGTAAAGCAATATACCCAAAGCAATATCAAAACAATGCACAAAATCATCCACAAAGTGACACCAATTTTAACGTGGTTCACCCAGAATGCCTGGGCTACGTCCACAAAACTTTTCTCTAAAATTTATCTCAAAATTCTTTGGGAAACCTTCCCAATTACAATGTTTATGAGCCTCGGCCCAAAGGAGACACCTTCCCCAAATCTAAATTTATGAGCCTCTGCTCAAAGGAGATACCTTCCCCCAATCTAAATTTATGAGCCTCTGCTCAAAGGAGATACCTTCCCCTCTGCTCTGGAAATGATCCCTCGAAGATCAACTGCCTCTACCTCTTGCCAGCACGTGGAACTCCTTTCCACCAAAGACCTCCTATCCTCAATGCTTAGCCTAAGAGACCTCTGCCTTCTATGATCACATCCACAGTAGCTCAGCTACCTGTACCAAACACAGTCAGTTGGTCTAGTACAAGTCTTCCTATGTTTGTCAGATCTATCCAACTCTATGAACAAATCAATCCTCTGCACACAAGCCTTCTCAAAGACTTGCCAAATCTGTCCTCAAGTTCTTTGATAGAACCAATGTACCTCTGTCCTCAAGTTCTCTGATAGAACTATCAATCTCAGCTCACAAGTCCTCTGCTAGGACCTGTCCAAATCTGCTCACAAGTCCCCACCGAAACCTGTCCAAAACCTGCTCACAAGTCCCCACCGGAACCTATCCAAAACCTCAACAAGCTCACCAAGAAAAACTTGCTTAGCATGAACCCACAAAGAGAATTTTTAGAGACCCAATGTGATTCATAAACCTCATAGAAGCATAAAGAGAATTGTTAGAGACTCAATATGTTCTATACTTAACTCCCAATCTCAATCTCAAATCTCATAGAAACATAAAGAGAATTGTTAGAGACCCAATATGTTCTATACTTAACTCCCAATATCAAACTCAACTCAATCTCAACTCAAACTCAATCTCAAAAGAATAAGATAGATGTAGTATGTTTTTCTCAAGAATATGAAACACAACCCAACAATTGCCAACCATGCAATATCTCATATAACAATGATGCTTATATTCTTTTTACCAACAACTAGGGTTTCATCATCTCAATGCAAGTAGCAAGACTTACTAACATAAACCCTAGTGCAAAAATGCTTCCTCTTACTCAACCAGAATTATGCATTCACCCAAAAATTCATCAATGACTTTAATGCATAACCAATCTTCAATATCCAAAAAATAATACCTAGTAGACAACCTTTTCACTCCAAACTCAATTTCATAAAATATACCATAAACAACATACATGGAAGAAGTTGCCCATACCTTTACTTTGATGAAGAAGGAGAACTCAAAATCTGTCACAACACTAACTCTCAATTTGCCACCAATTAGAGTTAGCAACTATACAATAATACACAATAATAAAGATCCAAATATAACACCTTATTTCTCCAACTTAGTAAAAACACCAAAGTACAATAACATACAAAGTAAAATCTCTTTACACCTTATTACTCCACATAAACATTAACCATCAATAAACCAATGTCAAAATAAAAAATGATACCTTAACCTTATACCTCCCGCGCAATCACAGCCACCATTCTTTGCACACCGGGACCAAAAGGAAATTCCCAACAAAGAGAATTGAACTTGGCACCTCTGTCGTCTAACGCTTTCGCTTAAACGCCACCACCATTGGGTCACAAGTGCCCAACGAAATAAAACACTATTGCCCTCTCTTTTATCTTCCTTTGACAACAAGATCCTAGAAAACGTAAACGTCTTCCACAAACCGCATGCAACAATCCACTGCCGTCAAGCCAAAAGGTAAGGATGCAGCCCAAGCTCAAATCTGAGTTTGCCAAGCACAATCTCCAAGACACAGAACAAGCATGATATCAAAGATGTCAACGGAGATCAAAAACATAGAGCAATCTCAACTCGAATATACCAAGCGTTGTTCGAAGGAAATAGAGCAAATGCAAATTGCGAATGCTAAGCGCAAATCGAATCGAAACAGTGCAAATGCAAATCACGGATGCCAAGTGCAAATCGAACGAAACAGTGCAAATTCAAATCACAGATGCCAAGCACAAATCGAAAGAAATAGAGTAGCCACAAATCGCAGATGTCAACATTAATCGGAGGTCTAACTTTTGAAAATCATGCCACCTTATATAGCAATTTTTCCTTCATTGTTTGACGTCGGTGCTCTTCCAACGATGGCAACAAATCGGTGAAATAATTCTTGTTTCTTCCATCGCTTAAGGGTTGAAAGACCCTTTAATAATAATTAAAATAATAATTATTATTATTTTATTAATAATAAATTAAACTTGGACCTTTGACAAAGGTTTGAGTTAATTTAATTATTAATAATACACATGGACCTTTGCATTAAGTTAAGCTTGGTTTTAATAAAAACCCTTAATGAGTCCAAATGGTTTTAAGAAAAACCTTTAGCCTTGTCACCATGGTTTTAATAAAAACCCTTTATTCTTGACATCACACTCTTTTGAAATCAACACAAAAATGCCTTTTGACATCAATGACAACTTATACATTTGAGCAAAGGCAATGTACCCAAGGTACCCAAAATTGCCAACAATCTCCCCCTTTGTCATTGATGGCAAACCTTTACTGAAAACACTTCTCAAGAGCCAAAACTGAAACCAACCGTGCTAGCAACTGAGAATCTTCCTTTGAAGTTTTGCTCCCCCTAACTTGAAGCTTTCCTCTTCACTTTGAAGCTCTCCCCCTTACTTATATCTCTCCCCCTTTGTCATCAATGGCAAGGGCCACCTTTGGGGCTTGGGACTAAGAATTAGCCTCTTAGCTTAGTCCCTCCCCCACCTCCCTGATGAGGTGATTAATTCTGGGGTGGGAGTAAAACTCCCATTAGGCACTGATCATCATCAGCGTCTATAACTTCCTTGTTGGGACTTCTCTTGAATTCTTTGTCCATATTCTTGTTCATGTCACTATTCTTGTTCTTGTTCTCATCCCTGTTCTTATCCATGCCTTGATCCTTGGACCTGATCATGCCACTGTTCCTGTTCCTGTATTCTAGAATTTTAGCTCTACATTGTCTGACTGTGTGACCTTCATTGTTGCACTTATAACAAGTAACAATGTTATTTATTTTAGGCATACTTGTTCTTTGAATCCACCAGTTTTGACCAAACCTGTTCTGACCAAACCTGTTTTGACCAAACTTGTTCTGACCAAACCTGTTCTGACCAAACCTATTCTGACCAAACCTATTTTGATCAAACCTGTTCCTGATATTTGCCTTGCAATAAACTGCATTGTGCCCAAACTATTGACAAGAGTAGCAATACCCTTGAAAGAAATTACCACCTCTGAAACTGTCATTTACCTTCTTCACTTGAGCCATGCAATGTGAAGCTATGTGACCAAACCTGTGACAAGCAAAACATCTGCCTTGAAACTTTCCTTTATTTGACCTCTTAGGCTCTAAAAACTTCTTCTCATTCTGAATTCTATTTTTTGTTTTTGTGCATCTATCATTCAAGGACTCATGATCTGAAATACTTTCCTCATCAGAACTCTCTTCCTTTTGGAGTCTCTTACTAGACTCTCCAACTTGTTTCTTGTGAGGCTTAACAAAACCAAGGCCTATTTTATCTATTGTCTTTCTTTGACCTTTGATGAGAGACTTAACCTTTTTGGAGCTATCTTGAAACTTGTGAAGCTTGTCCTTGTACCCTTTAGTTTCCTCTTTCAAAGAAGCCATTTTCTGTTCTAACTCACTATACTCAAGAACCTTAGACTCTAACTCATCCTTGAGTTCTTGTGTCTTAGCTATAGAGAAGTCAAGACTTTCTATAAGATCATCTCTCTCCATACAACATTCATCTAACTTATCCTTGAGTCTAGCATTCTTCTTTCTTTCCTTTTTCAAAGCACTAAGAGCACTAATAAGTTCACCTTTAAGATCTACTTCACCTTCCTCTATATGTTTGCTTTTAGAATCATCAAAGCATTTTTCAGATTTCTTATCACTAGAGGTGCTACCCTTTTCAAAAACCATACATGCATCTTCCTTATAGTTTTCTCAAGCATCCTCATACATACTAGAAACCAAATCATTATTTGTGCAATCATCCTCAAGGTGACCAAAATTTCCACATCTAAGACATTTCATGATAATGAATCTATGTTTTGGTTCTTCCTCTTTTTATGATATGAACAACATCTCATTTTCATTATCACTTGAAGAACTTTCACTATCACTACTAGAACACTTACTTGCTTTGTCTAGGTAGAAACTCTTCTTGTGTTTGTGAGAATACCTCTTTCCTTGATTGTTGAGCTCATCTTTGTTTTTCCTATGATGCTTGTGCTTTTCAGAATCCTTGCTCTTACAGATCCTGTTTATCTTCATCACTTTCATCCTTGGCAACAGTACAATCAGTAGCATAATGACCAAACTTTCCACAATTGAAACATCTTACGTTTTTCATATTTTTGTGCTTTCTAGAGAACTTGCCTTTCTTGTTGTAATATGCCTCTTCATCACTAGAAGACTCATCACTCTCTTGAAACTATTCAAACATACCTTTGAAGTGTCTCAACTTGGCCTTTCTGACATTTGTATCACCTATATGAACCACCTTCAACGAATTCCACATTTCACTAGTTGTCTTGTAGTGAATCACTTTGGTGAGATCTGCTTTCTGTAAGCCTTTCAGGATTGCATTCATTGCTTTTGAATTATTGTGATGTAGGAACCTTTCTTCTTTAGTATTAGGACCAAGTTCAGGAATAGTGTACTCATCTTCAATCACTTCCCAAACCTCATTCCCAAGTTCCATTAGATGAACCTTCATCCTTGCACTCCAAAGACCAAAATATGACCCATCAAGAATAGGTGCTACATTGCCATTTGAATGATCCATTGTGTTCTTTACTAGATTTTCCTTCAAGTTGTTAAACTTTTCGAAGGCACCCGCTCTAATACCAATTGAAGAACACAAGCTTATACTGAGAGGGGGGGTGAATAGTATAAGACCTCTTTTTACTTTTTCCTTTATACTTCAAAATAGTAAAGCAATATACCCAAAGCAATATCAAAACAATGCACAAAATCATCCACAAAGTGACACCAATTTTAACGTGGTTCACCTAGAATTCCTGGGCTATGTCCACAAAAATTTTCTCTAAAATTTATCTCAAATTTCTTTGGGAAACCTTCCCAATTACAATGTTTATGAGCCTCGGCCCAAAGGAGACACCATCCCCCAATCTAAATTTATGAGCCTCTGCTCAAAGGAGATACCTTCCCCCAATCTAAATTTATGAGCCTCTGCTCAAAGGAGATACCTTCCCTCTCGCTCCGGAAATGATCCCTCAGAAGATCAACTGCCTCTACCTCTTGCCAGCACGTGGAACTCCTTTCCATCGAAGACCTCCTGTCCTCAATGCTTAGCCTAAGAGACCTTTGCCTTCTATGATCACGTCCATAGTAGCTCAGCTACCTGTACCAAACATAGTCAGTCGGTCTAGTACAAGTCTTCCTCTATCTATCAAATCTTTCCAACTCTATGAACAAATCAATCCTCTGCACACAAGCCTTCTCAAAGACTTGCCAAATCTATCCTCAGGTTCTCTGATAGAACCAATGTACCTCTGTCCTCAAGTTCTCTGATAGAACTATCAATCTCAACTCACAAGTCCTCTACTAGGACCTGCCCAAATCTGCTCACAAGTCCCCACCGAAACCTGTCCAAAACCTTCTCACAAGTCCCCACTGGAACCTGTCCAAAACCTCAACAAGCTCACCAAGAAAAACTTGCTTAGCATGAACCCACAAAGAGAATTGTTAGAGACCCAATGTGATTCATAAACCTCATAGAAGCATAAAGAGAATTTTTAGAGACTCAATATGTTCTATACTTAACTCCCAATCTCAATCTCAAATCTCATAGAAACATAAAGAGAATTGTTAGAGACCCAATATGTTCTATACTTAACTCCCAATCTCAAACTCAACTCAATATCAACTCAAACTCAATCTCAAAAGAATAAGATAGATGTAGTATGTTTTTCTCAAGAATATGAAACACAACCCAACAATTGCCAACCATGCAATATCTCATATAACAATGATGCTTATATTCTTTTTACCAACAACTAGGGTTTCATCATCTCAATGCAAGTAGCAAGACTTACTAACATAAACCCTAGTGCAAAAATGCTTCCTCTTACTCAACCATAATTATGCATTCACCCAAAAATTCATCAATGACTTTAATGCATAACCAATCTTCAATATCCAAAAAATAATACCTAGTAGACAACCTTTTCACTCCAAACTCAATTTCAGAAAATATACCATAAACAACATACATGGAAGAAGTTGCCCATACCTTTACTTTGATGAAGAAGGAGAACTCAAAATCTGTCACAACACTAACTCTCAATTTGCCACCAATTAGAGTTAGCAACTATACAATAATACACAATAATAAAGATCCAAATATAACACCTTATTTCTCCAACTTAGTAAAAACACCAAAGTACAATAACATACAAAGTAAAATCTCTTTACACCTTATTACTCCACATAAACATTAACCATCAATAAACCAATGTCAAAATAAAAAATGATACCTTAACCTTATACCTCCCACGCAATCACAGCCACCATTCTTTGCACACCGCGACCAAAAGGAAATTCCCAACGAAGAGAATCGAACTCGACACCTCTGTCATCTAGCGCTTTTGCTTAAACACCACCGCCGTTGGGTCACAAGTGCCCAACAAAATAAAACACCGATGCCCTCTCTTTTATCTTCCTTTGACGCCAAGAACTTGGAAAACGTAAACGTCTCCAACAAATCACATGCAACAATCCACTGCCATCAAGCCAAAAGGTAAGGATGCAGCCCAAGCTCAAATCTGAGTTTGCCAAGCACAGTCTCCAAGACATAGAAAAAGCACAATATCAAAGATGTCAACGGAGATCGAAAACACAGAGCAAGCTCAACTCGAATATACCAAGCGCTGTTCGAAGGAAATAGAGCAAATGCAAATTATGAACGCCAAGCGCAAATCGAATCGAAACAGTGCAAATGCAAATCATGGATGCCAAGTGCAAATCGAACGAAATAGTGCAAATGCAAATCATGGATGCCAAGCGCAAATCAAATGAAACAGAGTAGCCACAAATCACAGATGTCAACATTAATCGGAGGTCTAACTTTTGAAAATCATGCCACCTTATATAGCAATTTTTCCTTCACTGTTTGACGTCGGTGCTCTTCCAACGATGGCAACAAATCGGCGAAAGAATTCTTGTTTCTTCCATCGCTTAAGGGTTGAAATACCCTTTAATAATAATTAAAATAATTATTATTATTATTTTATTAATAATAAATTAAACTTGGACCTTTGACAAGGTTTGAGTTAATTTAATTATTAATAATACACATGGACCTTTGCATTAAGTTAAGCTTGGTTTTAATAAAAACCCTTAATGAGTCCAAATGGTTTTAAGAAAAACCTTTAGCCTTGTCACCATGGTTTTAATAAAAACCCTTTATTCTTGACATCACACTCTTTTGAAATCAACACAAAAATGCCTTTTGACATCAATGACAACTTATACATTTGAGCAAAGGCAATGTACCCAAGGTACCCAAAATTGCAAACAAAAAAAAGGCCATAGAAGCCTTTAAGAAAAGGTTTTAGAAGCCTTGAAGAAGCCACAAAAATCTTGATACTAAAAAGGCCATAGAATCCTTGATACCGAAAATGCCATAGAATCCTTGATATTGAAAAGGCCATTGAAGCCTTGATACTTATAAAGGCCATAGAAGCCTAGATACTAAAAAATTCCACAGAAGCCTTGATCTTGAAGAAGAATTCAAAAATAATATCTGACTCAAAAGTAGATTAAATTTTCAGTACTAATATTTTTGTTATAGGGAAAGAAGATTTAGTGATTTGGGAAACTTCTTATAAGAAATTTAGGAAGAGTATCTTCTTCAGAATCAATTTAGCATAGGAAGCAAAATTGAAGAGATCATGAGAAGATCTCATTGAAGAACTTCAAATCTTGGAATAAGAAGAAGAAGTACTAGGAGAGTCCTTGTATCCAGAATTAGTAGAATCAAATATCCATAAGAAGATCTCACCACCAACACTTCCAAGAGTAGAAGGTTGAAGATAAGTTCTCAAAGAAGACCAACAGAATCTATACGATCAAAGACCTTGGGAAGATCTCAACAAGTATCCAATAAAATTCTAGGAGAGCCTTACTAAATAAATCATAAAATAATAACTCACTAGATAAATTAACTACCAAGGAGAAGCCCCTGATAGTGAAGGACTTGAGACAATTATTGCCATCTAACAACAAGCCCAAGAGAAGGATAATTTGGCAAGGAGTACCAAATTTGAGAAGAATAATTTGGCAAGGAGTACCAAAACCCATAATAATAATCTAGTGAAGACCTCAAGATATTCATAATATTGAGAAGAAGATCTTGCTTGAAGTCAGAATTCAATAAGAAGACTTGAATATAGAAAAAGCTCACCAAATCTAGGAGATTTGAAGATTACCTCTCACAGCAAGAGGGCACCGCTTCAGAGACAAATACTTCTCCAAATCTATAGTATAAGGAGATCACAAGAGGATAACAAGCCACTAAATCTTAGGATCATGAAAAAATTTCAAGATCATATTTTGGTGAAGGAGTTGTTCAGGATAGTCTACAAAAAGCTGCAAGATCCTAATCAAAGCAGCAAATTGGTGATCTTAGACACCAAGATCCACATCCTTTATAGAAGAGGTAAAATAGCTATAGAATATTTTAAAAAGTTAAGTAACTTATGGTGCAAGTTTATTCATTAATTGGATTACTTATCATATTTGTTAAAGCACCTTAATTTGGATTGAATTTGCAAGAAGAAAAATTGGATTACAGTGTTCAAAAGTGCAAAAAGAGAAAAAAAAATTTAAGGTTCATTTGCACAATTAGGATTTTATTATATTTTAGAATTACATCTATCAACTACCTATTATCTACTTTGGAAAAATAAAAAGAAGACTAAGCCCTACAATATTAATTGTAGTGAAATTGTAGAATAACTCTTGAAGATTCATTTCAGATTATTCTTGATTAGTTGTAGTAAATTGATTAAGTGCATTAATTTGAGAGTTTATTGGAGTGATAAGGTGAAATTTTTAAAGCATTAAAGGAAATTTTATTAGATTCATTTGCACTATACTGTTACTCTCAAAATATTTATTGTTTGTGTTCTTGAGAAGGGCACAAAATAAAAAATTGTCAAAGTGTCTAAAGACAATATTAATGCACATAAATATGCAATACTTAGTGGCCAAGTGAATCCATAAAAAAAGGTTATAATCATCCAAAATTTGGATAAGAATACAACTAACCAAAATCAGAAATAGAAGCTTCAAAGATTGATACTTGGTGAGTCTCAAATCCAAAGCATTACAGGGTTAGTTGCAAGGAGAAAAAGTGTAGAAAAATGCATCTTATAAGGAGCTTCTATCTACTTTTATATAAGATTGGTTTTTTCATTATAATATCCAAGAAAAAAGGATAAGGTATCTAAGCAAAAAGACAACCTCAAAACCCCTACACTGCATTAAAAAATTAGGTCATATAAAACAGAATATTAAACCTACAAAAAGAAGTGTAAGAAAGGGTGCAAAAGGCATCTTATTTACAATTATTGTTACATTATATAGCACTTATCTAACTCATTATAAATAGGAAAAAAATTATATTAGAAATTGCATCAAAGGCACAATATAAGCAGGGTAAAACATTCAATGATGGTCAAATACTAGCATCCTCATACATCTATAACAAAAAGCCATTCATATAGGCTCATCTTCTACGTATCTTGGATGGTCAAACCTACAAAAGACAAGGCACAAATCCAAGGATAAATCAAGCAGTGTATGAGAAAAATAAATTCTATGCAAGAATATTGGAACCATACATCCGATCAAGGAGCATTCACTACCTCAAGTGGAGCATCATAGAGTCTTCATCAAAGCATTGCCATATCTCCACCAAAAATCCACCAAAGCTCTTTCATATCTCCACCATAGCTACACCATGAGCATTGCTTGACTGGAAATATCTTAGCTCCAAAAAAGTACAACAAAGAACAAGGTGGAAGAATACATTTGAAATGCTTGAAATAATGAAGAACACAAGCTTATACTAAGATGGGGGTGAACAATATAAGGCCACTTTTTACTTTTCTTTCCCAATCAATATTATGCAGTGTATAGATATTAATATCAATAGCAGTAATCAAAGCGATGCATAAATCACCACACACAATAGAGACACCAATTTAATTTGGTTCACCCAACGTGAGCTACTCCACGGAGAAAATATTTCACTAAAATTTTCTCAATCAATCTCTTAGGAATCCTTTCTCTACTACAATGTTTATGAACCTCTATCTAAATGAGACAACAATCCCCTAATCAAGTTCATGGATCTCTATCCATAGGATAACTCTTTCTCCTTAGCTTTTATTGGTGATATTCTAGAATAATTGCTACCCCCACTGCTCTTGCTAATGGATCTCTATCCACTAAGGGCACATGTCCTCACTACCCTGACTAATGGATCTCTATCCACTAAATACACCTATCCTCACTGCCCTAGCTAATGGATCTCTATCCACTAGATACTATCATCCTCTATACTCTATCACCTTCAAAGCTCTATCTCAAATCTACACTAAACACAATCCTTTGGTCTAGCACAAATCTACTCAATCTCCATCTCTAGTCTGGCATAAACCTATCCTCAAATCTGCACCAAAATCTGTCCTCAAATATATACTAAAAATAGTCCTTCGGTCTAGCATAAATCTATCCTCAATCTCTATCTTCTGATTTTCACTAAACATAGTCCTCCGGTCTAGCACAAATCTATCCTCAAGCCTTAACACAAAGCTTGACTTAATCTCAAATCAACTCTGCTAGATCTTCCCCAAACCTTAACCCAAGGTTTTTACAAATCAATAAATCAACTCTGCTCTCAAGTCTTCTCAAATAATTGTCTCAAATCTACCTTGTAAGCTTCCACAAAATCTCACACTAATTTGTCCACAAGTTCTATCTAGAACTTGTCCAAATCTACTCAACAAGTCCTCACTAGAACTTGTCCAAATATGCTCAATAAGTCCTCACTAGAACTTATCCAAATCTTCTCTCAATCTTTGTTCTCAAACTGTATTGTAAGCTTCCACAAAATCTCACATAAATTTATCCACAAGTCTTATTTAAGACTTGTCTCAAATCTACTCAACAAGTTCACACTAGAACTTGTCCAATCTCATATAAACATAAAGAGAATTGTTAGACTCAATATGCTTCACATTCACCACAATGCTCAATCACTTTCAATCACTCTTTTTACCACAAAAAAATATATAATTGTTAGAGACTCAATATGTTTCACACTCACAAATACTCAACCTCTTTCTTAAATCAATTTAGAATATAGAACAATTTATTTCACAAAAATTGAACTATCACTTCAACACTTTCACTTGACTAGGCTCAACCAACTCTACTAAACCAATCACTCAATGAATTAATCCTTGCTTACAAACCCTGGTCCAAGCATATGAACACTCACTCAAATATTTCCAACAATGCTTATCAACCAATCTCACATAACAATGATACTCATGATCTTTGCAAACCCTAGTTCAAGGTCTTCACTCAACGACTCAATTCAACAAAAATGCTTATAAAACAATCTTCACATAACAATGATCCTCATGATCTTTGCAAACCCTAGTTCAAGTTCACTCAACTTAATCACTCCAACAACAATTCTTATCAAAAAATCTCACATAAAAATGGTACTCATGATCTTTGCAAACCCTAGTTCATGTTCACTCAACTAATCACTTCAACAACAATGCTTATCAAACAAGGTTTTATCAACAATTCTTTATTCCAAAAAACCTTGAAGCATTAATTCAAAACACACTCAACAATTCTTACCAAACAATCCCTTTCATGCCAACTTTGCATTCATAACATTCAACAATCACTCACTAGGAAGATGTGCCCATACATTTTTGTTTGATGTAGAAGTACCCTTAGAAAACCTGTCTCAATCACAATTTCCTTCTTTCCAATTTCAATGGTTAGATGACAAAATATCACTCTAACACTTTCTCAAAAATATTCCTTAGACACAAAAATAATCAAAGCTCAAATATACCTTATTGCTCCTTGAAATTAGCATCCATCAAATCATACATGAAAATAATTATTTAGATATACCTTATAATCTCCAACTTAAAATAATATCCAACACCACAAAACCTCAAACAACCTTCCTTAATCACCTTATTACCCTTTTCAACCACTAAATAAAATATCACCAAAATTATTTTGCATCAACCTTATAACTCCCCTTAAAACCTTAAAAACCAAATAAACTATGCAAAAATTAAACTTTAATAGCTCAACTTAATTCCTCCAAAATTTTGGCATCAATAGCAAATAGCATACCTTTGTCCTTTACCCCAAAAGGGTTTCCATGAGTTTTGAACCATCGTCTCCCCAAGAACCAAGCGCCTTAGCACTTTGGTTCCCACCACGTGGGCTATAGGCACCCATGTGAAGGAAGGGAAGCCTCCTTCCTTTTAAACCTTTGTCCACCGTCAATTCCAAACAAAAATAAAACACATTGTCGCAGATTCAAACCTCCACCACTCGCTGCCCTACACTTTGCTTCCGCTGTGGTTTCCAACTATGCTACCAGTGCTTGGTGACCAAGGCACCAACCTTGGTGAATCAAAAACTCTACCTCCTCTTGACACTTAAAAAAATAAAATCCTCTTTGATCGTATAGCACAATTCACATGTTTTCGCATAGCATGGAGATTAATATCGAAGGCATATATTATTTTGGCTAAGGTGGAGTCCCCCTTTTATACACATATTTATTTTACTCCCCACGTCGGCACTCGAATTTGAATTTTGATTTGATAAACCAACTTAGGGTTATTTAAAATTAACATAAATTAACCTATAATTAATATTAAAATTAATTAATAATTAATTTAAATAACTTATAAGTTATGTAAATTAATTAATAAATTAATTTATAATAAAAATTATATTAATTAATTTATATTTAATTTAAAATTCCTTGTATAATATTATAAAGAAATATTATAATATTATTCACTTGGGCTTCTTCTTTGCACTTTGGACCATATCTGACTTCCTAGAACCGGGTCTTGATCAACTGAAAATGGACTATCCTTTTGCACTTATTGGAGAACCTGAAACTGATACTACCCACTGAAACTACCACTGATTGGTGTTGAAAGCTTGACATCAATGACCACTCACTCTTGACATCAATGACAACTCATCTACTCAAAATTTCTAATAAATAATGCATTGATAAGACAAGGGCATGCAAAGGCAAGAATGTGCCACTTGTCATTCTCCAAAAGAACCATAAAAAACACCCACAAAGGAGATGTTACAGCATTGTCTTGGTGTCCATTCTCCATGTGATAGAGGATTTATCTACAGTCAGAAGCATTACAACAAGAAGCTCATACACGTTGAAGCAAAAATGTCCCTTTGATAGCGCATGAAGAGGGGATAAAAAGATATTTTTGAAGTGGATGTGACACTTGTCACAATCGTTAGAACAAGATCAATATCTCCACCAAACACTCGAAGTATTCTTGGAACGTCTTAAAATTGTTGTGACACTTATCACTTGATGGATCATCTATTAAATATGACTTGGACCAAGCAAACTGGTAGCAACTTGGAGAAACTCAGTAGCAACTTGGCTGCAACTCGGTAGAAATTCAACAACAATCTGGTAGCTATTTGCAATAATTCAAGAGTATTTGAAATCACTCTCGGTTAAACATGTCAAGGAAGCATTAAAGGAAGGCATTAAATCCAAGAGTACATTGAAGGATTTGGGCTCAAGAAGGACATACCACCACCAATTGCATATGATTTCATAAAGGTACAAAGCCTTACTAAGGAATAATTTCCTCATCTAATTTGTTTTCATTAAAAAGGGAGTTATAATATTTTATTCTATGGTTGAAATATTAAAATAATTCAATCTTTATTTGAAAGCAAAACTTAGGGAAATTAAATATCTAATATTTACAAAACACAACCTAGGAGAAATAAGGAATACTACTTGGGATTAATCCATTTAATGTTTGCAAATATTAATGTGTTCTAATTTTTCAAATTTGGGAGTGATAAGGGTTACAACACTAAACCAGGTTATTGGAAATTAGAAAAACTTAAATACAATCCTAAGGGATATAAAAAGAGGTTATTAAAGAATTTTCTAAGGTTGGAAATTTATAATATTCTTGTCTCAAAAAATTCCCAAAAGGAATAAAATATTAAAACCTCTTCAAAAATTGGAAAAGTGCTTAGTTCAATAGGAGTAATAAGGTGTTTTAAGAGTTGATTTTTATCTTTCCAAAATTGTACAAAATCAACCAAAATTGAACTATATTTTACAAAAGCACTATATCATATTTCAAAATCATTAGGGAGTCATAATGTATTCTAAAAAAGTTGATAATAATAATATATATCAAAGATTATAAAGTTGGGAAGATATAATCTTTCTTCAAAACCTAAAATTAGGTGTTCATCCTATTATTAGGGAGACATAAGGAAGCCTACAAATATAAGGATTGATATTAGGAAGATTTAAATGGCATCAAACAAATTCTTCCTAGCAGAATTTCAACTACTCAAGGGCCCTAATTATGTCTCTTGGAAAAATATAGTGAAAGCAATCTTAGTATATAGAAAACTTTGGGATGTTGTCAAAGGGAAAACACAGAGACTTGCCACAAGTGAAACTGAAATCCTAAAGTTTGAGGAAAATGATTCAAAAGATATAATGATAATAACCTTTGCTATCACTGATGAGATTCAACATTATATCAATTGAAAAAAAATATCTTCAGATGAATGGACAAGCCTAGAGAAAATATTTTAAGAAAAGAATAAGGTAACTATTCTTCATTTCCAAACTCAACTTCACTCGTTAAAAATGAAAAGTGGGGAAAGCATTGAATTATTCCTAAGGAAGGTAGCATATATTAAAGGGAAATTACTGACCTTAGGAGAAACAGTTAAGTATGAACTTCTTACTCAAGTAACCATCAGAACACTTCCAAACAACTATAAGCATTTGGTAACATCTTTATAGGTTTTAAGTAAAGATACTTCTTTTGATGACCTAGTCAATATACTTCAAGAATATGAAGTAGAAAAAACTATGAAATATGATATGACTAACACTGCATTGGCATAAAAATATAATCCACATGGAAATATTGCTTCATAAACAAGAGGACGAAAAACATGGTATTGTCATATATGCAAAAATAAAGGTCATAGTACCAACTATTGCAGACACAATCCCAAAAATTGGAATCAAGAAAATTAGATGAATAATGGGAATCAATTTCAACCTCGATAATGTCAAAGGAACCCTCATCAACAACAATCTTAGTGACCAACCAATTATCCTCAATTGAAATATCAGAAGAGAAATCATAAAGGACACCTGGTTCAGAGGATAAAAGAAATTGAAGAACTGGAAGAACCCACAAAATACTATGAGGTGAAAGCTCTGTCAAAAAATGTAACATATTATAGAGACACTAACTATTTACTTGAATAGGTTAAAAATAATGTTGAGGAAGAGTACAAAGTTCAAGATGAAGAAGAAGACCCATATTGAATACTAAAGTCTTTGATACCCAAATAATGTAATATGGGGGTGTTAGAAATAGATTATATTCCATCATTTGGGTCATGTAAATGTATCTTCCAAGGTACATACTTAGGACATTAGATTACTTTAAGGAGGGGTTTATCTAGTTACTTCATGTAATGTAATAAATGCACAAGTGTCAATGTGCAAGTTGTATATGTGCAAGTTGTCCCTACAACTAGGTAGAGTGTTGGCCAAGGAACTTATTTTCCTATATAAGAAGGGCCTCATTGTAATACACATATAGAGTTAGGGGACATAGTCAGATAGAGTAGCTTAGAGCATACTCGTAGGTAGTAGCACATTTTTGTGTAGATCACCATCTATTGGTGATGGGTGCAATGTAGTTCAGTAGCTTTATTAATGGAGTGTTCATTTCCTTCATAGCTACATTTTATTCTTTTATTTCATTTCTATTTATAGCATATTTCAATCATCTAGCAGATTTACTTTCTTTTATATTATTCTGCATCTTGTGATTGCTATATCTCATTGCACATTACATCAAAATCTAACACTTTTCTATTTTGATAAGGATAAATCCCTAGGTCTAGATGGACTCTCTACAAAATTCTATCAGCATAATTGGAAAATAGTGAAGGATAATTTATTGATGGAAGTGGAATAGTCTAGGGTAAAATAGTATATGCCTTATAGAAAAAAATGCAACATATCTTACTCTTATTTCAAAAAATAAGGATGTAAAATTGTTTGATTCATTCAATCCCATAAGCCTATGTAATATGGCATACAAGATAATATCCAAAGTGATGGTGAATCGATTAAGACCACTATTAGATAAAATTATTTCATAAGAGAAAGGAGGATTTGTGAAAGGGAGATAGATTATGGATAGGATCATAGTAGCTCATGAAGTAATGCATTTAGTAGCTTCTAGAAAAGAGAAAGCAATGATCTTAAAACTTGATATGAATAAAGCCTATGATAGGGTTAAATGGGATTTTTTTTATAGTATTAGAAAATTTTGGATTTGGGAATAAATGGATCAAATGGATTAAAGCTTGTATCTCTATATTATCATATTTAGTGTTGGTCAATGGGCTAATAACAAAATCATTTAAATCCAAGAGGGGTATTAGACAAGGAGATCATCTATCACCATATATGTTCATTATTATGGCAAAGGTATTGGAAAGAAACTTGAATAAGGCATACAAATATGGGATTATAAGCAAACTTAAGGCTAGTAATAATATCGACAATGTCACCCATCAACAATTTGTAGATGATATAGCCCTTTTTGGGAGGGCAAAAAAAATGAGGAAAGAGCTTTCAATAACCTATTAAAGGAATATGAAAGAGCATTAGGGTAGAAATTTAATAGGATAGAATCCAAAATTTACTTCCAAAACACTCCAGTTAGAATTAAAGCAAGGCAAGTTACTTCAAATAGAGGAGGTAAATTTACCAGCAACATATCTAGGAATGCCCTTATTTGAGAGGAGAATGAGGATAGAATTGTAGAATACAATTATAGTTGAAGTTAAAAATAAATTACTAGCATGGAAAGGTAGATGGTTATTGTTAAAAATACTACAACTAATTAAATCATTCTTACAAGCCATTACAACATATTATATGTCCTTGTATATTATACCAAAATTGGTAGAAAAAAGTTTAATCTATATTATGTCGTTATTTTTGTGGTCATGATTACATGATAAAGGGGAATTTCCTTTTATGAAAAGAAGAAAGGTGTATGATGATAAAACTAGAAGAGGTCTTAGTTTAAGAGTTTTTTACAAATATAAACTTAGATTTAAGGGGGAAATTAATTTGGAGATCGTACAAAGAGATTCAAGAAAAATGGACAAAAATTCTTCCAAGTACATTGAGCCCAATGACCCAAGCTTAATATTTATCGTATTCTAGTCTAGCTTGATTCGGTGCAGATCGGATATCAGTAGAGAGGGTAGGTGGTATTTAGGAGATGGTAGGTCTATTGACTTTTGAGTGACGTGTGGGCGATTGAGGTTCCACTGGAGTCAAGATCAGAGCTAGCTTTAGTCAAACCGATTACAGATAATTTCTAGAGAAATAAGTTTTATTATTTCATTGAAAGGATTTAATACCGTCCCTTATGGAAACCATTTTCCCAAGACTTTTGGTGGAGGAAAGGAGGGCATTTGATGAAATTTTTAATATCATTAAATGGATTATAATTTTTGGAAGAGAAATTTTGGATAGATTCATTTTGGGATTATAGAAGGATGGGAAATTCTTTGTCAAATCAGCTTATTTTGTAGTAGACGGTCCTTCTGATCCTTGGTTTCTTTATATAAAATTTGGCTAAAAGGACTAACTTCAAAAATCAACATTTTCTTCTGGTTGGTCATACAAGGAAATTTTTTAACTTTAGACAATCTCAAAAAAAGAGGTATGATTTTACCTAGTGCTTGAATATTATGCAAAAATGTGGAGGAATCTTTACTCCATCTTCTTTTTAGTTGTCCTTTCTTGCAAGAGGTTTTCAACTACTTTTTCAAATATTTGAACATCCAATGGGTATTTTTGAATAGCCTAGAGGATGTTCTGACACAATGGGTTTCTCCCTTCCTATCTCTCCACCTTTTTTGGTTTTATAAATTCAGCCTTCGTCATATTTGGTGGCATATTTGGAAGGAAGGAAACTCAAAGGGTGTTTAAGGATGTTGCTCTTTCAACTAAAGTTGTGGCTTTGTAGGTGATTTATTTTTCCATGGAGAACATTAGAACCCTAAATTTGAATGTTGTGATTGTAGAGTAGGAATGATCAGTGGAGAGATATCTTGGATTCAATGATAATCCTCAACCAGTCATATTGTTGTACCTTTGGATAGAGCTAGGGTTAAGTGGGAGCCACCTCTAATTGGTTGGCTGAAGTTGAATTTTGATGGTGCATCTAAAGGAAATATGGATCCTACAGGTATTGGAGGGATTGTAATGAACCATGATGGATTGATAATTTTAGCCTTTGCTAATAATCTAGGTCATCAAACTAGTAACTTCATCGAATCCAGGGTCCTATTCCAAGGAGTTTCTCTATTGGATTCTATAAGTTGCAATAAACTAATCATTGAAGGGGACTCCCTTAATATTATAAATATAGTAAGAGGGACTCAATATCCTATTTGGACTATTTCAAACCTTCTTCTGGAAGTTCATAGATACACCCAAAATTTGGAAGAGGTCCAATTTAAGTATACATGCAGGGAATATAATTGAGTGATCGATCTATTGGCTAACAAAGCAGTTTTTCAAAATGGTTTAGTGGTGTTTCAGGATAATTTCCTAATGGATATTTTCTTCTATTGATAATGATATCATACAGAATTAGCCACTCTGGTTGAGTTGTTGTTGATGACTTAGCTGCAAAAATTGGCGATGCTTGTTGATTTAGGGTTTTTGCACCAAATTTCATATCTCCAAGCTATTATTTCTGCCCTACAAGCCACAATATCCAATGTGGAAGAAATTCTTGCCTTGATGGGATAGCTGGCCTGGGAAAGCAATGACCTCATGAGGGAGAATGGGATTGATGCATGGATAGGTTCATGGTTCAGGTCCTGCTAATGATCTATGTTCGGTTGGTTATCTCTGATATTTTGATTGATTTAAATTTGTTTTAAGTTTTAAATTATGTATGGTCTTACCTATGTATTGGTTTGGCTTTAGAAGGGATAACTCCTCTAATTGGTCATTCCTCAATTATTACCGGATGTAAGTAATTTTAGCTCCCTCTTTTCGGGTGGAGTTTAGTATCTTTTGTACAAGGTTTGGATATCCTTTAAAAACTCCTTCGTCCATATAATAAAATATATATTTACTATATTTTCACTATTTCACTATGGAACGATTTTAAAAAAATAACTGATCTAGTGACTAAAGGTCTAATATGGGTGGTGGGAACCAGAGAAAAAAAAACTATTTGGATGGATACTTGGTGTTATAAAACCACTCAATATTTATCCAATGTTGAAACCATGGATGAGATTACTTCAAGATAAATATGGTGATAGGGTTTCAAATATTATGTACAATGATTAGGAAGGAAGATACAAATGAAAAGCAATTTTTTTCCAAGTATATTGAACATTGTTACTAGGAGGTAATTGAACATAAAGATAACAACAATGGTTATTCTAAGGAGATCCAAGGATAAGTTGATTTAGGAGTTGAATAGCTTAGGATAATACATAGTAAGAAGAAGATATAATGTCAAGCACCAACAATATAGTAATACCTCAATAATATGGAGAGATATTTAGGAGCCCAAGCATTCCAAAATTCAAAATGTTTGTATGGTTAGTAGGTCATAGAAAAAATATTTCCCAAGATAACCTAATGAAAAGGGATTCTTATGGCCCCTCACAATATTATATATGTAAAAAGGAAGATAGTATAGACCATCTCTTGATACACTACTCAATAGTCTAGGAACTATGGAAATAGATTCTTAGCATGTTTGGTGAATGCATGGTGATGAATGGTAGAATTGAATATTGGTTAAAGCAATGGTAGAGCACTTTTAAAGTGATGCATTACAAAAAATTATCAAAAGATACAATATTTTGATATGTATGGTTAGAAAGAGATAGAAGAATATTTAAAGAAAATGAATGCAATGTAGAGGTAATGAAAAGGAATATTTGTTTAGTCATAAAGGAGTTTAAACCAACCCTATCAACTCACATAATTCCTAATATTGAATGTATATGGATTCAAGTCATCAAATGGAATTAGGATGTTGGGTATAGGAGAAAAAAAAGAAAGGCAAAGAATATAAAGTGGAAAACATGAAAAATAGAGCTGGTCAAATTGAATTTTGATGGCGCATCTAAAATAAATCCAAGACCAATAGGAGGAGGAATAATTATATAATAGGGATGAGAATTTTGTCACATTATGCTTTTAGTAGTGGACTTAATACAAATAATGAAGTTGAAGCTTGGGTGCCTTTGGAAAGGTTAAAAATATGTAGAAAAATGAAATGGAACATAGTATGGATGGAATATAATTCACTAATAGTAATAAATACAATTTTAGGAAAGCAAAGGCTCCATGGAACATACAAGAGATCATTATGAAAGTACAATATTTTACTATGAAGTTTGAAGAAATTAAATTTACATATATGTTAAGGTAAGGGAACAAATATTTTGATAGACTAGCCAATAAAGAGGTATTAATAGAAGATCATGAAGTTAAATTATTTTTTCCATGGTTACAGGAAGTAGTAAGTTTAGTTGAAGTTGAAAAGAAAAATATGAAAGAAGAAAATTCAAAATAATGTTCCAAAGGATTACAAAATATTTTACGAGATTCATTTATACATAAATGCATTAGAGAAAGCTAACGGTCCAGATTTGGTAAAGCAGACTTTGATTTCATGAAGCGAGTAGAAGTTTTGTATGCTAAAGCAGAAGATGACATTAGATGAACTTCATGGTTGAATGGATTATTTGAGTTGTTGGTTGCTATTTGGATTATAGGATAAGAGTATGCTTCAAGAAATAAACTAACAGTCTAGATCCAGTAAAGGGGACTATGAAAACATAAAGTTTTGGAAGTATTACACTACTAAGATGCAATGCATAGATAGTAGATGTGGAGTTTTGATATTTTTATTTGGATATTATGAAGGTTGTTGCAATAAAATGTCAAGAAGGATGTTGAATGCTAGAATATTTGTATTTACAAAAAAAATTGAAGATCTAGAAAATGAAAATCAAGAATTCAAACTTTTTATGAAAATATGTAGGTTTCTAACTAAAGCAACTCAATTGAGATGAGAATAGAAGTTGTTTTTAAACTCCGAAGCCATATAGGAGAGATTGTGATTTTTCAAGGGTGGGGGACTCAAGTACAACCTCTTTTCTAGCAATATATATATATATATATATATATATATATATATATATATATATATATAAGATATTATAATAATTTTTATTCTTCAAGTTTAAAAATATTTGCATATAATGTATGTTTTTCACACTAATCTTCACTTGATTTCTAAGCATTGGTAATGTTGATTGCATGAATCAAATAATGATTAAAATTTACTTTAATGTTTTCCATTGGTAATATGTGTTGTATTTTATAACATTAATGTACTTTCATATAAACTATTTATTACCATTCAATAGTTGCACTTATTCTTAAGGAAAGAAACTAACAGTCTAGATCTGGTAAACGAACTATGATAACGTAAAGTTTTGGAAATATTATTCTACTAGGATGCAGTGCATAGACAATAGAGGTGGAGCTTTGGTATTGTGATTGGTAGAAAAATCTTAAGAAGAAGGATGTTGAAGTTTGGAATATTTGTATTTTCAAAAAAAATTGAAAAGATTCAAAAATGAAAATCAAGAATTCAAACTTTAAAAAAAGATGTAGATAACTAGCTATAGCAACTCAATTAAGATGAGAATTGAATCTATTTGTAAACTCTCAAGATTTAAAGGAGAGAGTTATTTATCAATGGTGAAACCCTAGTACAACCCCTTTTTCTATAGCAAAAAATATAAATAAATATTAATTAAAAAGTTATTCTCACACTATGAAAAGTAATTATCTACTTAATTGAAATTCGTGATTTTAATATGCTTCACACCATTTTAAGTTTACATCCCCGTATGTTTTAGTTACATGATGAAGACATGATAATTATTAAAATCAATATTAATATTTTCCAATTTACATGAGCAATACTAAAATTAATATTATCCAATTTTTTAAAATCAAAAGCAATATAAACAACTTACCTAAGGCTTTAATTTCTAAAGTTTTAGCTTACGTCATATCCTTATGAAAGAAAAATTCTTTCAATTATGTTAAATTCAGATATTATTATTATTATTATTTTATATATATATATATATATATATAATAAGTTATATGTGGCTTTTATTGGGGACCACTCCCATCAAAATACAAAAATATTACATTTATTGTAGCATACCTTTTTATCATAATTTTTTCATTTATTTTTCTCTTAAATATATTCTTCAACTTCCTCGAAGTGCTATGTTTACACAATCAACTCCTTGACATCATTTTGATTAAGAGATAAAATCTCACTTGAACAATTGCCTTCTAAACTTTCAATTTCACCATGATGAAGATCAACAGCACAATTCGCTAATTGATCTACTACCAAATTTTCTTTTCTATAAATATGCTCACACTTCCAAGAGATTGCCTCTAGTAATAGATAATGAACATCAACTATAATATTATTTTTTTATCCAGTATTCACATCTATTTTTGTTAATAGCATTGATGATAATTTCTGAATATCCCTTAGTTGAAATATTTTTGTTATTAGATGGATAAAGGGGTTTTGAAAGGATACCCAAACCTTTTACAAAAGTGGATCAAACAATCTTTCGAAAGAAAGTAATAATCAAAGGACCAGCCCAAAAAGAAACCCAGGTTCAATAACCAACTAAACTACATACAATCAAAGAGAAAAAAACCACCCCACAACTAAACTAATCACAAACCAAAGAGAGGCTAACAACAATAATGACCAAAGAGTAACAAAGCCCCACATAGGTGACAAGACCAACCAAGATATGCAATCACCTTTTCCTCTTTCCAAAATATTTTGGATTGCTTGAGATCTTTATAAGGACACTTCAGGAAACCAGGAACCCCGAACCAAGCAGAAGAGTGGTATAAACCATGTAGTTTTGGTGAGTCAATTGGACGTGTAGGAAGGTTTCCCACTTGGGATAAATATATCACACCCACTACATATCCAGAATAAACCCATAAAAGCTTCTACAATGAAAGGCCATCTTGTTGAGCCAATTAAAAATTCATGTCACCATGTCTATTTGTCCCAAAATAAGGGAATATTATGTTCTTGCAATATCATTATCTAACTGGTTTAATCTGACAGGAAATTCCTCCCACAAAATTATGCATCTTTCTTGGGAGAGTGCTAAGTTAACTAGAAAATCTGCAGATTTATTCCCTTCATTGTACACATGGTTAAAAAGAACAGATTCAAGAATTTGGATCCAACTCAAGGCTTCAGTTACCTCATTTGTGATTGACCAAGAAAGGGTTTGGGAGCCCTTGAGCATATTTATGATATTAATGGAATCCCCTTCAAAAATAATCTTCATGCAAAACATAGAATCCAAAAGAGAGACCCCAATGAAGAGAGCATGCGCTTCAGCAAAGTGACTAGTCTAAAAATCCAGGTTCTTTGCGTGAGCCACAAAAATCCTCCCATTAGAGTCCCTAAACAAACCGCCAACACCAATTGGACTAGGATTTCCCTTGGAGGCTCCATAAAAATTTAATTTCAACCAACAAGGAGGAAGGGGATTCCAAGAGGTTTCAAATCTTGTAGAGACAACAGGGCATGGATCAGGAGTGGGATTAACTCTAAAACCAAGGGCCAACTCCACAACAAGCTCTCTGACAAGGATGAATTTATCTAGTGAAATATAATCAACATTCTCAATGGTAGCCACCAAAGCATGGAGAGTGACAATATTCGTAGGGTGAGAGATATTTTTAAAGGTCTAAGAATTATGCTCTTTCCAAATACGCCATCATACATGAGGTAAACTAAAATACTAGAATGCTTGGAGGTGAGGAGATAAAAAGGGAATACGCCATTGGATAATTAAGTCAGACAAATCCCAAGGAAAGACCTAGCTCACACCGATAGAGCATAGAAACCAAGAGAGTACAGACTGAGAGAAGGGGCAAACCAAAAATAGGTTAACTGAAGAATCATCAACACTACCACACAAATAACATTTGTTCAGGAGGACAAGACCTCTCTTCTGTAAATTATTCAATGTAAGACACTTGCCTTAGACCACCAACCAATAAAAAATATTAACCTTAGGAGTAAGGATCATCTATATATTGCGAGCAAGAACCAAGGATCAAAAGATGCCTCTAAAAGAGAGTAGGCTAATTTTACTGAGTCGTTCTTCTCAACTCCCCATAAAAACTTATCTGGTTTGTCTCGACTAGGAATAACAATCCATTTCAAGATATTTGATAGATCTTTGAAGGTCATTCTTCAATCTGCGAGACCCCAAGGAAAGCAAATATTTTCCAACATTTTCTACCATCAATAACATCAATGAAATCACATACCTTCAGACCAAGAATTTGGTTCATCAAAGGTTGCACCATGCTTAAGTTTGGGAAATAATCTAACGGTTAGACAACTACCCCTATTTGAAATATATATCTTTTTTCTACTATACTTTAATCACTGTAAGAAGTGTCCTAGCCTCTACATAGTTGTTTATTAAAGTTCCATATGATTTTGAATAAGTGAGAAGAATTTTGCCTTCACTATTTCTAAAAACACCACCTCCACCAGTTTTTCTGAATTTCCTTTAAAAGCACCATCAAAGTTAATTTTTATCAAAACTAATTTCTAGATAATTCTAATTTATCGTACGTCAAAGTAGATCATTTGTTCTAATTCCATTATTTTATATTACTCTTTCATGTATATTCAAATCTTGTAGCCAAGTTATTAGAACTTATTTTTATGCAATTGAGACTTCCCAATATGAGCACCATATTTGTAGACATGCTACAAGAGACGCAATAATACGGTTCCAAACTTGGTCATGATTTTGAGATTTTTTTTTTATTTTGTTATTCCTTTCAAGCCATAAATTCCAACAAATAATGGTAGGGTCAATCCTCCAAAGAATACATAATTATTTAGCTTTGAAATAATAAATCCAACACTTTATCAACTCTTTTAATTTTTATGGAGCTACCCAATATACTTTCATATTTAAAAAAAAATCCAAATGGTGTGAGCAAATGGACAATAGAGAAGTAAATGGTATAATGTTTCTAAATTATTCTTACACAAGGCACATCTACTTGGTCCATAATACCCTCTTCTCTGTAGACTCTCTCCTATAAGAATCTTACTTTGAACTACTAACCAAATGAATGTTGAGGCTTTAGGAAGAGCCCCTAATGACCAAACATTCTTCCACGAAAAATATTTGGGAGAAGAAAATTTTAATTGTTCTAAATACGCATATCCCAAGTTGAGTGAATCTCCACCATCCTTTTAAAAACTCCAAATCAACTCATCCTTTCATGTAAAAATTGGCAAATAAAACTCTTAAAGCATATTTTGAAGTTCAACTACAATTTCTTTGAGTTTCTCTCCTTCAACTAGGCTACTAAAAAAAATCCATGATATGGAGTGTTTTCTCATAATAATATAGTCTTTAACCTTTGGACCTTTACATGTTAAGAATTCTTGAGATAATGGTTTCCATTTTGAATCAGAGATGGAGGATAAGACTTCAACCAAGAATCATACCAAAAATTTGCATAACTCCTCTCATTGATTGACCATCTAATATTTTTCTTTATCAATTGAAAACTCTCTAATATATATTTCCAGGTTGATGATACTTTGGGAAGAGTTCTTTTCCTATATAATTTCATTGCATCAAGAGAACCTATATATTTTTGAAGTAATATTTTTGGCCAATTCTTTCTTGGATCTCTAGATAATCTCCACCCAAGCTTTGCTCCTAATACTAGAATCATAAGTCTACAATTTAGAAAGCCTATTCCTCCAATATTATTTCCTTTGCAAACCCTATCCTACTTACAAAGAGGAAACCTAAATTATTTCTCACAACTTTTCCATAGAAAGACTCTTAATTTTATCAGTTTTTTATATTATACATGTTGGCAATCTTGAAAGTCACATCATATAAATAGGTATGAATTGCAATGTAGTCTTTATGAGTTGTAGCCTTTAAGAACTTAACTTTTGAACTTACTAAGAGCTTTCATTCTATCCAAAAAAGAAATTCCAAAGCTCCTTTTTTTCTTAATAAGACAAAGGAATACCCAAGTAGGTTGATAGAAATTTTTCAATTTTAAACCCTAAAATATTCACAATAATTTGTTCTAAATCTAGGGCAGTATTAATAAAAATAAAATTGGATTTTGTAGTATTTACCAACTTTCCAGTAGCCTTCTCATAGCATGATTTATTGACTTAACTCCACGGCCTCACTGACCAAGGGATGGCCCAAAAGAAAGGTATCATCAACAAATTAGAGATGAGTTCCAGAGGGATCATTTTTTGCAACTTGAATACCCTTGATTTTTCCTTCTATTTTTGCCTTTGAAAATGCTCTCCCTAATGCTTATGCAAGAACAATGAATAGATAAGGGAAAGTGGATCACCTTGGAGAAGTCCACAAGGTGACTTTAAGTAACCAACGGGGAAACCATTGATCAAAATAAAAATAAAAAATTGCAGTAGTATAACAACATTTAATCCACTAACACCAACTATAATCAAAATAAAAAAATTTGAGAATAGCATGTAGAAAATTCTAGGAAACCCTATCATATGCTTTGTTCATATCTAATTTCAAAAGCATACCTAGTTTTTTCATGAAATCAATAGAATGTATGGTCTCTTGTGCAATAATTATACCATCAAGAATTTGTTTACCATGAACAAAGCAACCTTGTTCGTCTAAGATAATATAACCTAGAATGTCCTTCAACCTATTTGTCATAATTTTTGAAATTATATTATAAATTATATTAAAAGGTTTATTGGACAAAAATTATCAAAATATTCAGTGTCATCTTTCTTGGGAACCAAGGTAATAAAAATAGCATTGATCTCACTTATTATAGTATTTCTTTTTTGGGTCTCTTCAACCGCACCAATAAATCTTAAAAAAATGAAATAAAATTACAAGAAATACATCAGGACCAGGTGCCTTGTTAGGATGGAAAGAGAAAATTGCTTCATGGAGATCCTCCATGGATATCTTCTTCATCAAGTTTTCATTTTGTCCCTACGTGATAACTGAAGGAATATGTTGCAAAAGTTTTTCTTGTGCCTCTTTATCTTGCCTAGTATCTAACAAAATGATTTTAAAATAATTAACTACTTCCTTCCTTATATCTTATTCATCCTCAATATTTCTTCCATTTGTAAAATTCTATTTTTGCTATAGCATGAAAAAATGTATTTCTATCTCCTTTCTTGAGTCATTTATCTCTACATTTTTAGAACCAATATGACGGTGAGGTGAGGTGAGGTAAGCATTTATTCAAAAGCAGAACCTTTAGAAGATTTTGGCGTTATAGGAGTGAAAGCATCCAGCCGCGGCTTCCCCAAAGTCAGTTGTTCCCGGGCGAACCCTTAAAAAGCCAACTCCGGCCGGAGGCCCCTCTAGGATTATAAGGTTCTTGCTCCTTTGGAAAGAGAGAGGGCATAAGGGGCCGGGCTTCGATTTGCTGCCAAGAGATTGCTTGCAGCATGGACTACCGGGATACCCTCTTCCTATCATTGATTGAGTCTCTTTTTTCAATACACTATTATAATCAAAAAGTAATTGTTTTCCTTTTACATAAGAATATTGATCCATTTCATTAATTTCTACTATCTCTTGTATTTGTTTTAGCTTGTATTCAATTTCTTTTTTCCTTTAAAAATTTTACCAAAATATTTGGCATTCCAAATATTCATTTGTTCCTTTAAATATTTCAACTTTTGAACAAACTTGTACATACATGATCCTTCAAATTTTGATTCATCCCACCATAACATAACCATATGGAAAAAATCAGGGTCTTGGAGCCACATAGACTAGAAGCGAAATGGCTTTGGATTGCCATTATTAGGTAACTCACAAGTCAAAAAAAATAGATTTGTGATCTAATCCTGCTCGCAATAAAATTATATGAAGAGATAGTATAGTTTGTTTACAACCATTTATGGGATAATAAGAATCTATCCAGTATTTCTACTATATGATTTAGCCCAATGCATCTATTATCCCATGTATATTGAACGCTTGAGGGACTAACATCCCAAAAATCATTTGAATTGACAAATGAAGAAAAATATTGCATTGAATTAGACCATTCTAGAATACCACCCTTCTTTTCCAAAGGAGATAGAACATTTTTATAATCACCCCTAAGAATCCATAGATCATAATGAATCACCATTGTATTTGATAAGAAATATGTTAAGTTCCTTCCAACATCTTTCACGAGGAGTAACTATAGTTGAAGCATATACATTTATAACCCCAACTTTGATGTTTTCCTCTTTCTTGCAAAATAATATAGCAACCCAATTACTTTTTGCTTATAATAATTGTCCATCCCATTTTCATTTGTCCCATATTATTGCACTACTGCTTGAAACTCTTGTAGAATAAACTGCTAAACAATCACCCATCTTCTAAATCTTCTTAAAATAATCCTTACATTCCTCATTGATTAATTTTGTTTCTTGTATTAAAATAAACTCATAACTATAACAACCTATTAATTCCTAACAACTCTTTTTTTAGGGGTTTTATTCATACCCCTAATATTCCATGGTATCATTTTCATCATCAACACTTTATTTTTACTAGTGGGCTTAGCCCCATTTCTTGTTAACACTTGTGATATTTATATTTGGCTTCCCAGATCAATATCCTTTTGAGTTTCTTTTTTTCTTTGTTCCTATTTTGATGGCCTTCCTCTCCTTCTATTATTGCCAACACTCTCATCTTCATAAATCTATTCTATTTTTTCTATTTTTTCATATTGTTCATAATGAGACACCTTCTAAAGATTTATGTTGCCCTAAAAAATCAAAAGTGCAAGGAATCGCCTCGTTAGCATTTTCTTCTTTATGTTGCCCTAACTCTAAACTGCATAGATGATCCTCCATAGTTATTACTTTCTTATGTTGACATAGAAACTCTAAATTTCTTTGGATATCCTCCATAATATTTTCTTTATTATATTGCTCTTGAAACCCTAAAGTGTGAGGGATACACTTTGTACTACTTTCATTTTTATTTTGAGAAGAATATTGTATGCTACTTGAGGAAAATTAAGGTGATTTACCTAGATTAAGCTTAACCTCTTTTACCTCATTTGCTTTAAAATTTACCTCCGTATCTTCCTTTGCTTTAAAATTTTCCTTCCCCTCTTCCTTCACACCTTTAGCTCCTTCTATATTTGAACTTGTGCATTGTACTTCATCATCCCTCATATCATATTTTTCTTCTAATAGTTGATTCGAATGGACTGTAATGGCCTTTGTCATTTCTTGATGTAGAGGGGTTTTTCTTACCACTTTCTTAGGAGTGAAAAATCCTTGATTTGGCCTTGCTTCTATTATCATATGATCTTGTTTCAAATGGAAGCTACCCTCATGCCCAACAATTTTCATCTCTTCCTCCATCATTTTCACTTTGCAATATCTTGCCATGTGCCTAGTTTCATGACATTTACAACATCAAAATGCAATGTTTTCATAATCCACTTGATGATATCATTCTCTTAATTCAAATTTAATCCTTATCGACTATGGTAAAGGTTTTAAAATATCCTTGGGTAAAGGTTTTGAAATATCCTTGGCAACACATATTTGAGTTCATACAGCTTACCTTCTCTCCTCAGTAGTTTGTCCCTCCTAGATGAATTCACCTAGAGTATTACCAATATTATTCAAAACCTCTTTATTGATGAGTTGATAAGGATATCCAAAAGACCTAATCCATACCAAAAGAATTTTAATAGTTTATGTGTCCACAAAAAATTCTCACTCTAAGGTCTTAAATATAATGCATCTTTACCTCTACACCATAGGCCTCCATCCATTATTTTATCCCTTATTTTTTAATTTGATAAAATAATCAGGAAAAATCCATTTGGAAGAAGAGTCATGGAGTAATTTGAATTCAATCCCCACTTCTACTTGATCCAATTTTAAATCTTAAAAAAACCTGGCCAATATCCATTGAACTTACATATTAACCCTTTTGTTTTAAGAACCATTATATCTTGCTCAATCATCTCATCCTTGATAATAACTTCTAGTGTAATATCTACTAGTTGGACAGAGTTTGCCATAGATTTGCTCTTCCTCTTATTGCTAGCTAGGGCATCCATACTTCCAACTAGGTCATTCTTACTTTCAATAAGGACTTTAAAAAATGACTTTCTTTCCATGTTACCTAGATTTTCTTCAAATGAATCCTTTAAATTCTCCTAATATCTAGAACAAAACGTAGCACTTGTTCTTTGATCACACTTTGCTTTCTACTTCTGCTCATACTTCCTCCTCGCTCTTGGCTCACACTCGCATAATTTATATAATGTGGAAATATAATGTATTTTTTATAAGTCAAAATCTTCTAATCATTGTTAAAAAAAAATTATATAAGATTTGATTTTTTCAAAATTAGGTTTTAAAACTTTCTTTTACTAATATTTTTTTAATGAATTCTTTATTTTGCTTATTTTTATATAAAATGATAAATTGATTTGAAATTTATCTAGATGTCACAAGTGTTTAATCTATTTTATATATAAGAGTTGAAGAAGTTTTTTAAATCGTTATGGCTACAGTCTTAGCAAAATGGGTGTAAACCCTAAGTGCAGTCAAGCAATGGAACAAAATGAAAAATTTAGCTACAGTCTTCATGAAAGGGATGTAAAATCTAGGTGTAGTCAAGCATTGGAGGAAGAGGGTTTTTCGTAGATTCTCTTTTCAGTCTATTAGAAAGCTTCTTTGGTCAGAAGAAATGTCTATTATGGATCTTTGGATTTGTGGATGGATGAATCTCTGCCCTCTATCAGGATTTCAAAGGATGAATTTGGGTTGGATCTGATTGATCATGAAGCCCAAACAATTATCTACAAAATCAAGGGCAAAATACTAGGCCTGACAGGAGCTCAAAGGATACATTAAATATTGGTGGACTAGTATAGAATTCCAACTCTTCTACCTTGAAATTTATTTTCTATTGTTTTTTCTAATTTAGCGGATACAGATAGGGTAATGGATTATAGATATAATTGGTTTTTTGAACAAAGGGGTGTCTATATAAGATATTGGACTTCTAATTTTAATCCCTTTATAGAAGTTAATGGTTTTCCAATCTGGTTGAATATTTATGCTCTCCCTATTGAATTTTGGGAAGAGAAGATATTCATCAAAATCGATAATGTCATTGGTGTATTCCAAGATATGGATACCCAAATAGAGAAAAATGATTTAGTAAAATTAATGAGTAAAGCAATATTGGTTGTTTGGATGGATGTTTCAAATCTTGGGCCTCAATCCATTACTATCTCCTCAAGCAAAAGGGATTGGATCCAAGATATTGAATATGAGAACTTTTCCCTAAGATGTTATGTTGTTAGCAATATGGCCACCTGAAGAAGAGATGCCCGATCATCCGATCATGCTCTGATTCCTCCTTGGTGGAGGAGAAGGCCCTACATGTGAATGATTCAAAACCTTCAAATATCCCAGTTCAAAAGAAAGAAGCTCATCCTCCAGTTGTACCAATTATCCAGCAAGAATCATGCGAGCAACAAAATACTCAACCCCAAAAGAAGAATTTGAATCAAATCATTGATAAAATACAAATGGTTATTAAATACCATCCAGACGATTCCATGGAAAATATGAGCACCTCATATGGTATTCTTAAAGCTAATAATGAAACAATCGATGATAGTCAATTTTCCTAAAATGAAGATCTACAAAATGTGTTACAACTAGATATTATCTCAGGAGCCTGAAGTGCATAAATGCATTCTCGGATCTTGGCACTCTAAAGGAGGAATAAATTCTGCTACAAAAGAAAAATAATCAAACTAATTTTCTATTTTATGGATGACTATTATGTGTGTTTTCCTTCTATCTATTGGAGTTATGTGTCATGTAAGGGTTATTCTTGTTGTTAGTTCCTTCAAAAAAAATAGTTGATTATAGAAACTTAGCAGTTTGAGGAAGATGGAGAATATATTTGATAGAAAGGTAAATATGGGTATGCTTTAATTAACTTGTTAGAAATGTAATGAGAGCAATTTAATGTTTTTTTTTTGTAATGGGAGTGGACCCCAATAGAAGCCACACATAGCTTATTAAAAAAAATTGATTTCATATATGATTGGAAAATTTTGAATTCCCTATTCTTTGAAAGAAGATATTTTTACTTGAGGCCCTCCTTAATGGTTCAAGTAGTTTATAGAGAAACTCTTGCAAGATTTATATATATAAATATATATAGATAGAGTGACCCAACATTTTCTCATTTCCTTAAAAGATAATCTTAAATAACAAAAACAAAAAAACAATGAAGAAATAAATGATTTGGTATTCAAAGTACATTTAAAAGGTCTATATATATATATATATATATATATATATATATATATATATATATATATATATATATATATATACTTAGACCTTTATCATAGGTCTCGATCCACTCATATTAAGTGGGGTTTGAAACTTGGGCCTCTTAAAATATAATCTTAAATAACAAAACCCCTCATGAAAACAAAAAATACCTAATACTTTTGTTTTGAAATAACTAATCCTACATTTTATCAACTTTACAATATCAATAGAGTGACCCAACATTTTCTCATTTCCTTAAAATATAATATTAAATAACAAAAACAAAAAAATAATGAAGAAATAAATGATTTGGTATTCAAAGTACATCTAAAATATATATATATATATATATATATATATATATATATATATATATATAGGGTTGAGCGGGCTGAAACAGGTCAAACCAAACCAACATAGATGGATTCGTCCAGGATAAGCCGAGTAGGAAAACATAGGCTGAGAAGATCGAAATGAGAAGCAACGGGATGAAATGGGCTAGGAAGGCAAGGTCAAAGTCGATGGGACGGGTTGCGCTCGGTCAAAACAATTGTGGATGGGCGAGGAGGGTTGGAGTAGGCCAAAATGTGTTAAACAAACCGAAATGACACGGAATACAAGAACATATCTAAGGATATCAAAATGAGTTGGGTAGGCCATGATAGGCCGAAACATATAGGAATATGCCGAGAAGATCGGAATAGGTCAAACCAGGCCAGCACGAATGAATCTAATTTAAACAAGCCAAGCAGATACACATAGGCCAAGAAGATCAAAATGAGAAGCAACAAATTGAAATGGACTAGAAAATATATGTATATATATAATAGATATTTTAAATGTACTTTGAATACCAAATCGTTTTTTTCTTCATTATTTTTTTGTTTTTGTTATTTAAGATTATATTTTAAGGAAATGAGAAAATGTTGGGTCACTCTATTGATATTGAAAAAGTTGATAAAATGTAGGATTAGTTGTTTCAAAACAAAAGCATTAGTTTTTTTTCAATAAGTTTACACGGGTTTTTATGAGGAGTACTGGTCTCCTCATACTAAGTGGGGTTTGAACATTAGACCTCTCAAAGAGAATTCAAAGCCCTTACTACTGCAGTAAGCTTGCAACTTCAAAAGAATTAGGTATTTTACAAAGGCTTAGTCCTATAATTATTTGTTATAATATTTGATTTAGCGAAGACAATAAAACCCTTAAAAATAAATCTTGAAATCAAATCCAATTTTGGATTCTTATTATTGTTTTTTTCTTACAAATTGTTTGTAGACATAATGTCTATCATGCAAAGTTTGGATGTCTATGATGGAAAGTTGTGTTATACAGTTTGAATATATCTACCATGGTGATTTGTAATGGAGTTAGCAAGAATATTTCCAATCTAAAGTAAAATGAAATGCCAAAAAGTTGGGCACATTAAGATTTTTTTTATGGTGCTTTTAAAGGAAACCTTAGAAACATTGAAAGAGATGGTGTTTTCTACAATGATAAAAGCAAAATTAGCTTCGCATGTCGTTTACATCTTAAGAAGCATACAAAACTTCAACAAACAACTATATGGATTCTAGGGTGCTTCTTACAAGGATCAAGATTATCATTACAAAATGATTTAGAAAAAAATTAATTGAGAAATATTTACAAATTATTATTAATTTTATTTTAAAACGTAGAGTTGAATAAATAATAGGATTATTTTGAAATCCAAAATTTCTTAAAATGTTGGAGGATCTATAAAGAAAAAAAAAATAAAATAATAGATAATTTAGCTAGGCACAATGTTGATCTTTGACATAATTCAATAACTAAAAGATAACTAGTCACAAAATATTCTTTCAATAAAAATTATATTAAAGATTTGTTTTACGATAATTACTCAAAAAATAAATAGCTAAGAAATATTATTTTAGAAAAGCAAGCTTAAAATAGTTTATAAAAAAAAAATAGATATGATATACTTTACCTAATAACAAATGTGATGTTTTGTTTTAGATTTTATATATATATATATATATATATATATATATATATATATATATAGAAAGACCCTTAAGTCACATAATTTATTACAAAAACTAAATATTCTTTGATTTTTAACCTAAAGTCCTTAATATTAATGTCTCTAACCAAATGAATTGGTTTCTAAAGCATGATCGAACTTGAAATTTGTATCTAAATATTAAGTTACTAGAGGAAGAAAGAAAATAATTGACATTTTTATTATATTTATATTTTTTTTACTAAAAGCTTCATTATATGAATTATAATGATTTTACATTAAAATAGTAAATTTTATAAATTAATTTAATAAAAATAATTAATATGAAATAAAAATTGTCAAGGGTGGGGGACCCGAGTACAACCCCTTATTATCCAACAAAAAAAAATTAATATATCCACTCATGTAGAGGAGTTGGAGAGCAAGTGGGTAGTTAAAACTCTCCAGTTGAAATCAAGAGGCCCCGGGTTCAAATATCTCCCCTCGCATGCTATGAATATGTTATGTACAAGAGGTTACCAAAAAAAAATAAGATGAAAAAATACAATTTGTTTATCAAATGGTATTAACTCAACTGCTAACTTCTTCAAGTTTCAAGGAGAAGAATGCAAAGCTAATACTAGTGTATTGTCATGATCTAATATAGGTGGGACATTTCAATCACATATAACTAATTAAAAATATATACAATTTGTATGTAAAACAATTTGGTTAATTAGTAATTGTTTGAGGCCTTATGAAAACGAAATGAAATCGTATGAATAGAATCAAAGTACAAATTCTTATACTGTAATGGACACCTATGATAAGGTGGCCTATGAAAATACAATTTATTAATATATCGTGATCATGCAATCATAATGTAATTATCCACTTCAACATTATATAATCAATTTTTAAATTATTTATAATTGATTTATCTCATAATTATTTTTTTGATAAGATGGATGAAGGGGTTTTGAAAGGTGCCCCAAATATTTTACAAGAGTGGATCAACCAACCATCTGGGAACAAGGAATAAAGATATCAACATAGCAAACCAAAAAGGATCCACAAAACAGATAAACAACAAAGCTACATAATAGTCGAGTAGGACAAACAACAAATTTTCCTAGGGGATCCCTACTATCGTAGATCAAAGCCATTTGAAAACACAAATTATCTCCTCAATATTTCATTTTCTATTTGATTTAATCCATATGGGAAATCCTCCTGCCAAATTGTGCATCTTTCCTACAAAAGTCCCAAGTTTGCTAAAAAATTGTCGATCTATTTTCCTCCCTGTAAACATACTTAATCTCAACCGCTTCGAGGGTTAAAATTCGTCTTTGGATTTCAGCAAGTTCATTTGCAATTTTCCAAGAAGGAACATGAACACCTTTGAGCATATTAATGATATTGAGGGAATCCCCTTCAATAATTACCTTCTTGCCATTCAAAATTTCCAGTTGACATAAGTCAAACATGAGGTAAACCAAATGTAAGATTGTGCAACAACAATTGTATTACGCAGCATTGTTTAAATACATCGGTAACAGCCGAGAATAGAACACCGGAGCTGTTACATGGTTGCAACAGTTTGCTAAAGAATATAATGCAAACAAAGTAGAACAGCTACGCTAACAGAACAGTACGCTAACATCCCCCTTTATTACATTATTTGGGTAATGTAATAACTAATAGCTATACTAGACTACTAACATCCCCTTACATTATTTTGCAATACAAAGTGAGTTGCGAAACAATTCAAATTTGACACGTCCAAGTGCCTTAGTGAAAATGTCTGCAACTTGAGCATCGGTGGGAATGTGTTTGAAGCTGAATTCGGTGCTTTGGAACTTCCTCTCGAATGAAATGACATTGTGTGTCAATGTGCTTTGTTTTTTCATGATGGATGGATTCTTGACGAGGTTCAGAACACCTTGATTGTCGCAGAACAAGTGTATTGGATATTTTGATGGATGGCCCATACTTGTCAGAATGCAACGTAACCATATCACTTCACACACAGCTTCACGTGCGGCGCGATATTCCGCCTCTGTTGAAGAAATAGCAACCACTGTTGCTTCTTGCTATGCCAAGAGACAGGACCGGATCCCGGATGAAAAATGTATCCGAAGTTGACTTGCGATCATCAAATGATCCGGCATAGTCGGAGTCCGTGTATCCTTGCAAGAAGAATTTGTTGTTCCTCTTGTATTCTAGGCCATATTATATAGTACCACGGACATAGTGAAGAACACGTTTTGCTGCTTTCCAATGAGTAGTCTTAGGCTCCTGCATGAACCTCGAAAGATAGTTTACAGCAAATACGATATTTGGCCTAGTATTGGTCAGATATATGAGACTCCCAATCAACTGTCGATAGAGAGTGCCATCTACCTGAGGTGAGTCATCATATCGCGATAACTGAAGTCCATTCTCCATTGGAGTTGCCATTGGCTTGCAGTCAGTCATGCGATATTTATCGAGCAATGTCTTGGCATACTTTTTCTAAGACACTTTGATGGAGTGCTCCTTCTGGCTGAATTCCAGACCAAGATAGTAATGGAGAAGTCCGAGATCTGTCATCTCAAAAGATTTGCACAAGTTTCTTTTGACAGTAGAGATCATATCTTCTGAACTCCCTGTAATGAGCAGATCATCCACATAGAGTACAAGCAACACTATCTCAGAACCCTGTTTCTTGAAATAGAGGTTTGCATCTGACGGACATCTCTTAAATCCATGCTGCATTAGGTGATTGTCCATTTTTATATACCAAGCTCGAGGAGCTTGTTTCGAACCATACAAGGATTTGACCAATTTGCAAACTTTCTGCTGTTGGCCTTCCACTTCAAATCCTTCAGGCTGAGTCATATAGACTTCTTCTTGGAGATCACCATTAAGAAAGGCACTTTTGACATCCATTTGGTTAACTTTCCACCCATATTGTGCTGCCATAGCACACATAACTCGAATTGTGGTCATCCGAGCAGTAGGTGCAAAAGTTTCCTCATAGTCGATGCCTTCCTTTTGAGCATAGCCCTTTGCAACAAGTCGGGCCTTATGCTTATCAATTGTTCCATCTGCCTTGTACTTGACTTTATATACCCATTTGCAGCCAATAGGTTTCTTTCCATGTGGCAGATCAACAAGCTTCCAAGTTTTATTTTTCATCAGAGACTCATACTCTGTATCCATAGCGGCCTTCCACTGAGGCTCACTAAGAGCATCTTGCACTGATGCAGGTTCAAGACTATCTATGGTAGACATGAATGCCCTATCATCATCAATATCCATATCCTCAACTTCTCTACTTGGAGTCACAGAAAGTTCCTCAAAAGATTGACAAAGATCATCAACCTTACCAATTTTTCTGGCTTCTCTTTCCTTTTGAGCCATACTGCGTGTACGAGGTCTATCCAAATTCAAATTGGGAGGAGTGGATAAATTTGCATCTCTAATTGTATTTGTACACCATTTAGGATTCTGCTTCGGTGGTGGTGAAGAAGATGTAGAAGGACCTCCTGTTTGTGTTGACGAAGGAATCTCCTCTTCCTTAGGTTCCACAATATCCTGGTGTACTGTAGATGTGCTCTGTGATGTGAAAGCTTCATCAAAGACAACATCTCCGCTGATATGAATTTTCTTGGTCAAAGGATCTATCAACCGATATCCTTTAGAGTGCTCGAATATCCAAGAAAAATACATCTGAGTGTTTTCTCATCTAGCTTCTTCCTTTTCTCTTTCGGTATGTGCATGAAAGCTTGACATCCGAAAATACGTAGATGAGATATGGAGGGTTTTCGACCACTCCATGCTTCCCGTGGAGTCATTCCTTTTAGGGCATTTGTGGGTGCCCTATTCAACAGATACACCTGCAGTGGTGACGGCTCTCGCCCAATATTGTTGCCCAAGAGTTGCACTCGTGAGCATACAACGAACCATTTCCATGATAGAACGGTTCCTTCTCTCAACAACTCCATTTTGCTGAGGAGTATAGGCAGTTGTTAACTGTCTCTTGATCCCATGCTTATCTAGGAATGCAGAAAATTCATTAGAGGTAAACTCTCCCCCTCGATCTGAGCAAAGGGTTTTGATAGAAGCTCCTGACTCCTTCTCAACGGATTTCTTGAACTGCTGGAATAATGCGAAAGCTTCAGATTTCAGTTTGAGAAATAAACCCACATCTTTCGTGAGTAGTCATCTACGAATAACTGAAAGTACCTCTTCCCTCCAACACTGTTGGGTGTGAAAGGACCGCATAGATCGGTGTGAATTAGCTCCAGAGGTTTTCGTGCTCTTGTAGAGCTCTTCTCAAATGGTACTCTATCTTGCTTTCCCGCTAGCGATCGAGCACACTGGCAATGTGATAGAAAGGGAATGAAGACCCTTTACCATCTCATACTTGCCTGAGCTCAAGTAAGTAGCCGAACTTAGATGCCCATATCTCTTGTGTCATAGGAAAGTTGCCTCCTTGGTAGAGACAATCATGGCAACATGTGGAGTAGAGATAGCATCTAGTGCAAATAAGCCATGCTTATATGAAGCCGTTGCAATCTGCTTACCCTTCCCGGTAATTGTACAACACTTCTTTCCATTCTCAACACGAAAGTTGACAACCATATTTCTGTCCGGGATTTGTGTCATCGACAACAAATTTTTGGCCAATCTCGGAACATAGAGGACCTTGTCAATCGACACTTGCCATCGGGAAGAGTGACTCGAAACTGTACCCTCTCCCCGAACCCCTGTAGGTTTTATCATCGGCAATTGTGACAGGTTTGCCCTCTTTGGCCACAAATGATTCAAACCACGATCCGTCGCCGATCATATGTTTACTAGCTCCGAATTGACATACCAAATAGGATCCCTCTGTGTGGAATCTGTGGTAGTCATGAGCACCTTGTGTGCCCATTCAAAATCTGAGTCAGATTCTTCAACAGCAACATTCACCTGGGGTTGCTTGTTCTTATTTTGTGGTTTGTTTTGGCCTTTCTGCTTGTTCTTATGCCAACACATGTTGGTGTCATGGTTGTCTTTCTCACAGATCTTGCACCACCTCTTCTTCTGTTGAGGTTGTTTGCCTTTTCCTTTCGTATCCTTTTGAGAATTTCCTCCTTTCTAAAAGTTGCCTCCTTTTTGCCCATTACCTTTCTTCTTAGAACCCTGCCTGTTGGTGTATAGGACTGTATTGGAAGAATCATCCTTGTGAAGTTGGCGTGCCTCCTGTTGTTGGAGCAGATTGACCAACTCGATGTAGGTAATTTGTCGTTGGGACACCTGGATGGAGGTTATCAACATATCAAATGAAGAAGGTAAAGCTCTCATCACAAGTGAAATGAGAAGCTTTTCGTCCACAGTATCTCCTAGAGAACTCAATTTCTCTTTCAACTCAGACACTCTGCACAGAAAGAGTTCAATTGTTTCACCCTGCCTCAAACTCAGGTTATGAAGTTGTTGAAGATGAAGAATGGTGGATTCATTCTTCCCCTCATAGATGGTTCTAAGGGCATCCCATGCCTCTTTACCACTTGCTTTATCAGCTATATGAGGTTGCACTTCATCTGAAACAGCAAACAAAATGAGCACCTTTGCTCTACTGTCTTTCTTGTCAAAAGCAATCTGATCTACTGAAGGACCTATGGATCCTGCTGTTGGTGAAGGCCTTGTTGCTACTCCAGTAACAATATCCCACAAATATTCCATTTGGAGAATAGCCTTCATCTTATGTTTCCATGGTGTATAATTTGGACCTTTTAATAACTGATGCGGATCAGTCATCAACTTTGCAACAGTGGCCATAGTGAAGGTTCCTTATATCACCAAATTGGTCCCCCTTTCTATATACCTTTTGCTAGGCCAATATACCATACAAAATACCCGCCCTTACGTGAGGGAAACTATAGGTATTTAGAAATATCAACAAAAATCACCCGCCCTTACGTGAGGGAGACTATAGGTGAAATTTAGAGATCATACGATACGTGGAACATAAGCGGTACTGAAAGGGAATCGCCTTGTTGATGGCACCTACCATAGAAGATTCTTCTCATGCGTGGGGTGTAACTTCCCCTAAACACTATGAAGAATACTTCGTCAGGATTTACGCCTAAACACAAGTGCGATAAAGGGTAGTGGATGGAGTAAAAAATGCAAAAATGGCATACTTATTCCTCCCCGACGATTTATAGAGAACAAGCTCAGACGTCGTTATAGCAGCTATATTAGGCGGCGGATACAGTAGCCAAATCACGACAGCTTTACCTGTAAGTGCTGGCCAGAGGTATCGCAAATACCGAACGCTGCAGTGCAATAAAATTGCATAGATGGGTTTTATATTCCGGGGACTTAGGGAGTGTTTTGATTTTAAGTTTTTAATGTTATAGTGCAAAAATGAAATATGCAACATACAACATGAAAAAACTGCCCACAAGAATAACCCTCAAGGTGTCGGTCACAGCCGAAAATGCACCTTTTACAATGCCAAATTGCTATTTTTTTCTAAAAATTACTCTCTATCCCCCTTTGATTTTTCGAAAAAATATCCCCCCTTAAAAGGCTTTCTTTAACAAAGCATTTTTATAATCATTATCAATTTTAAAATTAAAATAAATAATTTTAATTTCTATAGTTTTAAAACTTTAGAAAAAAAATAAATTAAAATTAAATTTTAATTTATTAAAGTTTAAAAACTATATTAAAAAAATTAAAATTAAAAAAATTTAATTAAAAAATAATAATAATTAAAAAATGACTTTGACAAAAAAAAAATTATACCTTGGGGGAGTCGGCGGGATTCGAACCCCCGACCTGTAGGCTCCCTGAGCCTTACCGCACGGCTCACGACCACGTGAGCCAGCGGGCTGATCCGACAGGATCAATGAGCCACCTCCCTTTTCTACCCGTGCTGCTTCTCCTCCTCGGCCTCGCGCGCGAAAATTCACGCTCGTCCACCTCGCACCGGGTCAAGTCCGCCTGCTCTTCGTCCCACGCCACCTCGCGCAAGTCGCACTGCAATGGAAAAGGGTGAGGGTGGAGGTGCGTCTCTGCTTTCTGGTATCAAGGTTGGGGAGGAAACTCTGACTCACTTGCAATTTGTGGACGATACTGGTCTGGTTGGTGTGGCCACTCTTCGGGAAGCTAGAGGAATCAGAGATACTTTGAATTTCTACCTAAGGGCTTCAAATCAGGTTCTAAATGTCAGGAAGTCCAAAGTGGTCTTTTTCAATCTTGACCAACGGCTACAGGAGCGCGTTATTGAGATCCTGGGCTTCACAAGGACTTCTCTTCCAATTGTTTACCTGGGCGTTCCCCTTCACTTCAAAAAGTTAAAAATTGACATTTGGAAGAATCTGTTAGCAGGCATCAAAGACAGAATGAATCATTGGGCCCATAAATGGCTAAGCTACGGGGGTAGATTAACCTTCCTGAAGTCGGTTATTCAGGCTTTGCCGATCTATAAATTCTCAATACTGGCTGCCCCTCATACCATCTGGAAAGAGCTGGACAAAATGGCTAGAAGATTTTTATGGGAAGGCGCAAAAGGGAAGAAAAAATGGGCCTTGGTTGGGTGGGACAAAGTTACCCAGCCTAAGGACAAAGGAGGGCTGGGCTTGAGAAGTTCTATGCTTAATAACAGAGCTTTGGCTGGAAAACTGTATTGGAGGTGGATTTCTCAGCCATCCTCCCTCTTCAGTAGAATTCTTTCCAGTAAATATTTGGGGCATGTTCTTCCCAATGAGGTGGGTCGCTTTCCCTTGGAAGGTTCTGGATCCTTAGTGTGGCAGACTCTCAAGCTTGGGTCCCAGATTATCAAAGATCAATTATTCTGGAAAGTGGGGAAAGGAGACAAGGCTCGTTTCTGGACTGACTCTTGGGACCAACATCCGCCCATTATTGTCATGTTCCCTGAGCTACAACCAATCATGACCGCCTTAGAATCCCAGGGCTGGATCCATATTGATAATTATCTTCTTACCAGTCAATTGGGGGGGTATAAATTTAAAAATTTTAAGCGATGGGAGGAGTGGCCAATTACTGTCTCTCAGGAGTTGGCGCCCATCCTACAAAAAATCTTGTCAGAAAGGTTCCTCACGGGGAAGGATGAGGAAGATGAATTAGCCTGGGGCTATGGAAACCTTGGGGTCTACTCAGTTAAGGCTGGATATGAAGAGATCCTCCCTGAGCCTCCCCCACACTCTTTCCGGTTCAGCATTGGAGAAGGATTTGGCATTCAAAGGGTTGGCCGAAAGTGAATTTCTTCGCTTGGCAACTTATGCATAATGGTGTTCTCACCTTTGACAATCTCAGACGTAGGGGTTTCAATGGCCCCTCTCAATGTGCTTTATGCCTCCAACATGAGGAAACTGCAGATCATTTGTTTTTTGAGTGTCCTTTTACTCATCAGATTTGGGAACGCTGGTTTTCTCAATTTAAACTCCAGGGCTAATGGTGTTCTCAACCGTACCAATATTTGGGAAAAATGGAAATGGGGCAGGTTCAATTCCATAGCTCTCCGAACCGGTCGGCGTTAGGCTTTCTCTTCATTTGGTGGCAAGTTTGGTTGGAGAGAAACGCCCGGATCTTTAGAAACACTTTCTCCTCGATTGACGGCGTTTGGCAGGTCATCTGGAGCAAAGTCACAGAAACTGTTGCTATTTTTGTTAATGAAGAGAATCAGGCTACTCTTGGGCATCCTGAAGAGGGGGTTGAGGGACATGAGAGGCAAGGCAGAGCATGCTGGAAACCTCCCCCTGTTGGCTGGATCAAGATCAATACTGATGGGGCTGTAAAAGGCAACCCGGGCAACGCAGGAATTGGTGTTGTTTGTCGGGATCACTCGAGTGCGGTTCTTTATTGGGAATCACAGGGATTGGGCAGAGCCACGAACAATGAAGCCGAAGCCTTTGCCATTAAGTCAGCGTCTATCTGGGCTGTTAAGCAGGGTTACCGGAGGATAATTCTTGAATCTGATTCTCAAGTCCTGATCGGCGCTCTAGATTGCTTGCGGAATTTCTCTTTAAAAGCCTGGAGACTGCGGATGTTGATATCCCAAATCAAGGAGTTATGGAGGGAGTTAGATGATGTTATCCCTGTGTATGTGAGTAGAAATCTAAACACGATAGCTGACTTCCTTACGAAGATGGGTGCTGAGAAAGAGGTAGGTGTTCAGCTGCACAGTGATATGCCTATGATAGATGAAGAGATTCGGAGTGGTCTGGAACGATCCCTGCATCAATGAGCTCAAAAATGACTAAGGTTAGTTTCTGTCGCGATATCGCGACATATTGCGCCGTCGCGACCTTGTTTGGAAATCTATCGTGATTTCGCGACATGTTGCTCTGTCACGACATGTTGCTCTGTCGCGACATGTTGCTCTGTCGCGACCTATCCTGGATAACTGTAGCGATTTCGCTACCCTTTTTGTTGCCCCGGCCTTGGGAGGAAAATTGTAGCGATTTCGTGACTTGTTGCGTCGTCGCGGTCTTTGATGAGAAGGTGTCACGATGTCGCGACCTTTTTGGTTGGTTTTGCTGCTGGAGGAAAAGTGTCGCGATATCGCGACGCTTTGAGAAAAATTGCGTGAAGGGGAAAAACCGTCGCGATATCGCGACAATTTTTGTGAAAAGCTACTCTAAGGAAAATTTGTCGCGATTTTGTGCCTTTTTTGAGGAAAGGACACAAAGGGGCATACCTGTAGCGATTTCGCGACGTTTTGAGCAAAATTACGTTAAGTGGAAAAACCGTCGCGATATCGCGACCTTTTTTGTGAAAAGCTTCCCAAAGGATAACCTGTCGCGATTTCGCGACATTTTTATGGAAAGGAAGCAAAGGGGCAAACCTGTAGCGATTTCATGACAGTTCTGGAGAAAAAACTGCATGAAGGAAAAATGTCGCGATTTCGCGCCTAGTTTAAGAAAAGGGCACCATGGGGGAGAACATGTCGCGATTTCGCGACACTTTTGCGGATGGGGCGCCCATTGGAAATCTTGTCGCGATTTCGCTACACTTTCGACCAACTGGGGCTCCAAGGAAAAGTCGTCGCGATATCGCGACACTTTCTCAAAGTTGCTGATTAAAGGAGAACTCGTCGCGATTTCGCGACAATTTCGGGGAGCAGGTGCCTTCAGGCTTTCTCATCGCGATTTCGCGACGTTTTTGGCGTTTGGGTGATTTGGTGCTGTGCTGTCGCGATTTCGTGACATTTTTCGTGTGTTGTGGCTTCGGCGCTTTTTGTCGCGATGTCGCGACATGTCACGATTTTGCGACATGTCGCGTTATCGCGACTGGTTGTTGTGGCGCGGCGGTTGTTAGGTTAGGTGTCGCGTTTTCGTGACATGTCGCGTTTTCGCGCCCTTTGTTCTTCTGGTCTCTTTGCTCTTGGTTGGGATGCCCTTTCTCCCTCTTGTAACTGTCATTTGTTTTAATACAAGCTTTTTTCAATTTTTTCAAAAAAAAACAGACGCCTGCGCTCTCCAATGCGCTGCGCGCGCACAGGCTCTGCCGTCGCGGGGGGGGAGGGGGGTATGGGCCTCGTTTTTTTTTTTTTTATTTATTTACAGACGCCTGCGCTCTCCAATGCGCAGGCTCTGCCACCGCGGGCGGGGGGGGGTTTATACCCCCCGATTCCCGCGCGGGAGGGGAATTTCAAAATTCCCCTCGCCCACCTTTCGCGCCTCTCCGCTCCGCACCAGGACGCGGCTCTGACGCGTCTGTCAGAGCCTGCGCAGGGCTGTACGCGGCTCTGGCAGCTCTGACGTGTCTGTCAGAGCCTGCGCGTCAGACCGGAGGGGACGCGGGTGCCGCGCCCTTGACGCGCGGCGCTCCTGCCAGCTCTGTCGCGCGCAGTGACCAACATCGACGTCCCTGGGCTCTGCGCCCTGCGCGCAGACGGGACGTCTGCGTCCCTGGCCGCGCGTCGGGCTCGCGCGCAGTGGCTGGACCGGTGACGCAGCGCGCCGACCACGGGCTCGCGTCTTCACGGTCTGGCCTGGGCGCGATGTTCCCCGTCCTGCGTCGGGCTGCGCAAATTATTTATTTATTTTTTTAATCTCGCGACAGGGAATAACACGTCGCGGACAAAAAATAAAAAAAATTTCCTCTGCTCGTCCGCCTCCAGCCTCCTCTCGCTGCTTCCTTTCACTGCAAACAGATCCCGTCCCAATCCGGCTCTGATGCCATGTAAGATTGTGCAACAACAATTGTATTACGCAGCATTGTTTAAATACATCGGTAACAGCCGGGAATAGAACACCGGAGCTGTTACATGGTTGCAACAGTTTGCTAAAGAATATAATGCAAACAAAGTAGAACAGCTACGCTAATAGAACAGTACGCTAACACCAAAGGACAAAAAAGCACAAAGATGCAAAGACATAAGGGAGACCTCCATTGAACGGTCAAGTTAGACAACAACTTCAGGAAAACCCAAACCACACTAATGGTCCTCAAAAACTAGGAGAAGACAGACTAAGAGAAGGGACAATTAGACAACAGGTGCACAGGTGATTCTTCAGCACTACCACACAGATAACATATGTTAAGGATAACCAATCCCCTTTTTTGCAAATTATCCAATGTGAGGCACTTCCCTTGAGCCATCAACCAAAATAAAACATTAACATGGGGGTAAGACCCTTCAGTCAGATATTACTAATAGGAAACCAGGGATCAAAAGGAACATCTAACAACAGGTAGGTTGACTTAACAGAAAATCATCCATCCTTCTCAGCCTCCCACACCAATATGTTGTTGAACCTTGTATATAGCTAAGGGTGAACACATTTGTAACTTTACGTAGCTCAGCTTAGCATATTTCTTGTTGAGAAATATTGTAGGAATAGGTTAGACTTAGCCTAAGTTTAGAATGAGCTAGGATTGGATTCACGAGCAACAGTTTGATGTTGTAATCTATTTGGATTCAACACTATAAAATGTAATCACATTATGAGCAATAAAAAGTAGAATGTGAATTCATTTCACATCTGGTATCAGAGCTAAGGTAAAGTGCTCGCACCCTCGAGATTGCCCATCACTTTTGTGAGTTCAGTCTACCAGGAGAGATCTATTAGTGATCGATGTGTGAGAAGGCGATCATGAGAGAAAAGACGTGTTTTTTTGGAGTGAGATCACCATTGGTTCTATCTGTGTTGATGAGAGCTTTAGATTTATTTTTCTAGGTGCACGTCAAGTGAGATTTGTATAGAAGTCTGCGTAAACAGTCTATATAGAAGCCTGCGTAAAGATGTGATTGGAGAAAGAAACGTCTCGACGTGGTTCGTGACAAGTCTCCTATGATGTGGAGCTACGAAAGTCTGCTAAGATTAGGATTCATGATTCACAAAGGAGAAACGCAATTCACAATGAGTGTTCCATGGAGAAGTCTCTGAAACAGTGATTGATAATAACGCGATTGTGGTTGATGCAAATCTGGTGAGATTTAGCGTGAAGAAGGTTTGTGTGATCTTGTTGATGAAGCTAGGATTCACAGAGGAATATTACAATGATCTGTTGTAATTATACAAAGGTCTACTGTGATTTGAGATAGCATCGTCCCATCAATTTTTTTTAAATCTTTGTCTAAATCATCGAAAGACATTAGCATTGGCATTGCATCGCGTGAAGGTTGATTCATGTTGTGTGAAGGTTGATTCGCATCGCGATAAGCTTTTGTCAATTAAAGGTTTTAGAACATGAGAGATTCGCCATCAATAGGATTCACATAAAGCTTTTGAATGTTTTGAGAGAATCGTGGTCGAGCATCGTGTGTAGACCAGCGATAGGAGAACGTGTCGATTGAAGAAAATCTTTGTCGATTGAAGATTTTAGAACATGAGAATCCAAGTGTGCTTTGTGGATCTGCCATCAAACGGAGCACTCAAACAGAGCACTAGAAAATAGTGTGGAGATTTGTTACGATGGAAGCTCCACATTTAACGTTGCTAAGTTACTGATTGCAAAAATGGTGATTTGTTACGATGTAGACTGAGTGCTTCGAACTGTGCCATTCAGAGAACAAAAAAAAAATTAAAAAGGGTTGCCAAGATTCCAGGAGAGGATTTTTTGACCGCTATGACGTAGTAACTCCAAGCAGGGGCTACGCAAGTCTATGATGTATTGACTCCAAACGGAGATTGCGAGCATCGGCAGGTTGAGGCACTGGGATCTGGTGCAAATGCAAGGAAGGTGCCCCATGGAGTCACTGGAAGACTACAGAAAGAAGACTACATAAAGTGGAGTTAGTGAGTGCAATTTACTACAAAATTTTATTTGCAATTTTCTTTATAAATTTATTTCATTTTTTTAATAATTTAATATATTTTGCTTAAAATCAATATACTTTTGATAATATAATTGATTTTTTAGCTTAAATATTTTATTATTAATTAAAATTATTGATTAAATTTATTTTTTGCAAACATAATATAAAGAAGTAATTTTTTTTTTTACTAAGTATTGTTACTAATGGTTGCTACCAATAATCTGCCCATTCTTGAGTTTAATGGGGTAGATTATGAGTATTGGTCCATCAAGATGAGGACCTTACTCATTGGAAAATGACTATGGGACATAGTCGAAGAAGGCTACATCGAACCTACTGATTGGACAACCTTGAGTGCAACAAATAAATCTAGCATGAAGGATGCCCAAAATAAAAAAAAAATTCCCTCTACCATCTCCAAGCAACCTTGGAGAAAAAACATCTTTTCAAGGATTGCTTCTTGTTTAACAGCCCAAGATGCATGGAGATCCTTGAAAGATAGCTATCAAGGTAGTGTTCAAGTGAAGCAAGTAAGGCTTCAAACCTTGAAGAGAGATTTTGAAAATCTCAAAATACAAAATGATGAAAATGTAGGTGATTATTGTGTTAGAGTGAAAGCCATTGTAAAAAAATTCAAACCCTTGGAGAAGACATCAAAACTGAAGTAGTTGTGAATAAAGTGTTGAGAACACTTCTTCATAAATGGAACCATATTGCAATCATTATTGAGGAGTCTAAATATTTGTCTACTCTAACTTTTTATGCTCTTATTGGTTCTTTGATGTCTCATGAAGAAAGACTACATGATTCTACATCAACAAGCTATGGAGGTGATGACAAAGCATTTTCATCCAAGGAGGTGATGACAAAGTACCTATGACAAAGAATAGGTTGTTTCCTCTTAATTTTGGGGAACGAGGAGGTGCTCAACTTGCTAGTGTAGTTATTGCTAATCCAAATGTGCTTTGGCACTTGAGATTTGGTGATCTTAATTTTGCAAGCTTGAAGTTGTTGACTTCTCAAGCTATGGTAAGTGGACTTCCAAGAGTTGAAGAATACAAGGAGGTGTGTGAAGGATGTGCTTTGGAAAAGCACTCAAGATCAAATTTTCCAAAGCGACAAGCATGGAGAGTAAGACATCCATTACAATTGGTGCATTCGAACATTTGTGGTCCAATGCAAACCAAAAGCATTGGTAACAACTCTTACTTTCTCACTTTCATAGATGATTTCTCTAGGATGTGTTGGATATATTTTTTGAAAACTAAAGATGAAACTTTTGATTTTTTCATAGATTTCAAAAATAACGCAGAGAATCAAAGTGAGTTTGTTGTAAAGAGTCTAAGGACTGATAGATGATGAGAGTATTCATCTAATGCATTTCTAAAATTTTGTAAATATTTTGGGATCAAAATGTAACTCACAACTTCCTACACCCCACAACAAAATAGTGTGGCTGAAAGAAAGAACCGCACTATTGTAGAAATGGCTAGATCAATGCTTCAAACTAAGCATCTTAGTAACATGTATTGGGTTGATGTTGTTATAACTAGCATTTACATTTTGAATAGGAGTCATACTTCTAGTTTATATTGGATCACTACTTATGAAGGATGGTATGGCAAAAATCCAAATGTAAAACACTTTAAGGTTTTTGGTTGTCTTGCATATGCCCACATTTCTGATGAGAAAAGAAAGAAACTTGAGCCCAAAAGTCAAGCATGTATATTTATTGGATATTGTGAGTCTTCAAAAGCATATGGGCTCTAAAGTCCAAAAATATATAAAATTGTAATCTCCATGGATGTGCTTTTTGATGAAGGGGGAGAATGGGGTCATCAAAAACTTTTTGTTGATGATGGATCTCAAGATGCTAGCTCGTCTCAAGTGCAGCCCCAAAACAGCAAAGGAAGTCCTACTCCAAGTTCTTCTCTAATGCCAATGGAAATAGATTCACCATCAAGAGGTAAGATAACACTTCAGTACCATCCCTCCTACCAAATTTGGATAAGAATTTTCAAAATAGATACACTAGAAGTCAAGCTAGTGAGATGAATGAAGTTTTGCAAAAACTTGAAAATTTACACATGTATGGTGATGATGACTCCCAAGAACCTACGGGAAATGTTGTAAATTATGCTTTAATAACTAGTGTAGAGCTTGAGCCATCTAGTTATGAAAAATAATGTAATTTTGATATATGGCAACAAGCCATGAAAGAGGAAATGACCTCTATAAAAAAGAATGATACTTGGGAGCTTGTGAAGCTTCCTAAAGGCAAGAAATGTGTTGGATGTAAATGGGTCTATAATACCAAGTTCAATGCTGATGGAAGCATTAAAATACACAAGGCAAGGCTAGTGGCAAAAGGATTTACTCAAAAGTATGGGATTTACTATGAGGAGACCTTTGCTCCTGTTGCTAGACAAGAGACCATCAGACTAGTCCTTTCTTTGGCTGCCCACAAAGGGTGGAAAATTCAACACATGGATGTGAAGAGTGCATTCCTTAATGGGTACTTGAATGAAGAGGTTTTTGTGCAACAACCTCAAGGCTTTGAAGAGCAAGGTAAGGAGAACCTTGTCTACAAACTAAAGAAATAATTGTATGGTCTCAAGCAAGCACCAAGGGCATGGTACTCATGCATTGATGGCTACTTTCAAAAGTATGGATTCACTAGGAGCAAAAGCGAACCTACTCTCTACTACATGAAAAAATGTAAAGACATTCTCATTGTATGTTTATATGTGGATGATCTTATATTCATGGGTAGTAGTGCTAAGATGAATAAAGAGTTCAAAAACTCCATGATGAAATAATTTGAAATGAAAGATCTAGGCTTGATGCATTATTTTCTAGGAATGGAAGTACATCAAACAAAAAAGGGATCTTCATATGTCAACACAAATATGCTCAAGACATGATAAATAAATTTTCTATGGAGCAATGCAAGTCTATTGCAACTCCAACGGGTCATGGGATCCAATTGAGCAAAGAATATGGAGCACTAAAAGTTGACATGACCACTTACAGGAGCATGGTTGGGAGTCTAATTTTCCTCACCAACACAAGGTAGGATATTCAATATGTTGTTTCTCTTGTTTCAAGATATATGGTTGATCCATCTGAATTTCATCTACAAAAAACTAAAAGAATTTTGAGATATGTAAATGGTACATTGGATTTTGGGATCCATTACCACAAATGTAATTCTATAAAATTAGTTGGCTTTAGTGATAATGATCGGGGCAGTAATATAGATGATATAAAATCTACTTCAGAGAATTTTTTTAGTCTTGGGTAGGAACTAATTACTTGAAGTTCCAAAAAGCAGACTGTTGTAGAATTATCATCTACTAAGGCTGAGTACATAGCAATCACAAATGCTAGTAGCCAAGCTTTATGGTTGAGAAAATTTCTTGAAGATATAGGAGAAAGACAAAGTTGTCCTACCAAATTGTACTGTGAAAATATGAGTGCCATCCAATTGGCACATTATCCTATCCACCACAGCAGGTCAAAACATTTTTATATTAATTATCACTTAATTTGATACATGGTGGAGAAACAGGTGGTTGAGCTTCGACATTGCAGCACTTTGGACAACATTGCGGACATCTTCACCAAAGGAGTTGCTAAAGTTCAATATTTAAAGCTAAGAGACTGTCTTGTCAGCCCTCACCTTTAAGGGGGAGAATTTTGAACCTTGTATATAGCTAAGTGTGAATACATTTGTAAATTTACGTAGCTCAGCTTAGCATATTTCTTGTTGAGAAAGATTATAGGAATAGGTTAGACTTAGCCTAAGTTTAGAATGAGCTAAGATTGGATTCACGAGCAACAGTTTGATGTTGTAATCTGTTTGGATTCAGCACTATAAAATGTAATCATATTCTGAGCAATAAAAAGTAGAATGTGAATTCATTTCACATCTTATGTCTGGCCTATATAGGTTAGGAATAACCATTCACTTTAGGATATCCATCAAATATTTTAACACAGTTTTTTCTTCTTGCGAAATCCCTAGAAAAACTAATATTTTCCAACATTTTATATCATTAATAGAGACAATGATATCACATACCTTCAACCTGAAATCTTGACTTGTGATTGGTTACAACAGACTTAGGTGAGGATATGATTCTAACGGTCTATCAATTTCTCATATGTCTTTCCAAAAATCAATGCTCTGTCAATTACCTAACACCTATCTTCCACCCTTTACAATATCAAAGCGGTTTTTAACAATTCTACGCGAGAATGATGAGACAAGGGTAGGACTTGGGTATGTGATAAATTTACTAGTATTACCTAAATATTTTGCTGCCAATATTTTAACCCGATTAATATTATCTTTTTGAACCAATATCTAGCCCTGTTTAGCTATTAGTGATATGTTTAAAATTTTTATTCTTCTTAAGTCCATACCTCCCAACTCTTTCCTATTGCACACTTGGTTCCATGCCACAAGCGAGAACTTCTTCTCCTCAGAACCAGACCAGAGAAAGGATCGTTGAATTTCTTCAATTATTTGAAGAATATTTTCTAGAATCCGAAAGAGAGAAAGGAAGTACACTAGTATGCTCTGCAAAGTAGACTTAAGTAGCATAATTTTACTTGCTTGGCTCAAAAGCGTCCCTTTCCATCCTACCAATTTTCTTTGAACTCTTTCTACAAATGGTTCCCATAGAGAAGTCATAATCCCCCCTTTGAACGTTGGCAATCCCAGATAAACTGAAGGAAGGGAGTCAATATCACATCCTAAGATATCAACAATTTTTCTCTACTTGTCGAGAGGAATATTCAGGAAGAACACCTTACTTTTCCTCAAACTCACTTTCTGCCCGGCTACTCTTTCATAGTCTTGTAGGATCTCTTTGACAGCTCTAGCCTGAGGGATTGAAGCTAAAAAGGATAATAATGTATCATCAAAAAGTTGGTGGTGTGATATCGGGTCAATGGCAGTTGCAAGTTTAATTCCCACTACTATGGGATTCACCTTCAGAGCTCTTCCCAAATACAACCAATAAATAAACAGATACGAAGACATAGTCCCCTTGACAAATGCCTTTGCAACTACTAAAGTAACTAGAAGATGATCCATTAACTAAGATTGAGAATTTTGCTGATGATATACAAGATTTGACCAATCTAATATAGTAAGGCATGAAACAAAATTTCCCCGAAACTCTAAGCAGAAATCTCCACAAGACCCGATCATATGCTTTATGCATATCAAGTTTGAGAAAAGTTCCTAGCCTTCTACTTTTGTCTACAGAATTAATCAACTCATACACTGCAATAACACCATCTAGAATTTATCTACTTATTACAAATCCACTTTGAGGATGGTCAATAATTATCGAAAGGTAAACTTTGATCCTGTTCGCCATAGTTTTAGTGAGAATTTTAAAAAGTGTATTACATAGGCTAATGGAATTGAAATCAGAGAAATATTTAGCACCCACCGACTTCGGGATAAGAATTATAAATGTTGAGTTTACATCAGCCTGAATTAAATTAGACTCCTAAATTTTTCTCATAGTTGAACAAATATCACCACCTACGATGTGCCAAAAACTTTGAAATAAAATAGGAGGAAAGTCATCCGGTCTCAGAGCTTTTAGACCATCCATAGAGAAGATTGTGACCCTAATTTCCTCATCTCAAAAGGGAGCACAAAGGTCTTCCTTAATATCATTTGAAACCAGGGTGGGGATGTGGTGCAGCAATCTCTCTTTAGCTTGAATAGACCTATCATCCCTAGAGCGGAGGAGGGTTTTGAAAAACTCGATCACTTATTTCTTGAATTCTATAATATCTTTCAAGATAACACCATCTGGTTTCATAATTTATCTAACTCTAGTATTGCTCCTATTCCTTAAGGTGGATGTGTGAAAGAATTTTGTGTTCCTATCACCTTCATGGAGTCAAAGGGATCTTGATTTCTGACGCCACAAAATTTCTTCACCTGCTAGCACATTATAAAAATTTGCTAACAGTTTTCTTTCCATGTGTTTGTCCCCTTCAGTCATCTCTCCTAACTCCAAATTTAATTCAACTTCCTTTAACTATTCAACCAACACTTTTTCCTTCAGAACACATTCCCAAAAATGTACTTATTCCAAACCTTCATATTAGCTTTAAAAAAATTGAGCTTTGAAGCCACTTGAGAAATAAGAGGGCCCAAAAAACCTCGAGACCACCATTCTAAAATTTTAGATTTTAAGCCCTGATGTTGCAACCACATTACCTCAAACCTGAAGGGTCTAGAAAAAAAAAACTAGAGTTTCAGACTTTTTCAAGTACTAGAGGATTATAATCGGATCCCACTTTGGGAAGAGAGCAAAGGGACGCATCTCCAAACACTCGAAGACCTTCCTTGGAGACTAACACCCTATCCAACCTAATCTAAATATTCTGATTGCCTAGACGCCTATTACTCCAAGTGTATTTAGACCCCTTCAAATCCACATCCATCAGCTCCTGATTATTAATAAATGCAACAAAATCCTTCATACTTTTAGAACCAAAATCACTACCACCTTTTTTATCCGAAGGGTATAATGGGGTATTGAAGTCCCCAACAGGAATCCATGCTTCCTCCTTGAAAAATTCTCTCATAGAGCTTAGAGACTCCCATAGAATATTCCTATTAGGGGTTGTATTAGGGGCATAAATATTAGACATAATCCATCTCTACCCAAAGTCTTATGGTGTAAATATAGTTGCAATAGGTTAGAACAAGAACCTCCAATCACATAATATTGTGACAAAAAGAAATAAAGCAAAAGACAAAATTCCCAATCACGCAAAAGTTACAATAGATGGAAATAATCTGATAAATGTTTTTTTTCTCATTCCTGGATTTCACCCCTTTTACAATATGATACCAAGGGAAAATATATCCCAAAATAAAACCTAAAAACAAAACCCTAAATCTTAAGCCCTAAAAATAAGAAATTGTTTTTTTTCTTATATTATTTCATCTTTAGTGCTAAAACCTAAATCACCTAAAAAAAATTGGATATCCCTTAAAATTGATACAGACCTTTGTATCATCTATATTAAGCCTCCTAGAAAATATCAACACCTACCCATGCATAAATAAAAAGTTATTCTAGATATGTTTTATTCCATATCTCAAAAAATAATAAATCCCATTTTCGGGGCACTAGAAGGAATTAGAACTTGGAAAAAGCCTGAAAAAAATAACTATACTAGAGTTGTCTAGCCCATGGCATGTCCACCTCTTTATCTAACTCCCTATAAAATTTCAATCCGATTTAACGGTCGAATCAAAATTTATGCCCTCCAAAATATAGGCTCCTGTGTCACCTTACTACAAAACAAAATATTAATATCTATCAAAAATAAATAGAATGGATCCATCTAGTTTCGCAAGGTCCCACAAACAAAGAAGACCCCCAGAAGCTCCATTGGCAGAATTTGCTGCAAAACCCACCTCCTTCCAAAATAATTTTTTAACCGTCTCTACATTAGAACTATCCATCTTAGTTTCTTAAATAAATATAACATCAGGTCTTACCTCTCTCCTAAGTGTAGCCAAAATTTGTTGCTTGGAGAGCCCATTCAGGCCTCTGATATTCCAAGATAACAACTTCATATTCGATATTAGAAGCCATTATTCCCACTCGGAGAACCGAGGGAGCTACAAAATGTGTCAAGTTTCAGTTGTTTACCTTTGTTATCCTTCTCTTTATCAAATTTCAATTGGGATTGGATTCCATAAAAAAAAATTGACTCTGCCTCATGGATCCTCAACACTTTGTTAGAGGGTTTCTTTGCCTTACGATTACCTTCGACATCCATCTGACCTTTTCGAGTACTTCTGGTTTTGGGTTTGGAATTTACTATGCCCGAAGATCCCACCCCTAGGCACGGTGACCATTTCAACTCGAGTAGGGTTAGCGACTCCTGACCAGGAGCCTCACAAGACTTCTAGGGGATCATATTTCTATGATTGGATCCTCAAAGAGTAAGCTTTGATAGGAGTTATGAAGGAAATTCGAAGGGATTAAAGTCTATGTCACCAAGTCTTCTAGGAGAACCTGGTCTAGAATTTTGTCGCTAGATGGGTTCATATTCTAGACCACCACTTTGCCAGACTCATTAACATCCACCACAAGGACTTGGTCCATTATCCTTTCCTCTGGTTCAAGCTCATCCGAAATCAATTCATGTTGGACTTGATCAGAAAGGGCCCCCTATTCTTGGCTTAAACTAACTAGCCTTTTGATCTCATTCTTCCTTTGGGTACCCCCACCTTGAGCCTTATGAGAGCACGACCCAGATGAGTGATCATATCTCTTATAGGTAGAACATCTCATGGGTCTGTTCTCATAAATAATCGAATGAATCTAGGGACCCTGTTTGGACACAAGCTCAATTTGGCCAGGTAAATTAGCGTCTAGGTCTACCATGATGCACATTCTGGCAAAAATCATTCTAGTCTTGGCTCTAGTAGCTGAGTCAATCAAGACCAGGTCCCTAATAACTTTAGATATGGCCCGCAAACTATCTTCATGCCAAAGATGAAAAGGTAAATCCAGGAGTTGCACCTAAAGTGGGGCCAAGTTCACCTTTTGCATCTTAGGGTTGAAGTCTGGACACCATTTTCGTATAAAGAGACCTTTCCAAAGAAGCAGGGGCCTTCACCTAAAATGTGCTTCGCATCCTCCTCACAGTTCAGTTTGATGAGGAAGAAGGCATTAGACATTGTAACAATATCAAGCGACCCCAGTGGCTTCCATTTGAGAATTACCCAACATCGGATAGAGTCAATATCTAGTCAACAACCTTGGAACTTGCCAACCAAGTTCCATGACCCTTCCTCCATAGTCACATCCAAGAGTTTGTTCGACACCACCAGCTTATTATAAACTGGAGAAAGGTCGAAGAGGAGTTTTGAGAGATGAGGTCGCTAGTCTTTAGTGGTAACCACAGTAAATGTGGACACCCCAAGGTCAGAGCGATGACCAAGCCTTGGGGACCCACTCACAGGTACCCCAAAGAACATCCCACTACAATCGGGCACACATTTTTCCCTTTTCTTCCTAGCCAGCCCCTCAAGGGTTGCACCTTCTTATTGTCCACCTGACCCTCTAGCTCCCTGTAGAGCACCAACGCATTCATCTTCCTGCCAACCACCAGGACTTTTAGATTCATGTTGACCATCAGTGCTTTCTTCCATTGTTGCCCTAACACTGCTACACTTGCCTTTGTTGCCCTAGCACTGCTGTGACACTATTAAAAAATTTACTATCAGTATAACCTATGTTCAAATCCTTATATTGTGATAGAGATTGCTATAATAAAATTTTATGTATTATAATTTTTTATATCACGATAACATGGTTTCATTCAAATAAATATAAGATGGGTGGACTTGATTCAACCCCATATAACCAATTTAAAACATAATATGAGGATCAAGGCATTGTAGCACAATACCAAATGGATTGCAATCACAGTGCAACACAAATTAAAATCCTCAAATTATACTTCCAAACTTTAACAATGTCATAACTTTTGAGACCATGGGGTTTAAGGCAATTGGTTGGAAGCGTAAATTTTAACACTATAGACCAAATTTTAAATCTCATAGGTGAACCTTAACATTTTGATCAAATAGCATCAGTTCAATTAATTAAATTTCTAAACTCTTAAGGAGTAGACTTAGGGCATAATCTTGTCAAATGATTGCCATGTTATTAAAATACCACTAAATGAATCATTGAAGTAATCCAAGTAGGACTTGTTTCACTCCCACATCATAACTTTTAGTCTTATGAACTATTTAGTCCTATGGATATAAAAAGCATACTATTATATTACACCACAAAATTGATCTCATGAACTATTTAATCATATGGATATAAAAAACATTCTATTTTATTCTACCACAAAATAGTCTATTAAAATGCTTATGGTTTTATAGATAAATTTTATTCTACTCTACTACATGTTTAAATACCTATAATCTTATAAATTAAATTCTATTTTATTCTATAGTTGCAAGCTTATTGCAGTGGTAAAGCTTTGGCCTCTCTTTGAGAGGTCCAAGGTTTAAACCCCACATAGTATGAGGGGACCAAAACCCCTCGTCAAAACCTATATAAAGTTATTGAAAAAAAAATCCATTTTATTCTACTACAAAATTGTGTACTAAAATATACATTTCAATTTCATCTAATCAAAACAAATTAAATTAAAAATATATAAAATATAACAAATCTATTAAAAATTAAGTATATAATTTTTTTTTAATTACTCAACAAATGCAAAGGAAAAACACAAATCAAATATATCAAGCCCAATAAGTTCAAAGGTCCTTATATTTAAAATAAATAAAAAATTACAAAGTTTTTATTTTGTCAATCATGTGATTGTCTAATAACAAATTATATAATTGAATTGATTTTTTTTAAATTTGATTAAAAAAATTAATTTTAAAATAATAATATTTATATAGTTTAATTAAAAAATTAAATGGCTGGAATTCAATTAATTAAATTATTAACTTTTTAAAGAGAATATTTTAATATTATTTAAAAATTATATGGTATAAGTTTAATAAATTAAATTATTCAATTTTAAAGGTGGAAATCTAATTTTTTTTTGACATAAAACAACACATACATATCAAACTGTTATAATACCTTTCTCTAAATCCATTTCAATCTCATACAACTATTTGTATAAAATAAATAAATAAAAACTAGAAAAATAGTTACTGATATCAAAGAAAAAATAATAATAATAATAAGCAAACAACGGGTGGGGTGGGCGAGTGTGTGAGGAGGTAATAATAATAATAAGCAAACAATGGGTGGGGTGGGCAAGTGTGTGAGGGGGTGGGTATGTGATGGCTTTGTGTTAAATTCCCTGTTGATAAGTATAACTCTCAACTTTAGGAGGGGTGCTCAGCCGTGCACGTTGGTCATAGGAGTTTGTCAAAATAACCAAATCCAAAATAATAATAATATCCGCTCATGTAGAGGAGTTGGAGAGCAAGTGGGTAGTTAAAACTTTCCAGTTATCGAGAGGCCCAGGTTCAAATCTCTCCCATGCATGTTGTACATAAAAGTGTTCCTCATCAAAAAATAATAATAATAATAATATAATAAAAGTATTAAACCCGTTAAAGCTAGGCATCAATTACCACGCGCCAAATTTCAATATGAAAGTTTTCATACCCTCTTTATTTGAACATGTGATATGGGACTCAACATTCGTCAGAGACGAACCGATTACGTCACTGGCAGCAACCCATGTCAACTTATATTGGCTTCTCTTATTGAGAGTCAAATCCTCATCTTGATCTATACACACCACGAATCTAAGCAAATATATCGATGAAGTTCCTTAAAAACACACATCTTTATCATTCCTGTTCTTTAAAAGCAGCTGTTGATTCCAAAGCAGAAATTGAAGGCAACCGTAAGAATAGTTGTCTTTACCCATGGATCAAGATCTTAACTGCATCATAGAACATTATTGCATTTAATAATCTATCTAAAACCAAGCAATAAACAAACTGGAGACTCAAAAGATACCTACAATCAGCAGGGATAATACTACATTTATCCAGATCAAGTGGCATCTATTACCAAAATATAATGCTGTGAAATCACCAAACCAAACTCTAACAAAAAATGTTTTGGAAGCACTGCCGCAGCAGTCTAGCAGGCAAATATTCTTCCAAAATTCTCTTTAATTTCAAACAAGTAATGTATAAACTTTCAACAGTTCCGTGGTGTATACCACAGTTAGTAGAATCTTAATAGGAAAAACTAATAAGCAACAGCATTTGGGCGTTTCTTCTTTTCCTAATGCTGAAGTTTATGTTCAGACACCACCCCATGCCCACAATTTCATATATACCATCTCATTCACAAAGCTTGACGTGACCAATGATTCTCCTTGGATCTAAGCCTTCACAATACTATGCCACCTAAGCGACGGATCAACCACAGGCTACGACGGCAACGGTGATTCAATCACCACCGACTATTGAGGTAGTGGACCAACCATAGGCCGTTGAGGCAGCAAGGTGAAAAAAAATTTATGGCCTCCATGAGGGTTGTTTGGATAGGGCTAGAGAGCTTGAGGCTAATGAGAGGAAGAATTTTCATTTAGATCCAGGTATACACAAAACTTGGCCAAATCTGGTTATGGGAGGAGTGAACCCTAACAAGGAAATTTTTTATCTAAATCCGGAGAAAATAGAGGAAGTATTGACTCTGAGGGTTCCACAAGTTTTTCGAAGTAGAACCTCCAAAGAAAGAGAAAATAGTCTTGTTGGAAAATTCATTGGTGTCAGGCCAGATCTAGATATAGTCAAAAAATGGGCATCTAACAAGTGGAATCCCAAAGGTACCTTGGAGATCATTGCACTGGCAAAGGTTTTTTGAGTACAAGGAAGATATGAATGGGGCTTTGTTGAAAGGCCCATGGTTTTTTGGAACACGAGGGCTCTATCTCCGAAAATGGAAATTGGAATTTGACCCAAATACTGAGAATATAAATGTTGCACCATTATGGGTCAAACTTCCAAGGCTTCCAGTCAAGTTCTGGGATGAAGATGTCATTGAACGGATTGCTAAAGGAATAGGAAAATTAATAGCATTTGACCCAGTTACTTGATCTAAAACCAAAATGGTTTTTGCTAGATTTTGCGTGAATGCAAATTTGACCCAGCCATTACCTTCCTCAATAAAACTTGTTTTAGATGCAGGGTTGTGGAGCCATCCAATTGAATATGAATCATCAATGGCAGTTTGTTTTGGATGTAAAACAGTAGGGCATATTATAGCTCATTGCCCAGAAAGAAAACAGCCCAAGAAAAAAGAAAAGGTGTAGATTTGGAAAAACAAGGAGAAAGAGTTGAGACAAATAAATGTTTTGATAGAGAAAATTGAATTGTTGAAGATAAAAAACCCAAAAACTAATAAATTCTAGATCTTACAAGGTCTAGAGGAAAGGATCATGAGCAAACCATATCTGGAGGAGGTCAGAGAAGTTAACAAAGAACTAAAGAATGTAGATTTATAGTCTTCTTGTCATTTCTGCAACATGGTGTATATTTAGCTTTCCAGTAATTTTTGCTCCTCATAAACTCTGTTCTCATTATTCGAATGCATTTTTCTCTAACCTGAGTTTTACTGTCAAACTCTTTGTACGACGCCTGAAGCAGTGTGCAGTTGTTTCTGTCTACTGACCATTCAGGAAAATCATCTTTCGGATGGCGATGGTGTTTCGTGCCAAGTCCCTTGATGCAATTTAACCCCAAGGACCAAGAAAGTGCACAGCCCTGTTTTGGGATAGAAAAACATATAAGCCCGGCTTCAAGGAACGCACTACTAGCAGGGCGCAACTCCTTTGCGCCCTTCCTCGAGAGCGCAATACCAGTTAACCGGTCAAAGTGGAGCACCCAACTTCGGCACAATAAAATGACTAAGTGCGCAAGGCTGTTGCGCACCATCTTAAGTGTTTGAGGTTGTTGCGCACCATATGACTGCGCTTCGTCCGCTGACCATTCAAACCTGGCACATTCCCCGAGTCAGAGACATTGCGCACTTCATTTCAAGCGCAAGGCAAGAGCAGTGCGCAGTGTCGGTTGACTTTTCAAACTTGTTATCATTCCCGAAGCATCCAAGCCTTGCGCCCCTTTTCTGTTGCGCAAGGAATTTGCGCTCCATGCTTGCGTGCTTCACCTATTGACTTTTCCACACTGGTGCCATTTCCAAGGTTTCAGGCCTTGCGCACCACTTCGCAAGTGCAAGACAAATGTGCAACAGGGCAGTGCGCTTTATCTGTTGACCGTTCAAACGTTGTGCACCTCCTGAGACTCCATCCACTTGCGCTCCTTTCCTCCTGCACAAGGTGTTGCGCTCCTGTTTTTTGTTGCACAAAGCAGCTACGCATAGGTTAGTTGCGCTTCACCTCCAGACCTTTCAACTCTGGCGTCGGTCTTTCCCAGAAGTGCTCCACATCAACAAGTTAAGGTGCATCCTTATCTGACCAAGCGCAACCATTCTGAGAAGCTTCCAGACTGGACGTTCTGGGATTTCAAGCTTATTTTCCACGAAAGTGGTCCCTACGAGTGAGGAGGCAGCGCTAGCAAGCCAAGCCTATCAAGGCATTGAAGGAGCTCAACTGCATTTTCAAGGAGTAGTCAGTCCCGACCATACCTAATAACTATTTCATGATTGTACTCTTGTAACTCTTATCTTGGCTGCCACCGCCATGTTGTGTAGGTGTGCATTTAAGATTTCAAGCGACAGAATTCACTATATAAGCCTGCTCTTTTATTGTAAAATGATAGATGTTTGCTATAAGCTTGATGTAATCCGAATTTTGCTATCAATACAGCTGATTTCTGGCTCTAACTCTGGACTTCTATTCTGTGTGTATGTCTTCTATTGCTTATCTTCTATTAATTCCTTGCTTTATCTATAGGCTTGAATTCTAATATATGGATTTAGCTTTTGATAAAACAGGAACCCTAGAGTTAGACCTGGAGATTATGCATGTTAGATGTTTAGTTTTAATTTTTGTTAGTTATCTGTATTTGAGGGCTATTTGATTCGGTGTGCAGTAGAGTTATCGTGTTGTTAGTCCATCACCCCTATTCTATCTAGCCTATGGCCATATTTCCCATCCCTTTCAGTCATTTCCCATTCCTTTCTAGTTCCTTAATCTTTAATCCCCCAGTTAGAATAGCAAGGGAACCAGCCCATCTTTGGAGATTGGCACGGGAGGCATTTCTTCCTCTCAGCCTTTCAATGTTGGTCGGGTCTAAGGTGCACGAATAGACAAATCCTTACCTAAGGCAGATCTATGACCAACAGTTTCTGGCATGCCCGATGGGACCGAAATGTTCCACTACCAAAGCAGTATTAAGAAGTTGATGTTCGTCTTATTGTTGACAAATCCGAACATTTTGCAACTCATATGAACTCAGACATTTCCAAACCTCGTAGACCAACTTAAAAGATCGCGCCTTCATGCGTATGAGGTGGGAGGCTAGAAATACAGAAGAGGAAATCGAGTTCTACGAGTTTGACATTGACACTCTGGGAGTGTCCTAGAGTGGTCAGGCCAAATATCCCATTGGACGGGACATCCTCGTGGGAAGCTACTGTTGCTACACGGACTCGGACTCTCGACAGCATAACAACTAGCTTGCTCCCAGTTCCACCAAATTCCTCGAATCATAAAAATATTTTGACTCCACCTAACGTTCCACCAGGTGCTCCAAGTGTTCCCATTGTTCTGGCTCAACAAGTTTTATTGACTCCTTCGATCCACACAAATCCGCCACCCCAGATGGCGCAGCCAACTCCACCCAGGCAATTCCCTGCCTGGAATCACACGGGCCCCCTAACCCTATAGGCTTAGCACTCAGTACCGACCGCAGCTTTGAAAGCTTCACCTACTTATGACGACACGGGAAAGACAACACATGAACACATTCAAGACGTCGCGAGATTAGCAACCATTCACCAGATCACTGAAGAAGACGTTGTTGGTTCTCTCGCTAAGAGGTAAGCTCCTTTACTGGAACCGATCGCTCCCGACCGGTACCATTACCTCATGGGACCAGCTGGCTAGACAACTTATAAGGGGCTTCAATGAACAAGCAGACCCCTTCTCCCTGCTGCACTAGTTCACCTCTATCCAGAGGCACCCTCAGGAGGAAATAACTAATTTCAATGTTAGGTTTTCCCGAACCTGGTAGAAAGTCATCGATGGTCTTCATTTGACAGCTGAGCAAGTGGCATTCTATTACCTGAGAGTGTTCCACTATGATATTAGCATGAGTATCTGGCATGCTAATGTCAACTCCTTTACGAAATTGTACCAACAAGTGCAGAAGGCAGAAGCCAACCTAGTAGCTATCAGGAAGTTACCTCCAAAGGCAACTACGTCGATTTACTCGAATTTCCCGCAGAATATGTATCCAAGCGCATCTACTTCCTCTGCACCTCATATGTACCCCAATCAGTCGTGGGCTCCCAACCCACAAAATCAAGTGATACCCACTCTACAATTTTAGGTACCGACTCCTCATTATCCATACCTCGCAGTTCCTCAACTTCCCGCTCCTCCTCAGTATTCGGCGTTGACTGCACCATTGGCACCGTTACCATTACCCATGCCTGCAGCTCGGGCATCTCTAAATTCAGATCAAGCCAAAGAGTTGCAGGATGTGTATGGGTTTATGAAAACTATGGTGAACGATATGGCTATCATGAAGAAAAGCCAATTCAGGGATCAGAACTATCCGCCAAGAAGGTTTCCACCCCCGATCACAAGGGAGCAATCTGCCTCCACCGGAAGACCTCTGGATAGAAACTCCACGATGCTAGAGTGCGATGAAGCTAGCTCATCCGGTAGGACCTATTGGTGCTCCACCTGCAACGACCCGCATGGCGAGGAAACTTGCATGGTTCATCTGAACTATGTGCAAACACTTGCAGACAATGCACCTGACGTACAGGTAAATATGATAAGGGAAGTTGATCGCAATTGCATGATTCCCCCTATTGAGCAGGTCTTCGTTTTGTTGAGGATGGGCAAAAAGCCAATTGAGGTCGATCTGGTTCAGACGGAACCACTCAAGGTGCTTGCTGATCCTAAATTGCCAAGTGAGAAGGCAGCCATACCACCAGAAAAAGAGCCAGCTCAAGTATCACAGCCTGCGGATAATGCTCGGTTAAGAGACTATCTACCCCCAAGTGCAAGAGCGAGGACCCCTCAGCCACAAGCTTCGACCTCTCAACCCCTAACATAAGTAAGAGATCAGGCGAGAGAAAATTTACGGTACCCCTCAATCACCAAGTATCATAGAGTGGAAGCGACGCAGCAGTACCGAACCCGGTACGAAACTGCTAAAGTGGGAGGCGAGTCTGGTGCTGAAGCGTACAATGTCGTTGAAGAATTAAGAAAAACTCTGGCTAAGGTAAGCCTCTTTGACGTGCTCCAGCTGCCTGGTCAAGTCGACCTGTTGCAAGAATCCCTCAAGTTCATTAAGCGCAACGGGATACCAACCTAGACCGTCTTGACACAGTCACTGACCACCTTCGCTATCGCTAAGAACAGGTCGTCGTAGTTTTACCTATCCCTCAGGATGGAAGGATGGGTCATGCATAATTGCATGGTTGATTTTGGCGCTGCCACCACTGTAATGCCCAAAGTTGTATGTGAATTTATGGCCATGGAGTACACCTGGAGCAGTCCTGGAATGCTCTAGCTAGATGGAACTCTGGTTAGGACAGCGGGGGTCATCAAGGACATCCCGATCGTGCTGCACAAGATGCTGCAAATCACAGTAATCCAAGAAGTTGTGGTAGTTGACCTGGAGCCCTATTTTACCATGTGCTTATCAAGGGAATTCATTACCAAGCTTGGAGGCTATCTGTCTCTCTATTATTCGCACCTCGAGGTCCCCTTCAAAGGAAAGAGTGTCAAAAAATTTTATTAAAAACCCTCCACCTTTCTCATTGAAAAGATCCAAGATGCGAAGAAACCTATGGACTTAGTCAACGTCATTGACGGAGTAGAAGTGGAAGAAAAGGTGGAGCTAATGGAGGAAGCTCTTGACAAGTTACGCATAGAGGATGAGTTCTTTATGCGTGATTTCAAAACTATGATAAAATCGGACATCGGGTGTTACTCGATAACCAAGCCTGAAAAGGCTAAAGTATCGAGTGACGCTGACCCTATGAACGACCAATTGTGGAAGCTTTTTTTTTACGGTGCCCAATGCAAGAATGGCGCAGGAGCTGGAGTTGTCCTCATCTCTCCCTCTGGGAATCAAAATACATACTCGTACAGACTCGCTTGGAGTTGTACTAATAATGTCGTTGAGTATGAAGCCCTGTGTTTGGGGTTACGAAAGGTGAAAAATTTAGGAATAAAACAATTACAAATATTCGAGGACTCCGAATTAATCTGTAACCAAGGTTCCACAAGCCTGGGGGACGGGGGGACGGGTTTCGGGGGACGGCGGGGGACGGCAGGCCGATTTTAGGGGACGGCTCGGGGACGGCTGGGGGGACGGCTGGTATAATACTATAAAAATTGAATTTTTTTAGAAATTTAGAATAATCTACACATTCAGAATTCTACACCCAACAAAAATGATATTTCATATTAGTAATCAATTATGTAAGTGCAGCCATTCATATTCATATTAGTTACTAACACATAAGTGGTATTAGGATATTCATATTAGTTACTAAGTGCAGCCATTTAATTGTTTCAAGTTCAACAACTATAACTTGAAGGTTCAGCCAAGGATATCAAGTGCAAACAATGTTCAAACAGTCATCATTTTAAGTAATAACAGTCATCATTTTTTCAGCCACCAATGTTCAAACAAAGACTGTCATTTTTTAATTTTTTCAGTCACTAACTGTTCAAATATGACAGCAATCAGAAATCTGAAATACTCATAGTATCAATGCTCATTTACAACAAAAAGACTCAAAAGAGTATACAATGTACATCATAAAAGTTTAAAGACTCATAAGCAATGTCCAAAATTATATAGTTTCTTATGGTTTATGACAATGAAAATATAAATGCATATCATAAATACCGTGATAACTAGGCATAAATACCGTGATAACTAGGCTTACATGTCTGACAATGAAATACCCAAAAGTGCCATCATCACAGTTATCACCAAAAATGTAAAGGTATGTGATTAGCAACTCAAACAAACAGTCATGTTTTAGTCAGTGAAGATTCAAAAATGTAAAATGAAGAATTAAAAATCATAACATGTAATGTATCTTCCAGAACTTGCCAAGAAATTTTAGATACAATGGCAAACCTGCAACTCTGCTGGTTATTGGAGGAAGTCAGCAAATGCCTTTTTGTCTTTTTTCTGTCTTTTTAATGGAGATCAGAAAAAGTACTTGGTAGAAATAATATCAAACTCAGTAGTAAGTAGTAACCAAGTTAAAAAGGTAAACAAATGTATCTCCAGGTGGGGAAATAATTCCAACAAACTTTTCGAAACAGAAGAGAGTTCTTTTCAATCAGAAATCAGATTAATTTATTGTACTTAAAGAAGCACTTGAAATCTTCTGGTACTTGAAGGCAGAATGGATGAACCCCACCTTTTCTAATTAAGGCACTTGAAATAAGATTTAATCAAAATAAAACATATAAAGTAAAACAATGACTGCGACATCCAAACCAAAAAAAAAAAATGAAAAAAAGGCTGTACAGGCTGTTCTTAAAAAGACAGGGAAGGAACAAAATTCCTATTTGAACTGAATCTTCAGGTAGTCCAGAGGATAACTGCCTACATGATAACTAGGCTTACATGTCTGACAATGAAATACCCAAAAGTGCCATCATCACAGTTGTCACCAAAAATGTAAAGGTATGTGATTAGCAACTCAAACAAACAGTCATGTTTTAGTCAGTGAAGATTAAAAAATGTAAAATGAAGAATTAAAAATCATAACATGTAATGTATCTTCCAGAACTTGCCAAGAAATTTTAAATACAATGGCAAACCTGCAACTCTGCTGGTTATTGGAGTCCCACCCCTTACCTTTTTTTTTTATTATTTTTTTTTTTTAATTTTCTGTTTGGGTGAGGACGCCCAGCCGTGGGGGACGGTTGGGCCCCATTGGGGACGCTCAGACCGTCCCTAGGGACGGCTGGGCATCCCCGGGGATGGCCCGAGCGTCCCCAATGGGGCCCGAGCATCCCCGAGGACGGCTGGTTGTCCCTAGGGACTCCCCAAAAAAGGGGACATCCCAGGTACGGGAGGCCATAGGCCTCAGCTGTCCCGGGGACGTTTCCCAGCCGTCCCCCAAAAGGGGGACGGGGGAAACATCCCCCTTGCCGTCCCCCCATGCTGGGGGATGCATCCCCGTGGAACACTATCTGTAACCAAGTGACAAATAAATGTGTTGCCAAACAACACTATCTCAAGGCATACCGTAATAAGGTATGGGATCTGCTTTAGTCCTTCTCGGCTCTCAACATTTAGTTTATTTTGCGAGAGCGGAATAAACATGCTGACATTTTGGCGTCTATTGGAGCAAGATGCTCCCCAATCGAGAATCTGATGCAAAGGCCGAAATTAGTAAGGGTTATCTACAGGCCCTCGATACCAGATAAAAATATCCACTGGCAAGTCTTTGACAATGATGAGCAGATCGTCAATTTTTTTATTGATGAAGCAGGAAGCATCGAAGATAGATCTCTCAATGATGAAGAATATGAGGGCCTAATCCAGCGAAAAAATAACCACCTCCCTAATGGTTTGATCACCCTTGAAAGTCTGTTCGACCAAGATGACAAGGCTCTTCCCCACAAGATCAAATTGGATGCAAGAGAGTACCAGGAGCTAGAGCTGCATTCTGGGAAAATGTTGTGGAACTATTATTATTAAACATGAACCATTCACCAATATGCAGAAATATCAAATCATTCATCCACAATACATTATCCACAATAACAATCCACAAATGAGAGAGAGATATATAATACCCTTAAGGTAGGGCAACACCAATAATAATCCTTAAGGAAGGAATAACTCCACAAGATCTCCCAAGATGAGAGGCCACTTCGTGGGCACGATGATTACATAAGATTCTTCTTCAATGATATGAATATCCTTACAATGAAAAATATCTCCTCTTTATATATCCATATTCTTATTCTACTTTGGAGAGCCTACTACTAATATTATATTATATTAAAATATAATATAATATTATAATACAATCAACCTTGGGTTATGTGTGGCCCATGCCAACCCTTATACAATATAATAATATATCCTCAAATAGCTATTCCTAGGTACCCTACCATTCCACCCTCCTTACAAATGTTTCGTCCTCGAAACATATGAAGAAACCTGATAGTATGATTTGCTAAGCAATGTTAGCAATTGGTACCAATATCGATCATCCATCCATCCAAGTGAAACCCGATGATGCTGGTATGCCATTTTGTTACTTGAGTATCCAAATTTGCTTCATTGGCTCCACGCTTCTGCTGCTGTATTTTGATAACTTGAATGATGGGTCCACTTGTTCCTTGATGTTGATGAACCATGCTGAAAACCATAATCACTACGCTTTCTTTGCCAAACACTCGCCATAGTTGGTGCCCTCTCGATTACATGTAGAACCATAATATTGTGGCCTTGAACCATGCCTCCAATATTGTTTCCGCTCATGGTGGTGTGGATGGCGATATGGTGCAACCTTTACTTGATGTTCTACCTTCTTTGACTTTTCAACCTTTGGCTTCATTGTTTTAAATTCTTCTACACCTTGTTCTTTCATGTTATCTTTGTTTGGTGTGTCCTTGTGCTCTTCTATCAAATATTCCTTGGACTCTGTTGCTGCTATCGCCTTCTTGGATTTCGTTTCATGTTCTTCAATTTGTTCTTCTACAACCACTTCTTGATTTTCCTTGTATCCTTGCTCCTCAAGTTGAGAAATATCCTGCAATGTTATTTCCACTGAATTAGTTATCGGTACTTCTTTCATGGACTCTGTTGCTGCTATCGCCTTCTTGGATTCTGTTTCATGTTCTTCAATTTGTTCTTCTACAACCACTTCTTGATTTTCCTTGGATCCCTGCTCCTTAAGCTGAGAAATATCTTGTAATGTTATCTTCTTTTTCCTGTACCATAACTTCATAAACTTCTTTTGCACATTAATGTAACCAAGAACAATATCCTTATCATCCATCTCAATAGCATAGAAATCTAAATGTAAAACATATTTATCCATGGTGATCTTTAAATCTTCAAAAATCTGAACATTCTCACCCTCTAGCTGTATGTCCTTGATTTTTGTTGCTTGAACTTGCAACTTCTTAGCCAAAGCAATATTAATAAAATTATATCTACTACCAGGGTCAATGGAAATAATAACTTGTTCCTTTTGAATGCTTCCATGAACTTGCATAATAGACTTTTTAGATTCAAACAAATTCCTTTGTCCATTTTCTAATTTATCTTCTACCAAAGGTATGGTTTCCTCTGTCTGCATACTGACATCTTTTTTATCTTCCCTGAATTTTTCCTCTTTCTTCTTGAGTAATTTTATTTCTTTTTCATAGTCTTCATTTTGTTTATTTAAAACTTCACATTCTCCTTTTATTGCATTCCGCTAATTTTGAGTTTCCTATAGTTTCTTTTCATCATCTTCGATGATATCCATTAGGTAATCTATTTAATATGGATCCCATATACTCAAGAATTCATGCTCTATTTCATCCCAAGTATATTCATTATTCCTTTCTTTACAAAATTTTATCCACCAAGACAAAGCTTTCCCTTTAAAACATATATCCAGGAAGGATTTCTCAAAAGAAATATTATGATATGGAGACCTAAACGTTTTCCACCATTCCCTAACATCGATATCATCTTCTCCAAAAAATATTTCTAGCTCCATAAGTTCACCTCCATATAATGCAAATCTAGGGTTTCATGAAAATATGTATCATGCCCTAATGCAAACTAGGGTTTTATGGAAATAAATATCTTTCCACTGATTTGAAGCTAAAATTCCCAAAGACAACTACATCTGCAATTTTTCTTCCAAACAAAATAAAGTGCAAATGATTTGCTTACCCGAACTAAACAAATTGTCTTTTGAAAAATTCACGACTTGAAAATTCGTCACTTTCCTTGTTCCAGATGGTTGACTTCAAAAGGTCGTATCTCCCTCAATACTGCTCGGATTCCTTCATATGACCACTCATTTTAAAGCTCTTCAAATGCTGCACAATCTGATCCAATAATCTCCTCAATCGGATTAGTTGTCGCAAAGATATGGCTTCTGAAAGATGAGACGTTTTTCCAAAAAAATCTGCGAAATTCGTCACTATCCTTGTTTTGGATGACTAACTTCAAAAGGTCGTATATCCCTCAATACTACTCGGATTCCTTCATATGACCACTCATTTTAAAGTTCTTCAAATTCTGCACAATTTGATCCAAGAATCGCCTGAATCGGATAAACTTGCGCAGAGATATGGCTTCTGAAAGATGAGACGTTTTTCCACAAAAAATCTGTGAAATTCGTCACTATCCTTGTTCTGGATACTAACTTCAAAAGGTCGTATCTCAATCAATACTGCTCAGATTCCATCATATGACCCTCATTTTAAAGCTCTTCAAATTTTGCACAATCTGATCCAAGAATCGTTTGAATCGGATAAACTTGTACAGAGATATGGCTCCTGAAAGATGAGATGTTTTTCCAAAAAAAAATTACCCTAATTCTAGGGTTTCACACAAAAATCCCCACTTTGCCAAAATCGTTGCTTTGATACCACTTGTTGCAAAACTATTATTATTAAACATGAACCATTCACCAATATGCAGAAATATCAAATCATTCATCCACAATACATTATCCACAATAACAATCCACAAATGAGAGAGAGATAGATAATACCCTTAAGGTAGGGCAACACCAATAATAATCTTTAAGGAAGGAATAACTCCACAAGATCTCCCAAGATGAGAGGCCACTTCGTGGGCACGACGATTACATAAGATTCTTCTTCAATGATATGAATATCCTTACAATGACAAATATATCTTCTTTATATATCCATATTCTTATTCTACTTTGGAGAGCCTACTACTAATATTATATTATATTAAAATATAATATAATATTATAATACAATCAACCTTGGGTTATGTGTGGCCCATGCCAACCCTTATACAATATAATAATATATCCTCAAATATCTATTCCTAGGTACCTTACCAGAAAACGATCAAGGTGGGGACTAATTGCACACCACAAGAAATCGAGCAGATCAGGACCCTCTGTAGAGAATATTCAGACATCGTCACCTGGAGCTACTGTGACCTGAAGGGGTACGACAGAGACGTCTTCCAGTATACAATTGAGCTCTAGGAGGGATTCAAGCCTGTTCGACAGAAGCAAAGGGCTATGAATCCAAATATCGAAATACTAATGAAGGTCGAGCTTCTGAAAATGCTCGAAACAAAGATAATCTATCCCATCAAGCATTCATCCTGGGTAGCGAACCTAGTCCCGTTTCGGAAAAAGAACGAAGATATTCACCCCTGCTGGACTTTAGAAATCTTAATCAGACATCCTTGAAATATCACTACCCGCTGCCCCAAATTGATCAGATCCTTCACGTGGTGGCAGGAGCCCAGAGGTTCTCCTTTCTAGATGGCTTCTCGGGGTATAACCAAATTTGGGTCAAATATGAAGACCAATATAAGACTGCCTTCACCACCAAGTGGGGCACCTTCGCTTATCAACACATGTCGTTCGGCCTCTCTAATGCCGGAGCAACCTTCCAGAGAGCAATGGACTTAGCCTTTGGTGAGTTGCTTAACCGTGTCTTCATGATATATCTATATGATATGACTGTTTTTTCCCACAGGAGAGAGGAGCACGGTCTACATCTACGGTAGATTTTTGAGAAGTGTCGAGAGTTCAGAATATCAATAAACCCAAAAAAATCAATTTTTGCGGTTAAGGAAGGCAAACTCCTAGGTCATCTCATATCAGAGAAGGGTCTTGCTATTTATCCCGCTAGGGCCGAAGCCCTGCTTAGGCTACCTTTGCCGACGAACAAGAAGGGTCTCCAATCCTTCTTTGGACAGATAAATTTTGTCAGGAAGTTTATTTCTGACTTCGCCCAGGTAGTAAAGCCTATGACTGAGCTCCTCAAAAAAGATGCGGAGTTCCTATGGACTGAAGAGATAAGGTAGGCATCTAAAGAGATCAAACACATAATCACCCAGGCTCTCGTTCTGGTAAACCTCGATTATTCTAAAGACTTTATTCTATATGCATTTGGGGAGCCAGAAAGCTATGTGACTGTACTAACCTAGAAAAATGAAAACGAGGACGAATGACCCATAGCATTCCTCAGTCAAGTCATCCTCTTGCATGAAGAAAAGCACAATTTTATTGAGATTCAAGTGCATGCAATAATGAGGGCATTGAAGAAGTTTCGTCATTTCGTCTCGTAGAGCAAGACGATAGTGTACGTGGTACACCCGGACGTTCGAAACTTCATTAGTCAAGGTGAGCTTAGTAAAAAGAGGGCAGGTTGGATCACCAAGATCCAAGAATTTGATGTATAAGTCCGGCCCACCAAATTGGTATGTGGTCGGGCTCTATGCCATGAGCTTGCCAAGAGTGTCACAACTGAGGTGACAACTTGCCAATGGGAAGATTCACTACCACAGAGCAAACTGGCAAATCAGTCATCAGATGACAAGGATTGGACTGAAGACTTGGTGGAGTATTTCAGCACTGGGCGATGCCCTTAGGGCCTCAATGCGTCACAAAGAAGAAGGTTCAAGCTTCAGGCTTGCAGGTACGTGTTGCTACCCAAAGGGTTGTTTCATTGAAATATTGACGGCGTCCTCCTGAGATGTATCAAGAGGACAAAAAAACAAAAAATCCTAGATGATTTCCATTCTAGAATATTCGGAGGCCATATCGTCGGGAGGCCGATGGCTTTAAAAATAATAAGGGCGGGTTACTATTGGCCCATCATTTTTGCTGATTCCTTCAGTGTAAGCCAAAAATGTGATAAGTTTCAAAGATATGTTGGCCGCATTAAGAATGCTTCTATGCCTCCACCTGATTTAGGTTGAGGCTTCATTTCAGCAATGGGGTTTAGACTTCATCGAGATAATCAAGCCTAATTCTTCAGCAGGGCACAAGTATATCTTGATGGCCACAGACTATTTCACCCGGTGGATGGAAGTAGTGCCCACCAAGCGGGCTAATCAAGACGTCGTCATCGCTTTTCTAGAAGGGCTAATAACCCGTTTTGGAATACCATATGCCATAGTGACTGATAATGGTTCCCATTTTATTGGGGCCAAGATGTGTGCATTCACCAGTAAGTACGGTATTTACTTGAAAACTTCATCAAACTATTACCCGCAGGGCAACGGTTTAGTGGATTCTACTAATAAAAACTTGCTCCGGATCCTAAAGAGGACACTAGAAGACAACAAGCGGACCTGGCATTTGCTTCTAGATTTTGTGTTATGGGCGGATCGAATCTCCATCAAGAAATCCATTAAGACGTCCCCATATTCCTTGGTATACGGGAAGGAAGCAGTGCTTCCTACGTATATTGAGTTTTCGGCACTGCAGTCTCTTCGGTCGTTGGATGGCGAGGATGAAGGGTTTGACCCTGTTAACATTAGAATTGCCCAACTGTTGCAGTTGGAAGAGGAAAGGGAGAAAGCCTATGAGGCTTTCATGAAGCATGGCGTTACCACGAAAAAATTGTTCAGCAAAAAGACCTTTGATTGCACTTTCCAGGTTGGCAAGTTGGTGCTTAAATGGAATGAGAAGAATTCCAAGCTCGGATACTACGACAAATTCGACGCATTCTAGGAGGGCCCGTTTCAGGTTTCTTAGGTCCATCCGGTAAACTCTTTCACACTGCAAGATCTGAATGGGTTTACTTTGCCATTATCGGTTAATGGCATTCATCTGAAGGCGTACTACCAATGAGGGGTAGTACAAGAGTTTCTTGTACAGCTATATATATTTTGGTTTTTTCGTTATTTATCAATTTTCTTTTTGGAGCAACTCTTCACCTCCTCCTGTGCTAGCAATAGCGCATTTTTTTGGGCTAGGTCCTAACTGGTAAGAGGGTGTTGAGGTATGCAGTTCTTTATTTTTCTCTATTGAGCCGTGTACAGAAAAGCAAGTAGTAGTTTTGGGCATCTTGAAGTTTCTAGTAAAAAAGAACTCCGTGAGCAGCAAAGCACCTCGCTATCCGAGGATAGAAGATCAGCTCTCTCACAAGAGAAATATTGCGCTCCGACAATGCTAAATGACCACAGGGTGAAGCGCAATAACAAAGGGCGCAATGCCTTTGTGCCCGTTTTGAGGAGCGCAAAGCAGTTTTCGCTCCATCCAAAAGGTAAGGTGAACTTCATACAAGATCGAGCACAGCGCCCCTTTGAACAGTCAAAGCGCACCAAAAATGTGCGCCATGCCCTTGCACCCCTTCTCAGGTGTGCAACGCGCGTTGACTAGTTAGAGCGTAGTGTTTAAAGCAATTTAGAAGCGCTTAAGTGTGAGGTAGAGGTCTTGCACTCCAAATGTGAAGCGCAAAGCCAAGGCGCAATTTGATAGTGCGCTTTGCACTTTGACTGGTCAGCTCCGACACTGTCCCCGAGGCCAAAGAGGCTCTTGCACTCCAAGCGACGTGTGCCAAGTCCAAGTGCAACAGAAATGGGCGCTGGAACATTTGACTTTACAGCTTTGGCATGCAGTTCCAGACCCCAAACACTCGTGCTCAGATTTTTGTGCGCCAGGCCTAGGCGCAGTAGAAGGGAGTGCTTGGGCATTTGACTTTTCAACCCCAACACTGTTTTTGATGACATTTTAATAGTGCCAAAGCATTGCACATCAGTTTGGTGCACCCAAGTGTGACACACGTTCTCAAGTGCGCCTAAGGCTTGCGCACTATCCCTTGTTCGCCATAGTGTTGCGCACCAGTTCAAGTGCGCTAGAGTGTTGCGCATATTCTCAGGTGTGCCCAAACGTTGCGCTCCAATTTCGAGCGCCAAGCTGTTGCGCTTGGGTCTCAATGCGCAAGACGAGAATGGGACCAAGGAAGGCGCATCCCGAGGAGGCCATTGCGCTCCGATTTGAGGGCGCAACCCAATTTCTAGATTCCCATGCATCGAGCACTTTTCCCTAAACATCTCGGGCACGTTGTCCAAAGCAAGATATCACATGAATTAAATGTAATAGGTGCGGCGTGTCATGTCCTCCAAGAAATATTGCACCCCACTTTGTTAGTTAACATTGGTATGTGCGCTCCACCATTGTTTTCCATGCAAGAAATCTTCCACAGCGCCCCCAAATCACTCCAGGCATTTACTTTGCCCAAGTGACATTAATGGAGGTGGGTGCATACCTGGGCTATAAGAAGGCGCACAGCGCACCAAATATGCCTAGTAAAATCCTTAAGTTGTTGCGCCATACACCATTGCTGAGTTTCATAGAATGATTGTTATGGGTAAGGGTAGAGAGCATCAGTGGTGCGATGTGTTGTTCTGGTACAAGTGAATTGCTAAGACGCAGTCAGGGCAAGTTGTACTTGAGCGTTGTTATCCCCAGTATGCTTGGACGATTAACTAGTGGAGATGGGGAAGAAAGGAGAGCCAAAGCAGAAAAAGGAGAAGGTCCCACAGTCTATGAAGGGTGAGCCCAAGCAGAAGAAAGAAAAGAGGGAAAAGCCCCCGCCGCCTCCGCCTGAAGACAAGCTGATTAAATTTCGAGACTATGTCCTCACTAGGATGAGCATAGAGAAGCTCTGCAAATATATCGATCCAATGATAACTAAGGTATCCGTAGAGAGCAATCGAGCAGTCGCCTACCACTCTTTCTTGTACTGGTACCTATGCACGCCTGTGCACCCCTGCCCAGAGTTGGTCTATGCAATTGCCCAATTTTACGACCCCAAGACTAGGTCGGTCAGGGACACAAATGGAAAAAGGTTGTTCTCCATCTCTGCTAACAAAATCCGCAAAGCCTTCGCCTGTGGGCGTGAACCTTCTGGTGAAGTTATCGTCATAAAAATTAACATCAAGGAGCAGAGTGAGAGATACACCAACACGGCGCCAATGAGGCGATTTATGGAGGCTCAGCTAACAGAGAAGGTTGCACCCGAAACCTTGCCACAACTCCCCTTGTCCTTGAGGAGATTCAAAAATTTCGAGCTCTTCTCCATGCTGGCGTGGATTACTGGTCTCGCCTCAAAAGCCCAAGTGAATGCGGCAATTGTCGAGTGCGTGTCCCACGAGAATTCTATGCTTTCGATGTTGCTTCGCGGGGAATAAAGCCTATCTTTTTCAACTGGGCAGATTGGGTGTCGCGGAAGCTGCATCTCCAACTATGCGGTATGCAAGACGAAAACATAGCGTTATGAAGCTGCTCATTCTTGGCGTGGTATTTCTTCTACCACTTATACTCGCATTGTCATTTCGCCTTCAGTGCTACAAATCGCATAGACAAGAAGGGCAAGGCACTCCCTGTGTACCGGTGGACTTCGAGCCTATCAAGGCGCAAGTCCTACTATGAGGGACTGTGGTACAACAGCACTGGAGATCATTTAGGGTGTCTGTGAGCGAGTGCCACGGGCTATGAGGGACTGTGGTACAACAGCAACTTGGCGATGTTTTTCAGCTGACGCAAGGGCTTGTGGTATGAATCTTCGGGTTTTCTCGTAAACCCTTTTTGTTATCGTACTACACTACTAACTACCTGTTTGCCCTCGAAGTCGCCCGCCAGTGTGACTTCGCAGATGATATTTATGGCAAAGGATGGAAAAGGCAGCATACCTGCCCCTGGCCCATTGAGCTCGACACCATCAAAGTGACGGAGAACAAACAAAACACCTACTTGGCAGTTACCTTGTACAAATTTGGTCTTATTTACCTGCCCCAACGGTGGAAATATGATCCGCTAAATGTTTTTAGAGACAAAGTCTCAGCGAACAAATTCCACCGTTGTCCTTTCCTGAACATCAAGAAGAAACGTAATAACCCTTTCGGGCTGGATCTGGAATGGCTCATAGAAAGGATGGTCTCCTTCCCCCCGTGGCATGACTTCTACATCATGGAGGTTGAGTACAATCCTAAGCGGTATTCAAAGCAAGACCTCGATGACCGAGTGTTCCAGGCAATGAAGGAAAAAGTGCCACGCTGGTCAAATGAGAAGATCGCAAACTGGTGGATCATGAGGGTTCACCATAGAAAAGGAGCATCTAACCCAACGTTGCAAATAGATCAGAAATTCTCTGATCTATTTGATAAATATCATGACTCCTACCAGCCCATCTTCTTCGGCAACATTGTGCCCAGAAGTATGGAGAATCCCAGCAAGGTTGAAGACGTATCGACGGTACCAGAGCAGCAGGCTAGTCAGGCGCCACCTGTCAAGGGCATGGGTAAGCAGCCACTCCTAGAAGGAGCCACTCCGAAGAAGAGGAGCGGCCCCGCTACACTTGTGCCCCAGAACGTCACGAAGAGGCCTCGTACTATTATAATCCACTCCTCTGGCACAAACCCTCCGACAGCATCATCAAGAGCCATAGGAGTGAGCGCAACAGGAGCATCTGCTTCAGTGCAGCAAGTGCAGGATATCCAACCAAAGTAGCAGGCCCAACTCGAGGTCCCATTCATCAATTTGGAGGATGAGGCATCGAACAAAGAGGGAGAAGCAAGTCTGATAACGCAACAGTTCACCACGTCGGCTCTGGAGACGTCCGAGCCCGTAGGTGCGTCTTTTGTTCCTATCTTTTTCTCATCTGCTCCTCTAGAAATTCCCCTCCCTGGCATCGAAACCCTACTATCTACCCAAATCGCATTCAGTGCCCCTGTTGTAGCCATTTCAAACCCCTTGTTTCAGTCACATTTTCATTCTTCTTTGCCTACAGTTTCTCAGTATTTTGAAAATTTTGCACTAGTCTCCAGTGCCTTCACCTTCTCGGTGACTTTTGTCCCTACCCTCAAGGTTTAGTGCATTCAGCTGCAACATTTGTTGCAACAGTGAGTCTTGGCCAGCCTTTTTATGTCCCCCCTCCCTCAATCATCATGGCAGTATCCTCCATGCAGACCCCTCCCGCTGAACCTAGCATCCTGATCATAGTCGTGCAAACCCCCACGCCTCCCAAGGTCACTGCAACCGCCGCTCCAACTATTTCAGACACACCTGTCGAATCGAGCACTCAGCGAGCTCTGTTACCCTTTACCCCACTCTTTGGAGTACAGAAGCCTACGGAGATGGATTTCTACCAGGGAGACCCAATGGCAGAAAGTATCCACAAGGCGTAGCAGAATTCCTCAACCTAGCTCAAAGGCCAGAAAATAAAGAGTGCACAAGCGCTGGCCCTACCAGAGAAAAGGGTCGTGTTTGACCCTCAGAATATGCAGCTCCATAGAATGGAGAAGGCACCCAAGGTCCAGAAGTCGTTGGAAGAGATGACGCCAGCATATTATTCTTATCGTCATACGGTGGAAGATTTGAAGACTGTTGACCCCACAGAGAAAGTTGGGAATATTCATGTTGAGGCAACATCCCTCTACTTTCGGGTGGAGCATTTCAAGAATCGTTGCTATGAGGCCGAGTCCAAAAATATACAGTTTGAAGAAACCTTGGCGCTCACAAGAGGGCAGCTTGAAGATGAGCAGTCCAAAGTGAAGCAGTTGCAGCAGCGAGTAATCGATCTGGAGCAGGAGGTGGAAAGATACAAGAAAAATTCTGAAGAAGGCCTCAAGGTTCAGAAAGAAGCGCAAAGCCAGCTGCAGGTTTTGGATGCTCAAATTCAGGAGTTGCAGGCCAAGATAACATCAAGAGCAGAGCCCACAGATGTCCTGTCAAAGGACCGTGTCAAGGAGGTGCGCAGTCGCTTCCTGAGCAACTTCAAAGTTAGGGCACGTAAGGCAGCGACACTCCTGACGTTTATCTGGGAGGCCAAGGATTTGGTTTCCCATGACGCTTCCATTGTAGAGGAGGTCGAGGTAGACACTGACCAATGGCTGGAGCTGGCCATGAAAGTGCAAACCCTAGACAGGTCGGGTATCCGCTTGCCCCAATGTGTGACCTTGCTCGGTCATGGGCAACTGCATGCATAACGCTGAGGTATTTCTTCAAAAAGGTCAAGGCAGCCCGAAAGGCCCAAGACCTGATGGACTTGTTTGAGAGGGAAAGAAAACTTTCTCTAATGTACTTCGAGACTTTGGCGTAGAACGGTTTCCTAGGCTTCACTTATGAGGAATACCATATCTTGAAAGAAGAAAAGTTGCAAGCACTGTGGGACTCCTTTGAAAAGGATACCTTGAAAATTGACAATTGGGAGGAACCCATTACTGAGCTTCAGGTGATGCAGTATACGGCCAGATTCGCGATGATGGAAGCTCGTCTTGTAGACCTTGGCGAGAGGTTTAATAATGCTGAAGTTCGCCATCTTGAAAGGTTCGGGTACTTGATTTGAGAACTCCAGAAGCGCGATGCAATGCACGAAGACGACTGGGGCCTGGTCCAAGCGACTTACAACCGCATCCAGGATGAGCTCGCGCCATCTGAGCCTCCTCAACAGCAAGAAGATACCCAAGTGCAAGGAGAAATCCAAGCGCAAGGAGAAGTTAAGGTGCAGGAAGAAATTCATGCGCAAAAGGAGGTCCATGCTCAAGAAGAAGGTCAAGGCGAAATCCATGAACCCCAACAAGACGCAAGCCGAGAGCCTCAGGATGAGGGGGATGAGCGTCAATACAAAGTGCCAGGGCGCGATCAAGAGTAGCACAGTGAGCAACGAGAGGAAGAGGAGGAAACAGGAAGAGAAGAATCGGGCGAAGAGTCTGCTGCTACTAGTGAGCATTCAAAAAGTGAGAGTGATGATGACTCTGAGCCCAACGTATGAGGCCTGGGATTTCGACATTGAGGCAAGCTCAATTTCCTCGCGAGCCGCCAGAGATGTTGTCATTTCTGCAACATGGTGTACATTTAGCTTTCCAGTAATTTCTGCTCCTCAGAAACTCTATTCTCATTATTCGAATGCATTTTTCTCTCTCCTGAGTTTTATTGTCAAACTCTTTCTACGACGCCTAAAGTAGTGTGCAGTTGTTTCTGTCTACTGACCATGTAGGAAAATCATCTTTCGGACGATGATGGTATTTCGTGCCAAGTCCCCTGATGCAATGTAACCCCAAGGACCAAGAAAGTGTGCAGCCCTGTTTTGGGACAGAAAAACAGATAAGCCCGGCTACAAGGAACGCACTACCAGCAGGGCGCAAAGCATTGGCGCCCTTCATCAAGAGCGCAATGCCTGTTAACCGGTCAAAGTGCAGCACCCAACTTCGGCGCGAGAAAATGACTAAGTGCACAAGGTTGTTGCGCACTGTCCTAAGTGCGTAAGGCTGTTGCACACCATCTTAAGTGCGCAAGGTTGTTGCGCACCATATGACTGCGCTTCGTTCGCTGACCATTCAAACCTGGCACATTCCCCGAGTCAGAGACATTGCGCACTTCATTTCAAGCACAGGGCAAGAGCAGTGCATGGTGTCCATTGACTTTTCAAACTTGTCATCATTCCCAAGGAATCCAAGCCTTGCGCCCCTTTTCTATTGCGCAAGGCATTTGCGCTCCATGCTTGCACGCTTCACCTGTTGACTTTTCCACACTGGCGCCATTTCCAAGGCTTCAGGCCTTGCGCACCACTTCGCAAGCGCAAGACAAATGCGCAACAGGGTAGTGTGCTTTATCTGTTGACCGTTCAAATGCTACGCGCCTCCCGAGACTCCATACACTTGCGCTCCTTTCCTCCTGTGCAAGGCGTTGCGCTCCTTTTTTTTGTTGCGCCAGGTAACTGCGCATAGGTTAGTTGCACTTCACCTCCAGACCTTTCAACTTTGGCGTCGATCTTTCCCAGAAGCGCTCCACATCAGCAAGTTAAGGTGCATCCTTATCTGACCAAGCGCAGCCATTCTGAGAAGCTTCCAGATTGGACGTTCCAAGATTTCAAGCTTATTTTGGAAGTTAAAAAGAGGTAAAGTTTTGGAGAACCAAGTTCAACAACAGCAAAATATCAAGGGTTCCAAAGGGGAAAAAATTCTTCCATAGAAGAAACCGGTACGATGAGGCTGATAAGAAATACACGAAAAATCGTAGATCTGCATAGTGTGACAAAGCCTGGAAGACCCAAACTGGCATATAAAAGGAACAAGAAAGTAGATCAAGACATAGCAAACGAAAAGCAACAGGTGTTGGTACTTAGTGGGGTGAAAGCTCCCACCAAAGGTAAGAAATGAAAGTTATTTCCTGGAACATTCGAGGACTAAATGCCCTGAACAAGCATAAAGTAGTTAGGGATCTTAGAAAAATGCATGGGATAGATATCCTTTTACTTCAAGAAACGAAAATTGGAGAAGGAAATTTAGACAAGATTAAAAAATTGGTATGGAATAAAGTAGAAGGCACCTATAGACCAGCTAGAGGTGCTTCTAGGGGTTTGTGGACTCTCTAGAATCAAAATAACCTAGAGGGGAGTGTGTGCAACAAAATGATAGATTTATTTCGGTCCTCTTTCAATGTAAATTAACTAATTTTTGTTGGTTAGCTACAAATGTCTATGCCCCTAATTCTCAAGTGGATAGGAGAAGGCTTTGGGATGATTTAGAGAGATTTGGTGCTTCAGTTAGTCTTCCTTGGATAGTGGGAGACTTCGACACTACTCTCCTACCAAGTGAGAGGCAAGGAGTAGTAGTTGACTTCACAAATAGTATGGAGGATTTTGGTAAGTTTCTCTCTTCTTTGGGCTTAATTGATGTGGATTTGCAAGGGGCCAAGTTCACTTGGTCAAATCGAAGAATAGGAGGGGGTCTCATCCAATCCAGGATTGATAGAGTAGTAGCTTCTACTAATTGGTATGGAAACTTTCAATTTTGTTCTTTGAGAGCCTTACTAAAAATTGCCTCTGACCATAGCCTACTTCATTTAGAGTTTTCTAAGGAAAAAATGACAAGTATTTTCTTTCCGATTCGAGATGATGTGGCTAAAGTATCCTCAAATTGAGGATAGGATCAAAGATTGATGGAACACAAATGTGTATGGAACTAAAATGTTCCAAGATGTCAAAAAACTAAAAATCATAAAGGCAAATCTCAAGAAATGCAACCAAGATGTGTTTGGAAATATTATCCAACAAAAGCATGAGCTTTTAGATAACCTGAAGGAAGTGGAGTTGAAGCTTCAATAGGGAAGGAAGAACTTTTGATCTGGATAAAGGAGAAAAAGAGGTTATTGTAGATTTTCATAATGTTTTAGCAAAGGAGGAAACTCATTGGAAGTATAAATCAAGGGCAACATGGCTAAAGGAAGGAGATTGTAACACAAAGTTCTTCCATCTCTCAACCATAAGGCATAGGAGTGCCAACAGGATAAAGGATCTTAAGCTGGATAATGATGATGTAGTGAAAAGGAGGAGGAAATAGCAGCAGCAACAATAAACTTCTTCCAAACTCTATTTTGTAAATATCAAAATGAAGATGAGGCTGCAATGGACTCCCTTCTTGGAAACATTCCCTCACTGATTTCAAAGAAATGAACAACATATTACTTACTCCCTTCTTGGAAGAAGAGGTCAAGGAAAGTGTGTTTGATATGGTAAAAGATAAGGCACCAGGTCCGGATGGTTTTTCGGCTGGCTTCTTCCAGAGTTTTTGGCATATAATAGGAAAAGATGTAGAGGCAGTAAGATAATTTCAAGTCTCTAATTCATTACTTCAAGATTGGAATAATACTTTTATGGTTTTGATACCAAAGAATCATGGAGCCTCTTCCCTTAAAAAGTTTAGACTTGTTAGCCTCTGCAACTCCATATACAAAACCCTCATGAAGACATTGGCCAATAGACTCAAGAAGGTACTTCCAAGGATCATCTCTTCTATGCAGAGAGGTTTTGTTCAAGGGAGATAAATAATAGATGGAGTAATGATAGTACATGAAACATTGCATTTGATGGATAAGAGAGGTGTTGCAGGTGTGTTATTTAAAATAGATATGAATAAAGCATATGATCGAGTGTCATGGATTTTCTTGGATAAGGTAATGCAGAAATTTGGTTTTGATTTTAAGTGGAGACAGAGGATAAAAATATCTCTCTTCAGCAAAGTTTTTTATTATAGTTAATGGTAGATCAACAAGTTTCTTTAGAGGGCAACGAGGTCTAAGACAAGGAGATCCTATAGCCCCATATTTGTTCATTATAGCCCCATATTTGTTCATCATCATGGCTGAATTTTTAGGTAGAACTTTGGGAGCAACCACTACCACAGAAAAGATAAGAGGGATTAAACCTGCAAGTAATGTTGCAGTAGTGTCTTACTAGCAATTCGTGGATGACACTATCATCTTGGGTGAAGCCTCAATAAGAGAAGCAAAGGAGATACTCAATATCCTTCATCTTTGTGAAAGAGCTTCCAATCAAAGTGTCAATTTCAAAATAAGTCATGTTTATTTTGTCAACCCAGCTAGAAAGGTGCAGCAGAGAATATCTAGGATTTTGGGATGCAACATAGCATAATTTCCAGCTACCTACCTTGGATTACCTCTATTCACAGGCAAAATGAAAGAAGATATGTGGGCTCCAGACATAGATTGGATTCAAAGAAATTTTGTGGGGTGGAAGGGTAGTATGCTATCTCAAGCTGGGATATTTCAGCTTCTAAAGACAACATTACAAAGCATCCCAATTTACTACATATCACTTTTCATAATCCCCTACAAGGAAGGTCCGAGGTGGGAATTGGTCTATAGGGGGGGGGGGGGGGGGGGGGGGGGGGGGGGGCCGTTGGGGTGTTTTGTGGGGGCGCCAAAAAAGGGGGACCGCCCGGCGGGTTTGGGGGGGGTCCCAATTCCACCATGTAAATTCAAAAAATAAATAAATAAATAAAATAAAAAATAAAATAAATAAATAAAAAATAATCCCCTACAAGGTCAAAAACAAAATAGTGCAAATCTTCATAAATTTTCTTTGGGCAAGGGTAGAAGAAAAACAAAGGCTTGCTTTGGTATCATGGGATAGAGTTTGCTCTTCGAAGAGGGAAGGTGGTCTAGGGATAAGAAAGTTGCAACAGTTCAATAAATCATTGCTAACTAAAACAGGTTGGAGATTGACCAAGGAACAAGATTTGCTTTGGGCTAATATTCTTAAAGTTAAGTCCTTGGAAGGTTTCATACCCTTCTTTAGAAATTCAGACCCTCCTAAAGGATCAGCAGTTTGGAATGGAGTTTCAAAAACTAGGAAATTATTGAGAAGTGTTCTAAGATGGATGGTAGGAGAAGGCAAGAAAATATTATTTTGGGAAGACACTTGGATTGTAAATAGTCTTTTACGGCAGATGCAGGAGTTCAGAAGACTAAAAGATCCCTTGGTTCAAAAATATGGACCGCTAGTCAAAGATTACATAGAATTTGGAGAAGGTTAGAGGTTTTGGAAAGAGCTAACTTTGGATTTTGTTGATTCGAAACTACAACAATCTCTGCTAAATCTTAACAGGTTGTTGCAGCAGTACCACTTACCTCAGAATGAAGATAAGGACTCTTTGATTTGGTTCCCTACTTCCTCAGGGGAATTCTCTATAAATAAGGTTTGGAAGAATGAGTTAATCCCTGAATTGGCTTTCTTTCTTTGGTTATGCTTACAATATAAGATTCTAGCTCTAGATAACCTAAGTAAGAGAGGTTTTCAAATCACAAATATATATTCTTTTTGCATGAAGGATGTTGAATCAATTAACCACTTGTTTATTCATTGTGAGTTTGAAAGTAAAGTACTTAATAATCTAATGGAAGCTAATGCTCTGCTCTTGGGTGGTCCCTAGTACTTTTAGGCAGCTTTTTAACCAATGGAGATGCCCTTTTAGCAGCAGTAGGTTATCAAAACTCTGGAATTTACTGTTACCTCATTTTTTGTGGGGTGTTTGGTGGGAAAGAAATTAGAGAGTATTCAAGGGGGAAAGTAAGGATGAACTTTCAGTGTTTAATTGAATTAAAACTGCAATAAGGGAGAATTTGCTTGCCTTTGATAACAATTTGGAAAAGAGGATCACTAGTGAATGGCACATGGGAGAACCTAGAGCAACACCTTTGCCAGTCAGTTTGAAAAGAGCAAACACTAGATAGCTAAAACTAGAGGAGGGTTGGGTAAACTTTGATGGAGCTGCAAAAGGTAACCCAAGTAGAGTTGGGGGAGGAGGTGTCATTCGGAATGAGAAAGGTGAAGTGTTATGGGCTTATGCAGAAAGTTATGGGATACAAAGCAATCACTATGCGGAAGCTAAAGCCCTATACTTTGGTGTTATGTTGTTGAGACAGAAAAGTATAAGCAAGGCCATCATAGAAGGGGACTAAAAATATTCTCAGGGATCTTAAGAAATTAAAAGTTGATAACTAGCAGGTGTCAAGTTTAATTAAGGATACCTCATCCCTATTAAAAGAAATGGCAGAGGTGAAGATATTACATATATATCAAGAAGGAAATGTTGTAGTTGATTGTTTGGCAAACATTGGAGTTCATTTTGATCAGAGGAAGATATGGGAAAATAATTTTCCCTTATCTCTTTTAAGGATTACCTCATGAGAGGCAAAAGAAAATTATATTCCACATGATATTATCTTTTGATGTTGTCAGTATTGTTGTTGCTTCTAGGGTCTTCTGGTGCTAGTGATATGACCGTACGTTGTTGCTATTACAGCAATTGTAGTTCTAGTGAATGCTATTGTAATGTGATTCTGCTTTTGTTGTTGCTACTTCTGTTACCTATTGTTGAGAATTGGAGCGATTGCTACTACTATTGGTGTGGAAGGGAGGAATAAACAACAGTCAGGTCGACCTTTGCTCCCTTGCTAGAAATAGATTTCGATTTCAACTAGAGTGTTGTTTTTTGTCTGGTTTTATTCTGGGATTTTTGCTGCAACTTTGATTTTGTCTCATGTTATCCAAGGAGGAGGTTGATGTTTATCTTGTAACCTTGGATAACTTAATTCTGTAACAAGGTTGGGGCCCCTCCAAAACCCCTTTTTTTTCACCACTGCCAAAAAAAATACTATGCCACCTAAGATGTTAAGGACATAAATATTGTAAAAACAACCAATTACAATACAGTTTTTTTTGGCAAATCCTGCCTTTGGCAGAAGACAGGCCACTCTTTGCATTAAAGGTCCTAAATTAAAGAAACTAAAGAACTGTATATTTTTACGACGACCATCAAGTTGCAGAAACTTGACAAAGTGCTTCTGAAATTAAATTTCAGCACTTGCCACTTAATATGAGTCTATTGACAGGTTGCACATTCATTTTTTCCTTTTTTTCAAATTTAGAATGCACTCTTCATTAGTAATATAACTCCACCAAGTAGTCAAGAAACAAAATGACATCATTTGATTATCAAGAAACAATCATGAATAACACTTCAGTGCACAATCCTAGATCCCTCAAAAGAGGATTGTTTTCTGTTTTCTCGCAATATCTTAAGATACATATTACATAGCCACAAGTTCTTATCCATAAAGAACCATAAGGTTGACGACACTGAAATTTGCACATAAAAGAAAGCTAATGAAACTTCATACTTTATAGCAGCCTCCTGAACTAGAGTTAAGACTGGTAGATTAACCTTAAAAAGAAATGCAGTACATCAAAATACTATTAACATGTCAGAAAACATCTAAACCAGAGTTGGGTGCTCTATGTGTAAGATTGTAAATACATCCCAATCATATTAGCATGGTACATAGGACCAAAATTCCAATCAAACTAGCACCAATGTAAGACCAAAATGTTGTAATAATTCAAAAAGAAGAGTAATCAGTTAGGAAAATCTGCAACTGAACTGGCACAAAGTTATCTGTGTGAAACAGCTGTGATTTCATTCCAGCTGTCTAAATTAAATCAGAACAATTTCACATGGGTCAACTGTGCACCAGTGTAGACATGCCCCTTAAAAAATATAAAACACTACAAAATGCAATGAACGACCACAAAATCTTTCATGCACCCTGACAATGTTAAAATGTATAACTAACAACACTAAAGACTACAACTAGGTAACATTTTTGAGAAACCAGATGTAACAGCAAAAGTTTTAGAAAAGCACAAGAGCTGGATCTTTCAAACAAGGAAACATATCTGATGAGATTAACATTAAGCATATAATGTTACTGTTGAAAGAGAGATTTTACAAAAGAAATTGCCTCATATGGTACAATTTAAAGCCTCATTAGACATCTTAGTACCAGCATATAAATTATGACTAATATTACCACCCCATGAAAAGATACACATTTCCCAACCTTTTAGAACACCAAATGTTTAACCTAATATTATTATTGTTCATGCAAGCTGTGTAAAAAGGCTTGTAGGGTTCGCAAGCCTTCTACAGAAATACTTCGTTGTACCTGCGGTCTATCAACAATGAGACTGGGGGGAGGATCAGAATGGAAGGACACCATGATTACAGTCAGATTGTCTGCAGTTTCACGTTTTATAGCTTCATCAACAAGTTCCTTGCAGCAAATATCCAAATCATTGTGTTTTTGCAACTTTCGCCTGGCAAAATCAATCGCATTTTGGCTTGTAAATACTTCCCACAAACCATCACATCCAATTATTAAAAATTCATCTTCCTTTGTCAATGTTGTCCACTTCATCTCAGGCTCTGCGCTCAAGGGCCCTCCACCAAGACCAAGAACTTTCAGACCTTCAATATGCCAGTCACCCAACGCCCTTGTGACATTCAGATGGCCATTCAAGTAACCATCATCAACATATCCTCCTGAAGATTCAATGCGCTTTCTTTCTTTCACACAACAAGGCCTGTGATCTTTTGACAATTCTATAGCCCTTCCATGCCTCGACAATACAGCTCGACAATCTCCAGCATTTGCAACAAGTACATATCTGTTCCAGACAAAACTTTTAGCAAAAATATAACCAACTGATTAACGCAAGCAAAGCCACAACACAGGTTTGCTACTAAAATAATCTTATAACACACCTTCCAGAAACCATAACAGTCAGGGCTGTTGTACCCGAGGAAAGACTAGTATCAAGTAAACAAGCCTCCGCAAATGCATTATCTGTCTCTATGAATGATGTTTTTACTGCTTTCTCAAGTTCCAAAGGGAAATTGGAGCTCTCAACAATGAATCTAGGTAGATTTTCACAGACAAAATGGGCAGCACCTTTTCCTCCATGTCCATCAAATACCTAAAATGATATCATTTGCACGCAACACGATATTACTATACTGTACTGCCAATTATCTGTTATATGATGGATGGTAATTCAGTAAAAGAATCACAAAACATGGGATGGAGCATATCCATTCATTAGCTAAACAAAATGCAAGCCCAGTTCAAGCAGGGTCACTTGACACCATCTCAGTAACTTCTCAAGGAAGAAGAGCAAATAGACCAGGCTTTGCAGATAGTCTAATTAGACACAACATGCTTGTGCCCACACAACAGTGAATCAAAAAATAAATTCAAACTCTACGACTTTCAGGAAGAATTATAAACCCAATATAAGATTCAATGATTTTGATCCCCATTTCTAGCCCAAGGTCAAATAATACAAGATAGGCAATAGTGATATAATATATTTATAATTCTGGACATAAATATATAGTAACAAAAACACACAACGATATTATATACTGATCATGTATGTAATGTTTGATGCTGAATATTTACCTCACAAAACTATATATTAACCAACCACACAATTTTAGCAGATCCTGATAAAGAGGCATCCAACTATGACTTTGCTTTAAATTTAAACAAAGAAAGTTCATTACTTTTCCTTTTCATGTTCCTAAAAGCACATATGCAATCAGAAAAAAGTTAACAAAGCAGATGCAGCAAAAGGAAAAACACATTGCCCCTGTTAATATAAAAAATTATAGAATCATACAATTTGAAACAGAACACAAACGCCGAATGTTGGAAGTAAAACATACCCCATAAAAAGCAACAGGATTTTGATCAACAGAACTGCAGCCATAATTCTTGGCAAGATCAGCAATGCATATATGTGCATCTTCCATCTTTGTGCGGCTCCCTATATCATAACAGACCCCTGAACGAAGTGTTGGTGTAAATTCAGCAGCCAGAGATTCTTTTTTTTTTTTTGTTCCCATGTTTTCAGCTGCAGTACTATTCTGAAGAATAACAAACACAAAAAGGACTATTTTTTTTAGCACACATTTCTAAAGCACCAGGTACTTATGGTTGTCAACAAGCACCCCACACATATTCCACCATGCAAGAAAAATGTAAAAACAAGGTATATACTCTTAATGAAAATAAAACAAACTTTCCATTAGGCAAACAGATATCTTACCCATGAAATAAAAAGTGTTAAATGTAAAAAAGAAATCTTTTTTCTTTAGTTTTTCAACTTAAAGACTTCTTGATGATGTGGCAAATAAGTAACAAAAAATTAAATATAGTAGATTTTATAAAAAGAGACACAGATAGGGTCGCTCGGCTCATCAACTCGCTATTAGTCGCAGACTTGAGGAGAGTTTGAACATTATTACATAGTTTAGACTCTAAACACAAGCCCCCACCAATGGCTGCCATTTTGGATTAAAAATAAGAGGATAAGGCTTCAACCAACCATCAAACTGAGAAATTTGTAAATTCCCCTCATCGACCTTTACTTTATTTGTACTTTACTTTTACTTATATCATATTTAGTTTATTTAGCATATCCTATACTAGTGTGTGTATCACTTTACCTTATCCATCTACCCTCTTTAGATCTCACCCTAAGATATACCCTTTTCATGCTCCAACCTAACCTTCCCCATTAGCCTCTCAGTTGCTTTTACCTTGTTTTGTCTTGTACTAGTGCTGCTTGAACTCAAGGATGTAGAGCCTTCCTAGACCTAACCAATTTCCAGTAAAACACTTCCCTAAAATTTTCAATAGCAATGTGAACTTTTGGGATATTTTCTCTTATCAGAGATGATCTCTCTTCCTCACAATTTTTTCGCACTCATTTTTGTGGCGAATCTATTACCCTCATTGTTTTCATGATAATTCTCAATTTTCAAAGTATTATTTCTTCCATTGGTGACAGCAAACATGCTTAAATTTTCTTGTTACAGAGTCTTCTCTTGCGTACATGTCATGATCCATAAAGTGGTCTGCCCTTGAAAACAACAAATGCTTGACAAGAAGCAGTGCTGTTAAGTACAGTGCTTGTAATAATAAATACTCTTGAGTGAGAATGCCAGCATACATCTGCCACGTTTCTCCACCAATAAGACTTTCATATTTTAAAATCCCTGTCATTTTCTATGTCTTTGTAAGGTTGAATCAATAAGCAGTGTTACTTTCATTTTTTCCAAGCCAACTCTGCATGTGATAATTGGATGAGAAATCAACACTGCCATGTTTTTCATTTGTTTACAGTTCTGATTGTGCTTCAAATCATACATTTTCTGCTGTTACAATATTTACCAATATTTGGAAAATCATTTTTTCTTTTGAATTTGAAAATTTCCAAGCGCAAATAATCACTTTTTGATGACTGCACCTTAGGACTTGCAACAAATGTTGCAGTCTTTGAAGCAGATAAGTGAATGGATAAGATTAAATAACAGCTCTTACAGTTCCATGAAGGTTGTATTCCCACATATTCTTTCAAACTGCATGCAATCCTATGTTGATAGAGAACTGAATATCGGCTGATAGAATATCATCTCACTTATTGTTTTATAATTTTATCTTATTGGATCTTGTACATACTATCCACTAATTAAGAGGTCCAAGGATGCAAAAAAATAACTTACAGCTTTAACCATTTGTAGGTTACAAATGAATTTGTGGTTGTTATTGCTGTCATTCAGTCCTTTTTTGAAGTCCAGCAAAAAGAGTCATTTGTTATCTCTGCAATATTATAATACACATGAAAACAGACTCCTATCTATTTATAAAATTGTTTCATGATAACTATTGTCTGTGCTTCAAATTCTCTTTAATATATATTTGGGTAAAATTTCTCATTTACCCTGCTTCAAAGTTGCAAGATATTCTTTGATTGAATACCAGTATACACTTCTGACAAGACATACAAAATATGAGTTGTCTCTCCATTAGCAACAGATGGTACTAACAGATACACTGGCTTCTAAAGCCTTTTGCTAGAGTTCCTGCAGTTATTTTGGTAGTGTGGTCATATGCCATTTGCACAGGAAGCCTCTACCCCAATTCGTCTCTTTTTCGAGCAACATCTATGGTGAATAAATGCAAGGGGATCCTTCACCCCTTTACTCCTCTCATTTAGCTTCAACTTCTAGTTTTGGCAGCTTGGGAGCTGCAGATTGATTTGAAGCACTGAAAGAGAACCACATTTTGGTTTTACAAGAAGAAAAGGTAGACAATGAGATCTTTTTACTTTCATCATATTGTCAAGATTCAGACTCAACAAGCCTTTTTTCTTTTTACCTGAATTCATACTTGAGGCAAAACTCGGAGAAAAACTTGCTAATCAGTTGGCAAATAAGGAAAAATAAATAAATATTGTAAATTTTACAAAAAGAGACTTGGCTAAGGTCGCTCGGCTCACCAACTCACTAGTAGTCACAGACTCGAGAAGTCTGATATCGAAGGGCCTCATCTAGTCTTTATATGTCCCTTTGAGTATGTTTTTCTTATCTAGATCAAGCTGTTGAAATGCTTGGATCGGCTATGACTTCAACTGAGGCCTTCCTAACACCATTCTAGGTACTCTACTATTGAGCTACCAAAACTTTACAGGTTCGGCATTTTCCCTAAGTGTTGGTTGACCTTCCAACATCCCCCACCAAAGCAGGTCTATACCAGCTTGAGCTCACCTGGTTTGTCTTCCATACCATGTCGAAAAGCATGACCCAATTGGGACTCAAACCCAAGACTTAGCAATGCGCCATGCACTCTACCATTAAGCTACCAACCCTCTACATATCGAGTATTTTCAAAGTGTGGATTAACCTTCCAACACAAGCATTCTTGGAAAAGCATTAGTTGTTCCAACGGCTATTTCTTTGTGACCTACCCCTCAAAAGATTATGATATTAAGATTTTTGAAGGAGGCCCATTGCTCATAGACAGTCCTTGTCTTTGTCTGCTCATAAAGAATTTGGATTCAAGGATTTGATGCAGCTTTAGAGATGCCTACGAACATCCTGGATTGAGTGTGTCTCAAGAAACTCCAACTAGAACAATGGAATGACCATAATCTCTCATGTACTGGCAATCAGTTGGATGAGCCTCCTTCTGCTCCTCTCTGACTAGTAGGGAGCTTTATGTTTTTTATGCTAGTACTCGTGTGATCTTGGATCTTATTAATAATCTCTCCCAATAACATGCCCATCTACATTGGGTCAAGGAGGGATGCAGAAGATTAATTATCAGTATTGCCCTTTAGATGCAGCAGTTGTAATGAATATGGCCATTTGGCTAGAAATTGTTCAAAGAAGAAACTCTCCTCCTCCAAAGAACAAGGAAGATAAGTTTCAAATCCAAGGAGGAGGAGGAAGAGAATGGATAGAATATGTGTAAGGATTTTGTGCTCACTGTGGACTCCTGCAGACATTCTAGAAGCTGAGCAATAGCTGGAAATATTTTGAGAGTAGACAGCACCCCTGTTGAGAAAATTAGAAATTAGTTATGTTGTAGAGGTTCAAGCCTTTTGTAGACCATCTCCTTCATGATAATGAATGTTTATGAACTAGTAAGCATAGCCAAGAAGACATCTCAGAACTGCTGCAAAGTCATACCCAATATAGATATATTCTAGAGGTACTTCAAATGCTATTCTAAATATATCTAAGAAAAAGGGTAGCTCTCATTTCCTTTTGGAAGCAGATAAAAACTTTGGCAAGCTTGTTGCAAGTAATAACAGAGGAGCTCTCACTTCCTAATGATGTGGTTCTTCTGAAAGTTACTTGGCCAAACAGAAGAATAGAGGAAGACATGATCTGTGAATGCTTGCATACCTTTCTCCTTGACACTGTATGGACAGACATCAATCCTATCATTGAAAGCATGCTGCTCAAGTACGAAGGATCAGACCATTGGTGTAGGTCAGCCTTCTCCTTCAAAAGGATAATCCAGCCTTGATTTACTCCTTTCAAATTCTATCTTGTTTGGATGTGTCATTCCTCCTCTAAAGGTGAGAAATAATTGCCAAATCTAAGGAACTAGTATGTTCATCCTAGGCCAAAAGCTGAAATATGCTAAGAACTTAAGACAAAGGTAAAGAGATTTATTTTTATTTTTTATTTTTAGGTAGGCAGCTAGAAGGTCGTCAATCTTGAATTTACAGAAAAAGAGGCAAAAAAAAGCTACATCTTATCTTTCTTTCTTTAAAAAAACAGGGAAGCAATAACCTAGAGAAACACGGCTAAGTGAAAGAGTATGTCACACCAAGATCTTTCACAAGCCTACTGTAGCCCTACAATAGAATACAAACGATCTCTTCTTCTAATAATCAATTCCTGAGTAGCGAGTATTCCTAATGGCCATTCAAAAGGAGGTAACGGACTTCAAGCGTCTTCTAAATGGAAATGATAACCCTAACCATGAGGTCAAAGAAAAAGTTTTTAGGATTATCCCTAGTAAGGTGACAAATCAAGATAATATTTTTCTTTAAAACTTATCACAAAAGAGAAGTGGAGGAAGCTTTGTTTTCTTTGAGCCAAGACAAACTCCCTGGTCCAAGCAGATTCCCAACACGTTTTTTCCAAAGATTCTAGCACATACTCAAGGTGAATTTGGCATTAGCAATAAATGAGGTAAGACAAGCCAAATCTATTTTTAAGGAAATCACCTCTACATTTTTAGATTTGATCCTTAAGCCTCAAATTGCAAGAAATATTTTTGTTCCTATCATCCTACATCACTATGGATTACTAATTGTACTATCTAATAATATCTATAACATCATTCCTAAAGTTATCGGCAATAAACTTGAAGGTATTCTCCCAAACCTATTCAATAAGCAACAAGATTTCAGAAGGGGAAACAAATCTTGGTTGGCATCATTTTAGTTTTGTCTTGGGTATTGTAAAAGGATTTTTCTTAATAAAAGATTGGCGTAAAGTTGTAAACACACTGTTCAAAATCATAACAAGTAGACATGCTCAGTTGGCTTCAACAAGTCATTTTGGCTCAACTTCACCAGACTCAGCTAACCTGTGCCTACAACCCAGCTGACCTAACTCAGACTCAGGTCATGATTTGGTAGCAAAACAATTTGCAATTTTCTTCATCAATTTTTTTATAATTCTTAAAATATATTTATATTATTTAACAGTCTTTTGTTGAGCTTTTCGCCAAGCCCTACCTCAAGTCTAAGTCTGAGACAAAAACAATTTTTTTTTTAAATACAATAGGGTTGTCAAGTCCGACTTTGAACACTATGTGTAAATGTGAAAATAGTTTGTAGTTATTCTCAAACCACTACCTTTCCATTTTCTCTTGATGGTTCTTCCACTTGCTTCTTCTCCATCAGTACAATATCGCAACAATGAAACAAAATTTCTCAATGTCTCTTTATCCTTATGGCAAAGGAATTGCGAAAAAAATCAAGAATTTCACGGATACCAGCATCCTAAAGGGTCTTGAACTCACATCAAGCTAAATATCATTACATACAATTTGTGGATGATACATTAGTGATGGGTGCCCTATCTTAAAAACAAAACTTTTGAAGAGGTATTGCAGGGAAAAATGACAAAAGCCTCGAGACAAATGATTAATGTATCTAAAGTTGGAAGTTGATTATTATGGAGATTTTAGGGTTTAATGTTAGAAAATTGCCATCAAAAAATCTAGGTATTCTTTTGTCTGATAAAGGAAAGAAGAAGAATCTTTGGGACTCAATTTTGGATAGAACGAGATCTTGTTTGGCAGGTTGAAAAGGTAAGTTCTCAACAATGGTTGGAAGACTATAACTCATACAGGCTACATTGCAATCTATCCCTACATATGATGCCACTTTCAAGATTGCCAAGAGGTATAGCATCTAAATTTGACAAAATTCAAAGAGATTTTCTTTGAAAATGATGTGAGGAAAAAATTTGGTTTCCTCTTTCTAAGCAGGATAGGGTTTGCGGAGGATAGAATGTTGGAGAAGCAGGCTTGCAAAATTGCAAACATATGAGTTTGGCATTAGAGACAAAACTTTGTTGAAAATTATTCAAAGATCAAAGAAAGAGTAGGGCCTAAATATTACTTTAAAAATATATAGGTTTTTGGGATGCAATAAAATTGCATCAGAAATGAACCTACCTAGGGGTTGGACAAAATGGAATTTCATATCAAAGAGCTTGAAATTGATCAAGAAACATATTAGGCCGTTGGGCAATGAAGGGTATTCTGCAAATTTCTGGTCAGATGCTGGTTGAAGATTCATCCTCTTGTATCTGATCCAAAATGGCAAAAATTGGCTGGGGTCTATTTGGGTTGTGGAGGTTAAAAGATAGAAAATTATCTTAATGCAAACAAGTTCTCATCTTGATTTCTATTAGCAACTTTGTTGAGGGAGAGAATGTCAAACAAAAAGCAGATGAGCTACAAAAGATGCTTCAAGAGTTCTATTTCCCCAGTTTTGTAGGAAAGGATTAGTCAGTTTGGAATCTATAAAAACATGGTGGATACTTGATCAAATTGGAGCAATCAAACTTTTCTACTCCCAAGGATTTCCCTTGGAAGAATGTTTGGTCACTTGAAGCCCTCCCTTAATCCTAAACGTTCCTTTGGTTAGGAGTCCAAAGGAAAATTCTTACAGACTTACAGTGACTGTCTACAAAGAAGAGAATATCGTGGACCTTTTAGGTATGCTTTCTAAAAGGAGGGTCTAGTAACATTAGATGATCTACTTCTTAATTGTCACTTTACTTAAACCATTTGAGGCTACTTTCTCAAAAAATGAGAATATCTTGAGAATATAATGGATAGCTCCATCAACAGTGGAGGAGTTGAAGATATTTTGGATTAATTGTTTCAAAGCTAAAGCATTATGCGTTCTATGGAGAATCGGTGCTACCATTATATGCTAGAATCTATGGCTTGAAAGGAATAATAGATTTTTCCAAAACAAATTTCTTAATCATGTCCAAGTTTGGAATCGTATTGTTGCCTCTTGCAGAATGTTTACAAGCATGTGGCTCATCATGGGAAGCCTCAAGTGTAGAAAAAAAGGTATTAACCTCTTGATTACAAGATTTGAATATACATAAAGGGTCATCACTAAAGACAAAGTTACCACAAACAGTCTATGTCGACCTATGGTAAATTGGAAATGTCCAAAAGTTGGATTCATCAAAATTAATTTTGATAGTCCTTCCAAATGAAATTTGGGGAAAGCTGACAAAGATGGTGTTTTTCAGAATAATAAAGGAAAAATTCTTGTTGCCTGCTCAAAATCATATGGAACATCAACTAACAACTATGCAGAGACTAATGCACTTCTTACAAGGATCAATATGGCCATTGAAAAATATTGGAGATACATTTCAAATGAGGATTCACAAATTATTATTCATGCTGTCAAGAAGAATGGATGTGGAGATTGGATCAATAGTAGCATTATTTTTCATGTCCATTAATTACTGACACAACATGTTGGAAGGGTCAGTATATCCATAGAGAAGGAAACAAGGTAGGAGATAATGTAGCCAATGATGGTGTTGATCTTTGTCTTGGTAAAATTCAAGTTTTAGAAGGTACCTAGCCTTAGGAGATCCCATATCTTAATAAAAATGAAAGCAAGAAGTTGATAAAGGAAATGTAGCAGTTTGATCCAGATGAGAAATATCTAAATATATTTAATGGAAAGGCAAGCTCAATATAGTCTAATTGACCTAATAGCAAATTTAATGTTTTCATATTTTGATTAGAGTAGTGCTCCATGAGAGCCACATATAACTAGTTTAAAAATAATAAAAAATAAATAAATAGCTTTGTTATTAGCATTTCTATGAACATATTAAATGGCATGAGCTCAAACAATTAAATACCTTGACTTTCAAGGAGAAGATCCAAGTTTAAATGTTGTCAAACGATATATGCATAATTGCCAAAGCTATTATAATACCACTATGTAACAATAAAGTCCAAGTGGGACCAGTTTCAATCCCATATTACCAATTTAAAAAATTAAATAAAAATAAACCTATTAAGCATGTAAATCTATATAGGTGGCATCTAGAGATTTAAAAGAAAATCTCTCCCCAATAAATATCTATGATTTAATTCATATATATGTCAAGCTTTACTTCATCTTTAACAAGATATCTTGGATAAATTTCATAGAAGATTTGAAGGATGTAGAGGCTGCCTATAAAATATTGAAAACTTCTCTAGCCCCTATTGTGTGGATGACAAGGATGAGGGTATCAGGAGGAATAAGAAAAAAATGGAATCTATGAAAGGTGGAAAGTCCTATCCATCTTTGTACCTTAATCCAATGATTGCAACTGTTATTGGGGAACTGTAGTTTTCCACTATGAACTCATGCAACAAGGTTTTAGCTTCAAAGGCCTTTCAAGCAATTGCAAGCAAAAACACGATAATTCATAATCAATCAACTAAACCTCTAACCAAGCTTTTGACTTTCCCTTAATTCACAAAAGGTGCCTTTGAACAGAGTTGTATTATTTAAGGGAAACTAGAGAAAAGCCTCTATGTCAGTTAAGTCAATGGATGCTACCATTCAATACTACAGTATGTATTGTGATTAACAACTACACAAGATAGTGGTCCTAATTAAAAAGTACCCTTTCAATATTGACTTCTCCACTTCACACTCAAATGAGATAAAGGATCTTAATGCAATAAAACATCCCTCAATAATCTTAGTCTGCCATGACCTTTTCTAATCCATGTAAGTCCATCCATTCAATGCACATTCATAGTCCCTTGAAAAAATTTCAGACAAGCCAATTCCTTTGTGATATGCCCCTGTTTTGGCCCCTTTTTGTATATCCTTTTGTCGCTAACAACGGTCTGTTGCCATAAAGTATGGATTATAAAGCTAATATAATGGTTGTTTGCCTATGCTCTAATGCCCAAACTCTCTTGACATACATTTCTTGACTTTTGGTATGTTAAATCGGGTATCTGGGTAGTGTTTATGTTATTTTGCTAACTATGTTGGTTGAAGTGGTATCAAGCTCACCCTTTGGGCAAAATAATTCTGCCATGTCCTCTTTTGCAAGGGTCAATAGATCTGCTATAGTCATACTCTGTTACTAGAGCAAAATGGTCTTCTACAGTAGGAACAACCACCTTTCAAGCCTTTTGCAAACATTTGTTGCAAGAAGTGCTTGTGATGCAGTCATTTGTACTTTGTTATAGTCAACACTAGGGATTGTAGTAGTTTGGATCCTGCCAAATGGGCATTCAAGTTGCAGTCATCAGGAGACAGAAGATGCTCAGGCTGTGGTGGCTTGTTCACTGCAACAATACATGCTCAGGCGACATTCACCCCAGCTCTGGACGACACCACCAACGTTTGAAGGCACAAAGCACTTCACTTCAGCATTGATGCCCCTGCTGCATTCTGATCCACATGGCAATCAAACAAGCCAGGAGACCTCCTTGGGTAACTAAATGTTTTTCCTATGGTTGATCTAGTAGACACTTGAAACAAGTAATTGGGAGTGTTAACCAGGGACGATTGTGAGCATTAAGACGAAACTGCCACCAATGTGGAGAAGATTTCTCCAATTCTGATGCCACGACAACGACGACTGGAGTCAATCAGATTGATCCCTTGTTTTGTTATACGCTGCCAAATTCGTGATTCAGCCAAAACATGATTACAATGAGCATCTCAAAGATTAACTGCACGCATCTATGATGAATTAGGCAGTACAACCCCAGTTTAGTTGACAGTAATCATTTGTCCTCTTATATAACTAAAACTATTCCTGATTTTGATTGTTCTAACAGGGCATCGAAAGAACATGGGAATCTTACAAAGCACTTCACTTCAGCATTGATGCCCCTACTGCATTCTGATCCACATGGCAATCAAACAAGCCAGGAGACCTCCTTGGGTAACTAAATGTGTTTCCTATGGTTGATCTAGTAGACACGTGTCACAAGTAATTGGGAGTGTTAACCAGCAGGGATGATTGTGAGCATTAAGACAAAACTGCCACCAATTTGGAGAAGATTTCTCCAATCCTGATGCCACGACAACATTGACTGGAGTCATTCAAACTGATCCCTTGTCTCGTTATATGCTGCCAAATTCGCAATTCGGCCATTATGTGATTACAATGAGCATCTGAAAGATTAACTGCATGCATCTATGATGAATTAGGCAGTACGGCCCCGGTTTGGTTGACAGTAATCATTTGTCCTCTTATAGAACTAAAACTATTCCTGATTTTGATTGTTCTAACAGGGCGTTGAAAGAACATGGGAATCTTACAAAGCACTTCACTTCAGCATTGATGCCCCTACTGCATTCTGATCCACATGGCCATCAAACAAGCCAGGAGACCTCCTTGGGTAACTAAATGTGTTTCCTATGGTTGATCTAGTAGACACTTGTCAAATTGGGAGTGTTAACCAGGGACGATTGTGAGCATTAAGATGAAACTGCCACCAATTTGGAGAAAACTTCTCCAATCCTGATGCCATGACAACATCAACTGGAGTCATTCAAATTGATCCCTTGTTTCGTTATACGCAGCCAAATTTGTGATTCAACCATTACGTGATTACGATGAGCATCTCAAAGATTAACTGCACGCATCTATGATGAATTAGGCAGTACAGCCGCTGTTTAGTTGACTGTAATCATTTGTCCTCTTATATAACTAAAACTATTCCTGATTTTGATTGTTCTAACAGGGCATCAAAAGAATAAGGGAATCTTACAAAGCACTTCACTTCAGCAATGATGCCCCTGCTGCATTCTGATCCACATGGCAATCAAACAAGCCAGGAGACCTCCTTGGGTAACTAAATGTGTTTCCTATGGTTGGACACTTGTCACAAGTAATTGGGAGTGTTAACCAGGGACGATTGTGAGCATTAACATAAAGCTGCCACTAATTTGGAGAAGATTTCTCCAATCCTGATGCCACGACAACATCAACTGGAGTCATTCAAATTGATCCCTTGTTTCATTATATGCTGCCAAATTCATGATTCAGCCATTATGTGATTATGATGAGCATCTCAAAGATTAACTGCATGCATCTACGATGAATTAGGCAGTACGGCCCTGGTTTAGTTGACTGTAAGCATTTGTCCTCTTATACAACTGAAACTACTCCTGATTTCAATTGTTCTAACAGGATGTCGAAAGAACATGGGAATCTTACATATTTAGAGTTTCTGTTCAGTTTGTTATGAAATCTCAGTTTATAAAATGCTTTCAGAATGATCTGAATGAGAGACTTGGAATTGCATTAGGATTTGTGTTGAAAGGTTTTGCAAAAGATCTAAGATTGAATTCTGAGTTAGACTCAGAATCTGTAATGCCTTCATTTCTTCTATAATAAAAGTAGAAGTATTCTTTTAGCTAGGTGTAATTTGTGAGATTGCTTTAGGGAATCAACCTTGTATATTACAAGAGTAAAGGCCCACTCTTGGGAAGTATACCGGTTAAGTTGATTCCTCCCTTGTAGAGTAGGTGAATGTACATTTTTGTTTAGCTTCTTTCTATTTAAAGATTAGAGAATAATATTGCTATTGCAATATTCCATTTGACTAAGTTAAATTTAGGAGGACTTCCTAAAATTCTTGGTGTGTTACAATTATTGCTCTTCAAGTTATTTGAGGAGGACTTGGAATTCTGGTTTGATCAAGTTGATCTGCTGAGAAGACAATTGTTGAGACCATAAAGAAATGTCTTGGTGTGTTATTTTCCAATTGAAGGGGGTCTACTTGCAGTTGCACAAATTGTTGTGGAAAAGATAGGACCAGATTAGGAATTTACATTCCCTTGCACACAAAAAAAAACTACAGTACTCGTCCCTAACAGGAAGGCCGGTTGCCCTTATCCTTATCTATTATGAAGTGTTGAGTAGGACCCTGAGTGTGTTTCAACTTTTTGTAGGCTTGCATCATAAAGTTTAGGAAACTTTAGCTCTTCTTCAGCATACTACTCGCATATATAATGCAGGTACCTTCAAAGCTCAAAAGCCAGATCCAACAAACATATGAATATCCCAACACTTTGCTTGAATCTATAAAACATATGACATTGGACGCTAAAACATGTCTCATCCAATCCAACAATGTATGATAATTTGGTACATAAAAGGGCTCATGACAGCAAATATGAAATGGATTTTAATTGTGTAGTGACAATGCACATACAGTTTTGTCCCATTAAGACAAGAAATGTTGTGAATGACACGAGAATGTAAGTCTGCTAACAAAATGCTTAAATTGCACATTCATAGTCTTAGTCCCTATGGCCTTTTTTCAATCCATGTAATTTGTTGAATAGGTTGTAAGTCCACTCAACACACATTCATAGTCCATTGACAAAATCTGATACAAGCCAATTCCTTTGCTTGAATCTGTAAAACATGACAATTGAAAGTTGCAAAATGTTTCATCCAGTCCAGCAAGGCAAATTAATTTTGTAAATAAAAAGACTTATGACAAGTACTAAATGGATTTTAATTGCAATTGTGACAATGCGCATTAGTGTCTTGTCTCATTAAGACAAATGGTCTCAAGTGACAAGGGAAAGTAAGCCTACCAACGAAATGCTCAAGTTGGCCATTTAAGGACATTAATGTCTTTTATATAATCCCTACTTGGCACTTTAGCTTTTATGTTGCTACATATACTGACTGTATAATGATCATGCACCATTGAGTAGTTGGTTAGAAGATGGGTACTGTGTTGGATGAATCAACTGATTACTAACCTCAAAGGTGGAGTCAAACAATATGCATGCATTGAGATTTATTGCTAACCAAAATCATTTATAGTGGCTTCAGATTTGTTGAGGGGAATCAAGTGGAAAAACTCATTTGACAAGGTGCACATGGACCAAGAAGTGAATCCTTTACCTCAACTTCAAAATATTTGATGTCCATTGAGCTGTGACTGAGTAGATGAGATAGGATGTCACCACAAGTAGACTCAGGTTCAAACCTCAGTGACCATAGAGCAGCAATGTGTGTGTTACCATGCAGGAGTTTGACCCGAAAATTAAAAAAGGAATTGTGTACCCTCTCCGAAATTCAAATTATGTAAAATCTTCATAAGTTGGGCATAGATGGATTGGTCCTCTAGAATAGATGGATTGGTGGGACTCTTGATTTATCTTAAGCTTGGCTCAAAAACCATAGCCGTCCACCATTAAACTAACAATGTAAGTTCAAACAAAAAACTTTCCGTTGTTGACTAGGGATCTCATTTGCCCAAGAGACATGTTGGCTTTGCTATGACCTTAACAACCACCTTTACCTTTACCTTTTGACTATATGGTTAGCGTAAGCAAGATAAGTTGTGCATATCATAAAGGATGCTCATTTAGATACTTACCATTTTCAATCTTGTTGCAAATAAATTAGAGATTCATAAGATGCTAGCATTGGTCTTTAATATAATGAAAGCCTGCTATGACTCCAAGGTATGCAACTTAAAAGCATGGTATGATTTTCGGCATATGTTGTCCATGCTTCCTAGGTTGTTCAAGATAATGAATGAGGTTAGTTCCCATTACAATAAAGCTTTGTCTTGTGTGGTTGGTTGCATGCGGACACATGTTCCAAGCCTTGGGTTGCATGGGGACACATGAAGATGCTAGGAGGAGGATAAGATGCAAAACAGAACATACTCAAGACGACTCTAAAGGGCGAGATTATCTCCTCTAAAAACATCTTGCCAATATTTGAACATCTTGAGGGGGTTTAAATGTCCCTAAGACCACATTTTAATGTCCCCTGCCATTTCAAGGGTGTCGAAGCATCATCAATGTGTGAGACACCCAATCAATATGCATATGTGTGTAAGAAAAGAACCCAAAAAGGAGAGAGGATTGGGGAACCTACCAATGCCACCACCGGTTTTTCCTACTTGCCTTTATTTTTTGTTGAACCTAAACAATAGTTGTGTATACAAATGCAAATTTGCTTTAAAATTTAGATTCTGTTTTTTTATTATGTGAAGGTTCAAAAAGAGCTTGCATCCTTATAGCCTTTATTTCTTGCAATGTAACATGTTTTTATCATTTAACAAATTTGATTTTCATTCCATGTTATATTCATGCATTGTATTACAATCGATATTACAAGAATCAACAAAAAATGCTTTTTGAATAAATGTTTAATAATTATACTAATATTTGATGCATTATCAAGTTGTATGCAATCTATGTCCATGTTTATTTAATTTGCATAATTATACTTGCTATTGCATTGTGCTTGAAAAATGCTTCTTCTGCCTTTTGGTTTATGGAAAAATTCATATCGAGCCATGTCTGGATGATGAAAGAGTTTATGTTGCAAATCATATACGATTGGTTTCGATTTTGGGTACCTTTTTCACCCCTTTTTTATTTGTTTTTTACCTACATTTATATGATTGTAAAGAATTTGTTTTCACAAAGAAAAATACACTTCCCACCAAGACATTGTAGGTCAACACAATTACATGCCTTTATGAGTGTGTGTGTGTTAGAGAGAAAGAGAGAGAGAGATCTTTCCTCTCTTTTATGTTGAATGACATTATTTTAATTGGTAACCCTTATTGTGGATTCCAATTAGCCTTCAACTACAATTAATTTTCCTTTATGATTTTATCTAGAGTGTTGTCCCATCAATTATCTTCTTTCATCCAACAACTTTTTACTTGTTACATTTTATCCTCATCAAAATTTCTTAATCTGGATCTTCAATAAAGTTAATCTGGATATTCAAGTGATAAGACGGCTGCCATATAATAGTGGGTATTATTGTTAATAGTGCCTAACATTTTGCTCACATAATTAAGTAGGCCCAACTTAACATTATTTAATTTTAATGAAGGAGCGTTTACGCCAACTGTAATAGTAACAACTGTGCCAAGTATCCTAGTCACAAGCCTCAATGAACATGAATAGAATATTGTAACATTGGTTAGGATATGAGGAATAGGGCAATGTGTCAGATGTCCCCTATGTTCCCAACATCTGCAAGGGTTGAAAAAAAAAAAAACCCAAGAATGTTTCTCCTTGCATAGCAATCCATTATGCACAAGCATGGAATATTTCTTTGAGCATCTGCAAAACAAGGGGACACCTAGGTGTCCCTTAACCTATTAAGGGACATCTGGCCATCACCCACATCATAATTGAAAAGGTACGTTTTTTTTTCAAGTATACATATGGTCCATCCAGCATGTTGTCCAAACTGTGAAACTTACATTTTACCCTTAAATGGCAGCCCATTTATCGGTTTCACATTTATATTATGTGAAGAAAATTGGCATTTGCTACCCCATGTATTTAGTATTCAAAAACTTATAGGACAAGTATCAAGCACATATAAAGCAAACCCCCAAGATTTCAGTGGATGATAGGAGATGCAAAGGTGCCTGTTGGTTACGAATCTGCCATGAGGAAAGGATTTTTGGTTAATGCGCCCAGATTCGCCCACCAGCATGAAAGGCCGGAAGGAAGAGATGCCTTCCGAGCCAATCTCCGGAGAAGGCCGGCTCCTTTTAGGGGGCTTGATTTAAGCTAAAGGGAACAGGAAAGAAATAAAGGAACGGAAAGAGACAAATGTACAGAAAGAGATACAAATATGTCCAAAGGTTGGTGGGGGGAACTAACGATGCAGGGAACACACCAATCACCGCTACTTACTGCATACAAACACAGAGCATGACAAGGAACTGCAAAACCTAGACGTACTTCCGATACACCGGCAGCGTATGCACAGCTTCAATAGCTCCCTAGCAAACATTCCCTACAAGGAACTAACGCGAGGGGATCGTATCAATCACCAGATACGTACACCGACGAGGGTAGAAAGTAAACCTAGAGATGTCGGAGCCGTGTATATGTGTTAGGTAGAGAGTTTAACCGCACGACTTCAATGGCTCCCTAGCAAACATTCCCTACAAGGAACTAACGGCGAGGGATCGCATCAATCACCAGATACGGGCCAGCAACGTCACACACAACTGATGGAACTGCTACCAAATTTATAATGAATGCTTTAAATAATGAAGTACATAAGGTGCTTTAAGCAAGCAATGCTAGAGGAACCTGATCGCCAAATGCCAAAGTGAATTAACGAGCAGCGACACAGGTGGGCCTAAGGCATATAATGAAAGAAAGCATAAAAGAATAAAGACAGTAGAACAGAACCAGGCATACTGATTGTATTCATAAGCAGAAGCACGATTACGATGAAGCACGGTAGTTCCCTAACAAACATTCCCCTTCCACCCTTTACAATGAATTTCGGATGGGCTTTTATAGCCCGAGTCCCACCCGTTACATTAATGGGCACAGAGTCCCGATCAAACATGAGCCGACGAAGCGGCGAAAGAGCTGCAAATGCTGACCTTTTGTCGGATCGGGTCGTACCCGCAGACATGGTCTTCCCGGAATCCGGACAGCTACGTGGCGGAGTGTTGGGTAATTCTTCAAGTCGGCGAGGCTTGCTAGTAGGCTGGAGCAGGTGAAACCTCAGATCAGCTTTGAATGTGGCTATTAACGCAGGCGGTGCAGGCAGCCCATGCTTATCCCTTTTGGTCGGCAGTCTTGGTTCAAATCCCGAAGCTGGACACTTGTCTGATGATGGGTTATGCTGTGTGACACATGCCTGCCTTAGAGGGCAGTCTATCCATCTTTGCTTGGGATCGGGGCTCCTTGGGATGCGTGCAAAAATCAGTGCAGTCGGGGAAGGCCTTCAAGCCTTGGTCAAATTCCGGGTTTGTTCCCCTACTGTACACCTTTCAAGGGCACATTACGGCTCTGTTGAGAAGTCGAACTGTGCACAGGCGAACACTGGTGTCTGCCGCCATATGGACCTGCTCCGGCATTTTACCTTTTTTCTGCATTGACTCGTCGATCGCCGAGTGCAAGGTGCGCCCGGGAGGTGGGGCGAAGTACGAACTTCGCACCAAAATCGGGCGAAGTGCTGAACTCGCACCAAAACTGGGCGAAGTGCGAACTTCGCACCAAAACTGGGCGAAGTGCGAACTTCGCACCAAAACTGGGCGAAGCGCGAACTTCGCACCCAGACTTAGCCAATTTCAGATAGACCTGCTGGAAAGCTGGAAAATCAACTGGGGAACTCCATGGAAAAAAGGGGGGAGAGAAAGAGAATGGGAAAGAAAAGGAAAGGGAGAGAAGTGAGAAAAACGGAAGGAGGAAAAGAAGAGCAGCACTGTTACAAAACAACATTGAAGACATTGCACCCGGTGCAAAAATGTGACAACAGTGCCCAGCATGGGGGATAGTACCTGACTAAAATAAATGGAAGACATGCTTGTGAAGGTTTGTTGTGTGTGTGTGTGTGTTTTCATTAATAATGCATCAATACTTATAAATGATGTGCTACACTTGATATGAAATACGATAAAATGCATGTTATATGCTTTTGTCATTTCCAGACCTTAAGCTCAGTCTTATTTTCTAGGAAGCTCATACTCTTCAATGACATGCATAACAGGACCAAAGGCAATATGCTTTTGATTTTTAATAACATAATAGCTTGTTTAAAGAATCAATTCAACATGTTCTTTTTTTAAATGGTTATATGGGATTGAAACAGGGCCTGCCCATATTACATCATGACCATAGGGGATAGCAGCTGACTAAAATAAATGGAAAACATGCTTGTGAAGGTTTGTTATGTGTGTGTTTTTTAAATGCATTACTAATTATAAATGATGCGGTACACTTGATATGAAATACAATAAAATGCATGTTATATGTTTTTGTCAATTCCAGACCTTAAGCTCACATAGTTTTATTTCCTAAGAAGCTTATACTCTTCAATGACTTGCATAAGAGGAACAAAGGTAATGTGCTTTTGATTGTCAATAAGATAATAACTTGTTTAAAGAATCAATTAGACATTTATTTTTTTTAATCAGTTATAAGGGATTGAAACAGACCCCATCCATAATATATCATGACCAAGTTACGACAGTAATTTTAACAACATTTTGGAAATTATGCATATATTGCCTAGAAAGATTTAAAGCTGCATTTCCTCCTTAGAAGTCAGGGTATTTGACCACATGAGCTAATGCCAATTAATAATTGAACATTTTTTGTCAATTTTAGCTAGAGAAGAATGCTTGGAAAGAGAAAACAATTTTGCAATCATTGGAAGCCATTAAAGAGAATTTTTCAAAAACAAATTGCACAATGATCCTTAGTAAGGATTTTTCTTTCCCCCTCCATTTTCAAGTTTCTTAAATTACATTGAAGTTAGCTTTGTAATCATTGTTCAATTTTAATAAGTGAGGCTAATCAAAAATTCGATGGGAGAAGGCAACAAAATTTTTGAATCGGGGGCTCATGTAGGAACGTCTGCTACAGGGGTTCCGCAAGGTTCGGACGCCGGGAATGGCAAAGGATTTGGTACGCAAACCATACCATTCAATCCAAGAGCTTCGTGGATTTAGGCGATGAGGGGTAAACAAAAAAAACCGGTTGCTAATTTTATTCTCTCTCTAGAGGGAGATAGACTCATGGTGTCAGACGAGTTAGCGTGGATGGTTGCTGCTTAAGGGGAACAATGTTTAGTTGGCAAATTTATGGGCCTCCACCCCGAGCTAGATGCAATTCGGAGATGGGCAATAAAAAAATGGCGTCCTATGGGCCATATGGGTATAGTTGCTATGTCGAGGAACCTTTTCTTGGTTTGTTTGAACTGTGAGGAGGATTTAGAACGGATTCTCCAGTGAGGGCCCTGGTTTTTTGGGCGTCAAGGATTGTTTCTCAAAATATGGACAACAGATTTTAACCCGTTTACATAGAGTGCTAACCAAGTTCCAGTCTGGATTAGACTACCAAGCCTTCCATTACATTTTTGGCATGAAGACATCTTGGCAAGGATTGGGTGTCAGTTGAGGCACTTAGTGGCGATTGACTCTGCAACTGTAGCTAGATCACGACTTCTTCATGCAAGGGTCTGCGTGAATATGGATACGGAGCAATCACCTGTGAAGTCGATCAAATTGGTCTCTATGTTTGGGACGTGGAACCAAGTGATTGAGTACAAAAACATTCCAGTCAAATGTAATTCGTGCCAACGGGTGGGGCACCTCAACAAGGATTTCCCTCAGAAGAAAGATCAAACCCAAAGCTGGCAACAAAAAAGAGACGGTGGAAATAAGGGAGGAGCATCAGGGACACCAGTGGGGGATGCAAAGGATCTTGGCTTAGAGAAGATACCTTCACCCAATTCGGAAGGTCGAGAAGAAGGAGAAATCATAGAGGAACCCCCTCAGGTAAGCAATACCATCGAAACCCTTCTAGTTGCCTCAATCAATTTAGTTGTTAAAAATCAATTTGATTTTCTACAAAACAATTCAGAAAGCTTAGCCCAGGATGCCTCAATTTTTGCACCCGAACAAGAACGAGTCACCCTTGAAGTTGAGATACAATTCAAAAACATTTCCCCTATGTCCTTTGAGGAAAACATTGAAACTCGGGACAAATCACCAAGGGCCCACCAACCCAGAAAGGAACAAGGGAGCCCAAATCGAACTACTAGAAGCTCTAGAAAGGGTGGGGTAGATGTAGGGCACGAAGGAAAACATGGCAAACCATCTCAGTTTGAAATCAGGGAAAGAGAAACAGCCAAAAAGGTGGCTAATGGAACACAAATGGCCCTAAAATTGGGCGGAAGGAAGCAACCATCCAAACCTAAGAAATGAGAACCATCTCCTAGAATATAAGGGGCCTTAATGCCCCTTCCAAACACCGGTTGGTGTTGTCTCTTAGGAAAGACCTTAAACCTCAAATTTTGTTGTTACAAGAAACCAAGTTGGATAGTCAAAATTTGGATAGAATTAGGAAGAGTATCTGGAAAGAAGCCAATTTTGTTACTAGTGCAGCGAATGGTGCCTCGAGAGGGTTTTTATGTAAGTGGGATGATAATTTTTTTGAAGGAAGAGTCATATCAACTACGGATAGATTAACCAATGTGCTCTTTCATTGCAAAGAAACTAAAATTAGCTGGATTTTGACTAATGTATATGCCCCAAACACCTGCTTCGGGCACAAACAAAGGTAATGGCTAACAGGGTCAAAGTCATCCTTCCTTTCATCATTGATCCCAATCAAGGAGGTTTTGTTATGGGAAGGCAAATCCTTGATGGTATTATCACAATCCATGAGGTTATACATTCAATTGACAAAAGTAGCAAGGCTGGTCTTCTGTTGAAACTTGACATGAATAAGGCTTATGACAGGGTGTCATGGGAGTTTTTGATCCAAGTCATGACCAAATTTGGATTTCATCAGGATTGGATTAACCTGACCAATGAATGCATCTCCTCTACTATGTTTTCGATCCTGGTGAATGAGCCAACTACGGGGCATTTTAAGAGCCATAGAGGTTGACATCAAGGGAACCCCCTATCCCCCTACCTTTTCATAATAATTGCTAAGGCCCTAGGAAGGGCAATTCCTGTTGCCACCTGAGTTGGTTCTATTGATGGTATTTGACCAGCTACCACTCTTATCCGTGTGTCCCATCAGCAATTCGTTGATGACACCATTTTGGCCACCTCTTCTTCGGTTCCACAAGCCAAGGAGATTAAATCTTTGTTGAGTTGCTATGAAAAGGCTGCGGGACAGAAAGTAAATTACTCCAAAAGTAAAGTGTTCTTCCTTAATACCCCCTAGGAGGCAAGGTAGAATAGCAAGAATTTTTGGCTGTGAAATAGGGGATTTGCCTTCTACCTACTTGGGAATGCCTCTCTTCAAAGGAAGCATGAAGGTCAAATTTTGGGACCCAATGATTGAGTGAATAAGGAAGAAATTAGCAGGATGGAAGGGTTCCCTCCTTAGTCAAGCTGGGAAAGCCCAATTTCCAAAGCATCCCAATCTATTTCATATCTCTATTCAAGATGCCTACCAAAATCTGCGAAAATTTTGAACAAATCCAAAAATGCTTTTTATGGTCTGGCACGAAAGAGAGGAGGAGGTTAGTATTGGTGGCTTGGAACCAAGTTTGCACATGGAAAGAAGTGGGTGGGCTTGGATTTAAAAAGTTGCACAGGATGAACAAAGCCCTCAGGCTAAGATAGGGTGGAAATTGTTAACTGAAAACAAAGTTGGGTGGATCCAAATCCTAAAAGCAAAGTACCTTAGGAATGGAGGAAACCTAGTGGAGGAGCATAACCCTCCTAAGGGGTCCCATATTTGGAACCATCTACATAAAACCAAGTCTCTTCTGTTGAAAGGGGCCAGATGGAAGGTTGGGGATGGGAGGAAGATAAATTTTTGGAAGGATTGCTAGCTCCAGCAAACTCCTTTGATTGAAGATCAAAACTTGGCTCCCCTTGAGCCCCTGCTATCTCAGCAATTCGGTAGCTTGGTTTCTGATTTCATCTTGGAGGATGAAGGTGGAAGGAGGTGGAAGTCCATCCATCTTCATGGTCTGGACCAGCAAAGAAGTCAAGCCCTCACAGAACTCAATAAGATGCTAAGACTCAAGATCCTAGACATGCAAAGAGAAGAAGATTCCTTATTTTGGAAAATGCACAAGGGAGGGTGATATACTATGAAATCAGCTTATTACCTAATGGAAAATGAAGGATGGGGGTGGCTCCCGGTTGCAAAAATCTGGCTCAAACATTTAACCCCCAAGATTAACTTCTTCTACTGGCTAGTAGTCCAAAACAAGGTTCTCACCATTGACAACCTCCATAAAAGAGGGTTGGCAATTCCCAACAGATGTTATCTTTGTGAGCAGAACTGGGAGAGTGTGAAGCATTTGTTTTTGGATTGCCCATTTTCACTGGAAGTACTCAATATGATCCTAAGCAAGTTTAATATTTCTTGGGTTTCACCGAGCAATTTAGCTGATCTATGTATCCAATGGGATCCCCCATTTCATAGCAAAAGGCTGAACTCTCTATGGAACTTTAGCCTGCCCCTCACCCTCTAGGGTCTGTGGAAAGAGAGGAACAACAGAGCCTTCAAAGACCAAAATAGAGACTGTAAATCCATTGAGGCAAGAATCTGTGCAGTTGTAGAGAAAAATGTTCAGAGTATCATCTTCAAGGATAACTAGGAGAGCAATGTGGAAGAAGCAAAGATTGTTGCTCAATGGGGTCTTGATAGTGCTCAATGCCCCCCCTCCCAATCTGAACCACTACTCTGCTCTCAAACAGTATGGAAAGCTCCTCCAAGGGACTGGGCCAAGCTAAACTTTGATGGGGCTGCGAAGGGCAACCCGAGAAGGGCAGGTGTAGGGGGTGTTATCAAAAATCATGAAGGAAATATCATCCTTGCTTATGCAGAAGGCTTAGGAACTCAAACTAGTCACTTCGGAGAGGCCAAGAGGTCCTCTTACTAAATAGATTGAATGTTAGAAGGGTGGTGATCAAAGGTGACTCACTCAATATAATCAGTTGTGCTAAGGACTTGCAGGTGGCAAGTTGGAGTATTGAAGATCTAATCTCAACAGTTCAAAGAAGTATCGAGAGTCTTGACAGTTTGCAGATTATCCATGTTTTTAGGGAAGGGAACCAAGCAACTGATATCATGGCCAATCTGGGAGTCAATTTGGAGGAACTCAAAGTTTGGGAGAGCAACTTCCCAGTAGAGCTACTGGAGGTGGTGAACAAGGAGATCAAACAATTAGGAAATGTCGAAAGCAATGTGTAGTTCGAAGAATAGTTGGTTTCTTCCCGTCAAGGCCCCAAGTGGGTGGGTGCTTCAGGCTTGCTATTTCATATCCCATCTGCATCCAAACAATTCTAGTTTTGAAACCAATTACATGCCCCAAATAATGACAAAAAATACCCAAGTGATGAACCCAACAATGGAATCTCCATTTAGGACGAAACCTCCAGCTCGGATAGGGTCCAAGTCGGGCCAACCAGCATGACATTTTGGGCAAAGGCAGGAATAATGAAAACAACAGGAGAATTAATCGGACTTGCCTTCCCATTTTTACTATGCATGCTATTATTTCTAATCCTTGTGCTTTGAGATTTGATTTCAGCTCTCAACAGATTTACCAAGGAGAATTGACTACTTGCACGTCTTCGAGTCCCAAGAGAACTCAAAACGCATCCGATCATATTGTCCTCAATTCAGATGGAAGGAGTGATCAATCCCGACACATGCAAAGCAATGCACCAATCTCAAGGTGGTGCAACTTCAACTATCACATGCAAACCGTGAAACCCAACTTCACTATAAGGAGACTTCCAGCCAAGAGTGTTGCCTCAGTGCTTGAAGAACAGGAGAGTCTTGTTAAAACAATTGCTCAGCTTGTCAAATTAGATATGGGGGTGACATTGTCAAAGTCGAACCAGCTTTAATTAACTTTGATAAGGAGGTGTTGGAGATTCTTGAGAGAGGTGGCCTACTGCACTTCTTGAAGAAGTACAATGGTTATGATGAAGGGCTTTCTCAACAGATTGCCCACTCATCAGCGTGACTCCTGGTTGTCTTTGATCCTGCTATGTCATTTTGGTTTGATGTTTTAGGATATGTTTTTAGTTGTCTAAGGTGCTTTCCTTGAAGGGTTACATGCTTGTTTTTTATGTAACCTGTGTTGTTCCTTTTTGTTAGTCTCAACTGGTGACTTCTTGATAAATCTTTCTAGATGTAAAAGGGTTGGGGCCCTTTGAAAAACCCCTTTGCCAATTAATCAAAAAAAAAAATCATTGTTCAATTTTAAAAACTCAAATTCCAATGGACAACACCATACAAAACAAACCAACAAAAAAAATTCACAAAACATAAATGGTGGTGAAACTTAGAGGAGAGGCAATCAAATGAGAGAGATAGAATGGGGCAAGAGGAAGCTGGACAACAACAAGTGAAACCCATTGCCCATTTAAATCATTTTAACTAATCTTTCAACAAATAACAATCAAAAACCTCGCCTACATTGTCGCCCAATTGGACCAAAATGTCCAATTAAAACTCAGGAAGATTATGTTAAGTGCAATGTAACATTTGTACCCAATATTGGAAGGGGAGTTCTAACATGGTGAACCAACACTTCTTGGGAATATCTAGCCATAAAGTAAGCATATGCAACAAAAATAAATAAAACCAAAAAAAAAAGAACAAATATCTTTACATTACAAATGCAATATGGAATTAAGCTACTATGTTACACGAAGAAGGACCCCACCCCACCCCCATTAGGACCCCTATTTTGTTGTCCCCTACGTTTTGGGGAGACGAGGAAGGGGATGAAACTTCCCGAGGACGTCCCCATTTTTAGGACTTTGGGGCGATCATCCTCAAAATGTCTCGAGGCATACCCAGTTGTCCCTGAAAGGGGGGTGTCCTAAGACGACCTCTCTAGGACACCCAAGCTATCAAGGTGTCCAAGGACAACATCTCCAAGATGCCCAAGCATCTCCAAGATGCCCAAGCATCTCCATGATGTCTCGAGGATTTCTAGGCATCTTTGAGACACCTCGACACAACCAAGACATCAATGGGATGCTTGGAACATCTCACAACTGTCCCCAATGACAATTGGGTGTCTCAGACGACAGGAAAAAGAACAAACAACATACATACATAGTTGACAAATTGATGTACATGAGTGAAATGTAAACCAAAATTTGAGCACATCACCAACTATGCCAAGTGCTTCTATTGTTGCCATAATAGATCCAGTGGACTTTGCTTCTCGTATCATCTATTGCCTTGTCTTCATGTTTATCTGTTGACACTTGACAAGACAATAACAAAGTCCTTTTGGATTTGGACTAAATCTTTGATCGAATCAATTTTTTTGGACTGTCCAAAGACTTCTTTTTTTTTTTTTTTGAGTAAAAGGTAAAAAATTTATTCAAAAAAACTGATCAGCTTATACAAATCCATTTTGATATCCTGCCTTTCATGGCAAGGCTCAAAATGCATTTTTTTTGTTTTCTTTTATCTGTCCATAGCCTTCTTTTAGTAAGAAAATTTCCGATATGATTTTGAGCTTTGGGTTTATTCTCCTATGAATATTTTTGGATATTTGTATTCTTTGTGTACATTTTACATATCTATGTGTTTATTCTAACTCATTAAGTATAACTTAAAATGTATATGTTTTTATTTCCCAACAAAATTCAGGTTTTTCAGATTTTTTTTGAGAAATCCATATTGTCAGATTTTATTGGCTTTCAGTATGAATCTGGATTTCGGAACCTTGTTACTATGGTTGGCTGCCATAATCTTTAGGTCTTAGTACCCATGCTTATAGGAGACGTCTTTCAAACTAGCAAACCTGTTTTGAATTTATTAAGCCTCCTTTCCCATGATGCCAAGCTTAATTTTGAGCTTGTTTATTTTGCTAGTCAACTTCTACACTTTTCTGCCCCAGTATACCTACTTTCTATATTCCCTAGCTAGCATAACTAAATAGTGTGAATCCTCAATTCAACATCCATTTAAGGCATATCCTCTATGCACACATAAGAGGCAGCTTTCTTCATAGCAGCATGACTGAGTCATGAAAAGTGGTCTATACTCTGCAACGTTGAAGCAAATCTTCTGCTAACAAGCTGAAAGAAAGGAGCAGAAAACATCAAAAGCATAATGCCCCACACAATATCCATTAATAAATAACTTAATGGTTTAATTGTCATTATTCCTAATTCTTAAATTCCTATGCTTTTACATTATTTTATGTTACGCGTTTATAATTTCTGCTTAAAAAATCAAATGTGAGGCTCAAATATATTTTTATTAATATTTATATAAGTTGTAGCCTATCCATCCCATCGTCGTTCCAAATATTAGTGCCAAACCCCCGCCATCCCTATGACGTCCTCCGTAACCATCAATGGAAACTCCGTAAAACATAGGAAATTAAGGAGACATTTTCTAGCAAGTTGTGTCTTCTCAACCAATACAAGATGATTAATGGTGAGATGTATTAAGAAAGATGTTATTAGAAAATGTCAAATGTATAAGGGTCCTCCTTCCTTCCAAAAAATAAAACAGTCAACAAGTATATCACAAGAAGCAATTCCCAACATCAAATGGCATTAGTTCAACCAAATACATTCCTCAACTTTCAAGGAGGAGACCGAGGTTCAAATCTTGCCAAGCAATACATGCATATATGCCAAGCTGTTGTAATACCCATAATAGTGAAACTCGGCGAGTTTTTGAAAACTCATCAAGTCCGGGTCCAAGTTGGACTTGCCAAGTTGCTTGGGCCCAAACTCGCGAATCTTCCAAACTCAGCCAAGTTTTCCAAAAACTTGCCGAGTACTCAAGACTCGCGAGTTTTTGAAAAAACAACCGGCATCGTATGGATTGAGGAAACGCAATTTTTTTTCCCATTTCCTCTTATTTCCCCTTATTGTTGCAAATTGGAGATAGAGCAGCGCCTACCTGTTGCCAGACCAAATCAAACACAAAAGTGCATCCTAAGAGCAGATTTTTTGCAGTTTGAAGGAATCTAACAGCCACCAACAACAGCCCAACTGATTCATCTGAGGTAAGAAAAACTCTTTTCAACTGTCATTTTTTTTCTCTTTTTCAGTTTCAAGCATTTTTTGTTCTTTTTTAAGATTCAAACCAAATGCAACAGCCATCAAACTATTGCATTTCAGCTTGAAAAAATCTTTCAGCTGTCATTACTCAAACTAATTTCAACAGCCACCTAACTGTTGCATTTAATCTAGAGAAACTATTTTCAGCTGTTAATGTTTAAACTAGGGTTTAATCCCTAGGACATTTTATTTTCTTTTTTTTTTGTTTAAGTTTCTGAGTAATTGTTTGTTGTTTCCATGTGCAGCCACAAGAAATTGTCAGTGAAAAGAGCTCCAACATTGAAGTACGCAAGGGAAGGGGATAAGAAAGGGGAGACTTTTTGCAATTTTTGTGGGGCTCAAATTTTTGGAGGCATAAACCGCCTCAAATACCACTTGGCAAGGCAAAAAGGGAAAGATGTCAAGGAATGCCCAAAGGTGCTAACTGACGTCTAAAAAGAAAGTAATGCCATCCTCTCAAACTACTCTAAGAAAAAAGAACTCAAACAAAGAACAAGCAAGCCATGGCAATTCCCACTTCTTGCCCTCGTACAGAGGGTATCGGCAACACCTTTAGTAGGTTTTACCACCAAAGTTCAAATCCATCAATTGCACACCCACGAAGTGGGACGAAAGAGTCCTATTTTGCGGAACGTTCCGCAAAATAGGGTCACAACTCACACTTAAGGGTATGGCAAAATGGAACAAGAAGAGGGACATGACAGCAACAGCAAGGAAGGTCGATGCAAGTCTCTAGTATTTTTCTAACCTTCCCTACAATGTGGCAAGGTCTCCACACTGGCGGGGAATGGTAGATGCCATCTTAGTTTGTGGCACAAGATTTAAGCCACAATCTTAAGGACCTTCTCCTTCATGACTATATGGACGATATTCAGGTTCTGCTTGATGAGCAGCGCAAGGTGTGGAGGAATAGAAGTTGCACTACCATGTCTGATGGGTGGACCGATGGGAGGAGCAGGATATTAATTGATTTTTTGGTTGCTTCTACAGGAGGAATTGTATTCCTCAAGTCAATGGATGCATCGGCGCAGGTTAATATTGTTGATATGCTTGCATAGTTGCAAGGGGAGGTTGTGTTGGAGGTGGGAAAGGAGAAAGTTGTCTAAGTCATCACAGACAATGCAACGACATATGTAGCAGCTAGCAGGATGTTGGAGGAGAGATTCCCTACGCTTTTCTGGACCCCATGTGGAGCCCATTGTCTTGATTTGCTACTCAAAGACATTGGGAAATTACCTTGGGTGTTAGAGGTTTTATAAAAGCCCAGATCTATTACAAAATTTATCTACAACCATACATGGGTCCTCCAACTCACGAGGCAATTTACTGGAGGGAGGGAGTTAATGCGAGTTGGAGTTACATGCTTTGCGACAAACTTCGTCACATTACAAAGCCTCTTTGATGCAAAGGGAGCATTGAAGAGGATGTTTGTGAGCGATGAGTGGAGTGCCGAAGACGTTTCCAAATACTGACTCTCTAGTTGAGGGGCAGAAGATGTATGAATATATCTTTGAAGAGCCCTTCTGGACAGCCATGGATGAGGCCATTGAGGTACGAGACTAAGTTTTTTTTTTTTCCATTTGCGAATTTTGTATTGTAACTTTTTTTTATTTAAATTATTTTTCCTTTTTTTTCAAGTGTGAGAGCCTTTGTTGAGGGTTCTCCTTCTTGTTGATGGAGAAAAATCACCAATGGGATATGTATATGAGGTTATGATAGAACAAAAGAGGCAATTGCCTCATTTTATAAATATTCCCAGCCCAAATAAAATCCCATTTGCAAAATTACTGACTAGCGATGGACATCACAGCTCCATAGCCCTCTTCATTCAATGGGGTACTACCTCAACCCCAAATATTTTTTATTTAATTCATTCGAGGCCAACAATGAGGTGATGTCGGGCCCTCAACAATGCGTTGACCGCATGGTGCCTAATGAGGAAATCCGTAGTAAGATACAAGATGAGATGCAGCATTATAAGAGATGTGAGGGTGTCCTTTTCCCATCCTTGCAATGCATTCGAGCAAAGGTAAACTATGAGGCTAGGTAACCCTCATAGAATTATTATTTATTTTGTTTTTTTTTATTTTGTTTTAAAAAATAATCTCAATTTACAATTTTACATGTGAATTATTAAATTTCGTTTAATTGGCTTTTTCTAGATTTATGACAGGAAGACTTTGGTGCATATATGCCCAATCTACAACGTTTCTCTATCAAAGTTTTATGTCAACCATGTAGCGCTTCAGCTCGTGAGCATTTTGAGCACATGCACTCCAAGAAGCGCAACAAACTCACACAACAAAAGTTGAATTATCTTGTTTTTGTTCAGTACAACCTTTGCCTCCACCATACCATAATTGTGAGATCAAGTAACGAGGTCATTGACCTAGACAAGATTGATCCATCATTTGAATGGACCACAAAGCCAAAGCAAGAGCAGCAACAAGTGCCTCTCTTCTCCATGGATGATTTTGTAAACCTCGCAAAGTAGTTAGCAACCAAGGCATAGGAAGAGGCACGAGCAAAGCGACAAAGAGAGACTAGAGCTTCTGCTAGGGCATAGGGCAAAGGGCAAAGGTATTGCAAGACATGGATAGTGGGCCTATTCAGGCATTGTCATGACACTCCAAGAAGCACAACAAACTCACACAACAAAAGTTGAATGATCTTGTTTTTGTTCATTACAACCTTCGCCTCCACCATAACATAATTGTGAGATCAAGTAATGAGGCCATTGACCTAGACAAGATTGATCCATCATCTGAATGGACCATAGAGCTAGAGCAGGAGCAGCATCATGAGCCTCTCTTCTCCATGGATGATTTTGAAAACATCGCAAAGGAGTTAGCAGCCAAGGCACAGGAAGAAGCACAAGCAAAGCGACAAAGAGAAACTAGAGCTTCTACTAGGGCAAAGGGCAAAGGTATTGCAAGACATGGATAGTGGGCCTATTCGGGCATTGTCATGACACATTTTGTGATTTGTACCTTTTTTATATTAAGAGCAATGCAAGAATATTTGAATTTTGGACACAATAAAATTTTCTTTAACTGAAGCGTGTTTTGTCACTTTCATGTGCAGTTTAACCTTTGTATCACTTGCCACTTTCATGTGTAATTTAAGCTTGTATCAATTACAATATTAATTTTTTATTTGTGTAATGTTAATTAATTGTGATATGCATGAACAAATTTTTTTGCAATGAAAATTTGCATTTTCTTCCTCTCTTTCTTGCTGAGTTTTTGTCGACTTTTTTGCCAAGTCCCAGTCCCAAGTGGGCCTTGTCAAGTCTGAGCCAAGTCCAAGTTTCTCAACTATGGTAATACCACTATGTGGTTATGATGTACTACAAGTGAGGCCTGTTTCAGTCCCATATAACCCATTGAAAAAGAAAAAAAAAAAGCAACTTCCAATGTATAAAACTTGAAGTTGCAAAGAAGCAAGTCCCAAATGTTGATTGCTAATCGTAGCCCCTCCCATGTTACATATTATATGTGTTACAAAGAAAAGTACGAAAACTTGCTACAATAACACCTTCACAAGTACTTTAACCACAAAATGAGACTCAAAAAATAAGCATTGATGATCAAAATACAAATGATGCAGTATGTGTTGATAATTATTGTTTGTCAACCGCCTATGGACATAGTTGAACCTTCTTAAGCAAGTGTTTTCTTCTTTAGAAACGTTGACTATTCTAAAAGGCACAAGCACACAACTTTTCAATATGCTAATTGGTGCATGGAAGTGGTAGCCAGCAAAGTTATCTGTTCAAAGCACCAAGAAGAATATTTTTGACACCCTTTATTGTGTATATACCTTAAACAATGAATTGAAGGCACTTTGAAGATTAATTGGAAGGCTAATAAAAATGTGTACATGTTTGTCTATGAGTTACAACCACGACACATGCTTAACCATTTACACATCCTTTGCAAGGAAGTCCTCAAGCACATTGAAAACAATCATGCCAATTACTATCATGCATTGAAAAGAATACTAAAATTCATTGTAGGCAATGGTCATTAGAAATGAATGATAAAGGTACAAAGAGTCTAAAACAAATGAGGGAAAGTGGAGTGACACATATTAAATGATGAGTGGTAAATAAGTTTTCTAGACCCTATTCTCCTAATCTTGGGGAGATTTATGTGACATTTGACAACAAGTAGGGTGATTTGAGAGCTCTAATTCATGACAGTACACACACAATCAGGTTCAACATGCAGAATACGCAACCCCTCCTTCAACATAGGTTAGCCCATACAAATAGGCCATTGGACATAGTTTCTTATACACTTAATCCAAATTAGTACACAAAGAGACCTGGAGGAATGCTCTCAATATAAGATCAGAATGCAACAATGAGGTTTTTAGGTATTATTCAAAAGATGTGCTCTGTGGAAAAGTGCAAAATACTTGAAAGGCAATTTCTTGAATCTTTGACAATTAGTGGCTCCTCCTATGCATTGGAGGTAAGGGAAGAACAAGAGTCTCTAGCACAAGACAACCCAAAGCTAGTGATAGGCAATGAATGGAGATGAAGCTCCACAAATGTTTGTCACCCTTTCCTTTACAACCAAAAGGAATTGGTCAACATTAAGTTTCTGCCACCTTACTGACATCGACAAACTTATGTACGCTTACTGGTCTCATGCATTAATGGAAGCATATGCAGTATTTTCAATAAAACACAGGAACAAACTTATTTCTGGAAGAGTAAAGGAGCTAGTTGAAATGTGTAGTATCTTTATTTTTCGGTAACAAATGATACCCAACTAGTTGCATGGACCTGCAACAGAACAGGATATTGATTCTGAGGATTCCACACAAGAAGATGAGAAGCATGGTGTTGACATAAAACATGGAATGGTGATATGCCTTTCAGCATCTTTCATGGGACAGATCGAGATGATTTTCATAAAGATGATCCTTATTCTAGTGTGCAAAATTGTGGCATTGATTTTATAGAGCACTATTGAGGTCCATGGAAGCATAATTTATAAACTTATTTTATACCTTTTATTGTTTGCAAACAGACTGCACTATTAATATAACATCGTATTTCATTCGATTTAGCACTATAATGAAAACAGAACCCAGGAATACAGTGATTTGTCTTTTTCAAATCTAAATTGTGCAATTGTGCATATGAAGTACATATTGCATTCTCATTTCTTAATTTTGCTGAGGAATTGATCATAGTATCTGCCATATATATATTAGGCCTGCATCCCATGTACCATCCCCTAAAATTTGGTGAACACATCCTCCCATTTCAATTTTCCAAAACTCTGACATGATCCAAGTCAATGTGCCATCAAACAAACCAAGACGAATGCTTCTAGGAAGCACGAAGCAGAAGAAAACCAGAATCCTTTACTGGGGACAATTCTGTAAGATTGCAGAAAACTGAAATTTCTGTCCAAAGCACAGAGCAAAACTTATTTTTTTGGAAGTTCAAACTAGGCCATCCAAAGCTGGGCGAGGAGAAAGAACGTGATAGGAAGCACAGAAGGAATTTAAGCCTCTGATATATGGACAGGCTCTGCATGAAGGGTAATGATTGCATGGCAAAGGCTTGCCAGTAAGATTTTTTGCCGGAAGAGACCCTGCACCAACCGGCTACGTCTGGAATACTGGCATGATTTGAAAGAATATTATAGGAAATTGACCAACACAACAAGGAACATAGATTATTAAGATACCTTAGTGACAAAGACATTTGTCACTAACCTTCAAATATCATATGGGTGGTGTTTCCATAGAGAGGGACTTCCTAGAATTTCTCCTAAGGTGCTGCCCAGTAATATTATGACCTTTTAACAGTAAAATGTTCCATGGGAGGCAGAGTTGTCAGACCTGATGCAGGTTTTCTTATTAACGTGGGAAGAGGGTCATGAATGATATTAGACCAAAGACTTACACGGGTCTCCAATGGTTTTTGTTCCCATTGTGATGGTGACGGTAATGGCGATGGCGATGGTTTTCATTGCACCTTCTGGCCCTAAGGGCCCCTTGAGGTCTGATTGGGTCCTTTATTTTCCCATCAACGTATTGAAATTAGAAAAAGCGGCTTCCCGGAAGCGAAATCCCATTTATCATCATTTCTAAGGGGAACTCTATCCATTCAACATAAATTGGCCCAAAATGATACATCCTAAGCCCTGCCTTCATACAACCATCGCCTTTCACAACAGAATTCCCCTAAACTCCTACGCAAGTACAACTTCAGGGATCCAAGATAAAAAAAATAAAATCTGGGGGAAATCCCAAATCCCATGCCAACGAAAAACTATTTACATGTTCCCACACACAAAATTCTTAAAAGAACAAAAACAACCAGAACGCAATATCGTTAATTTCAATTTTTGCCCGTCCTTGGAATTTGAAAATGTGAGGGACTTACAAAAGAAATACTTCGCACAACAGGCAACGACGCGAGGCATCGCATGGCGCCTCCTACTGGCGGTTTCTCAATCTCCATTTCCTTATCGTTATCATTGTCATTAGAATCGTCCGAATCAGTGTTCATGCATTGTGCTCTTCTTCTACCGTCTTCCTCCATCTTTAGCTTTAGATTAGACTCGTACGACACGGTTCCATTTATCAAATCTCGTCCTTCGTTCCCACAGTCGCCTTCCTTGACACCCATCCTCAATGCTGACCCCCACTTCTTCTTTCCCCTAAATTTAGATAAGTATAATTATCAAAAGACCGACATATATCTTGAAGCAGGGGAGGTATTAACTGGGGAAGGAAATCAGAAGAACACAGCCTGGCTGGAGCAGACCCACATCCGTGATAAAGTTGGTTCTTCATATTGCGCCGCCTAATCCCCAATCTATCAATCTCATCAATCTCTAATCTCCAATCCCGTCGTCGATGGTGTTGACATTGTTGTATGCAGGATGTCCTTGCCCGCACTTCTTCCAAAAAATTGGACTTCCCACCCATCTATCCAATCGGAGACGTCCTCGCCATTTTAGTGATCGCTTTTATTATGTATTAATATAATTGGGGCAGTAAAGGAGACTCCCATACATTCTCGTTTTAAAGTAATCTTGTCTTTATTTTCGGGTGGATGACGGTGAAAGTGTGAAGTTCTGTTTTTTTTCCTTCAGTGTTGGTAGGGAAAACCTAATTTTTGAATGTTGGGCGGTGGGCTCTTGTCTCCTCAACTGGTGGGACGTTGAGATTAGGACGGGAAATGTTGGATAATAATTGGGTATGACCGTTTCTTGGATGCTGGATGCTGGCTTTCTTGGGTTTGCTTGATCAGGATTCAGGGTCGAATATCTCTCCCACGCATGGCAACCTATTATTGTAATAATAATAGTTGTAATGGCGAAGCCAGGCAACTGGTTTTGATTCCACCCAACAATAATTAACTAAATTTGCATAAAGTTGCTCATTATAGAGAGGGATGTGAAGCTTCCAGCATATAAGCCCCTAATAATCATGGAGTCTTGCAGATTTGCAATACAAAATGTGCATTGCAGCTTATAGTGTATGGCTATTAGATATATGAAGAAGTTAAAGGTTCGAATCCTTTCATATTTTTTAATATTTTTATATTTACATATCAATGTTTTTATTGGTTTTTAATTTTTATAAGAAATTTTTATAATATTATTAATTAAATATACAAGAATTTTTTATAATTTTTAGATATAATATATGGAGTTTTGTTTCACACTATAATTTTAGAAGATGACTTTTCAATATTTGATTATTGTTCTCCCATATCATGGAAAAGATGCATTTTTTTTTATTTCTCCTATACAACAAAACTCCCATGACTCTTGATTTTACATCTTGTCACATATCATATGTCTCTTCACTTGTATACTTGGCACCTAACTCTATGATTCTTGATTTACTTACATGACACTTTGCACACTCTCACACTTTATTACATGACACTTGGACTCTTCTCACACATTGACACATACATTAGAGAAATATAACTCACACTCTCTAATCTAATATTTACAAATGTATAATGGGGGTACTTTAACATCTACCAAATAATGTAATATCTCCAAAACCCCCGTATTATATTATTTGGTTTGAATATTTTTAGTTTTCAATCTTCATATTTATCTTTCACCTTAGGTCCATCCATAGACTCTAGTTGTTGACCCTACTTGACAATCTTACACTATGCCTCATCCATTGTCTTGTTTCCTATCTTTTGGAGAAGTCAAACAATTCATTAAACTTTTCTTGAGGCAAAAGACGAAATAATATTTCTTGTGATAATCGCATTGTATCTAAAGCAAATATCTCATCCTTGATAGAAACCATAGCTTCAATTCTATTATGTTTCTTGATGACATACTTTCTATTTCCATTGATGTATTTGATATAAACTATCCTACCTCTCTCAACCAATTGAGCTACTGAGTAATGTTATTTGTTAATTCTGGAACATATAATACATCATTTAGTATGAAATTTGAAAACGGTAAGCTAGGTATAACATTTCCAAATCCTCGCACATGATAAATTTTATCATCTACTATTTTAAGTGGGATGTTTGACGTTGCTTGCAATGAATCAAACTAATGTAAGTTTCTTGTCATGTGATGACTAGCACCTCAATATATGTACCATATGTCTTTTTCTTTTATCATATTTTGATGAGATTCAAGTGATCTAGTTTTATGTCTTTGATAAAAACTTTGATTTTGAAAATTTCTTCTTATATTATTTAACCTTTTGAATTCGTATGATTGTCATGATGGGTTCATTCTTCTTTGTCTTTTATCCATGATATAAATTTCTTCAAAAATTTTAAATTCTTCAAATTAATTCATTTGAAGAAGAATTCCTTATGTTTCCCAAAATATTTTATTTTTTTGCTAGATAATAAGGGGTTGTACTTGGGTCCCCCACCCTTGACAAATTACAACTCTCTTCTTTAGAGCTTGAGAGTTTACAAATAGATACACTTCTCATCTCAATTGAGATGTTTTAGCTATAAACCTCCATTTTACATAAAATGTTTGAATTCTTGATTTTCATTTTATGGATCTTATTAATTTTTTGTATGAATACAAATATTCCAGAATTTCGCATCCTTCTTGACATTTTTCTATAGCAACCTTCACAATACCAAAACTTTGCCTCTACTATCTATGCATTGCATCTTCATAGAGTACTATTTCCAAAACATCATAATATCATAGTCCACTTTACCATATATGGATTGCTAGTTTCCTTCCCGAAATACAAATGCAACCACAAAATTTATAATAAATAGTTTATATGAAAACATGTTAATATTATAAAATAAAGTAGATGTTACCAATGGAAAATATTAAACTAAATCTTAATCATTATTTGATTTAGGCAATCAACATTTTCTTGTTACCTTCAGCTAAACTCACTACTTCCTCTAACCATGGAAAGGAGAATTTAATTTCACAATTCTCAATCAAAATCCCTCTATTGGCTAGTCTATATGCACATTTGTTTCCTTCCCTTAATGTATGTATAAACCTGATTTCTTTATACTTATTACCAAGATCTTGAATTTTCACAATTATCTCTTGTATGTTCCATGGAGCCTTTGCTTTTCTCAAAATTGCATTTATTGCTATGAAAAAATCACCTTCCATCCATACTCTATTCCATTTCATTTGTTTGCATATTTGTAACCCTTCTAAAGCCGCTCAAGCTTCATCTTCATTATTTATCTTAAATCCACTATTGAAAGTGTAATGAGACAAAATATCTCCTTTATTATTTCTAATTATTCCTCCTACTGCTGCTATAGTTAGATTTCCTTTAGATGCTCCATCAAAATTTAATTTTACCAACTCCACATCTGGTGGTTTCTACTTTATATTCTTTACCTTTTTTTGTTTCTCTTGTACCCAACATCATAATTCCATTTAATGACTTCACTCCATATATCAAGGCTCTATATTTCCAGATTAGGGGTTGGGTGAGTTGATAGGGTTGGTTTAGACTCCTCTATGGCTAAACATGTCTTCATTTTCATTACCTCTAAACTACTTTCCTTTCTTTTAAATATTATTCTATTCCTTTCTAGCCATACAATCCAAAGTATTGTATCTTTTGATATATCCCATATTGTCTATAAATCCTCGCTTGTATAAATGACCTACCACTGCTTTAACTATTCTTCAATTTTTTTATTCATCACCATGCATTTATAAAACATATTAAGAATCTATTGCCATAGTTTCTAGACTATTGAGCAATGGCCCAAAATATGGTCTATAAGAGGGGTCATGAAAACCCCTTTTCATAAGGTTATCCTAGGATAGAATTATTCTATGATCTACTAGCCAAACAAAAAATTTGACTTTAGGAATGCTTGGGCTATCTCAAATATCTCCAAATATTCTAGTGATATTATTATTTTGTTGGTGTTTTACATTATATCCACTTCTTGTTGTGTATTTTCCTAAGTCATTCAACTCCCAAATCAATTTATCATTGGCTTCCCTCGAAATAATCATAGTTTTTATCTTTCTACTCAATTGCCTCCTAGCATCAATGTCTTGTATACTTGTAAAAAATCTTCTTTCCATTTGTATCTTCCATCCTAATCCTTGTACAAAATGTTTGAAACCCTATCACCATATTTGTCTTAAATAAATCTCATCCAAGGTCTCAAAACTAGATCTACATTGAGTGGTTTTTATCACACCAAGTTTTTATCCAAATAGATATTTTTTCTCCAGTTTCCACCATCCATCTTAAACCTTTAATCATTAGATTAATAGATTTCTTTAAACCATTCCAAAGAGCAGAACCATTTGGTAGACAAAATGTTGTAAATATTAAACTGGGGTCATGGGGCTCAACATATATACTTAGAAGAATTCTTGCCCTTTGTCTTTAGCTCTCTTTGTACAATCTCTAGATTACTTTTCCCTTAAGAGCTAAGTTTGCATCTGTAAGAACTCTTAAAGCAAGATCTCCCCAAGTTTTATCAATTCACACCTTACTCCATTTCACCAAAGGAAATTTTATTTTATTATGTAAACCTGACCATAAAAAGGATCGCATAATATAGATTAAACTTTTTTCAACTGATTTTGGCATAGTATACAATGACATATAATATGTTGGAATGGCCTATAAGACTAACTTAATTAACTGCACTCTTCATGCTAACGATAACCATCTACCTTTCCAAGTTGATAGTTTATTATGAACTTTACTAGTAATTGTATTCCATAATTCTATCCTCATTCTCCCCTTAATTAAAGATATCCCTAGGTAAGTTGTTGGTAAATTTGCTTCCTCCATTTGAAGTAACCTACAAATTATTGCTTTGATATTAGGTGGAGTGTTAAGGAAGTAAATTTTGGATTTTGTCCTATTAACTTTTTGACATGTTGCTCTTTCTCATTCCTTTAAAAATTAATTCAAAGCTCTGGCCTCATTTATCCTTGTCCTTCCAAAAAGGGTTGTATCATCTACAAACTATTGATGGGTGATGTCAATATTATTACTAACCTTAAGTCCACTTATAATCCCATATCTGTAATATTTCTTTAAGTTCCTACTCAAAACCTCTACCGTGATAATGAGCAAATAAGGAGATAGAGGATCTCTTTGTCTAAGTCCTCTCTTGGATTTAAAATATTCTATTACTAACCCACTTACCAACATTGAATAAGAAACTATAGAGACATAAGTTCTAATCCATCTAACCTATTTCTTCCCAAATCCAAACTTTTCTAAAACTGCAAAAAGAAAATCCCATTTAACCCTATCATAGGCTTTACTCATATCAAGTTTTAAGATCATTGCTTTCTCTTTTCTTGAAGTTGTTGAATGTATAACTTCATGAGCTACTATGATCTTGTCTAGAATTTGTCTTCCTTTCACAAATCCTCCTTGCTCTTCTAAAATAATTTTGTCTAACAATGGTCTTAATTGATTCACCATCACTTTTGAGATAATCTCATATGCCATATTACATAGGCTTATGGGTCTAAACGAATCAAACAATTCATCATCCTTCTTTTTTAGAATTAGGCTATGATATGTTGCATTTATTTTTTATGTATTGTTTTACCATAGACTGTTCCACTGCCACCAATAAAGAATCCTTCATTATATCCCAATTATATTGGTAAAAAGTTGTAGAGAGCCCATTTGGACCTGGGGATTTATCCTTATTAAAAGATAAAATAGTTAAATAAACTTATTCTAGAGTAATAGGCTTCATCAGTTTCCTTGTCTTCATTCGTTATAATTAAAGGTACATCTTGAAGATGTTTATCATTAAGAACTTCAATTTCCTCTGATCCTATAATACTATGGTAAAAATACTGCCTCTTTTATAATTTCACTCTAATATTCAATCCAAACCCCTTCTGTTGATTTAATTCTACTATCTTTGGATGTTTATTTATGCACTAGAGCCATCCTATGAAAACAATTTGTATTTTTATCTCCTTTTAACCAAGTTTATGTTTATTTTAATCTCCATAATTTATCTTCCTTACTCAAAATATTGTGATATTCACTTAGCAACTCCCTTTCCTTTGAGCTTGGATTATTATGATCACCTTTTTGGAATTTTGAAAGTTTATATTTTAGATCTTCTTTCTTCTCAAAAATATTTCCAAATATGTTATTATTTAATTCTTTGATTCTATATGTCATAGATTTAATTTGTTTTGGAATAGCATACAACCCACCATTTCCTAAAGAATTCCATGTTTGTGCTACCATATTAACAAATTGATGATGTTCTTCCCACATATGCTCATATTTAAAAAATGATATTTTTTTAATTCACTTACCACCATTTAACTCTTATTGGCTAGTGACCTGAACCAATCTATGTTAACGTATTAATTTTAGCACAAGTTCCTTCATCTAGCCAATGATCTAAGAGTATGCATTTGTCTAATTTTTTTCTATTAGGTTATGGCCTCTCTTGTTGTTGGTCTATGTATAGTTGTCTTCTTCAAACTCAACCTCCCATAGATTATTTTTTTGAATAAAAGTTGAGAAATCTCTCATACTTTAGGTTAATTTCCTAATTTCCCTAAAATTTTCATCCAACTTGGTTATGGAATTAAAATATCCTATGATCATGAAATGGGTTTCTTGGTTTTTACTTCTCATAAAGGCTTCAATCCCACTTCAAACTTCTAATCTATTCGATCGAGTTGTATGTCTATTGACATTGATAAATATGAAACGAATATTTGTAAAATAACAAGTGACTAATGAGGTTATCCAATGCCTAGTTTTAAGAATGGTTACACAAGAGGTTCTAGAAGGATTCCAACAAGTTCGAATTTACCTTGTTGTTCCTTCATAATCCATAGCATCCCATTTACATCTTACCCATACTGCTTTCATAGTTTTTGAAACTTCCTTTTTTATCATTTTAGTTTCTTGGATATATAGAATATTAGGCTTATTACTTAAACAGAGGTCCCTAATACACCTATGCTTTGAAGGGGCATTAACACCCCTTATACTCCATGAGATGATAATCATGTCTCATTAGGGTCTATTGGCCCCACCTGCGTATTACTAATATTATTTTGTTGTTTGGTAAAGAGAAGTTCAACCAAATTAGTTTGTGTTCCTTTCTCTATATTTGATATTGCTTGCCTGGATCTTGCTTGATAATTTGAGGTTTTTCCTATTTTTTCCTTACCTATATTAGGAGTAGGTCTTATTATTCTATTCCTCAATATTCTTTCACAAAAAAAAAAATCATTATATTTATCCTCTCCTGGCTCTACTATAGAGGCTTTTGACTTGTCCTGCTCATTTTTTGGTATTTATTTATTAATGGCAAAGGTATTAACTTTTAAAACTACATTTTATTTACCATATTTCCCCTAAATGGTGCATGGTACTTCAAGAGAGTCTTCAAAATCTGATGAGACACATTCCTTAGGTTCATCAAGAATGTTCTTCCCTAAATCAGGATCATACTTAATAGACGATCCCTTGTTAATATGTTGAATTTGTTGTATTGTGTCCTCTAAGTTTTGATTTACTTTTTCTTCATAGGTTATCCTCAAAAGAGTTGGTATTTCTTCCAATATCCTTCCTTACCAGTTTCCACCGTTTATTTTCTTTCATTTTTCTAGATCTATTTTTTGGAAGTTGAAAACCATCTTCATCCATATCCATTTTTAAGTTTCTCTTGTAGTTTTTTCTACATATAATTATGTTGGGCTCTTCTTAGGGCATGATCTCTCAATATGCCCCACCTCATGACATATTCTACATCTAAAGATATGTTTTCATAATCTATGGTTTGGATCCACATCTTATCCCTATACTTAAGAATGATTGATTCTAGTAAAGCGTTACTTATATCAATCCTAACGAATATTCAAGCATAAATAGCCAAGAATCCATCTTTCATAGTATCTAAAATCTCAAGGAATTGTTCTAGAGTATTGCCTATTGCCTTGAAGGTATCTATTTCTCAAAATTCAATGGGTAACCCAAACATCCTAACCCATAATGGTACTATGGATAGATTTATATTTTTAGGTTAAAAGCCTTCATACCAATGGGTAAGGAAGAGCCCTGCTCTTCCCATAAACCAAGGACCCCCTTTTAGGATTTTTCTCTTTCTTCCCTATAACAAAAACAACTAGGAAGAAACCTTTGGGGAGAAAGGATAGAATCACTCCTAGAGACTTCCAACTCCTATCAATCCATTTTCTCAAGGTCGAAGCCCCTAGCCAATACCCATTAAATTTATCAAAAACCACTCTATCTTGGAGCAATAAGGATCTCTTTGAGGTACGCTCACTAACCTCTACCACTAGAGATGATTATAAGGATTTAACTATAAATCAATCCATTGAAAGGAAACTAAAACTCAAAATCTATTGAAACTTATCATAATGTCCTATAACAGATATAATATTTGATAAAAAATTATAATAATTTGCATGCAAAATTTCTAAGATAAATAAGGAAAAAAACTTAGTTAAAAAATTATATATCTAGATAGAATGTCTTGCCTCACTAAAGTCCTAGCCCTTCATTGCTCTTCCCATCATTTGAACCCTAGCTAACAAATATTTGCAATTTTGTTTTTCGTGACTTGAAAATCATCGTTGCTCTTGTTTTGGATTGTTGACTTCAAATGGTTGTATCTCCCTAAATATTGCTCATATTTATTCTTTTGACCACTCATTTTAAAGTTAATCAAATTTTGTACAAGTTGATTCAAGAATCAATTGAATCAGATAACCCCTTGAAAAGATATGACTTCTAAAATATGAAACTTTTTTTAGAAAAAAATGACTTAATCCTTCGTGAAGCTATGACAAGATTCAAACCTTATAAATTAATCAGTTTAACTCAAGGTTCCACGAGCCTGGGGGTCGGGTTTCGAGGGACGATGGGGGATGGCAGGCCGATTTTATGGGACAGCTCGGGGACGGCTAGGGGGACGACTGGTATAATACTATAGAAATTGATTTTTTTTTAGAGATTTAGAATAATCTACACATTCAAAATTCTACACCCAACAAAAATGATATTTCATATTAGTAATCAATTATGTAAGTGCAGCCATTCATATGCATATTAGTTACTAACACATAAGTGCAGCCATAATTGAGTCATTTTCATATTCATATTAGTTACTAATTGCAGCCATTTAATTGTTTCAAGTTCAACAACTATAACTTGAAGGTTCAGCCAAGAATATCAAGTGCAAACAATGTTCAAACTTCAAACAGTCATCATTTTAAGTAATAACAACCATCATTTTTTCATTTTTTTAAATTTTCAGTCACTAACTGTTTAAATATGATAACAATAAGAAATCTGAAAAACTCATAGTATCAATGCTCATTTACAACAAAAAGACTCAAAAGAGTATATAATGTACATCACAAAACTAAATTAGTAAACACTAAAATAGTAAAAATAGGAATGAGACTGTATGGAACTCATATGGAACTTTTGTTTGGCTATCACTATCAAAATTTGTATCACTATTTGATGAGCTGACCTCATCATCTAAGTGAAGATCCTCCAATGAAACTCCAACCAACCCCTCATGACTCTCATCCTCATTAATTTGTCCTGCATCCTCTATATAAACATCCCATCATGTAGCTAGAGATTGCTTGTACTCTAGCTTAACTCTCACAAAGACGAAGAGAGCTATGCACTACAACTAGCTTCTCCGTTATGCGAGAGGTAAGCCTATTCCTCCTCACATTGTGGATAAAGTTGTATGTAGACCAATTCCTCTCAACGGTAAAGAAACTAGAAACCTATGAAAGAACCCTAATTGTAAAGTTTTTCAAGTTAGGTGTGTTGTCCCCATATAGTTGCCACCATCCAATGGGATTTCTTTGGGCAATGGTAGCCCTATCCTCCCTACACTTTGGGTGGCTAAAGCGAGGGCCCTCGAGATTAGCAAATTTGATCCATTCATCTCTAAGATTTGAGCCCTCCTCCCTCGCATACATCTTTCTAAGGGCATCCAAAAACCCTTCTCTCACCTCTAGATCCTCATGGGGAAGCACTCTCCCAAGCCTAGGCTCATACCACTTTGGATTTACTACATATGCTGCCATATGAAGGGGGGTGTTCATCATATCTCACCTCCTATGTATAATAGGCCTGATGTAGACCTCATAGAATATTAGGGATGGATCTCTAGCAGAAATGACTTTTTTAATCTCCCCCAACATGCTGTCAAAAGTCTTATAAATTTCTCCTAGACTATGAGCATCTATGTCAACATATCTGATGACAACAACAATTGGGGTAACAAAAGACACAATATACCTACAAGAAATCAAAAACAAAATTAAAAATTTAGAAACTTAGACTATATGTCACATTGTCATATGAGCAATCAAATTTGAAACAAAAAAATGAAAATTGAAAAATCATAAATGACATTTTGGTTTCTTACTTGGCTTGAGTCCACCAACTATCATATAATGTTTTGTCTCTATTTTTCCCCTCCTCTGTCCTTTATTCTGGCCACCTCTTCCACTCTGTGCATACTACCATGGATTGTAGAGCATCTTGCACCTCAATCATCCTCTCCAATAAAATAAAGTAGGTGGCGTATCTAGTGTCTCCTGGTTTGATGAACTCCTTTGAGAAGGACCAAAAGAGGGCTAACGAAGTGTGATGGTTGCAAATGAACATTTGTATATCTTTGGCTTGTGCAACCATAGCCTTCACCCAATCTATCCTCTCAATGTCCTTCAATGCATTGTTCAATGCATGAACACAACACGAGGTCCAAAAAATATGTTTATATTCTTGTTTTATCATTTTCCTTGCACGTTGGTAAATAGGGGCTACATATGTAACTACCTATAGTGTACAGCAAAAATGGTCTCATTTAACAATTAACAACCATTTAGAGTCTAGATTTATAATTTTAAAATTTAAAGATCTTGATTTTCATAAGAAAATCAAAAATAAAAATAAAAGTTAAAAGCAAAATGGAAATTGTTGAATTGATTACCTGTACAACATTGGAGGCTCCAACCTCCTCAATAGCCTCCTTCAACTGAAGGAACTAAAACTCAGCATCTTTGTTTTTCCCCGTGCAATCAATGGCTTTAAGAAAATAGGGACCTACTTTACATGTGACAATGATATTGATGAGTGGACGTTGACGAATATCAGTCCACCCATCAATGATGATAGAACATCCATGAGTCAACCATGTGTTCCTCATCTGCTCCATAACCACACTGTATTTGGAATAGTGTTTGTCTAAAAGAGAGGTATGCAACCTAGTTTCTCCAAGTGATAGATATGAAGTCCTTGCCTTGGCTATTTGTCTTACTACGTCCTTGAAATAGGGGGAGCGTGCAATATGGAAAGGCAACCCATGTGCAAAAAATAATTTTGCTATAGCATCATCTGCTTCTTCTCTTCCTTGTACATTAAAAATCTCATTTATGGTTCATTTTCTTTGAGGGCAGCGGTGGCATACTAGATGTTTAGATTGATTCTTGTGGCTATTTTGAGGAGGCCCCAATGTCCTCTCTAAATATTGGCCAGTTTTAGATAAAGGTAAGCCACAAATTTTAAATATAGTCTCTTGCACAATCTTATGGACTTCATTAACTTGTGCCTAGGTCATTTTTTGGCAAGCCCTAACCCCTGTTCCTGCCTTATCCATGAGATGAGACTCAACCCTAGTATAGCTGCCCTTAAATATAGTTTTTCAAATATTACACAACCATGTTCTTGAGCCCCCAAAATGTTTTTTCCTTGGTCACAGTTAGTTACAAATTGCAGTAGAGGTTTTTTGATACTAAATGAACCCTTGGCATATTCTTTTAAAAACGAAGATAGGCATTCAAAACTGGGTTGAGAAGCATTGTTATCCCCGTTGGAATTTTAGGGTTGGATGGTAGAGGATGAATCCCTAATAACAGTAGCATTCATGTTTATATTTTGATACTCAGTTTGGTTTCCCTTCTCCAAATTAACCTCAAATGAACTAGATGCACTGTTGGCCATGTTTTATGTTGAAATTAAAATATAAAATTTGAAAACAGCTTGGAAGAGGTTAATTTTTTTTTAAAACCTAGTGATGTTGTTGTCTGCTAGTGTTATTGTTGTTTTTTCTATTGTTGGTTGCTAGTGTTGTTGTTATCTCTGCCCTTGTTGTCTGCTATTGCTACTTCCTTTTGTTGTTGCTTGTTGTTGTTATGCTACCCTTGTTGCCTACTGTTGATGCCTCCTTTTGCTCTCCCAGTTCTCTTTTTGTTCTTCACTCGAGTTGAAATATGAGTAAGTATGAGAAATTTTTTTGTTTTCACTTTATATGTTTCTTTTAGGTTTATGGTTTGGGGGAGGGGGTGAGACTTAAAATGGGTTCAATCCCTACCTTTTTTTTATTATTTTTTTGGTTTCCCCTTTGGGGGAGGATGCCCAGTCATGGGGGATGACTGGGCCCCATAGGGGATGCTCAGGTCATCCCTAGGGACGGATGGCCGTCCCCAAGGATGTCCCAAAAAAAGGGACGTCCCGAGGATGGGAGACCATAGGCCTCAGCCATCCCGAGGATGTTTCCCAATCATCCCTCAAAAAGGGGGATGGGGGAAAATGTCCCCTTTATCGTCCCTTCATGCTAGGAGATTGGGGGAACGGGGGGACGCGTCCCTATGGAACACTGGTTTAAATTAATGTCTTCTAAATTATATTAAACAATATCCTTTAATCAATTTTGAATCTTTAATCTTTAATCAAGCAATCATCTTCTTGTAACTCCAAATTTAATTTCTTCACATTTCAAATTTTAAATTCTTCAAAATCAACAATCTCCAAATTATCAAACAATCAACAACCTTCAAATTATTATTTTCAAATCAAAATTTTAATTTAAATCTTCAAATTTATCATTTTCCTTCTTATAACTCCCAAATTATCAAATTTCAATTTTCACAAAAAATAATATCAATTAATCAGTCCTTCCATTCATCCTCCACTTATCTTCATCAATTCATTCATCTCTCCAAACTATTTTTAATTTTTAAATTTCAAATAATTCTTTCCCTTATAACTCTTATTCATCAATTTATTCTATCTCCAAGGTTATACCTTATAAAATCAAATTTTAAATTTATTTCAAATAACCTTATAACTCCAAATAAAAAATTAGGCACCCAAAATATTAAATAATGTTACTCCAAATATGTAACACTTACCTTAACCTCGTCCAAAAATTGAATTGCCTAGTCTGGTGTCTTCTGATATGTGAGGACTATATTTCGTTAGGCATTCCAAATAGTTTCACCATGCAAATTCCTTGGTGCTCTTCCTTATAAATTTATAATGGTTTTTCTTCCATTCAAATCACTACCACATGTTCATCATAGGTTCTCATGGCTCTCAACTTTTGGTTATTCATTGGGTCATTATCTTTGCTCAACTTCACAGGCTCCTCGTATTTACTTTAGACACTCAGTATATCATAGATTCCTCTAGATTAGACTTAACATCACATAGGTGCTATGCCTTTGTTGATTCTCTACACTTAGGCTTATGAGTTCTCACAACAATAACATCTTTGAATGGATACTTCATTCTTATGCTCTTCGTTCTTGTTGACTTATCCTCTTGTATTCGATAACAATTCGCTTTATCTTCTCAACTTAGCAAAATCTTCAATGTTCTATGGATTGCAAACAACATGTAACAATAACATAATAATTTCATCTAACAAATTTCTAGCAACTTAGCAAATCTTCTCCTAAAACATTTGTCCAACATTCTCAATATTATTTTGCTTTATGTCCAGTTTTGGAGTATAGCTCCAATAATCTTTTGACATCTTCTTCAAAATAAATTCAATCAATATATCCTCCAAATTTTATCTTTAAATTGTTTTTGGCCACTAGCCTAATTCTCCGATTTCTCTCCAACAATCAATTTGTAATCTTTCAATCAATTTGAGCGACCAACTCTATTATTCTCAAACTTCCTCCACGAATCTTCAAATCACAATTTGGCCAAAGTCCAACTTTGATACCACTATTGGATTTTTAGCCATATTAAATCATAGGTCCACTTTCCAAGATCTAATATAAATCATAATATTGAAGCATATAATTCTCTAACCAATATGAATCAATCACATTCATAACAATATTTTAGAATAATAAAGCTCACAATATTATTGATCAAATATACAAGATCTTTGTTACAATTTTCAGATACAATACATGGAGCTTTGTCTCCATAATATAACCTTAGAAAATGACTCTTCAATACTTGACTATTGCTCTCCTCACGTATTTGAAAGATGCATCCTGTATTATTCCTCACATATGACAAAACTCTCATGACTCTTGATTTTATATCTTGCCACATATCATGTGTCTCTTCACTTGTATACTTGACACCTAACTCTATGACTCTTGACTTACTTACGTGATACTTCGCACACTTACGCATTTTATTACAAAACACTTTGACTCTTCTCACATATTGACACATACATTAGAGAAATAAAACTCACACTCCCTAATCTAATATTTACAATTATATAAATGTATCATAGGGTGCTTTAACATCTACAAAATAATGTAATATCTCCGACAACATTTCTAATATAGTACTTAAGAAAATTATAGATATATATATATATATATATTTACAATAATTTTAATGTAAATTAATTTATATTTGATTGTAAAAATATAAAATAAAATAATATTGTTTGTTGTCTTGAATAAAATTAGATTATGCATTTTTAACGATGTTAGTTTAATATTAATGAATCTTAACATTTTTCTAAAGATTTTTCATGATTCTTCTCAAATTTAAGGACAATCAAATAGGTATACTTTAAATTTTTATTTTTAATATAAAACTATTAAAATTTGACTTTAAATATGAAAATTAATGTTATTTTTTTATTTTTTAAATTTTGTAATTGTCTCAACTAGCTCCCTTGGTTATAAATAGGGAATTTTTTGAAGAAAAATAGCCATATATTTACACATATTTGTCTAATATATACGATTCTTATGCCATTGTGTGTGGAATTTGAAGAGCTTTGAAATGAGTGGTCATACAAAATAATCTATATAGTATTGAGGGAGATACAACCATGTAAAGATGACCATTTAGAACAAGGGATTTATTTTTCAAAAAATATCCAATTCAAATGATTATTGGACCAATTTGTGCATAACTTGAAGAGTTTTAAAGTGAGTGGTCATTTGAAGGAATATGATAAATATTGAGGGAGATGCGACCCTGTGAAGTCGGCCATCTGGAATAAGGGTAGTGATGACTATTCAAGTCACAGGAAAAGAAATTATATATGTCTATCAACTAGGGTTTAGATGTTGGAGGATCAATGGAGGTCTAGGGCATAAATGAGGTAGGACATTATGTCTAGGCATAAAATTGTTTTAGCTAGGTTTTATTTATCCCTTAATTTTCTTCAAAGTTTTACATGTAAATTATTGTAGGTTTATTTTCAAATAATATAACCACTATAGGATATATTGGTAAAATTTAGTAGACATCGAGTTATAGTGTCCCTCCCATGGACTAATTTATAGCTAAATATTTAGAATAATCCCTAGTAGTAGAGGTTAGGGAGGACCTCATAGAGTATCGATCTCATTGCTCAAAGAGAAGGTAGTCATTGGTAAATTTAATGGGTCTTGGCAAAAGGCTTCAACTCTAAGAAAATGGATTAATAGGATATGGAAGTTTCCAAGAGTGAGTCTATCCTTTATTGCTAAAGGTTTCTTCCTAGCCATTTTTTATTTTAGGGAGGAAAGGGATATAATCCTAAAAGGGGACCTTCGTTTATGGGAAGAACAAGACTCTTCCTTACCCACTAATTTGAAGGCCTTGCATATGAAAATGTAAATCTATCCCTAGTACCAATATAGGTTAGGATGTATGAGTTGCTCATTTTCTATGAAATGGATACCTTTAAGGCAATAGGCAACACTTTAGGAGAATTCCTTGAGATTTCATAAACTCTAAAAGATAGAGTCTTGGCTATTTATGCCCAAATATTGCTCATTATTGATATTAGTAAACCTTTACCACAATTAATCATTCTTAAGTATGGGAGTAATTTATGGACCTAAACCATGGATTATAAAAATATATCTTTCAGATATAGAATATGTCATGATATCGGGCATATTGAGAGATCATGCATTGAGAAGAGTCTAGCAAAAATATATGTAAAAAAACACAAGAGAAACTTACAAATGGATATGGATGAGGATGGTTTTAAATTTCCAAACAATAGGTCTAGACATATGAAAGTAAATAAATAATTGAGACTAGTAAGTAAGGATGTTGGAATAAACATAAATTCTTTTGAGGCTTTAGCCTATGAAGAAAATTAACATTAGAGCTTAGAGGACATGGTACAACAGAATCAAAATATTAACAAGGAATTGTCTACTCAGTCTGAACTTGATTTAGAGATGAAAATTTATACTAAAACTAAGTAATACTCCTCATTAGATTTTGAACTCTTTTGAAGTACCATCCACCATTCATGAGAAGGAAAGTGGTAGAGAAAACCCAGTACCATGAACAAGTAAATACCAAAAAATGAGTTGGATAAATCAAAAGCTTCTATAGCAAAGCTAGGAGAGGATATATCTAATGAAAAGGAAAGTTGTGAAAGAATATTGAGGAATAGAGTAATAATACCTACACTCGATACTAATAAGGAAAAAGAGGAAAAACTTCAAATTATTAAGTGAGATTCAAGGAAGTAAGAGCAAACATATATAAAGGAACACAATCTAATTTGGCTTTTTCCATTGAGTTTACATAGGTTTTTATGAGGGATCCCAGTTCCATCATAGTGAGTGGGATTTGAACCTTGGACCTACCAAAGAGAGGCCAAATCCCTTACCACTATAGTAAGCTTGCAGCTATCACAATCTAAGTTGGTTCAACTTCTCTTTACCAAACAATAAAATGATATTGGCAATTCACAAGAGGGGCCAACATCCTTTAATGAGACATTATTACCATCTTATGGAATATAAGGGGCATTAATTTCCCCTCAAAGCAAAGGTGTATAGGGGATATCTTTGTTTAAGTAATAGTTTTGATATATTTTGTATCCAATAAACTAAAATAACAAAGGAAGAAAATTCTAAAACCATGAAAGCAGTACGGGAAAGATGTGAATAAGATGCTATGGATTTAGGAGTAGCAAGGGAAATTTTAATATGTTGGAATCTAGTTAGAACCCCCTATGAAACCATTCATAAAACTAGGCATAAGATAACCTCATTAGTCACATGCTACTTTGCATATATTTATTTCATCCTTGATGTATCTACAACTTAATCAAAAAAATCAAAAGTATAGAGTGGGATTAAAGCCTTTATGAGAATTAAAGATCAATAAACCTCATTCATGATCATAAGAGATTTTGATGCCATAACCAAGCTAGATGAAAAATTAGGGGAGTTATAAAAATGATTAAAAGTATGATAGATTTCTCAACTTCCATTCAAAACAATAATCTATGGGAGGTTGAGTTTGAAGAGGACAACTATAAATGGACGAAAAACAAGGTAGACTAGAACCTGATAGAAGAAAATTTGGATAGATGCATACTCTTAAATCATTAGCTAGATGAAGGGACTTGTGATAAAATTAAAACCTTGATAAGGTTTGGTTTAGATCACTGGTCAATAAGAGTTAAAATTGGGGTAAGTGAATTAGAAAATATATCATATTTTAAACATGAGCAGATGCGGGATGACCATCCTCGGCTTGTTGATATGATAGTGCAAACATGGAGTTATTTAGGAAATGATGGGTTGTATACACTTCCAAAATATATTTTTTTGTTGGATAACAAGGGGTTGTACTCAAGTACCACACCCTCAAAAGTGCTACAAGAAGTACATCCAATTATAACAGATGAAAACAATAACAAATTTATGGAGCCTATTACTTTGAAATAAGTTCATTGAACTTTTGTTTTTTATAAGGATAAATCCTCTTGATCTAGATAGACTCTTTGTAGCATTCTATTACCATAATTGGGAAATAGTGAAGGATTCTTTATTGGTGGTATTGGAACATTCTAGGGTAAATTAGTACATACCTTATAAATAAATGCAACATATCTTACCTTGATTAAAAAAAAATGATGCATAATTGTTTGATTCATTCAAACCCATAAGCCTATATAATATGGCATACAAGATAATCTTCAAAGTGATGACAAATTAGTTAAGACCACTAGTAGACAAAATTATTTCATAAGAACAAGGAAAATTTGTAAAAGGGAGATAAATTTTGGACAAGATCATACTAGCTCATGAAGTAATGCGTTCACTAGCTTCTAAAAAAGAGAGTAATGATTTTAGAACTTGATATGAATAAAGCCTATGATAGGGTTAAATGAGATTTTTTTTTGTAGTATTAGAAAATTTGAATTTGGGAAGAAATGGGTAAGATGGATTAAAGCTTGTGCCTTTGTAGTATCATATTAAGTGTCGATCAATGGGCTATTAATAGAATCATTTAAAGCCAAGAGGGGTTTTAAACAGGGGGATCATTTGTCACCATATCTATTCATTATTATGGTAGAGGTATTGGGAAGGAACCTGAAGAATACATACAAAGATAAGATAATAGGCAGACTTAAGGCTAGTAATAACATCGACAACATCATCCATAAAAAAATTATAAATGATACAACCTTTATGGGAGGGAAAGGAAAAACAAGGTCAAAGCTTTGAATAAATTATTAAAGGAATATGAAATAACATCTAGTTAAAAGTTTAATTGGAAAAAATCTAAAATTTACTTCCTAAACACTCTAGCTAGAATCAAAGCAGGGATATGCAAGTTACTTCAAATGGAGGAGGCAAATTTGCCAACAACATATCTAGGGATACCTTTATTTGAGGGAATAATGACGTTATAAATGTGGAATCTAGTTATAAGTAAAGTTTAAAATAAACTACCAACACAGAAAGGTATATGGTTATTGTTAGTAGGAAGAGTCTAGATAATTAAATTAGTCTTATAGGTCATTCCAATATATTATATGTCCTCGTATATTATGTCAAAACCATTAGAATATTTTTTAATCTATGTTATGCGATCATTTATTTTGTCAGAACTACATGATAAAAGAAAATTTCCTTTGATGAAATGGAGCAAGGTGTGTGATGATAAAATTAGGGGAGGTCTTGATTTAAGAGTTCTTATGGATGCAAACTTATATCTAAGGGGGGAAGTAATTTAGAGATTGTACAAAGATTCAAAGACAATGGACAAGAATTCTTCTAAGTATGTTGAGCCCAATGACCCAAGATTAATATTTACTACATTATCACTACCATATGGTTCTACACTATGGAACGATTTAAAAAAATCAATTGATCTAGTGATTAAAGATCTAAGACGAGTGATAAAAATATTTGTTTGGATGGATACTTGTGATAAAAGACCACTCAGTCTAGATCCAATTTTGAAAGGATCAAGAATGAATATACAAATGGAAATAATATTTTTTTACAAGGATATTGGACATTGTTGCTAGGAGGCAATTAAGCAGAATGATAACAATAGTGATTATTCCAAGGGGAGTGGAGGATAAGTTGATATGAGAGTTGAATAGCTCAAGAGAATACACAACAATAAGCATATACACTACACCAAAAAAAAGGCTTTAATGACACTTTAAACCACCCTTAAAGACCTTTAAAGGCAGTTTTTCAACTGTTGTCTATGAGGGCATCATAAAAATTTTACGACATACGACGACGACTAAAAACCACCTTAAAGAACCACCCTCTTAGGATTTAAAAGGCCGGTTAATAACCGCACTCTTAGGACTACAAGGGCATTTTGAACTATCATATTAGGACTAAGAGGGCGATTATTAATTGCTCTCTTAGGGTTAATCCTCTTAGGACTAAACCACCATCTTAGGGTGACCTAGGAGGGCGGTTATAAATCACCCTCTTAGGGAAAATAGGGCGATTTATAACCACCCTCTTATGGTCCCACTCAAAAAATATAAAGGAGACGATCCATGTTGGAGGGATGATGTCATCAAATAAGTTATGTTAATGATTATAAAGAGCCTATGACTCTTGATTCAACACTCTCTTAGTAGAAACAATTTTGCTAGTGCTTGTTTTAATTCCATGATCAAGGCCCAAGAGTTTGCAAACTTTACAAAGCTACTTGATAATAAACAAGATCTCACACATGCTGCTAGTTCTTTGAGAATCAATCAATTTATACTCAACAACATAAAACAATTCTCTTTGTGGTATCAAGTTGAAAAACACCACCCACGGTCCCTACGACATCAATGTATTTATATGAACTCATCCTCCTAATCAAAGCTTAGAAGCTGTCAAGCAGACACTGTAACAGGACTAACAATGAGATCTTGCATGTACGGTCAACACATTGTCTTCCTTATCCAATGGTATTTTATTATCACAATCAATCAAGTAAGATGGATTGAGAGTAAATCATAATGACAATGATGAACGTTGTTCTTTATATTAAACCAAAAGGAGGTTTTTCAGGCGACTCATGCATCCATTTTGTTCAGTTTGTTTATCGACATCAAAGAGCAACTACTTATGGTCTCAAGTTACAAATACCACCCATACAATGTAAGGATAAATTTTCTACAAATATTTATCAACTTTTTAAATTAAATGTCATTCCTTTTATCTTGAAAACAAAAGATATATTGAAAAATTCCAACTTTACAAATCATATGCCCTGAATAACACCCCTATGAGTTAGTATCCTGTTACCTACATATCGTCAAAACCACTTACCCTTCATTTCCATGTTAATCACCTCAATAACTTATCCTAATATTTTTTAAGTATATATATATTTTCCTAGCTGTACGAAACAACTTCGTGTTCATGTTGCCCCAACTTCAAGAAATTTTCATAGACCAACTCTACAATAGGATTATTTAATTGAGGTCCATCATGATGTGGTGTTGCAGGAAGGTGAGACACTTACCATAGTAATCATCCAAGTTCAAAATGTGATAAGCATCCCCCCATGTTCAACTGGTTGTCCAACTAATACAGTCAGGTATATGGTAAAAAAATTGACATTTCCATGATTCAAAGATCCTATGGATGTATAAAGAGATGGTTGATTTATTTTGTATAGCTCTCAATTTCAGGGGTCGTGGTTGGGAGGAGACTGCCCATCCCTATACGTCGGTCATAGGGATTTATCGCAATAACCAAATCTAAAAAAAAAAAGAGTGCAAAGATAGAGTAGCCAACCTCAATGGGCATTAACTTTTACAATTAAGAAACTAAACAAAAAATATCACTCAATTAAAAAAATTCATAAAGTTCGTATATATGTATATAAAGAAAATATTGGGGAAGGCCATTGTGGGAATGAAAAGTATGAATAGCTTTCCTGTAAGGAGCATTCTCGTCCTTAGATGGCACTGTATCTCATGTTGGGCCCTTACTTCCTCCCTATTTTTGAATGCTCCTTCTTCAACCACTTATCCTTTTCAGGTTTGTAAAATCGTACATGAAGTACAAACTGGAGTGTAAGGTGAAAGTCCATTACACATATAATGAGTGCTACCTCAACAATTTCAAGATTGTAACCATAAGTTTGCAAGACCTGCTTATGGATATATACTTGCAAAACCTAAAAATATAAAGATTGTTATGAAGAGAATATGAACTAGTCATGTGGAACAAGAAACTACATTGAACAAACACAATTTTACATGGTGCAAGGACTTTGCAATCCAGTTTGACTACATCAAAATGGGGCTTAGCATAAGAGTGGAGAATATTATTGTGTCCAAAAGTTGCTAAGAATTGAAATTGATGCCAGTGTTGTGATGATTTTGTATTTATGGCTTGTGTTGGCAAACAAAATGATTGTTTGTTGCAAATTTGAACAAAGAGTCATAGGTTCTATTCCTTCCACCTCCACCTGATTGTATTCAAACTTCAAACTTCAATATTTTACATGCAAAACATTTATAATGTAGAAGAATTTAATAGTTTATTCTCCTTTTCAATTAATAGAATAACTGACATAATTCCCACATAATTGGCTAATAGCCAAAGACAAAAAATTTACAAAATCGTGACAATTCTAGGGAATGTTCTACATTATTATTACAAAAAACAATCTCATAAAAATGTAAACATAACTATAATAAACAATGGTTGTTCACCAAAAGCGAGGCCTTTCACTTACATTAAGTTTTCCACTCCTTGTACAAGAAAAAACATATCCATCACCTCATATGAAGGACAATCAGTTAAAAATTTATAGGGATATATGAAATGAGTGAAAGTTATTGACACCAATTTCCATATCGTCTTTTCTGTATTCTTTTGTTTATTAAACCCTTTATTGCCTTCACGTCCTATCAAACAATAATGACAAGAATGTAGTTAGTTAGTTTTTATATTCAATTTATACCTAATGAGGCTACCATGAATTTATGTAATACCCTTTCACTTGGCTAGTGTATAGGACATGGTGTGGAGCATCCTCTAGGTGTTGACATGAGATCTTCCTCACTTGAAGAGGAATTTTGAGGTTTTTAAAACCAGATTGTTGAATGCTCCTTTTTCAACCACTTATTCTTTTCATGTTTGTAAACTCATACATGAAGTACAAACTGAAGTGTGAGGTGAAAGTCCATTACACATTTAGTGAGTGCTACCTCAACAATTTCAAGATTGTAACCATAAGTTTGCAAGACCTGCTTATGGATATATACTTGTAAAACCTAAAAATATAAAGATTGTTATGAAGAGAATGTGAACTATCATGTGGAACAAGAAACTACATTGAACAAACACAATTTTACATGGTGCAAGGACTTTGCAATCCAGTTTGACTACATCAAAATGGGGCTTAGCATAAGAGTGGAGAAGATTATTATGTCCAAAAGTTGCTAAGAATTGAAATTGATGCCAGTGTTGTGATGATTTTGTATTTATGGCTTGTGTTGGCAAACAAAATGATTGTTTGTTGTAAATTTGAACAAAGAGTCATAGGTTCTATTCCTTCCACCTCCACCTGGTTGTATTCAAACTTCAAACTTCAATATTTTACGTGCAAAAAATTTATAATGTAGAAGAATTTAATAGTTTATTCTCCTTTTCAATTAATAGAATAACTGACATAATTCCCACATAATTGGCTAATAGCCAAAGACAAAAAATTTACAAAATCGTGACAATTCTAGGGAATGTTCTACATTATTATTACAAAAAACAATCTCATAAAAATGTAAACATAACTATAATAAACAATGGTTGTTCACCAAAAGCGAGGCCTTTCACTTACATTAAGTTTTCCACTCCTTGTACAAGAAAAAACATATCCATCACCTCATATGAAGGACAATCAGTTAAAAATTTATAGGGATATATGAAATGAGTGAAAGTTATTGACACCAATTTCCATATCGTCTTTTCTGTATTCTTTTGTTTATTCAAACCCTTTATTGCCTTCACGTCCTATCAAACAATAATGACAAGAATGTAGTTAGTTTTTATATTCAATTTATACCTAATGAGGCTACCATGAATTTATGTAATACCCTTTCACTTGGCTAGTGTATAGGATATGGTGTGGAGCATCCTCTAGGTGTTGACATGAGATCTTCCTCACTTGAAGAGGAATTTTGAGGTTTTTAAAACCAGATTGTTGAATGCTCCTTTTTCAACCACTTATTCTTTTCATGTTTGTAAACTCATACATGAAGTACAAACTGAAGTGTGAGGTGAAAGTCCATTACACATTTAATGAGTGCTACCTCAACAATTTCAAGATTGTAACCATAAGTTTGCAAGACCTGCTTATGGATATATACTTGTAAAACCTAAAAATATAAAGATTGTTATGAAGAGAATGTGAACTAGTCATGTGGAACAAGAAACTACATTGAACAAACACAATTTTACATGGTGCAAGGACTTTGCAATCCAGTTTGACTACATCAAAATGGGGCTTAGCATAAGAGTGGAGAAGATTATTGTGTCCAAACATTGCTAAGAATTGAAATTGATGCCAATGTTGTGATGATTTTGCATTTATGGCTTGTGTTGGCAAACAAAATGATTGTTTGTTGTAAATTTGAACAAAGAGTCATAGGTTCTATTCCTTCCACCTCCACCTGATTGTATTCAAACTTCAAACTTCAATATTTTACGTGCAAACAATTTATAATGTAGAAGAATTTAATAGTTTATTCTCATTTTCAATTAATAGGATAACTGACATAATTCCCACATAATTGGCTAATAGCCAAAGACAAAAAATTTACAAAATCGTGACAATTCTAGGGAATGTTCTACATTATTATTACAAAAAACAATCTCTCAAAAATGTAAACATAACTATAATAAACAATGGTTGTTCACCAAAAGCGATACCTTTCACTTACATTAAGTTTTCCACTCCTTGTACAAGAAAAAACATATCCATCACCTCATATGAAGGACGATCAGTTAAAAATTTATAGGGATATATGAAATGAGTGAAAGTTATTGACACCAATTTCCATATCGTCTTTTCTGTATTCTTTTGTTTATTCAAACCCTTTATTGCCTTCATGTCCTATCAAACAATAATGACAAGAATGTAGTTAGTTAGTTTTTATATTCAATTTGTACCTAATGAGGCTACCATGAATTTATGTAATACCCTTTCACTTGATTGGTGTATAGGACATGGTGTGGAGCATCCTCCAGGTGTTGACATGAGATCTTCCTCACTTGAAGAGGAATTTTGAGGTTTTTAAAACCAAATTGTTGAATGCTCCTTTTTCAACCACTTATTCTTTTCATGTTTGTAAACTCATACATGAAGTACAAACTGAAGTGTGAGGTAAAAGTCCATTACACATTTAATGAGTTCTACCTCAACAATTTCAAGATTGTAACCATAAGTTTCTGCTTATGGACATATACATGTAAAACCTAAAAATATAAAGACTATTATGAAGGGAATGTGAACTAGTCATGTGGAATAAGAACCTACATTGAACAAAAACAATTTTACATGATGCAAGGACTTTACAATCCAGTTTGACTACATCAAAATGGGACTTAGCAAAAGAGTGAAGAATATTATTGTGTCTAAAAGTTGCTAATAATTGAAATTGATGCCAATGTTGTGATGCTTTTGTATTTATGGCTTGTGCTAGAAAACAAAATGATTATCTGTTGCAAAGTTGAATAAAGAAGCATAGGTTCTATTCCTGTCACCTCCACCTGGTTGTATTCAAAATTTAAACTTCAATACTTTACGCGCAGAAAATTTATAATATAGAAAAATTTAATAGTTTATTCTCTTTTTCTATTAATAGAATAGCTGACATAATTCCCACATAATTGGCTAATAGCCAAAGACAAGAAATTAACAAAATCATGACAATTCCAAACAATGTTTAAAAACTCAAGATATTTTTATGTTGTACCTTGGACCATTGTTTGATTCCTCTACATCAATTAGCGTTATCATAAACTGCTTTGATGCAAAATGTAGAGCCCCAACAACGTACAAACTCTTTTGATCATCATAAGCAGGTAGTCTCTTAGCCAAAAGGGTCTCTCTATAAATGGAACATAGACATTAGTTCTTCAAAAATTTAGAAAACAACACATGCAACATACTATCCTATTCCAAGACAGAAGTAGCCTGACGAACATCAGTTTCTCAAGCCTTTAATTCCCACAAGCCACAATAGTAGTACAAAATCCTGACATATGGTTTGCAAGCTGTCCTAAATAAGCAGTAAGCAATCGTTGTTCACGTTGCCTTAAAGTATATTGACCAACAGATAGCAAAACAACACAAATATTGGTAGACCTACAACTTAAACTAACAAGTTGATTTCTATTGAAAATGAAACCTCAAGCATTATATGTACATATAGATCTAAAGGTGCACTATCTATTTGAAATTGGACTAATCACAGGGACTAAGTACCATCCCAACTATGTATGGTCGATTCCTCGAAAATGGAAATAATCTATACATCCCATATAATTAAGGAAATTCCTCCTTTCTACGTTTTATGATGATAAACCACTAAGTCTAAACCACTAAGCCACCTCTGGATATCTTGACTGTAAACATATGATTAACAGTGTCTTTCAATTCAAAGAGATATGTATCTCCCACTTTAAGTTGATTGTCCATAGCAAAGTATTTCCAGCTTGAGTCAAAAGACATAATACTTATCTAAGGTTTGAATCTAGCTGGAAATACTTTGCTATGGATAATCAACTTAAAGTGGGAGATACATGTCTCTTTGAATTGAAAGACATTGTTAATCATATGTTTACAGTCAAGATATCCAGAGGTGGCTTAGTGGTTTAGACTTAGTGGTTTATCATCATAAAACGTAGAAAGGAGGAATTTCCTTAATTATATGGGATGCATAAATTGCTTCTATTTTCTAGGAAATCAACCATTCATATCTAGGATGGTACTTTGTCCCTATGATTAGTCCAATTGCAAATAGATAGTGCACCTTTAGATCTATCTGTACATATAATGCTTGAGGATTCATTTTCAATAGAAATCAGATAATAGTGTTATATTGGTAGATCTAGGACTTAAACTAACAAGTTGTTGCCCCTTCCTCGCAACTCATCAAAACTGATAATAAATCTTTTAAACATCCTAAAAACATATTACAATGTACAAAATCATGCAAAGTCTTATAGTTTGTTTTTCAAGACTCCATAACATGTTGTACTTAAATATATATTATTTATAGCTTATTGTCATAAATAAGATTTTTTTTTTGTAGTTGATATATTACTTGTATAAATGATCTATATTACTTGTATATCTATAGAGGTTTACCAAACATGCATAAGCCTCAAAAAATAACATGGGCACTTCAAGAGCTTTTTGATCTAAAAACAACTTCAACCAATGATGGGATATTTTCTCATAGCATTGGAGTCACATTGGTTGAGGATTAGGTATACAATTAATGCAACTATGTTATTACAACTGTATCTGTCAATCTACTAGAAGTGTAATTTATTTAAGCAAGAAATAATTTTAGAGGCCTTTTGAAGGTCAAATATGCTACATAGGCCCTATTCAAAAATATTATTATTTTGAGTGTCACACATCACTATCACAAATGTGTATTGCAGATCTGTAGATAAACTAGAGTTAATAGTATGACTGATAAATGTCAACTATTATTTCTATGAATTTTCCCTCTATAGATACCTATGAATATTTTCTCTTTTTTACTTGCCACAAAATTCTTGCTTTTAAGGCATATTTAGAAACCTAAATAATTCTAGCATTTATATTGATCTTATTCACTTGTGCTGACTTTAGCCTTTTAGCATGAGATTATAATATAAAAGAACTATGGATTCTTTCTCAAAAATAAAAGTTTGTGATGTTTTGAAGGCCCTAGTTAAAGAATAATTTTTGATAACATAACCAACTGTAAAATGATTCATGCATGGCCTTTGTAAATTGTAACAAGTAAAGAAATTTGATTTCAAACTGTTGTAGTCTTTGCCTTATAATGCTACAAGAAGAGAGGTCATATACAATGGACAACTTAAATAATATACCACTACCAACAAAAAAGCATATTGTATTGCTATTGTGTAGGGATTGGAAGCAGTAAAATATATTGTTATTGTTTGAATTTGTGTATATAGAACCCTTATTATTTATCTTCAAACAAATAGAACATAGAAAATCATTTCTTACCATTTGAAACAATGGATAAAATAGCAAAATAATGTGCTAATTACTTAATCCCATGTCATTGACCATAATACAACCTGTCTCAACCACTCAAGCTCAGTTCAATGGACAATGAATAAAATATTAAGGTTCACCATGGGATTGGAACCTTAGCTTATGATGAAACTCCTTGCTCCCCACCACTTGAACCTTAGTTTACGGTATGAAACTCCTTACTTCCCACTACTTGCCACAAGCCCAATAGGTAAGTAAAATATCTATCTTGTTTTAGTTAGTTTAGTAGGGTCTACATTTAGTGTTTGATAAAAGGTGAAAATGTAAGGGTTGTGTCTAGCACATATTATTGCTTTTTTTGGAAGTTCTCTAGTGAAAACCATGAGTGCTAATAATTTCCTTCTTGTCATTTTGTTGATGAAGGCACCTAAGAGTCTATTAGGATGGTTTGAGTTTAGTGAGGATTTTAGTATGAAAAGAGAAATGTGAGCCTGAACGCCATAAAAAATATCCATAAAAAGATGAGAAGTGTCAATGCAGGGAGAGGAATCTACTGGTCTAGAATATAATAGATTCAATCATACCAAAATGCAATTTGATTGTAGAACCATTGATGGGTGTTGGATGAACTTTGAAGTGGATTTGGCTTAGAAAATCTTGAATGAAATGATTAGGATGTTGAGTAAATGTCATTGCTTAGGTGAAGCATGGGAGATGGAGAAATTGAAAGCAAAAAGATTAATGCCAAAGCCTGGCAAGACTTTGGTGTATCCCACAACATACATGATGTTCAAAACGGGCATTCGATACTAAATACTTTGGTCTCAACACTTTTTGTGTTGTATAACGATATTAACTAAGAGATAAAGGTATATTTTAGGTCATGGCCAATCTAGAATACCTATTGGACGTGTGAAACCCCCTTGTGTGAGCAAGGGATACCTTTTATTTTACCTTGTATTAATAGTTCAATTGTGTACTTCAATGGGTTTCAACCCTTTCACCAAGCTCATGGCAAATTGAGACTTGCCAACGTGTCTAAGCCCAAGGTAGAGTTACCTGGATTATGGCAAGAACTTTAGAGAATGAAGAAATTGGAGGTCAATAGTCATCATCAACAGATTAAAATTGCTTAGCTTATCTTGGAAATAGCTCAGAAGTATTGGATACCAATTCCTGTTGGGTTGTTCATCACAAAGAATAAGGATTCTATGATAGAGGTCTCTCTAGATGATCGATTAGATATGGTTTCTCTTGCATGATACAATTATTTCCTCTACAAATGATAAAATAGAGTAAGGTCCTATTTTATTGTCACTTATATCTCACTCTTTATTTTCTCTATCAATATGTTAGAATTTTCTTCAAGTCTTTCTCATATCACAAGTCCTGGGAGGGTTGGATGTAGTGACAAGAGTAGTGGTTCTAAAAATAGTATATGGATCCTACATGTAAAATATCAGTGTGTTTACTATATATTATAATATGTATAGTCTGATGGAAGGGTATCCCCATATGCTAAGGATGTATAATTGCAATATTTTGATCAAGGGTATTGTAAATATATAAATAGTGGGGGTGGTTGTGTTCCTGTATGGGAGTGTTTTGTTTTGGTTGGGCAGTAGTGTTCCCCTAGTGGTCTCTTGAGATATAAAGGCTCAATTCCTATTATTCTCTGTATCACAAAAAATCTCCCTACCTATTCAAAGATCGAGTACTGGTCCTTCCTCTGACTGGCCAACCAAAATCGGATATAGCTGGTTTTCCATGAAGATGTTTCCCCCCAACCCCACATGATTTGTTTCAAAATTTTAGGGCTTGGAATAGTATAATGAGCAAGATATATACCTTCATAGTAGTATGCCATCATGGTAAATTTTGGAAAAAATCTGAATGTAATATCCTTTGAATTTATTAGGGGTATGCCCCAATGGATAAATCCATGTTTAATCAATCCTAAAAAACATCAAGTATAAAATTTTGAAGAGACCTCATGCATAAACACAAAATTAGGGTTTAAATTTAATCTAGGGTTTAAATTTTTCAAATATCATGCGTAAACATAATCTTACAAACTAAAAAATCCCAAACCCTAATAAATAAAAAAACCTAAAATAATGTAAAATTCACTAAACCTAACTAACCTCATCTTCATATTCATACCCCGTTTTGTACCTTTGGCTTCGATCCTCATCTCTCACCATTTTGAGTAATTAGTAGAAGTTTCAAAGAAATTCTAGGGCAAACCCTAGCCAAAAAATGAACAACACAAATGGGAGCCCTAGAAGTTTCAAGGCAAACCCCAACCAAAAAATGAACAACATGAATTGAAGCTCAAGAGTCCTAGGTTGTGTGTGGTTTGGAGGTTGTAGTAAGTAAGGCATGACGTGGAGGTTATAATAGCTAAGGTGTGATGTAAAAGTTGTAGTAACTAAGGCACATCGATTGTAGTAGCTAAGTTACATCAGTTGCAGTAGCTAAAGCGAGACATGGAGGTTAGAGTAGCTAAGGCGCGAAGTGGAGGTTGCTAAGGCATGATGAACTAGTTGTTGTAGCTAAGGCATGGTGGACTATCTAAAGCTTTGAATAAAAATTATGTCACCGCATGGGGTTTAAGCCAACATATTAAAAAAACCTAAATTACCTATAATAAGGTGGTTTATAACACCCCTCTTAAGGATAAGAGGGTATCTTATAACCACTCACATAGGGGAACCCAAAATAATTTGGGTTTCCTTAAGATGGCGGATATAAACCACCCTCTTATCCCTAAGAAGGTGGTTATAAACCACCCTCTTATCCCTAAGAGGGTGGTTATAAATAGCCCTCTTAGATCACCCTAAGATGGTGGTTTATAACCATCATCTTAGTCATACAAGGGTGTTTTATAGTCGCCCTCTTAGGGTGATCCTAAGAGGGAAGTTATAAACCACCCTCTTAGGATTGATTAGGGTGGTTTTTCACTGCCATAAAAAATTGCCTTAATTTAGTCATTGTTAAAGCCTTTTTTGGTATAATGATATAATGTAAAGTATTAAAAAAATAGAAATACTGCAAGAATATGGAGAGATATTTGAGATAGCTTGAGCATTCCAAAACTCTAAATGTTTTTATAGCTAGTAGGTCATAGGAAAATTTTATCTTAAGATAACTTAATGAAAAGGAGTTTTCATGACACCTCACAATGTGTTCTATTTAAAAAGGAGGAAAGTATAGACCATCTCTCATGATACTACTCAGTAGTCTAGGAACTATGGATATGGATTTTTAATATGTTTGGTAAATGCATGTTGTTGAATGGAAGAATTAAAGAATGGTTAAAGCAGTGGTAGAGCACTTTTAAAAGTGAGGAGTTATAAAAAATTGGGATACATCAAAAGATACAATACTTTGGACTATATGGCTAGAAAGGAATAGAAGAACATTTAAAGAAAAGGAAAATAATTTAGAGGTAACAAAAAGGAAGATTTGTTTAGACATAGAGGAGTCTAAACCAACCCTATCAACTCACTTATTCCTTAATCTTGAAGCAAAGAACCTTGATAAATGGAGTCAAGTCATCAATTGGAATTATGATGGTGGGTATAAGAGAAACAAAAGGAATGTATAAAATATAAAGTTTAAACCATCAAAAGTAGAGTCGGTCAACTTGAATTTTGATAAATCTTAAAGTAAATCCAACACGAGCATGAGGAGGAATAATAAAAAATAATAGGGGTGAGAGTTTGTCATATCATGTTTTCAATAGTGGATTTAAGACAACTAATGAATTTGAAGCTTAGGCGACTTTGGAAGGATAAAAAGCATGCAAACAAATGAAATGGAACATAGTATGGATGGAAGGTGATTCGCTAATAGTAAAAAATACAATTTGAGGAAAGACAAGGCTCCATAGAACATACAAGATATCATTGTAGAAATACAAGACCTTGCTACAAAGTTTGAAGAAATCAGGTTTACACATACATTAAGGGAAGGGAACAAATGTGTAAATTGGCTAGCCAATAGAGGGATTTTAATAGAAGATCGTGAAGTTAAATTTTCTTTTCTATTGTTAGAGAAAGTAGTAATTTTAGCTAAAGTTGACAAGAAAAATCTGAAAGGAGCAAATTCAAAATAATGTTCCAAAGGATTACAAAATATTTTAAAGGATCCATTTATAGATCAATGCATTGGAGAAAACTAACAATCTAGATTTAGTAAAGTAGACTATGATTTCATGAAGTGACTACAAGTTTTATATGTTGAAGTAGAAGAATATGATATTAGATGGACTTCATGGGTAAATTGATTGTTTGAGTTATTGGTTGTTGGTTGGATTATGGGATAGAGTACGAATTAGAACTTTCCACTTTTTGATACTATTAAACTATTTACTAAAAAAATACCATTGTGATTTGACAATACTATTAAAGCTCTAATCAATGGATAGACCCATAATAAAAACCTAGAGATAACATAGAAACTAAGGGTATGATATGTGAGTGAAAGAATAAAATCCATTCTTGATCTCTTCCATTTGCAAGAAACCTTCTAGAACTGTTGACCTTCTTTTGATAACCTATCTGCTTCTTGATTTAATTTATTGTAAAAATGAGTAAAAGAGATATTTTCAAAAATGAAAATCACCTCCAACAATTCATATCCCACTAGTTTGAGTATATTATTTTTTAATTGAGTAGATCCACTCATCCATTTGGTGACGAGAGTAGAATCTCCAATTTTTTTTTTTTTTTCCATATTTCTCTTCGAAGCACACTTCATTAGTAAACTCAACACCTAAAACTCAGAAAAATTATTGGAATCCATCCCAAGACTTGCTATAAATTTGATATAGTAGTATTCGAGGAGTACAAAATACCTCTCGCGCTACTAAAATTCCACTATCTCTGATTGGTCCCATTAAAAAGCCCCATGGTTGATATTTTTCAATGAAAAAATTGTCTACTTATCGAGGTTTCTTACGTTTGCAAGGCTCTTTGTTGATTGAGACCAAAGTCCTCTCTTGAAATATGACCTAAAACAGGGGTGTTGTCTTCCCTTAAAAAATAGTTGCATTCAGTGCCAACCATATACCCCAACATATAAGACATGGTAAAGAAAGAAACCATTTCAACTCTTTTTTCAAAAATTGTTGTCTTAAGCATACCTCCACTATTTCTCCTTCCCAAACATTTTGAACTCCAGTTATCTGTTCAACTTCTAACCAAAATTGTTGAGAAAAATGGTATTTGATTAACAAATGTGTGATTTTTTCCTCCTTTGATCGACATAGCATACAAATATTTGGACCTTGTCTGTTTCTCCTCTATAAAACTTTCCAAGTCAAAGCCTTATTTCTTAAAGCTAACCACATGAAAATAATTATCTTTTTTGGGACCGAAAATTTCCAAATCTACTTCCACCACCAAGTAGACCCTTGGATATCAGGGTCAAAACTTGCTTTGTAGCCAATTCTAGTCGTATACTGACCCCTATATTTGTTGTATGTCCAAGAAATAGTATCTGGTTCAACTCTCAGCTTGATATAACTCTTATAAGACTATCAATGTAAGCCTTCCACAAAGCAACCTGCTCATCAAAAAGACCCAAGACCTAAGCCTGCTTCCAACCTTAGATCTAAAGACCAGAAGAATATTATTCCCCCACCTGATGAAGAAACTAAAAACCCTTGTATTGTAAAGAATCTATCATAGCTTTCAACAACAAAATGTTTTATCCACAACCCAAAATAGAATCAACCCCTATTCTAACTTGTTCATCGTTTCCCACTTTCTAAGACAAATATTTTTCAATCATAGGAAAGGCCTATACCGGTGCCTTCCATTGCATAGAAATAATTTTTATGCTTTTTTGTGGACTTTTGTCCAATCCATAAAGTCCCTGGATGAATATACTTCTATTCAATAATATTCTTCCATAATCCTTCTCTGGTCAGAATCCTCCACAAGCTATTTGTTGCCAAATAAGAACAAAAAATATGGATATTTTTTAGTCCCCAATCACCTTCCTCCTTTGGCTTAAGCATACTCTAGCACTTAAGTAAAGGAATGCCTTCATGTTCCTTGCATCCAGTCCAAAAAAGTCTAAAGCATTGTTTTCTTATTTTCTCTAGAACTCATTTGGGAATGAAGTCAAGGAGTGCCAAAACACAAGAATTACCTCAAGAACATACTTTACAAGTGTTAATATCCTATCAATAGACAACCATTTATTACACCAATGGTTAATCCTAACTTCAATATTATCTAATAGCCATCACCAGTCTCTCTTCCTTTAACTATTCAACTTCAATACAAAACCCAAATACTTAAACCTTCCTACAAATCAAAAGAAAAATTCTAATCAGACCATGTTCAGTCTCTTGCTCTAGACCATTAAAGAAAATAGAGGATTTTTAAAAATTAATCTTCATACCAATAACAATACTATAAGTTTCCAAGATTTCCTTCAACTTTCTAGCTTCCCTTACACTATCATTAGTGAATAACAATAGATCATCAATAAATAACAATGATATAAGTAAAGGAACTCCACTTTGATCTTAGACATGGGTATTGCCCTCTTTGCACCCAAAATAGCTCTACTCAATCCTTAAATAACCAACAAAAAAGTAAAGGGGATAAAGGGCATCCCTATCCCAGCTCTCTCAAGGGTCTAAATAATTTAGAAGTTGATCCATTGATAAGAACAATAAAATATACAAAAGAAATGCATCCCGTAATCCACTTTACTATTGGATAGCTAAAACCCATGTGTAAGAGCATCAGTCTGAGATACAACCAACTAGTTCTATCATAAGATTTAGATATATCTAGTTTAAAGACCATTACGGAAAGAATTTTAGTTTTAATAGAGTGAAGACCCTCGTGAGAAGCTCCTAGGGGTTCAAAAATCTGCCTACCTGTTATAAATCCAAATTGGCCCTAGGAAATAACTTTAGAGAAAATCATCTTCAATCTAACAACCAAAATATTTGTAATGAATTTATAGATACAATTGCACAAGGAAATAGGTCTAAATTCATTAAAGGTTTCAGGATTCTCCTTTTAGGGAATCAAAGCTTTAAAAGTGGAGTTAATAGCCCCCAAAACTTAACCACTCAACCTAACTTCCTCTGTTACTTTGAGAAGATCCTCCTCACCAATATCATAGAAAACTAGGAAAAACTCCACAGTCCATCCATCAGGCCCCAAAATTTTAACCTTTTTGAAAGAAGTCATGACAAATTTTAGTTCTTCCTTTGTGACCTCCTTCATACGTAACTGATTATCCTCCTTTATCACAAAACTAGGGAAGAAAGTAGTTAACTTTAAAATTTCCCCAATGTTGACTCTATCAGGTTCTTTGTAGATAGATTGAAAATGTTTTACTCCCAAATATGCTAACTCAAAGAAACTCCTAATGAGGACCCCTTCTTCATTCTACATCTCCTAGATAGTGTTAACCTTTTTCCTATGATTAGCAAAATTATGAAAAACTTAGTATTTTCATCCCATTTTTTAACCATACAACTCTATTTTTCATTCTCCATTTAACTTCCCAAAACTTCAAGAATTTGTTCTTCTTAAATTCTAAATCAATTAGTCTTATTTTATCCTCCTCTTTAAAAAATCCAACCTCATTCTTTTTATGAATATCAAAAATTGCCTTCTCCATCAACTTAAGATATCTATCAATACTCTCATTTTTAACTACAATCCAAGATTCCACAACTCCTTTTAATTTTTTTAAAACAACAAAATATTGAAAACTTGTCGATAACTTGGAACTTTGTTGATAACCAATCCATTCTTTTTTAATTAGTTTATGAAATCCTTCTTCCTCCAACCAAATTGGATTGAGCTTAAAAGAATTGGTAGGTTTTGCCTCTCGAATTTCTAATTGAAGAAGTATAGGAGAATGATTCGAGCCACCTCGAGTCTCAATCCATGATTGTTTTCTATCTATTTTGTTGTATAATAACTTTGGGATATAAAATCTATCCAACTTCTTTGAGATCCCAACTTCCCTAGCTCTATTATTTCTCCACGTAGGCAATAAATTTATTGGTTCCAAATCAATTAAGCCAAACTTTTCAATCTTATGTCTAAAGCAATCTATAAGTCTATCAAGTCTTGTACATTCTCCCCATACCTCACTTATGTTCATAGTAAAATTTAAGTCCCCACCAATGATAACTCTTTCATATCTAACACACATCTAGGAGAAAAATCATTCGATAAGACCTACCTATATTCATAAGGACCATAACAATTAATAACCGATAACCTCAAACCCAAGTCTTTAAAAAAGAATTTTATCCATAATCCTGAAACCATATAGGAAGAATTAATTAAGGATCTTGAGTTCTTCCAACTAGTCAAAACACCCCCTAAATTTTTGATAGCATCTAGGGCCAAGAGCTCCTAATCCCAAAGCAATTTACTTAACCATTCAATGAATTTTGTACTTGCCCCCATGGTTTCTTGTAGAAGGATAACATTTAGATTATGAATCTCCACCAGCATGGCTAAGGCAACTACCAAGACATTTGATATTAAGGGATAACAAGATCATATACACATCTTAGAGGGATTTAATCCCACTCTAAGGACCCCTTTCATAGATTTTTGTTTACCTAGCTAAATTTTCCTCAAAGCCTTCTCTTGTGCATGAAATAAAAAATATTTCCTACCTACTGAGGAAGTGGAAGAGTCCTGAAGAGACAAAAACATGATACTAAAGCAGATATAAAATAAATGATTCCCGAAAGACAATAATTGCACAAAATGATATTTTATTCAATAATGAGGGGGAGCTAAGAAACTCCTTGTTATAATTATTTTGTCCAACATAATTATTTTGATACAGTAATTACAACTGCTAGGGTTCTCCAAAATCCTAGCGACCAAAAATGAGTGTCTTCAATGTTCTTTGCTCCCAAAAAAGTGAGTGGGCTTTGTTAATATTCGATTTTGGGCCACTCTAGCTTCAGAAGCTGTCCAATGATGAATAAATCTGCAAATCTGCACACATGCCAATAAAAATAAGGGATTAGAAATACTTGTGAGAGCTCCACAACATGAGACCCTTAGTTATCAATAAGCCCTAGCTATTAACAAATGCAGTAGCATGCAAAATCTATAGATAATGAAATGAGATAATAACAAATAATGTTTTACCTTATTGTTGATGATGATCTATTGCATCATTGTAGATTTGATGGCAGGATGTCCCGATGACACTTGGTGATCTTGTATAGCAAATTTTGGTGTATGACTGAGGTAACAACAGGTGCTGAGCTATGCCTATAGGACGTGGTAGGTGCACGAATTTTCCTGTGGGATGAGGTAGGTGTGCGACTGCACCTGTGGGATGAGGCAGGTGCACAACTGCACCCGTGGGATGAGGTAGGCTCTCAACTACGCCTGGGGATTTAGGGTTTGATCTGTAGAAGTAGATCGCGGTAAAGTGGAGGATGCGATAGATGGGATATGGTGGTAATGACGAAATATGGTTGGGGAAATTGTTGGAATAGGGAAATCCTAAGGAAAGATAGGGTTCTTAAGCAGAATATGCTAGGGAATAATCCACTCAAATCTAACAATGGTATTCAGAATGCATGGGTCTCAGACTTCTTCAAGATTTCAAGACTTAGATTTTACAGGGGTTGAGCATTGAGAATGCTCCTACTTTTAATCAAGCCTAGATTTTCTTAGGGTTTTAGCCTAACACTTTTGATCGTGTGGCTAATATTAAATCAAATCCAAAGGCTGAGATTATACTTTAAGTGTGACACAGATTAAGGAAGATGGATGGCTGAGATTAGATTAGATCTAATGGCTAAGGTTAATTGGGCTTATAAATATATATTTTATAATAAATATATTAAAATATAATATAAAATATTATATTTAAACATAAATAATATAAAATAAATATAAATAATTCAAATATGGATCAAAAAATGGTAGGAAAAGGCTAAAGTGGGTCATTGAATGGCAGGAAGGGGTGGTGGTGGATAAGTGGCTAGGATTTGGTGTCTAAAAGTCCTTTATAAGGTCCAAACCTAACCCTAACCTTCCAAAAACTACACAAGTTCTCAACTTGGATTCCATTTTCCTAGAACATAACAAATATCTACAAGAGAAACCAGTCTCCAAACCATCCCCTGAAATAGATACCTCCCTAGAAGAGTCACTCTGTAGGTTGAAAAATCTTCCCCCAATAGCAAAAATATTTAGATCACAATCCTTATTTAATGTGTTTGAGCTTGCCCTCCTATTGTCCAAATCCCTAGAAAAGTCCTTGTCCCTCGATCTTCTCTTTGGAGATTCATAAGGAAGTTTTCAAACTTCTTTATTACCTAGTTCTAGATTATTCTCCACTTGCACTAGATAATAATTGTTATAAGGCTTAGATGATTGACCAAAAAACTTAATATAATCAGTTTCCAACCCTTTCACAACTTTCTTTATGAATCTATCTCCTTCTCTAATAGCCTATGAACAATGAAATTAAGACAAAGCTAGGTCCAAAACTTCTTCCTCCTCTAGATTTTTGGTTCTAAGCTCAACAATATCCTTTTTGCTTGTTTATGCCAAATTAGGGAGCACTACTAAGTTCTAAAAAATATGTATCTTCTAATTGTTGTTAGTTGACTTGAAATCCCCACTAGTCATTTGTTTTCTCCTCCAAAATTTATGTGCGAAAGATTAAGTACATTGTGTAGACACCTAAATATAACATAATAAATATTGATTAATTAATCATAATTAATTAATACATTTAGTATTAATTAAATCTAATTAGTATTAAATAAGCAATGAATCCCCTAGATAATAATTTATTTATTTATTAAATGATTAATTAATTAATTTTTAGGATCGCACAACCTTGCACCCCTCTTCGTGAATGCATTGACCCTCACAGGTACCCCTCCACGTCATCCATGGCACTAGCAGTTCCACCTCTCATTGCCTAAACCAGTCATGCGCACAAAAAAGGTCTTTCATAAAGCAAACTCAAAGTTACTGGTAGTTCCACCTCTAAGCCACCAAGGGAGGATAATTAGGCACCTAGTTAACTAAATTAGTTAACTCAGATATGCACACTCAATCACATCATGCACTCAATTAACTAAGTTAATTAACTAAACATGCACACAATCAACATGATCAATTAAAAGGATAAACATACAAATCTATCCATGCACATTTAGTTAACTGATCATGCATATCTAATAAAAAATAAAAATAAATAAATATCATGAAATTGCACACATCAAATCAATTAGTGATAATTCTAAGGCCAATTTTATCTTGCACACACTTTCAGTGACAAATCCAATGTGAGGAGATAGCTTCCAGTTATAGTCATTAACTAGTTGAACCACCTCCCTATCCTTTCCCATCGAGAAATTATAAATTAAGCCTCACCCTCCCTTTAGAGCATGAGGATGGACATTGTAGCGAAGCCCTGATGAATTCTTAAGCAACCATAACAAACCCAATCCTAAGTTTTTAGTATTTTGCCATCCCCATCCCGTGTAGAATCCGTTCGTATCCTTCTATAGGCCCAGATTCATTTTCGAATACCTTTTAGACACTGCAAGTCATGACCGTCCCATCTCGGATGGTCTCGACCCTCGATTATTTGACCCTGAATTGTCAACTCTTAACCCACACAAGAAGCCTCTCAATGTAGTATGGTTTAGTCACAACAACAACATCCCACGTATAGCGCAGTGATGCCAACAAAAATGATAGAGACACTAGAAAGGTAAAATATAAGCTTACTTTGATTTCTTTTTGCATGTCTTTATTTTCATCACTTGCACATGTTTTTATATCTACTTAATCCAAGCCTCACATTGGAAGCCTCAACAAGTATTACTGATGCAATATATTTTTGGTTGGTGTGTAGGCTCGACATATGTAAACCAAGTTGAAAGCAGAACCAAACAACAATTGGAAGCTACCCAAGCCCATATATCCACTTCTCCTTGATTGCAACAGTACACACAGTGCGACCATCCATCCATAAATAGTCATTAGTTGTGGTCATCCACCTGCAAACGATCATCGTACAGAGATATGCCTACCTTAGATATAGCATCCGTAGGCCTGCACTCTAATCTAGAGGCACTATACATAGCTCCAATCAACATTCAATACAATGTCGATCATTGAAAACCTGCCTCATCATTTGTTGTAGCATTAAGAGTACCAAAGCACCATTGTGATTTGCATAACGAGAAACACTCTCGATTTTATTGTACACCCCTACATTGGTATCATATTGTAAAATAACAAGAGGAAGCACACCATTTATTGAATTTAGTATCATATTGCTTTGCTTTTATTTTCATATATTGCATGATGCATACTTCTGTTATTTAATGGCGATTATGGTGGGGCCCACCCGTTCCTTGAGATTTTGATTTATGTAGTTTTTCACATTGTTATTTTATACTTAATTTCAATATGCTATTATTTTTTGAATTTTGCTACATTTGAGAAATATGATTGGATTTTGTTTTCTTTTTTTATGCAGGTTGCAAAATACACAGGAGCAGGACCATCTAGCCTTTGGACGATTGCAAAGCGCAACCGTCTACACCTAGACAGTCTCAAACAAAAATCATCCCACCTTGAACAACACTAATGCACATTCACCTCTACCTATGGTATTCAACACTATGCAAGACTATAGGTTGCAAGGTTAACCATATCTACTTGAGATAGTATTATCCTGAGGCAGCTTCTTGTACGGATGGCACACCTGAAGCATACAAACAATGCATGGAAAAAGAGTACTAAACTGCACCACCATACACCTCATTGATCAAAGAAATCTGTGTAATTCCATCAAACATAGGCTTTCAAGGTCACCGAATACACAAGAGTAGGACCATTTGGCCTTGAACGACCGTAGATCTCAACCGCCTACACACAGACGATCTCAAATAGAAACTGTCCTATCTTGAACAATCATAGTTCATAAACATCTCTTCCTTTGGTCTTTGACGAAGCATAGAACTACATGTAGGAAACTTTTTTTTTTTGAATTTACATGGTGGAATCGGTAGCTACCACAAATCCGAGTAGGATGTCTGACTTTAGGTAGGAAATTGTTATTCCTTCTGTTCTTAGTTTATTTGCATAGCTAGATTACTTAAAATAGTTTTTAATTTTAGATAGCGATTACATTCTTTAAGTAAGCATAGTATAGCATAGTCCTTTGTATGTTGCATTTGTGTGAAGAAAGAGAAAATAGCATATTAAATTTCTTTCCTCGCACTAAAAGAGATTGCATTAGGCATCATAGCTAGAAATCACATAATAAAATAAACCTAAGCAAGATAAAAAAGTACATCACACATTGTAGGTCTACTAAAAGCATCAATGAGTTGGATTTCATCAACAACCGTTGATCGAGACCAACAATGGTGGGCTTCATCTCCATCCGTTGGCTATCATCCTAGCAAACATAGTGGCCCCCATGAGTGGCTTTTCATATTCATCATGGAAAAGTTTGCTACTTTTTGGTGCATATCAAATTAGGAAGGTTAGATGCCCTCCAACTCTTAGGGCTTAATAATTTAGGAATCATAGCTGTTGTTCATGCCCAAGCTCACACGAGGATGAAGCGAAAGCCCAGATGGGCCGGTAGCAAGATAATAGATAGCATAGCCTCTTTCAGAAGGTTTATTTGCATCTAGGATATATTCAGACAAATCATACTAGGTAGCCACATTCACCCATTGTTGCATCACTTTTCATCAGAAAAGTAAACTTCAACAATTTGCATTTCATCATCGCACCTGTAGTTTAAGTTAGGTTGCATTAAAATACACAAAAAATTATCACAAAAAGCATCAAAACTTACAAAAAACCAAAAAAAAAAAATCAAAAAACAAAAAATAGCTCCAAATGATCTCACAAGTTTATTAAATCAAACATCAAACCTTAAAAACAAATAAAATCAAAACTTGTTATTTGCTTAAGTTGTTTGTGTAGATAGAGTTAAACACCACCACACTCATAGTCACACCCCATCCACCTGCTTGGCTTATGGTCTCAACTCGAAGTCAATCTCAAGCTAAAGCCATAGCCCAAGATGCCATGGACCATCAAGGTCTAGCCCCTTCATCAACCACTGTCCCTCTTACTCAATAGGAGGTAGCTCTACAACCATACCTAGGAAGCTATGCTAGCTACATGCAACAACTCATTCCCCGTTGACTGGGTCATAGGACCCAAGCACCACCTACCGCCATGTCCCCAACATAGAACCAAAGTATACCAATAACCCACAATATTCATATCATATCACAATAATTAATATAGATGTGGCCTTGGACCTTCAAAGTAGCTCTATTCTCACACTAGAATCACCTCACCCATCCTTTCCATCACTCACCATCTCACCCTTATCAGTTTCGCCCACACCGTAGCAAATGGTATACAACCATACAACCCACCCTGCTAAACAAAATCCTCTGTATGGTATGCTTACATCATTATTTCCTCTTGGAGGGTATGATCCTCAATCTAATGTAGGTGCAATAACAGTAGATAAAAACTAGCCCCCTGGAACAGGTTAATGTGGCATCATAGTTATCTGCATCTAACCCACCCACTTCATCCTATCCCCTCCAACCACTGCTACAAGGACCCAAATCCACCTCTATGTAAGATAATTTATTTACATAATCCTCAGCTTGTGTGACTATATCGCCTGCCATCCAGGCACTAACACCCCCACAATCACAAGATGCCTCTTGTAGTTACTCTCATCCACCTTTAAGACAAACTCCATCTCTAACCAGATATTACCTAACCTCATCTATTGCCACCTAGCCACCACCCGAGGCCAAGGCCTATGGCCAAAAACCTCCACCCAACAATACTATCTCTAGCAAAAAAACCCCTAGTACTACCAACAATACCCTTAACCTCCACCACAATAATATCAATAGCAACCTCCACCCCAAAAATACTACCAACAACAACAACCTCCACCCATACCACACCCACAAAAATTTGCATAACAATAGTACTACCAGTAGCAACAACCGCTGCAATAGTACTATCAATAACAACACCCACCACCCTAAACACCTTAACATCACCCACAAAAAAATACTTAACATTAACAAATCGCTCAACCACAACACCAACAACAAACTATGATCTACCAACAAGTTATCCAATAGTGACATCAATCACCATCCCTTTAACAACAACAACAATATCAACCACCCATCAACTACCAACAAACCTCTAATCAGGGTCCACCATCCAACACATACAACCAATAATAGTTTACCCCACATTAATAGTACACACAATCAAGGTTTCAAGTTAGCACACCTTCGGAGGTCCCTCAACCTACGTCAGATCCATTCCAATGGCTGGATGATCAGATCCGCACTTTACAGATGCAATTTACCGGTATGGGGTATCAAAAGACAACACTTGGTCAGTTACAAAATGTCCCCATCCACCCATCAATGCCATCACTGCCATATCCTCGTCTATTTGAAATGCCAAACTTTGAGAAACTCAAGGGGAAGGAGTATCCCCAAGAGCACATGAACAATTTTATCAACACATATTATCTCCTCAATGATATTGATGCTCTCATGCTTCGCACCTTCTCTTTGTCCCTTTGGGGAGGAGCCTTAGACTGGTATAACCATTTGCATAGACATAGCCTCTATAATTTTGATTAATTGGCCAACCTCTTCCTAGAACAGTTCTCCTTATAAAAAAAGAAGCAAACAAATTTGTCAGACCTGTATAATATTTGACAGTTTAATGATGAGTCTATCTTAGATTATGGTACTAGATGGAGAGCTATGATAACTGAGTTACCATTTCTTCTCCCCTTTACAGAATTCACTAGAATATTTACAAGAAGTTATTTTAAAATGATATCACTATTATTGCAATTCCAACAATATTGCACACTCGAATAAGCTCTAGCGTAGGCTAAGACAATTGAGGACATAAAAATCCAAGAGGGAGAGATAAAATTCAAGAAGAAAGAGTGGTCGAACAAAAACTCCAAGGGCCCCTCCAATAATCAATCCAAATCCAATCAAGTTAATTAGGTGGTATTGAGTAGTTCCAATCAACAACAATGTCAACCACACCTCAACGACCTCCACAAGTTCAACAAATACCTCAATAGCTCTCATATCAGGCCATACTACCTCCTGCACAACTACAAAATCAATCATAATAGGGAAACCATGACAAGCATCTTGCTAGGAACTCTCATAGCTACACACCACTTCCAAAGGCTTATTCAGCCATATTTCAAAGGCTTTATGAGGTTCGAGCAATCATATTACCAGAAATGAAATAAAAGGATCCAAATAGATCAAAATCTAGGTCTTACAAAGAATATCATTAATGTGTTTACCACAAGTAGAAGGGTCATGACATCAATGATTGCTTTACATTCAATAAATTGGTACAAAATCTTGTTAAGAAGGGGTCTATTGCCATTGATAATCCTTTGGCCTTGCAAAATAAAAACGAACTAGTGCACCAGATTTACCAGGGATGATGCATATAGTTACTCGAAACTAGTGCTACTTTGAACGATTAGCACAATCGAGTACTACAACCAATATACCTTCATCTTCTACATTGCCACCTCCATCGATCACCAACAATCACTTAACTTAGGTAAAACCAATGTATCACACATTTACCATCAATCAATCAGTCAAACGATCATCAATCAATTGAGCAAAAACCAAGGCATCATACTTTCCCTGTCAGTCAGATCAAATCATCAAACCAACTTAGAGGTATTCAAGGTATCACACTTTCTCCAATTATCAATCAAACATGCATTATCAATTTGGGGATACTCAGGGTATCACACTTTTCCCATGATCAATCCAAACACAAAGTAATTTGGGGATTCTCAAGGTATCACACCTTTCCCATAGTTACAAACATACAAAAATAATACAAAAACAATACAAAATAAAAAATTAAAAATTAATACAAATTTAAAATACAAAAACAAATAATAAAAACAATAAGGCAATAAATTTTTAGCACCAATAAAACTTTGGTTATAATTCAATACATGCTTTTATTTATTTATCATAAGTGATCTTATCACATTAATCAAGGGCGTCTTCCTTAGGGTTTGTATCTCACATTTCCCTCATTATAGGCATGTCAGTTACATCAACCATCCATCCAAACAATAGAAGAAGAGATGAGAAAAGTGCAAAAAACAAAGAAACCCTATGACAAGTTTATCTTTCCCACATCCATGGTTTGACAAATCTTTAGGTGCTTTCGATCATTCAGCCATACCTAGTGTCTTATTCAATCTAATTTTAAAGTCATTATTCTTTGAGTACTATAGGCTTCCATGGCGACCTTAAGTTTTCACTCAGATTAGGCACAAGCATAACACATTAAATTAAATTTTGGTGTTTAGGAAAGACAAAATCATAAGTCACTATTTCCATAAAGAAAATGGTTTCCTCGAATCATCCAATTATGTGCATGGTCTAAAATATTGAGAATTAACAAAAGGACAAGCTCCCCCATTAAAAACAATTCCCTTGCTCTAACACAAAACGAGCAAGCCCCAAAAGCAAAAATTATAAATCCTTTGTGTCTCCACAAAATGAGCAAGTATCCCAAACAAAAATAGGAAAAGCAATAAAAACCCCTTGCTCCTCTACAAAATGAGCAAGTTCTACAAAATAATAAATTCCTTGCTCTTCCACAAAATGAGCAAGTACTCCCAACCCCCCCAAAAAAAAAGGGGTAAAGAGCTTGAATCCCTAGAATTCTTAGTTTTTGACAACCATGGGGTGATCTTCATTACAACAATGGGCTATAAACGTCAACATAGCAATGGATTAGCCTTACACATGGCTACACATCTATTACATTAGCGACATTTTGTACAGATCTATGTACGCTTCCAGATGAACTAGCTTATTGGCACAAGTTACGAATGATAAGTCCAACCTCACCCAAAATTGGTAATGAACATTCACTTCATACATAATTGGTCTTTGTGAAACTTGAATAACTTGGTTGGCCTTAGTATCTTCAAGTGCCTACTTGATCAATATATGAGTTTGATTGAGGTCACTAGGGTGTTTGAGCGTCATGAAAGCACTTTCAAATTAGTCTTCCCTAAGACAAGTGAAAGAACAATTCATGTCATATTCACCTCCATACTAGCACATCGATTGAAAATCCTCACATTGCATTAAATCACATATGTTTCACATATGTATCACTATTAGTGGGTCAATTCCCTTTATTAATTGATTAAAAGTCATGTAGAATGATACGTGTCTAAGCATCTTAGTGAAATATAAACAAAAGCATAAGCATACACTTATTGCATCCATAAACATTACTTAAAACAAATTTACTTCATTACATCACAAGCAAACACGAGACACATCAAGTCATCAACCAACTTGGGGAAAATCAAGGTATCACATCTTCCCCCAAAAATCTATCAATAATAAATTAAACAACTTAGGGATGCTCAAGGTATCACACCTTTCCCATCAGTCACACACAAATCATAAATTAACTTGGAGGGAAATCAAGGTATCGTACCTCCCCCATCAATCACATCAAATGATCAACCGACTTGGAGTAATCAAGGTATCACACCCTCCAAAAAAATCAAATACTTGAGGATGTTCATGGTATTACACCTTCCTCATCAAAATAATCAAACAATCAATCAAGCAAATAACCACTTTTCAATAACACACTTAAAAGCAAGCATGCAACAACAAGAGCAACTACAAGCAATCACGTACACAATTGGATTCATTTTATTCCACAATAAAATGTGAAAGGGTAACTTATGTTACTGATTGATCCTACACTCCATCCAACCTCTATAAAAAAATAGACACATGGAGGTCAATCGCCTCATCCTCATCATTCATGTTGTCTCTCGTTGACTCGCTGCTTGAGGGGATAGATAATACCAACACTCTACCTCAAAGAAGATCAGTATTTAAACACCCATTTTTGGGCTTGATGTTTGTCCAAGAATCTTGTTCGAGATTCCCACAACATTAGATTTAGCATTGGTGGTTGAGAGAATCCCATCGTATCATCCATTCAGCATTGGTGGTTGAGATAATCCCATCGCATCATACATTCAACATTGGTGGTTGAGAGAATCCTATCACATCATACATTCGACATTGGTGGTTGAGATAATCCTACTAAATCATACATTCAACATTGGTGGTTGAGAGAATCCCATCACATCATACATTCAACATTGGTGGTTGAAAGAATCTCACCGCATCATACATTCAACATTGGTGGTTGAGAGAATCCCGTCGCATCATACGTTTAACATTGGTAGTTTGAGGACAAGAATCAAAGATATTCATCACCTCCATCATTGGGGCAACCCACATTGATCTCAAATTGGGGTAATCAAACATCAAACCTCTTCAAGCGTGAAAGTCACCACATCATCCATTCATTCATCAGTCACATGTGTCATTTATTTTTGCATCGCATTATGCTTTCACACAATATGATACAAAAAGAGGTATATGTAGACACCTAAATATAGATTAATAAATATTAATAAATTAATCATAATTAATTAATACATTTAATATTAATTAAATCTAATTAATATTGAATAAGCAATGAATTCCCTAAATAATAATTTATTTATTTATTAAATGATTAATTAGTTAATGTTTAGGATCGCACAACCTTGCATCCTTATTCACAAATGCATTGACCCTCACATGTACCCCTCCACATCATCCATGGCACTGGCAGTTCCACCTCTCACTGCTCAAACTGATCACGCACACGAAAAATACCTTTCACAAAGCAAACTCAGATTTACTGGCAGTTCCACCTCTAAGCCATCAAGGGAGGATAATTAGGCGCCTAGTTAACTAAAATAGTTAACTGAGATATGCACACTCAATCACATCATACATTCAGTTACCTAAGTTAGTTAACTAAACATGCACACAATCAATAGGATCAGTTAAAAGGATAAACATACAAATCTATCCATGCACATTTAGTAAATTGATCATGCATATATAATAAAAAAATAAAACATAAAATGAATATCACAAAATTACATGTATCAAATCAATTAGTGATAATTCCAAGGCCAATTTTATCTTACACACACTTTCAGTGGTAAATCCAATGTGAGAAAATAGTTTCCAGTTATAGTTGTTAATTGGTTGAGCCACCTCCCTATCCTTTCCCACCAAGAAAGTTATAAATTGAGCCTCACCCTCCCTTTGGAGCAAGAGGATGGATAGCCTAGCGAAGCCTTGACGAACTCTCGAGCATCCATAGCAACCCCAATCTTGAGCTCTTAGTATTCTGCCATCCCCATCTTGTGTAAAAACTGTTTGCATCCTCCCGTAGGCCCATATCCACTTTTGAATACCTTCAAATGCTATAGATCACGATCATCCCACCCTGGACAGTCTCGAACATGATCATTTGACCTCGAATGGTCAGCTCCCAACCCATGTAGGAAGCCTTCCAATGTAGCACGGTTCGATCACATCAATAGCAACATCCCATGTACAGTGCAACAATACCAACAACAACGATAAAGATACCAAAAATGTAAAACACAAGCTTACTTTGATTCCTTTTTGCATGTCTTTATTATTATTATTTCTAGATAGTTTTATATCTCATTAAATTCGAGCCTCACCTAGGTATGCCCATCATATACTATTAACTCTTTGCAGGTTTGCATGTGCATAGGTCCCACAATTACAAATCAGATCGAAAGCATAACCAGATAGCAAAAAAAATCTAGTTGAGCCCACAGATATGGTATTTCTTGATCGCAACAATACTTATAGCACGATCATCCGCTTACAAATGATCGCCAACCATGACCATCTGCTTACAGATGATCATTTTCTAGAGAGCAACCTACTTTGGATCCGGTATTGGTAGACCCACATATCAATTTAGAGGTGCAATACGCTGCCCCAAATCAACATAGTGACAGTTACCAAAAACCTACCTTATCATTGTTGCATCACAAGAGTATAGGAGCACCATTTTATTTTGCATAAGGGCATTGATCCCTTCATCATTATAAAACCTCTACATTGGTAAATACTATAATAGAATAGAGGAAGCACAAAATTATCACATTTTAAGATAATATTCATTGCTTTGTTTATTTCATATATTGCATGGTGTGTACTCTCTTTATCTACACATTCCTTAGCAATATGCCCATAAACATGACAAAGAACACATCTAAAAGGAAACTTCAAATAGTCTAAGATTTGATTATGATTTGTATTCCTCACAATTATCTCCATATATTATGGTAAGACTTCACTGATACCATCTCAATCAAAACCGAGCTACAGACCAAAAAATACTAGATTTGAAATAAATAAATATATCCAAGATTTTACCTAATGAATCTCCAATTTATTTCAAAATTATTTTTGACCATAACTCCATTGGTAGACATGGAAGTTTCACCTAGATCAGGGTTCTCCTAGCAAATTCAATCCTAGGATCAAAGTAAGTTGTCCAAGCCTTCAAAGCTAAAAAAGAAGACCCCCAATTCCAATGACCTCCCATAATTTTATGTGCATCTTCCTCAAACCAAAAAAGGAAACCTATCAATCCTCTACCAAGTAAGTGAAAAATCAACCCATATCTTAAAATCAGGATCCATACCTTCTACAACTACTCACTTAGTATAAGTTATTTGACGTCCATGAAACTTCCCAATAAGGGTCTTCCCTACAAACTCTAAAACTTGTTCCATCCTCAAGTCTTCCCCAAGTACCATTTTGATCTTCGAATTTCTCTTTTTAACCACTTTGTGTGCCTTACACATTTTAGTAACCAGAGTTGTAGTCTATGTTGATTGAAATTTTAGACCCACTCCACTTAGGGCCTCTATATCATGACCTTTACTAATAAAATCAAAATCAAACAAAGGAAACTTTGTTAGGCAAAGTGAGTATGGGTTATTTGGAGCGTGCTCAAGTTTTTTTTTGCTATTATGAAATATTTGCTCATTCATTAGATCCATCACTTGAGTAGAGTGTTTTGAGACAATTGAGAGTGAGTAGTCAATAAGACATCTGGTTTGATTTGAACTTACTAACATAGAATCCCCTCTATCCACTAAATTTTGATGATCTACAATCTTATTTTGGCCACTTGAAAAACCCAAGAACCCCCAGTTCTCAACTTCTAAGTCTTGTCTAAAAATGGGACTCCTAGCCCTTAGAGTTGAAAATATGCACTACCCCTCAAAGGGGTCCTCTAAGAAGTCCAAATATTCCTCTTCATTCTCCATACAAATAAGAAATCAATTTGCCAATCTATAATACCTATTGGGTTGTATAATCCCAACCTATTTACACCCCCAATTTTTTAAAGAATATAAAAAATTTGGGTCTAGGTGATTTTAAGAAGTCTTGGTTGCTTTAATAAAGTGATGGGGTTACTAAGTTCAAAATCTTTTTCTAATCAATATTATGCAATGCAAAGATAGTAGTATCAACAATAGTAATCAAAGAAATGCATAAAACACCATACACAATAGAGACACCAATTTAACGTGGTTCACCCAATGTGGGCTACTCCACGGAGAAAATATTTCACTAAAATTTTCTCAATCAATCTCTTGGGAATCCTTTCTCTATTACAATATTTATGGATCTCTATCCAAAGGAGATATCAATCCCCTAATCAAGTTTGCAGATATCTATCCACAGTATAACTCCTTTCTCCTTAGCTCTGATTGATGATCTTCTAGAAGAATTGTTGTCCCCACTACTGTAGCTAATGGATCTCTATCCATTGAAGACACCTGTCCTCACTGCCCTGGATAATGGATCTCTATCCACTAGAGACTATCATCATCTATACTATATCACCTTCAAAGATCTATCTCAAATCTGTACTAAACATAGTTCTTCTATCTAGCACAAATCTTCTCAATCTCTATCTCTGGCCTGACATAAACCTATCCTTAAATATACACCAAACTCTATCCTTAAATCTATACTAAACACAGTACTTCGGTCTAGCACAAATTTATCCTCAATCTCAAATCAACTCTGTTGGATCTGACCCAAACCTTAACTCAAGGTTTGAACAAATCAATCAATTTTGCTCTCACAAGTCTTCTCAAAGTCTTGTCTAAAATTTGCCTTATAAGATTTCACAAAAGCTCACACTAATCTGTCCACAAGTCCTCTCTAGAGCTTGTCCAAATTTGATCTACAAGTCCTCACTATAACTTGTCCAAATTTGCTCAATAAGTCCTCACTAGAACTTATCCAAATCTTCTCTCAATTTGTATTGTAAGCTTCCACAAAAGCTCACACAAATCTATCCACAAGTCTTCTCAAAGACTTACCTCAAATATGCTTAACAAGTCCACATTAGAACTTGTCCAATCTCATAGAAACATAAAGAGAATTATTAGAGACTCAATATGCTTCACATTCATCACAATACTCAATCACTTTCAATCACTCTTTTGGAAACATATAAATAATTTTTAGAGACTCAATATGATTCACCACAATACTCAATCACTTTCAATCACTCTCTTTACCACGAAAACATACAAAGAATTATTAGAGACTCAATATGTTTCACACTTATCAACACTCAACCCCTTTCTCAAATTAATTCAAAATATAGAATAATTTATTTCATAGAACCAGGCTATCACTTCACACATCCACTTGACTAGGCTCAACCAACTCTTACTCAACCAATCACTCAATGAAACAATCCTTGCTCACAAACCCTAGTCCAAGCATATGAACACTCACTCAAATATTTCAAATAATACTCATCAACCAATCTCACATAACAATGATATTCATGATCTTTGCAAACCCTAGTTCAAGTTCCTCACATAACCAATGGCTTCAACAACAATGCTTATCAAACAAGGTTTTATCAACAACTCTTTTTTTTTTAAAGCGAAAAACCCCTTGCGGGGCCGCCTTGGTCTGAGAGACCACGAACAGGGGGTTCTATACCGTCAAAGTCACCCGAGAGTCGCACCCAACCCTGCCCGCACCAACATTATCAATTGGATTTTGGGTACCCAATTCAACTTTTTGGTAGGGTGGAGATTCGAACCTGGGACCTCCCTTGGAGGATTGCCCTCTCCTCTCCAACTCACCTACAAAACCTGGGTCTTATCAACAACTCTTTATTCCAGAAAACCTTGAAGCATTAATTCAAAACACACTCAACAATGCTTATAAAACAATTTTCACATATAGCTCAACAACTCAATAAGGAAACCTAATTAAGTCCTTTTCACTCCAAAGTTGTTTTCCAGAAAACCAACCAATCAACTCAACCAAGGAAGAATATGCCCATACTTTTTTCTTTGATGTAGAATGATCTTCAAAAGCCTAGTTCAATTATCACAACTTTCTTTTCCAAGTACAAAGGGTTAGATGACAAGAATTATCACCCTAACACTTTTCACAATTTACCTTAAACACAAAGATAAATTAAATCCCAAATACACCTTATTGCTCCATCTCAATAATAAATTTCAATATCTTAATTTCATAAAAAACCCTCTTATAAAATATAACACAATTTCTACTTATAACTCCTTTTTTAAACTACATTTATCAAATAAAATAATTTATAAAACAATGCAATTTATTCTTCTAAGGTAAAAATTAATTACCCTAGTTTTTACTTTATCAAAAAACAACTTTTTACCATGCCCAAAAATCACTTTAATATATAAATCCAATTTAATTACCATCTTATACCTCCCAATTTACTCATAACAACCTTAGGGCAAATAAAATTTAAATAAAAAATTATACCTTTGTCCTTAGTGGGTTTTGAACCCACGATGCTGCCTCCCCAAGCACCCTAGCTGCGACCTTGGTTGCCGCATGAGCTAAGCACTCACATGGGAGCTAAAGTGCCCACACGCTTCTAAAACCTTCTACTGTCGCCAAGAATTAAAACATGAAAATGGACTTCCCAACTTGCTGTCGCTGGGTTTCGAACCCGTAACTTCACTACTACAAATGCCAAGCAATTGCCACCTGTGCTAGCCATCGGATGGTGTTAGAAGTTAAGTGCCTTATCTTATTCAACAACCCAAATTTTGGATATGATGCAAATCAAAGCAATGTAAAGATAGCAATATCAAAAACAATAATCAAAGCAATGCACAAAACACCATACACAATAAAGACACCAATTTAACGTGGTTCACCCAATGTGGGCTACTCCACGGAGAAAAAATTTCACTAAAATTTTCTCAACTAATCTCTTGGGAATCCTTTCCCTATTACAATGTTTATGGATATCTATCCAAAGGAGACATCAATATGTTAGAATAAATAATTATTCTCTTAAGTTCTACTAGGATAGACTTACTTGAGTTACCACTCTTCAATGAGTCAAGTGAACTCTCAGTTTATCCTAGTTCAGATTTGATGAGTTGTTGTAATCCAACGACTCTTAATGATCAACTTTGCTATTTATACAAAGTTGATCAATGAATTAAATCAATCAAGTATTCTCTTTTCTAACATGGTATTAGAGCGGGCCTTCCCTACCTTGTGAGCCTGAGGAGATTTTCCTCATGGAGGATTTCTCTCATGGAAATTTCCCCCTCATTGTTTTCTTCTCTTTGGCCATTATTTAAAAAAAAATTCAGGGAGTATGCTCTCCATCTTTGATGGATCAAAAACCAAAAGTTTTTATTGTTGCCAATTTTTATGGGATTTTTTTTGGAGAGTTATGTTTCCTGGTTTGGGACTGATGGACAACAATGGGCAGTTGATTTATTGATTTCTAGTGCCTTGTTGACTAGTTTAAAAGGCCCCCTCATTTATCTACAAAATTATCGTAGCCCGACCTCGATTCTCTCCTGGCATTTTCAAGACCTCCCATTGCCATCATGGTTCTTTGTGGAGGAACCCAATTTTTTGTTGGTTGAATCTCTTGCAATGCAGGTTCTTGTCTTGGCACGTGAAAGGCATGGAATAATTTTTTTTTGTTGTGATCAAGTCAAGCTACATTTTTTTTGGCAGATATCTACACTACAGTGCTGAGCTTTGGTGGTGTCATGGATACATCATGAAAGCATATTTTTTTCTTTCATGTTACTGTGTACGTTGGATACATCCCTGACGTGCTATTTTTCCCTACTTCATGGAGATTATCCACTACGCTAGTGGGGGCATCCACGACATGTTCAATTGCAAGTCTATCGGATGGAAGGTTAATAATTTTCTCCAAAGATGGCATCGTCATTGACATTGAAGCTGATGAATTTTTATGTGAATTTGAAGTGCGGTGTTATTATTTTTTCGAAGGCCTACGAGCTCTGTTGTTTTCCTGTGCGTAGAGTCCAAATCAGAGCAAATATTTAATGGAAATAATAGTGGAAGTTGATCAACTGTGAGATCGATGCCACGTTTTTTTTGGTCTACACCTTCAAGAGAGAATGTTAGCAAGATAATAACGCACCCTTGCCCCTTGTTCACGCTAGTGCAACGACATTTTTTTTATCGATGTTGTAACTTTTTTTTATGCCAAGGGAAATTAGAAGATAAATTGCTATTTTGGGGGAAATATTTTTTGGACCTTCGATGGATTGCGACGACCTGTCCGGGCAGCTTGGCGACCAGAGAAGAATCTCAACCTGTGGCCAATGCTTGCCATGAGTTCGCTTGCCTCAATTTGAGGTCCTCAATAAGTGGCCACCACTATGCCACATGACATCTCCAGCTAGAGGCGTCAACATGCCGACTGAATGCTGGAATTTTTCTCATACTATTTCTATTTCTCATACATAAAGTTTCTTTCCTTGTTAAACTTTTTGTTTTCCAACTCATCCTCAGATATCTCACTTTCTCTTAAACTGTCTTCTTTTGAAATTTCTTCTTCTGAAGTTTCTTCTTCTTCAAAACTCGAGGTTGACTCTTTTTATTTCTTTTGAGCTTGTTCAAAGCCAATACCTATTTTGTTTGTTGACATTCTTTGTACCTTGATAATTTTATCCACAATATTTGAACTCTTTCCAAACTTATGTAGCTTATCCTTGGATTTTTCTAAATCTTCCTTTAGTAGGGCTACTTCTTGTTCTAATCTTTCACATTCTAAGACTTTTGCTTCTAACTTATCTTTGAACTTCTTTATCTTAGCCATTGACTTGTTTAGATCCTCTATAAGCATTCTTCTCTCTTCATCACATTCTTGAAATTGAAATTCCAGTTTAGATTTTTGCTTTCTTACCCTTTTTACTGTGTCAAGAGCATAAATAAGTTCTGCCTTAAGATCAAATCCTTCTTTTTTTTATTCTTCCTCTATTTGTTTGCCTTTGATAACATCTTCATTATTTTCTAACTTGTCTTCTATAGGATTATCTTCTTCTTATTCTAGTGCCATTAGAAGATTCTCTTCTGGTCCTTCTAGTGCATCCTCATATTCATCATCACTAAAACTAAAGCCATTCCTTGTACAACTATCTTCAAGATATCCAAAATTACCACATCTAAAGCACTTGAGAATTATTGGCGTCCTTTTCTTAACTTCTTCTTTTTCTTCAATCATAAATAAGACGTCATCTTTATCATTATTTGAAAAACTATTATCACTATCACTTGAGTACTTACTTGCCTTGTCTACATAGTAGCTTCTCTTTTGTCTTTGAAAGAACTTCTTTTCTTATCTACCTTGTCCATCCTTGCCTTTCTTTTGGTGCCTATATCTTTCTGATTCCTTGTTCCCGTGATCTTGTTTTTGTTCATAATTTTTATTTTTAGCTTCTTGACAATCAGTTGCATAGTGACCATATTTTCCACAATTGAAACATCTAATAAATTTTGTATCTTTAAATCTTCTTGAATCCTTATTCCTTCTACCATAATTATCTTCTTCATCATTGGATGACTCATTGCTTGAATTTGAATTTTTGCCCTTTGTCTTCTTAGTAGCTTTGAATGTTGCTTCCTTTTGGGGATTAGGTTCTTTTGTTCTTAACTCAAAGGTTGTAAGAATACCAAGCAACATATCTCTTGTCAAAGAATCACCATCCTTTGATTCTTCTATAGTCACTAAATCTTTTTGGAAGAGATCTTAAGACCTTATCGTAAACATTCAACTCTTCAACATTAAGTACAAGTCCTTGCATAGCATTAACAACCTCATCAACTCGAAGTAGATAAGTACTAATATTTTTCTCATCCTTCATTCTTAACTCTTCAAATTATCCTTTGAGATTTTGTATCTTTGCTTTCTTGACATCTTTATCTCCATATATGCTTTGCAACTTATCCCAAATTTCTTTTGCATCTTTACGGGTGCATAACTTTTATGGACTCTGTTCTATGCAAACCTCTCAAATTTGTATTCATTGCTTTTGAATTGTAATTTTGTAGAATTTTACCTTCTTTATATGTAGGTGGATCAACTGGGGGTATGTATCCATTTTTAACTGCTTCCCAAATTTTATTGCTAAGTGCCATCAAGTGAATATTCATTCTCATACTCCAATATATATAATCACTTACAACAAATATTGGTGTTGGTTTTTCTGAGGACACATTCTTAGAATCTATTGTGTTCTTGAAAGCTTTTTCTTCAAGCTGTTAAACTCTTCTGAAGGAACTCACTCAGATACTAATTGAAGAACACACGCTTATATTGAGAGGGGGATGAATAGTATAAGACCACTTTTTACTTTTTTATTTTCTAATCAATATTATGCAATGTAAAGATAGCAATATCAATAGCAGTAATCAAAGTAATGCACAAAATACCATACATAATAGAGACACAAATTTAACGTAGTTCACCCAATGTGGGCTAATCCACAGAGAAAATTTTTCACTAAAATTTTCTCAACCAATCTCTTGAGAATCCTTTCCCTATTACAATGTTTATGGATATCTATCCAAAGGAGACACCAATCTGTTAGAATAAATAATTATTCTCTTAAGTTCTACTAGGATAGACTTACTTAAGTTACCACTCTTCAATGAGTCAGGTGAACTCTCAGTTTATCCTAGTTCAGATTTGATGAGTTGTTGTAATTCAACGACTCTTAATGATCAACTTTGCTATTTATACAAAGTTGATCAATGAAATAAATCAATCAAGTATTCTCTTTTCTAACATGGTATCAGAGCGGGCTTTCCCTACCTTGTGAGCCTGAGGAGATTTTTTCTCATGGGGGATTTCCCTCATGAAAATTCCCCCCTCATTTTTTTTCTTCCCTTTGGCCATTATTTCAAAAAAAAATTGAGGGAGTATGCTCTCCATCTTTGATGGATAAAAAACCAAAAGTCTTTATTGTTGCCAATTTTTATGGGATTTTTTTTTGGAGAGTTATGTTTCCTCGTTTGGGACCGACGGACGACAATGGGCAGCTGATTTGTTGATTTCTAGGGCCTTGTTGACTAGTTTAAAAGGCCCCCTCATTTATCTGCAAAATTATCGTAGCCCGACCTCGATTCTCTCCTGGCATTTTCAAGACCTCCCGCTGCCATCATGGTTCTTTGTGGAGGAACCTAAATTTTTGTCAATTGAATCTCTCGCAATGCAAGTTCTTGTCTTGGCACGTGAAAGGCGTGGAATAATTTTTTTTTGGTGTGATCAAGTCAAGCTACATTTTTTTTGGCAGATATCTACACTACAATGCTGAGCTTTGGTAGTGTCATGGATACATCATGAAAGCATATTTTTTTTGTTCATGTTACTATGTACGTTGGATACATCCTCGACGTGTTATTTTTCCCTACTTCATGGAGATTATCCACTACGCTAGTGGGGGCATCCATGACATGTTCAATTGCAATTCTGTCGGATGGAAGGTTAATAATTTTCTCCAAAGATGGCGTCGTCATTGACATTGAAGGCGATGAATTTTTATGTGAATTTGAAGTGCGATGTTATTATTTTTTCGAAGGCCTGTGAGCTCTGTTGTTTTCCTGCACGTAGAGTCCAAATCAGAGAAAATATTTAATGGACATAATAGTGGAAGTTGATCAGCTGTGAGATCGATGCCGCGATTTTTTCTGGTCTACACCTTCAAGAGAGAATGTTAGCAAGATAATAACGCACCCTTGCCCCTCGTTCACGCCGGTGCAACGACATTTTTTTTATCGATATTGTGACTTTTTTTTATGCCAAGGGAAATTAGAAGATAAATTGCTATTTTGGGGGAAATATTTTTTGGACCTTCGACGGATTGCGATGACCTGTTCGGGTAGCTTGGCGACCAGAGAAGAATCTCAACTTGTGGCCAATGCTTGCCATGAGTTTGCCCGCCTCAATTGGAGGTCCTCAATAAGTGGCCACCACTATGCCACCTGACATCTCCAGCTAGAGGCGTCAACATGCCGACTGAATGCTGGAATTTTTCTCATACTATTTCTATTTCTCATACATAAAGTTTCTTTCCTTGTTAAACTTTTTGTTTTCCAACTCATCCTCAGATATCTCACTTTCTCTTATACTGTCTTCTTTTGAAATTTCTTCTTCTTCAAAACTTGAGGTTGACTCTTTTTATTTCTTTTGAGCTTGTTCAAAGCCAATACCTGTTTTGTTTGTTGACATTCTTTGTACCTTGATAATTTTATCCACAATATTTGAACTCTTTCCAAACTTATGTAGCTTATCCTTGGATTTTTCTAAATCTTCCTTTAGTAGGACTACTTCTTGTTCTAATCTTTCACATTCTAAGACTTTTGCTTCTAAATTATCTTTGAACTTCTTTATCTTAGCCATTGACTTGTCTAGATCCTCTATAAGCATTCTTCTCTCTTCATCACATTCTTGAAATTGAAATTCCAGTTTAGATTTTTGCTTTCTTACCCTTTTTACTGTGTCAAGAGCATAAATAAGTTTTGCCTTAAGATCAAACTCTTCTTTTTCTGATTCTTTCTCTATTTGTTTGCCTTTGATAACATCTTCATTATTTTCTAACTTGTCTTCTATAGGATTATCTTCTTCTTATTCTAGTGCCATTAGAAGATTCTCTTATGGTCCTTCTAGTGCATCCTCATATTCATCATCACTAAAACTGAAGCCATTCCTTGTACAACTATCTTCAAGATATCCAAAATTACCACATCTAAAGCACTTGAGAATTATTGGTGTCCTTTTCTTAACTTCTTCTTTTTCTTCAATCATAAATAAGACGTCATCTTTATCATTATTTGAAAAACTATTATCACTATCACTTGAGTACTTACTTGCCTTGTTTGCATAGTAGCTTCTATTTTGTCTTTGAAAGAACTTCTTTTCTTATCTACCTTGTCCATCCTTGCCTTTCTTTTGGTGCCTGTATCTTTCTGATTCCCTGTTCCCATGATATTGTTTTTGTTCATAATTTTATTTTTAGCTTCTTGACAATCAGTTGCATAGTGACCATATTTTCCACAATTGAAACATCTAATAAATTTTGTATCTTTAAATCTTCTTGAATCTTTATTCCTTCTACCATAATTATCTTCTTCATCATTGGATGACTCATTGCTTGAATTTGACTTTTTGCCCTTTGTCTTCTTAGTAGCTTTGAATGCTGCTTCCTTTTGGGGATTAGGTTCTTTTGTTCTTAACTCAAAGGCTGTAAGAATACCAAGCAACATATCTCTTGTCAAAGAATCACCATCCTTTGATTCTTCTATAGTCACTAAATCTTTTTGGAAGAGATCTTAAGACCTTATCATAAACATCAGACTCTTCAACATTAAGTACAAGTCCTTGCATAGCATTAACAACCTCATCAACTCGAAGTAGATAAGTACTAATGTTTTCCTCATCTTTCATTCTTAACTCTTCAAATTATCCTTTGAGATTTTGTATCTTTGCTTTCTTGACATCTTTATCTCCATATATGCTTTGCAACTTATCCCAAATTTCTTTTGCATCTTTACGGGTGCATAACTTTTATGGACTCTGTTCTATGCAAACCTCTCAAATTTGTATTCATTGCTTTTGAATTGTAATGTTGTAGAATTTTACCTTCCTTATATGTAGGTGGATCAACTGGGGGTATGTATCCATTTTCAACTGCTTCCCAAATTTTATTGCTAAGTGCCATCAAGTGAATATTCAGTCTCATACTCCAATATATATAATCACTTCCAGCAAAGATTGGTGTTGGTTTTTCTGAGGACACATTCTTAGAATCTATTGTGTTCTTGAAAGCTTTTTCTTCAAGCTGTTAAACTCTTCTGAAAGAACTCACTCAGATACTAATTGAAGAACACAAACTTATATTGAGAGGGGGGTGAATAGTATAAGACCACTTTTTACTTTTTTATTTTCTAATCAATATTATGCAATGTAAAGATAGCAATATAAATAGCAGTAATCAAAGTAATGCACAAAACACCATACATAATAGAGACAAATTTAACATAGTTCACCCAATGTGGGCTACTCCACAGAGAAAATTTTTCACTAAAATTTTCTCAACCAATCTCTTGGGAATCCTTTCCCTATTACAATGTTTATGGATATCTATCCAAAAGAGACACCAATCTGTTAGAATAAATAATTATTCTCTTAAGTTCTACTAGGATAGACTTACTTAAGTTACCACTCTTCAATGAGTCAGGTGAACTCTCAGTTTATCTTAGTTTAGATTTGATCAGTTGTTGTAATTCAACGACTCTCAATGATCAACTTTGCTATTTATACAAAGTTGATCAATGAATTAAATCAATCAAGTATTCTCTTTTCTAACATGGTATCAAAGCGGACATTCCCTACCTTGTGAGCCTGAAGAGATTTTCCTCATGAGGGATTTCTCTCATGAAAATTCCCCACTCATTTTTTTTCTTTCCTTTGGCCATTATTTCAAAAAAAAATTGAGGAGTATGCTCTCCATCTTTGATGGATCAAAAACCAAAAGTTTTTATTGTTGCCAATTTTTATGGGATTTTTTTTGAAGAGTTATGTTTCCTGGTTTAGGACCGACGAACGACAATGGACAGCTGATTTGTTGATTTCTAGGGCCTTGTTGACTAGTTTAAAAGGCCCCCTCATTTATCTGCAAAATTATCGCAGCCCGACCTCGATTCTCTCCTGGCATTTTCAAGACCTCCCACTGCCATCATGGTTCTTTGTGGAGGAACCCAAATTTTTGGCGGTCGAATCCCTGGCAATGCAGGTTCTTGTCTTGGCACGTGAAAGGCGTGGAATAATTTTTTTTTGTTGTGATCAAGTCAAGCTACGTTTTTTTTGGCAGATATCTACACTACAGTGCCGAGCTTTGGTGGTGTCATGGATGCATCATGAAAGCATATTTTTTCTTTCATGTTACTGTGTACGTTGGATACATCCCCGACGTGCCCTTTTTCCCTACTTCCTGGAGATTATCTACTACGCTAGTGGGGGCATCCATGACATGTTCAATTGCAAGTCTGTCGGATGGAAGGTTAATAATTTTCTCCAAAGATGGCGTCGTCGTTGACATTGAAGCCGGTGAATTTTTATGTGAATTTGAAGTGCGGTGTTATTATTTTTTCGAAGGCCTGCGAGCTCTGTTGTTTTCCTGCGCGTAGAGTCCAAATCAGAGCAAATATTTAATGGACATAATAGTGGAAGTTGATCAGCTGTGAGATCGATGCCGCGATTTTTTTGGTCTACACCTTCAAGAGAGAATGCTAGCAAGATAATAACGCACCCTTGCCCCTTGTTCACGCCATTGCAACGAATTTTTTTTTATCGATGTTGTGACTTTTTTTTTTTACGCCAAGGGAAATTAGAAGATAAATTGCTATTTTGGGAGAAATATTTTTTGGACCTTCGGTGGATCGCGATGACCTGTCCGGGTAGCTTGGCGACCAGAGAGGAATCTCAACCCGTGGCCAATGCTTGCCATGAGTTCGCTCGCCTCAGTTGGAGGTCCTCAATAAGTGGCCACCACTATGCCACCCGACATTTCCAGCTGGAGGCTTCAATATGTCGGTTGAATGCTGGAATTTTTCTCATACTATTTCTGTGACATGTTTTTTGACCGTTGAAAACATTCCTGACTGGAAGTCAAATTCGACATGTTTATTATCTATAGAGAACTACATGGAGATTTTAATCATGGAAGATGGAACTTGAGATATTTTCTACCATGCAGGAGTTTGTTAATGGTGATATCGCAGCTGGCGCAGAAGCTGTCACTGGTAAGGATGAATGCCTCGTTGAGGGAGCCAAAAAAGAAACATGACACGTTGGCAAAAAATACAGCACGAGCCAACGTCAATTTTTTTAAAATGTAATGGCGCTTTGTTTTGACCAAGGAAATTGAATGGTGCTATATCGAACGTGCAGTTCTTCTTTCCATAATGCGCACTCCCATGATTCATGCCTATTTTGTATGTAAGCATTGGTGGACTGTATTCTTCATCAGAGCCACCCCATGTAGTTTTCTACATTGTAAATAGTTAGGCGCCAAAACTGTTTATAATTGTATTGTATTCTTGGTTTGGTGTGCAAAAGGCAGTTTGTTGGCACGGGCTGTGTCATCAACTGTCAAAAGGCGGGTGTGTGTCATCATTGACAGTCAAATCCCATCCCTTTGATGAGGTTTTATTTTCTAACATGTCGTTTGACGACTTTCGAGAAGACATTCTGAGCGCAAACATCTTGATCAGCAGGGCTCTCTAGAGGGCTTGAACATTTCTTTTATCGATGGGATATTTATGACGACAATGGAGTTTTTTTAATTGATTGCTTCTGTCACATTGATTGATGTGAATTGCAGCAATGTAGCTATGCATTGAACTGGCGAGGAAGGATAATACTGCGATATGACTGTTGCGGCAACATTCCCGATATTTGAAAACCGGTTGGCCTAACTCAGCATTGAAAGATGCATGCGACAGTGATGAGGTTTGGAGCACCGTTGAAGTTTTTTTGAGTTGACCATCGCATATGGAAGCTTTCTGTAGATATGGTGCGGCGATAAAGTTGAGGACGAGTTGTTATTGGGAGGAGATTCATAGAATTGTGATGAATTGATTACAACTGGAGAAGGATGGTCGTCATACTTTGGCATCCATATGCTGGTCAGATCCAGATTCGGAGGAGTAAGGAAACAATCTTCTAAGATTGCAACATATGGGAGAATCTTGGAGTGCGCCACTTGGAGTCTTCATTGCCATGTAGTTTTGTAAGAATGGATCGTTCAAAATATGGAAGGTCCATTTTTGTATTATATCCCTGAAAGCCAACACACTGAAGAACGATGGGCCCACGTGAATTCACTATGTATTTTGCTCACTAAAGATTCTTGGCGTGGAAATTCTAGTATTTTTTTTGATGGGCAAGCTTCTTTAGAGATATTTCTTATAATCAACATTTCTTCATCTAGATATATGATATGATAAAATCCTCTGAAATGCCCCACTTATTGGGATTTTTAAATCCATATGATAGAGTTTCCTTCACTAAGGTAAAAAGTTATTCAACAACACTAAAAACTTGCCCATATGCACATTTAAATTGAGTAGGTATTGAATTTACAGGAACATTTGGTATTTCAATCACTCCTTCAAAATATTCTTCTTTCAATCTAGTAGGCACTTCTATAGTAAGCTTGGTTATCAAGACAAATTTGCTTTCAATCAAGCTCAATAATTTAAGGCCTGCCGTGGTTTTTGTATATCCATCCATGATTATAAGATTCAATTCCTTGATTGATACCAAGGCAATGGGAAATATCTCAAGCAAAACCTTTGCAGCAACCATCCCAGGACTATCAGCTCCAAACCACTCAAACCTTCAAATACTTTCAAGAAGTGGTAACGTTGTTGGTCGAAGTGTGGGGTTGAAATATTCAAAGTTAATGACTCTTTCATTTATGCCGATACACTCTATATCATAGCTCTACCGGTAGGCAATGCATCTAAACCATATGCATCTTTAAAAGCAAGACAGAGATATTATTTAGCAGCAGTGTGTTTCATTTATTTGACATACAACGAAGCGGCTACTGACCCGATGCCTCCCATGCTTGCTCTGTACTGACCCAACTGCTACTTCTGCCGTTGCTGCCTGTTTACCTTACTCTTGAATGTATTCACTCGTACAACTTGAGGAAAATGGGTCAAGTTTGTCTTTCCTCGAATTGGAGGAAAATAAAGAAGAGCGGCTAGAAGAGAGAACATCCCAGAGGACACATAGCTGGTCTAATACAATCACCATTGCTCAATTTTAGATTGGATTTCTTGAAATTTATTTCCAGAACAGCCAGGGATATTATTTTGGTTCTGTTTACTTTGTAAGAGTAGAAATGGTATTTGTCCCAAGGTGCCCACAAGCCCCCCCAGTTCGTAATAATATGAAGCTCTCCAGAAGTCGACTATCTGGACGCAAATATTTTTTCGAACGGGACGTCTTTCGAACGCCTAGCGGCAATGCTCTCAAGAAAAATGGATGATCGTGGCCGTATTTGATTTTTTGGCTGAATAATGGTTCTAAATGAAGTGTTGAGACATTCGTTCTGGTGGTGCATAGAAAGTAACATCTGCTGTTTTAGTTGTTTGTACTCATCGATGTGATGCGCGAATCAGAGTTCAAATTTGACCTACTTGCTGTTGCCAAAACCGCATTGACGGGAAGATCAGAAGAGCAACTATGCCAAACAACATTGTTTTTTTTGGTATTTTATTGAATTTTGTAGAGAGACACTATGCAAGTACAATTTTGCTAACATCCCTACGCACTCTTGATGACATCATTGAAAGGAGGACCCAACTATTCATGGAAATGTAGCCTTGGTGCTGCCGCAACGGAGCAATGGAGGACATTGTTCTTTTTCCAACTGAGGAGGCCTTTCGTCGTTGATGGCGACTACGGAGGTTTACGCACATTTGACAGTGATATGGATCGATTTATGAATCTTGGCATGGAATGTGAGTAACACACCTTCCTGGCGTGGTGTCGATGTGATCAGTTTCGATCTCGGATGCATGATGGAGAAAGCAGATCACCGCAGCCGTGTTTCAACTTGTGTGCATATGTTCAATCATTTATTTAGTGGCCCCACATTTTATAATGCCCCCTAATATTTTTTTCATTTATATTTGTGGGTACTTTATTGGGGCATTATAAACCTTTTTAAATGTGGGCCCTGTTGGTCATCAAATCTGCCCAGGAAAGGATTTGGTTAAGTGTATGCGCCCTAGACCTGGACCGACATTGAAAGGCCGAAGGGAAGAGATGCCCCTCGTGCCAATCTCCGAAGAAAGGTCGGCTCCTATTCTAAACTACTTTGGTGTTTTAAGATAAGGGTGCAGGAAAGAAATAAAAGAGTAAGGGAAGAGATTTCAGTAGTTTAATGGTGGGAAAGAACCAGAAGCACGATTGCTAGCCAATAGCTTGAAACAACAGCAAGAAACACTAAGAATATAACAAAATGAACACAATATTGACTTTCCTATGTATCCTCTGGACGAGTTCCAGGATTCCCCTTCCCCTTTCGCCGAAATTCAGAGTTCAGAGTAACGACAATTAGGAAAAGTGAATATAACAGAAACACTATCCATAGGTAGCATAAAAAAAAACCTCTACAACGTTTTTCTCCCCTATGTATCATTCGGGAAAATTTCAGGGTTCAGTCCCCAATTGCATACCTAAATCTAGGATTCAGAATTACAGTATACAAATGAAGAAAGATGAAAGAAATAAACGCAGAAGGCGGCATATAAGAGAGAAATAGAGTCCAAAGCTCTTTAGTATTAATCGCAGAAATGCAAGTTATAGCAGCTTTCTAGTAGAAAGTTCCCCTCCCCTTACATTACAATGCTTGGGTTTTTATAGAGGACCCGACCCTCTGAGCCATAAATGCACAAAATGGAAGAGTACACCCTCGAAACCTGAGAAGTCGGCTCCTCGCGGCCCTCATGACTGAGCTCTCAAATCTGTTACCAAAGCTGGAAACTACGATCGGGTCAGTTGTGGAAACTTGCATTAATGAGCCATCTGAGCGTCCTTGGCTTCTGGGTGCAATACTCGAGTGGCCGCCATGCTTGCCGGGCTCTTTCTTAGAGACTGATACTTCATTTCCAATTGCCAAAAATGCGCAACTAGTTTTTCGAGCACGTAAAAATGCATTTATGAGGCACTTGATCGCCTCGGGAAAATACCCGGCTTGGAGCGCGTGCCCTTGAAGTGCTTCGCTAGTTCTTCGTTCGCAACTTCACTTCGCAATGGACTTGTGCCGAAGCAGATTCTCCTTGATTTGCACTTCGCATGGTGGAGCTTCGCAAAATAGCTTCGGGGGTGATAAGGGTCAAAGCAGATTCCTTCGCAAGATGGGCTCTTCATTACTGCTTCACTGGAAGATGTGCCAAAACTACTTCACCGATGAACTGTTAAAATGCTTCACCGCGATCTTCCTTCAAAATTGTGGTTCGGGAGGATTTTAGCCGAAGCACATTCTTACCTTCAAAAATGCTTTGACTGCTTCCACTTCGGGGGGAAGTACTTCGCACGAAGGTTTGCCGAAGTAGATGCTTCGCAACGACTTCCAGCGAAGTAGAAACGGTTCGCTGGTTGGGAGGCCCGAAGTGGGTGCTTTGGCGGTTTTTTGGCGAAGTGTTTTCAACGTTGTTCTCCTTCAAATCCTGCTTCGCAAGTTTCTTGCCCAAAGTAGCCTTTTGAAGTGCTTCGAGCCCGAAGTAGTTTTCATTCTTCTTCCTTTGCATTTTGCTTCGCCAACACCGCTTCGCAAAACTTTCACCCGAAGTAACTGTTTGAGGGACTTCGGGCCCGAAGTAGTTTTATTGCCTTAGCCAATTTGGACCGCGATTTTCCTTTGACGAAGCTGTTCTTTTGAAATGCCGCTTGAATGCCGCTTCACAAAACTTTTGCCCGAAGTAGCTATTGGAAATGCTTCGGGTGCGAAGCTCTTTTTTACGTCTTCTTTGAATTCCTTCTTCGACAACGTCGCTTCGCAAGGTTTTCGCCCGAAGTAGTTGTTTGAGGGACTTCGGGCCCAAAGTAGTTTTCATCCTTAGCGATTTCTTTCGGCGAAGCTATCTTCCTTAGCTTGTTCGGCAGCGAAGCTCTTTCTTCTTCATTTTATGTACAAAGGGGGTGGCAGGGAAAGCCAAAATTGCTGCAATGCTTGAAAATGTTGTTTCTAAAAAAAACAAGGGAACAAATTCATGAAATTAAAAGAAATACTTTAAAAAAAAAAATCAAATTTTCTACCCCACTGTGCAATGTGACAAAATTGTCAATATTCTTGGCGGCTAGTAGGGCAACAAGCTCGTCTCGGTGGGAGAACCCTCAGCCTTGATCCGTTGGAGATAGACGAATGGGCAGAGCCTATAACAGAGGGGCAGGTCACAGATTTCATTCTAAGACACTGCAAGATTGCAGCTTGCCTAAACGATCTGTACATCAGAGCCAAACATGCTGATAGCGGGCAGATTGATCGATTTCGTGTTTTGGTTAAGGCATTGCAAGATCAAGAGCCTTTCTCGAAGGGTGCCTGGGCTCATGTCCGCTGAACCATGAAGCGCATCCGCGATCGCCTTGCCCCATCGCCACCGCAGGAAGCTGCGCCAAAAGAGGAAGAGGAAGCAGAAGAAGAAGAAAAAGAAGAAGAACAGGCTGTGGAAGCACCCCAAGAGATAGAAAAAGGAGAAGGGTCTGGAGGTAACTCTGGCCCAACAGATCAAGGTTGAGGGTTCTCCTGGCATGGCTTCAGTTTGATGCCGACTTAAGCTCTTCCTTGGTCAAAAGGTTCCCGTCATCATCCGTGAAGCTCGGGAAACCTAAGGAAGAGAGATCTTGGAAATAGCCTAGCGATGCGCGCTGATCATTCTCAAACATGTCCAGGAGGTCTTTCGACTTCTGTGCCTTCCTCACCTTGGAAAAGAAGGTGCGAACTATGGCTTGGGCCGTGGACCAATCCCTAGCCGTATGACTCATTACAGCAACCTGCAAGTCCTGATATTTCGTGCTTTGGACATCAAAGGCTAATTTGAGTCGACCTCTAGCTTTATGAGTGACCTCATCTATGATTGGCCCTCCTTCGACAGCGGCACGCTGTGCTTCAGTAATATAGGTCAAAATTGATAGGGCACTTGGAGGCCCGGATCTAAAATTTTTGAGCAAGTGTGAGCGGATTTCTTTGATCTTGCCTCTGTCAAACAACTCCAAGCTTTCTTTTTCATGCAACTGCTGCTTGCAACTGCAAGATCTTGCTTTCAAATTCCTTGGCCCTCAGATCATTCTCGGCCTGTCTCTGTGCTTGGTTCTGAGCTGTACACTGTAGTTGTAGTATTTGTTGTTTCAGGGCGTGTGTTTCCTTTTTCATCAACTTACACTGCTCCTCTGAATCCTCCAGCTTGGAGCGGATTCTAGCTAGCTCTTCTTCCAACTTGATGTTGGAATTTTCTACTTCAAATCTGCACTGACTGGCGATGTTTGCATGCGCACAAAAAGTTTCAATCTTGACGTGCATGGATTCAGATTCATTATCAACATTCAAATGCTCCAGGTCCTTAGATTTGTCTTGGTAGTCATAGTCCGCTGGGGTCATTTCATCCAGGGGCTTCTGGACCTTGGGGATATTTTTTACTTTATGTAACTTCCCAGCCTTCAAATTGAAAACAACTCATTTTTCAACCTAGGCCAGAGAGCGCCCTCTCTTCTTCCTCGCCTCCTTTAGAAATTTTTCTGTATTTTTTTGAGCTAGGAGTAGCTTCTCGGCTAGAGGGCATTCCTTAATTAAGGATATCTCTGATTCAAATGAGGTTGGATCTCCAACCAAAGGGGTGAACAGATACAAAGAATGAATGGGGGATGCCTCACCAGAAGGTTCGATGACAGGTGTACTAGGAGTCCCAGCGAGTGCAACAATGCCATGTGAGGTAGGGGAATGAAGAACGAGGTTCGGCATTGGGGTACTGCCTTCGCCTCGGCTAAAGTCCAAAGGATCGATGGCATGGGAAGGCGAAGTAGTAGCAACAGACTTGTCCCAACCAGATGACTCGAGTGGAGTGGGGCTAACAAGATCGGTGGCAAGAGGCAACGCGCGAGGGGGCGACTGACTTTGTGAGGGAGGGAGAGACTGATGAGAATATTTTGCCAGGACCACAGTGGACATGTGAAAGACCAAGGCAAAGGGTGGAGAGTGCGTACCTACGTGCCCTTCTGGCAGAGCAGTCATGGTGACTTATTGTGTGATAAGCTCCTGCTCCTTTTGGGCTTCGACACTCTTGACCCCCACGACTTCTACTTCGAGGTCTCCATCTTGTTGGAGGAGTTCCTCCACATCAATGACGTTTATATCTGGGACTGTATCCACACTTGGTGGCACCGCATCTTCAACATTTGCTTTGGTCGGGCCTGATGCAGGTTGTCCGGCATGAGCACTTGGGAACTTCGTGCGAGGTCGCTTTGGGTGGCTCGGAGGCACTTGAATTTGCTCTTGTCTCTTTCTTTTCTTCCTCTCCAATGGTTGCTCCAACTCTTCGACACTTGTGTCATGGATTTTCGACGGTCCTTGTGGTAATGCCTCCAGTGTAGCTTCGGCTTCTTCCTCTTCTTCCTACTCTGAAGCATCGTCAAATCCTCTTGGGCTTTCGCCCGATCCTGGGGTAGCTGGAGGAACAAAGTCGACGAAGGATATGGACTTCCAAGTTTGAACGTTGGCTTCATAGACAATTGCGAAGTCTTTATCCGATGTCAAGAGTCCGTAGGAATTCATTTTTTGGCGATGGACTCTCATTATCCACCACTCCCGAAGTTTTTCCTCGCCCCAATTCTTCAATTCTTCTTTCAAATCATCCTTTGCCTTTCTCCAAAACGTGGAGTCTGGAGTTGGGAAGGGATGCTGGTCAGGGTCAAACTCGACCTCCATAGGGTAAAATTCATTCCAGGGAGGCAATGTCCTCATCCTCTCTAAAATTATTAACCTTCCATCCGACAGACTTGCAATTGAATATGTGGTTCACTTGATGCAAATCAATAAAATGAGATCATTTGAGGATTATTGCATGGAGATCATAGGAATACTCATATCTACCTAATATATGGATCTAGTAGTAGTGGTTGAAGCCTTTTTCCATGGCCTTAAGGATGGGATTAGGAGGGAGGTCAAAATGCATAATCCATACACCCTTTAGGAGGCTCAACATGTGGCTATGGTAGTAGAAAATAAGCTCTAGTTGTAGTACCCCCAATCCCAATGCGATTTCAGCCCTTGATGATCTACCTTCAATAATAATAATAATGAGCATACCCAAATATTATTCATTTACAAATTTCATTCATGTCATACCCAAGATCAAGCTTGTGAATAATAATGTAACTTCCTAGTATAAGTTGAGGAACTAGAAGTTTCATAGGATAAAGATCAAGATTCTTCATAGCAGGAGTCACCAACCAAAGTAGTAGATTCTAAGCATAGGTCAATACCATAGATCTCTTCACATTTGTGCTAATGGGGTTTTAGTATCACCTTACCATAAAGGTCTAAGACTTAATTAAATGTTAGTGTGTCAATGTATTGATCGATTCAAGTAGCATACATAACTTTATTAGCAACAAAACATCATAATCTTTGGGACTGTATATCAATACTATGGACCAAGATAAATTTGAAGTATTGATTGCAAATGGGGACATGAATTAATATCTAGATCTAATAACTATGGTTATCATCCATATGGGAGATTACACATGGTCTATTCATATTTTTATCATAACTATGGATAGTGTTAATGTCATCTTAGGATTAGAATGGCTCTTGCAACTTGATGATGTTACTATTAATCTATAACAATTGTATGTCAAATAAGTAGAGGACAACAAGGTAATTTTTCTATAGGGAATCCAAACTCCTCCTTCCAAGGTATTCAACTCACACAACATGGAAAATATCCTAAAGAAAGATTGCCATCGATTATTTTCCCAACTCAATTTCATGGGAGTCTAGTTTTTTGAGCCACTCCTTCCAACTCTGCCTTCAAACTTATAAACTATTGTTGATTGTTATGTAGTTATTTTTATAAACCCATGGATCTTCCCCTTAAGTGCACATATGATCGTGCCATCCACCCAGTTTTAGGAAGCCATCCTCTAAATGTTTATCTTCACTGCTATCTCTAGCCCCAAAAACCTACGATTAACAAACTAGTTAAAGAGATGTTGAAGAAAAAAAATATTTTTTTGAGCATCAATGCTTATTCCTCTATGCTATTCATGGTTTGACCTAAGGATAATTATTTCCAAATATGTCCTCATTTTAAAACTTTTAGCAAGATAAATATCAAGGATAAATTTCCTATCCATATTAAAATTGATTTATTGGGTGAATTACATGGTGTTAAATACTTTACCAAGCATGAATTGTGCTCAAGGTCCCACCAAATTAGGGTTAGAGAAGAGTATATCCCAAAGGCTAATTTTTGCATGCATGATGGTCATTATGAGTTCTTAGTCATGTCCTTTAGTCTTACTAATGCTCCTTCCACTTTCCATAGACTTGTGAAATATTATTTCATCATTTTCTTCACAAGTTTGTGCTAATATTCTTTCATGATATCTTAGTTTACAACAAGTCTTAGGAAGCCCATTTAGTTCATGTTGGCCAAGTTCTCCACCTCTCACATAAGGAACAACTATTTTTAAGAGGTCCAAGTGTTCTTTTGGGGTATATATGGTAGAATACTTGGGATGCATAGTATGTGATGAAATGGTCTAGGTGGATCTTAAGAAGATCAAAGCAATGCAAGACTAGCCTAGGCCTCAATACCTTAAGTAGATTTAATTTTTTAGGTCTATCTAGTATTACCAAAAATATTTCTATAATTATGATAAGATTATAGCCCTGCTCACTCTCACTAAGAAGGATTCTTTTATTTGGTCTAAGTAGCATCCCATACTTCAATGCCCTAAAGGAGGCTATGCATACCATCTCTATTTTAGTTACTTTTAGTTTAAATAAACCTTTTGTTATTGAATTGATGCTTTAGACATAGGTATTAGAGTTATTTTCATGTATGATGGAAATCCCTTGGACTTTGAAAGTATGTATCCCCCAATAATAATTTGGGTAAATCCACTTATGAGAAGGAACTTTTAGTCACTTAACATGTAGAAAAATGAAGGCCTTATTTGTTGGGGCGAAGCTTCATCATGAAGATTGACCATGGTAGCCTCAATAATTTCCTAGAATAAAATTTTTCTTATAACAAATAGAATAAATTGTTGAACAAGCTCTTGGGTTATGATAGTTCCATTGAGTACAAGAAGAAAAAGGAGAATATGATGGTTGATGCTCAATATTTCAAACATAAAGATGTTGTTAGTACTATCTTTAATCATCTTCCATAATAGATTTCACATATTGGAAGGAATGGTATTTAGACCTAGAGACTACTATCATCATTCATGACGTGGAGGCTAGCTATTCACTTCCTTCCTTGTTCTCATATGTAGATGGGGTTCTCTACAAGAAGGATCACATTTATCTTCCTCTATCTTCAACTATCAAGAATAGTGTTCTATATGAATTGGATGCATCTCCTTTAGTTGGAAATCCTAAATTCTTAAAAATATGTCAACGGGTGAAGTAATAATTTATAAACATCAAGATACTTATGGAAAAATGTTAGGTATGCCAATAAAACATATGGAAACTATTAAATCTCTTGGCTTGTTGCAACCTTTTTCTATTCTTGATTGTCAATGGAATTACATTTCCATGGATTTTATTAGGGGCCTTCTCAAATATAAGGATAAAATGATGATTTTTGTGTTGGTGGTTTTCCTTTTAAGTAGCACTCATTTTTGTCCCTTACAACATTCCTTGATCCTTACGGTTTCTAAGGTGTTCCTTGATTCTATTTTCAAATTGTATGACTTGTCCTAGTCCATTGTCAGTGACTATGATCCTATTTTTTTACCAATAATTTTTGGAAGGAATTATTCACTATTAGTGGTACTCAACCAAATATATCTTATTTGTATCACCCTTCATCAGATGGCCAAACAAAGATCATGAATAAATATTTGGGTACCTACCTCTATTATTTTTATAACACAAACAATATTAATGGGTGCATTGAATTTCCTTAGATAAATGGCGGTATACCACTTCTTCCTATTTTCCCCTTAATATGTACCTATTTGAGGTATCGCATGGCCATAAACCTCCATAAATGACATACTATGTTCCAAGATCCTCCTAGGTGGCCTATATAGATGATTTGTTGTAATAGTTTGACTTATTCTCCAACTCGTTAAAGATAATTTATCTCAAACCCAAAACTACATGAAGCAGAAGTAGGACATACATCACTTTGAGTGGAAATTTATAAAAGGATATATGGTATTTTACATCCCCTACAAGGATTTTTGTCACATTGTGAAATTGGCATATTAGTTGGAGCTTTCGTTGACTTCCTACATCCACCTTTGTTTTTATATTTCTTAAACAAGTTGTTGGTCAAAAGATGTAGTCCTAGATAAAGATTCAAGTGCTTGACAAAGAAGTACGGATCACTCGCCAACCAAGTTCTATTGTATTCTTGAGTTTTTAATTTGTGGTCTTGCTAGATTCAAAAGTTTCTCTTCAACTGACAAGATCTTTTAGACAAATATGCAATCTAGAAGCTTGAGAGAATTTTCTAGTCAATTCTAACTTTGAAGACAAAAATTTCTAAGGTTGAAGTCATGTAATATCTCCAATAAAACCACATCAACCATTTTTATTATTGTTAGTTGAAGCTCTAGGACTAGGTTAGTCAAACCTTGAGCATTATGGTTAGGGTTATTGGTTAATATAGTCTATAAATAAAGGAGTTATGTTATAGTTGAGATATCATCATATTTATTATCTTATGTCACTTCTATTATGCATATGAGACTTATCCCTCTCCATATGGCTATGAGAATTTACCCTCTCTAAGTGGCTAGGATTTGTATTTATTTAGAATATAGAATTCTTCGTATGCATTATTGATTCCCTACTATTGAATCTGAATTATTGTTTGAGTAAATGTTTTCTTTTGTGCATTATTGAATTGTTACCATTGTTGTTATATTTCTAGAAGTTCTTTTATTACACAATCTCTAATTATTGCAAACCTCAAGCTAAAATAACCTAGCTTAAAGGGTAAATAATAATATAATAAATATATTAAACCCTTAATTGAGGTTAACCATAGGGGTGGTTTAATCAATATTTATAAGGGTGAATACAACATTATTTGATCATAGTATTACATAGAGAATGATTACAGGTTTGCATAAAAAATACCTATAGGTTTATATATAAGATACCTATAAGCTTACATAAGAGATGCCCAAAGGCTTACATAGGAGATGTTCGTAGGTTTACATAAATATTGTTAAACTTGGCCAATAAGATCATATTACTAATAACAAGACATTAGAGATGGTAATATCTCACTCCCATAATGAATGCTCAAATAGGCCAATGAGTTTTCATCATGAATTGTGTTATCTTCTCTTATTAATGTTGGACATTTTGAGTCAAAGTTGTCATTGATGTCAAGGAATAAGCTACCGTTGATGTCAAAAGGTCAAGAGGAACAATGAAAAGGTTAAAGGCTAAAAGAGCTTCATAATATTTTTAATATTATGTGGAAGCATATGTTAAGAGGGTTTTCATTAAAACCATGGTTGAGAAAAAATAAAAGGTTTTTCATAAAAACCCAAGGAATCCCAAGGATGTTTTAATATTTATTTTATAAAATATTTAAATTCAAATTGAATTTAAATTTAATAAATAAATATTATTTATACAAAGTGGTAAAATAAAAAAGGGCTTTGATAAATCCAAAAGGATTTAAAAGTTAATTTATAAAATTTTAATTCTAAAGAATTTAAATAATTTATAAATTGATTATTCAAATTTTGAAGGCGTCGACGTTCAAAATTAAAGGAGGAAATTAGTATATATATTATACGCCTTAGTGGCATTTAAATCATCCTTAGTTCAAAATAATAAAGGGTGCAATTGATGTTGTGAGAATTTGTGCGAGGAAGAAGACAAAAACCTTCTCTTAAGCACCAACGAAATGGTTAATATTGTCGTGGGCTAAACCGTAATATCCACCCAGACAACATGGACTAGTGGTAAGTGGATGAAGTGCAAAGGTATTTATGGGTAGAGTGATCCACGATTGATTCGTGATGGCAGTGTTTTGTGTGTGTGTTTTGAAGCATCGAGGAAGTGATGCATGAGTTTTTATATTGGCATGTGTAGAGAGGAATATAGAGCATGTTGGACTCTTGATATCCAAATGATAACCTAGCTCGTGTGACAGTTGGAGCTGCATCTAGGGCACTGGTAGAGGCAACATCGTGAGTTCGAGTCCCACCAAGGCAAAGGTAAGAAAATTTTAATATGTGTTGTGATGCCTAAGGTTTTGACATAAGGTCCTAGGGAGTTAAAAGGGTTAGTTAAAAAGGTTTTTAATTAATCATTATTTTTGGTTAATTAGAGGAATAAGGAGTTGGATTTATTTTTTGAATAAAGTATTTTTGACATATTGGTTATTGAATATTTATAGTTATGGGAGGACTTAATGCCATTGAGTTATTTTGAAAAGGAGATTGTATTGACATTATTCTTGGTATTGAGTATTATTTTGATTGGGAGATTATAAGGTGTATTTGTTTAATCATTTTTGTATATGTTGATGGATGCTTTCTTTAAGATGGAGTGATAAGGTGTATGTGTGCTTTGATATTTGCATTGTATATTTGAGATAGCTTATTATATTCTAACTCCTTTGAGCTTGGCAAAGAAGTATTTGTGGTTGTGGCAGATATTTGAGGTTCCTTCATCATCAAGAAAAAGGTATGAGCATATTCTTCCATAGTTGAGTTGATTGGTTGGTTTTCTGGAAAATAAGTTTGGAGTGAAAAGGACTTGATTAGGATTTCCTTATTGAGTGTGTTGAGTTAATGCTTCAATGTTTTCTGGAATAAAGAGTTGTTGTTAAAACCTTATCTTATAAGCATTGTTGTTGAAGCCATTGGTTGTGTGAAGAACTTGATCTAGGGTTTGAAAAGAACATGAGTATCATTGTTATGTGAGATTTTTTTATAAGCATTGTTGTTGAAGCCATTGGTTGAGTAAAGAACTTGAACTAGGGTTTGAAAAGAACATGAGTATCATTGTTATGTGAGAGTGGTTGATAAGCATTATTGGAAACATTTTGAGTAAAGGATCATATGCTTGGACTAGTGCTTGTAAGCAAGGATTGTTTCATTGAGTGATTGGTTGAGTAGAGTTGGTTGAGCCTAGTCAAGTGGATGTGTGAAGTGATTGTTCAAGTTCCATAAAATAAACTATTCTATATTTTGAATTGATTTGAGAAAGTGATTGAGTATTGATTTGAAGCATATTGAGTCTCTAATAATTCTCTGTATGTTTTTGAAAGAGTGATTGAAAGTGATTGAGCATTGTAATGAGTATAGAGCATATTGAGTCTCTAAAAATTCTCTTTATGTTTCTATGAGATTGGAAAAGTTCTAGTGTGGACTTGTTGAGCAGATTTAAGGCAAGTATTTGAGAAGACTTGTGGACAAATTTGGGTAAGATTTTGTGGAAGCTTACAATATATATTGAGAGTAGATTTGGATAAGTTCTTGAGAGAACTTATTGAGAAAATTTGGATAAGTTCTAGTGAGGACTTGTAGAGCAGATTGGACAAGTTCTAGAGAGGACTTGAGGACAGATTGGTGTGAGCTTTTGTGGAATCTTACAAGGCTGATTTGAGATAAGTCTTTGTGAAGGCTTGTGAGCAAAGTTGATTGATTTATTTATTCAAACCTTGAGTTAGGGTTTGGGATAGATCCAGCTGAGTTGATTTGAGATTGAGTCAAGCTTTGAGTTAAGGCTTGAGGATAGATATTGAGGATAGATTTGTGCTAGACCGAAGGATTGTGTTTAGTGCAAATTTGAGGTTAGAGTTTGGTGTAGATTTAAGGATAGATTTGTACCAGATCAGAGATAGATATTGAGGATAGATTTGTGCTAGACCGAAGGACTATGTTTAGTGCATATTTGAGATAGAGCTTTGGAGGTGATAGAGTTGAGGATAAAGATCTCTAGCCAGAGTAGGGAAGACAGGTGTCTTCTATGGATAGAGTTCCATTTGCTAAGGGTAGTGGAGGTAGAGGTCTTCTAGAGGATCACCAACTAGAGTAGAGATTAGGAGATTGGTGTCTCCTATGGATAGAGATCCATGAAATTGATTTAGAGGATTGGTATCTCCTTTGGACAGAGGTCCATAAATATTGTAATAGGGAAAGGATTCCCAAGAGATTGATTAAGAAGATTTTTGTGAAAATTTTTCTCCATGGAGTATCCTACATTGGGTGAACCACGTAAATTATGGTGTCTCTATTGTGTGTGGTGATTTGTGCATTGCTTTAATTACTGCTAGTGATATTGCTATCTATACATTGCATAATATTGATTGGGAAAGAAAAGTAAAAAGTGGTCTTATACTGTTCACCTCCCCCTCTCAGTATAAGATTGTGTTCTTCAATTGGTATCAGAGCGGGTTCCTTCGGAAGAGTTTAACAACTTGAAGGAAAAGCTTACAAGAACACAATGGATTCTAATAATGGATCATCAGATAATATAGCACCAGTATTTTATGGAAGTGATTATATATATTGGAGTTTGAGAATGAATATTTATCTAAAGGCACTTGGCAATGAAATTTGGGAATCAGTTGAAAATGGATATGACCCCTCAGTTGATCCACCTATAGAAAAGGAAGGTAAGCTTCTACAACATTACAATTCAAAATAAATGAATGCAATTTTGAGAGGTTTGCATAGAACATAGTCCATAAAAGTTATGCATTGTCAAGATGCAAAAGGAATGTGGGATAAGTTCAAAAGTATATATGAAGGAGATACAGGTGTCAAGAAAGAAAAGATACAAAATCTCAAAGGACAATCTGAAGAATTAAAAATGAAGAGTGATGAAGACATTAGTTCTTATTTACTTCAGGTAGATGAGGTTGTTAATTCTATGCAATGACTTGGACTTAAAGTGGATGAATAAGATGTTTGTGATAAGATCTTAAGGTCTCTTCCAACAAGGTTTAGTGAAAATATTTTAGCTATAGAAGAATCAAAGGATGGTGATTCTTTGATAAGAGATATGTTGCTTGGTATTCTTACAACTTTTGAGATGAGAATAAAAGAACCTAACCCCCAGAAGGAAGCAACCTTCAAAGCAATTAATAAGACAAAGGGTAAGAAGTTGGAATCAAGAAATGAGTCATCTAGTGATGAAGAAGCTAATTAGGGCAGAAGGAATAAGAATTCAAGAAGATATAGAGATATAAAATCCGTTAAATATTTCAATTGTGGAAAGTATAGTCACTATGCAACTGATTTTCAAGAAGCAAAGAATAACAATGATGAAGAAAAATAGGATCACAAAAATAGGGAATCATAAAGATATTGGCACCAAAATAAAAGCAAGGATGAACAAAGCAGACAAGGAAATAAGTTCTTTCAAAGGCAAAATAGGATCTACTATGCAGATAAGACAAGTAATTACTCAAGTGAAAGTGATGCTAGTTTTTTAGATAATGATAGAGATGAAGTCCTATTTATGATTGAAGAAAAAGAAGTCTAGAAAAAGGCACCAATAATTCTCAAGTGTTTTAGATGTGGTAACTTTGGACATCTTGAATATAGTTGTACAAGGAATGGTTATAGTTTCAGTGATGATGAATATGAGGATACACTTGAAGGACCAGATGAAAATATTCTAATGGCTCTAGAGGAAGAAGAAAGTGATCCTATAGAAGACAAGTCAAAAGAAAATAAATATGTGGATAAAGGCAAACAAATAGAGGAAGAATCAGATAAAGAAGGATATGATCTCAAGGGAGAACTTATTTATGCTCTTGAAATAGTAAAGAAGGTAAGAAAGAAAAATTCTAAATTAGAATCTTAGTTTCAAGAATGTGATGAAGAGAGAAGAATGCTTATAGAGGATCTAGACAAATCAAAGGCTAAGACAAAGAATTTCAAGGATAAGCTAGAAGTAAAAGTCTTAGAATGTGAAAAGATAGAACAAGAAGTAGCTTCATTAAGGTTGGAAGTTAAAAACTCCAAATTCAAGCTACAAGGTTTCAAAAATAGCTCAAAGAACTTAGATAAGTTCATCAAGATACAAAAGCCTACATCAAGTAAGATAGGTCTTGTATTTGAATAGGAACAAAAGAAATGGGAAGGAAATTAAACCTCAAGTTCTGAAAGAGAAGACACTTCAAAAGAAGATAGTGTAAGAGAAAATGAGACATCTGAGGATGAGTTGGACAATAGAAAGTTCAACAAGGACATGAACAATGCACCAAGAAGAAACATATGGAACAACAATCATAATAGGTCAAGAGAGACTAAGAGACCAATGAGGTCAAGACAAGGAAACTTCAATGGAAGATGTTTTTCATATCATAGGTTTGGGCACATGGCTTCATAGTGTAGGACACATGAAAGATAGGAATATGATAACATATAGATTTTCCATGGGTATTGCTACTCATGTAATCATTTTGGTCACAAGGCAATGAATTGCAGGGCTTAGGATAGAAGAGGATATGGCTTCACTAGGAGAAATCCTAAAAAAATTGCACCTCTAATAATTAATAACGTTAAGTGTTATAAGTGCAATAACGATGGAAACACAACAAAGTGGTGTAGAGCAGACATTCTAGAATCAAGTATGAACAAGAATAGGAATAGGAAAAGGAATATGGATATGAACAAGAACATGAATAGGAACATGGATATGAACAAGAACACGAATAGGAACAGGAATAGGAATAAGAAAATGGACATGAACAAGAACATGGACATGGAAAGGAACAGTCAAAGGAATCAAAAGTATCAAATAAGAAGAAAATAAAACAAAGGTAAAGACCAGTTCTTTCTGGGAGTAGAAATACTCCCACCCCAGAATTAACCACCTCAAGAGGAGGTGGGGGAGGGGCTAAGCTAATAAACTCATTCTTATCCCTGAGCCACAAAGATAACCCTTTACCATTGATGTCAAAGGGGAGAGATTTGAGTAAGGGGGAGAGATTTGGTAATTGAGTAAAGAAGAGAGATTTGAAAAGAGCATTGAGCCAGGGGGAGCAATGTCCCAGGGGGAGAGTTTTGTTTATGTGTTTTGAAACATTGAGGAAGTGACATGTGAGATTTTGTTTTGGCGTGTGCAAAGAGGAATATAGAGCACATTGAGGTCTTGCTCTCCAAATGAGCGCCTAGCTTGTGTGGTGGTTGGAGCCCCGGATAGGGCGCTAGTAGAGGCGACGTCATGAGTTCGAGTCCCACCAAGGCAAAGGTAATAAAATTTTTAATGTTTTGTGATGCCTAAGGTTTTGACATAAGGTCCTAGGGAGTTAAAAGGGTTAGTTAAAAAGATTTTTAATTAATCATTATTTTTGGTTAATTGGAGGAATAAGGAGTTGGATTTATTTTTGAATAAAGTATTTTTGACATATTGGTTATTGAAGATTTATAGTGTTGAGAGGACTTATTGCCATTGAGTTATTTTGAAAAGGATATTGTATTGACATTATTCTTGGTATTGAATATTATTTTAATTGGGAGATTATAAGGTGTATTTGGTTAATCATTTTTGTAAATGTTGATGGATGCTTTCTTTAATATGGAGTGATAAGGTGTATGTGTGCTTTGATATTTGCATTGTATCTTTGAGATAGCTTATCATATTCTAACTTATTTGAGCTTGGCAAAGAAGTATTTGTGGTTGTGGCAGATATTTGAGGTTCCTTCATCATCAAGAAAAATGTATGAGCATATTATTCCATAGTTGAGTTGATTGGTTGGTTTTTTGGAAAATAAGTTTGGAATGAAAAGAACTTGATTAGGATTTCCTTATTGAGTTTTTTGAGTTAATGCTTAAAGGTTTTATAGAATAAAGAGTTGTTGTTAAAACCTTTTCTTATAAGCATTATTGTTGAAACCATTGGTTGTGTGAAGAACTTGATCTAGGGTTTGAAAAGAACATGAGTATCATTGTTATGTGAGATTGTATTATAAGCATTGTTGTTGAAACCATTGGTTGTATGAAGAACTTGATATAGGGTTTGAAAAGAACATGAGTATCATTGTTATATGAGAGTGGTTGATAAGCATTGTTGGAAATATTTTGTGTAAAGGATCATATGCTTAGACTAGGGTTTGTAAACAAGGATTATTTCATTGAGTGATTGGTTGAGTAGAGTTAGTTGAGCCTAGTAAGTGGATGTGTGAAGTGATTGTTCAAGTTCCACAAAACAAACTATTCTATATTCTGAATTGATTTGAGAAAGTTATTGAGTATTGAGTTGAAGCATATTAAGTCTCTAAAAATTCTCTATATGTTTCTAAAACAGTGATTGAAAGTGATTGAGCATTGTGATGAGTATAGAGTATATTGAGTCTCTAACAATTCTCTTTATGTTTCTATGATATTGGAAAAATTCTAGTGTGGACTTGTTGAGCATATTTAAGGCAAGTCTTTGAGAAGACTTGTGGACAAATTTGGGTAAGATTTTGTGGAAGCTTACAATACAGATGGAGAGCAGATTTGGATAAGTTATTGAGAGAACTTATTGATCAAATTTGGACAAGTTCTAGTGAGGACTTGTAGATAAGATTGGACAAGTTCTAGAGAGGACTTGAGGACATATTGGTGTGAGCTTTTGTGGAATCTTGCAAGGCAAATTTGAGACAAGTCTTTGTGAAGGCTTGTGAGCAAAGTTGATTGATTGATTTGTTCAAACCTTGAGTTAGGATTTGGGACAAATCTAGCTGAGTTAATTTGAGATTGAGTCAAGCTTTGAGTTAAGGCTTTAGGAAAAATATTGAGGATAGATTTGTGCTAGATCAAAGGACTATGTTTAGTGCAGATTCGAGGATAGAGTTTGGTGTAGATTCGAGGATAGATTTGTACCAGATCAGAGACAGAGATTGAGGAAAAAATTATGCTAGATCAAAGGACTATGTTTAGTGTAGATTTTATACAGAGCTTTTGAGGTGACAGAGTTGAGGATAGAGATCTCCAACTAGAGTAGGGAAGACAAGTGTCTTTTGTGGATAGATTTCCATTTGCTAAGGGAAGTGGAGGTAGGGGTCTTTTAGAGGATCACCAGCCAGAGCAGAGATTAGGAGATTGGTGTCTCCTATGGATAGAGATCCATAAACTTGATTTAGGGGATTGGTATCTCCTTTGGAAAAAGGTCCATACACATTGTAATAGGAAAAAAATTACTAAGAGATTGATTGAGAAAATTTTAGTGAAATATTTTCTCCGTGGAGTAGCCCACATTGGGTGAACCACATAAATTGTGGTGTCTTTATTTTGTATGGTGATTTATGCATTGCTTTAATTACTGCTATTTATATTGTTATCTATACATTGCATAATATTTATTGGGAAGAAAAGTAAAAAGTGATCTTATATTGTTCACCCCCCCTCTTAGTTTAAGCTTGTGTTCTTAAATTGATGGTATATGGACTGGATCAACCCTTACTTGAACATGAAGTTATAACTCCACATTTTGAATGAAATTTGTTGAGTTTCCTATGAGAATATTTTTGACATACAACGTGATGATCATAATTTATCCTATCTCAAAAGAAAAATTGAACCATCAAGCAACAAAAGCAAGTTTTTGAATAATCAAACCCCATTATTTGTAAGGGACCTATAAGAACATGAGATAAATTATATTGAACATCTAAAATATACCCCTATTGTAGTAAAGAAACCTTCTATAATGCTATTACATGTCCTTGAGCTGATATCACCAATGCACAGAGCTAAAAAACCATATGATTTAGAAAAAAAGATTGAAATGCTTTGGTATGCAAAAGTTACGATCTCTAAAAGATCAGGCATGTTATTAATCAAAATTAAAAATATATATTTCAAACCTTAGAAGTGAAATGAGCTAATCAGGACCAACGATGTGTCATATGTGTATAGGTATTATTTATCCTATGTTAACTGGAGATCTTCTACCACTTACCTACCATTGTGCTAGTTCAAAAAATGGGGTAATTGATGTTTGGTGAGATTTCATTGGATGGCCTTCTTGTTTATATGTTAAAAATGATTAAATTTTAGCACCACATCATCCAATAAATTGAGTGAGATTGGGTTGAAATGAAAGGGTTTTGAACAAGTGACCTTAATGAGGAAAACTCTAGGATCACTAACCTAGCCAAGAACCCCATAGTACCTTTAGAATAGAAATGGCATACTAACATCTTAAAGAACCATGATAATTCATACACCTTTTAGGAAAACATTGTTGATATTTGAAGTTTATATTCCATGGATAAAATGCATAGATATTTTTTGAATTACCAATTATACCCAACAATTGGATTTTGAAGTAGGTGCAATGATCTAATTATTGTATGACATACCCAAAGCATATGAGGTAAAATAATGTTAGTACCTATGAGAATAAATTATAACCTCTTATAAGGAAGAAGACACCAAAATGTTCATATTAGCTGGCATGTGCACAAGTTATGTCGTGTAGGAAACATGATTTCATTCATGATGAAAACATCCAAAGCATTAATCATTGGTAATAATGGTATGCATATTATTTTTGAAACAATTCTAAAAATATTTTATATTGGGCAGAGGAACAAGGGGGCTAAATGGTAACTCAAATTTCATATCTCCATTGTTGGAGAGGCTCCCTTTCCACTTAATAATGAGAAGGACCCACAGATGGAATACTTGTTCAAAAATTAACCAAGGCATTATCCCTTAATCCTTTAAAAATAAAAAGCATGAAAAATATTCAATAGAGAAAGACTTGACCTTGTGACATTGTTATAACCTATGCTTTCAAGAACAACATCTTGACAACATGCCAAAACATTGAATTGAGTTTGAAAAGTAAATATTTTCTTGATATTATGGGATGTCTTCTTTGAGAAATATTTTGCAAGAGTGTGCATGGATTTGAAGCCATTTTTGAATTTCAAATTTATTTTTTATTTTTTAAATTTCCCTACAACAAGAAAAGAGAGGTATTTCTTCTCCATATTTTTTGCTCCTTGTATTATCAAAAAGAAATATTCTTCTACACAATCGAAAGATGTTTCTGAAAGGATTTCTTCTCCATGATTAAGTGTTGTTGCTTTGAATTGAATCTAATACAATATAGGATTTTTAAACAATTTTCAAGGATATTTTGAAGCATAACATTTACCACAGTCATATTAAAAAGAGTAAATTAAGAGAGAGCATATAGATAAAATAAGGAGAGAAATCAAAGTAAAGATAAGGAATGGGTGCCTATAGTCACCCTGTAATATCATATCACATTTAAAATGATTCAATAGATCAATCATTAAGGAGTATTCATAGAGATACACTACCCTCAATTATTATAAACCTCAAGTTGACATAAATTAAATTAAAAGTTAAATAATAAAATATAAAATATATTAAACCCTTAATTGAGGTTAACCATAGAATTATATAGAGAATGACCATAGGCTTATATAAGAATTACTATAGGCTTATATAAAAAATTCCTATAGGCCTACATCAAGAGCGCTCCTAAGCTCATATATACGATTCCCAAGCTTAAATGGGAGATGCTCAAAGGATTATATAAATATTGTTGACATTAGAATAATTGAGAAACAATATTCTATTCCAAAGAAATAGTTATACAAGGAATCACAAGTATTAGAGCAAAGCTTCAAAACTGATTTATTTGTTCCATGGATCAATTTTGTATAAATAGCAAAGTTGATCATTGAGAGCCGTTGGATTACAACTCATCAAATTTCAACTAGTCTAAACTGAGAATTCACCCGACTCATGGAAGAGTGGTAACTCAAGTAAGTCTATCCTAGTAGAACTTAAGAGAATAATTATTTATTCTAACACCCCCCCTTAAGTGATACTAGGGGTGAATGTAACAAATGACTGCAATGAGGTTGATGTGAGAATCTAGATATCAAGCCTACATGATATGATATATCTGGGCGAGTATGAGTGAGGTATAACAGACTCCCTACAAGATGTCTGTATAGAGTAGCATCATATAGAGGGGATGTGCGGGAAGTACTTAGAGTGACTCTAGACTGAAAGAGTGTAGAAGAGGGCTTATAATCAGTCATCTTAAATCGTTGAAGAAGGTCTAGAGTGTATTTTTATTGAGACAATAAATTCCTACATCTATTTGATTTATTTGAATCCCAAGGAAGCAATGAGCTAAAACCAGATCAACCATTTCAAATTTTTCAGAGAGGGAGGCTTTGATAGTCTGAATTGGAGAAATTTTATTACCAGTGAGTAGTAGATCATCAACATAGAGAACAAGTAAGGTGATTTTCTCTTCATCTCTCTAAATGTAGACTGTGGCATCAAAATCACAATGAGAAAAACCTGAGGAAAGAAGGAAGTAGTCCATTTTTTCATACCAAGCTCTAGGAGCTTGTTTTAGGCCATAGAGAGATTTCCTTAGTCTACAAACAAGGGAGGAGTCTTGAGTGAAATCAATAGGTTGTTCCATTAATATTTCTTATTTTAAGTCCCCATGTAAGAAATCACTTCTAACATCCATCTGAAAAACATGCCATTTTTGGGAAGCAGCTAGTGCAATTACTAGCCTAACAGAATCCATTTTGGCAACTGGTGCAAATGTTTCAGAATAATAAATGCCTTCAATTTGTGATAAGCCTTTAGCTACCAAGCGAGCTTTGTGTTTGTCAAATTTTCCATCAGGTCCATACTTAATTTTGTAAATCCATTTACATCAAACTAAATTCCTTCCATTAGGTCGAGGAACTAAATCCCAAGTGTTGTTTTTGATTAAGGAAGAGAATTCATTTTACATGGCATCATCCCATTATTTTATACCATTTGCTTCATTGAAGGTTTGAGGATCTATAGAGATGGACTGACACACAAGACCAAAACCATTGGTGTTGCCTAATATGGATGATAGAATATTTTGGATGTAAGGAGTGGATTATTCAATGATGGTGCGGGCACATTTTGGAATTGTGTAAGGAGTACTTGGAGTGGTAGGGCTTTGAGGGGGAGTTTGGAGCATATGATCCTCATTTTGGTCATTTTGATAATTTATCTCAAAAATGGGATCTTCATTATATTGAGGCTCTAATATTGGAGATGGCTCAAGAGAGATGATGTTGGAAGAGGATAGTTGAGGATATTTATTAGGGAATGTTTCATCAAATTGAACATTTCTATGAAAAAAGACCTCATGAGTTGTGGGATCTAGAAGCCTGTATGCTTTCATTTCCTCACAATAACAAAAAAAAATGAGCTTTTTGCTTTTCTTATCTAGAGCCTTCCTTTTATTCTTTGGGATATGTGCCCAAGCAGTACACCCAAATTTTTTGAAGAAAGAGACATCAGTATTTTATCTAGTCTATGCTTCCTCGGGAGTCAAATGATCAAGAGCTTTGTGAGGTGTGCGATTTTGTATATAGTTTGCACAGTGAATTGCCTCAGCCCAAAAAACTGTAGGAAGATCTCTTGAGTGAAGCATACAGTTTGCCATTTCCTTTAAAGTTCTATTTTTCCTTTCTACAATGCCATTTTTCTATGGGTTATGGGAGACTGAATGTTGATGAATTATGCCATGACTTGAGAGGAAAATTGAGAACTCATTACTGAAGTATTCCCCCCATTATCTATATGAATTTTCTTGATTTTGCAAGTTTCTTGATTTTCAACTAAGGCCTTGAAGATTTTGAAGTGGGATAGAACATCACTTTTGTATTTTATAAAATGGATCCAAGTTCTTCTAGAAAAATCATCAATGAAGGTTAAGGCATATTTTGATCCTTTGAAAAAAGGCTTTGGGAAGACCATCAAGTCACTATGGATCAACTCTAGAGGGGATGAGGCTCTTTGAGAACCACTTGGGTGGAAAGGATCTTGATGTTGCTTTCCAAGAGCACAACTAGGACATACTCCATAATTAGAAGAGACTCTTGGCAACCCTGTTACCATATTATGGGTGTTTAATTCCCTTAGGTAGTTATAACTAAGATGTCCAAACCTTTCATGCCAAATTTTACTTTTAAGATCTGCATGTGCAAAAAAATAGGAGGCTCCTTCTGAATTTTATCTTTTAACAAATCTGCATAAGAGCTATTTCTCCCTGTAAGAGGATCCGAAGGAGTCCCCATTGGACCCTCCTGGGGCAGTAAACTTGCCTTCTGATCCACAGTAACTAGAAAAACACTTCGACAACCCACCTGATGCCCTAGATTTCCTTAGCTCCACAAACCCTAGTTCATCGCTTCCCACCTGCTCGCTCCTTTAAAAAAAAATGACCCTCTTTATTTTGTCGACCTTAGCTAATAATGTTAAATTACTAATATTTCAATAATATAAACTCAATGAACAACTATGTAGAGACTAAGACACTTCATATAAGGATCCAATTTACCATTAGAAAAGAGGAGGTGCATTAAAAAAAATATTATTAATACTTATATTGCAATTGATAGAGTGCTCCACTCTCGTTGCATAGGATAATAATGGACTAACCTAGTTAGTCCTTGGGTAGGATGATGTTTAAACAACTAATATAAATTTACTTCTACACCATTTGAGTTCTCCTCTCCTTTCCCATGCCATCCATAATTCACTTTCATCTTACTTTGTGTGCTTTGAAGTCAAAACAAAAGTTTTAAACCCTAAGTATTTTTGCATGTACAATTTATGAGACATGGTGACACAAATCACAAAGCAAATTGACCTAATAATCAATAAGGATTATTCTATCCACCTTAAGTGCCATTTGTTGGACATTTTGAGCTTATTTAGTTGTCATTGATGTCAAGGTGAAAAGTCGTCATTGATGCCAAAGCAAACATATGAATACATCATTAATACCATGGAGCACACTATCAATAGCACCAGGAACAATGCGAAGAGTTGAAGAAAAATTTGGCAAAATAATGTTTTATGAGGATTTATGGTAAACTCATGGTGGAAGATTAAATGGTTTTATTAAAATCATTATGAGGATATAAAATTCTCCTCACACATTGAGATGGTAGTTAAGATTTTAAAAGACCCACGATGGCAGAATAATTTACAAATTAAAGGTTTAAGTTTAAAACTAAGGAAGGCTTTAATCTCCTTAAAGGTAAAGTTTATAAATATAATCTATAAAATTTAAATTCCTTAGAATTTAAATAATTTATAAATTATAAAGGTTGGAAAGCGTCGACGTCATCAAATAAGTGGGAGCGTCGACGTCTAAGCAACAAAGGGAATTCGTGTATAAATTAATGCCAAAGAGGTATTCAAAATTTACCCCTCGACATTTTAATGCATGCGACAAAGTTGGAAACGTTTTTGTGCAATCGTTGATCATTGAGGAAGAAGACAAGGGATTCGCTTGTCTTTAGTGCTAGGTGAAAGACATAAGGGGAAGATCATATTGGTTGAATCACAAAGGACACGGTGGTCCATTGGCAATACACATTTTGTGAAGGCATTGGGAGTTGAGGAGCCCACGATCGATTTGCGTGGAGTGGTGTGTGTCTTGAGCGCCAAGGGAAGTCTTTTGCACGTGCTCATTTTGAGCACCAACCTAGGACAAAGGGGATGAAGAGCATCCAAACTCTCAAACGTGCGTCCAACGCACGTGGATTTCAAATCCGCGACTAGAGCGCTCATGGAGGCAGAGATTGTGGGTTCGAATCCCACTAGTGGCAAAGGTAATTTTTGATTAAATTTTTATATTGCCTAAAGTTTTCTAAGGTGTGGTTTGGAGTTATAAGGGTTTGTTGAAGAATTATTTTTGGTAATTGATTTGTGTTGTTTGGAGTTATAAGGGTTTGTTGAAGAATTATTTTTGGTAATTGATTTGTGTTGTTTGGAGTTATAAGGGTTTGTGAAGAATTATTTTATTGGAAATTGATTTGTGCCATTTGGAGTTAAAAGGGTTTTTGAAAGAATATTGTATTAAAGTGATTTATGTTATTTTAAGGAAAGAGGATTTGATTCTTGCCAAAGTTCTTTTTGCCATTAAATTGATTAAAGAGGTTTTGAGTTATTTTGGTGGAAGTTGAATTTATTTTTAGTTGGGAGTTTATAAGGTGTTAATGGATAAATATTTTATGTATGTTGATGGTTGTTTTTGAAAGGTGGAGTGATAAGGTGTAATTAAGTATTTACATTATATTGTGAGAAAAATTTATCTTCTAACCTATTTGAGCTTGGAATAGAAGTGTTTGTGGTTATGACAGATTTATGAGATCCCTTCATATTCAATAAAAAGGTATGAGCACATTCTTCCATAAGTTGAGTTGATTGATTGGTTTTTTGGAAAATAAGTTTGGAGTGAAAAGGACTTGATTAGGGTTTCCTTTTGAGAGTGTTTGAGTTAATGCATCAAGGTTTTATGGAATAAAAAGCTATTGTTAAAACCTTGTTTGATAAGAATTGTTGTTGAAGTCATTTGTTGTATGAAGAACTTGAGTTAGGGTTTTTCAAAGAGCATGAGTATCATTGTTATGTGAGATTAGTTGATGAGCATTGTTGGAAATATTTTGAGTTGGTGGTTATATGCTTGGACTAGGGTTTGTGAGAAAGGGGTGTTTCATTGAGTGATTGGTTGAGTAGAGTTGATTGAGCCTAGTCAAGTGGATGTGTGAAGTGATTGTTCAAGTTCCATAAATCAAACTATTCTATATTCTGATTTGAGTTGAGAAAGTTATTGAGCATTGAGTGTAGAACATATTGAGTCTAACAATTATCTTTATATTTCTATGAGATTGAGCAAGTTCTGAGTGGACTTATTGAGAAAATTTGAGCAAGATTTGAGTGGACTTGTTGAGCAGATTTGAGCAAGTTCTGAGTGGACGTGTTGAGCATATTTGAGCAAGTTCTGAGTGGACTTGTTGAGCAGATTTGAGCAAGTTCTAAGTGGACTTTTTGAGCATATTTGATCAAGTTCTGAGTGGACTTGTTGAGAAGATTTGAGCAAGTTCTGAGTGGAATTGTTGAGCAGATTTTATCAAGTTCTGAGTGGAATTTTTTAGCAGATTTGAGCAAGTTTAGAGTGGACTTGTTGAGCAAATTTGAGCAAGAGTGGAATTGTTGAGCATATTTGAGCAAGTTCTGAGCAGAATTGTTGAGCAGATTTAATAAAGTTCTATGTGGACTTGTGGAGCAAAGTTTGGTGTAGATTTGAGGACAAGTTTATGCCAGACCAGAGATAGAGATTGAGTAGATTTGTGCTAGACCGAAGGATTGTTTTTAGTGAAGATTTGAAATAGATCTTTAGAGGTGATAGAGCAAAGAGGATGTGGTCTATAGTGGATAGATATCCATCAACCAGGGTAGTGAATATAGGTATTATGAGTGGGGATAAGAGTCTTCAGTGGAGAGATATCCATAAGCCAGTGTAGTGGAGGTAGTAGTCTTATAGAGGATCACCAAACAAAGAAAAGGAGAAGGAGTTCTCTTATGGATAGAGATCAATGAAATTGATTTAGGGGATTGGTATCTCCTTTGGACATAGGTCCACAAAACATTGTAATAGGGAAAGGATTACCAAGAGATTGATTGAGAAAATTTTAGTGAAATATTTTATCCGTGGAGTAGCCCACATTGGGTGAACCACGTAAATTGTGGTGTCTCTATTGTGTGTGGTGATTTGTGCATTGCTTTGATTACTACTATTGATATTGCTATATATACATTGCATAATATTAATTTGGAAAGAAAAGTAAAAGGTGGTATTATACTATTCACCCCCTCTCTCAGTATAAGCTTGTGTTCTTCACCATTAGCACATCATAGAATTACTTACCATTTATAACAACATGTCAACAAACCCCAACATGTTTAGGTGTATTGGGTCAAGTTGGAGCATTGTTTTGATGGATGGTCATGATATATGATCCTAAAATTGTTATATATTCACCATTGATCTAAGTATAGGGTTTATGGTTTGTATTTCATATTTTTAGTAAATTAGATCATCATTTTTAACAACCCATAGAGAATTATCTCATTGTCATCTCGTGAATCGAACTTTTGAATATTTAATTATTTTCTAAAGCACTCACTATCTTTTCACATAAAGAGTTGAGTCATTTCTCCTAAGCTTCAACATACTTCTACCCATTATTTTTATTGTCCATTAGAGGAGGTTAGGACACTCTATTGGAAACATGTGGGTCATCCAACAACAGGGTTACGCACAAGGATGAATATTTACAAATTGGTTAAATATTAGCATTTTCAAAAATCTAAATTGACAAAATTTGGGGATCCTAGACGTAGGCCTATTCGCAAACAAAATTTGAGGATAAAAATTTTTTAGGGGTCGGTTCGCTCAACATTGATAATAGTATTATGGTTTTTTTTAAATTCGTCAGCACTCCTGCCTAAATCGAGGATCCTTTTCGCCTTAAAATTATAAAATTTCTAAATTATCCCATAAAATTTACCAATTATACCACTATATATAAATAACATGCCAACGATACTTTTTCATGTAAAACATTCAAACAATTAGAAAATCGAGCAGCTGCAAAAAAAATATGAACTAGTTACTAAAACTTTCTGCAATCAAACCCTATTTTGCACTTAGAGTGATTAGACCCTTATTCTACAATCAGAGTGACAAAACCCTATTCTAAACCCGAACTGATAGTCAAAACCTATTATACATGTGGAATGATTAGTCCTTGTTCTACACTCAGAGTGACTAGATCTTATTTTACACCTGGAGTGATTGAATCCTATTCTACATGTAGAGTGACCAGACCCTATTTTGACCCGGACCAACAGTCAAACCTTGTTTTGCATGTGGAATAACGGATCCTTGTTCTACACCTAGAGTGATTGGACCCTATTCTACACCTGAAGTGACCAAGCCCTATTCTGCACTTGGAGTGACCAGACCTTATTCTGCACCCAGAGTGATCGGATCCTATTCTACACCTGGATCGATGCCCGAACCCTCTTTTGCACCCGAACCAATTGCAGGTTTATTTTTTTATTTTTTCCTATTTTTCTCTATTCCACATTTGAGTGTTTTGATGTATTTCTTAATAGGTACATGCTCTGGTTCCCATGTTTTCCTCTATGTTGCCTTGTTTTGCATGTTTTCCCCTATTTTCTCTTGAGGAAATGTAATTCTCTCTTTCTGTTAGGACACTTTGATTCTCTATTTCCATTGTGATGGTCTGTTTCTCTAAACACATTGTGATTCTCTATTTATTCTAGTTACAATATTATCTTGAGGCCTCGTAGTAGTAAGATCTCTTCAACATTTTATGAATTTTCTAAAATGAGAAACATTTTCTTTACAAGGTAAAATGTCACCTACTAGCGATAGAAAGGGGGCCAAAAATTTTTGTTGAAAAGAGTATCCTCAAATATTTTTCCCATAAGTCAAAATCCAACGAGCCATCGACATCTGTGCAAATTCAAGGTACAAATCATTTTTGACTACTAAACAGTTAGTTGTGTATTCTGTAATTATTTTAAATAATGCTTTCTTCCTCAAATAGTTAATTCTCAATATGTGCCTCTGGCCATATTGCATGATGATATAAATATTTTTTCTATTTATAAGTTTTTCTATTAAATCCAAAAATGATAAAGAATATTATTGTATGCTACTATGCAAAATACCCTGTTGACCTTGATATGCCTCCACTTGAAGATATTCCTCACCAAGAGATGCCTTCTAATGAAAATTCACTTAACAATGACATCCAACAAACACTTGAAGATATTCCTCAAAATGACATTCCAGTTGAAAATGAAAGCGATAAATCAAATACATTACAACCTTCTAATGAATCTTCAAGCAAAAATACTAAAAAGAGAAAGACATCTAATTGGGCTATTGGAAGGTCATTTCAGGATGAATGGGCAGAAATATTTCCCTTCATAGAGCCAGTCCTGACTGCGGACAACAAAGTCGATGACAAACAATGTAAATGCAAAATTTGTAGCTGGAAACTAGGCAAGGAGCATAGGTTGCAAAATAAGATAGATACAATAGAAAAACATGTTGGCAAAGCTTATGTAAAAGTTGCAGGAAGTGATGGTAAACCTAAACAAGAAATTAGGTGGAAGGATGCATCAGAATGTATGCATGTTAGATATGCAATGGAATATGACAATCACATGAAGCTACAAAAATCTCTTGTTCAGAAAGGTGGAATGATTGAAGCCCAATTTCATAAAATCCATAACACCACTTTAGCTTCAAAAAGTTTGCAATTTGTTGTTGTATATAGTATTCTCAAAAAGGGTAGACCAATGTCTGATTTTATTGATTATAAGCACTTGCTTCAACTAGCTAATGTGCAAAACCTTCCTAGTTCCCATTGGTCAGATCGAAGTGGTTGGGAAATGGTAAAATGTCTATCATTAGTTGAGAAGGAGGACCTGAGGGAGAAAGTAAAACTTGCCAGATTCATTTCACTTTCTATTGATGAGGTGATGGTTGTGGACAACACATCTTGGATTTGCATGCATATATACACATTTCAAAATCATGTAAGGCAACCTAGTTTGCTAGGATTACATAAGATGGTGGAAAGTTCCAATGCAGAAAACATCTATAATGTTGTTGTAACTAGTTTAAAGAATATTGTGGGAATGAATGATATAGACATAGCCACAAAGTTAATATGTGTTGGAGCTGATGGTGCTGCTATAATGCAAGGGCACATGAATGGTCTTTGTGTTCGACTCCAAACATCAGTTGCCCCATATATGATACCCATTCATTGCATGGCTCATAGAGTGAATCTTGCATATAAAATCATGAGCACTTTTGATAATGTTGTGAGAGTGGAAGACCTCATTCGTGAAATACATTCTTATTTTTCTTGCAGTTCAAAAAGGTTTGTAGAGTTTCAACAGTTTGCACTAGGAGTTACAAAAGGAAAAAAATTGTTAAAAGATGTGGATACAAGGTGGATTTCTTTGTATGAACCTACACGTAAAGTTTTTATAGAATATCAATCGTTAACGGGGTTTATGTACGCAAATCGTAGGGTAGTTGATAAGGCAAAATATTTGCTATTCCATTTGACTGACTTGGAAACCCTTTTAACATTATGTGGTATTCTTCCAATGTTACAAGAAATGAACAGATTGATTAAACTTGCACAAGAAAGATCCATCTATATTGTTGATTTCATGAGGATGAGAAAACATATATGTGTGATTATTGATAGGTTATATGTAGGAAATTTTATAGATCCCTTGTTTGATAGTTGGAATACATTGACAAACGTGAATGATCCAATAAGCTTTTTGAAGTTTGACATCAATGATCATATTTGTATTAATGTTCGTGGAAATATGATACCTCTATATTATTTTGAAAGGCATTCAAATATAGTTATGGATGATGGTGAACAAGTTCCCATAACACACAATGGATTTGAAGTTGTTTTACACAATACTAAGACTAAATTATTAAAAATAGCAAAATCATTGACAAGTGAAATAAGAGATCGGTTTCAAAGAGATGAGTTGCTTGAGGCCATGGGTGTGGTTAACCCTATGTTTTGGGGTCCTTGTATTGACCACAACTCTACACATGAGTTGTTTATTAAATATATGTGCATGCTTATTCAACATTTCAGTAAAAGTGTGGAAGTCAATGGTGTTGAAATCAAAGGCATACTCAACAAAGAACTTTTAAAAGAATAGTCATCTCATTTTGGAAGCACAATGGTTTATCAAACATCACTTTTGAGTAACATCCATGAGACTGGTTCCATTGCACGTTTGTGGCAAAAATTGTATCCTAGTACTATCTTACAAAAGATGATTAGTGAATACTTTTGTTTATATGAATTATGTCAAACAATGATTTTAGGATCTGTGGAAGATGAGAGGGTTTTCAGTGCACTATCTTTTGTTAAATCTAAGATCCGCAATAGGCTGGACAAAAATTTGGAAAATTGTTTGAGAATTTATGTGTCATCGTATTAGTTGGACAAATTTCCCTATGATAGAGCATTGGCACATTGGAAATCCATTGCAGATAGAAGGGGTACCATGAATGTGAATGATAAGGAGGATAATGATGCTTGTAGTGACCAGATTGTGGAGACACATATATCCGCTATGCTTAATAATGATTCTGGACAAGCTGATATGTGTTTGTTTCAGCTACCTGAATTGTAATTTTTCCATGATTTTAGAACATTGATAAACATGAATTCATTTGATAGCATATTTCACAAATATTGTTCCAAATTTATTATATTTCACTATATTGTTTCATAACATTGATAAATTTGAATTCTATGATATTTTTGTTGGTTTTTGAAATGGTTTTAACTGCTTTCAAATCATAGTATTGTTAATGTATGAATATTAATGTATTGTGTTCTTACATTGTCTAATAGTGATTCTGGACAACAATATTATTGTATCCATGATTTCACAACATTGATGACACAATATTGACAACAATATTACTGTATTGCCAGAGTTCTTATGTTGTTTAATATAGTAATATTTTTTTGTTGTTTGAGATTAATAGTGTATATATAATTGTATCATCATAAACTAAAAAACAACAAAAGATAATAAATAGAAACAACCATTAAATGAAACAGGACACAAAATTAGTAAACACCTTTTTCATTAATTAGATTCAAAATTATATTACATCGTATAAAATTGTTGACTGCAATACAACAAAATATGCAGTCAACTAGTAAACATTTCATCCTATTCCAGATATGGGGGGTTGGTTGAACTGGATTCTCCTTGAGTTACCTTTTCCTTTGAAATTTCTCCTTCGTGTACACCCTTTGCTGGCAGTGCTCTAGATCTGATGAATCCCTCTTCCACTTTCTCAAAATTTCCCAACAATGTGCCTTCCTCTTGGGTTGGATCTTCGAGCATTGTTAAAAGAGGATTTTTCTCCTTCACCTCCATAAGCACGAGATCCGAAATCACACCAAGTTTATCCCTAATATATTTTCTTAAAATATTATTATCCTTGACTTTGGATTACATTGTCTTCTTCATATAGATTGCATTTAACAAAAACTTCTTTGCAACTTCTATATTAACTTCCATGCTCTGCACTTGTAATTTCAAATTTTCAAAATTTGATTGCAAAAGAAAAAGAAAACATAAGTTAGTAGAGTAAATTTAAAGAAAAATATGACAAAATTGAAAGTTTTCATAATTCTACCCAGTTCGGCTGTAACTAGTTTTACACTCAGTATGATCAAACCCAGTTTGCCCTTGTTACAATCGATATCAGATTTGCACCTAGTTCGATTGGAACCTATTTTAAACCTGGTCTGGTTGGACCCTGTTTTACACTTAGTGAGGCTGAATCCTATTTTGCAGCTAAATTCTCACCTCGACCAAAGCCCTTGCAGCCTCAATGACTTCAACTTTTTTCTTATTAGAAGCCCATTGGTTATAGTACGCCTGGGCTTCAGCATTAATGTTCTCAATTCTATTCAACATAATTTTTAAAACTTCATCATCGCATGAAGACCTACACTTCACTGATCCTGATTTGGCCTTATCTAGTAGAACACTAAGCTTTTCTGGTTCGTGCTCAACCAGAGTAAAAATTGATTCCCTTTTTGAAAATTTTTTATAATGGGCATTAATTTCCTTTATAAGGACTTTTGCCCAAATTTCCCATTCCTTCATCATGTTTAAATCTTGATGCAACCTATCTTGGATGGTTGCTTCCATACCATCACATAGTGAAGATATTACATCAAAATTAACTTTTTCATCCTTGGTTTGAGGATGAAGGTTACTTCCTGTAGTAGGAGGCGGTAATTGCTTCTCATTCATAGGGGTTGCTATTTCTTGTGCTTCTTTTTGTGGATCTTCAAGCACATATGTCGCCTCAAAGCCATAAATGTTGCCCTTGCAACAAATAATCATCATCAAGCTAAATTTGATCTAATCCCGACGTTGATACCTCTGGTGCATCTACATTGGTGTTAAAGGAAAAAGAGGAAAATCCAGGTTGCGATCTCGCTGCAAGAAGGGTTTTTCCCCTTCCACGGGCCACATTGATGTGGCCTCTCATATGTTGAACTTTTAAACCTGTTGAACCTGTGGTCGTTGTGGTGGTGGTGGTGGCGGCATGGATTGTTGGCCCTAGCTTCTCACCGACCGTTGTTGAGAGTCACCTACAAACAATTCAAAAAGAACTTGCCAAAATTATTTAAAAAAGAGAAAAACAAAAATATATGTTAATTTTAAGTAAATAGACTGATTTACCTAACAATACTGCAATCTCATGTACAATATTGCGAATGTTGGTGTTGCAAAATTCTGAAAACATATGAAAATATTTAATAAAATTTATTATAATATTATGTAAAAAATATATACAGATAAAATATCGAAAGATAAACTTACGTGTAGGAGGGTTGATTTGACTGGATTCACATTGCACATTTTGTGCAACTACATTTGGATGAGAACAAGACCGAGGATTAGGAGAAGGAGACTGTCGCATACGTTTTTGTGGCCTCACCATTGGTGATGATTCTGATGCAGTGTCTTTAGAATCACCACATGCCTCATGCATGTAACTCCTTACGACAACATCCTATTTTATCCTTTTTATCATTGCCTTACTCTGCATTTAGGTGCAAATAAAAATTAAAAAATGAAAAAAGAGCTAAAATATTAAAAAAATGGTGGTGAAACAAAGACTTACCCTCAACTCCTCTGTTGTCATACCAAGCCCTAGTAGTGTCGAATGCACTATAGTTGGTACATCAACATTTTTCAAATTATGTAAACTTTCAAAATAAAGAGCTAAAATAAAATTTACAATGGCCACCATGGTCACTTTCTTGGTCTGGACGTCGTGCAACTCAAATCTGATGTGATCTGAAATGTGCGTGCACCAGTCGAACTTCACATAGAGAAGGTAGTGAATGATATAGGCCAATGCCTAGTATGGAAGTTTTGATCTTCCATGCAAAAATAGTCTTCCTTGGAAGAACTCAATAATGGCCTTTAGATCTTCATTTTGAATAGAGGTGCTTGTTAACCCTCTTTTCGACTTGGAGGCGGAAGTTGCACAAAAAAATTAGATGGCAAATAAAAAATTAAATTTTGAATAATAATAGAATCAATTGACAAGAATTATACCCAATAATTTTTTCCAGTTGACATCGTAATTCTCCTCCAGGTAATCTATCTCCTGCTGAGATAGAGCGAACCTCGTAGTGATGGCAGGAAAACCCCTATACGGAAGAGTTGTCAATCTCTCGATGTCAGTAGGTGTGATTGTGAAAGACAGTGGTTTATTCCGAATTGACAGTCTCACTATTGCATGATCATGGTCATAACTGTCAATGATACTTTGCAGAATATGCTTGTTTGTGTGGAAATGGGGCATTGTAAGCAACATCTGCAAACCTGCATCAACGAGCCATGTTTGGTCATAACCAAGGGTGGTTGAAAAATATTGCATGGAGGTGCAAGAAATGTTCTTGAAGTTTATTTTTGGAGTCCCAATAGCGATGGGATCGATGGCCATTATGTTCTTAAAACACGAGAATTCAAGATTCGGAAGGGTGTGGGGTAACGGTCAATCGAGGAGGGTTCGAACTTTGCTCGAGTCGTAGAAAAAAATGACTATTGATGCCCTTTTATAGACAAAATCGAGTGTAGGAGGACACGTGGCAGCAGGTCATTCTGCATGCAATGAGGCTGATGGATCACTTGACACGTGGCAGGTACAGTCGGCTTGATTTCGATAAAAAATTTGCACCCAATGTGAACGGACCCTGATTTACAACCGGTTCAACCAAAAAGTGATTTGCAACCATGAAAGATGAAATTTTTTTTACACCTAGACATGCCAGACTCTATTTTGCATCCAGTCTAATTGAATCTTGTTTTTCTCCCGATCTGAACGAAATTGTTTTACACTTGACTCAATCGGTTTCTGTCTTGCATTCAATTTAGCTAGATATTATTTTGCATCTGGTTCCTCTGGTCCCTGTGTTGCATTCGGTACCTCTGGACCATGTTTCATATCCAGTATTGCTAGACTCTAATTTGAAATTGTTCAATCCAAACCATATTTTGCACCCAGTATTGATAAACCCTTTTGCACCTGAATCTGTCAAACTCTGTTTTACAATGGTTCTGTTTCTAGTTCTTGTTTTACACCTAGTCTATTTTTTGATATTTTTTAACCCATTCTGTGTTTGTAGCCGGTTTACAATCAGTCCCTATTTTGCATCGGGTCTGACCAAAACTATCAAATTCGCCAATGTTTTATAATTTTTGGTGAAAAATAAGGTAATTCGCCATGTCCTCCGACATGAGGTTGGCCAGGATTTGCTAGGGTTTCGAAATAGATTCACCAATTTTTTACAAGTACATTTTGGGTCCAACACCTTATGCATAACCCTGTCCAACAACCAACACAACTAGCTATGACCTATTATTTTTCTCATCTTGCTGATGTCCATGTAGCTTATTTCAATCTATTTGGATTTTTAAGTAAGCTTTCCTAGCTTAGGGAAGAGTTAATTTATGCTTCATAAAATCATTTGCAAGAAATTTTATTAGAATCTTGATTCTTTTTATTACATAAACAATAAAAAGCATTCTTTTAACTATTGTAGTATTGATTTTCTATTATTTAGTGATATTCGTTTAATCAAGGAACAATTTTCTTTTGTGTCAAAAATTAGAGAAATGTTTTTACAAACTTAAATCTATGTGAAATCTCTTTTTGAGTTATTTTTGTCAAGTTATTTCTTCCACCAGAGTTTGGCAAGGTTTTTTACCTACATCTTAATATTTTTTTTAATATCACAAACATAGCATTAGCCTTTTTCTTCCTTCCCTTATGTCTCATACTAGTTCTCAAACTTTTGGTAAAATGACCAAATCTAACAAATCAACTACTTCTAATGCTTTTGAAGCAAAAACTACTAATGAAACATAGACCACCAACAATAATGCCACTACTAAACAATAACTCTATACGTAGGGTTTTAAGTAAGAAACTTAGGAATCCTGTTTACATAAATATAAGTCTAATCCTCATAGGCAAATAGATAATCAATTTACATAACCTTCCCCTTCCAATTTAGAATAAATTGCGAAAAAAAAATCCAAAAGCTTATATTGGTTACTGGGAGGAATAAGGAAGCATTATGGGTGTTTTTCAAGTGCTATGGGCCAAAATTGTTGCATCCAATAACTTTTAGTTCTAAATAGCATGCAATACAAATGTTGCTTAACATAGTGTTATAATTTGCACAAAAATTTCTTAATGCAATAATCAAGTTTGCGCAAATGTGGCACACTCAAACGTAATCATCTACATAAGCATAAAAGAATTAGGCAACATTGTTTATGCAAACACTATAAAATTGAACAATACTTCCCATATAAATACAAGTAAATGTGCATAACATAAATCTTTTAGTCCTCTCCTACCATGATGATTTCTATCTTGCAAATAATGTAGAAATAACAAGAGGGAATGTAGAAAAAATAAGTGATTTTCATGTAATATGTTGTGTCTAATAATATTAAAGATTCTATTTTTCAACCTTTGCAAATCATCCATTCTTCTTATGTAGATTTCAATGCTCTCCCACTTCCTTATCTATCCTTAGATTGAAGTCAAACCCTATACCAATGGAACCTATTATTAGAAACTATCAATGCCAAATCCTAGCTTCTCGGATGAAGGTTGTTAATTTATAAGGAATAGTACCAATGTTCTTTTATGATGATAGTGGGTAACCACAAACCTTCATTGATAATTTTATAGCTTTTTACTATGAGTGGCTATCAATGAGCGAACGCTATAAAAATATTTCAATAGGTCTCTTGTAGAAAATAATTTAGACTAGTTTGCATCCCTACCCATGATTTTTGTTAGTAAATTTGATGTGTTTAAAAAAATATTAAAATTAATTGAGGCTATGAATGTCTTCTTGAATTAAAGACAAGTTCCCAATGATTTTATCTCCAAGTATCATAAAAATTGGCATAAATTATAATCTAATTCTAATATGGCCACAAATGAGGATGAATTGACTTTTATCTTTATGAATGTGTTAAATGCATCTACATAAGCTAATATTCATGAACCTACTCCTTTTGACCTCCCATCCTTGGAGAAAGTAATTAGTTATGCAAAAAATTTCAAGCACTTGCACCAAAAGACCAATCCTAGTAGGAATGACAAAGGTAATGGGATATGCAATATTAGTGTCCATGGTTTAGACATAATTTTCAACCAAGTTGATATATTAATAAATATTGATAACATTATAAAGCCCAAAGCCCTCAATGGACATATCATAATATCAAATTAGAGCACATATATTTAATCCTTATATTAATATGCTAGAATGGTATGATCATAATTTTTTTTGTTTCTAACATGGTGTTTAGGACCACCTTCATGATGATTGAATAGACCTTAAGAAGTTTTCAATACTCAAACATTCATTCTAGACTTTGATTTTGAGAAGATTCAACAAATTGAGTGTAAGAGTATGAAGAACATAGAAAATTTTAGGTGCTAAGTTTAATCATCCCTAAAACCAACATTTGGGGATATAAAATAATTGAATTCCTCACATAATGCACAATTGGATCCTCTATCTCTAATAATAATCAACAAACAATCACAACCAATCAAACCCCTACCCAAAACAACCAAAGGAATAATCAAAGAAGGGGCTAGGGTAATCAACAACACTAGTTGGATCAAAAACAAAACCAACCTACTTCTCAACAAGAATAAACTACTCTACAAGTAAATCAAATCGTTTCTTTGTATAGGAGTGATGACAAAAATTTTATTTACACCAACCCTAGAATGAATAGATTTGAGATTATTTTGGAAGTTAATCACGAATCTATAAAATATATTTATCTAATTATCATCATTAGGAGTATGCTACATTATAACCGATATAAATCTAAAGAATGGAACAAATAAAAAAATAAGGAACCTATTATGCTAACCTAACATAGCATATTTTATTCTCCTATTTTCATTAATGAGCAAAAATATGATGGATCATCCATAGGCAAAACTATTGAACCTACTTAAAAAGTCTCTTTCCCAAGTAACATCATCTAACCATGGTATTTTTGTACCTTCTCCTCTCACCAACCAAAGGAGTCACTATCAAGGACTAGCACTTAGGACACCATGCATTAATTTTTTTAATAATATGCCTATCATCCTAGGCTCCTATGAGGTTCAATAAATCCAATAAAGAAGGTAAATCCTATATATTGATACACTTTTTTCAAGTTTTGTTGTTAATATTTACCCTAGAGTTAATTATTATTATTGATTACCTTGAAAGGATTGATGATCAACTCCTAATTATCATAGTTGTTTATAAGAAAATGACTATCATGATGGCCTAGTTTTTAAAGGAAATTAAATACATGTATGTTAATATCTATGGTAGAGCTTATGTAAGTTAGACCCTATATATATTATCTACAAGTAATAAATGTTCTATCTATAATGGTTATCCCCATGACCAAGTACATTGTATATGAATTTCCATTTTTGTTGGCCCTAAAATAGTGAGATTTAAAATTATAGTTTTGGATTTCAAGATCAATATGATTTTATGTAGAACATGAACTACTAAAATAATATTCATCACTTTATCTAAATGTCAATGTGTTAATGTCATTGAAGATAGGGTCTACAACATTGGAGATGACCAAGACCCTTGGTGACATTGTCCATATAAACATGTGTAATGATTCATTACATTAATGAAAGAAAGAAAACAAGTCCCTATATGTGAGTATGATCAAATTTATAATTCATGAAGACAAATTTACAAAGAGCATCTTGAATTTTGCCTAAAGTATCTTGATGACATCGATGAACCAAAAGATGATTAACCTGTTACAAATGTTATACTCTATTTCCAAAAGATATAGCCAACTACTTACCTCCCTTATTGATGCGTAATCCTAGATAATATCCAATCTTATTTTATCAAAATTTGACCAAGTTACAACAAGCCAAATTATGTTAAGAATAAATGAAGGTCATTGATGATGAAAACCTAAGCGAAGAGAGTGAAAATGATCTAAAAATGAACAAATGTGCAATTAACTATATTAGCACCCCTTTTACTAGCCAAGATATAACAATTGGTATAGATCACTACAAAGTATAGTCTATAAAGGCTATCATTCTTATTGGTAATTGTTACTTTTTAGATGTTAATACTTGTGAAATTGAAAAATATTGATGATTTCTATGCTTACTATATAATGATAGATAGTTGATTTCTTATATATGGAACATCTCAAGAACAAAAATATTTATGTTATCTTCATTAATCCTAATGAATCTAATAATGTCTAATCTCAATCCTTTTAATTGTCAAAAAACATGACATACATAGTGTAAACACCCAATTTTGAGCGTAGAGCTAATCTTCAAGTATGCCCATCCTCTCATCAATCAGCATTTCAATTAGAAAAACTATATTTACATTCTTTAATCACAATTTGGAGCATTTACTTCTTTAATAGAAAAACACCATTGGCACTTTTGTGACCTAGTGGTACTTTTGTCAAAATTTTGATTTTTGACCTTTCCCATCCAAATTTAATCTCCAACAATCATGATGATGAAAGCACCATCACAAAAACATTGCTATTTATTTTTACTATCATGTGTCTATAGAGAATATAATTTATGTGTGCTCCAATATGCCCACCATTAATGGATTAGATCCCTAAGATCCAATTTGTAGCTTCCAACAAAAATCCTAAATCTAAGATTTTTTATTTTCAATCTTCCTTCATTAATGACTTCTTGTCTCTTTTAAAAATCTTACCATCTCTAATCTTGTCATCTTCAATGCAATTATTCCCCTAAGAAACCATTGCTTCATATTGTCATCTTCAATTCAATCTTCCCCTAAGCAACAAAATTTTACCAAAGTCTCTCTAGAATCATAGGAATTTATCATTTTGCATGGAAATACTATGTCAAAATATTGCCACAATCTTGTGAAGACCATCCTTACAAATATTCAAGCTCTTGTTATTGCAACCATATAAACATCCAAGGTCTTTAAGCAATCAAGTTTGCAAGCATCTAGGTACTAAAGCAATCTCCAAGCATCAAGCATTCAAGCCTCCAAGATCAAGCTTTAAAGTGACCACAAGAAATCTAGCAAGTTTTCAACAAGCTTTCCAAACAAGAGAAATACAACTTTGCATCTTGGGTTGTGCCCTTTCCTCTTCTTTAATTTTGAAACTCTCTTTATCTTGTAACTCTAAGATTTTATCTTGTTGCATGTTAACTAATATTGCATATTGCACTTGCATCTAGTTAGCATCCCATTTTGTCATCTTAAGCTTTATATCAAGTAAGAAAATCTTAGTTTTATATCGTTTAACAGAGTCTATGTACTCCAAGTTAAAGATATTGATTTTTTAAATCACTAAGTTAGCTTATTTTATGTCTAACATTTCTTTGTTGCTCTCAAAAGCAAAATTGTTGTCAATTTATAGGTCTAGTGGTGCTATCACTCTCTAGTTTGCACAAAACAAAAGCACCAACATCTAGAAAAAATGTTGGTGACACTATCACTAACCCTATGGAAAATTTATTACTAAGCATTGATTATTTATGCCATTTCTCTTATCTATCTAAATAGGGATCTAATTACTATTTAAGGGAGTCACATTATTTTCCATCTCAAACAAGCCTTTATATCATTGATCATATATTTTTCTATTTATTTTGTAAGAAAGTGAAAGCACCGTTGATAGGCAAAAATATCAATGAGAGTTTTGTAGATTGGTGGTGCTTTTGCTTCTATGGTAGAAATAGTTTTTTCTACTCCATATCTCTAATATTTGAGCATTTAAAATCTAAATATTGCTTGATGTTTGATTATATTAGTTTCTATTTATTTATTTATTCAATAAAATAAGAAAAAGGGATAGAAACAATTGGTTTGGTATTAATCGTATAGGGGACTAGCTAAATCGACAAGCTTTAGAATTGAATCAAAATTACATATAGCGTCATGTAGGAATTATTTATTGCATTTCATTGAATCCAACTAAATAATTTAGCTTTAGATCTTGATTATTGCATTTGTAGGTTGAATTAAGGTTAGATTAAGGTTAAGCTTAGCCATAGAAGCATCTTATAATTAATGCATGTGCTCTTCAAACTAATACATCAAATGTTAAGCTCTAAGCTCATAAACTAAACCTAATTTTGAGGTGAGAAGAGGGAGAGTTATGGTAGATCCCTTAAGATCCCCCTCATAATCTTCTTCCTTAAAATTCCATTTGAAAACTATCACAAGTTCCAAGATCTTATTTGTCCAAGCTAAACCTTAATTAAGCTAAAAATTGTGAAACTTTAATCAAGACAAATTATTCTTGTTTGTTTAGATTAAATCACATTAAATCTAGATAAAAAGAGCATAGCCAATTTCTAGTCCTACTAAGGATCCTCATGATCCTTTGAGTAGTTTCCATACAAGCTACTAGGTTATATAAAAAGCTTAGTACACCATCTACCCACATAGGATCTCATGTATATTTATGATTAGTAAGGAGTATATTGCAAAGGGCTAGTGGGAGTCATAAGGTGGCATAACTATTACCTTTCATGTACTATCTTGGCCACATATCCAAGAAGTCACTTCCATGTATCATCGAAAATCCATGTATTGGCTTTCTCTCATGTCTTAACATGTATATAGAGAGGAGTTAGATATATAGGTACCTTCGGTATATAAGGACCATGAGGTATATACGTTGAATTTCATATATCAAGGGAAGGAGATATAAGGTTTTTCAAACAACTTCTCTTTCTTATTTAGTCAACTTTATAAACTTTATAACTTAATCAATGGAATCATTTCCATCCAAACCCATGTCCAAAAGATGCTACTTAACTTGTAGTGTGAGTCATAAATTGACCATTAATCCTAACCCTATGGTGGAAGGTCATAGTGACTAACCCACCTTTAAGAACCCAGACTTTGAGGATGAAGAGGATGATTCTTCACATTCAAGTTCTTTAAGCCCTATCCATGATGAGCAAGCTAGAGTGGTTTTCCAATATACTACTCACATGGCTTTCTTTTTGTAGAAGCATAGGGACGTTATGGAATCCTTTCTTAGAGAAGGTCATATCACCTTAGGTGTCTATGTGAGGGAATTTACACTCATGGACCATCCCCAACAACCTAGCTCAATACCTTTTCCTCCAAATCAATTGTATCCATCCTTTGGATCTTTAAATGCAAATATTAATGCATACAATTCAAATTTCATTGATTCAAATCATCCTATCATCACTACCATGGAGGTTGGGGGAAAAACCCCTGATCATCTATGGAATATCACTCATCCTTGTCTACTTTGGTAGAACTATTATAGGGAAATGTAAGTTGTCTTATATCCCAAAAAATGGGTACAAGTTACATTCTTAATTATAATGTACCATTTGATATCCCAATTTTCAATCCTCATGTCAACAACCTTCATTCTAATTTCATAAGTGCGAGTGTGGGTTTCCCTTAAAGCCCTAATCCTACAACCACTCATCTTTCATATTCTAAAAATTTCATCTCAAATACCTAGGGTATAAATAATACAATGCCAACCTTGACATAATACAACCAAGTGTGACAACCTCCTTCTTATGTTAATTATCATAATAATCCTATCTCTTAGCACATACCTTTTGTGCCATAAAATTTTATTTCTTTTGAACTCCAAACTCTAACCTCTCAGCTGGAGCTATTGAAACAAAAAATGATTATCATCTAAGGGTCTTCTTCTAGTCACAAGTACTCTTATGATGACTTGTGCAACCAACCCTTAGATCCCTTTGTAGTTATTCATCCTTTGTCCTTGCAACTTTAAAATCTCTAAGTTTAAAATATACAAAGGGAAGGAAGATACCATCAATCACCTTAGGTTGATTAAAATTGCTTGTAGCAAGATTTATTATGATAAAGCATTGCTACTCAGATATTTCCTTAGAGCCTTAGTGGTCCTCCTTTTGAATGGTACTACCAAATGCCAAGACAATCCTTGAAAATATTTGGAGATCTTGCTGACATGTTTATCAAGCAATTCTCTATCTACATTGAGGAAAATGTCATAATTAGTGACCTATATCAACTCAAGAAATTTAAATATGAGAATTTTATCAAATTATTAGCAAGATGGAGAGCTATGGTGGGGAGACTTCAATATGTTCCCCTATGTACAAATCTTTTAAATATCTTTATAGGCAACCTTAATAAGCAACTGGAATTATATTTAGAGACAATCAATGTATCTTCTTTTGAAGATGTGATTGACATGACCAAGAGAGTAGATACTACCCTTGTCAAAAGAGGACAATTGAAAACCAAATCTCATAAAGAGGAAGATAATTCTTCTTCTCACTTGAAGGGGCAGTACAAGAATAAATTATTGTAGAATATTATATTATTTGGTACATGCTAATATACCCCCATGGTACCTATGGTACAATGTAACTATTAGAATAGGGTTTGATTCTATAGTTTAGGAGTGTGATTTATGTTTCCCTTCTATGTAAGTGTCTATGATGCATAAGTGTCATGTAACTAAGTGTGCAAGTGTGTAATTTGAGAAAGTGCACAAGTTTCATGCAATTAAGTGTGCAAATATAATGTGAGAAAGTGCACAAGTGTCATGTATTAGGTGTGCAGGTAAAATAGACATCCAAGAGTCATTTATACAAGTGGAAATATGATAAGCCAAAAGACATGAGAGGATTTATATTATGCATAGAATAGGAAAAGATGCATCCCCCAAATATGTTAGGAGAGCGATAATAAAGTACTTGAAGAGTTATCTTTGTAAGGCTATATTATGGAGATAAAGCTCCATGTATTAGATATCAAAAGGACCTCTGAAGATCACATTTAAGCATTTATAATATTTAAGCTTGTATGTACATTTTGAGCAAATCTACTATATCAAAAGTACCATATGCTATGTAAATTTGTCCAGCTGAAAGTATCTAAGCAATAGAGTGTCATTCTATAAGTAGTTGAGTGTCATTCTCTAAGCAATAAAGTGCCATTTTCTAAGAAGTTATGTATCATTCTCTAAGTAGTCAAATACCATTTTCTAAATGAAATCCTAAGTGCCATTTTGTAAACCAGTCCATTCTAAAGATGACAAGTTGAAGCACCATTAATATCTTTTGCAATTGAAAGATTAACTAACATGATAAGGAAGTTCCAAGAAATATTTACATAGATTAAATGTTACACATAGGTGTAACATCCCATAAGAGTGCAACATTCATTAAGGGCACAACAACAATTAAAGCATGTGAGTCATTATAGCCGAGTGCATATGTGAATATTTTAAATAAGTACATGCAGTGGTCAATGTGAAATATATAGAAATGCAAAAAAAAGGTAAGCAACATTATTTTTTTAATAATTTATATGTGGCTTCTATTAGGGGCCACTCCCATCAAAATACTAAAATTTTACATTTGCTTGAACATACCTTTTTATCACAAATTTATCAATTCTTTTTCTCTTAAATATATTCTTTAGCTTCCTCAAAGTACAACTCCTTGACATAATTTTGATTATGAGATAAAGTCTCCCTTGGCCAGTTGCCTTCTAAAATTTGAATTTCACTAGGATGAAGATCAACACCGCAATTCGCTAATTTATGTGCTACCCAATTCTTCTCTATAAATATACTCACACTTCCAAGAGATTGCCTCTAGTAATAGATGATCAACATCAACAATAATATTATTTTGTATCCAGTCTCCACATCCATATTTTTAATAGCATTGATGATAATTTATGAGTCCCCATCAATTGAAATATAATTCCATCATTTTTCTACTACAATTTTAATCCACGTAAGAAGTGCACTATTGTCTACATAGTTTTTAGTTGAAGTTCCATATGTTTTTGAATAAGTGAGGAGAATTTTGCCTTCACTATTTATAAAAATACCACCTCCACTAGCTTTTCCTGAATTTCCTTTAGAAGCACCATCAAAATTAATTTTGATAAACCCAATTTATGGACATTTTCATTTTACCATAGATCGAAGTAGATCCTTTGTTTTAATTCCATTATTGTAGATGACTCTTCCATGTATGTTCAAATGTTGTATCCAAGTTATTAACACCTCTTTTTTTGCAATTGAGACTTCCTATGATGAGCACCATATTTGTAGATATTTTGCAAGAGAGACAATAATACGGTTTTAAATTTGGGCATGATTTTGAGATTTATTTAAAAAAAAAATTGTTATTCCTTTCAAGCCATAAATTTCAAAAAATAATGGCAAGGCCAATCATCCAAAGAATACATAATGCTTTAGCTTTGAAATAATTAATCCAACATTTCATAAACTCTTTCAAGGTTAATGGAGCTACCCAATATAATTTCATATTTGTTAAAAATAACCCCAAATGGTGTGAGCAAATGGACATTGAAGAAGTAAATGGTATGATGTTTCTAAATTCTTCTCATGCAAGGCACATCTAAAGGGTCCATAATATCCTCTTCCTTGTAGACTCTCTCCTATAAGAATATTACTTTGAGTTTCTGATCAAAGGAATGTTAAGACCTCAAGAAGAGCCTCTAATGACCAAACATTTTTCTAAGGAAAATATTTGGGAGAAGGGAATTTTGATCATTTTAAATCCTCATAACCCAAATTGACTGATTATCCACTATCCTTTGATAAATTCTAAACCAACTCATCCTTTCGTGTAAAATCAATAAATAAAACTCTTGAAGCATATTTTGAATCTCATCTATAATTTGTTTGAGTTCCTCTCCTTCAACCAGGTTACTAAAATATATCCATGATTTGGAGTTGTTGGCAACCCTTAGTATGGGCATCTCCATCTCATTTAGTAATTCTCTTAATCATTCTCATTGATAAAAAATTATCCTAAGTAATTCCAAGTATGAGACCTTATAGGGGTTGTACATAACTCTTCCACTATATCCCATGCTTTATTTTTGTTCATGATTGCTTTAAGTAGTGATTCCTTAGACAGGGTACGGTCTTGATGTTTTTTTATCATGGATTATGATATCACCACTTTAAGTGGCAATCTTGGTCTTTAAATATTTTCAAAAGAAACAAGGTCTATAGACTTGGTTAAGGCCTTCCTAGAAATATCTTTGCATTTTTACATGTTGTGTTTATAGCAAGTTCCTAGATGACCAGAGGGTTTGGTGTTTTATCAATTAAGGATGGATTGACCATTTTATAGATAGGTTATTTACCCTTATACTAATTTTATTTTTCTTCCTTAGAGGGTTGCTTATTTTTGTATTGAAGTGCACTTATAGTGATAGCAACAATTTTTTGTTCCAAGTATGCAATGGTTTCTCTTTGTACCTCCAAAATGTTAATATAATGAGCCAAATTTGGAGGAATTCAAATATATTCTCCAACTAGACTAGTGATTGAAATTCACTACAGGAGACCATCAATGGACTCCAATGGTAAAATTGTAAGATAAGACGTCATACAAAATACACCAATAAGAGAAACCTGCAAATGCTTCCTTTTATTAATTGAATTCCCTTCCCTCTTACGATAGAGTCTCCCACTTCTTATACTACCAAAAAAGAAAAACCCTAGCCTACGATACTCCATTACTATTTTTAGTAACATTATATTTTAGCAACTCACTTTCTATTTTTAGTAACCCTAGAAACAAGCTCGAATGGTATCCAAAATAGAATCATGCACCCGTTATTCAATAAAACCCACTACCCCAAGATAGCAACCCCACTCTAGTTCTACACTAATACTTATGATAACTTTTCAGTTGTAAAAACTAAAAATTACATTAAAATCTAATTTTGGGCCCCCTAGAGGCATTTTCGTGTGTGAAAACATATGGGCCACTTTCCTTAGGTTCTCCACGAAATTCGACACGTTCTGAAAAAGAACGGGGCAAAACAAACACTTGAAGCAAAAGTTATGGCCCTGGCAAGGTGCATCATGCCCAAGCTTCGATTCACAACCTCGGTTGGTCGTTTAGTCTGTGGATGATGAGCACTACTGAACTATAGCTTTGTGTCCAGTTTCTTCCACAATGTCCTCCAAAAATGACTCAAGAACTTAACATCTTGATTTGAATTGATGGTCTTTGGAACTCCATGTAGTCTCACCACTTCATCAACAAAAGTACTGTAATATTGGTTGCATCATTGGTTTTTTGGAAAGCAAGAAAATGAGCCATCTTAGAAAATCTATCTACTACAAAAAAATGGAATCTTTACCTCAATGAGTATGGGGTAGCCCTAGCAGAAAATCCATGCTTAAGTCGGTCCATGATCCTAGGGGAACTGGTAAGTGTGTATACAACTCTATATTTTGTACATGGCCTTTATCACTTGGCACACTCTACATTTGGACACAAATCGAATTACATCTCTCTTCAACCATGACCAATAGTACTTTTTCTCCATAAAAGCAACTATTTCATCTATGCCAAAGTGTCCTACCAAACCACCACTATGCAACTCACGGATGATATTCTCCCGCATGGAACCAACAAGTATGCACAATTGTTTCCCCTTAAACAGATAACCATCCTGCATAACATACTCAACAAATATTCGACCAGCCTCACCCATAACTAGAGTTTTGTACTATTGTACAATGCTTCCAAAATCTACATCGATTCATACAAATCCTTAATCCCCTCAAAGCCTACCACTGCATTCTCCATGGTGGTTACCAATAGTACTCTCCCGCTTAATGCATCAACAACCTTATTCTACTTACCGAATTTGTGCTTCAACACAAATGAGTATTCTTGCAAAAAGGAAACCCACTTGGCATGTCTACTATTTAATTTCTTTTGAGAATTAACATACCTTAAGGCTTCATGGTCAGTGTATAGTGCAAACTCCTTGGATAACAAATAATTTTACCAATACCTAAGTGCCTATATAATTGCATAAAATTCTACATCATAAGTGGAGTAGTTCTTCCTTACCTCATTCAAAATTTCACTAAAAAATGCTACTGGTCGCCCCTCTTAACTCAGCATAGTGCCAATCCCCACATGTGAAGCATCACAATCAACTTCAACTATTTTTCTAAAATTAGGTAATACTAGCACGGGTGCTTCTGAAACCTTCTTCTTTAAGAGTTCAAAACTCTGAGTTGCTGCTTTTGTCCATACAAAGTTTTTCCACTTCGTACACTCTATTATGGGTGAAACAATACTGCTAAAGTTTCTAATGAAATTCCTATAAAAAGTTGTCAAACCATGGAAACTTATCACCTATGTTACATTGCTTGGAATAGGCCATTCAAGAATTGCACTCACATTTTCCTCATCCATCTTTAGGCCATCCTTGGAAATTACAAAACCCAAAAACACTAGAATTTCTTGAAGAAATCTACATTTATGTAAATTAGCATACAATTTCTCTTTTTGTAATAACCTAACACCAACCTCACATGGTGCAAGTGCTCTTCTTCACTTTTACTAAAAATCAAGATATCATCAAAATAGACAACCACAAACTTACCAATGTATTCTTGTAGCACTCGATTCATCAACCACATAAAGGTATTGGGTGCATTTGATAACCCGAATGGCATCACCATCCACTCATACAACCCATATTAGGTTTTGAAAGCAGTCTTCCACTCATCCCCCTCTCTAGTCATGATCTGATAATAACCACTCCGTAGATCAATCTTGATGAAGTAGCTAGCCCCTGCTAAGACGCCCATCATATCATCCACTCTAGGTATTGGGAACATGTACCTGATAGTAATTTTTTTTATGGACCTACTATCTACACACGTCTGCCATGATCCATCCTTCTTCGGATTCAACAAAGTGAGAGTTGCACAAGGGCTCATGCTCTCTCTTACTAATCCTTTATGTATGAATTATGTCACTTGCTTATTCAACTCTGCATTTTGGGTTGGGCTTAACTGATAGGCTGCCTGGTTTGGAAGAACTGACCCAAGAATCATATCAATGTGATGTTGAATATCCCTTTTCAGTGGTAACCCATTAGGTAACTCATCTATTATGACATCAACATACTCATTCAACAACCTGGATGCTACTGGTGGTATATGAGCCTCCTCTACCTCTATCTTCTTCGTTGTCAATGCATAGCATCAACCAGATTCTTGTGCCTCTATGATAAACATCTTCGTAGTCAAAAAACTCTTGCTCTATCCTACTTCCTTAAGAGGCAACAATACTACCTTGGCACCATACTTCCAAAAGATGTATGTATTTCGACACCCATCATGGATGGTCTTCCTATGATACCACCAAAGCCTTACCAATAGTATGTGACAGGCATCCATAAGAATCACGTCACACCAAAATTCATCTTTATAAGTATTTTCGATTGAGAATTTTACCAAAAATATCTTATCAATAGTCACCTCATTCCCTTTCTTGATCCATAAAATGTGATAGGGATGTGGGTGCTTCTCAAATTTTAGATTTATTTTCTCTACCATTACATTAGAGATCATATTCTCACAACTACCACCATCAATGATTACTTTTCATACCTTTCCTCCTGATGTGAATCTTGTACGAAAGATATTTATTTGTAGCCAGGACTCATCACCCTCATCCACTTGCATTTTCACCTTCTTTGGAGCAATCAATGTTTTCTTTATCATGAGATTCTCACCCACATATACAAAAACTTCTATTTTCATTTCATCTTCTTCCTCAACGAGGTTGACTCTAGCCTATCCTCCCCGATTCCTATCTTAAGCGTCATAGTGGATGCACTCAAATGCTTAGTGGACTTCCTCATCATATATAAAACCAGTGTACGACTTTCATGATCCATTCCCAGCTTGACCTCTCCCATTACCTCAACCTCCTCTATTTCCTCTTCCCCTTTGGTAGGTACCACAACCTTACTGTGTCTCTTCATGCTTCTTTGTATTTGAGGATTCTCCCTTTGATGAGCTAGATCCTCCATGCCCTCGATTTGGAGAAGATACCGATCCCTTTTTCCCTCTTCTATAATTACTCCTCTTATACTTTTCTTCGGGCCTCAAGACCATCTAATATGCATCTTCTATAGTAAGGGTACGATGCATACTCAACTTATCTTGAATAGCATAACTTAGGATATTTACATTCCTCACTACCATCTGCTCTTCGGTCTCATTATGCTTCACACGAAAAGATAATCCACATGCACAAACTTTTATTGTATCTTCTTCTTCATATTATCCCAAGCCTTGATCTTTGCTTTTCCTTTCCTCTGTCATTCCATCTATAGATAATCCCACCAAATTAAAAGCATACCCTTTCAAATTTGTGCACGCGAGTTCCACATTCTTTTCCTCAGCCAGATTACTCCATTCAAAATAATTCTCCATACTATTTACCTAATGAATTAGCTTCTCTGGTTTTAACTCACCAACATACTCTAAAACATCGATCTTGACTTCATATCGACTTCCTTTAAGTCCTTCCAAGGCTTTGATCAGCCTACTTTCAGAATTGTATGGTTCTTCTTTCGCATGATCCTCAGATTCACCTTCCTCAACGATGATCTCATTATCAAATTCTAGATTTGGGTTCACATTAGTGCAGGCCTCCACCATGCGATTAATTTCACCAGTTAGTCATGTTATTTCTGCATGCAGATCCTCCATATGCTTATTCATTTGGGTATATATTCCTCACCCTCTCCCTCTTATATTCATCTTCTTTCCACTAGCGATACCTCACCCACTTTGATACCAATTGATAAGAATTCACTGCAGGAGACCATCAATAGACTCCAAGGGTAAAAGTATAAGATAAGACATCATAAAAAATACACCAATAAGAGAAACCTACAAATGCTTCATTTCATTAACTGAATTTCCATCCCCCTTACAATAGAGTCTCCCACTTCTTATACTCCCAAAAAGAAAAACCCTAGCCTAGGCTACCCCCTTACTATTTTTAGTAAATTTCTATTTTTAGCAACTCATTTTCTATTTTTAGTAAGCCTAAAAAAACTTGGATGACATTCAAAATAGAATCATGAACTCGTTATTCAATAAAACCCACTACCCCAATATAACAATCCCACTCTGGTTCTACACCAATAGTTATGATAACTTTTTAGTTGTGAAAAATGAAAATTACATTAAAAGCAAATTTTGGGTCTCCTAGAGGTATTTTCACTCCAAGAAACATATGGGCCACTTTTCGTAGGTTCTCCATGCCATTCAGCACATTCTAAAAAAAGAACGGGGTAAAACGGATACTCAGAGCAAAAGTTATGGCCCTGGCAAGGTGCATCAACTAGTTTATCTAAAGACTTGGTTAACTTTAGAGGCATTTTGAGAGGTACTATTATCATATATTATTGTCCCTGGTGGGGCAATCGTGTCTTGCAAGGAGTGACATAGTAGGGTCATGATCGAGAGTGTGGGGTTTGACTCATTTGGAGATCTCTAAGAGTTTTTACAAGGATGGCTCCTTGTTATGATGTGATCTTTAAAGTGCACTTGGACTCAATAAAGGGAAAAGGGGTGCAAGAGATAAAAATAAAGCAACTCAACATAAGAAAATAGGTGACAATGAGCCAATAGATCCACTAAGATCTTATTTTACTTTATGTGCTAGTAGTGAACACTTACCTTTCCTTGACACAGTGAAGCACAAATGAGAGCTACCAATTATATGCATGTATAAGAAGGTGAGTATCATAGAAGAGCCAAACAAGTGACTAGTCCAAAATTATATGCATGCCCTTCACACATACATACACTTAATAAAACCCAAAAAATAGACAAAATATCACAAAAAAATACATACACATAGAAACGGGTCAATAGGAGGCCATAAATGGCTATACCAAAAAATTGACATAGGATCTTGTGTGTGTGTATATATATATGTAAGAAATATTTTATAAAGATTGTTCCAAAAGCTAGGGTTTGAGATTACCCACATGTCACTCAAGAGCCAATTGTTTTTACAAAAATAAATGAAGGGAAATCCTATAGAAGAATACAATTGTAAATTTGTCGATCCTTTACAAAGCTAATGCTATTATTATTTATAAATTACAAGGCAATTATTTTCCTTCCAAAACTCATGTAGGGATTTCTAGGTGGTTGCCACTTCTAATGCCGAGTCATGTTTCTTTTAATTTTTTATCCCTATAAGGTTCGCTATATTTGAATTCATGAATGTCAAATGGTCCTGAGCCCTTGGATGAGCAACTACCATATTTATTATCATCTGCCCATTTTGGGAATTCCCATCATTTGGGCACAAAATATTTCTTTATTTAATGCTCTAGACCTTTGATCTACTTTTGTCATGTTTCTCATGCTATTGTTCTCCTTTCATGAAGATGTGAGGTATTCCTTTGTAGGAAAGGATGGTATTCCTTAAAGAACTCCCACCTCATTAATTTAAATTTTGGGACATCGATGTTTTCTTCTTCGAGAGTTTTCTTCACCACTTGGGGATGCTTTACTTTAAATATTCAATAATTTTTCTCTTAAGTATCTTTGTTGGAACTCTCATTCTTTGTATTTTGATCGTGACTTAGAAATTTTTAACATTAGCACATTCTTTGCTTTTGAAATCTGACTTTCGATCATTGGACCTTTTTGATTGGGGTTTTCTTTTGTTCTTGTCTATGACTGAAACTTCTACTTTTTCTCATATGAAAAAATGTGTAGTGATTCATCACTACAAGTACTAGGTCGAAGATTGTGATTTTTGGGATAACTACCCTTTGGTTAACCTAATTAGGATTATATCCTTGATTTTGATAGTTGTGATGACCCCCTTGATTAAACCCTTGACCTTCATTTTGATTCACGCACTATTTTTGGTTGGGAGCCTATTGTGCATGGTTTGGGAATGAGGTATCATATAAATCTAACCTATGATTGCAAGGATGATTATACTTTTTCTAGAGACCCTTAGTCTTTTCATTGAACAAGTTGATCCTACCATTGTTAATTCTATCAATGTTAAAGTTAGGACCATAGCTTTATTTATAGTAAAGCTTATGCAAATGTGAGTAAATAGTAGAATGATACCCATAAGTCCCATGCCAAAAGCAATTTTTTTTGGAATCATACCATGTAAGTGCTTCAAATTGTGGGAAATTTTGATAATATCCTCATAAGTCTATTGTGGAACCATATTTTTAGGTCTTGGAACACCATCAAATTTTGTTAACATATGGGCAAGGGCTTAAACTATCTCCATCTCATGAGAGGTATCTTGAATGCCTACAATATAAATTCCATCTACTATCATATTCTTGTGATGGTTTTTAGGTTTCAAGGATTTTCGGCCTTCTGTATTTTTCCAATGTTCAAGGATTTTTAACAAATTGTAGGACCTTGTTTAGGATGGAAAACCATATAGTTTATGTTCCTATAATTTAGCATGAAAAGATCATCTAAGATTATTTACAAAGATTGTTGTGGTTTTCTCTTTAGTTAAGGTTACATGAGTATGACATAAAACTCTTGCCCACCTCTTGTAGAAGTCAATTATATATTCATTAGGGCTTTATTTGACATTTAAAACATATGTGGCTTCCATCATAATCATTTTATCATCAAATTATTATTTTAATTTCTTTACAAAAGTATTCAGGAATTCAATAGATTGTTTAAGAATAGATGCAAACCAATAAATAATTCTCCCTATCAAATCCCTAGTCATAAACTTCAAACCAATCCTATAGTATGCAATAAACTTATCAATGGATCTTTGAGATCTATTTATTCTATCATAAAAGAATTTAGGGACATGCCTAGAAGGGTTTGTAGCTTCCACATCAAGGGCTAGAGATTGTATTTGGTAACTTCTCAATATGGGATTAGAAGATATAGGTACAACCACCCAGGATTAGTTGGGGGAGGTGGAGGATGATCGACTATAGTAGCTTACATTTAATTTTGTCAATCCGGGTTAATCCAGGTTAGATTTAAAGAGTAGCAATCTAGTATAGATTGTACCATAGTAATTAATACTAAGCTTAGTTCAGATCTCTTTCTGGTTTCATGTGTTGCAAAAATTAAAGTTTATGAAAAATAAAATAAAATATGCAATTTATGAATTATTCTATATGAGTATATGTGGATCCACAAATGATTTAATGATGCATAATATAATTTATAATTATTTTTTATGCAATTTAATTAAGTTTATGCTTTAAAATTTATTCTACATTCTAACTCTATTTATCGGGGGGAAGAGATTAGGGACTAACCTTTCGGAGTGGGCCCTACCTTCGAAAGGTTAGTGTGAACCCCTTCCCCTATTTTCTATTCAGTAATCGACTCTCATTTAATTAATATAATTCTTAATTATTTCATAATTACAAGAGAATAAAAGAAATAAAAATTACCAAAGCAAGCAAAATATAAAATAATTATAAAACATAGTTACCATATCCTAAAGAAAATATTGTTGTTGCTTTATTATTGAAAATCAAACGTACATGGTTGCACATCCAACTTTCAGAATTACATACAAAATATTACATCAGGAATAATCACAGATTACATATATTTCTCCATTCGCTCGCCATCCAACCAGGCCTTTTCAAAGGCCTCGTATGCAAATATATATTGTCACTCAGACAATTCCGAACATAACTCCCCGTATTTCTCCCATATGGTTTGGACTTGATCACACAACAACTTTATTCTAACAAGAATAATCTAAATTAACACATCTCCTAAAATACTTGGACTCAATAAATATTCTAATTGGTCCAAGTGGCAACTAATTATAACATAATACTAACTTTGACTTGGTGGGATAGCTATGTAACAATACAACCCTTGATTTAGACATTTTCTATAGCTTTGATCCTTTCTTTTAGGGAAGGATGCATTTATTACAAATATTCACGTATTGTTATAGAAAATCTCATAACAAATTCATGCCCCAAATAAATGATGAGTCACCCACATTTGATTCTTCTAAACGCCTATGTGGAATTTGAACCCTCTCGTGCTTGATTCTTTCAGCTGCCCACGTGGTGTTTGACCAGGCTGTAGCATAGGTGGCATTTTCGAAATAGATTTTTTCATAGAATTTTCTAGGCTTTCGTAACACCCTTCTGTAGTGCCCTTTCGTAACGCCCTTCCGTAGCGCCCTTCCACGTGTCTCCTCGATATTTTTTCATCCTTTCTTCAATATATGACCTGTATTTTGTTGTAATATTACCTACCAAAAATATACAAAAACTTCGCACAATTTGTGTAAAATATGATCATTTATCATTTTAACCTCATTTATCAAATTTATTAATAAATCACATAAATAAGGTAAAAATAATCATTAAAACACATTTACTTTCATGATTTTGCAGATAGAAAATAGAAAATATTTGCATAAAATATGTGTCAATTTGGCACTCATCATTCCCCCAAACTGAAGGAAGTGCATGTCCTCATGCACACAAGATTAATACAACAATCTCAATGGATAAAATCTGTAGTTATAACAGTTGCATAAATCCAAAATTCGGTCTATAGTAGATGATTGATGCCTTGTTCATGTAAATCCAAATATTTACCTTGATATTTCATTTTAAACAATATTTCTTTTGGAATGTGATATACATTTGATAAGAAGCACAATGCAAATTGTCATTTGGCTAAATTGGGATTACCATCATTTTTTTTCAAATTAAATAAGTTGAAACAAGAAGGTACTATAAATCATACAATGAGTATGTGTTTTAGTTTAGTCTAATCACTTCCTATAGCTTCCTATAGCAGCAGTTTTTGAACTTCTATCTATTTAAACACACTTTCCAATGCAAAAGTCAATAGTGCTCATTGGACTTTATTTAGATGTTTATCAAAACTATGCATAAATAAGACTTATAACTTCTATAATAATGTTATCTACAAACCCATACTAACAATATGTAACATATGAAATTTAAATTAACTTTTAAAGTTTATTTATTTTTTGTTTTTTTTATCATTATTATTATTATTTTTTATTTTATTATTTATATATATTATTATTATTATTTATCTTTATTTTTTTCGAGAAGAATGATCAAAGTAAATATATAGTAAAAAATAGTAAATTAATATAATATATATTCATTTTATTATTATTATTATTATATAACTATAAAATATTATATTACCTATACTATACCTCTAAACTATATTATAAACTTTATTGTATTAAGTATTATAAACTATATTACTGAAGATTATTACAGAAGTTGTCTACATAAGATATCTACAAAACTGTAGTTGTTAGAGTTTAAGAAAATACTTTACCTGATTCTTCCCCCCAAACTGAATTGTGAACTTTGTATACCTTATTTACTTCCCCCCCAAACTATAATTTTAGCCAAAACAAGATGAAGGGTGTTTTATTTATATTGGTGGATAATATAATAATAAGTTTTATTTATGGGGGTTTATTATAATTTTTGTGATTGTGCTTCCTGTATGTCATTAAGAAGTTTCCAAGATAGAAAGGTAATGAATATAAAATTTGATTTCAGCCTTCTAGGATATCTTCAATCATGGGAAAAAGTGAAATAGATATTAAGATGGTTTTTTCTAAGGGATGAAAATGTGATGGGCACAAGCCATGTTTTTGTAGAAAAAGAAAAAATTGAAACCATAGTACTTTCATGAGGGTTTGCTTTTGAGTTTTGCCTACATGTGATGTTTCTAGGATTATTCTTCAAGGACTTCAAACATTCTAGCAATTTTGAAACAACTTCATTTACTCCTTTCACAAATCAATATAGTGTCAAAGTTGTCCTAGTATTCTCAAGCTTCTTTCAAGACCAACTGTGTGTGCAGTGAGGATTCATTTCCCATTATGAGCAAGGATTGAAAAACAACAAGGGTTATGTATGCCAAAAAGCTAGCTTATCTTATGAGCATCTAGAGGTCTTATCCAGACTTAGTGCTAATACGTAAGGATACCTTAATAAAGAGTACCCCATGGTGTTTGAGATACTAAGAATTCCATGGATTCAAGCTCTTTTGCCCTTTTTTTTTTTTACTTTTGTTTTATTTGGGGTACTTGCTCATTTTGGGAGGAGCAAGGGATTTTTAGTGCTTTTTGAGGTTCTTGCTTATTTTGAAGAGAAGAAAGAAAATTTTCATTACTTTTTGGGGATCTTGCTTATTTTGAGGAGAAGCAAGAATTTAGTAGGATACTTGCTCGATTAGATGAGGAGAAAGGGATTTTTTTTTTTTTTCAAGGGTGAAGGGCGAGCTTGTCCTTTTGCCAATTCATTAGTACTCTAGACCATGCATAAAAATAGATAAGCAAGGGAAAATTTTTACTTTATGGCAAAAATAACACATGAGTTAATTTTTCCAAAACTTCACAATGTTTTTAGATATGTATTTGTGCATGGTCAAAAGAGAAAAACTTGATCATCTAGGAGTCACTTACAACATTTTAAAATATTTGCGCTATTTCCAATGAATTTTGCTCAAAATACTAGATATAGTTTGAGTATTTGAAAAAAAATCTAGACTTCATCTAGCAAACAAGGTACTATGCATCATGTGGTAATCATCTTCCTACAAGGTTTTTAGAGAAAACATCTTCTTAAGCTATCTTTGAAATATTAAGACTGAAAATGGAAGGGAATACAGATACTTCATGATGAAATAAATGAAGCATAATCATTTTTATTTTAATATATTAATTTTTTCAATTTTATATATATATATATATATATGTAATTATATTTTTATTTTTTCTTTTCAAAGAGAAATTATTGGATAGTAGCTGGTTGTAGTTCAAAAATGCACTACAAATCAGTTTGTTGTTTAAGGTGGTGTATGATTTTTTTTTTAGATAGTGGCTCTTTGTATAGTTAAAACCTATGCCCATTAATTAGTGATTTTCTAGTTGAGTTACCAATAGGATTTGAGTTTTACTACACCCTTTCAAATATTTTCTTAATTGAAATTTTCATGATACAATATGTTTGTCCTGCCACTTTATAGTTACATTGATTCAATCCTCTATAATACCTCTATTTTATTTCATTATTATTATTATTATAATATATATTTATAATATTTATTTATTATTATTATTATTTATTTATTTTTGTAATATTTTCTAGAGGTTTATTGGACTGTTTTTCTCCACCTAGCAATTTTTTTATTTTCTCTCTTTGATTTTATATTATTATTATTTATTTTTTTATATATATTTTTTAATTTTCTATTTGGGTTTTGATTTTTCTATTTCAATCCTACTGTTTGCCAAGTTTAAATATAAATTTCAGAACTTATAAATATTCTTAACGTATTGTCTACTAAGTTCTAAATATAAATTTCAAAACTTATAAATACTCTTAACATAGTAGAAAAGAAATAAATTTAAAATTACTAAATAGTCCTAATGCTACTAAAATTAGATGCGTTTATACAACTAATTTCAACATAATTAGGAAAAAAAAGTAAAAGTATTTGCAAAGTAAGTTCTTACTAGAAGTAAAATTGTTGAAGTAAAAAGTAACTTTCTACTGTTCTTTTGATTATTAGGAGGGATTTCATTACAATTGTGTCACTCAACCTAACTACTTCCTATAAAACAAAAACAAGGTCCTAAAACAATATTAGGTTATTTTCAGTGTTCACCTACTCCCTATTCTTTTTCATAGGTCCTTAAATCAAATTAACAATAGTAATTACCCAAAGCAAGGAAATTGCAGAAAATTAAATATGCTGAAATAAAAGGTAACTTATTACTGCTTCTTTGATTATTAGGAGGGATTTCATTACAGTTGTGTCACTCAACGTAACTACTTCCTACTATAAAAAATAGGGTGTTACTTTCGGCGTTCACCTACTTCCTATTCTTTCTCATAGGTCCTAAGTCAACTAAGCAATAATAACTACCCAAAGCAGGAAATTTGTAGAAATTGAAATTTGCAGAAATAAATTTTTAATCTAAGAAAGCAGTAAAAATGAATCCTTTAAGAAAAATGAACCTGGCAACGTCGAACGGAGGGGCTTTTTGGAACCATCTTCGGGCCACTCTGACTCGTATGCACACCAAGGTCTCATACGTACCCCTTTTCACATACAAGTAAGTCCTCTCTCTTTGCACTGCCAAACAACTTTTTCGACTAACCACTACGATGCTACTCTCCCCGACAACACCAAAATGATCGGCTGTAGTAGCTTACATTTAATTTTGTCAATCCGGGTTAATCCAGGTTAGATTTAAAGAGTAGCAATCCAGTATAGATTGTATCGTAGTAATTAATACTAAGCTTAGTTCAGATCTCTTTTTGGTTTCATGTGTTGCATAAATTAAAGTTTATGAAAAATAAAATAAAATAAAATGCAATTTATGAATTATTCTATATGAGTATATGTGGATCCACGAATGATTTAATGATGCATAATATAATTTATAATTATTTTTTTATGCAATTTAATTAAGTTTATGCTTTAAAATTTATTCTACATTCTAACTCTATTTATCGGGGGGAAGAGATTAGGGACTAACCTTTCGGAGTGGGTCCTACCTTCGGAAGGTTAGTGTGAACCCCTTCCCCTATTTTCTATTCAGTAATCGACTCTCATTTAATTAATCTAATTCTTAATTATTTCATAATTACAAGAGAATAAAAGAAATAAAAATTACCAAAGCAAGCAAAATATAAAATAATTATAAAACATAGTTACCATATCCTAAAGAAAATATTGTTGTTGCTTTATTATTGAAAATCAAACATACATGGTTGCACATCCAACTTTCATAATTGCATATAGAATATTACATCAAGAATAATCATAGATTACAGATATTTCTTCATTCGCTCTCCATCCAACCAGGCCTTTTCAAAGGCCTCATATGCAAATATATATTGTCACTCAGACAATTCCGAACATAACTCCCCGTATTTCTCCCATATAGTTTGGACTTTGATCATGCAACAACTTTATTCTAACAAGAATAATCTAAATTAACACATCTCCTAAAATACTTGGACTCAATAAATATTCTAATTGGTCCAAGTGGCAACTAATTATAACATAATACTAACTTTGACTTGGTGGGATAGCTACGTAACAATACAACCCTTGATTTAGAATTTTTCTATAGCTTTGATCCTTTCTTTTAGGGAATGATGCATTTATTACAAATATTCACGTATTGTTATAGAAAATCTCATAACAAATTCATGCCCCAAATAAATGATGAGTCACCCATGTTTGATTCTTCTAAACGCCTATGTGGAATTTGAACCCTCTTGTGCTTGATTCTTTCAGCTGCCCACGTGGTGTTTGACCAGGTTGTAGCATAGGTGGCATTTTTGAAATAGATTTTTTCGTAGAATTTTCTAGGATTCTGTAACACCCTTCCATAGCGTCCTTCCATAATGCTCTTCCGTAGTGCCCTTCTACATGTCTCCTCGATATTTTTTTATCCTTTCTTCAATATATGACCTATATTTTGTTGTAATATTACCTAAAAAAAACATACAAAAACTTCGCACAATTTGTGTAAAATATGATCATTTATCATTTTAACCTCATTTATCAAATTTATTGATAAATCACATAAATAAGGTAAAAATAATCATTAAAACACATTTACTTTCATGATTTTGCAGATAGAAAATAGATAATATTTGCATAAAATATGTGTCAATTTGGCACTCATTAGAGGACAAGGAGCATCAGGGTTTAGGATTGAAGAAGGGATAATAGCTTACACTATAAATGCCCTATTGGCATTGAATAGTTGAGTGAGGTTGTTCATCATATTTTGTATTTGTTTGGTTTTTTTTTCATAGTGGCATCCATTAGCTTCTTAGTATCTCTCATATGATTATCTAGTTGATAAGCAATATATTCCCCAAGGGTAGTCATATATTTAGCTAATTTTCATCATGGGGCTTCAAAAAGGCATGGGAACTTGAGGAGACCTTACTTGTATTTTCTCTTTGCATTCACACTTGATTTGTCATGAACATCATATTAAATAGAATTTACTATAAAGCACAATATTTATCACTACAAAATATAAAAGCTCTTACGACCCATTAGGATCCCATAGTATACCAATAGAGATCATCATAATCCTTATTTGGATCTTTGTATTCATAATAATTTGATTCTCCTTCCCTATTAGCAAAATCTTTGCTTTAGATTTTATTATTTTGACCAAGAGAGAAAATGATGGACAATATAACTTTGTTTGAGGAATGGAATGATCCAACTCCTCTTCTTTTTTTAGAATTTTCATCTTTTTAGACCTAGTAATAATTCCAAATTCCTTAGAAGAAGTAGGAGGAGCTATAAGGAAAAGGAAAACCTTTACTTAGAACCAACTAGGATTTTGATAAATTTTCTATCCTTAAGCAAGTAAACTACAAAATACCCTCATAGCTAAACAAAAACATATTTTAAAAGTAGCCCTAAGATAAAGGGAAAATTTATGATAGGACTACCAAGATTACAATAAAATGTAGTATGGACTACAAGCGACTTCCCTGGGAAGTCTTTTTCTACTTCCCTACTTCTCCCTTCCCTGGTCCTGTCCTAGTTCCATAACACTTCCCTGGCCCTTCCTTCTTGGTTGGCTAGTTTTACATATGATCTCCTTGGGGTGGGAGGTCACTTCTACTTTTGTCTGCCCCTTTCCATGCCTATTTAAAGGTTTATTTGGTGTGCCTCTGGTCTAGTACCTTCCCTAGATTTTTTGTGCTGCTTCAGGGATCCTTTTTTCCCAGTGCTCTTAGTTTATCCCAAGTTTTTTGTAGGTTTCTACTTGGTACCAGGATTCAGAGGTTCTTCAGGTGTGGTGCATCGTGGCTTTGGGATATATGCTTCTTGAGCGGTTTTGCACATCATTTTGGTCTGGGAGGGACCATACGCTTATTCCTATGATTCTACGCTTTGGGTTTGTGTATGTGGGCTTCATGGTGGTTTATCAATATTTTTCATGGCTTTGTGATGGGACTCTTCTTTACTTTGTGTTGTGATCTCACTAGTCTTCCTTATCTGGTTCTCTGAAGTTATTCATTGGTGGTGCTGAAGGTTGACTGGGGTTTCTTGCTACTATTTTTTGGTCTAGGGGAGACCTGTGCTTAATACCTGTAGCTTGTTCACCCCATGGCTCCTTCCTTTTGGTTTCTTTGGGAAATTATCTACCTCTTTTTCATGGCTTATAGTTCTACTTCTGCTAATTCCTTTGCTTCTTTTGGTATCTTTGTAGCTTTACCTCATTGTAAGGAGATTTTGTGGCCTGTAGAGATCCTCAGTTTGTTGTTACTTTTTTCAAGCCTATGCGAGATACTATTTTGGTCTTTTTCTTGCATCCCTATGTGTATCCCAACCCTCCCTATGTGGATGTTCCTTTTTACGACTCCTCTATTCCATGATATTATTTGGTGTGGTTTTGTGTTCGGTGGTTTTGTATTTCCAGTATTTCCTTGGTGGAATACCAAATTCTAGTTTATCCCCTGCATGGGATTTTTCAAAATTATTTTTTCCCTGCTTTGGAAGGAATTTTCAAATTTCCCATTGAGCAAGACTTTCAAATTTCATGTTGGGCAGGATTTTTAAAAAAATTCCCACTTCGAGCACGTTTTTCATGTGATTTTCCTTCGATCCATCCTTTGGCCTATCCTTTGGCCTTTCCTCTGGCCCATCCTTGGGCTTTTCCTTAGGCCTATCCTATGGCCTTGTATTTGGTCTGGTGACCTATTGTAAAAATGTTTTGGGTCCCTTTCAAAACCCTTTTAATTAAATCTTAACTTACCATAAAAAAACAATAAAATATAGTAGCTAACAAAGAACCTATGGCAACAAATCTACTAAATCACAAGGATTAAAAATAGAAGGTGAGTGCCTTAGAAGGAAAATTCACATTAGTTTTATCTAAATGTTTATAGCAAAAAGAGGATATATCATACATTTATATGAATTACTACAAGATATACCAAAATACTTAAACCAAGAAAGTGAATCAATAATCTTGCAATAAATAAAGCTGAATCTATCTTGATCTAAGCAACAATGGAGAAATAATATTAAAAAATATACTTCACTAAGATCATCCACAAAAAGCATACACTAGGCTAAATCCTAATGTAGCTAATCAAGGGCATCAATGACCATAGCATCCATAAATAGATCACTTATATTCCACCCTTCTTTCAATGTTACTACTGAATAAAGGAGATATCACAACTAGAATAAATGCAAAGGATTTAAAGTGCGTTAGATATCGGTCCTTGAGTAGTAGATTTGATCTTTGGCTATGAATCCTAATTCAATATCTCGTTCTCCTTCATGGAAGGTAACAAATGAATGGTTGATGGCTTTGGTTGTACCTATAAGGACGAGAGAGAGAGAGAAGATCATATGTCATAGTAACAAAGGAGGTAGTATGTTGAAAGTAATGTTAGTAGGGGTAGTGACTGATCAAGTGTATGTTTTTATGATAGCTAGATATGTGGTGATTAAATAAGAAGATGAAATAGTTATTTACAATATATAAAAATAATAATATTTCTTCTGAGGCCAACTTGTTGGAACTATAAAATCACAATCGTTGGTCCAAATAATGATTCGTATTAACCTTAAGTATTAAAACATGTTAGAATCATGACCATTCATTGAAACTTATAAAATTCAATTTATAACTATGATTATTGCTTAAATTGATAATTATGGCATTGTTGATTTTAAGGACACATGCTTTGAGGGACACATGTAAACATGCCCCTTAATCATGACTATCCTTATTTTAGAATTTCTAGAAAGTTAACAGAAAAAAAATGATTATAAATCATGGCAAAGGGGTAATAGTTGGGTGGAGAAAGGGATCTAAAACCATCGGCAAACATGGCTCATTGTCATCCCACCCAATAACTAACAAAGGTATTTCACCCCTATCACATGTGTAAGAGGGAGGGGCTCTCCACCACCTATAAAGTTAGTATTTGGTTCTCCCTTTAAAAATATAGTGATCTATATATTTGTATTAGTTTCATCTAATCATCGAGCATAATAAATGTTATATTTTGATGTAATAAGCAATGGAAGATAACAATCACAAGATGCAAAATAATATAAAAGAAAGTAAATTTGCAAGATGACTGAAGTATGCTTGAATAGAAATAACATCAATGAATACAACGTATCTATAGAGGAAATGAACACTCCATTAATGAAGCTATTGAACTACATTGTACCCATAACCAATCTATGGTGATATACACATCACTGCACTACTACCTATGACTATGCTGAATAACACAGGCTTATACTAAGAGGGAGGTGAACAGTATAAGATCAAATTTTAATTTTCTTTCCCAAAAAATATTATCCAATATTATCAATGGTAATATCAATAGCAGTAATCAAGCAATGCACAAATCATCACACACAAGAGAGACACAAATTTAACATGGTTCACCCAATATGGGCTACTCCACGAAGAAAATATTTCTTCTAAATTTTCTCAACAAATATCTTGGGAATCAATTCCCTATTACAATGTTTATGGACCTCTGTCCAAAGGAGACACCAATCCTTAAGCTTTGATTTGTGGATCTCTCTCCATCAGAGAACTCTATCCCCTTGCTCTTATTTGTGGATATCTATCCATAGGAGAACTCTATCCCCTTGCTTTGGTTAGTGGAACTTGATATAGGAGAACTTTATCTCCTCAACTGGTTCATGGATATCTCTTCATAGAAGAAATCTATCTCCCAAGTTGGTTCACGGATCTCACTCTATAGGATAACTCTTTCCCCTTGCTCTAGCTTATGGATCTCTATCCATAGGATAACTCTATCCCCTTTGCTTTGGTTGGTGATCATCTAGAATACTTTTTCCCCCATTGCTTTGGCTTGTGTATCTCTCTCTATAGGAGACCTCTATTCCCACTGCACTAGTTGATGGATATCTATCCACTGGAGACTGTTGTCCTCTTTGATATATCATCTCCAAATCTTGTTTTCAAATCTATCTTAAATCTGCACCAAACTCTATCCCAAGTCTAGCACAAATTTGCTTTAAATCTACTCATAAATTTGCATCAAACTCTCTCAAATCTACCCCAAGCCTTAACAGAAAGCTTGAACAAATCATTTCTCAAAATTGGTCTCAATGCTGCTTCAATTCTTCTCAAGACTTGCTCAAATCTATCCTCAAGCCTTCTTAAAGACTTGCTCAAATATTCCCTTAAGTATTATCAAATAATTTCTCAAATATTCCCTCAAGCCTTCTCAAATACTTGCTCAAATATACCTTCAATTCTTCTCAAATACTTGCTCAAATCTTCCCTCAAGCCTTCTCAAAGACTTGCTCAAATATACCCTCAATGCTCTTACAAAACTTGCTCAATTATTTCCAAATCTTACATACAAAAAATAACTTAAATCTCTTTCAGAAAGCTTCCTTCACACAAATAAATTCTACTTAAAATTCGTTTAACCTCTGGAATATATAGAGGATAACGTGCACTATCAAAATTTTAATATGTTTCACACTCACAAATCTTGTACTCAATACCTTTCAAAATAAATCAAAACAATGTATAACAAAACTGGTCTATTCTTCTTGCAATTTTTCTCTCAAAGATCAATCACACCAATGCACAATTTCCCTCATAAAATTGATCTCAAACACCTTCACAATTGCTATCAATATCTCTCAAATCAATGTTCAAAAGGTTTCACAATTATAGAAAAACTTGTGTTCAAATCTAGCACAAGTAGTTCACAATCTCTAGCACAAATATCTCAAATTTCTTTCAACAATAGAAGCACAGTTTATTCTCAAACTCTATCCCAAATGTATCCAAAACATTCAACAATGAATCACAAATTCTAACTCAAATATTTCCAACAATGCTTATCAAAAAATCCTTTTCACTCCACCTTATGTTCCAAAACATTCACTTCAACAAACACTTTAAACAAGGAATGATATGCCCATACCTCTTAGCTTGATCTTATGGATATATGTCTTCAAAAATATCTCACACACAATATATTTTGCAACTATAAAAGGGTTAGTACAACACTTCTTTCTGTGTTAGAAAACCTTCTCAAAATTTGTGCACAATTTATTCCAAGCCAATGCTCTATACCTCTTTTGGTTTCTTAAAATAAAACATTAAATCATGAACCAAGTCCTTCAATATTGAATCAAATATTACAAACAATAAAGGTATATTTTACACCTTTTATCTCCCACTTAAAATATCACCAAACATTCCCATAAATATTTACCAATAATTTCCTTATTATTCCACAAAATAACACATCAAAAAAATACACTCCATTTTATTTTTCTTCTAAACAATCGCAATAACAAAAAAAATATTTCCCTTATAGCTCCCTAAGTCCAATGGCACTCAAACAATCAAACACACCTTAAGCGCCTAACAACTCAACCTTAGGCATTAATAAAAATTAAATCTTCGCTTACCAAAACTGTCACGGGTGAGATTCGACCACAACACCTCTTGCCTACCAGTGCACTCATGCTGCTTGGGTTACCGCTAGGCCAACTGCCCACACAAAAATACAAGTGCACGATTCACAATTTGACCTTTGCTCACACTTCCTTGCCAAAAAAAATCTTTTCAAAACTATCATCGCCCGAAATTGAACTCACGACCTGTTGTCTGCCCTACGCCTTAACACTGCCCAGTCTGCTGCTAGGCCAACTGCCTGGCTGGAGATAAGATTCGTGATCTTATTTTTATCCACGTCCAAAGTAATTCATTTTTAAAAGAATTTATCTTCTTCTTCTCATGATGCACATATAGGAAACTCGCATTACACACTTGAAACACACATCGAACACAGAACCTTAGGGCTAGAAAAATCATCCATATTAATATGGATTTACCACCATGCTTTGGACGTCAGTGCTATTAAAGAATTTAAAAATTCTTTTCAAAATTGGTGCCAAAACCCACCTTGGGTTTAAAATAATTTATGATATAAATATTATATTTTATAATTGAACCTTAGGCTTTAACCTTATAACTTTAATATTATAATATTATTTCCTTTTTGAACCTTAGACACTTGCTTCCTTCAGGGTTATTAAACCATGGCCTTCAAACTTTTAACCAATCACTTGGAGCTTTGTCCCAAACCTCTTGGGCTTAAAATATAAATATTTTAACCCTTTCTTTTTATCAATTTCCTTGCACTGAGAATGATCTTTGCCTTGCATTTTAACCAAATTATAAACCTTGTCTTTTTTCCATAGCAAGTTATCAATGACAACCAATATCATCAACCTATGACCTCAAAAATTTGACATCAATGACAATAATATACTCAAAATTTCCAACAATCTTCCCCTTTTTCATTTATGGCAACCCTTTCTAAAAAAACTTTCCTTACCACTAGATTCTAAAATAGCTCCCCATGATTCTACTCTCTTCGAGAAGCTGCTCCCCTCGACATAATGCTCTCTCCCTTACTTAAATCTCTCCCCCTTTGAAATCAATGGCAAAGGGACTCCTTTGGGGCTAAATATAAGACTCTTTGCTCAACCCCCTTCCTACCTCCTCTCCTTGAGGTGATTAATTTTGGGGTGGGAGTATTTCTACTCCAAGCATACAATGCTCTTTTTATTTGTTAACCTTCTTTCTCAACATACCTTTTTGATCCTTTTGAGTATCCCTATTCTTGCTTGTCTCTGGAAGCTTTGGAAAAAAATTTCTACACCACTTGGTCTTATGCCCTAGATTATTGCACTTGTAGCACTTAATTTTTTAGTTCTTCGAAAGTGCAAATATCTTGAAGTTTCTCCTGGTGAAGCTATAATCATTTCTATCATGAACCATGCAGTGGATTTCTTTATAACCAAATCGATTACAAGAGTAGCAATACCCTTGAAAGAGATGTCCATATTTGAAGTTCCTCTTAGTAAAACCATATTCCTTCTTCCATGAACCCTACAATGCATAGCCTTGTGACCAAACTGATTACACGAAGAACATCCTTTGAAGAACTCTTATCTTGGGCCTACTGGTCTCTTAGTCATTTATGCTCTGTGATGATCCCTATTCCTTGTTTGTGCATTATTTCCTTTCTTAGTGAAGCTTCTATTATTCAACTTATCCTCATAAGTCTCAATTTCTTCTTCACTCTCTTCCTTTGAAACTTCCTCTTTTGAGCTTGAGCTTGACCCTTCTTGTTTCCCTTGTCCTTCTTCAAAACCAAGTCTTATTTTGATAGATGAAGATATTTGTGCATTGATAATATTATCCAAATTTTTTGAGTTTTTCCCAAACTTGTGTAGCTTCTCCTTATAATATTTTACTTCCATCCTTATTGAAATTATCTAATGTTCTAATCTTTCACATTCTAACTCTTTTGCTTATAACTTTTTACTCATGATCTTTTTAACTCTCCTTGCCTTAGCTTTTGAGTTTGTCAGGTATTGTATAAGCTTTCCTTTCTCTTCCTCACATTCTTGAACTTGAGTCTTTAGTCTTGAATTTTGCTTTATAACCTTTTCAATTATATAAGAGCAACAATAATTTATGCTTCTAGATATACTGTACCTTCCTCTTCATTTTTTGAATCTTTCTCTACTTCTTGGTATTCAAGAGCATATTCATACTTTTTAGATTTATCTTCAATAGGAGCATTTTCTTCCTCTTCTATTGCCAAAAATAGAATATCTTCTTCTTCACTATCTGAGGATCTTTCATCACTATCACTTGAATCCTTGCATGTCTTTTTAGTATAGAAAATATTATTGTGCCTTTGAAATAATTTCTTTTCATGCTTGCCTTGACCATACTTGTTTTTTTTTCATACCTGGATTTTCCTGCTTCATTTTTCTTATGATCCTATTTCTCTTCACTGCTACTGCTTCCAAATTTTGGATAATTAGATGCATAGTGACCAGAATTACGATAATTAAAGCATTTCACTATTTTCATACCTTTGTGCTTTCTTGATTCCTTGTTTCTTATCCCATAGTTAGCTTCTTCATCACTGCTTGACTCACCACTTGATTTTGATTTCTTATCTTTTATCTTCTTTGATGCTTTGAAAGCTGCCTCTTTCATGGAGTTGGGATCCTTTACTATTCTCATCTCATAAGTTATGAGAATTCCATGTAACTCATCCATAGTCAACTTATCAATATCTCTCATATCTTCTATAGCAGAAACCTTTCCATCATACCTCATAGGAAGTGACCTTAGTACTTTCTAAGCAACACTGGAGTCTTAAATTTCAAATTTAAGTCCACGTATGTTATTAAAAACCTCATCCACATGAAGTAAGTATGTAGCAATGTATTTCTCATCTTCCATATTCAAATATTCAAACCTTTTCTTGTGGTTTTGTAGTTTTACCATCTTGACCTTTTTATCTCCCTCATAATTTTGCTTCAATTTGTCTCATATCTCTTTTACTTATTTGAAATGCATAAATTTCACAAATTATGCTTCACTTAACCCACTCAAGATTCTATTCATAGCCTTGGCATTATTCACATGCAATAGCTTACCATCTCTACCTGTGGGAGGATTAGTTGTAGGTGTGAACTCATCCTCAACTGATTGACATATCTCATATCCTTATGCCATCAAGTAAGGCTTCATTTTTATGCTCCAGAAAGCATAATTTTTCCCATTGAATAATGGTGCCTTATTTGATGAAGATACATTCTGAGATACCATATGTTTTCTTGTAATATCTTCCTTCAATTTGTTAGACTCTTTCGAAGGAACCCACTCTGATACCAATTGAAGAACACATGCTTATACTAAGAGGGGGTGAACAATATAAGATCAAATTTTACTTTTCTTTATCAAACAATATTATCCAATATTATCAATGGAAATATCAATAGCAGTAATCAAGCAATGTACAAATCATCACACACAAGAGAGACACAAATTTAACGTGGTTTACCCAATGTGGGCTACTCCACAAAGAAAATATTTCTTTTAAATTTTCTCAACAAATCTCTTGGGAATCAATTCCCTATGGACCTTTGTCCAAAGGAGACACCAATCCCGTATGCTCTAATTTATGGATCTCTCTCCATAGGAGAACTCTATCCCCTTGCTCTAGTTTGTGGATCTCTCTCCATAGGATAACTCTATCCCCTTGCTTTGGTTCTTGGAACTTGATCTAGGAGAACTCTATCTCCTCAACTAGTTCATGGATCTCTCTCCATAGAATAACTCTATCTCCCTAGTTGGTTCACGAATCTCAATATATAGGATAAATCTTTCCCTTGCTCTAGTTTATGGATCTCTATCCATAGGATAACTCTATCCCCTCTACTCTGGCTAGTGATATTCTAGAGGATATCTTCCCCACTCCTCTGTTTTGTGGATCTCTCTCCACAGGAGACCTCTATCCCCACTACACTAGTTGATGGATATCTATCCATTGGAGACTATTATCCTCTTTACTCTATCACCTCTAAATATTACTCTCAACTCTATCTCAAATTGGTACCAAACTCTATTCTAAGTCTAGCACAAATATACTCTAACTATGCTCACCAATCTAAACCAAACTCTATCTCAAATTTACCCCAAACCTTAACACAAAGCTTGAACAAATCAATAATCAAACTTGCTCTTAATTTTATTTTAAGTATTCTCAAGACTTGCCCAAATCTGTCCTCAAGACTTCTCAAAGACTTGCTCAAATATGCCCTCAAGTCTTATCAAATACTTGATGGCATTTTCCATCAAGCCTTGTTGTAGACTTTCTCAAATCTACCCTCAAGTCTTCTCAAATACTTACTCAAATCTGCCCTCAAGCCTTCTCAAATACTTGCTCAAATCTAACCTCAATGCTCTCACAAAACCTGCTCAATTATTTCCAAATCTTGCATACAAAACATAACTTAAATCTCTTTCAGAAAGCTTCCTTCACACAAATAAATTCTACTTATAATGTGTTTAACCTTTGGAACATATAGAGGATGATATGCACTATCAAAATCTCAATATGTTTCACACTCACAAATATTGTACTCAATCAACCAATCTCTATCTCTTGCAAAATCCCTTTCAAAACAAATCAAAACAATGTATAACAAAACTGGTTTATTCTTCTTGTAATTTTTCTCTCAAAAATCAATCACACAAATGCACAATTTCTCTCATAAAATTTATCTCAAACACCTTCACAATTGTTATCAATATCTCTTAAATCAGTGTTCAAAAGGTTTCACAATGATGCAAAAACTTGTCTTCAAATCTAGCACAAGTAGTTCACAATCTCTAGCACAAATATCTCAAACTTCTTTCAACAATAGAAGCACAGTTTGTTCTCAAACTCTATCCCAAATGTATCCAAAAAAATCAATAATGAATCACAAATCCTAACTCAAATATTTCCAACAATGCTTATCAAACAATCCTTTTTACTCCACCTTATGTTCCAAAACATTCACTTCAACAAACACTTTAAATAAGGAATGATATGCCCATACCTCTTAGCTTGCTCTTATGGATATATGTTTTCAAAAATATATCTCACACACAATATATTTTGCAACTATAAAAGGGTTAGCACAACACCTCTTTCTGTGTTAGAAAACCTTCTCAAAATGTGTGAACAATTTGTTACAAAAAATGCTCTATACCTATTTTGGTTTCTCAAAATAAAACATTAAATCATGAACCAAGTCCTTCAAAATTGAATCAAATATTACAAAAAATAAAGGTATATTCTACACCTTTTATCTCTCACTTAAAATATCACCAAACACTCCCAAAAATATTTCCCAATAATTTCCTTATTACTCCACAAAATTATACTTTAGAAAAATACACACTCCATTATATTTTTCTTCTAAACAATGGCAAGAATAAAAAAATATTTCCCTTATAGCTCCCTAAGTCCAATGATGCTCAAACAATCAAACACACCTTAAGCACCTAACAACTCAACCTTAGGCATTAATAAAAAATAAATCTTTGCTTACCAAAACTGTCATGGGTGAGATTCGACCACAACACCTCCTGCCTGTCAGTGCACTTGCGCTGCTTGGGTTGCTGCTAGGCCAAATACCCACAAAAAAACACTAGTGCACGATTCACAATTTGACCTCCACTCACACTTCCTTGCCAACAAAAAGCTTTTCAAAATTATTGCCACCTGAAATTGAACTCACAATCTATTGTCTACCCTGCGCCTTAAAACTATGCAATCTACTACTAGGTCAACCACTTGGTTGGAGATAAGATCCGTGATCTTATTGTTATCCACGTGTAAAGCCCTTCTTCCTTTTTAAAAGAATTTATCTTCTTATTATCATGACATGCATGCAGAAAACTCGTATCACACACTTGAAAAACTCATCAAACACACAACCTTAGGGCTAGAAAAATCATCTATATTAATATGGATTTACCACCATGCTTTTTATTTCGGTGCTATTTAAGGGTTTAAAAATTCTTTTCAAAGTTGGCACAAAAACCCACCTTGGGTTTAAAATAATTTATAATATAAAATATTATAATTATTTTATAATTGAACCTTAGGCTTTAACCTTATAAATTTAATATTATAATATTATTTCCTTTTTGAGCCTTAGACACTTGCTTCCTTCAGGGTTATTAAACTAGGGCCTTCAACCTTTTAACCAATCACTTGGAGCTTTGTCCCAAACCTCTTGGGCTTAAAATGTAAATATTTTAACCCTTTCTTTTTTTCAATTTCCTTGTACTGAGAATGATATTTGCCTTGCATTTTTACGAAATTATAAACCTTGTCTTTTTGTCATGCCAAGTTATCAATGACAACCAATGTCATCAACCTATGACCTCAAAACTTTGACATCAATGACAACAATATACTCAAAATTTCCAATATATGCTGAAAGAAAATCTATCTATATATGTCCCCCTTCTTATATCTCTCTAACAATGAGGCCTTTATTATATAAGAACACAGGTTCCTTGGCCAACACTCTACCTCGCTGTGCAAGGGACAACTTACACATTTACAACTTGCATATTGACGCTTGTGCATTTATTACATTGCATGAAGTAAGTAGATAACTTTCCCCTAAAGTAATCTAATGTCCTAAGTATGTACCTTGGAAGATATATTTACATAACACAAATAATGAAATAGACTCTATTTCTAACACCCCCTGTATTACATTATTTGGGTATTGAAGACTTTAGTCTTCAATGTGGATCTTCCTTCAATGGATAATGGAATTTATATTCTTCTTCGTTGCTCACTGTGTTTAGATTCTGATTATTTTGTTGTTGCTTCAGTCTTCATGTGATGCAAAATAAGTTGAAGCTATAGATTCTTCTTTTAGTTGAGCTTGCACTGTATTTCTCCTTCATTGGATTTGTCTCCTTCTTCTTTCTTAGCTTTACCTTTTAATTAAGTCTTTGTGCTTTCATTGGTGGTTATACTACTACTTGATTCTTGTAAGGATGATTCTCCTTTTTTATCTTCAGTCTGTATAGAATCTTCTGAACAACCACTTAGGGCATTATGGTAATATTTTGATTTAGTAGAACCTGAAGTACCAATTATGCATGAGGATTGAAAAACCTTTCTAGATATGACTCATTGAGTTCTACCTTCTTTTTTAGTAGTTCTATCAATCCTTTTTGTTCTACATTTTCATTCTTGTAGTGTTTATATGTGAGTAATGCCATGTATAATATGCTCACAAGGTCCAAAGAAAGTGTAATGTCACTTTTTCCATTATCAATAGCTTCATTGATATGGGCTTGAAGATAGCATTCCATAGTATCAAAATTATCTTCTAAGGCTTCACTAAGGATCACTTTTGAAGTTAGATCTACCATTCTTTCAGATTTCATGAATAGATTCATGATCCCAAGTTTTATGGCACTGGATTTTTCTTTATTGATATTTGCAGTATTTTGGAAAGTAGACATTCTTATGTCTCCCTAGTTATGAGAGTATGAATAGCTTATATCTTCCCAACTTGATAATATTTGAAGGATATTATAATTATCAAGTTTTGTAGAATGCCTTATGACTCCCTAGAGATACAATATAGTGCTTTTGTAAATATATAGTTCAATCTTGGTTGATTTTGTACAGATTTTGTAAAGATCACAAATCAACTTCTTAACACCTTATTTTTCCTATTGAGCTAAGCACTCTTCAAATTTAAAGAGGTTTGAATGTTGGATTTCTTTTGTCCCCTTAGAGAATTTTTTAGACAAGAATATTATAGTTTTCCAACCTTAATGAAAAGTTTTAATAACCACTTTTTATATCCCTTGGATTGTTTCTAATTTCCAATAGCCTAGTTTGGAGTTGTAGCCCTTATGACTCCCAAATTTGGAAAATTAGAAATACATTAATATTTGTAAATTTTAAATGAAATAATTCCAAGTAGTATTCCTTATTTCTCCTAGGTTATGCTTTGCAAATATTAGATAATTTTAATAATTAATTTCCCTAAGTTTTGTTCTCAGATGAAGGTTGATTCCTTTTAATAGTTCAACCTTATAATATAACCTTATAACTCCCTTTATATGGAAATCAAATTAGATGTAAATTGCACCTTTATAAAACCGGTGGTAGACTATCCTTGGGCATTGTGAGTAATGGAAGATTCTTCCACTTGCTACTTGCTTCAACACTCACTTTAATGTTGTTTGACCATAATTAATATTCTTCATCGTTTTCTCTCGGATTGTCCTCCAAGTTGCTATTGATCCATTGTCGTGTAGCTGGTGACCTACTACCGTGATATGTCTTGGATGCTACCAAGTCACTTCAGCCTCACTTGCTATCATTCTTGCCTTACATTGACTATCCTTTCACCTCCTTGACCATCCTTTTTATGGAAGTTTAATCTTGATTTTTGTAACAAGTGTCACCACTATTACGTATGAGCGCTCTCTCCTTTGTAACACACCGACTTCCTTGTCTAATGCTTCTTTGGCACTATGTAATGGACGAGTGTTCGTATGGGTTCTTGCATGAGGCTATGGAGGATAACAAGTGGTACCTCATTAATATTCCTTGTAACTCCTGTGTGAGAATTCTTGAGCATTGAGAGATAGAAATATTATGTCAAGCAAAATTAAAATGTTTTGCATGAAGACTTGTGCTATAACACTTCCAAGAAGAGTATAGATCCTTTTGTACACCTTCTTTTAGCTTTCTTCATTTCTTGTATAGAAAAAAACATTCTTTTTTGTAGGTGATTTTATGAAGCGCTATGGAGGTTTGAATGGTTATTCAGAACCTGATAATGGTGCTTCCTTTGGTGGAATATATTCACCAAGTTTGATATCTAAATGTAGCACCTTTTCTCCTTATCTACTATACCTTCAACATATTATTTTCTTGTGCTTCTTTTGTAGTGTAGATATTTGCTTGCTATGTTGTTCGTCCATGTTGGTAGAAGTAGATTTGATGTCTTCCCTTTGTATATGAGCTCCCTTTATATCTATATAAATGCAACTTGATAATTGCTTTGTGTGGGCTTTGATATTGCAGGTTCATCCATGCAAGCTATATGGAGAGAGACCTTTGAGTGGCTCCTTTTGCTATGGAAGAGGAGTGCAAACATGCATCCGTCCTTGGCTATCTTACTATGTAGATGTTGTACCTTTTTAGGAACCTTTATATCTGCTTTCTTCCTACATATAACATATTATAGAAGTGCAATACCATGTAACCTTACATTTATATTTTTCTTGCACTCTTTTGCAGGTCTAAAACTTTACCTTTGTAATAGATTTTTTAATGCAGATATGAGGGTTTTAAGGATGTCTCTTTAGATAGACTCCTTACCCTTTTTGTTTGGAAGCTTTGATGATAAATCCAAGTCTTTAATAATGTATATAGAAGATTTTTGTGACAATAATTAGCTGCCCTTTATAACAATCAATTAACCCTGTAATGCTTTGGATTTGAGACTCACCAAGTCTCAATCTCTGAAGCTTCTATTTCTGTTTTTGGTTAGTTGTATTCTTCTCCAAGTTTTTGAGGATTATAACCTATTTTGGTGGCTTCTCTTAGCCACAATATGTTGTAGATTTTTGTACTTTAATAGTATCTTTAGACACTTGATACAAATCAGATTTTGTGTCTTTCAAAAAATACAAAACTAATATCTTTTTGAGAGTAGTATAATAGTGCAAGTCTTTTACTTATAATGCACTAATATTACACTTTATCACTCCAATAAAATCTTAAATTAATGCACTAAAAATTTACTACAACTAATCAAGAATAACCTTAAATGAATATTTAAGAGTTATTATGTAATTTAACTACAAGTAATATTGTAGGATTTAGTTTTCTTATTTTTTTTCCAAAGTAGATGATAGGTAGTTGATAGAAGTAATTAAAAAATATAATAAAATACTAATAAATGTGTAAATGAACCTTTAAAATAATCTTTATTTTTACATTTTTAATATTGTAATCTAATTTCAACATTAATCCAAATTCAGGTGCTTTAACAAATATAATAAGTAATCCAATTAATGAATCTACTTGCACCAAGAAGTTGCTTACTTTTTTTTAAAAGTCTCTGTAGCTCTTTTATCACTTCTGAAGAAGATGCAGATCTTGGTGTCTAGGATCACCAAGTTGCTACTTTGAGTAGGATCTTGCAGCTCTTTGTATACTATGTTGAATAACTCCTTCTTCACAAAATGATGGTCTCGAACTTTCTTTCATGAGCCTAGGATTTGGTGGCTTGTTCTCCTCCTTCTGTTGTATATTTGGAGAAGTATTTATCTCTGAAGTGATGCCTTCTTGCTATGATAGGTAATATTCAAATCTCCAATATTTGGTGAGCTTCTTCTATCTTCAAGTCTTCTTGTCGAATTCTGACTTCAAGCAAGATATTCTTCTGGAATTTAGCACTCCTTTCCAAAATTTTCTTCTTGTATTTGGAACTCCTTGCCATATTCTTCTTCTCTTGTGTTTATTATCATATGGTGACAATTATTCCAAGTCCTTCACTATCAATGTCTTCTCCTTGGTAGTGTATTTCTTCAATGAGTTCTCCTTTGAGAATTTCTTCAGTCAGGTTCTCCTAGAATTTTCATAAATTCTCTATGAGACCTTCCCAAGGTCTTTGATATTATAGCTTCTATTGGTATTTTCTTGGGATCTCTTCAATCTTCTACTTCTGGAAGTGTTGGTGGTGAGATCTACTTCTGGATATCTGATTCTATTGCTTCTAAATTCGAGAAGGACTCACATAGTCCTTCTTCTTCTACTTTCTTCCAATATTGGAAGTTCTTCATAGAGATCTTATCTTGATCTCTTCACTTTTTCTTCAGGTGCTAAATTTATTCTAAAGAAGATACCCTTCTTAACTTTCTTGTAGGAAGTTTCCTAACTCACCGAATATTCTTTCCTTGCAAAAAAGCATTAGTACTAAAATATTTAGTCTACTTTTGAATCAAATATTTTCTTCGAATTCTTCTTTAGGATCAAGATTTTTGTGGCCCTTTTTAGTATCAAGGCTTCTATGGCCTTTTCCAGTATCAAGGTTTTTGTGGCCTTTTCCAATATCAAGGCTTATGTGGCATTTTTCTGTGCCAAGGCTTCTATGGCCTTTTCCAGTATCAAGGCTTCTATGGCCTTTTTAGTATCAATACTTTTGTAGCTTCTACTTCAAGGCTCCTATAGCCTTTATTTCAAGGATACTATAACCTTTTTGTGTCAAGGCTTTTGTGGCCTATTCTTCAACTTGTGAAGTTTTTCGATTTAGCAACAGAGATCTTTAGTCTCTTGGCTTCACAACAAATCTTCACTAGAAGTCTTCTTCTATAGTATTCTCCTCTTGCACAATGAACCAATCTCTGCACTATGAAGTCATGTCGACCTTTGAGCAACGAATTTGGAGTCTCTTAGATTTTTATTGTAGGAGGAGTACCAATCCTCTAAGAATTAATTATCTGCAACAAAAGAAAATTTAGGTAAAAGTTAACAAATTCTAGATATCTTGGATCTTCACTAGATGATCTATCAATATAGTGGATTGAATGCTAAGTCCTAATATTCATGAGTTTTTTCCTGTAACTCTGTGGAAAGGCTCTAGTCACGTGCAATCTTAGTAATTTCTAGAACTGATATTTCTTTCAGTCCTCACTCATGACTCTCCCTAATTCTACCACCTAGATTATTCTGAGAACTTTTGATAGTGGTTGGTCCAATGGCACTTCATTTTGACAAAACACTCAAGCTCAATGATAATGGTGGTTTTCCTATTGACCTACATATACTAGATTTATCATAGCTCGGATACCACTGTTAGCTTTTGATGTAATGAGAAATGGAAGATAACAATAACAAGATGTAGAATAATATATAAAAAAAAGTAAATCTACAAGATGATTGAATTATGCTTGAATAGAAATAATATAAATTAATACAATGTAGCTATGAAGTAAATGAACACTCCATTAATGAAGCTACTAAACTACATTATATCCATCACCAATATATGGTGATATACATAGCACTGAACTACTACCTAAGACTATGTTGTAAGAAAATCTATCTACCTATGTCCCCCTTCTCATATCTATCTAAAAATGAGGCCTTTCTTGTATAGGAACATAGGCTCCTTGGCCAACACTCTACCTAGTTGTGTAAGGGACAACTTGCACATTTACAGCTTATACATTGACACTTGTGCATTTATGACACTGCATGAAGTAACTAGATAACTTATCCCTAAAGTAATCTAATGTCCTAAATATATACCTTGGAAGATACATTTATATAACACAAATGATGGAATCGACTCTATTTCTAACAAGAAAATGAGTTATATTTTGGTAGCAAATTATCTTAATCAATTGATAATTGCTATACTCATCACCATTTCTTATTATTTTGGGTATGAGACTTCAATCAATCCACCTTGAATGATGCTAATTTTGACTTCACAAATGCATATCATCCTCTTCTTGGGAGTAAGCATGTTCCTATCTTTTATTTGAATGATAGTGTCCTTTATGACATGGGACAATTATGTGTGTCATCTAGTGAACAGTCAAAGATGATTTTGGAAGCACACTTTAAAAAAATAGCAAGTAAAATTTTTGAAGTTATCTAAAAGTACTTCTATTAACCCATGATGAGGAATGATGCCAAGTGGTACATCAATTCATGTACCCCTATGCTATTGCAAAATTGGCCAACAAGAAGTAAGGAGCATATACACCATCGTTAGTGTCATCCAAGTTGTGGGAATACATCAACATGAATTTCCTTAGGTTTACCCATATTTAAGCATAGAAGTTAGTGTGTTTTATTGTAACTGATTTTTATTTTTAAATGGTTATAATGATTTCTTATAAGAAATCCATTTCAACTAAGAAAAGTACTACATATTTTTCTAGTCATGCATGGAACAAATATGGTTTACCAAAGTCTATTATTTTAAAGGAAGATATTAAATTTTTATGCATATTCTAGTCCATCATATGGAGCATGATGGACACCAAGTTTACTACATCCACATCCTTCCAATGGTCAAATCAAGGTTATGAATACATTGAATATACAACTACTTGAATGTGTAATCTCAAGTTTCCACATAGATGGAACAAGGTCCTTCCCTATATTTATCATGGATACAATTGAGATCTATACAAATCTACCTAATATAGTTGATTTCATGTCTATTTTAGGTTATAATGCTTAGCACTCATTTATGTAGCTCTCCTTGTGCAATACATAGAGTAATCACCTCGTGGATAGAAGTGGATAATGCATCATAGTTTGTGGAATAGATTCATCATATGAAATAACAATTATAATATATCTTAGAGAAGACAAAACAAATACAATCAATGGCATGACCAACATAAGGTTCCACATCAATTTAATGTTGGATATAAAGTATGATTATATCTTCAAAAGGAGAAAATTGTAGAACTATGGCCTCTTCAAAATGGATCATGCATCATCCATTTTACCTTGATTTGCATATCTCAAGCCTTATCATTCACCTTTTTTAGACTCTTCTATAGTAGTAAAATAGTTGGACATTTAAGATTTATAATTTAGTACCATTTGAAAGAGGATAAAATTATTGATATGTGGCGTAAAAACACTAGGAAATGATCCATTCAGATGTATAGGGTGGTTAAGGAAGGACAAATTAGTCATAAGGGGAATTTATTACAAAAAATGATATAAAAATAGTTCTAGAACCTAATATGAAAAGTTGATGCAATGGAGACCATTATTTTTGAAAAGGGATAAATGATTTAGGCATGTCAGTTAACCACCTTCTTAGAGGTATAACTTTGTTCTTAGAACTCCATGTTAACCCATTCAAAAAAGCATTGAAAAATTCAAAGGAAGAATAAGAAGTTTTTATAGGGATATGATGCCATAGGCCTAGTTATTAAGAACTACATGAGGCCCTCAAAAATGTAGATTAAATTAATTGCTAAAAATACTAATTTTTATTTGTATATATTCATACCCAAATAAACATCTTTTTTTTATTATATGGAAGAAGGGGTTTTGAAAGGGTCCTCGAACCTTTTAAAAATTTAGAAAAGAGATAATAAAAGTAAGACCCACTGCAATATAGACATAAAGCAAGACTAAAAAGAGAAGGAGAGCAAAGCCCAACTGAACATCACCTTAAAAGGAGTAGAGACAACAAGAGGATACAAAATATCAACAACAATCTTGAAGCACTAAAACCTCAACCGATAGGAACACCTTTGCCACAGAGATGTTTTGAATGATTTGGAATTACTTCAACAACCACAATTTATCCTTAAAGAACATAACTCCCAAATTAAACAAATATTTAAAGAGATCTAAGAGGAACATTTATAACCTTCAAAGAAAAAATCGAGGACCAAAGTGGATCTGGGCAAACCTCTCACAATCCAAGAATAAATAATCATTTGCAAAAGGTAGAATTAAGTTTCTTTCCTCTGATTGCCATGGCTAGGAGTTTGAGATCTGGAAGCTACAAGATTTACTAGATTTACAAAAGGTTTTTCCCCCCCATCTAAACTAAATATCGTTTGGGATCCATTAGCAATGTCTAATTCTATTTCATGATTTCTAGAAACTTTGTTGGGAGGCCTTCCCACTTTCCTCTCAACCCCTACATACACTCCCCATTTATATTGGGTTCTTGCTACTAGACCAAGGGACACCAGACCTTTCCCCAAATTACAATTTTCTTTAGAAGGAGATCCCTGACATCTTTAAAAAACAAAGGCTTCCTTGCTAGAATTTGAAGGCAGAGCAACTTCAAATTTTAAAGCACCTATTTCTATAACATCTGATTCTATCAAGATTTTTTCTATAATGACTGAATCTACCCTTGAGGCTAAACATCCAAAGGAATTATCTTGAAAGGGATTCAAATAGGGAAGCACGTAAGAGGACTCCACAGTGCATACCTGGATAGTAGCATCCATGAGACCTACATCCTCATAAGTTAGAGGCCCATTTAAAGATAGCCCAATAGAAGCCTTGGGTCTCATCAAAGAACCATCATATATATAACCTAGAGATCCACTACCTCTTTTCTAGAAAAGAGTGGACACCAAGATAGCTCATGCCCAAGTTTTTTGCATTATGAGCAAAAAGGTATGTTTTTGTATTCAATGGTCTAGATCTGAGTGCCAAATTTTAAAATAATCTCAATGGACTTAGGGAGGTTAGCATCCAGGTCCACGTTTGTGCACATCCTAACAAAGATCATTCTATATTTATTCTTAGTTGTTGCATCGATCATAACCAGATCTCTTAGCATTTTTGCAATACCTCTTAAAATAGCTTCATGTCAAAAATGAAATGGTAGGCTAGGAAGCTTAACCCAAATAGATATTGTGTTAATATTTTAAGTGTCTAGATCAAAGTCTGTTCCCCATCTGTAGAGGAATAGACTTCTCCTATGAAAGAACTAGGGGTCATCATCAAAGATGCAATTCATATCTTCTTCCCCAAAGAACTTAATGAGGTAAAATACTTTAGGAATTTCCACTAATTCCAGGAACCCTTATGGAGACCATTTTGAAAATTCCATCTCTTGATGGAATCAATATATGTCTAGGAACCCAAGAATTTCTCAACTAGATTGAATTCACTCTCCTCCATGGTTATCTTTAGAAGTTTAGCTAGAATAGACAATGACATTTGGTTCAGTTCAATATCAAACAAATAGACTAAGGAATATACTTTCTTTGAAAGGTTTGAGACCATGATCACAAAAAAAAATTCATCTAAATCAAAGGGCAACTAAGGCCCTTGTGGATCCAAGGGAGGATCTGCATCTCCTAAAGGATACAAAGAGTTGTCCCGGTCCCTAGGTTTACTTGCAAGACTCTAGGAGTCAAGGTTGAAACCAACCCTAGGGTCGACACTCTTAGGGGGGTTACATAACCACATCAACACTAGAAGATACAAGTCCATTAGAAAGATCAACTCTAGGACAATCTTATCACTAGCAACCAAATTCTTGCTCAAAGATAAATTTGAAATTTAAAGTTTTTTTTGCCTAGGTCAAAATTCGTGGAAAGGTATCTTGTATGGAACTCCTAGGATCCATGATCCTAGGGGGGAACGGATCCATGATCCTAGAAGAGATCAGATCCACCTCAAATCTATCCATATTGACATATCACTAGATAACAAAATATAAAATTATAAGTCATATTTGTAATTTTTATTTCATTTACACTTTATAACTCATGGAAGATAAGCCATCACATTTTCATATGGGCGACCTTCTACATTCAATATGACATGAACCCACAAAAATTTGTAAAAAAATAGATGTACCTTGACTATAAAAAGCATTAGTAATGGATACAATTTTATAACCTTACATCTCTTCTCAAATATTTTTTGTATTATACTCTATTTTTGAGTAAGAAAATCATTTTATTATTTTTTCATAAAATTTTGTGTTTTGATTTGCAATATTTATTCTTGTTTTCCTTTAATTGGTTATATGGAATTGAAATGGGCCTCACATGTATTACATCATAACCACATAATGGTATTATGATAACTTGATGCATGTATCACTTGGAAAGATTTGAACCTTGGTCTCCTCCTTTAAAGTTGAGGCATTTTGCTCATGCCATTTGATAATAATCTATTATTGTTCAATTCGCACTATTTTTTAATTTTTCCTTAACCCACAATTCTTAGTTTTAGATCACTAGTATTAGAGTAGTCTTTTTTTTACTTTATATCCACAAATATGACATTAAGCTATTGAAAGTTCAAATATAAAATAATATATTGCTTTGATTATCTCCCTGTCTCAAATAATTTGATATAGCAAATAAACAACAACAACATAGTTGATTCTTTTAGAAAAATATTGAAATATACTTTTTTTGGAGAATATTACATTATTTAGTACATGCTAATGTACCCCCATGGTACCTTTATGGTACAAATATAAATATGTAATAGATTAGGGTGTGAGTCTATAGTTTAGGAGTGTGATTTATATTTCCCCTTTATGTATGTGTCTATGTGTAGGATATGCACAAGTGTCATAGAGTGTGCATGTGTATAGATGTAGGAGTGTACAATGTGTCATATAGTAAAGTATGCAAGTGTCTTAGAATAAAGTGTGCAAATAGAGAGTCAAGAATTACATATATAAGTGGCAAGATGAGAAGCCAAAAGACATGAGAGGCTTGTCTTATGTATAAAAATAGGAAAGGTTACATCTCTTACATATGTGAGGAGAGCAATAGACAAAGAGTTCAAGAGTCACCTTTCTATGGTTATATTATGGAGACAAAGCTCCATGTGATGTATTATCAAAGTATCTCAGATAGAATTCAAGCATTAATAATATTGAATCTTGTATGCATATTTTGAGCAATTATACTGTAATTTTTCTTCATGTTATTGCATGAATAATATTGGCTATTTTATTCATATTATTGTTATTTTCATGAATATTATGTTCATTATTTTGGTCATTTAATATAGTGATTGCTCTTATATTTGAAACTACCTTGGATATTGGGACCTATTATAATTTGGCTAAAATTCCAATAGTGGTATAAGAGCCCCTATACTCTATCATTTTTGGAAGAATCATACTCAGAGCTACTTTGAGTAGTCTCTAAAGCTAGAATCTAAGGAATTTTTTATTGTGAATTTAAAAATAAAAATTAGAGCCACGTGAAGGAAACATAGGCCAATTTTGGGTATTTTATTATCCTGATATTATTTGACATTAGTAATAAAATAGAACCAATGGAGAGAAGAAAAAGAGTCATCAAATTTAAAGAATCTCCAACCATATCCTGCCTAGAGAAAAATGGACTATAATATTGAAATAAGACGTTCCAAGAGAACGTATTTCTATAAAGTGTTTTTTGAAAGCACAAGAGCCCAATAAAAAGGGATAATTGCTTCACTATTGTGAGTGGAAGCACTAGAGATAAGAATCCAATAAAGGCTTGGATATTTGCTTCATTGATTAGAGTAAAAGCACAAGAGAAAAATAGCCTAAGAGAAAAAAGAGCCCAAGAAAAAGATTATTTACTTCATTGTTGTGAGCAGAAACAACATAGATACGAGTCCAAATAACGATTGGATATTTGCTTCCTTATTGATAGCAAAAACACAAGATATTATAAGGGAATAATAGTGTGTATGCAAACTATGATTGGAAAGCAAAATACTGCAGACCGACGTCAAAGCGACATCTTCACAGAGTAGTACAGTAGAAAAATCATGAGGAAAAGAGAAACATGTTTTCATAGCAGCATTTTTAAAGAGTAGTTCCTATAGAAATCCAAGAGGAAAAGAAAGCATGCAGTAATAACAATAGAACCATATTTGTAGAAATTCATGAGGGAAAGGAGCAATGTGCAATCTAAAGGTATAAGAAGTGTCAGAGCATTGATATCAAGGAGAAAGAAAAGCTAAGGTTGCCTAGCATCACTTGAGGAAGCCATTGATTATTGTAAAGAAACGTTCCCTGGAGTTGTGAATGTAATGTCTATTTGAGACATTTCATTACCTACCATTCCCCATGACATTAATCCTATCATATGCCCTGACACAATCAAAATATAATGCATTGAAGTCTATATGTGAGCCAAGGTAAGGATTGTAAATTTTTAATTCAAGTAGAATTTATATTTGCACTTTCTAAAATTGGAGTTATAAGGTTAGAAAATCTTATTAAGTGCATGATTTAAAAAAAAGGATATATTGAAATATGATAAAAAATTTAAAAAGGAAATTGACTTTATTGAATTTAAAGAATTAATTATTTTTGTTGTTCAAGAGTAAACTTCAGATTCTCTACCTATAAAATCATGTCAACATCTTAGTAATATCATACCTCAAATAGGGAATTTTTTAAAATATCTCATATTTTAGAAGTCATATCATTGCAAAGGGTTATCCAATTCAGCTATTTATTAGACCAACTTGTGCAGAATTTGAATAGATTTAAAATGAGTGGTCTTGTGAAGGAATTTGAGCCATATTGAGGGAGATACGACCTTTTGAAGTCAACCATATGGAACAAGGGCAGTGAGGATTTTTCAAGTCATGAAAAATGAAATTGTAAATATTTTTCAGCTAGGGTTCGGATGATGGGAAGAGCAATGAAGGGCTAGGACTTTAGTGAGGCAAGACATTCTATTTGGACATAGAATTTTTTAGCTAAGTTTTTTCCCTTATTTTTAATAGAAATTTTGCATGCAAATTATTATAATTTTTTAATCAAATATTATATTTTCTATAGGACATTCTTATAAATTTCAATAGATTTTGAGTTTTAGTTTCCTTTCCATGGACCGATTTATAATTAAATTCTTAGAACCATCCATAGTGGTAGAGGTTAGTGAGCACACCCCAAAGAGATCCTCATTGCTCCAAACTCGGATGATTTCTTGGTAAATTTAATGGGTATTGGCTAGGGGCTTTAGCCTTAAGAAAATGGATTGATAGGAGTTGGAAGTCTCCAAGAGTGATTCTATCCTTTCTTCCCAAAGGTTTCTTCCTAGTCATTTTTAGTTCTAGGGAAGAAAGAGAAAATATCCTAAAAGGAGGTCCTTGTTTTATGGGAAGAGCGAGACTCTTCCTTACCCTTTATCCCTATTACCAGTCTAAGTTATGATATTTGGGTTACCCATTTAATTTTTATAAATATAAACCTTCAATTAATAGGCAACACTCTAGAATAATTCCTTGAAATTTTAGATACAACAAAAGATGGATTCCTGGCTATTTATGCTCGGAAATTGATCAGGATTGATATAAGTAAAGCTTTACTGGACTCAATCATTCTTGAGTATGGGGATAAGATGTGGACCCAAACCATATATTATTAAAACATATCTTTTACATGTAGAAACTATCATGAGGTGGGGCATATTGAGAGATCATGCCCTAAAAAGAGTCCAACATAATCATATGTAGAAAATTGCAAGAGAAACTTACAAATGGATATGGATGAAGATGGTTTTCAACTTCCAAAAAATAGATCTAGAAAAATAAAATAAAATAAATAGTGGAGACCAGTAAGGAAGGATATTGGAAGAAATACCAACTCTTTTGAGGCTTTAGCCTATGAAGAAAAATTAGATCAAAACTTAGAGGACATAGTACAACATGTTCAACATATTAACAAGGAATCATATATTCAATATGATCCTGATATAGGGAAGAACATTATTTATGAGCCTAAGTATTGTGTCTCATCATATTTTTAAGACTCTATTGAAGTACCATGCACCATTTAGGAGGAAAAAATTGGTAAATAAAATGCAGTTTTAGAAGTTAATACCTCTATCATTAATAAGGAAATACCAGAAAACGAGTAGGACAAGTCAAAATATTCTGTAGTAGAGCTAGGAGAGGATAAATATGATGAAAAATTTATGAAATAATATTAAAGAATAGAATAATAATACCTACTCCTAATATAGGCAAGGCAAAAAGAGGAAAACCTTCAAATTATCAAGCAAGGTCTAGGTAAGCAAGAGCAAACATAGAGAAAGGAACAAAAACTAAGTTGGTTGAACTTGTCTTTACCAGAAAATAAAATGATATTGATAATATGTAGGAGGGGACAATAGCCCCTAATGAGATATGACTATCAACTCATAGAATATAAAGTGTGCTAATGTCCCGTCAAAGCAGAGGTGTATCAGGGACCTCTGTTTAAGTAATAAGCATGATATTCTTTGTATCCAGGAAACTAAAATGACAAAAGAAGAAGCTTCAAAAACTATGAAAGTTGTATGGGAAAGATATGAATGAGATGCTATTGATTTCGAAGGAGCAACAGGAATAATTCTAACTCGTTGGAATCCTTTTAGAACCTCTTGTGTAACCATTCATAAAACTAGGCATTGGATAGCCTCTTTAGTCACTTGCTACATTGTAGATAATCATTTCATCCTTATCAATGTCTATTGACCTACAACTCAGTCAATTAGATTATAATTTTGGAGTGGGATTGAAGCCTTTATTATAAGTAAAGATCAAGAAACTCGATTCATGATCATAGGAGATTTTAATGTCATAACTAAGTTGGATGAAAATTTTGGGGGAATTAGAAAATTAACCTAAAGTATGAGATATTTCTCAGCTTTTATTCAAAACAATAATCTTTGGGAGGTTGAGTTTGAAGAATACAACTATACTTGGACCAAAAATAGGAGAGGAAAAACCTAATAGCAAAAAAATTAGACATATGCATACTCTCAAATCATTGGCTAGATGAAGGAACTTGTGCTAAAATTAATACCTTAACAAGGATTGGTTCATATCATTGGCCAATAAGAGTTAAAATTGTGGTAAGTGAATTCAAAAAGATATTATATTTTAAATATGAGTAGATGTAGGAAGAACATTCTTATTTTGTTGATATAATAACACAAACATGGAATTCTTCAGGAAATAGTGGGTTGTATGTATGCTCTTCTAAAACAAGTTAAATCTATGACATCTTAGATTAAAAAAATGGAACAATAACACTTTTGAAAATATTTTTAAGAAGAAAGAACTAAAAGATAAAATTTTAAAACTCTAAAAAGGTGATCATAATAATCCAGGATCGGAGGAAAGGAAGTTGCTTAGTGAATATCATAATATTTTGAGTAATAAAGAGAAATTTTGGAGATTAAAATCAAGACAAACTTAGTTAAAAGTAGATAAAAATATAAAAAATTCATAGGATGACTATAGTATAGGAAACTAATGGAACCTATTACTCTAGAATAAGTTTATTTATATATTTTATCTATTAATAAGGATAAATCCCTAGGTTCAAATGGGCTCTCTGTAGTTTTTTTACCAACATAATTAGGATATAGTGAAGGATTATTTATTGGTGGTAGTGGAACAGTCTAGTGTAAAATAATACATACCTTATAAAATAAATGCAACATATCTTAGCCTAATTCCAAAAAATAAGGATGTTGAATTGTTTAATTATTTTAGACCCATAAACCTATGTAATATGACATATAAGATAATATCCAAAGTGACGGTGAATCAATTAAGGCCATTCTTAGACAAAATTATTTCAAAATATCAAGGAGGATTTGTGAAAGGAAGATAAATTCTGGAAGGTATCATAGTAGCTCATGAAGTTATACATTCAACAATTTCAAGAAAAGAGAAAGCAATTATCTTAAAACTTGATATGAGTAAAGCCTATGATAGGGTTAAATGGGATTTTATTTTTACAATTTTAGAAAATTTTGGATTTGGGAATAAATGGGTTAGATGGATTAAATCTTGTGTCTCTACAATTTCTTATTCAATGTTGGTAAATGGGTTAGTTACAAAATAATTTAAAGCCAAGAGAGGCTTTATACAAGGATCTCCTCTCCTTATTTGTTGATTATTATGGCAGAGGTTTAGAGTAGGAACTTAGAGAAGGCTTACAAATATGGGCTTATAAGTGTACTGAAGGTAGTAATAACATAGAAAACATCGCCCATAAATAGTTTATAGATGATAAAACTCTTTTTGGAAGGGCAAAGATAATTGAGGCTAGATATTTGAATAACTTTTATGTGATCCTTTTTATTGTCAGGTTTACATAATAAAATAAAATTTCCTTTAGTGAAATGGAGCAAGGTGTGTGATGATAAAACTATGGGAGGTATTGGTTTAAGAGTTCTTACAGATGCAAACTTATCTCTTAGGGGAAAAGTAATCTAGAGATTGTACAAAGAGAGTCAAAGACAAAGGGAAAGAAATCTTCTAAGTATGTTGAGCCCAATGACCCTAGTTTAATATTTACTACAGTCTCTATCCCAAATGGTTATGCTCTTTGGAATGATCTTAAAAAAATCTATTGATCTAATGATTAAAGGTTTAATATGGGTCATAGGAACTGAAGAAAAAATTTCTATTTGGATGGATACTTGGTGTGATAAAAAACCACTCAATTTAGATCCAATTTTGAAACCTTGGATGAGATTTCTTCAAGACAAATATGGTGATAGGGTTTCAAAAAATTTGTACAAGGATTGGGAAGGAAGATACAAACGAAAAGAATATTTTTTTACAAGTATAAAAGATGTTGATGCTAGGAGCCAATTGAGTAGAAAGTTCACAATTGTTATTATTCCAAAGGGAGCCAAGGATAAATTGATTTGGGAGTTGAATAGCTCAAGAGAATGCACAAGAAGAAGTGGATATAATGTAAAGCACCAACAAAATAGTAAAATCACTAGAATATGGAGAGATATTTGGGATAGCCCAAGCATTCCTAAAGTCAAAATATTTGTTTGGCTAGTAGGTCATAGAAATTTGTTTTCTTGTGATAACCTTATGAAAAGGGATTTTCATTGTCCCTCTCAATGTGTTGTTTGTGAAAAGGAGGAGAGTATGGACCATCTCTAAGGATATTTTCCAATAGTTTGGAAATTATGGCAATGGATTCTTAAGATGTTTGGTAAATGCATGGTGATGAATAGTAAAATTTAAGAATGGTTAAAGCAATGGTAGAGCACTTATAAAAGTAATGCTTTACAAGCAATATGGGATATATCAAAAGATACAATACCTTGTACTGTAAGGCTAGAAAGGAATAGAAGAATATTTAAAGGAAAGAAAAGTAGTTTAGAGGTAATGAAAATGAAGATATGTTTAGCCATAGAGGATTATAAACCAATCATGTCAACTCACCAAGTCCCTAATCTAGAAGTAGAGAGACTTGATAGATGGAATCAAGACATTAAATGAAATTATGATGTTGGGTACAAGAGAAGCAAAAAGAAGATAAAGAATATAAAGTGGAAACCACCAAATGTGGAGTTGGTTAAATTAAATTTTTATGAAGCATCTAAAGGAAATCCAAGACCACCAAGAGGAGGAGGAATAATTAGAAATAATAGAGGAGATATTTTATCTCATTACACTTTCAATAGTATATTTAAGATAAATAATAAAGGTGAAGCTTGGATGGATTTAGAAGGGTTAAAAATATGCAAACAAATGGAATGGAATAGAGTATGGGTGGAAGGCAATTCTATCATAGTAATAATTGCAAATTTGAGAATAGTAAATTCTCTATGGAACATACAAGAGATAATTGTGGAAATTAAAGATCTTGCTAAAGAGTTTGAAGAAATCAAGTTTACACATACATTAAGGGAAGAAAATAAATGTGCAAATAGGCTAGCCAATAGAGGGGTTTTGATTGAGAATCGTGAATTTAAATTCTCCTTTCCATGGTTAGAGGAAGTAGTAAGTTTAGCTGAAACTAAAAAGAAAATGTTGTCTACCTAGATTAAGATTTAGTTTAATATTTTTTATTGGTTATATCTACTTTATTTTATAACATTAATGTGTTCTCATATAAACTATTTATTATAAATTTTGTGGTTGCACTTGTGTTTTAGGAAGGAAACCATCAATCTAGATTTGGTAAAGCGGACTATGATAGTGTGATGTTTTGGAAATATTACTCTATTACAATGCAATGCATAGATAGTAGAGGTGAAGTTTTGGTATTGTGAAGGCTGCTCTAGAAAAATTTCAAGCAAGATGTTGAATTGCGAAATATTTGTATTCATACAAAAAAGTGAAAAGATCTAGAAAATTAAAATCAAGAATTCAAACATTTTATGTAAAATGATGTAGGTTTATAGCTATAGCATCTCAATTGAGATGAAAAGTGTATCTATTTGTAAAATCTCAAGCTCTAAATAAAAGAGTTGTAATTTTTCAAGGGTGGGGGACCCGAGTACAACCCCTTATTATCCAACAAAAAAAATTAAAGAATTAATTGCATAGAAAAGAAATTTGAGTTCAAAAATAACTTTTTGAAAAATTTAAAAGCAAAAAATTATTTATTGGATAATTAGGAAGTCAAAAGGAATTCAACTCCAAAAATATTTCTGAATTTTGAAAATTAAAAAATTTATATTTGCAAAATATTGATTTTGCAATTTGATTTTTTTAATTTGATTGATTAAATTAAATTTTGGGGAGGTAAGGAATTCTACTCCATGAATTTTATATATTTATTTGTAAATCAAAAAATTGGGAGCCAAAAGGACTTCTACTTCAAAGGATTTGTAAATTTTGATTATTTAATTTGTAAATTTATAAAATTTGAAGAAATTGTTAGATGGCATAGGAGAATGAATGCACCAAGATAATATTTTGAATTCAAGGGACCAAATAATAGAAGAGATTTTCAAAATTTCTATCAAAGATATGAAATAAAATCATTTGAATCCCATCAAAACATGAGGAAAGAAAAAGATATATGGTATATTGATTCAGGAGCTAGTCATCATATGACTAGAAACTTGCATTGGTTTGACTCAATAGAAGTTAGACCTAATATTCCACTAAAAATTGTAGATGATAATATTTATCATATTCAAGGAGCTGGAAAAGTAATACCTAGCATGCTATTTTAAGATTTTGTGCTAGATGAAGTTTTATATATTCCATGACTATCTACTAATCTTATCTTAGTTGCTTAGTTGGATGAAAGAGTCAAAACTATGGAATTAAAATATACAAATGAATATAAATAATGTATTATCAAGAATCAAGATAGAACAGAGGCTACAGGTTATATTTTTGCTTTAGTTACAATGGTTTTTTTAAGAAGAAATAGTAAATCATTTTATGCCTCAAGAACAAACTAATGATTAATTGTTTGAATTCTTCGATAGGCAAGAAACAAGAAAATGGATCAGGCATAGTCCAAGATTGTCCAACAAGGACAACATACAAAGATAGTGATTGAACATAAGAAGACAAAGAACCAAAACAAGAATTAGAAATTGAAGACTAAATTCTTCAATAACCAAATAATGTAATACAAGGGGTGTTAGAGAATATTACATTATTTGCTACATGTTAATATACCCCCATGGTAATAGTTGTAAGCTTACTACAATGGTAAGGGCTTTGGCCTATCTTTGGGAGGTCCAAGGTTCAAACCCCACTTAGTATGAGGGGATCAGGACCCCTCATAAAAATCTATGTAAACTCATTGACTTTGGCCTCCCTTTGAAAGGTCCAAGGTTCAAACCCCATTGAGTATGAGGGGATCAAGACCCCTTATAAAAACATGTATAAACTAGTTGAAAAAATGTATCCCATCCTATATTTATGGTACAAATTTAAAGATATAATAGATTAGGGTGTGAGTCTATAGTTTATGAGTATGATTTATATTTCCCCTTTATGTATTTCTATGTGTAGGATATGCACAAGTATCATGTCATTATATGTGCAAGTGTGAAGAGTGAGAATATGCACAAGTGTCATAGAGTGTGGATGTGTATAGATGTAGGAGTGTGTAATGTGTCATATATTAAAGTGTGCAAGTGTGCAAATAAGAGTGTGCAAGTGTTATATAATAAAATGTGCAAATAGAGAGTCAAGGGTCATGTATACAAGTGGCAATATGAGAAGCCAAAATACATGAAAGGATTATCTTATGCATGGAATAGGAAAGGTTGCATCTCCTAGATATGTGAGGAGAGCAATAGACAAAGAGTTCAAGAGTCATATTTCTAAGGTTATATTATGGAGACAATGCTCCATGTAATATTTTATAAAAGTATCTCAGATAACATTTAAGCATTAATAATAGTAAAGCTTGCATACATGTTTTGAGCAATTATATTGTAATTTTTCTTTATGTAATTGCATGAATCATATTTGTCATTTCATTCATATTATTGTTATTTTAATGAATGTTATATTCATTATTTTGGACATTTAATATAGTGATTGCTTTTATATTTGAGACTCCTCAAGATCCTGGGTACTGGGACCTATGATAACCTGGCTAAAAATCCAACTTTATGAAACAAATGATCAATTTTCTCAAATTCTTCATTGGCTCCCAATTGCAATTTGTATAACCTCCTCCTTTGGCACAAATTCTCATTGCAATAGCACCCTTCTATGTAAACAAACTTTTTGGGATGCAAGTCAATTTTGATATTCATGTTCTTGAAAGGAAAATGAATGTTAATACAATAATTGCTTGGGATAATTGTCTTCGTGATTTTATATGCACAAATTCACCAAATATGAGAAAATCATTTTTACACTCTTCAAAATTAGTGTAAAATATATCACAATAGGATCGAGAAGACACAAATATGATGAAGTAGGTTAACTATTAGGAATTATCCCATCACAGTGAGCATGATAATGTGAGTGGTTTAACCACCCATCACAAGGATTATGCATCCACTAGAAATCAAGGGTATTTGTAGGATTAGTTGTGGTTTGTTATACAGAAACTAGGCATCCATTGTATTTAAATATCCATCATTCCTTAATGATAATTATTGAATTATCTAAGCATTAGTAGTATCAGTGATATCAAATAAGGTCTTGATGCCTTAGTGAGGAAGAGAACAAATATCTTCCTCAAGCTTCAACACATAGAATCCTCAATGATCTCTTTGTCAAAGAAAAGGTCTCAAGGTAAATAACCCTACCAAGGATTAGCATTCCATTAAAATTAGTCTCAAGGTAAAGAACCCTACCAAAAACCAGACTCCTACTAATAAGATCTTAGGATAAAGAATATTATCAAAGATCATATTAGAAGTAGTCGCAATCTTAGGATAGAAAGCCTGTCAAATATCAGCTAAAGGCAAGTCTTTACACTATACAAATTTATAATCAAGAAAGCACACTCAGTTGAAAGTAATCAGGCATTTTTTTTGCACAATAACAAGTAGAAAAGAGGTACCAAGGTTTCAAAAGTAATTGTAAGACCATAATAGGATATAACAACACCCAACGTACTCATCAACATGACCAACGTCAGCTAGCAGATTCCCTTTATCCTATTTAAAGAATTAAAATTGGTCATCACTCACAAGCAACGCATGAGCACATATCAATGACTCTTTAAACTAAAAATAGGTCATTTTTGAATGATTAAAATGTCAAGGCATTGATTTTTTTCCTAGGTGATCTGTATTTCAATAAAATTAGGCCATGATTTAAAATGTAACATAGGATCCATGATCATCAAGAATTCTTAACTAGCCAAGATAAAAGTAAGAAAAGTTTGGATGATGAGCATTCTCTTCAAATTTAGATGTCAATCACTTGAATAGTGCTAACATGGTCATCAAACAACAAGAAGTTGTAGATGTTTCATTTTATTATTATAAGTTGCAGGTATCTCACACAAATATGACTTAGTGCATTCCAAAAATATCACTCTATACATTGAAATTCAAATGAATCCTTGCTCATATATAGCAATTTTATCATGCCCAATGGACGTTGAGCGCAAAAGTCTAGTTAACCAGTCATGACTTAGACTTTGACATTAGTGATAGCTAAAATATTGTTCAAAAATAAAAATATAATATAAGATTATAAGTAATATTCAAAGTTCATATATTTAGTAGCATCTTTTTGTAAAAGGCTAAAAGAAATTTAGATAAATCACACTCACATTGAACCTATACATCACATCAATATGTGACTATGCAACATCATAGAGTTGCACCTCAAAAAAATCTTCCTAACAATAATACAAAACATACACTGGAAACAAACTGTCTAATTGACATGCTCAACTTTACTCTCTAAGGACATGTTCAACAACATTTAAATTTTTATTTGGTGTACATACACAACATCAACACTAATTTTTCTAGCATATTCAACTGCAACCTTGAAAAATTGCCTATTATTGACTCTAGTTTATTGAATTTCAGAATCCAAAAGTGTAAAGTATTCATCAAAGGGTGATTTTATTTGGTTGACCTAATATAGGGTTTCAAATTTAGGAACCAGATGCTAGAGAATTTAGAATAGTTATTTGAACACCAAATAAAAATCCATGAAGTTTGGAATAATGTAAGGTGCTCTCTCTGTCCAATTAAATAGAGACAAGTAGATTTGGTTGTCAAACAACTTACTTATTTATCCCACACAAATTGTGGATATGCTTGTTATAGCCTATAATAGCAAAATCTTTCCTTTTATTTGATGCAAGTGAAAATAAGAAGCATATAATTTTTAAAGAATTGGAATATTTCAAAGATTATTTCCTAGAGGAAGAATATTTCCTCTACTTACTATTTTTCCTGATAAGACATTATTTTCTTGTAATTCAAGACACCGATAAACTTATGATTATAGGGTTATATATACTCATTGGAAAGTATTTCTCAAGGTCAATCTAGTGGAAGTAAAATTTTCTAGTTTTGAGAAAGTTAAATATAGCTAGTGGTGCACCAAAGTTCCTATTGGATGATTCTAAACTATTATGAGGGAATAATTATATTACATGGAAGACCAAACTTATAACTCAACTTCAATTTGAAGAAGTATGGGAAGTTGTAGATGGGTCCATTGCCTATCCTAATACATATGAATAAGAGCAAGTAATATTTGACAAGATAGATAGAAAGGCTCGATTGATCATCATTTTTGGGGTAGTTGATAAAATACAACCATATATTCATGATTATGCCATAGCTAAAAAATGCATGGGATAAATTTTAGATAATATTTGAGGCAAGGAACAAGAATCAAATTCTATTTCTCCAAAGTCAGCTTCATTGCTTGAAAATGCAAAATGAAGAAAAGTCGAGTTTTTCTTGAGAAGAGTTATTGAACTACATGCATCACTACAACATTAGGAGAAAAGGTATTTGATGAGACACTTGTTCCTATTATTTTAAGATCTCTCACTTTACATTATAATGTATTTGTGATAGATTTGAATATCACTAAGCAATCATCAACATTTGAAAATTTGGTGAACCTACTTCAAAAAGTAGAAGCCTCACATACAACACAATAATAAGATCAAGTTCTTATTACAAATAAAAAAGGGAAGCAGTCAGTCAGAAGAGGCACAAGATCTCAAAAATACTTCCAACAATAGAGAAATAATACTCATACACAAGTATATCAACAATAGAGAAATAATTCTCATACACAAAAAATGTGTGAACTTTGTGGTAGGTCACACAGTGAAGGAATGTTGGCATAACCCCTTCACAAATGGATCTTCTCCTCAAGCAATTCATCAACAAAAAAAAAAGTCATCATTGGATAAGGAAAATAAAATTTGAAAAAATATTCAACAAAGTAATGTTATCAAAAGTCCAAATTAGAGAAGATAAAGATAATGTAGAAGAGAAAAACATATTTTTGTTGCTTATGCTCAGCTAAATCAGCTCAGTAATATTTGGTATTACTCATAAGCAACCAAACATATGACCTATCCAGACAATTTTGGTTATACAAGAAGTATCTCTCCATGAAATAATGCATCCAATGACATCAAAAGCTTAGTTGATTGTTCTATGCCACTCTAGAACCAATACAAGAACAAGACTTTGTTCACAAACAAGTAAATTTAAATGAAGTAGGTTCAAGTACGTAAGATGGAGCAAGTTAAAGTAGAAGAGTTAGAAGCAAAATACAAAGAGAAGTGAAGAGCATAAGCTTATGCTGAGAGGGGGGGTGAACAGTATAAGATAAAACTTTTTACTTCTCAATCAAAATGATAACAACAATAATATCAAAGCAGTAAATAATGCACACATCATCACACACATGAGAGACATGATTTAATGTGGTTCACCCAATGTGGGCTACTCCACGGAGAAAATATTCCTTATAATTTTTTCTCAATGAATATTTGGGAATCAAATCCCTATTACAATATTTATGGACATCTGTTCAAAGGAGACACCAATCCCTTTATATTATGGTTTGTGGATCTCTCTCCATAGGAGACCTCTATATCTACTGCTTTAATTTGTGTATCTCTCTCCATAAGAGAACTTTATCCCCTTTGCTCTAGTTTTTGGATCTCTCCCCAAAGGAGAACTCTATCCCCTCTACTTTGATCAACACTACTTACAAATATTCTTACAAGTCTATCTCAAAACCTACTCACAAGTCTATCTCAAATCCTTCTTATATTTTATCTCTAACTTGTTCATAAGTCTACCTCAAAACTACTCATAAATCTATTTCAAAACCTGCTCATAATCTATTTCTAACCTGCTTACAAATCTACCTCTAACCTGCTTACTATCTCTGCTCAATTATGCTCTAATACATGCTCATAACTGCTTATAACACATGCTCAAAAGGTTTCACAAATATGCAAAAACTTACCTTCAAACCTAGCACAAGTAGTTCACTATCTCTATCTCAAATGTTTTCAAAACATTCAACAATGAAGCACAAGATCCTCACTCAAATATTTCCAACAATGCTTATCAAACAATCCTTCTCACTCCACCTTATGTTCCAGAAAACCTTGCTCAAAAACACACCTCAAAGAAAGAAGAATATGCCCATACCTCTTATCTTGCTCTTATGGAGATATGTCTTCAAAAATCTATCTCACACACAATATCTTTTGCAACTATAAAAGGTTAGCACAACACCTCTTTATGAGTTAGCAAACCTTAAAAATGTGTGCACAATTTATTCCAAACCAATACTCTATACCTCTTTTGGTTTCTCAACATAAATCATTAACTCATGAACCAAGTCCTTCAAAAATGAATCAAATATTACAAACAATAAAGACGCATTCTACACCTTTTATCTCCCACTTAAAATATCAGCAAACATACCCAAAATGATTTACCACTAATTTCCTTATTACTCCAAAAACAACATTTCATAAGAATACACTCTCCATTATATTTTTCTTCTAAATAATGGCAAGAAAATAAAAAATATTTTCCTTATAACTCCCCAAGTCCAATAGCGCTCAAAAAATTAAACATAACCTAAACACCTAACCATTCAATCTTAAGCACCTAGCAACTCAACCTTAAGCACCTAGCAACTCAACCTTAGGTTTAATAAAAATAAATATTTTGCTTACCAAAAATGCCACGGTGAGACTCGACCACTGCACCTCTTGGTTGCCAGCGCCTCCATACTGCTTGGGCTACTGCTAGGCCAACCACTCACACAAAGATAATAATGTGTGATGTGCACTATAACCTCTGCTCAAACTGTCCTACCAAAAGAATTTATTTCAAAATTGTTGCTACCCGAAATCGAACTCACGACCTGCTGTCCACTTGCGACTTAAACACTGTCTAGTTTGTCACTAGGCCAACCGTTTGGCTGGATACAATATCATACAATCTTCTCCTTATCATGTCAGAGCCTTTTTCCTCTTTTTTTAAATAATAATTCATCTTCTTCCACTCATGATTTCGCATGTCGGTTATTCGAATCAATCACACATTGAACACTTGAGCGCATGTCAAAATCAATCTTAGGGCTATGAAATTTATCCATATTTATATAGATTTTTCACCCATGCTTCAAACGTCGATGCTTTTAAGAATTTAAAAATTCTTTTTAAACTTGGCGCCAAAACCCACCTTGGGTTATAAAATAATATAATATAAAATATTATAATTATTTTATAATTTAACTTTAGGCTTTAACCTTTTAACTTTAATATTATGATATTAAATTATTATAATATTATTTCCTTTTTGAGCCTTAGTCATTTGCTTCCTTTGGGATTTTTAAACCAAATGCCTTCAACCTTTTAACCAATCACCTAGAGCTTTGTCCCGGCTTAAAATATAAATATTTTGACCATTTATTTTTGTCGATTTGCCTTGCATTTAACCAACTTATAAACCTTGTCTTTTTGCCATGCCAAGTTATCAATGGTAACTAATGTCATCAACCTATGACCTCAAATATTTGACATCAATGACAACACTATACTCAACATTTCCAACAACAAGAACTAGTAATTCATGCAAAAGATACTCAATATTCAACCATTTTCATCAACAACACACCATACAATAAACTAAAGAAAATGTGATACATCACTTTTCACAAGCAAATCAATAAATCCAAGACAAACAAGAAGAAGCAAAAAGTGATTGAACTAACTATAACAAGTGATGATCAAAACATAAAATGGAAATAGGTTGTTAAAACCACCAACATAGAAAACATAACAGTGCAAGACAAAGATCCTTTCAAGGAATAATATAGTGATTCAAAGTTTATTTTTGTGAATATATATACATGTCTTTATTTACAAGAGGATAGTCAGTGGAATCATTATTTACACTAAATTTATGAGTATTAGGTAATGAATAAATATGTTTTGGAATGCATGATCAGTGGAACCTAACACTCATAAGTATTATAGTATAAAATCCATATTGAGGGGACAATTTTTCTTTCTCAAAATCTAGATATTCCAGCATCACCCTATAAACTATTTTTCTCCAAGTTAATGGTCTGTCAGAGCCAAGGCAAGTGCCAAATCTATAGCCAGAGTTAGATTCAGAGCAAGAGCTAAATCCAGAGCCAGATCTAATACTATGATGTTATAAGAGGATAATGTTAGGAACTATTCCATCATTATCAACATGATAACAAGAATGGTTTATCCATCCATGATAAAGACTATGCATCTAATAGAAGTCAAGGGTAGTTGTGGGATCAATTATGGTTTGTTATACCAAAATTGGGCATCCATTGTATTTAAATATCTATAATTCCATAATGTAAATTATCGATGCATCTAAGCATTAGCAGTATCACTCACATGGGATCCATGGATATCATCAAAGATAAATATTATCCCATAGAAACTTTTGATAGGAAGTGCATGCACTAACAACAATTGCATTAAGTTAAAAATTAGTTTATTCAATATCATATTTATACATTCCATTCTATGGTAGAAAAAATAGAATTTACAATATCAAAAGGAACCAAATCCTTAAATTCCACAACAAAATGTGATAGTACATTCAAGAGGACATGGATGTCTTTGAATTTGAGAAATGCATAAAGTTTTTTTGTAAACTAGAGCAGACATGTATGGAAGAAGCATGAGCAAATAAGAAGGATTAAAATACCAAGAGACAACATGAGGCTAGATTGATAAACAAAATAATCGTGATAAAGAGACTCAACCCCAAAATTGAAATTAGAAGCAAAAAAAAGAGTCCTGATATAAGAATCCTTAAAAGGACAAAACTAGAAAATAGTGAGATTATCATAATAGTAACTAACGTTCAAGGGAAGAGTATTATGTAATTTAGTCACTATTCATTGAGATATAAATTTCTACATCCATTGCATCATTGGTTACACATCCATAGGAGGATTATGGAGGGAAGCGGATCATGGAAGATAAACTAAATGTGACCATCACCATCACATATATTACCCTAGAGGATTCACAAGAAGAGGAGAGCTTGTTTTGCTTATAGATATGAGTGAAGGGTAAGCCATTGCATTTCATAGTTTATAGTGGAAGTCAAAATAATTAGATTATATTCACATTATAACATATTTGTATCTACCTATCATATAATACCCACAACCATATAATGTAGGATGGTTGCAACAAAGGAGATATATTCATGCAAATCAGCAATGTCTCCTCTTTTATGCCATCCAACCATTGGAAGATGAAATTTTATATGATATTTTTTTTGGATGTTTGTGATGTGATTCTAGAACAACCATTCATGTGGAAGATACATGATGTATATGAGTCAATACCTTGAAGCATCATAATCATTATCAAAGGTCAATTCTTAAAGATACCATAGATATATCCTTGTACCTTTGTTTCTTTAGTTCTAAATAATGTAGGAAGTGGATAGGAAAAAAACCAATTTTATTTCCTTTATGATCAAGCCACAATACACAACAAAGAATTGTTGTTACCACCATATCAATTGTAGGATCTATGCAAAATAAATAATTGTACCAAATTATAGAATAATATGATAGCTTTTTTAAGCCACCAACTAAAGTGTCACTTCATTGTGAGGTGAAAATATTCCATTGATGTAGTTCATGTTTTTCCTTTAGTTAACACACCTAAGTAATGTAGATTAGTTTTTGAAAATGATGACATCAAGAGGCAAATCCAAGAACTGATTTCAAAGGGACATAATTGCATTGAATCTAAAGAAATATGGAACATAGAGGCTTAGTATCAACTATAGAGCTTTGAATAAAATAACTATGAAGAACTATTATTCATTCCATGAAATAATGACTTGTTATACTAGCTCCATGGTGCGAAGTATTTCATCAAAATTGATCTCAAATTTGGCTTAGCATAAAAAACCCATCAAGCTTATTGATATGTGAAAGACTACGTTTGAATCCAAGAGGGTTTTTTTGAGTGGTTTATCATACCTTTTGGCTTTACCAATGCACCTATCTCCTTCACAAGGATGATGGATGACATCATGCATCTTTATACCGATCCATTTGTAACATCTACTTAGATGATATTTTCATCTATACTAAGACATGGGATAAACATATATAACATTTTTGACAGATATTTTAGAATCTTTGAAAATATAAGTTGTTTGCTAATTTAGAAAAAAAATTGTTTGGCATGATAAAAATACAATAAATCAATTACAACGTTAAAAAAGAAGGATTTCAAATTGATCCTAAGAAAATTTAAATAATAAGAGATTGTGTGGAAATTATAATCTAATTCATGGCCAAGGTCAACATTGTATGATGTATTAGATAGGACTAAGGGCATTTCATTGTACACTGTATTAATTTATTGTAATATTTTATTATGTAAGCCCTATAGATTGTGGTTAAGCTTGTTAAGGGTAATCCCACTTTATAACTTGTAATTAACCTTAAGACCTCTTGTTATATCGACTTAGGTTAAACTTTATTATGTAATTGAGGTTTTGGTATTGGTATAAATGACCCCTTTCACTCCTCATTTGATTATCAACATGTTGTGAATGTAATCCATGGATTATAGAGTGATTACTTATGGTGCCTATGGGTGCCCCCAAATCCTTATGTCTATATTTTCCTTCTTTCATTCTTTTACTTTTTTTGTATAAGATTTGAATAAATGGATTGGTTCTATTCATTTTTTGGAAAATATTGTGAATTCAAACATGATATCAAGGTGGGTATGGAGCTTCCTCTGGTCCTTTGCTCAAATTCTAGAGTAGGAACAAAAAAAGATCTCTTATATTTTTAATTGCTCAAGAATTATATTTTTTGCCAAGAATTATACTTAATTTATTATTACCAAAGCACCTTTGATTCCCCATCAAGAAGATCAAATTTGGATAAAAAATTCCATCTTGTCCTTCTTTACCCTGGCCATGGCAAGATTAAGGAATGGTGAGAAAAAAATGAATTCAAATTTTTATCTTTTGGCACCATTTTCCCATCATGCACGGGTCTATGCATGCATGTAAGAAATTTTTTGTGCTTTAGCTTCACTCAGTGGTGTCCTCAAGGGAACACCTATCCTTTACATTCATGTCAAAGATATGAAAATATGGTTATGTTGTCGGGTGTTAGGCCTTTAGGGCTTCTCTAATTCAAATATTCATTCATCCATTTTTTAAGCCTATCTTGGTGGAAATATAGAGATAAATAATATTTAGCTTTTTTATTTCCAATGACATGTGGTGTAGTAGTATGCACAAGAATCCTTATAGTGAGAAGGGGGAGGTCTTATATTCAAATCTTTATGGTAACTTCTTTTTATAGAAGATGACCATGTTTACCTTTTCTATGGGATTGTAGGCATGATTGCCAATAAGGGCATGCATATAGTAGAATATGTAAAGCATCTTAAATGCTAGAGGTCATGGGGTCAAATCTCACCCCCTTAATTTTTCACCTACTATGCTTTAGGGTTGGAGTCATTATCAACTTGGTAGATTTAGTACATAAAGTGGTGCCTTGGTGTCTTGGTTAGCCCAAGGGTCTTTGGAAGATAGTGGTTGAAGTTCAAATTGGGTGGAAGCATGTTTTGGAACTTTTAAATTCACAAAGAAGTTGGTTTGACTAGGCAGCCAATGTGGCACTATTCTATACCATTAAGCCTAATTTTTACACTATTTAAATATTCTTCTCCAATAAAAAATTGAAGTGTTGTATTCATGTGGGTTTAAAGGAGATAATATGACGAGCAATAATTGGAAGACACCATCAAATAATAGATTATCAAGTGGTAGCAGGCAGTTGAATCTTCTTTTTCTAAGGTTTAGACCTTTAATTTTTATTTTTTGGGAGCTATTAGGGTAAATATTTTAGAGGCCATAACTTTTGCATATGGAAGCTTTTTGAGCCCTTTATTTTAAATTGCACAATTTATTGAGCTTTATGCATTGGTGACATGGACCTATTCTAGTGTTTACACTACACCAAAAAAGGGCTTTAACAATGGCTGAATTAAGGTGGTTTTTTATGACGGTAAAAAACCGCCCTAATAGACCCTAAGAGGGTGGTTTATAACCGCCATCGTAGGGATAATTCGTCGTAAAAAAAATTAAAAAATAAAAGACGATGGTTATGAACCATTGTCTTAAAAAAAAATTAAAATTAAAATAAAAAAATATGATGGTTATGAACCTTCATCTTAAAAAAAATTAAAAATTAAAATAAAAAAGATGACGGTTATAAACCGCCATCGTAAAAAAAGTTAAAAAAATAGTGGTAAGAGAGCAATATAGTTTTTCAGTGGATGGTTTCAACTAGGATAACCATATGGAAAAAAACCTAGAGCATTGTTGGACAACCTTAACAATAAAAATCTTGTAACCCTAGAGCACGATGGGAAAAACCTACACCAAGATCCTCTCCTAAAGTTTTGTTGGTAGAAACCCTAGAGCATGGTTGGATTTGCCTTGGGGTGGAGGCCATAAGGAACAAACACAACCAAAAATTACATGGGAGGTGGTCTCGGGTTTGAAGCTCATGTAAAAATAAGTCAGAGATCGCGGGCTTGACCATCACTCTCCTCTCAACCTAACAAGTGCTCAAACCACTAAGCCTTCTACTATTGCTCTTGACTTTCAAGGTATGTTTTACAACACTTGCTACAATCCATCCTCAATAATGTAATACTGATTTTAGCAAAACCCATTTTAGTAATACTAACCATCCTTCTCTGGTGGTAGAAACCCTAGAGCATGGTTGGACAACCTTAATGATAAAAATCGTGGATCTTCCCTAGGGTGGAGGCTAGAAGGAACAAACCAGTCTAAAGTTACATGGGAGGCAATCTTTGGTTTGAAGCTCATGTAAAAATAAATCAAAGGTCATAGGTGGTGAAATTGATCATCACTCTCCTCTCAATATAACTAGTGCTCAAACCATTGAGCCTTCTAATGTTGCTCTTGAATTTTAAGGTATATTTTTTAACTCTTAGTTTAGTGCAATTTTGGGTTTCCAATGGATTCAATACAATTTCTTCTTGTAGCTAAAGAATTTATGTTTTAAGAAGTTTGAGATAATGTGGAAACATTTTGAAACCTTCATATGAGAATTTATATTTTAAGGATTTGATTCTTCTTTCTACCACTAGTCTCTCTTCTTGTCTTGATGTGATAAAAATATCTGGTCATCTCCTTGGTACAAAGGAGTTTCTTGTCAGCTTCTAGTTGTGCTACCTCACCCATTTAAAGTTAAATATTTTGGTTCCTCATTATATCCCTCTCTATTGGAGGGTAACCCTACCTATTGGTGTTTTGGGCTTATTTAGACCTCTTTGTGTCTTTAAACTAGACTAACAACTCTTGAAACTAGGTAACAAATGGAAGCACCTGAAAATATTTAAATGGTTGAAAATTTGTCATCTTCAGTGAATTGAACAAGTTTACAAGTCTTTGGTGCACGAAACCTACAAAGTGGTTTTGAATGGTGTCTATTGATAGCTTTTATTTCATGTATTGACCCTATTATTTATCTTCCATGATGTTCCTTTGTATTAAAATGCTTCATAGACCCTTGGAAGCCATTTCTATGATTGTTTAATGTATGTGTCACTAAAACCAAGAATTTGTGTTTCCAATGGTTATTGAGACCAAACACTGCCAAAGTCAATATTTGTTTTGCTCAACTAATTAGCTTCTAAGTGGTCTTAAATGGTTCCATTTGAATCATTTAGCCAATATTTGCCTGGGTTTAATTAAAACATCTTTTATTTGTGCCCATCCATTTGATCAAATACATGTTAAAGATTTGCAACCTCCCTATAAGCAAAATTAAAAAAATTGGAATCAAATACATATTTTGATAGGTAGTTTTGCTTTAAGCTCCAATTATTCCTTTTTCTGGGTGGCAATTTATCCTAATCTCTTAGAAGTGAACCATTCCCTACATGTTTGCTTTCCACCTTAGTAACTGAATATGTTCCACATAAATTTGAGCATAAACTTACTCTAAAAATGTCATGCTTTTAGCATGACAAATACCATATTGATTCTTTTGCCAAATCAATTCATATTGAAATACCATATATTGGCTACACTTTTACAACAATTTGGTTGCATTTATTTTATGGCATATTAACTGCACTTTTATAGCAGGTTGGCTATAATATTTTATGGTGTATTGGGTGCAGTTTTTATTGCATATTGGCTAAAATTTTAACAACAATCTTATATATAAAAGAGCAATATTTCTTAATATTGTTTGTTGTTGTAACTTTAAGTTATATGGATTGTTTTATTCTATAAAAGCTTTTTTTTTTGTGAGAAGATTTTAAGTGTTTGCAATTTAAAAATTTTCACCTAGTCACTACCTTGATATCCCTTCCATAGAGACTTCCTTGCATATTTTGTTGTTCTAGCATATGTTATTATTGGAAAAAAGGATCTTATCAATTGTATGTGATATAGTGCCATGATTTTTTCTTCTTAGCTTCTCCTTTGGCTTGTTTGTTAATATGTGATAATAAAGTGCCCTAGTGCTATTGCTCTAGGTGTTGCACCTCACATGGCTCATACTCAATCAAGAACCAAGATATGGAAGGTTCCCTAGTGCTATTGCTCTAAGTGTTGACTTGCACATTGATGACTTCAACAGATTAGATTATCTTAAACCACTCAAACAAAAAGAGACTAGATTTAAAAAATGTTCCAAAGGTAAACTATTTTTGATGAATTGCTTAGTATTGGTTGTGATGTTGGCATATGATGCTGACCATGTGCCTTCTACAACTATTTTTAATATTTTCCAGCTCCACAATTCAACTACTTTTTGTTAGGTATCAATTTTGTTTTAACTATTTCTTTCATTTATTTTACCTTTTTATTTCATTTTTCCCATGATGTATTTGGGATGTTGTTGTTGAACAAAAAAGGAATGATTAGAGCCTATTGATACAATATACTGGCTACACTTCTACAATAGTTTGATTGCAATTATTTTATGGCATGTTAGTTGCACTTTTACAGCAGGTTGGTTGTAATATTTTATGGTGTATTGGGTGCATTTTTTATTACATATTGGCTAAAATTTTAACAACAATATTATATATAAAAGAGCAATATTTCTTAATATTGTTTGTTGTTGTAACCCTTAAGTTATATTGATTTTATTATTCTAGAAAAGCTCTTTTTTTTTAAGCGAAAAACCTCTTGTGGATCCACCTTGGTCTGAGAGACCACGAATAAGGGGTTCTACACCGTCAAAGTCACCCGGGAGTCGCACCCGACCCTACCCGCACCAACATTATCTTTTGGATTTTGGATACCCAATTCAACTTTTTGGTAGGATGGATATTCGAAGCTGGGACCTCCCTTGGAGGATTGCCCTCTCCTCTCCAACTCACCTACAACACCTGGGTGGAAAAGCTCTTTTTTTGTGAGAATATTTTAAGCATTTGCAATTTAAAAAAATTCACTTAGTCACTACCTTGATATTCCTTCTGCAGGGACTTCCTTACATATTTTGTTGTTCTAGCATATGTTATTCTTGGAAAAAGGATCTTATCAATTGTATATGATATAGTGCCATGGGTTTTTCTTCTTAGCTTCTCATTTGGCTTGTCTATCAATATGTAATAATAAAATGCCCTAGTGTTATTGCTCTAGGTGTTGCACCTCACATGGTTCATACTCAATCAAGAACCAAGATATGGAAGCTTCCCTAGTGCTATTGCTTTGGTTGTTGCCTTACACATTAATGACTTCAACAGATTAAATTATTTTAAACTATTCAAACAAAAAGAGACTAGATCAAAAAAATGTTCCAAAGGTAAACTATTTTTTAATGAATTGCTTAGTATTGGTTGTGATGTTGGCATATGATGCTGACCATGTGCCTTTTACAACTATTTTTAATTTTTCAGCTTCACAATTCAATTTTTTTTGTTAGGTATTGTATCACTCCAAATTTTTCGCACCCTTACCTTCAGGCTATAGGATCCGTGCCCGGAAGGGGGATGTGAAAAGGATGGGACAATACCTCGGACTGAGAGGCCTTTTGAAGGTCCCGCCTCTCGGGGGAGGTGTATAAGGGTGAATTTTTGACGGATGGTGGGTTCACCAGGAAACTTTTGAATGACAGTTTCCATGCCTAGGTTAATAGTGTGTTTGATGTGTTCATTTTTATGCTTGATCATTCAACTCCTAGGTTTGGCCGATATGAATCTAAGCCATTCTATATGCCAATGCAGATTTAAATGAATACAGAAAATAGAAATGGATGCAAATAACAGAGATTATGCTAACTAGAAGAAGTCATACCTGGTTTCGGATGTCTGATGGAGATTCTGAGTCTTGTAGCAGTTTAGATCATCTTAGTTGGTATGTAATCGTCTAAAATTTCTCAGGATCATCTCAAATCATAGTAGATCATCTGAAATCAGACAGAATCATCTAAAATCTGACGAATTCGTAATACGAATTCATCAGAAACAAAAAAACTTAAGAGAATGCAAACTCTAAACTCGGACAGCCCTCAATCTGGACTATAGTCAGGATCGCTTCCAATCGTATGAAATCGTTCGCAATCGTCCGAGATCGTCTAGGTCGATCTAAGATAGCTTCGACTGAAAAACAGTAGAGTTCTTGCAAATAAAAATGCAAAAATACTAAATGCAAGCAATAATACGAAGGAATAAAGAGCTAACTCTACAATGAAATCCTGTCAACAAAGGGGTTGGGAGTTCAGGGAGAATCAACAAGAATTGGGTAGGGAGGCAGGGGGATAAACTAGAAAAATCCTAGTTTATATAGGATTAGAAAGAGGTTTGGGAGGTTGGGGATCATCCCAATCTGGGAGATCTCCAACAGGGAAATCTCCAACTACGCAGACACGCTTTTGCCCGATTTGGAGAGGCTGTTGAAAGAGAAGCTAATTATGAAAATTTGGTTTTGGGACGAAATCGTCTGGATGTTCTGTTTCAGATGAATTCGTCAGATCGGGGACGATTTCGTCTAATCTGAGACGATATCGTCCAATGGTCAAAACAAATCCTAAATATGGCATGGAAAACGAGGAAAGCAGTTAAAAGGCGGTTTAACGGGCAGTTTGGGGTTGAAATTCAAATTTTAATATTTTATCTTTTTACTAAGGTTTTAACCGTGTCAATTTTAGGGTGCTACATTTTGCCCCCTCTTTAGCGAATTTTCCAAAGAAAATGCATTAAAGATGAGTTCTTCCCGTTTTATGAGAAAGAAAAATATACTCAATTTTTTAGACGACGATTCTTGGTCGAATCGTACGAATGCTGACTATGGTGTCCCCTCTGTGTTTTTACCCAAATCGAACGTTTGAGGAAAAAATGCGAAAAAGTAAAGATTTAAAATGCTAATTTTTAAATAAATTAAGAAAAATAGGGTAAAACCCTAATTCATTTTTTATTATTCATTTTTACTGTTCCAGAGCTCTGCAGAGAAGAAAAATGGTGGAGACAGCGCACAGAGCGACACAGGTCTGGTGCGGGCTACGGGTAAGGATCTAATCCTAGTAGATTAGGTTTAATTTAACTTTGTGCAATTTTTTAGATTTAAATTTGATTGTTTGGGGCATCGCGACCATTTTTAGGTTGTCGACGCCGTCGAGAAGAAATTGTCTCGATTTCGTTGAAATCATCCCTATATCGTCGATTTCGTCAGAGGACGGAATCGACGAATTAGGGGCGATTTCGTCCAACAAGGGGCAATCCCCAAGTTGCGAAATCGAAGACGATTTCGTCCTCACAAAGGGCGATTTTGCCCAATGTGGGACGATATCATCCAATGGTGGACGATATCATTTAAAATTTGATTTTAAGTTGTTTAATTTGAATGATTAAGTTATTAATGATTTTGTTGTTTTATTGTTTGTTTTGCAGAAGGGATTACCAAAGATCCAGGAATCAAAATACGACGGGCTAAGAGATGACATAGCCGCACTTGACCAGGTAGAGCATGACCGACTTGGACAAGTCGGTCTGCAGCATGTGGTAGAGATGCCACAAGTACCAACTGACATGGGGCTACTGACAGCCCTAGCAGAGAGGTGGTATCCGAGGTCATCTTGTTTTTTGCTATCGACAGGGGAAATGGCTCCCACTCTAGAGGACGTATGGAGAATCATGAGGATCCCCATACAAGGACGGTTGATGATGCCTGCGGCCAATCAGGGCTAGGCAATGATGAGGCTCACGGGAGACCCGAGCTTTGCCCTGAAGAAGGGCGAAGTGAACATCAAGTCACTACGATAGATGCCTAGGGCATCTAGGCTAACATGGGTTTTGGAAGGAGTTGTCGATGGCTTACTGCTGTGCCACCAGAGCGGATGCAGACTACCGTGGGTGCTCTCAGACATAGTCTATGACATGAGAGACCATGGGCATAGATTTTCATGGGGTAGCTTTGTTCTTTGCCGCTTGTATAAGATCTTGTATGGGGTCATATACAAGGGAGGTCGATGTCTGGTTTTGACATCGCTACTGCAAGTTTGGTGTTGGGAGCACATTGCGGTGCGAAGGCCGATAGGGCTTCCATTGACAAGGGTTGACCAGGAGAGGCCTCGGGTTTTCTATTGGTGGTTGCAGTGGGGGTCACAACGACAGATAGATCTGTCGATGTCACAAAGGTTGCTAGACAACCTCATCCCAAACTAGATCACCTAGAGGCCATGGCGAGAGCACCCTAGGTGGGTAGAGGATGGGTAGGAGCTGGCTCACATTAGGCGAGTCTGTTGGCTGAGGATGGAGCGAGGAGAGGTAGAGCTCCATCGTTATGATCGAGTACTGCGATAGTTCGGTCTACAATAGGGGATCCCTTCTCTCAGGGATTACAAGTACTCTCGGATTGTTTGGGATAGTACTACACTGAGCAGGGCTCCAGATATGCAACGATTCTGGAGTCAGGACACGGATGATGCCCCCATACAACCAATGGATGATGATGACATCGAGGTTGCGAATGGCTATGATGCATGGTACGTAGGCATCCGCCCTCCTCGGATGATGAGGGCATAGGGTCTAGTGCACATTGTGGTGCGCCAGATGGGGATACGACGATAGGCTGCTATGGAGGCAGTGCGGGGTCACGGGGGAAGAGAGCAGCGGCGGATCCCATAGGAGAGATGCCAGAGGATGGCATAGGCTCCATAGATGCCGTGGGAGATAGGGTGAATGTAGGAGGGACTCCCTTCATAGCAGAAGAGACCACCATCGCTCGATAAGGGCAAGGGTGTCGACATAGGGGAGAGCAGCGAGACGGTGGCTCTTCGGGTTGAGGTTGCCCACCTCTGAGCTTAGGTGAAGACATTGCAAGATGAGGCTACACGACTCAGAGCTCGGGGTGGAGGAGCGAGCAGATATGATCTAGCGTAGTTTATTGCTCAGATCACATTCTACCAGGGATTATACTATCACATGGTTCCAGAGAACCAGAGGGTACCACTGCCAGCCCCTATTGCAGGGCCAGTCATGATGGGATCGTCAAGGACATCCTCACAATCAACGACGAGGACCCGAGATATAGCCCGAACCTCTATGGGACCACCTCCACGTCAAGGTGGGGGAGGAGATGAGGCTGAGAGCTTGAGGGCTTCTCGAGGCTAGGTACTGTAGAGGGCAGATTTGTATTATGATATATTTTTTGAGAGGATTGAGTATGCCAGGCTATTGATTGTGGCATACCAGTCCAATTTTGATATGATGTACAGATATTTTTGATATATATATGATATTTTTATGATATAACTTGTCCATATGTTTTTATGATGCTTCAATGGTTGAATTTTTTGCTTATTTGAGGATTCATGTAATTATGTCACGTTGAAATATGATAATTTGATGTCATGCTGTAAGATTTTAAATGAAATAATCTAATGTAAACAATTGGTTGTGGTGGTGTGATTTTGATAAAAAAAAAGACTTCTAACAATAATTTCAAAGGACATTGTCGTTGTTATAGACCATTTCATGGAGTCATCGCTCACTCGATCGTCAAGCTAATCCCAGTATAGAAATATTGTTAAAAGTAAAAGAGTGCTTAAGAGACTGTCTTAAGACTTTGTGTTGTGATGATGGAGATAATGATGGTTTGATGATTTGTTTTCAGATTTTCATAAAAATAGTATGCATGAGATACGAAAATATGATTTTGCTAGGCATAAATTCCTAAGTGTGATAAAATTTTGAACAATTCCTTAGAATTTATACCATGGTTGCAAAATGGAATTTTAACATAATGACATGAAATAGAATAAGTGTTCATTTGTTTGTAAAGCATAATTGTGTAACATAATGATGCAAGTCATATGTTTTGATGAACTTGTTTTTAAAATAAATAGAAAACAAAATTAGAACAATGGTTTGCGCTAGGCATAGAATTATAGGTATAAATTTATACCATCATCACGAAATCCAAAGAAGAAAATAGATTGTTGGTTTTTTTGCAAGATGAATTTTTGACTTGTGATAAACAAAAAAATAATAAAATGAAAATTTTGTTTGAAATTATTTTTGAGATTTTGTGAGAAGATGTATGTAATTGCATTTATACAAACAACAAATTCTGAAAAAAAAGGATAAAATTATTCTGAAAAGAGTTACAAAAATATTTTAAATTATCTCAAAGACAAATGTGGATTTATAAGGAATCCTCATGTGCAGATGTGAATTCATTACCGATCTTGATTTATCATAATGATACAAAATCTCTCAAATACAAATGTGTGTGCAATTGTATTGTTCATTCACCAATTTTGAGCATCATAATTTGATATAAGTAATTTACCTTGACCAAATGAATGTTCGTTGACCATGATTTATATGCATGTAACCGTACCAGGCTACTATGTAAGTTAGGTTATCAAGAGCTAGCTAATCCATAAGTGACGTGAGGTCCAGTACAAAAGAAGGTTGCTAATGTGACAGACATATCGCCACACTAGGAATTACCCAAGGCCAAGCGGGTTGGGCACAAACCACCTGTTATGGGGCTTACCTCATAGTTTTCGAATAATTGAGAATTCCAAGGATTCAAGCTCATTCACCCTTCTTTTCTTTTCAAGGGGTAGGGAAAGGATTTTATTGCATTTTGCTTTTGCGTTTCTCTTTTGTTTCTCTTTTTTTTTTTTTTTTTTTGTACTTTTGAAACTTTTCGCTCAGGAAACCGTTTCTACTATGTAGCATCATATCGAATTTGCAATGAAATCATTTTAATGTGAAAAGATATACTTAGTTCAAGTAAATAACAAGATCAATTCTCTATGCTCAAAACTTTATTTAATTCAAGCTGTGGACTTTGATTTAAGAGAGATGAATAATCATACCAAATAAAATCAAGATATTTATTCATGTGAATGTGAAAGTGCGGGATTCCAAATAAATGCTAATTTATCCAAAATAAATAAAAATATAACTGTAATACTTCCCAGTTTGACAAGTACAAAATAAAAGATGTTTTTGAAGATATTGATGATTTGGATATTTTTGTATTTTGATTTTAAGTTATGAATTGAAAGAAATACAAGGTGATTGTTTTTGGAACAGTTTTAGATAAGTGACTAAAAGGAAATAATATGCAAAACAAATATATACAATGATGAATTGACCAATTTTATGCATAGTAACGTTAAGATGCATAATTTTCATAGGTTCTTTAAGCTCTTTACCATCTAAGGTAGATAATTTGTATGCTCCTGATCCAAATTTAGCAGTGATGACATATGGTCCAAGCCAGTTGGGCTCAAATTTACCTTTAAGGTTTTTAGTTGCATTAGTATTTTTTTTATTTTCTTTTAAGACAAGTTCACCTATCTCGAAAGATCGAGGATGAATTTTCTTAAGATATGCTCTCTTAAGCTTGTTTTGGTAGGCGTGAAGATTCTCCAAAGCATTGATGCGCTTTTCATCGAGAATTTCTAGCTGACTAAATCTGCCAGCATGATATTCATCTCCTACTTCAGTATCTTGAAGTAGTATAGCTAAAGAAGGAACTTCTAATTCAAAGGGAAAATGGCTTCAGCACCATAAACCAAGAAAAAATGTGAAGTTCCAGTGGGGGTTCGAACACTAGTTCGATAGGCCCACAAAGCAGGATATAACTGAGTGTGCCAATCTCGACCGGATTTATTAACCAATTTTTTGAGAATTTTGATTAAGGTTTTATTAGATGCTTCTGTTTGACCATTACCCTGAGGATAATAGGGAGTGGACCAACGATGTTGGATTTTATATTTTTGACATAATTTCTTGACATCTTTATTTTTGAAACAAGTTCCATTATCGAAAATGAGATTGGCATGAATTCCAAACCTACAAATAATTTGATTAAAAATAAACTTGGAAACTTGTGTTCCGTGCAAGAAGCTAATGGCATAGCTTCAACCCACTTCGTGAAATACTCAGTGGCGGTTATGATGAATTTGTGTCCATCGGATGGCACAGGGTTGATTTTTCCAATAATGTCTAGGCCCCATTTTGAAAAGGGCCAAGGAGATGAAATAGCCTACAGTTCTTGTGCAGGCACATGGACAAGGTCAGCATGTTTCTGGAACTTGTCGCAATGTCACACATAATTATGTGCATCATTTTCCATGGTAGGCCAAAAATATCCTATCCGAATGAGTTTCTTAGCAATGGCGCTACCACTAAAATGTCCCCCACAAGATCCATTGTGGGCTTCATTCAAAGCTGATCTAGATTCTTCTAGATTCAAACATATCAGTAATATGCCTTCAAAAGATCGTTTGTATAGGGTATTACCAATAATCACAAAGCGACTTGCTTGTCTACGTAATAACCTACGCTGGTTGCTAGTACAACCATCAGGGAAGGTTCCTTGTTGCAAAAAATTAAATATATTCATATACTAAGGTTTAGGAGTTGTTTCATTGATGAGAAACACGTCCAAAGGTTCTAAGCATGATTTGCTTGAAGCGGGTTCCTGGAGTCGATGAATAATTATGGTAGCATATTCATCATCTAACTCCAAGGGTAAAAGAGATGCAGTTGCAACCATAGCGTCAGCCGCACGATTGCTAGTTCGAGGAATAGCTTCCAAAGTAACTTGATCAAACAAGGATAATAACTACAAAACATATGCTTTATATGGGTGTAATTTATCATCTCTGGTTTGATAAACATCATTGATTTGATTTATGACAAGTTGAGAGTCACCGAAAACCAATAAAATTTTAATTTTCAATGCCAAGGCAGCTCGTAATCCAAGGATAAGAGCTTCATATTCAGCGGTGTTATTGGTGCAAGAAAATGTTAATTTGAAGGACAAAGGAATAAGATGTTTTTGCAAAGATATTAAAATAATACCCGCACCAGCCCCACTCATGCATCGGGCTCCGTCAAAGTATAGGGACCATTGCTTTGAATGGTCTACCTCTAGTTTAAGGCATTCATCAGAAAACTCAATGATGAGGGAATGAGTAGACTCTAAGGGTGCAATAGCTAATTGATCTGTTATGATTTGACCCTTAACAAACTTCTGTCTTATGAACAGGAGTTCAAACTCGCTTAGCGCAAGAACCCACTTGGCTGTGAGACCAGATAAATACGATCGACTCATGAGATATTGCAAAGGGTTGAATTTGGCAATAACATACGTTTTTTGACTGAGCATATAGTGTCGTAGTGTAGAAAATACGACTGCTAGACATAATTTCTCTAATGTGGTGTATCGAGTTTCATAACTAATTAAGGTTCTGCTAATGTAATAATTAGCGCGTTCTTTCTTCTCGTCGCCAAGCTGAGCTAACATAGCTCCTAAGGCATAATCAAAAGCAAAAATGTACAAGATAAAAGGACGATCAAATCTAGGTGGGGAAAGCATTGGTGGTTTGAGGAGATATTGCTTAAGGAGTTCAAATGCTTCTTGGCATTCATTGTCCCAATGAAAAGAGACATCTTTCTTAAGAAGCTTATCTGCCAACTTGTTGATAAAGCGACGAATAGCTTGAAGCTTACCTTGTAAACTTCATAATTCTGATATATTGGTGGGTGCGGGCATATCTGTGATAGCCGTGATCTTGAGAGGGTCAATTTCAATGTCGCGTAAAGAAACTATAACCCCTAATAATTTACCGGACTTAACTCCGAATATGCATTTAGTTGGATTTAGTCGGATAATATATTCCCTTAACCGATCAAATACTTTCCTTAAGTCATTTAAATGATCATATTCTTTGATGGAACGAGCTATGATATCATCTACATAATCATGTAGGATATCATGCATCATATCGTGAAAGATATAAGTCATAGCTCGTTGATAGGTTGCACCTGCATTCTTTAAGCCAAATGGCATCACTTTCCAACAAAAGGTTCCCCAAGGGGTAATAAATGTTGTTTTGGCCTAATCTTCAGGAGCTATCCTAATCTGATTATAACCAAAAAATCCATCCATTAAGGATATCATTCCACTTCCAACAGTAAAGTCAATGATCTGATCCATGTTGGGAAGAGGAAAATCGTCTTTAGGGCATGCAACATTAATGTCTCTGAAATCGGTGCAAACCCTAACTTTAGTGGCTTCTTTCTTGGTTACTAGAACTACATTTGAGATCCATTCAGCATAATCAATGGCTTGTATAAAAATGACTTTCAACAGTTTTTCTAGTTCTCCTTTGACTAGTAAGGCCACTTTAGGATGCATTTTTCTGAGTTTCTATTTAACAGGTTTAGCATCTGGATGGACTACTAGATGATGCATAACTATAGAAGGGTCCAAACCTGGCATGTCTTCATATGTCCAAGCAAAGACATCTTCATAGTCTTTAAGAAATGAAATGTATTTATCTTGTTTTTCTTGACTCAATTCTGATCGAATATTGATTATGTGAGGGTTATGTTCGGTTCCAATGTTAATCTTTATAATTTTTTCAACTTCCATATGTAAATCTCTCTCAAAATTAGGTGGGGCGGATGAAACACCTAATTATTGTAATTGTTCCAAGGTTAGCTTGGATAATTCGTCTTGAGGAGTTGAGGCCTCAAACTGGGCTATACTAGGTAGAGAGCCATCAAAATAAAATTCATTGTGTAACAATTCATCAACGGAGACATCATGAAAGATATCCCCTTCCAACTCACCATCGTATTCAGCAATCATTTCAGGGTAGGCTATGGATAACATATTGCAGGTAAAAGAATTATTCTTGGGACACAAAGAATCTTGTTTATCTAGATAATCTTGATAACATACGAGATGGTCATCATCATCAAATGGAAAGGGCTGACCCTTACTAGAAAATAGGCCCACACCACAGTGGGCGAGGCCACGGTTCTACCTCAAAAGGTTCTTTCATACCATTTTGGAAAGGTCCCAAACCTTTCCCTTTATATCCCAATTTAAGCATTATGGGCTTAGCTTTAAGATAATCATTAGCAAAATAGCATCTAGCATATCCATCACAATGTGTCTTAATATTTTTGGGTATTCTTCCCCAATCATATCCTTTATAAATAAAAGTGCAACTCTCGACTTGGTAGATACTTCCCATAGGCTATGGGAGACCCAAGGTACGAGGAGAGGGTGGGAGTTTATTTAAAAGGAGGTAAGTTTGCATGGCAGTGTTGGTTTCCTCAGATATAATAATTGTAGATAAATTAGGTAAGATCTCATCAGTAAGAGCATAAGAGGTAGAAGGAACATTTCCTACATCGTCGGGTGTAGAAAGGATGCCTGTAGTGGATGTAGATGTCATAGGAATATTAATGGATGAGTCTATAGGTATGGAAGACATAGGAGTAAGACAGGAAGCATTGGTTGTAGGTTTAGGATCTTTTCGAGGTCCTAATGTGGTTTTTTTAGAAGATGGTCGAGCTATATGTATAGGTGTAGTTGAAAGAGTAGATGATGTTATGGGTGTGTGTTTCATACATTTGGATGGATGATAAGAATTAGGATGTGTGGATGACAGGGTAGGGCAAAATTGCACTCCAATAGGTTTTGCCAAAGTGCACATATCAAAGGGTCTAGGATCACCATGAATGGTAACTAACTGGTTTTTAAATTTGAATTTAACACATTGATGTAAAGTAGAGGGAACCGCTCGCATCGCATTGATGATAAGTATATTGTATGATGCAGGGCAATGTACAATAAACACGGTCATATCTAGGGTTCTAGGACCAACTTGCAAGGGTATAGTAATGACTCCACACGTTTCTTGTGTCTCGTCATTAAAGGCTTTTATAATCATATCAGTTCTTTTCATTTTGTCACTTCTAAACCCAAATCGTTGGTAGAAGTCAAAAGTGCATATGTTTAAAGATGAACCATTATCAAGCAAGACTCGTTTAATGGCTACATCTCCAATTAAGGCAGTAATATATAAGGGGTTATCCTTATGTAAACTATGTTGCGGGATATCTTTATCTCGAAAGTCAATACAATCGACTTCTCGAGTGATGATAGTATTGGTCATGGCTTCAGGTTGAATATTTTGTGGTACCATCATTTGGCTTAATGTAAGCATTAATTCATCCCTATGGGTAGGAGAGGATCTTAACAGGTCCAAAAGGGAAATTCTAGCTGTAGTATTGGATAATTGTTCATTAATATTGTAAGGAGGCTTAGGTTGAACATTAGGCGCATAATTCCCTTTATTGGGATTTTTCAAAACAAATGGGGCTGATCCATCATTTTGAGTTTGATCCTATTGAGAGTTTTGAGCCTGTTGTCTGGTAACGGCTCCGATGGTTCCTACAATGTTATTTTGCAAGTGATGAATAGGTCTTGGTCTAGCATTTATAGCTTGTTCATTAGAAACTATTTGGTGAGAAGATGGTCTAGTAGTGACTCTTCGAGGAAATGGTTCTTCTGGAACCATAGAACTGGTGATAGGTTGAATAGGATCTGATTCATCTTCAGAACTATTTGATTGATTTGATGTGATTTCCATGTCACTTTTAGTCTCATATTCAGTGTCACTAAGATCAAGTGTCTGAATACTATGTAGAGGTCTGGTCGTAACTATGGATAAAGTTGTGTCAAATATTTGAGGATCATGATCAAGTAATTGTCCGCTAATAGTCCCTACATATCGGGTAGGAGGAGGAATATTGTGATGCTCAATTTGATTAGCCACCTCTTTACCATGTTTTGGTAAAGGATGTTGAAATATGTCCAATGATTGATTGGCATTCTGATTTTGATTTTGGGGAATGCTCTTTTGAGTGTTATTATAAGGATTTTGTTTAGGTTGGAAGGCTTGCACCTCCATCTCATTATTATCAATCAAATCTTGTATTTTATGTTTTAATATTTTACAAGAGTTGGTAGCATGTCTAGGTCCTCTATGAAAATCACAATGTAAATCAGCTCTGTATCCGGGTATGGTTGGATCAGGTTCCCGAATAGCTGGTAATTGGATCAAGCCTCATGCTAGTAATTGCGGGAGAATGGTTGATAAAGGTTGATTTAACCTAGTAAATTCTTGGGGTGGAGGTTTCAATATAAAATTCTTCGTTGTTTTCATAGTATTAACATTAGCAATGTTTCTGCTATCAGTGACTCCATCACCCACAACTTGTTTATTTTTGTATTGATTTTTGGATGTTTTCTCATCATCTTTCCTTTTGAGCTGACCTCTTCTAATGAGAGCATCTTCCACCCTTCGAGCTAAGTCTATAGCTTGATCGAAGGTGGTCAAGGTAGTAGTTGATAATTCATAGGATAGTTGTTCATGTAAATTATTGATAAAAATATCCAACATCTCCCGATAAGGTAACACAAAGTGTAATTTTTCTATCAACTGTCTCCATCAAGCTAAGAAGTCAGCAAAACACTCATCTTTGTCTTGTTTTAGGTTGTACAAATCTTTAATGGTTACATGCCTTTCGATATAGGCACTAAATTGATGCACAAAATATTCAGCGGTCTCTTCAAAATTTCTCAAAGAATGAGTAGGTAATTGATAATACCATTCCAATGCCATCCCCCCTAAGCTTTTCGAAAACATTTTTAGTAATAGCAAATCATCATGTGATATGTCATGACATGCTATTCTAAACATACGAAGATGCTCTATGGGATCTTCAGTTCCTTTATATATAGGTAGGACAGGCATAGGGAAGTGTTTGGGATATGGTTGTGCTACAACTATAGGATCTAGAGGTTGACTACACATCTCTCGATAATTGTACGAGGGACGGTAGGGATCTATCTGGTCCATGCGAGAGACTAACTATTTCACCATGGCTTCCAAATTACCAGTTTGTCCACCATATTGGTTTGATGGTACATGCGTATGAGATTTATGACCATAGGAAGGCGGGACATAAGGATTGGATGCTATATTGTTGTTATGCAAATTGTTGGTAGGAAGAGTATTATGGAGAAGATTTGTTGAAGCATTATGTTGTATCCCAGATTGTTGGAAATTGGTATTTGGTTTTGTTTTAGGCTTTTGTTTATTTGAGGTATATTTATCAATAGCTTGGCAAAATAAAGTAGTGAATGAAGGTTTCTTTTGTGTGGGGATAACCTTTGGCTTGGTAACAGGCACTCTAGGTGGTTGGGTAGCCTGTTGTTGTTGCATGTTTTGGATTATAGCAGCCATGTCCAAATTGGACGGTCCAGCTTGATCACTCTCTTGATCAATGAAGGACAAAGGATTAGTGCGTGTGTGATATATGTCTTCTAGGGTTGCTTGAGTATCACTAATTTGATCTTTATCCATATGAACTACTCTATTAAGGGTGCCAATATTATTATTGAGAAATTTCCAAAAATGGTCCATGTTCTCAAAAGTAATAGCTCCGTTTGGAGTTATTTTAGGAGATGAGGATCCTTCCTCTCTATCATTTTCTTTTTGTTCATTTTTGCCCACAAACTCTTCTTCTTGTTGGTTTAAGGTTCATTTTTCCTGAATTGGGTCTTCAGGAAGAACATCTGGGTTATTTTCTGGTTTTCTTAACCAATTTTCTTCTACCTCAAATTGTTTTCCATTATTGAGTCTAGTCATTGTGTTTGAATTTAGGTTTTAGAAAATATATATATTAATATATTTGCAACAAATATTGGGAGGTATATATTTTAATTATATACCTACTATAATACTTAAAAGAAATGTTTTGATTTTTATTATGATTTTGTTTTTGTTTTTATTTTTATAAAGACAATAAACAACACACTAAATACAAGAAATAACAATAATAAAATAATAACTTAGTTTTCTATAAATAGTTTATAAATGTCATTGATAGGATCAAGTTCATCAGGAGTCATAAAGTGCTCCTCTTCAAATTGGAAATTGTTTTTCAAGAAGTCAACAAAGTGTGCTATGGTGATATTATCTATTTTAGATTCTGTTTTGTAAAAATAAATCTCATGGCAATATTCTCGATATAACACAGCTCTGGGAACTCTATTCCATCTTTTCCTATCTGCAAGATCAGCTTCTTGGTCCTCTATACGAGCTAGAAATTGATGCACTATGGCTACATTCTCAAGGAATTCCTCAAAGGTATACAACTCAGAAGACACAAGGGCTCTTTTATCTGCTAACCACCTATGGCAAGCTCTCTGAAGTTCATGATACAAAATCACTTGATTGAGATCCAGGATTCTATCTAGGACAAACCTCTTGATTTGCCTAAGTTCGGTTGCTCTAGATGAAATGAGATATAATCTCCTATTAAGTTCGTCCCACAAAGGTTGAATCCTATTTATCTGAGGTACTCTAAGCACAGAAGTAATCTCTATAGCTACTAGTTGATTTTCAACATTAATGGTGACAACTCGTCTTTTATTATAGTCTACCATCTAAATATGACATGCAAACTTTCTTAAGTCTAAATGCATTTATGTTTTGGTTTTTATTTTTTTTATTTTTTTTAAAAAGGTTTTTGTTTTCAAAAGGTTTTTGTTTCACGTCGGGTTCACCAAAATGTATCGCTCCAAATTTTTTGCACCCTTACCTTCAGGCTATAGGATCTATTCCCAAAAGGGGGATGTGAAAAGGATGGGACAATACCTCGGACTGAGAGGCCTTTTGAAGGTCCCGCATCTTGGGGGAGGTGTATAAGGGTGAATTTTTGACGGATGGTGGGTTCACCAGGAAAATTTTGAATGGCAGTTTCCACGCCTAGGTTAATAGTGTGTTTGATGTGTTCATTTTTATGCTTAATCATTCAACTCCTAGGTTTGGCCGATATGAATCTAAGCTATTCTATATGCCAATGTAGATTTAAATGAATACAAAAAATAGAAATGGATGCAAATAATAGATAACATGCTAACTAGAAGAAGTCATACCTGGTTTCGGATGTCTGATGGAGATTCTAAGTCTTGTAGCAGTTCAGATCGTCTCAGTTGGTACGTAATCGTCTGAAATTTCTCGAGATCATCTTAAATCACAGTAGATCATCTGAAATCAGACAAAATTGTCTGAAATCTGACGAATTCGTAAGACGAATTCGTTAGAAACAAAAAAACTTAAGAGAATGCAAACTCTAAACTCGGACAGCCCTCAATCTGGACTATAGTCAGGATTGCCTCCAATCGTATGAAATCATCCGTAATCGTCTGAGATCATCTGGGTCGATCTAAGCTAGCTTCGACTAAAATAGTAGAGTTCCTGCAAATAAAAATGCAAAAATACCAAATGCAAGCAATAATACGAAGGAATAAAGAGCTAACTCTGCAATGAAATCCTGTCAACAAAGGGGTTGGGAGTTCAGGGAGAATCGGCAAGAATTAGGCAGGGAGGCAGGGGGGATAAACTAGAAAAATCCTAGTTTATATAGGATTAGAAAGAGGTTTGGGAGGTTGGGGATCATCCCAATCTGGGAGATCTCCAACAGGGAAATCTCCAACTGCGCAGACACGCTTTTTCTCGAGTTGGAGAGGCTATTGAAACAGAAGCTAATTATGAAAATTCGATTTTGGGACGAAATCGTCTGGACGTTCTGTTCCAGACGAATTCATCAGATCGGGGACGATTTCATCTAATCTGAGACAATATCGTCCAACGGTCAAAACAAATCCTAAATATGGCATGGAAAACGAGGAAAGCGGGTAAAAGGCGGTTTAACGGGCAGTTTGGGGTTGAAATTCAAATTTTAATATTTCATATTTTTACTTAGGTTTTAACCGTGCCAATTTTAGGGTGCTACAAGTATCAATTTTGTTTTAACTATTTCTTTCATTTATTTTACCTTTTTATTTCATTTTTCCCATGATGTATTTGGGATGTTGTTGCTGAACAAAAAAGGAATGATTAGAGTCTATTGATACAATATATTGGCTACACTTTTACAATAGTTTGGCTACAATTATTTTATGACATATTAGTTGCACTTTTACAACAGGTTGTCTGTAATATTTTATGGTGTATTGTTGCATTTTTTATTGCATATTGGCTGATATTTTAATAGCAGTCTTATATATAAAAGAGCAATATTTCTTAATATTGTTTGTTGTAACTTTAAGTTATATGGACTGTTTTATTCTAGAAAACTCTTTTTTTGTGAGACGATTTTAAGCGTTTGCAATTTAACAAATTTCACCTAGTCACTACCTTGAAATCCCTTCTGTAGGGACTTCCTTGCATCTTTTGTTGTTCTAGCATATGTTATTCTTGTAAAAAGGATCTTATCAATTGTATATGATAAAGTACCATGGGTTTTTCTTCTTAGCTTCTCATTTGGCTTGTCTGTTAATATTTAATAATAAAGTGCCCTAGTGTTATTACTCTAGGTGTTGCACCTCACATGGCTCATACTCGATCAAGAACCAAGATATAGAAGCTTCCCTAGTGCTATTGATTTGGGTGTTACCTTGTACATTAATAACTTGAACAAATTAGATTATCTTAAACCACTTAAACAAAAAGAGACTAGAAAAAAAAATGTTCTAAAGGTAAACTGTTTTTTGATGAATTGCTTAGTATTGGTTGTGATGTTGGCATATGATGTTGACCATGTGCCTTCTACAACTATTTTTAATATTTTCCAGCTCCACAATTCAACTGCTTTTTGTTAGGTATCAATTTTGTTTTAACTGTTTCTTTCATTTATTTTACCTTTTTATTTCATTTTTTCCCATGATGTATTTGGGATGTTGTTGTTGAAAAAAAAAGGAATAATTAGAGCCTATTGATACAATATATTGGCTACACTTTTACAACAGTTTGGTTGCAATTATTTTATGGCATATTAGTTACACTTTTACAACAGGTTGGCTGTAATATTTTATGGTGTATTGTTGCATTTTTTATTGCATATTGGCTGAAATTTTAACAAAAGTCTTATATATAAAAGAGCAATAGTTCTCAATATTGTTTATTGTTGTAACTTTAAGTTATATGGACTGTTTTATTCTAGAAAAGTTCTTTTTTTCTGAGAGAAGATTTTTAGCGTTTGCAATTTAACAATTTTCACCTAGTTACTACCTTGATATCTCTTCTACATGGACCTCCTTACATCTTTTGTTGTTCTAGCATATGATATTCCTAGAAAAAGGATCTTATCAATTGTATGTGTATAGTGCCATGAGTTTTTATTTTTAGCTTCTCCTTTGACTTGTCTATTAATATGTGATAATAAAGTATCATAGTGTTATTGCTCTAGGTGTTGCACCTCACATGGCTCATACTCAATCAAGAACCAAGATATGGAAGGTTCCCTAGTGCTATTTCTCTAGGTGTTGCCTTGCACATTGATGACTTCAACAGATTAGATTATCTTAAACCACTCAAACAAAAAGAGACTAGATTTAAAAAATGTTCCAAAGGTAAACTATTTTTTGATGAATTGCTTAGTATTGGTTGTGATGTTGGCATATGATGCTAACCATGTGCCTTCTACAACTATTTTTAATATTTTCCAGCTCCACAATTCAACTGCTTTTTGTTAGGTATCAATTTTGTTTTAACTGTTTCTTTCATTTATTTTTTCTTTTTATTTCATTTTTTCCATGATGTATTTGGGATGTTGTTGCTGAACAAAAAAGGAATGATTAGAGCCTATTGATACAATATATTGGCTACACTTTCACAATAGTTTGGCTGCAATTATTTTATGGCATATTAGTTGCACTTTTACAACAAGTTGGTTGTAATATTTTATGGTGTATTGGGTGTGTTTTTATTGTATATTGGCTAAAATTTTAACAACACTTTTATATATAAAAGAGAAATATTTCTTAATATTGTTTCATGCAGTAACTTTAAGTTATATGGACTTTTTTATTCTAGAAAAACTCTTTTTTTTTGTTACTCAATCAAGAACCAAGATATGGAAGGTTCCCTAGTGCTATTGCTCTGGGTGTTGCCTTGCACATGGATGACTTCAACAGATTAGATTATCTTAAACCACTCAAACAAAAAGAGACTAGATTACCTTTAAAATAGTTTACCTTTAAAAAAAAATTAAATCTAGTCTCCTTTTGTTTGAGTGGTTTAAAATAATTTAATCTTTTGAAGTCATCTATGTGTAAGGCAACACCTAGAGCAATGGCACTAGGGAACCTTTCATATCTTGGTTCTTCATTGAGTATGAGCCATGTGAGGTGCAACACCTAAAGCAATAACACTAGGGCACTTTATTATTACATATTAATAGACAAGCCAAAGAAGAAGCTAAGAAGAAAAACTCATGGCACTATATCACATATAATTGATAAGATCCTTTTTCCAAGAATAGCATATGCTAGAACAATAAAATATGCAAGGAAATCCCTGCAAAGAGATATCAAGGTAGTGACTAGGCGAAAATTCTTAAATTGCAAATGCTTAAAATCTTACCCAAAAAAAGAGCTTTTCTAGATTAAAACAATCCATATAACTTAAAGTTGCAACAACAAACAATATTAATAAATATTGCTCTTTTATATATAAAGTTGTTGTTAAAATTTTAGCCAATATGTAATAAAAAAATGCACCCAATACACCATAAAATATTACAACCAACCTACTGTAAAAGTGTAGCTAATATGCCATAAAATAATTGCAACCAAATTGTTGTAAAAGTGTAGCCAATATATTGTATCAATAGGCTCTAATCATTCCTTTTTTGTTCAACAACATCCCAAATACATCATGGAAAAAATAAAATAAAAAGGTAAAATAAATGAAAGAAACAATTAAAACAAAATTGATACCTAACAAAAAGCAATTGAATTGTAGAGCTGATTTTTTTTTTAAATAGTTGTAGAAGGCACATAGTCAACATCATATGTCAACATCACAACCAATACTAAGCAATTCATCAAAAAATAGTTTACCTTTGGAATATTTTTTAAATCTAGTCTCTTTTTGTTTGAGTGGTTTAAGATAATCTAATTTGTTGAAGTCATCAATGTGCAAGGCAACACCCAGAGCAATAGCACTAGGGAACCTTCCATATCTTGGTTCTTGATTGAGTATGAGCCATGTGAGGTGCAACACCTAGAGCAATAGCACTAGGGCACTTTATTATCACATATTAATAAACAAACCAAAGGAGAAGCTAAGAAGAAAAACTCATGGCACTATATCACATACAATTGATAAGATCTGTTTCCAAGAATAACATATGCTAGAACAACAAAATATGTAAGGAAGTCTCTACAGAAGGGATATTGAGGTAGTGACTAGGTGAAAATTTCTAAATTGCAAACACTTAAAATCTTACAAAAAAAGAGCTTTTCTAGAATAAAACAATCCATATAACTTAAAATTACAGCAACAAACATTATTAAGAAATATTGCTCTTTTATATATAAGACTATTGTTAAAATTTCAGCCAATATGCATTCAAAAATGCACCCAATACACCATAAAATACTACAACCAACCTGTTATAAAAGTGCAGCTAATATGCCATAAAATAATTGCAGTCAAATTGTTGTAAAAGTGTAGCCAATATATGGTATTTCAATATGAATTAATTTGGCAAAATAATCAATATGGTATTTGTCATGCTAAAAGCATGACATTTTTAAAGTAAGTTTATGCTCAAATTTATGCGGAATAGATTCAATTACTAAGGTGGAAAGCAGCCATGCAGGGAATGGTTCACTTTTGAGATATTAGGATAAATTGCCACCCAGACAAAGGAATAAATTTAGCTTAAAGCAAAACTACCTATCAAAATATGTATTTGAATCCAATTTTTTACTTTTGCTTATGGGTAGGTTGCAAATATTTAACATGTATTTGATCAAATGGATGGGCACAAAGATGTTTTAATTAAACCCAAGAAAATATTGGCTAAATGATTCAAATGGAATAGTTTAAGACCATTTGGAAGCTCATTAGTTGAGCAAAACAAATGTTGACTTTGGTAGTGTTTGGGCCAAAGGACCATTGGAAACACAAATACTTGGTTTTAGTCACAAATACATTAGACAATCATAGAAATGGCTTCCAAGGGTCCATGAAGCATTTTAATGTAGAGGCACATCATGGAAGATCAATAGCAGGACCAATACATGCACTAAAGGCTATCAATTGACATCATTCAGAACCAGTTTGTAGGTTACATGTCAGAGACTTGTAAACTTGTTCAATTCACTGAAGATGAAAAATTTTCAACCATTTAAATGTTTTCTGCTACTTCTATTTGTTACCCAATTTCAACAGCTATTAGTCTAGTTAAAATATACAAAGAGGCCTAAATAAGCCCAAAACACCAATAGACAGAGTTCCCTCTAATAGAGAGGGATATAATAAGAAACCAAAACATTTAACTTTAAATGGGTGAGGTAGCACAATTAGCAGTTGGCAGGAAACTTGTTTGTACAAAAGAGATGACCAGATGCTTTTATCACATCAAGACAAGAAGAGGGACTAGTGACAGGAAGAAGAATCAAATCCCTACGACATAAATTCTCATATGAAGGTTTCAAAATGTTTCCACATCATCTCAAACTTCTTAAAACATAAATTCTTCAACTACAAGAAGGAATTGTATTGAATCCACTAGAAGCCCAAAATTGTGCTAAACTAAGAGTTGAAAAATATACCTTGAAAGTCAAGAGCAACAGTAGAAGGCTCAATGGTTTGAGCACTTGTTAGGTTGAGAGGAGAGTGATGGTCAATTTCACCACCCGCAACCTCTAACTTATTTTTACATGAGCTTCGAACCCAAGACCGCCTCCCATGTAATTTTTGGCCACGTTTGTTCCTTCTGGCCTCCACCCTAGGGCAGATCCATGATTTTTATTATTAATGTTGTCCAACCGTGTTCTAGGGTTTTTGCCACCAAAGAAGGATGGTTAGTATTACTAATATAGATTTTTCTAATACCAGTATTATATTATTGAGGATGGATTGTAGCAAGTGTTGTAAAACATACCTTGAAAGTCAAGAGAAACAATAGAAGGCTCAGTGGTTTGAGCACTTGTTAGGTTGAGAGGAGAGTGATGGTCAAGCCCACGATCTCTGACTTATTTTTACATGAGCTTCGAACCCAAGACCACCCCCATGTAATTTTTGACTGCATATGTTCCTTCTAGCCTCCACCCTAGGGCATATCCAGTCGTGCTCTAGGGTTTTTGTTAGTAAAACTTTAGGAGAGGATCCTAGTGTAGGTTTTGCCCATCGTGCTCTAGGGTTTTTAGATTTTTATCATTAAGGTTGTCCAATCGTGCTCTAGGGTTTCTACCATATGGTTGTCCCAGCTGAAGCCATCCACCAAAAAACTATATTGCCCTCTTACCACTATTTTTTTTTATTTTTACTTTTTTTTTTAAATGGCGGTTTATAACCATCTTTTTTTTATTTTTTATTTTTTTAAGACGACGGTTCATAACCGTCATCTTTTATTTCTATTAATTATTTAAAATTTTAAGATAACAGTTCATAATTGTCATCTTTTATTTCTTTTTTTACGGTATTTTATGCCTACGACGATGGTTATAAACCATAATCTTACGATTATAAACCACCCTCTAAGGTCACTCTAAGATGATAGTTTATAACCGTTGTCTTAGTCCTAAGAGGGCAGTTTATAACCGCCCACTTAGGGTCTACTAGGACGGTTTTTTACCATTGTAAAAAACTACCTTAATTCAACTGTCATTAAAGCTCTTTTTTGGTGTAGTGTGTGCAAGAGTGTCTAATAGTGGCAGTGGTGACTATGGTACAACCTAAAGAGACTCTTGTGTAGGAAATGTTTTTGTAGAAACAAGTGACTAAAATTAGGTGGCTAAGAGCAAGAGAAAATCTTCAAATAGGGTGACAAATGTTGTAAGTGGAAACATTGTGTCTTCAAGACATATTGTATATGTCTATGGAAGATTAAAGGATCTTATCCTTAAACAAGGTGGTGATCTTGATTTCTCTTCTTCATTTGAAGTCCTAGAGGAACTATTTTTTGGATGTGTGCAAGAGTATCTAATAGTGGTAGTGGTGACTATAATCCAACCTAAGGAGACTCTTATGTAGAAAATATTTTTGCAGCAACAAATTTTAGATAATGGTGGATCTAAGAGAGTACACCTCAAAATGCAAAGATCCACTAGAGTATCCATTATGGAGGAGATATTATTGTTACTAATATCTTCTCTTCTTGACCCCTTGGTTCAAATTATGGGGGGTTTTGACATTAAAATTTGATTTATGGGCAAGGTTGACTTTGTATGATGTATTAGATAGGACCACGGGTATTTCATTGTATAATGTATTAATTTATTATAATATTTTCTATGTAAGCCTTATGGGTCATAGTTAACCTTGTTATGGTCAAATAAATTTAAAAACTTGTAATTAACCTTAAGATCTCTCGTGATGTCACCTTAAGTTAAACTTTATTATCTAACTAAGGTTTTGCTATTGGTATAAATAACCCCTTCCACTCCTTATTTGATTATCATAGTGTTATGAATGTAATCTATGGATTGTATAGTGATTATTTATGGTGCTTATGGATGCCACCAAATCTCTCTGTCTTTTCTTTATTTTGTAATTTTATGCTTTTTGTATAAGATTTGAGTGCATGGTTTGCTTTTGTTCAGTTTTAAAAAATATTGTGAATTTCAACATATTGGTCTACTCCAAAGACTTTGATAGAGTTTTAAAAATCTTAGGTCTTTATTAATTCTTTCTAACATTTATATTGAGGTTCTTATGCATTGCTTGGCCATTATATCATGTGACCAAAAGTGGTGTCAAATCCAAGTTCTATTAGGGATATATGTAAGAGAGAGCATTCAAGAAGCTGAAAGACTAAGTTTAGATCTTGTACTCTCCTTGATTGATCTATGACATCCTTTTGAGATTATGATACATGCATCAATGTCTACAATAGGAGCTTTTCACACAACATGCACATCAAACTACCTATTGTAGTGATAAATTAAATGAAGTAGCTAGGAAACACCCCATATATGATAAATTGCTTTGTGTCATTGCCCAAGTATCTAAGCAATGAAAACAATATATCATGGGTGAGGAAACAATCATCCACACAAGATATAAAGGTCTTGAATTCATTTAGAAACAAAGTAGACTAAGAAATGGAAAACACTATAAGTGGACCATATACCTAAAATAATATTATTTGATTTCAAGTATAAGAAACGAAATGTAAATTTGGTAGTAGAATATTATAGGCATCACCAATTATCATGCTCACCACTATTGTTGATTCCTTTGGGTATAAGACTTCTATTTACTTCATATTATGAAGATAATTTTTAGTTTATACATACACATTGAGCTTTTCATGGGGTAAGCATGTTCCTAACTATTATTTTTAAGATAATCTTTTAACTTTTGTGTACTATCTAGTGAATGCTCAAAGATGATTTTGAAAGCACACTTTAGTAGAATAACAAGTCACTTTGGGTTGAGAAGGCATTTGTAGTTCTCTAAATGTAGTTTTATTATCCCAAGATGAGGAATGATGTCGAGAGGTACATCGAGTCATGTATTACCAAATTGACCAACAAGAAACAAGGACTATGTACAACATTGTTAATTCCAACCAAGCCTTTGGAAACCAAATCTATGCATTTCCTCTTAGGTTTACCCACATCTAAGCATGGTAATAATTATGTCTTTGCAACAATTGATGATTTTTCAAAAATGGATATCATGATCCCTTGTAATAAATTCAATTCAATTAAGGAGATTGTTAAACTTTATTTGAGCCATGTATGGATCGAATTTTGTTTGCTAAAGTCCATTAATTTAAAGAGTGATAGCAAATTTCTTTATATATTTTGGTCCATCTTGTGAAACATGATAAACACGAAGTTGACCATGTCAATGACCTTCCATCCTTAGACTAATAGTCAAAATAATGTAAGAAATCAACTAATTATACTTAAAAAATAATATTTTTATCTATAATAAGTTATTTTTTTCTTTAAAGGTAGAGTTTTGAAAGGGTTCCCCTTTTCCTTTTACATAAACTTAGTCACATCAAGCTATATAGCCTATTTAATCTATTTGGTTCCATAATATTTAAACCTTGGTGTGAATTGCGTGAGCCATAAGTCTCAACCATTGAACCATGGCCCCATTGGCATATAAAAAATGTATACTTTTAAAACTTGCATTACAATGTTTACATTTAACATTTAACCTTGTTTTAAAGTCCTCAAAGTCATATTAATAACATGTACGTAATAATCCAAAAAAAAAGAAAAAAAACATGTAGGTAATAAAATTTGAACAGTTATAAGCTTACTACAATGGTAAGGGCTTTGGCCTCTCTTTGAGAGGTTCAAGGTTCAAACCCCACTCGGTATGAGGGGACCGAGACCCCTCATAAAAACCTTGTGTAAACTCATTGAAAAAATAAACTTTGACAACACCATACTTATATATATATATATATATATATATATATATATATATATATATATATATATATATAATAAGTTAGATTCATTGTAAGTTGCAAGCTTATCGTAGTGGTAAGGGCTTTGGCCTCTCTTTGAGAGGTCCGAGATTCAAACCCCACTCAGTATGAGGGGACCAAGATCCCTCTTAAAAAATTGTGTAAAATTATTGAATAATTGTAAGTTTATTGTAGTGGTAAGGGATTTGGCCTCTCTTTGAGAGGTCCAAAGTTCAAACCCCAACTTAGTATGAGAGGACCAAAACCCCTCATAAAAACCTGTGTAAACATATTAAAAAAATAGGTTAGATGTATTACATCATGACTACATAGTGGTATTACAACACCTTGACAAGTATGCATCTATCCTTTGACAAGATTTGAATATCTCCTCCTTAAAAGCTGAGGGATCTAACCAATTCAATTGTGTTAATACCAATAAATATACTTTTATATATTAACAATAAAATATTACTTTCAATAATAAAAAAGTTTGAAAATTTTGTCATAAATAGCATTTTAATAAACTTCTACAATCATTTTATTAAAATATTTACTATTTTATTATATATTAGCTTAATTTGTTTGATTGTATATTTTAATCTATTTTATTTGTTTAACAAATAATTTCTAACCAAGAAGCCATATCTTCGCCAATATTTATCCAATTTAGATGATTCTTGGACCAACTTGTGTAAAAAATGAATAGCTTTGAAATGAGTGGTCATATGCAAAAATCCAAGCAATATTGAGGGAGATACGACCCTGTGAAGTCAACCATTCGAAACAAGGGCAGTGACGATTTTTCAAGTCATGAAAAACAAAATTGCAAATATTTGGCAACTAGGGTTCGAACTATAGGAAGGGCAATGAAGGGATAGGACTTCAGCAAAACAAGATATTCTATCTGGACAAAGAATTTTTTAGCTAAGTTCTTTTTTCCCTTTCTTTATCTTAGAAATTGTGCATGAAAAAATTATAAAGTTTTTATCAAATATTATATTTGTTATAGGACTTTCAGATAAATTTCATTAGATTTTGAGTTTTAGTTTCCTTTCTATGGATCAATTTATAGTTAAATCCTTAGAATCATCCCTAGTGGTAGAGGTTAGTGAATGCACCTCAGAGAGATCCTCATTGCTCCAAGATATGGCAGTTTTTGGTAAATTTAATGGGTATTGGCCAGGGGCTTCATCCTTGAGAAAATGGATTGATAGGAGTTGGAAGTCTCCAAGAGTGATTCTATCATTTCTTCCCAAAGTTTTCTTCATAGCTATTTTTTTTCTAGGGAAGAAAGAGAAAGAATCCTAAAATGGGGTCCTTGGTTTATGGGAAGAGCAGGGCTCTTCCTTACCCGTTGGTATGAAGGCTTTTCACTTGAAAATATAAATCTATCCCTAGTACCAGTCTGGATTAGGATGTTTGGGTTTCCATTGAATTTTAGGAAATAGATACCTTCAAGGCAATAGGCAACACTCTAGGAGAATTCCTTGAGATTTCAGATACAACAAAAGATGGATTTTTGGCTATTTATGCTCGAATATTGGTCATGATTGATATAAGTAAATCTTTACCAAAATCAATCATTCTTAAGTATGGGAATAATATATGGACCCAAACTATAGATTATGAAAACATATCTTTTAGATGTAGAAGATATCATGAGGTGGGGCATATTGAGATATCATGCCCTAAGAAGAGCCCAACAAAATCATTTGTAGAAAATCGTAAGAGAAATTTACAAATGGTTATGGATAAAGATGGTTTTCAACTTCCAAAAAATAAATCTAGAAAAATAAAAGAAAATGAACAGTGGAGATCGATAAGGAAGGATACTAGAAGAAATTCCAATTTTTTGAGGCTTTAGCCTATGAAGAAAAAGTAGATCAAAACTTAGAGGACATAGTACAACAATTTCAACATATTAGCAAGGAACCGTCTATTCAATATGATCCTAATTTAAGGAAGAACATTCTCAATGAACCTAAGGAATGTGTCTCATCAGATTTTGAAGACTCTCTTGAAGTACCATGCACCATTCAGGAGAAAATAATTGGTAAATAAAATGCAGTTTTAGAAGTTAATACCTCTGCCATTAATAAGGAAATACCATAAAATGAGCAGGATAAGTCAAAAGCTTCTATAATAGAGCCAGGAGAGGATAAATATATTGAAAAAGAAAATTGTGAAAGAATATTGAGGAATAGAATAATAAGACCTACTCTTGATACAAGCAAGGCAAAAAGAGGAAAACCCTCAAATTATCAAGAAAGATCCAGGGAAGCAAGAGCTAACATAGAGAAAGGAACACAAACTAAGTTGGTTGAACTTCTCTTTACCAAACAACAAAATGATATTGGTAATACGCAAGAGGGTCCAAAATCCCCTAATGAGACATGATTATCATCTCATGGAATATAAGGGGTGCTAATGCCCCCTCAAAGCATAGGTGTATTAGGGACCTATGTTTAAGTAATAAACCTGATATTCTCTGTATCTAGGAAAATAAAATGACAAAAGAAGAAGTTTCAAAAACTATGAAAGCAGTTTGGGCAAGATGTGAATGGGATGCTATGGATTCTGAAGGAGTAGTAGGGGGAATTCTAACTTGTTGGAATACTTCTAGAACCTCTTATGTAACCATTCATAAAACTAGGCATTGGATAGCCTCTTTAGTCACGTGCTACTTTGCAGATATCCACTTCATCCTTATAAATGTTTATGGACCTACAACTCAGTCAGGTAGATCAGAAGTTTGGAGTGGGATTGAAGCCTTTATGAGAATTAAAGACCAAGAAAATTGATTCATGATCATTATGTCATAACCAGGCTGAATGAAAAATTTAGGGGAATTAGGAAATTGACCCAAAGTATGAGAGATTTCTCAACTTTTATTCAAAACAACAATCTATGGGAAGTTGAGTTTGAAGAAGACAACTATACTTGGACCAACAATAGGAGAGGTCATAACCTAATAGAAAAAAAATTAGATAGATGCATTCTCTCATATCATTGGCTAGATGAAGGAACTTGTGCTAAAATTAATACCTTAACAAGGATTGGTTCATATCATTGGCCAATAAGAGTTAAAAATGGTGGTAAGTGAATTCAAAAAAGATCATATTTTAAATATGAGAAGATTTGGGAAGACCATCCTCAATTTTTTGATATGATAGCTCAAACATGGAATTATTTAGGTAATGGTGGGTTGTATGCTCTTCCAAACCAAATTAAAGCTATGACATCTAGATTAAAATAATGGAACAAGAACACCTTTGGAAATATTTTTCAAAAGAAGAACTAAAAGATAAACTTTCAAATTTCCAAAAAGGTGATGAAAATAATACAAACTCATATGAAAAGTATTTGCATAGTGAATATCATAATATTTTGAGTAAGGAAGAGAAATTTTGAGATTAAAATCAAGAAGGACTGGTTAAAAGGAGATAAAAATACAAGTTTTTCAAGGCTGCTTAGTCGTCATATTTTAGAATTAGTAGAATTAATTCAATAGAAGGGGTTTGGATTAAATATCAGAGTGAAAGGAACAACCTTGATTCCTCTTGATCAAATATATTCTCCATTTGATGGCGGGAGCTAGAGCAGGAACGGGAGCGGGAGCGGGACTGGGAACAGGTTCAGATGCTGGCACAAGTTCCAGGGTGGGCGCTGGATCGGGATCGAGGTCGGGCACGTCGGGGCCCGGACCCGGGCCCACAAGGCCCTCGGCGGGCCCAGAGGAGGGCTCAGAGGCTGAGCAGAATGGTGGCCAGGGTGGGGACGACATCTTGGGCCCAGGACCTCTTCCCTGCCTCGATGCAAGCGCAGGCCTAGGGAAAAAGCCTCCAGATCCTGGGCAGGGTTCTGCCTCGAGCGGGCCCAAACCCTCCTATCAACAGATCCTGGCTGGTACCAGGGCCCAGCCTCGGGCCCTGGGTTTAGGGCTTTCCCTCGAGGGCACCCACATTTCTATTCAAGAGGAGGTCTACTCCTCCTTTGTCGCTGGATCCTCTGCCTCCCTGGTTGGGAAGTTCCTGGGAGGGCGACCGGACATGGAGACCGTCCACAGATGGGCGGCTTCCAAATGGAAAGTTTTTGGACATATTCAGCTGGTGGCCCTTACCAAGGGATTCTTCATCATCAAATTAAATAACAATGATGACGCTGAAAAGATCCTGTCGGGCGGGCCCTGGTTTCTGGGATGCAAAAGCCTCTTCCTCAGGCGATATGGAGCTGACTTCCACCCTAGCACCCAAAGTATCAACTTTGCCCCGGTCTGGGTTTGGCTCCCTGAGCTTCCCTTCCACTTGTGGCATGAAGATGTCCTAAGGCTTATTGCCCAGTCGATCGAGGAACTGGTGGCCTTCGACCCCGCTACCAAGGCAGGCTCCCGAATGGTCCATGCCAGATTTTGCGTCAATGCAAATCTAGAATCCGAACTCCCCTCTTCTGTGACCATCTCCTCTGGGTCCTTCTTTTGGCGCCAAACTCTGATCTACGAAAACAAACCTGCCTTTTGCCCTCTCTGCTGCACTCAGGGACACCTCCCCCATCAATGCCCTGTATCCAAGAAGGTTGATGGCCCTCTCCCCAAACTCCCTTCTCGACCAGATCGGGCCCCCTCCCGAGGGCCCCCTCATGATGGCCACAGATCCCAGGCTTGGACCACCAAGGAGGCTCCCCCTTCTATCCCAAAGGAATCCCAAGCGGGCCTTGGCCCGAAGGATGGTCTTTCCCAGGTTTCCCCTTCCCCTGCACCCTTCCCTGGGTCTTCTTTCGGGGCCCCGATCCCAGGTTTTCCCCCCTCGCCCGATGTGAATCCCTCCCTACAGGCCCCTGTTTGTGCCCCCTCCCAGCCCTGTGAGCCGCCCGGGCTCTCTTCCCCATCGGCTCCCACCTTCCCGTCTTCCTCTGTCAGGGTTTCCTCCTCCCCCCCACCCCCGCTATCCCCCCTCGACCCCCTCTCGCCCCTCCCGGTGGTCCCTACTGGCCTCCCCCCATCAGAATGCAGCTCCGAGAGGTCTGACGAAGAGGTTGAGGGCAGTTCTCCATCTGGGCCCGATGAAATCAGCCCCAAGATGACCCGAAGTAGGACTTTCACCATAGACTTTGGTAGCAAACTCAAGAGAGGTCGGCCCACCCTGGGCGACCAACGAGCGAGGATCACTGAAGATGACATAGCCAATGGCTCCCAGGAAACCCTCTCTGACGTTGCCATGAGCCTCTCCAAAATAGATGCCCTTCGACCCAAACCCCCTGCTCAGCTCGGGAAGGGGGGCAAGCGACCCCACAAGGGTGTCAAATGAAGCTCATCACCTGGAATGTTAGGGGGCTCAATGGTGCCCCCAAGAAAAGGATCCTCGGCCAACTCCGCAAGGATCACCGCCCGTCCTTCCTCCTCCTCCAGGAGACCAAAATAGATGAAGCAGCTGCCCAGAGGGTCGCCCAAGCTACTTGGCGCAACTGCGAGTCCCTGTCTACCCCTACGGCTGGCACAGTCGGGGGCCTGCTGTGCATGTGGGATCCCCGGTCTTATGAGGGGAGGCTCATATCATCTTCTCCTAGAATAATCAACATTCTGGTCCATTGTGTGAAGTCAAGGCGTTCGTGGATCCTGTCTAACGTCTACGCTCCTAACAACCCGATTGAGAAAGCTGCCTTATGGAAGGAAATCAGCTCGATGAGAGAAGCCTTTGCCCCCCTTCCCTGGATCCTGGTAGGGGACTTCAATAGTCCCCTTTTCCTTTCTGACAAAAGTGGGGGCTCAGCGGCTCCGGGAAAAAGCATGGAGGACTTTGGAGCCTTCACCGACCTCAACGAGCTCATGGACGTCAGCCTGAAAGGAGCCAGGTTCACCTGGTCAAACAGAAGAGCGGGAGCAAGCCATATCCAGGTCAGGTTGGATAGAGTGTTCCTATCTAAGGAAGCCATTCCCCTATTTGCTGATGCAACCTTGCTGGCCCTCCCTAAAATTGGGTCTGACCACAGCCCCCTCCTCCTCGAAACCGACCATCGCTCCTCCCTCAAGCGACCCTTTCGGTTCGAGTCCATGTGGCTGCATCATCCCAATTTCAGGGCCCAGGTTGGCTGCTGGTGGGCTCCCCCAGTCCCTGGGCGCCCCACTGAGCAAGTCTACCACAAAATGAGATGCCTCAAAGAGCAACTCAAGGTATGGAACAGAGAGGTGTTTGGTGACATCTTCAAAAATAAAGCAACAGTTAAGAAAAAACTCGAAGACCTCGAGCTCAGGTTCCAGGCGGGCTCCCAAGACCCGGGGATCAGGGAAGAGGAATGCTTAGCCCTCAGCGAGTACCATAACATCCTGGCCAGGGAAGAAACATTTTGGAGACAGAAGTCGAGAGCCCTATGGCTCCAAGATGGCGATGCTAATACTAAGTTCTTCCACACGTCGACTCTCAAAAATAGGGGCTCTAACAGAATTGTCGAGTTGGTGAGCAGTGATGACAGAATTATCAAGGACGAAGAGGACATTCAGACTGAAGCCACCAACTTCTTCCAGGAGCTCCTTGGCGACAGTCCTCCCATGTCCCCAGAAGTGGCAGACTCCCTACTGGAACATATTCCAACTTCAATTTTGGCCATGGCAAACGAGATGCTCCTGCAGCCCCTGTCTGACTCTGAAATCCATGCTGCCACGTTTTCCATGAAGGTCGAGGCGGCCCCGGGCCCGAATGGGTTTCCCCCCATTTCTTCCAATCCTTTTGGGACATCGTTGGTCAAGAAGTGTGCGCAGCCATCCGGGACCTCCAGACTGCCAGCTCCATCCCTAGAGGTATAAACTCCACCTTCATTGCCCTGATCCCTAAGTCTCAGGCAGCCAGATCCCTCTCTGATTTTTGCCCCATCAGCCTATGCAATGTCTTATACAAAATCCTGACCAAATCCATGGCCTCCCGCCTCAAGGATATCCTTCCCCTGATCATTGCCCCCTGCTAGGGGAGCTCGGTCAAAGGCAGACTGATCACAGACGGAGTTATCATCATGCATGAGGCCATTCACTCGGCCTTCCTTTCCAAAAAGGCCTCCTTTCTGCTCAAGCTGGACATGAACAAGGCCTTCGACAGAGTTGACTGGGAGTTCCTTTCCAAGGTCCTTCTCAAGTTCGGGTTCCACCCCTCCTGGGTCAGGCTCATCAGCAACTGTGTGTCCTCCCCTTGGTTCTCTATCCTCATCAACGGATCCCCCATCGGGTTCTTCCCCAGTTCTAGAGGCCTTCGCCAAGGTGACCCCCTATCCCCGATCCTCTTCATCATCCTGGCCGAGGCCCTGGGATGAACCATCTCGAGTGTTGTTTCCCGTGGACTCATTTTGGGCATCAGGCCTACGTCGGGCCTACCCCTTGTGTCCCATCAGCAGTTCATGGATGATACCATCCTCGCCACTTCAGCTTCGATCCCTCAAGCCAAGGCCCTCAAGCACATCTTGACCCTGTACGAGGAGGCGGCCGGGCAGAAAATTAACCTCCAAAAAAGCAAAATCTTCTTCATCCACACCCCCTTGGCTAGGCAAATCAGAATTGGGCGGATTCTGGGTTGTACCCCTGATTCCCTTCCCTCCTCTTACCTCGGGCTTCCCCTATTTATAGGTGCATCCTCCAAGGCCCTATGGAGCGGGATGATGGATCGGATCCAGAGGAAGCTGGCCCCCTGGAAAGGCCACCTCCTCTCTCAGGCTGGCAGAGCCACCCTCCTGTCGGTGGTCCTTCAAAGCATTTCGATATATTTCATGTCGGTCTTCAGAATCTCGACCTCCATTGCAGCTCACATCGAACAAATCTAGAAATGCTTTCTATGGTCGGGCAACGAAGATAAGAAGAGGATTCCCCTGGTTTCCTGGCCCCTGGTCTGCCACCCCAAAGGTGAGGGAGGGATCGGGCTCAGGCGGGTGACCCTCATGAACAAGGCCCTCTTGTCCAAGCATGCCTGGAAGGTGTTCACCAATGCCCCTGATGAGTGGGTCAGTATCGTGCATAGGAAATACTGCCACCTCCACCCCTTCCTCAATGAGTCCCAGCCCAGAGATGGATCAGCCTTCTAGAAATCCTTGATTTCCACTAAAGACATCATTCGAAAAGGGACCAGATGGATCCTCGAGGACGGAACCAAGATCGACTTCTGGGAAGACAGGTGGATCCAAGATGAGGCCCTGACTGCTGACAACGATCTCCTCATCCTCAAATCGGGCCTGGTGGACAGAGGGCCCAAAGTGTCGGCCTATCTCTCCCAGAACCAGGGATGGGTAACTTGGAAACCCATCCTGAATCCCAGGCACCCGATCCAAGCTTCCAGGCTCCAGCGCCTCCTTAAGGTGACAGTTATCCCGTCTTTCGGAGGGAACGATAGATGTGTTTGGCATGACACTCCCAGTGGCGTATTTTCTGTTAAATCTGCCTACAACCTCCAAAGAGTCCCTGACGAGGCCCCATTCCCAGCCCATCAGGTGTGGGCCAAGAAGCTGATCCCCAAAATCAGCCACTTCGTCTGGGCGGCCATCCAAAACAAGATCCTGACCATCGAGAACCTGATCAGGAGGGGCTTCCAGATCCCGAATAGATGCTTCCTTTGTTGTGCTGCCTAGGAGTCCACTAATCACCTCTTTCTCAGATGCCCCTTCTCTTCTGAAGTCTTGGGCCTCATCCTTTCCCAATTTTCTATTCAGTGGGTGGCCCCCAATTCCATCTCTGACCTCCTATCTCAGTGGCCCAACCCCTTCGCCCACCCCTTCATCCACTTCCTCTGGGGCTCCTACCTTCCTCACTTGCTTTGGCAACTCTGGCTTGAGCGCAACAACAGAGCCTTCTCCTCCCCGGCCCGCTCCCCCTAGTGGGTAGCGACCAAGGCGGTTACCTTCGCCCTTGAGAACTCCCGCTCCATCCCTTTGATCGAGGCGCCCCGATGGCTGGGCGAGTCCACCCTCCTATCCTCCCTTGGAGTCCAGCTTCCCCCCTCGGTCCCCCCCCGCCCCCTCCCATCGTTCTGCGATAAGGTGGACTGCCCCCCCTCCCGGATGGGTCAAACTTAACTTCGATGGAGCTTCTAAAGGAAATCTCGGGCCCTCTGGAGCGGGCGGGGTCATCCGTGATAGTCACGGGGCCCTGATCTTGGCGTACGCCACTCCGCTTGGCATTCAGACCAACAACTTCGCCGAAGCAACAGCTCTCCTCAGCGGGCTGACCGCCCTCAAGGAGTCATCCTCAAAAGTCATCATCGAGGGTGATTCCCAAGTCATAATCAAAGCCGCCCGTAGCCCGAGAAATAGCTCTTGGCGCATTCACAACTCCATTCGGGAAGTTCTCACCATCCTCCAAGGACTCCCTTACCACGCCTTTCGGCATGTGTACAGAGAAGGCAACAGGGCAGCCGATTTCATGGCCAACCAAGCCACCACAGCAGAAGATTTCACTACCTGGACCACGAACTTCCCTGAAGCTCTGGTCCAAATAGTATCTCAAGACAATTCTAGCATCGATGAGGGCCCAGGCGCTTAGCCCGCCCCGAGTCGGGGCCCCGAAGATGCATTGTCACGCCCCCTAGTGGTCAGGGGACTCTCCCCCCTGCTCTGTCATGACGATTGGCCCCTACGCCCCTCTCGCTCGAGAGTTGGGCAATCCGATCAAGCTCTCCCATGTGGTGCCAAGTGTCAGTGGCCTCGTCAGACTGTCGGATCATCCCATCCTGGATAAACGTAGCCCCGCTGGCAATCTTGGCAAGTCCAAGTTGGAGCACGTGGCTTCCCACTCTGACCTTCCCGCCTTGGACGCCATGTCATCGGATTCCCATGCCGAGTCAGCTCGCTCGTGGCTCTATCCCATGAGGTCTCCCCAAGCTACTCCCCCACTCAGATTGCGCCATCTGGAGCGCAGGCATTGGCCCCCTCCCCTGCCCCACGTGGCAGCCACTATCCACGCCCCCTCAGCTCCTCCCAGCTCGTGTCGCCCCCTGCCCCAAGCGCTCCTTCCCGATGTCGGTGGCCCTTCCCCTCCTCTGTGCCCCCTGCAAGTTTTTAAACCTATCATGCACAGAGCTCTCTCGCATTCTTGTCTGCTTCCCCCTCCCCCTGTCCCCGCGTCTCTGGTCAGGCCGCCCCTGGTTTCCCTGCCCCTGGACTGCCAGTTCACTGCCCATGGCTGCCAAGGCCTTCTTCCTCGAGCCCTCCACTCTTGATCTGAGCGAGTCTGCCAGGCTATTTTCCAATGCCAAGAAATACACCCCTTTCTTCAACAAATTTGTAGGGGCCGACGAAGATATTACTCAAGGATTTCTGGACACCTGGAATGACGGAGAGGTCAAAGTGAAGGGGCTTCACTTCAAAGTGACCAAAGAGTTTCTGATGGAGGTGACAGGTCTGCATCATGAGGAGAAAGGCAGATTCGTCCGATGGGACAAGCACAATTGGGAGGAGGAGCTATCCCGGTTCTCGGAGCAGTAGTGGGACAAGGCCAACCTCTTTCGTGCTGACCTCCCACCCCCCTTCGATGAGGCCATCATCCCTGTGATGCAATACATCACCTACGATGACCCAGACCAGTGGCTTTACAGCTTCCACCTCAGCTTCTACAACCACCTTCATGGAGCCACGCTGGTAAGCACCCCCTAGTTTCTCCTTTACTCCCTGAGCCTCACCATCGATCGGGCTCACAGGAACCATTCTCGGCCCTCCCACCAAGGGCTCATGGTTGTCCTGTATAGGCACGCCCTAGCTAACCAGCCGTAGCTTCACTGCATACCTCCCCTGTCCTCTGTTCCCCCCTGAAGCGGTTGGCTCCCCCGGTGCTTCCCCTGCAGCATCCAAATCCAAGGAGACCCCCTCCCCTGAAGCCTCCCCTTCCCCAAAATGGCGTAGACCCACCCGAAAGTGCAGAACCCCGGCTCAGGGCCCAGGCGGGGCCCCGACTCCTGGCGCAAGCTCAATCCGCAAAGGCCCGGCCCCAAGTAGTAGCAGGGCTACTGGCAGCTCCAAGAAGGCCAAGGTGGAGGCCCCGAAGGCCACCAAAGTCAGCTCTAACTCCGGCAGCAAGATGCAGAACTTGGCGACCAGAGCCCTCCTTGACATTACGATTGGCTCCCTGACCGCTTCTGCCAAAGCGGCTTCCTCAGCGGCCAATGCCCTGGTCGAACTCCATCGTAGGTTGGGCGATGGCCCTGACAGGGAGAGGAGCTGATCTGTCAGGTCGGGCCCCGTCCAGGCCAGGCCCGGCTGCAGGGCTACCCGGAGTGGTGGCGAGCAGTTTTTTGTGTTATTGGCTTTGTTGTTTTGCGGTTTTTTCATGTTTTGGTGGCCTCAGGCCAAATTTTGTTTTGCTGGTTTCATAGTTGGTCTGTCTTTTTGTAGGCACCAGGGCCCTGGGCCCCGGTTTGTTGCCCATGGGCGCAGCCCCGATTTTTAATCACAAATTCAGCCACGGCTACCTATGTAACTAAGGTTTTGGGATCCTTCAAAAAAAAACCGCTGTAAATATATTGTTACTTATAAAAAAAAATATCAGAGTGAAATTAGAAAAGTAAAGTCATTTTATCAAAATATTCTAGGTTTAAAGGAGATTGAAGTTCTTAATGATAAAATTCTTCAAGATGTTCCTTAAATTATAACAAATGAAGACAATAGGAAACCGATGGAGCCTATTACTCTAGAAGAAGTTCATTTAGCTCTTTTCTCTTTTAATAAGGATAAATCCCCAGGTCTAGATGGGCTCTCTACAACTTTTTACCAACATAATTGGGATATAGTGAAGGATTCTTTATTGGTGGTAGTGGAATAGTCTAGGGTAAAACAATACATTCCTTATAAAATAAATGCAACTTATCTTACCCTAATTCCAAAAAAGAAGGATGTTGAATTGTTTGATTATTTTAGACCCATAAGCCTATGTAATATGGCTTATAAGATTATTTCCAAAGTGATGGTGAATAGATTAAGACCATTGTTAGAAAAAATTATTTCAAAAGAGTAAGGAGAATTTGTGAAAGGGAGACAAATTTTGGATGGGATCATAGTAGCTCATGAAGTTATACATTTAACAAGCTTCAAGAAAAGAGAAAGCTATGATCTTAAAATTGATAGGGTTGATTGGAATTTTCTTTTTATAGTTTTAGATAAGTTTAGTTTTGGGAAGAAATGGGTTAGATGGATTAAAGCTTGTGTCTCTACAGTTTCTTATTCAGTGTTGGTCAATGGGTTAGTGATAGAATCTTTTAAATCCAAGAGAGGTCTTAGACAAGGAGATCCTCTATCTCCTTATTTGTTCATTATTATGGCAGAAGTTTTGAGTAGGAACTTAAAGAAGTCTTATGAAAGATGGGCTTATAAGTGGACTTAAGGTTAGTAATAACATCGATAACATCACCCATCAACAATTTGTAGATGATACAACCCTTTTTAGAAGGGCAAGGATAAATGAGGCCAAAGCTTTGAATAACTTTTTAAAAGAGTATGAAAGAGCATTCAGGGTAAAAAATTAATAGGACTAAATCCAAAATTTACTTCCTTAACACTCTTGATAGTATCAAAGCAAGAATTTGTAGGTTGCTTCAAATGGAGGAGGTAAATTTACCAACAACTTATCTAGGGATGCCTTTATTTGAGGGGAGAATGAGGATAGATTTATGGAATCCAGTTATTAGTAAAGTTCAAAATAAACTTCTAGCTTGGAAAGGTAGATGGTTATCTTTAGCAGGAAGAGTGCAGTTAATTAAGTCAGTCTTACAAGCCATTCCAACATATTATATGTCATTGTATTCTATGCCAAAATCAGTTGAAAAAATATAATATTTATTATGCGATCCTTTTTATGGTCAAGTTTACATGATAAAAGGAAATTTCCTTTGGTGAAATGGAAGCAAGTTGTGTGATGATAAAACTAGGGGAGGTCTTGGTTTAAGAGCTCTTACAAATGCAAACTTAGCTCTTAGGGGAAAAGTTATCTGGATATTGTACAAAGAGAGTCAAAGACAATGGGCAAGAATTCTTCTAAGTAAGTATGTTGATCCCAATGACCCAAGTTTAATATTTACTACATTCTCTCTTCCAAATGGTTTTGCTCTTTGGATTGGTTTAAAAAAATATACTAATATTATGATTAAAGTTTTAAGATGGGTGGTGGGAACTTGAGAAAAAAATTCTATTTGGATGGATACTTGGTGTGATAAAAAATCACTCAATTTAAATATAGTTTTGAAACCTTGGATGAGATTTCTTCAAGACAAATATAGTGATAGGGTTTCAAATATTTTGTACAATGATCGAGAAGGAAGATACAAATAATAAGAAGATTTTTACAATTATACAAGACATTGATTTTAGGAGGCAATTGAGTAGAAAGATAACAACTATGATTATTCTGAGGGGTGCCAAGGATAAATTGATTTGGTAGTTGAATAGCTCAGGAGAATATACTACAAGAAGTGGATATAATTTTCAACACCAACATAATAATAATGTCACTAGAATATGGAGAGATATTTGGGATAGTCCAAGCATTCCTAAATTCAAAATCTTTATTTGGCTAGTAGGTCATAGAAGAATATTATCCCAGGATAAACTTATGAAAAGGGTTTTTTATGGCCCCTCTCAATGTGTTTTTTTGTAATAAGGAGAGTATTGACCGTCTCTAGGGACATTGCTCAATAGTATGGAATCTATGGCAATGGATTCTTAATATGTTTGGTAAATTCATGGTGATGAATAGAAGAATTGAAGATTGGTTAAAGCAATGGTAGAACACTTATAAAAGTGAGACTTTACAGACAATATGGGATATATCAAAAGATACAATACTTTGGACTATATGGCTAGAAAGGAATAGAAGAATATTTAAAGGAAAGGAAAGCAATTTAGAGGTAATGAAAAAGAATATATGTTTAGCCATAGAGGAGTCTAAACCAACCCTATCAACTCACCCAATCCCTAATTTGGAAGTAGAGAGTCTTGATAGATGGATTCAAGTCATTAAATGGAATTATGATGTTAGGTACAAGAGAAGCAAAAATAAGGTAAATAATATAAAGTGGAAACCACCAGATGTGGAGTGGGTTAAATTTAATTTTGATAGAGCATATAAAGGAAATCAAGACCAGTAGGTGGAGGAGGAATAATTAGAAATAATAGAGGAGAGATTTTGTCTCATTATGCTTTCAATAGTGGATTTAAGACAAATAATGAAGTCGAAGCTTGGGTCGCTTTAGAAGGGTTAAAAATATATAAGCAAATGAAATGGAATAGAGTATGGATGGAAGGTGATTCTCTCATAGTAATAAATACAATTTTGAGGAAAGCAAAGGCTCCATGGAACATACAAGAGATAATTGTGGAAATTCAAGATCTTACAAAAGAGTTTGAAAAAATTAGGTTTACACATATATTAAGGAAAGGAAATAAATGTGCATATAAGCTATCCAATAGAGGGGTTTTGATTGAGGATCGTGAAGTTAAATTCCCCTTTCCATGGTTAGAGGAAGTAGAAAGTTTAGTTGAAGTTGACAAAAAATTTTGATTGCCTAAATCAATTAATGATTAATATTTTCCATTGGTAATATATGTTTTATTTTGTAACAATAATGTGTTTTCATTTAGATAATTTATTATAATTTTTGTGGTTGCACTTGTGTTTCAAGAAGGAAACTAGCAATCCAAATTTGGTAAAGCAGACTATGATAGTGCGATGTTTTTGAAATATTACTCTACTAAGATGTAAGGCATAGATAGTAGAGGTGAAGTTTTGGCATTGTGAAGGTTGCTATAGAAAAATATCAAGAAAGATGCTAAATTCTGGAGTAATTGTATTCATATAGAGATTTGAAAAGATCCAAAAAATAAAAATCAAGAATTTAGACATTTTATGTAAAATGATGTAGGTTTCTAGATATAGCATCTCAATTGAGATGAGAAGTGTATCTATTTGTAAACTCTCAAGATCTAAAGAAGAGAGATGTAATTTGTCAAGGGTGGGGGACCCGAGTACAATCCCTTATTATCAAGCAAAAAAGATATTTCTAACCAAGAGCGAGTATGGAGGATAGGCCACATCTTAAATGGTGTCCTTGCTTCTATCTTCATAAAAAATCTAAGTATATTATTTAATAACTTAATAGCGGGATATTTTTATTTTCTTTCTCATTGAATGAAGTGAAAGGGGCACAAAACCTAGGTGCATTCAAGCATTGTAGGAAGAGAGTTGTTTGCAACCCACTTTCTATACTCAAGAGGACATGAGAATGGAATGAAGCGAAAGGGGTGCAAACCCTAGGTGCAGTCAAGCATCAAAGAAATATGGTTGTTCATAGCCAACTCACGATACTCAAGAGGATATTAGTCACTCTTTAGTTTGTGAGAAAGACTCTTCAACCAGAATAAATGTCTCTTAGGGATCTTTGGGTTTGCAGATGGAGCTTTATGATGAACCTCTTTCCTATATAAATATTTTGGAGGATGAATTTAGGTTGGATCTGATTGGTCATGAAGCTCGAACAATTATCTGTAAACTCAGGAGCAAAAAACCAGGTCTAGTGGAGCTCAAGGATACATTAAACTTTGGTGGTCTAGTAAATTCCAAGTAACTTTGCTACCCAAAAATTTATTTTTTGTTTCCTTTTTTGATTTAGCAGATAGAGATAGGGTAATCTATTATAGATACAATTGGTTTTTTGGACAAAGGGATGTCTATATATGACCTTGGACTCCCGATTTCAACCCCCTTATAGAATAAGTTGATGGCTTCCTAGTTTGGGTGAATCTATATGCTCTCCCTATGGAGTTTTGGGGAGAGAAGATATTCACCAAAATTGGTAATGCCATTGGTGCATTCTAGTATATGGATGCCCAAATAGAGGAAAATTTGTTTAGTAAAATTAATGAGTAAAGCAAGATTGGCTATTTGGATGAATATTTTAGTTTCTTGGCCTCAATCCATTACTATCTCCTCAAGAAAATGGGAATGGATCCAAAATATTGAATATGAAAACTTCTCCTTGAGATGTTATGGTTGTTAGAAATATAGCCACTTGAAGAACAGATGCTTGATCCTCCAATCATGTTCTAATTCCTCCTTGATGGAGGAGAAGTCTATGCATGCAAATATTATTTAACCTTCAAAAATCCTAGTTTACAAGGAAGAAGCTCATCCTCCAACTGCACCAATTGTCCAGTAGGAATCAAAAGAAGCAACATAAGACTAAACCTCAAAAAGAGAATTCAAATCATATTATTAATAAAAGTCAAATTGTTACTAAAGACCATCTAGTTGGTTCCATTGAAAATATTACCACCTTAGATAATATGAAGCTAATTATAAAATAATCAATGACAACCATTTTTCTAAAAATGAAGATAATACTGAATGTGTTACAACTAGATATTACCTCAGGAGCTTAAAGTGTAAAAATGCATTCTTAGATCTTTCTACTTTGAAGGAGTGAGAACCTCTACTATATAATAAAAATAATCAAAAGACCCATTGGCTAAGAACTCGGTAATAGCCCTAATCGTTCTAGACTATTGTTTTTGTTATGATTGGATGGTAGCTACAATTTTTTTTAAGTTTCTATTTTGGAAGTGGTTTACTAATCTGTCATGTTTTGGAAGTTGTTTTGTCGATATGCAATATTCTAAGGTTCAACCATAGTAGTAAGTGGATGATAGTATTTTGTGAGGTTGTTGCAGCATATTGTACTATCTTACACAACTTGATGTACAGGTTTGGGGTTACCCTAATAAAAAAGTTAATGTTTTATAGTCTCGATAGGAACATTGTAATGGTAAAATATATTTGGCTCTCCTAGTGGAGATCCAAGTTCAATTCATGATGAGGGTGGCCCCTAATGTGCCCCTAGATTTTCAACCTATTTACAAAAAAATTGACATATGGATATGCCATTTTAAAGGAGGCTTTGAAGGTGGGATGGAGGAAAATTTAGGTGGAATTAGACTACTAAGTTATGATTAACCACTTAAAAGGACAAGGTAAACAAAAGAATATAGATAATACTTGAGCAAATACAGATGACCCAACAACGCTTTAAGACAATGAAGTTCATACACATCTTTAGAGATTAGAATAATATGTCAAATGCAATGGCTAACTAAGCTCTTTATTGAGGATACCTCACTCGCTATGGATATCCTCCAAGATGAAGGCCTTAGAAGACCATGAAGCTCTTTTTTCCATTCTTATTATTGATGATAGTACTGCTTGTTACATCTAGATTTATATATCCTTGCTTTATTTAGTTTTTTTTTTTTTTTTGCATAGATAGTTGTAGTAAATTAGATATGAGAAAGAATAGTCCCACATCCTTGGTTAAAACTTGACTTAAAAAAAAAAATTAATCATAAAAAAGCAAAAAATATTTTTATCTGGTGTACATACACAACATTGTCACAAATTTTCCTAGTAGATTCAATTGCAACCTTGCAAAATTACATATTATTGACACTACTTTATTGAATTTCAAAGTCCAAAAGTGTGAAGTATTCATCAAAGTGTGATTTTATTTCAATCACCTAATTGAGGGTTTCAAATATAGGAACTAGATGCTAGATAATGTAGAATAGTGATTTGAACACCAAATAAAAATCCATGAAGTTTCCAAGAATGTGAGGTGCTCTCTATGTCCAATTAAATAAATACAAGAAGATTTTGTTGTAAAACAACTTATTTATTTATCCCACACAGATTTGGATAGGCTTATTATAGCCTCTAATAGCAAACTCTTTCCTTTTATTTGATGCAAGTGAAAACAAGAAACATATAATTTTTAAAGAATTGGAATATTTCAAGGAGTATTTCCTAAAGGAAGAATATTTCCTCTACTTATTATTTTGCATGATAAGACATTTTTATCTTGCAATTTGAGGCATCAATCAACTTATGAGTATATGGTTATATATACTCATTGGAAATTATTTCTCAAGGTCGATCTAGTGGAAGTAAAAAATTTCAATTTTGAGAAAGTTAAATATGGTTACTAGTGCACAAAAGTTCTTGTTGGCTGATTCTCAACTATTATCAGGGAATAATTATATTACTTGGAAGACCAAACTTAAAACTCAACTTGAGTTTGAATAAGTATGGGATGTTGTAGGCAGGTCCATTGCATTTCCTGATACAAATGAAGAAGAGAAAACAATATTTGACAAGATATATAGAAAGGCTCGCTTGATCATCATTTTTTGGGTAGTTGATGAAGTACAACTATATATTCATGATTCTACCATAGCTAGAAATGCATGGGAGAAACTTTAGATAGTATTTGAGGCAAGGAACTAGATCAAATCCTATTTCCCCAAAGTCAACTTCATTGATTAAAATTACAAAATGGAGAAAACTCGAGTTCTTCTTGAGAAGAGTTATTGAATTACATGCATCACTACAAGCATTAGGAGAAAAAGTATATGATGAGACACTTGTTTCTATTATTTTACGACCTCTCCCTTTACAATATAATTTATTTGTGATAGCTTTTAATATCACTAAGAAAACATCAACATTTGAAAAGTTGGTGAACCTACTTTAAAAAGTAGAGACCTCATATACAACTCAAGAAGAAGAGCAAGTTTTCCTTACAAATACAAAAGGGAAGTTGTAAGTCAAAAGAGGCACAATATCTCAACAATGCTTCCAACAATAGAGAAATAATACTCATACACAAGGATATCAACAATAGAGAAATAATTATAGTTGCAAGCTTACTATAATGGTAAGAGCTTTTGTCTCTCTTTGATAGGTCCAAGGTTCAAATACCACTCAGTATGAAGGCATCGAGACCCCTCATAAAAATTGTGTAAACTCATTGAAATATGATCTGCAAGCTTATTGTAGTGGTAAGGGCTTTGGCCTCTCTTTGAGAGGTCCAAGGTTCAAATCCCACTTAGTATGAGGGGACCAAGACCCCTCATAAAAACCTGTGTAAACTCATTGAAAAAATAATAGAGAAATAATTCTCACATGCAAAATATGTGTGAACTTTGTGGTAATAATGGTCACAAGGTGAAGGAATGTTGGCACAACCCCTTTGCAAATGGATCTTCTCCTCAAGAAATGCATCAAAAACAAATTAAGTCATAATTTGATACGAAAAATAAATTTGAAAAAAGGTTCAACAATGTAATGTAATGTAATGTTATGAAATTAGAGAAGATAAAGAACATGTTGAAGAATAAAAGCATATTTTTGTTGTTCATGCTCAGCTAAATCAACTTAGTAATTTTTGGTATTACTCGTAAGCAACCAAACATATGATATATTAGGAGAAATTTTTTCATCTAGACAATCCTTGTGATACAGAAAGTATCTCTCCATGAAATAATGCATCCAATGACATCAAAATATTAGTTGATTGTTCCATACCACTGAATAACCAATATAAGAACAAGGCTTTATTCACAAACAAGCAGCTTTAAATGAAGTAGGTTCAAGCATGTAAGATAAAGCAACTCGAAGTAGAAGAGTTAGAAGCAAACAACAAAGAGAAGAACTAATAATTCATGCAAAATATACTCAATATTAAACCATTTTCATAAACACACCATACAACAAACTAAAGAAAGTGTGATAAGTCACTTTTCACAAGCAAATCAATAAAGCCAAGACAAACAAAAAGCAAAAATTTTTTGATCTCACTACAACAAATGATGATCAAAACATAATATAGATATAGGTTGTTAAAACCACCAACATAAAAAACATGGTAGTGCAAGACAAAGATCCTTCTAAGGAAGAATATAATGATTCAAACTTTATTTTGTGAATAGATATACAAGTATTTATTCACAAGAGGATAGTAAGTGAAAGCGTAATTTCCATGAAATTTATGAGTATTAGGTATTGAATAAGTATGTTTTGGAGTGCATGATTGGTGGGACCCAACACTCCTAAGTATTATAGTATAAAATCCACATTGAGGGGAGGAATTTTCCTTTCTCAAATCTAGATATTCCAACATCACCCTATTCCAAGTCAATGGTCAAGAGCCAGAGCCAAGGCAAGTTCCAAAGCTAGATCTAGAGTCTAATCTAGAGCTAGATCTAGAACAAGAGCTAAATCTAGAGCCAGAGCAAGAGCTAAAGCCAGAGCAAGAGCTAAAGCCAAATCCAAAGCAAGAGCTAAATCCAAAGGCAGAGCTAAGACTACAATGTAATAAGGGGAGAATATTAGGAACTATTATATCATTGTCAACATGATAACAATAATGGTTTATCCACCCATCACAAAGACTATACATCCACTAAAAGTCAAGGGTAGTTGCAAGATCAATTATGGTTTGTTATGCCAAAATTGGGCATCCATTGTTTTTAAATATCTATAATTCCATAATTCAAATTATTGAAACATCTAAGCATTAGCAATATCATTCACATGAGATCCATGGAGGCCATAAAAGATAAATATTATCCCATGGGAACCTTTGATGAGAAGGGCATGCACTAACAATTGCATTAAGCTAAAGATTAGTTTTTTTAATATTATATTGTTACATTCTATTCTATGGTAGAAAAATTAGAATTTACAATGTCTAAAGGAACCAAATCCTTAAATTCCACAACAAAACATGATATTACATTCAAGAGGAGATGGACCTCTTTGAATTCAAACCTTGGGGGATGCATATATTTTTTTTTGTAAACTAGAGTAAACATGTATGAAAGAAGGATGAGAAAATAAGGATTAGAATGCCAAGAGGTAACCTAAAGCTATATTGATAACCAAAAGAATCAAGATAAAGAGATTCAACTCCAAAATTGGAATTAGAAGCAAAATAAAGAGTTCCAATATAAGAATCCTTAAAAGGACAAGATTAGAAAATAGTGAGAGTAACGTTCAGGGGAAGAGTATTATGTAATTTAGTCACTATTCATTGAGATACAAATATCTACATCCATTGCATCATTGGTTACACATCCATAGGAGGATTATGGAGGTAAGTGGATCTTGGAAGATAAACTAAATGTGACCATCACTATCACATATATTACACTAGACGATTCACAAGAGGAGAACAGCTTGTTTCGCTTATAGAAATGAGTGAAGAGTAAGCCATTGTATTTCATAGTTGATACTAGAAGTCAAAATAATTAGATTATATTCACATTATAATACATTTGAATCTACATGTCATGCATTACCCACAATCATATAATGTAGGATGGTTGCAACAAAGGAGATATATTCACTCAACTCAACAATGTCTTCTCTCTTCGTTGGATTGAACACTTGTCCCTTTCTTGGTGCTTTCAGTGGCATAAAAGGTTTAAAATTATTGTGGCATGGTGGTTATAGGGGCGGACTGCGCGAAGATCTATGTGGCAGCTTCCGGGGTGGACAACGTAAAATACTATGGTGGCCATAAAAATCTAGACAACCTACCTAGATTCATGGCGGCTACCGATTCCACCATGTAAATTAAAAAAAAAAACAATTTCTTCTGTCTTATGCCATCCAACCATTGAAAGATGAAATTTTATATGATATTTTCCTTGGATGTTTGTGACGTGATTCTAGGACAACATTTCATGTGGAAGAGACATGGTGTATATGAGTCAAGACCTTGAAGCATCATAATCACCATCAAAGATCAATGCTTCAAGATGCCATAGTTATATCCTCATACCTTTATTTTCTTAGTTCCAAATAATGTAGGAAGTGAATAAAAAAAAAATCATTCTCTTTACGATCAAGTCACAATACACAAAAAATAATTGTTGTTACCACCGTATCAATTATAGGATCTATGAGTAACTAGTTAAGGGAGATGAAAAATCCTGAAAAAGAAAATTGAGTTGATTGAGGAGGGACATTTTTCGTAGGACTGCCCAAACTATCGAACTTGTTTCGGCCATATTTCACTCATCCGGACTCGGATTGAGCTAAAATTTTGAGGGTAGATGCCTGAAAAACCCTAGAATGTCTCCACCAATTTTTAGATCATTTGGAGCAACACAGATCCTAGCACATCCCTATGTGTGAACGAGATTTTTGGCAAGCAGTTGTGCGAGGGTTTCATCTGGGTTGAGTGCAAGCAGCTCCAGAGGTTGGTTTTTAGGGCCTTCGGGCCCTAGCGGCCAATATATTTGTGGTTTATACTCAATATTTTAGCAGGATATGTTGCAGGGGATCCAAGATGGGTTAGAAATCTATCTTTCAATAGATCATGTTGTGAACTTGAGTGACAACGACTTCCAATTTGTTGCACAAAATAAAAGTGAAAACCATACCTTTCCACGATGTCTAGGGCAAGGATTAAAGAGATCACGAAATAAGTTTCAAGCAGCTGATCAAAAAATGGCTCAGATCTCAAGTGAATCTGGTGCTAAGGTGCACCCACAAAATAAATCTACTATGAAAACCCCTATCAAGGGTAAGAATTTCGAAGACTCAGCCCCAAAAATGAATTTTAGGGATGCCCTCCATGGTGGACAGCCTCAGCCCAATGCTAATATTAATCTTAGGGCTTCCCATAAACCTCTAAGAATGCCTAATATTGATCCCAGGAAAATGGAGTCAAGATGTCTTAAAGCAGTTGATGGAACTCCTATTGTTAAGCTTGATATGGGTAACATTCAGACTGGCATTGAAGATCTGGAAAAAAGAGGACTAATTTGTCGGTTCGTGGGTTTTCGTCCGAGCCTATCTACTTTCAAAGTTTGGGCTACAAAAATCTGGAAAACTAAAGGTGAGTTACAAATCTCTATTTATCCAAATGGTTATTTTCTTGTTTTATTTGCTAATAATGAAGATAGAGAGAAAACTTTTCAAGGGGGTCCCTGGTTTTTTGGAAGGGTAGGGTTTTTCATGAAGCCCTGGCATACTAAATTTAAAGCCGAAGAAGAGATGCCTTCTACAGCTCCCGTGTGGGTTAGACTCTTTGGCCTCCCTATTGAATTTTGGAATCCTACTATTTTTTCTTCAATTGGAAACTCTTTAGGAACTTTTATGATGATTGTTGATTGTACTCAAAATTTTGAACATATTATTTATGCTCGGATTTGTGTTTTAATGGATTTTGACAAACCCCTACCTAAAAATATCACATTACAATTTGGGGAAGACACTTGGGAGCAAGTAGTGGACTATGAGAACATTCCTTTTCATTGTAGAATTTGCCATGAATATGGTCATTTGGCTAGTGCTTGCCCAAATAAAATTCCTGATCAAAAGAAAGAAGATATAAACTCAGCAGGTTTCCAAATGCCTAAGAAGAAGAACACTAAGAAAAAACCAGTTATGAAGGATCAATCAAAGTCATCTGCTAATATGTTTGAAATCCTTTCCACAAATGATGTCCCAAGTGAGGAAGAGGAAATAATGGAAACATAAATCTTAGAAACACAATTTAAATATGAAGGGAAGAACTCAGAGACAAACCAACAAATCAAAGGTTTTCAACAGAAAAAAGGAAGAAAATTTACACAAGAAAAACAATCTTTTAAATGTCAAAACTTCAAATAATACAGGTCCCAATATAGACTCTATTGAACCCTCTAGTAAAATTTTGGCTGTGTACGAGCATTCTTCAAGGTTAGAAGCCATCTCATATTCAATTGGAGTAAGTCAAGAAATAGGGAAAAAAAACTGAAGATGGATTCTAATCAAAAGGCAGGTCGCAAGACCAATCAATATCATATGGTAAAAGAAGGTGAAAAGCTTGTAGAGGAAGGTAAGATTAATGCCCTTCCCAACTTTTTTAGCCCTGGTATTAATGAAGATCATCACTTGGAATATTAGAGGACTCAAAGGGAGTCTTTCAAAACAAAATGAAATTAGAAGAATGATTCAGATAAATCATCCACATCTTGTTTTCCTTCAAGAAACGAAGATGTCAATGGAGGATATGGACTCAATTGCTAGTAAAATTTGGCCAACTGGAAAAGTGGTTTCCCTCAGTTCCCAGGGGACTTCTGGTGGCATTGCTTGTCTTTGGGACCCAAAAGAGGTAGTTATTCACCATATGGTTGGCAGTTGGGGTCTTTTGGCTATAGCTATTCAAAGTAGACATTCCAACCAACTTATGCTCTGCATTACTATTTATGCTCCAACTACTTTGGAGGAAAAAAGAAGATAGTGGAAGGATATAACTCATATTATCTCTCATTTTCTTGAAGCTTGGATCTTGATTGGAGGAGATTTCAATACCATCCTCTCTCTGGATGAGAAAATAGGGGGAAATAGAAATTTGGACAAAAGCACTGACCTCATGAGCGAATATATTGCAAACCTCCATCTTGTGGACATCCAACCAGATAATGGCCTTATGACTTGGTCTAACAGAAGGCAAGGCTTAGCTTGTATAATGGAGAGATTGGATAGGTTTTTGCTCTCTAAAAATTTCTTAATCCATGGTCACATTCCTAAAGTGAAGACTCTTAACAATGTTGGTTCGGATCACTGGCCTATCATGGTGGAAATGTGGAAAACCAATGTGAGTTTCTCTCCTTTTCATTTTCAATTAATGTGGCTCAGAGACAGTTCCTTTAGACCTCATGTGCAACAATGGTGGAAGGAAGGTAAGCCTAGGTATGGGACTAAGATGTTCTATTTTTCCAAAATATTGCAATACATTAAATCCAAAATCAAGACTTGGAACTGGAAGGAGTTTGGGGATGTTCATAAAAAAATATGAAGTTATTGCTCAACTTGAAAATTTGAATAAGAAAATCCATTTAGATGGCCTCACAGAGAATAGAAGTGCAGATGAAATTAAACTCACAACTCAGTTAGAGGAATGGGAAAAAAGAGAAGAACTCTTATGGAAGCAAAAATCTAGAATTCAATGGCTCAAAGAAGGAGATCGAAACACAAATTTCTTCCACAAATCTCTTCTAGCTCGAAGATCTCACAACTTTATTTCTTCCCTGAAATCAGATTCTGGAGATGTTGTCTATACTTGGGATGGCATGAACTCTATTGTTGTCGATTACTTTTCCAATATTTTTGTTGCTACTCCTCTTGACTCAACTTCTCAACAAAATGTTCTTCAAGCAATCCCTTCTCTTATCACTTCTGAGGAGAACTCTATTTTGACTACTCCTGTTACTATCAATGAGCTTCAATAGGTAGTTTTTAAAATGCAAAAAGGGAAAACCCTAGGTCTTGATGGTTTTCCCATTGAGTTCTACCAAGAGTTCTGGGATATCCTTCATGCTGATTTATTAGAGGTGGTGGAAGAAGCCAGGAAAGCCAAAGAAATTTTGAAGGTTATCAATAAAACTTATATTACTCTTGTTCCAAAAGCTCAAGAGGTTGATCATATCTCAACTTTTAGACCTATTGCTTTATGTAATGTTCTTCTCAAAATCATTACTAAGATCATGGCAGAAAGGTTGAAGCCTCTTTTGCATAAGATTATTTCCCCTGAACAAGGGGGTTATGTGGAAGGGCGTCAAATAGTAGATGAGATAGTTCTTGCTCAAGAAGCCATCCATTCCATGGATATGCAAAAATCTCCTTCCATGTTCATTCGGTTAGACTTATCCAAAGCTTATGACAGAGTGGATTGGCACTTCCTTATCAAAGTTTTGAGGCAATTTGGTTTCTCTAAGGATTGGATGGATTGGATTATGGGATGTATCTCTTCAGTTTCCTACTTAGTTCTTATCAATGGCAGGCCTTCTCAGTCGTTCCCAGCTTCCAGAGGTATTAGGCAAGGTGACCCGCTATCCCCTTATTTATTCATCATTCTTGTTGAATGCTTGGGTAGGACTATAACCAAAAAGAGGGAAAACAAAACCCTTGAGGGAGTTACCATTGCTCATGGAGCTAGACCTATCTCTCATCTTCAATTTTTTGATGACTCTACTCTTTTAGGTAAAGCTATAGTTAAGGAAGCTTCTAATATTAAGCAAATCATTAGCTATTTTTCTAAGGCTACTGGGTAGTTGATCAATGAAGATAAATCTAAAGTTATTTTCTTTCACTGCTCTGCTAGACAGGAATCCATGGTCTTGGATAAATTAAGATATAATAAGACCTCCCTTCCGATCACTTATTTAGGTATTCCCATCAATATTCAAAGGCAGAAAAAATATATTGGAATTGGTTGTTGGACAAAGTCAAGAAGAAAATTGGAAAGTGGACCAACATGTGGCTTTCTTTTAGGGGTAGAATCACCTTGGTAAAATCAGTCCTTCAAGCTATTCCTATTTATGTTTCTTCCATGTTGAATATCCCAAAGGTTGTTCTTCGAGAACTAGATCAAATTAGTCATTGATTCCTTTGGAGTGGTACTAAGGAGAAAAGAAAATGGGCCTTGGTGAAATGGGACACTTTATGTCTTCCTAAGAATGAAGGGGGTTAGGATTCTGGTCTTCTATTAATAACAACAAAGCTTTAGCTGCTAAATTATATTGGAGGATGTTGCATAACCCCAATGCTCTTTGGGCCAATAATTTTCGTGCTAAATATCTGAGAACAAAGTCGTCGAAGACCTTGTTCGCTATCAACTTCCTACCAAAGGTTCTCCCATTTTAGCAGTTCTTAAGACTGGTGAGGATTTGATAAAGAAAAATTTATTTTGGATCATTCATAATGGTCAACAGGTAAATTTTTGGATAGATTCTTGGGATGGTCACAAGCCTTTGATAACTCAGTTTCCCGATTGGAGGCCTTGGATGGAGGAGCTTCACCGAGCTAACTGGATAAAGGTGGCTAATTATTATCGGTACCATACTGGTAATTCAAAGGTTGGTAGATATTGGATCCCTATTGAGGATTGGCCTATTCAAATCCCAGAAAGGCAAAGACAAGATATCCAAGGCATCCTTCATATGAGATCTCTCTCTTGGTCCCATGAAAAATATTGTTTTGGATGGAACAACACTACTAAGGGTGAGTATTCAGTTGCTCAAGGTTATTTGACCTTATGCCATAATAATCCCAACCAATATTCTGACATATTTTCTCAGTTGTGGGCTCAAAAGCTCTGGCCTAAGGTGAGGTTCTTTACTTGGCTTTTATTGCATCGTAGGGTGCTTACTGGTGAGCAACTTATGAAGCGTGGTTTTCATGGCCCTTTTAGATGTGAAATGTGTGGAGAGAATGTAGAAACTCTCAACCATATTTTTATTGAGTGTACTTTAGCCTCTGAGCTATGGAGGAGAATGGCCACTTTACTTGGCTTACAATGGTCCAATTTTTTTACTTTTGAACAACTTTGGAGGGATTGGCCTAAACAAGAGGGTGTTGATCACTTTATTAGGCAGTTAGTTTGGATGGGTTCTACCATTCTTCTTTGGAATATCTGGAATGAAAGGAACAACCAAATTTTTAATCAAGATAGGAAGGATATTCACTATATTTGGCAAAAGACCATAGCCAACTTAGTTGAATCAGTCCATCAACTCCTTAATCACCCCCAAAACTCCCACCAAATATGGGATCAAGTGATGCAAATATTGAAGATTAAATCTTCTAAGGGCAACCAACTTAAAGGGAATGTGAGTATTTGTAATATGGATAGGACAAGAAATTGGCAACCTCCTCCTAAGGATTTTGGAAAAGTCAATACTGATGGAGCCTCTAGAGGGAACCCTGGAAAAGCTAGTGCGGGAGGAATTGGTAGACTTTCAGATGGCTCCCTAGTTTTTACTTTTGCTGAGAATTTGGGTATTCTTTCCAATAACCTTGTTGAGGGGTATGGTATCCTCAGAGGCCTTCAAGAGGCTACTAAGGTTGGATGGGAAAAGGTGTTAGTTGAGTCTGACTCTCAACTCATGATTAATATTTTGAAGACTCCTTCTAAGAATCATAAGGTTGATTGGAGAATAAAAAGAATTATTGAGAAGATTCAATTAATCTAGATGGGATTTTTGAAAGTTGATTACAATCATGTGGTCAGAGATCAAAACAAGAGTGTTGATGCTTTAGCTAATTGGGCTTTGGACAAAGGTGATCTTACTTGTTATGGCCACCCTCCTAGATGGTGGGCTTCACAAATAAGGGAAGCTCTTCTTTCTATCATTTCTTTGGATGGCTCTAGTTTTGAAGGTACCTAGTTTCTTCTTGCTTTATTTTTGCTTCTCTTTGGTTCGGTCAGGGTATTTTAGTTCCCTAGCTCAAACTATTCTTTCTTTTGTTTCCTCTGTTGATTCTTGCCTTAAAAGTCTTTTGGTCTAGAAAGGTCATTGTTATGTTCAATTTTTATTTTTATTTTTTGTTTAGTTTTTTGAGGTGTGTGTGTTTTTTGTTTTGTTTTGTTTTTGTGTTCTTTGTGTTGTTTTTTGTTGTTCTTGTGTTTTTGTTGTTTTGTGTTTTTTGTGTTTTTTTTTATTGTTCTTGTGTTTTTGTTGTTCTTGTTCTTGTGTTTCTGTATGTTTGTGTTAATTCATGTTTTTGTGTGTGAGTGTTTTCTATGTTTTTTGTTTTTGTTTATATGTTGTTGGTTGTTTTTTTATTTTATTTTTATTTTTATATTTATTTTTATTTTTTAGGTTTTGGTTGTTTTTGTTTTTCATGTTTTTGTTGGTTATGTCTTTGTAGTGTTCTGTTGTTTTTGTCATGTTTGTGTTTTGTTTTGTTGTTCTTGTGTTTTTTCTATGTGGTTCGTGTTGTGGTTTTTTTTTTTATCTTATTGTGTGTGTGTTTGGTTGTGCTTTATCTTTTTGACACACTCAAGGAGCATGTTTTTTATTTTATTTTATTATTTTTATTTTTATTTATTTATTTATTTATTTTTAATCTTATTGTGTGTTTGTTTGCTCCTTGAGTATGTCAAAGGTGGTAGGCCAGGTTCGAGCCCTGGGCGATTTTGGTGGAATGGATACCCCTGCCTCCTTGGGTCTTACCCAAAAGTGGCATCCCTTCTGGGATGTTTTCCACAAAAAAAAATTACAAGATCTATGCAATGAAAATAAATGGACCAAATTATACAAGAATATGATAACTTGTTCAAGCCACCAACTAATGTATCACTTCATTATGAGGTAAAAATATTCCATTGACGTAGTTCATGTTTTTCCTTTAGTTAACACACCTAAATAATTAGTTTTTGAAAATTATGAAATCAAAAGGTAAATCTAAGAACTAATTTGGAAGGGGCATTATTGCATTGAATCTAAATAAATATAGAACATAGACACTTAGTATCAACTATAGAGCTTTGACTAAAATCACTATGAAGAACTACTATCCATTCCATGAGATAATGACCTGTTATACTAGCTCCATGGTGCACAGTATTTCATCAAAATTGATCTCAATATTGGCTTAGCATCAAATACCCATTAAGCTTGTTGATATGTGAATACTACATTTGAATCCAAGAGGGGTTTGTTTGAGTGGTTGATTATACCTTTTGGTTTGACCAATGCACCTATATCCTTCATGAGGATGATGGATGACATCATGCATCTTTATACTAACTCATTTGCAACATCTACTTAGATGATAGTTTCATCTATACTAAGACATGAGATAAGCATTTTGACATATATTTTAGACTCTTTGGAAATAGAAGTTTTTTGCTAATTTAGAAAAACGTTTATTTGGAATGATAAAATACAATAATAAGAGATTGTGTTGAAATTATAATATGATTCATGATCAAGGTCAACATTGTATGATATATTAGATGGGCCTAAGGACATTTCATTATACAATGTATGAATTTATTGTAATATTTTATTATATAAACCCTATAGGTTGTGGTTAATCTTGTTAAGGTTAATCCCACTTTATAACTTGTAATTAACCTTAAGGCCTATTATTATATTTACTTAAGTTAAACTTTATTATGTAATTGAGGTTTTGGTATTGGTATAAATGACCCCTTCCACTCCTAATTTGATTTTCAAAGCATTGTGAATGTAATTCACATATTGTATAGTGATTATTTATGGTGCATATGAGTGCCCCCAAATCTTTGTCTCTATTTTTTTCATTCTTTCTCTTTTTGTATAATATTTGAGTGGATGGATTGATTCTAATTATTTTTTGTAAAATATCATGAATTCCAACATGATATCAAGGTGGGTATGGAGCTGCCTCACTTGGCCAGACAAAAGCATTTTTTGGATCCTTTGGTCCTTCACTCAAATTCTAGAACATGAACAAAAAGAGATCTTTTATCTTTCTAATTTCTCAAGAATTATCCTTACTTTATTGTTTATTAAGCACATTTTTTGAATCAAAAATTCTATCTTGTCCTTCTTTGCCCTAGCCATGGCAAGATTAAGGAATGGTGAGAAAATGAATTCAAATTTTTATCTTTTGGCACCATTTGCCCATCATGCATGGGCCTATGCATGCATGTAAGCATTTTTTATGCTTTAGCTTCGCTCATTGGTGTTCTCAAGGAAACACTTATTCTTTACACCCATGTCAAAGTTATGGAAATATGGTTATATTATTGGGTGTTAGGACTTTAGGGCATCTCTTATTCAAATATGCATGCATCCATTTTTAAGCCTGTCTTGATGGAAATATAGAGATAAATAATATTTATCTTTTTTATTTCTAATGATACATGTGATGTAGTAGTGTGCACAAGAATACTTATAGTGAGAAGGGGGAGGTCTTATGTTCAAATATTTATGGTAACTTCTTTTCATAGAAGATGACCTTGTCTGCATTATTAATGGGATTGCAAGTAATATTGTACCAACAGGCGCATGCAGATAATTGGATATGCAAAGCATCTTAGAGGCTATAAGTCATGGGGTCAAATCTCAACCCTTTCATTTTTCACCTACTAAGATTTAGGGTTAGAGTCGTTATCAACATGGTGGATTTAGCACATAAAGTGATGCCTTGGTGCCTTGGTTAGGCCAAGGGTCTTAGGCAGATAGTGCTTGAATTTAAAATTGTGTGGAAGCATAAATTGATACTTTTGAATTCAGGAAGAATTTGGTCTGACTAGGCAACTAGTGTGGCACTATTGTATGTCATTAAACTCCATTTTTACACTATTTAAATACGCTTCTCCAATAAAAAATAAGTTTTGTAGTAATATGGGTTTAAACAAGTTAATATAAAGAGCAATAATTGGAAGTGGTAGAACCCTGAAGGTTCTAGCACAATTTTAATAAAGAAATAATTAAAATAACATCTAAATTAAAAGAATCACTTTTATAAAGAATCATTGTTTCATTGGTAGGAAGGTCCCTCCAATGCATTCAATAAACAATTATATATTCTTCTTCATGGATGATTTGATATGGATTCCTCTCATATCATATATATAGACTTTTTCAATCATGACTTTTCAACCATGACTTTTCAATAATAATGAAATATATAATTAAAGTAATAAATAATAATTAATTGGTGCTTTTTCACGGTCAAAACTATGAGAAAGAGCAAGAAAGGAAAAGCGTCGCAATATCGCGACACGTTGAACTTTCATGACTCGAAGCAGTCTTGTCGCGATTTCACGACAAAAAAAGGCAATAGCGACCACGGACCAAAACTGTTGCGATATCGCGACGTGTCGCCGTATCGCGGTCAAAGTAGAGCAAGAGAGGTTTTGACCAAAAATTGTCGCGATATCGTGACTTGTCACGTTATCGCGCCCAAAAAAAGCAGTGAAGAGCATAGAAGGAAATTGTCACGATATCGCGACGTGTCGCCGTATCGCAGTCAAAGTAGAGCAGGAGAGGTGTTGACCGAAAAATGTCGTGATATCGCGACATGTCGCGTTATCGCACCCAAAAGAAGCAATGAAGAGCTTAGAGGAAAATTGTCGCGATATCGCAGCTTGTCGCATTTTCGCGACTTGTTGCGGTTTCACGGTGCTCAATGCTAGAAAAAGTTAAGTATGGAAAGTTGTCGCGGTTTCGCGACCGACAGCGACAGAGCGGAGCGCCCAGCAAGAATGTCACGATTTCACGACGTGGAGGCGGCAATGAAGTAGAAGGCTGAAAGATGTCGCAAAATCGTGACATGTCGCATTTTCGCGACTTGTCGCAAAATCGTGGAGATGATGAAAATGAAGCAGAAGGCAGAAAGATGTCCCGATTTCATGACATGTTGCATTTTTGTGACTTGTCGCGAAATCGTGAAGATGCTGGGAATTGTAGCTGAAGGCAAAAAGATGTCGCAAATTCGTGACATGTCACTTTTAAGCGACTAGTCGCAAAATCACAGAGATGCAGGATGATGTTTGCAGTAGGTAGATAGATGTCACGAATTCGTGACATGTCGCATTTTCATGAATTGTCACGAATTCGCAGAGATGCATGATGTCGATGCAGCAGGCAGATTGATGTTGCGAATTCGTGACATGTCACTTTTTCGCGACTTGTCATGAAATCATGGAGGGGCATGCAGGCAAAGCAAAAGGCAGAAAGATGTCGTGAAATCATGACATGTCGCATTTTTGCGACTTGGCGCATTTTCGTGACTTGTCGCGAAATCGCGATGATGCATGAAGACGAAGCAGAAGGCTGTTTTTTGTCGCAATTTCGTGACATGTCGCATTTTTGCGACTTGTCATAAAATCGCAGAGATGCTGGCAAAGGAAGCTGTTGGCTGTATGATGTAGTGAAATCGCAACATGTCGCATTTTCGTGACTCGTCGCAAAATCGCGGTGATGTTGGAAAACGAAGCATAAGGCAGTTAGATGTCGTGATTTCGTGACATGTCTCATTTTCATGACTTGTCACGAAATCATGGAGGTGAGGGTAGATGAAAGCAGAAGGCTGAAAGATGTCATAATTTCGTGACATATCTCATTTGCGCGACTTGTTGCGAATCCGCGAAGGTGCGTGAAGCTATAACAGAAGGGGGCTTCAGATGGGTACTAGTAGCGTAGGACAGTCTGTCCCTATTGAGTTTTTGATCCATAACAGCTCTATGCTAATTATTGTAAAAGGTTTTGGGTCAACCTAGAAAACCCGTTTGCAATGAATTTGATCCTTAATTACCAAAAAATAAATAAATAATAATTAATTAGTAATGTTAGGATGTGGGATCCTAACATGCCACCATTCTTAAAAAAATATTTATCCTCAAATATCAAAATAAGGAGCTTTGTTACTTGTTTTCCAAGTTGAATTTGTGTAATTTCTTGTACTATCTTAATGTCACTTTTTCGAAGGCAGGGATATCTTGAAGGTTGGAGTGTTGGTGGGGGGTTTCCAGGAAAAATAGTAGAATATTTCTTAGAAGAATCATGATGATGATGGGAGGGAAACCCTTGGGGTCCCTCAAACACTTTAGAATGATGCATCAAAAGTGGTGGTAACACTTTCAAATCCTTTTGTGGTTCCTTGGTAGAGCCAACGGAGAAGGAGTGTGTAGTCACTCTACATTGGTTTCGAATAGGTTTGGTCATGTGGTGATAACTCACTATTGGTGAGGAAGGTGTGTGTAGGTCTTGTAAAGTGTATGTATGACCAAAATTGATCACTTCGGGTATGTCTACCTCATCCTTGCTTGGTGCATCAATCACTTCCAACATATCAACCCTATTACTATCATTGGTGGGAGGTATTTCGGGTATTTCCTGCTCATTGTCCTTGTTTTCCACATATTTTTCTCTTTCTTATCTTTCATTGATTCCTCATATTTCTTACCTTCCTCATTTTTGCCATATTTAGTGCTATCTTCAGGTGTATCCGTCACTATGTCTACCTCAAACGCATTTTCATTGTTGGGAGAACTACAAGGAATAGTTTCATCTAAAATATATAGTGCAGGTGTAATACATCTAAAATTTCATCTAAAATATATAGTGCAGGTGTAATTCATCTAAAATTTCTCATCGTAATAAAAACAAAGGTCCTTTTCTTGTTGTGACTTCATTTTTGTGGGGTTAATATGTTTAATGGGTAATATTTGGGTAAGTTTTTGGGTTGTGTAAGTATTTTGTGATTCCCATATAGGTGGTTTTGTAATTTGGTCCTTCGATCTTATTCCAAGTTGAGCATTTAATTTAATTTTAGCTAATAGGGCCAATCCAATGGTCTGCATCATGGTATAGGGTTTGAACTTTGTCACCTCTATTTTAATTTCTTCTTTCAATCCTTTGATGAAGCAATATATGAGAAATGCTTCACCCCACCCTGTGTTGTGTTTGGTGATATCCTTAAATCGAATTTCATACTCACGCACGATAGTGTTTTGACGAATATCTTTGAGCAATTCCCACATGGTTGGGTCCCACATGGATCTGATACCAAATGGTAGAACTCTGAAGGTTCTAGCACAATTTTAATAAAGAAATAATTAAAATAGCATCTAAATTAAAAGAATCACTTTTATAAAGAATCATTGTTTCACTAGTAGGAAGGTCCCTCCAATGCATTCAATAAACAATTATATATTCTTATTCATGGATGATTTGATATGGATTCCTCTCATATCATATATATAGACTTTTTCAATCATGACCTTTCAATCATGACTTTTCAATCATGACTCTTCAATCATGACTTTTCAACCATGACTTTTCAATAATAATGAAATATATAATTAAATTAATAAATAATAATTAATAAGTAATGTTAGGATGTGGGATCCTAACATGAAGACACCATAAAATAATAGATTATCAAGTGGTAACAGATAATTGAATCTTCCTTTTCTAAGGTTTAGATCTTTAATTTTTAATTTTTTTGGGAGCTATTAGGGTAAAACTTTTAGAGGCCATAACTTTTGCATATGGAAGCTTTTTGAGCCCTTTATTTTAAATTGCACAAGTTTTTGAGCTCTATCCATTGGTGACATGGACCTATTCTAGGGTTTGGGGTTGATTTATGTGGAATAGTCATCAAGCCCTATTACCCTATTTTGAAAGGGAAAATGCACTTTTTTCTATGCAATCATGATATTTGGCCTTGTTTTTTTGGAGATATAGATGGATTTGTGGTAGTTTCAACATATCTTGAGTCTTTTGAAGGCTTGTAGGAAAAATATTCAGGATGTGCTTTAGTCAATTCATCTTCCTTCTTTGGTCCAATGAATTAGCAATCTTTCATGATCTAATTTTTCTTCTAATTTTTCTAGGAACTCTTGAAAGTTTGTTACAACTCTTCTTTTAAACAAGTTTATGCAAAGGCTCTTTTGGTGACTAAAATTAGGTGGCCCAAGAACAAGAGGAAGTCTTCAAATGGGGTGTTAGATGGTGTAAGTAGAAAAATTATGCCTTCAAGATATACCTTATGCGACTATGGAATATTGAAGGAGATTATTCTTAAAGGAGGTGATCTTGACTTCTCTTCTTTAGTTCAAGTCTTAGAAGAAGTATTTTTTGGATGTGTGCAAGAGTGTCTAATAGTGGTAGTGGTGACTATGGTACAACCTAAAGAGACTCTTGTGTAGGAAATATTTTCATAGCAGCAAGTGAATTAAATTAGGTGACTAAGAGAAAGAGAAAGTATTCAAATAGGGAGATGAATGTTTTAAGTGGAAAAGTTCTGCCTTCAAGACATAATGTATGTGTCTATGGAAGATTCAAGGAGTTTATTCTTAAACAAGGTGGTGATCTTGACTTCTCTTCTTCATTTGAAGTCCTAGAGGAAGTGTTTTTTGGATGTGTGTAAGAGTGTATAATGTCTAATAGTGGTAGCAGTGACTACAATCTAGCCTAAGGAGACTCTTATGTCGGAAACATTTTTGTAACAACAAATTTTAGATGATGGGGGGTCTAAATAACTACACCTAAAAATGTAGAGGCCCACTAGAGAATTCATCATGGGGGAGATATTATTGTTAATAATATCTTATCTTCTTAACCCCTCAGTTCAAATTTTGGAGGGTGTTGATATTAAAATTTGATTCATTTGCAAGGTTGGCATTGTATGATGTATTGGATAGGACCAAGTGCATTTCATCATACAATGTATTAATTTATTATAATATTTTATTATGTAAACCTTATAGGTCACAGTTAACCTTGTTATGGTCAAATTAATTTTAAAACCTATAATTAACCTTAAGCCCTCTTGTGATATCACCTTAAGTTATAATTTATTATCTAACTGGGGTTTTGATATTAGTATAATTATCCCCTTCCACTCCTTATTTTATTATTATGGTGGTATGAATGTAATCTATGGATTGTATAGTGATTATTAACAATAATATCTCTCTCTTTCTCTCTCTAACTCTTCCTTTATTTTATCCTTTTATGATTTTTGTATAAGAATTCAGTGGATGGATTAAATTTGTTTGTTTTTGAAAAATATTGTGAATTCCAACATATTTGCCTACTTTGATAGAGTTGTACAGATTTTAGATCTTTCTTAATTCTTTCTAACATTTGTATTGAGGTTCCCATGCATTGCTTGGCTATTATACCAAGTGACCAAAAGTGGTGTCAAATCCAAGTTCTATTAGGAAGATATGTAAGAGAGAGCATTTAAGAAGCTAAAAGACTAAGTTTAGCTCGTGTACTCACCTTGATTTATCTATGACATCTTTTTGAGATTATGATACATGCATCAATGTCTACATTGGGAGTTGTTCACACAACATGGGCATCCAACTACCTATTGTACTAATAAATTTAATGAAGTAGCTAAAAAACACCCCGATATGACGAAGTGTTTTATGTCATTGCCTAAGCATATAAGTAGTGGAAACAATATATCATGGGACGTTAGGAAAAAATCATCCACACAAGTTATAAAAGTCTTGAGTTCATTCAGAATTAAAGTAGACTAAGAAATAGAAAACCTTAGAAGTGAACCATATACTTAAAATAATTTTATTTGAATTCAAGTATAAGAAAGAGAATGCAAATTTGGTAGTAAAATATTATAGGCACCACCAATTATCATACTCACCACCATTGTTGATTTCTAGAGGCATAAGATTTCTATTTACTTCATATTATATGAAGATAATTTTAAGTTTATACATACACGTCGAGCTTTTTGTGGGGTAAGCATATTCCTAACTTTTATTTTTAAGATATCCTCCTAACTTTTGTGTACTATCTAGTGAATGTTGAAAGATGGTTTTAGAAGGACACTTTAGTAGAATAACAAGTCACTTTGGGATTGTAAAGACATTTGTAGTTCTCTAAAGGTAGTTTTATTAGCCCAAGATGAGGAATGATGTCAAGAGGTACATTGAGTCATGCATTACCAAATTGACCAACAAGAAACAAGGACTATGTACAACATTGCTAATGCCAACCAAGAATTTGGAAACCAAAACTACAGATTTCCTCTTAGGTTTACCCACATCTAAGCATGGTAATAATTGCATCTTTGTAGCAATTGATGATTTAAAAAATAGATATTATGATCCCTTGTAAATAATTCAATTCAATTGAGGAGATTGTTAAACTCTATTTGAGTCATGTATGGATCAAATTTTATTTTCTAAAGTCCGTCAATTTAAAGAGTGATAGCAAATTTGTAAATATATGTTGGTCCATCATGTGAAACATGATAAACATGAAGTTGACCATGTCCATGACCTTCCATCCTTAGACTAATAGTCAAAACAATGCAATAAACCAATTAATTATACTTAAAAGAAAAGAATTTTTACTCATAAATATTATGAAAAACATGTTCCAGACCCTCTTGCAAATATGGTTGCTTCCCATGGGTATTTTGCTCTTGTTGGGAAATTTGTTGGGGTTTGTCCAAATCTGGATGCTATTTGAAAGTGGGCTCAGTTAAAATGGCATCCTAAGGGTTCTTTGGAGATTGTTGCGTTACCTAAGGGTTTTTTCCTAGTTAGGCTGAGTGGTTTGGAGGATCGTGATATGATTCTTCAAGGTGGTCCATGGTTCTTTGGGCGTAGTGGTTTGGAGGATCGTGATATGATTCTTCAACCCTAATTCCCAATGCATTGACCAAGCTCTTGTGTGGGTTCACCTTCTTGGCCTTCCCTTATATATTTAGCATGAGGAGATCCTAGCAAAAATTGTAAGTGGAATACGAGAGATGGTGGCAATAGATTTCATTACCATTTCTAGATCTAGGTTTTTGTATGCTAGATTTTGTGTTAATGTTATGCTTGATAAGGATCTTCCGAAGTCAATTGAAATCGAGTCTAATTTTGGGGTTTGGACCCAACCTTTGGAATATGAGAACATAGTTGGGAAATGCTCGATATGCAAGAATTTTGGTCATCCCAACTTCACTTGCACTCTATTTCAAGAAGTTGATAAAGGAAAAAAGGCTTGGGAAAGGAAGCAAACCCAAAATCCAAGTTTTTTGGCATCTGAATCAGGGGTAGATAGAAAGGGGGTTCATGGTACTCCTAAGGAGTTTGTTCCTATAGAAAGGTTGGTTGTCGATGAAGTTTAAGGCCTTGTGATAGATGAATTTGATGGAAAGTGCTTAGAGAAAAAATAAGATTACTCTAAAGTTGTTAGGATTTTTCCAAAATTTAGTGGGTATTCCAAGGGTGCAGAGGTGAATACAAATAAATTTGTTGTATTAGGAGAGTTACTACAGTTTGGTCTTGAGGATGGGTTGGATGCTATTCTAGATAAATAAGTGGAGATTCTAGATCATCAAGGGGATCAACTGCCTTCCACTCAAGCTCCTGTTGAGATGTTTTCAGGAGCAGTTGCCCCTGTTTTCTATAATAAGAGGGTTGATACCCCTCTTGATAAGGAAAAATATGAAGTTATCATGAAATATTTTTGGGATGTAGAAGAAGGATATATTTCTACAAATGCTTTGGACAGAGAATCAGAGGAGGTCTTGTCTTCCTCGGAGGAATATGGCTTTCAAGAAGTTCTAAACAAGAAAAAGATGAAACTAAATAATATAGCTCAACAACAACAACTTCTTCCTCAATCAGTAGAAGCAAGCAAGAAGGGAATAACGGTATCTATGCGACCCATCAAAAATACTCAAAAAACAATGAATATAAGTAGTGGGAAAGGGCCAGGAAGACCAAAAAAATCTGAGGTGCTCTTAAATAAAATAGCTCAATATGTAGATAATGGCTCCTAGCCTACATTACCTTTGAGCGAAGGGAAGGCCCTGTAATATTTGAAGTAATAAAGATTATCTCATGGAATATTCGGGGTCTACATACCCCGACTAAACAAAGAGTGCTCAAAAATTTTAGAAAAATTTTAAGCCTAATATTCTTTTCTTACAATAAACTAAGATGGGTGATGAGGATTTTGATAGATTACAAAGTTTTGTTTGTGTATCGTTCCAAATTTTTCACACCCTTACCTTCAGGCTATAGGATCCGTGCCCGAAGGGGGATGTGAAAAGGATGGGACAATACCTCGGACTGAGAGGCCTTTGGAAGGTCCCGCCTCTCGGGGGAGGTGTATTAAGGTGATTTTTCGATGGATGGTGGGTTCACCAGGAAACTTTTGAATGGCAGTTTCCACGCCTAGGTTGGGAATGTGTTTGATGTGTTCAATTTTATCTTTAATCATCCAAAGCCTAGGTTTGGCCAAATGAATCTAAGTTGTTCTATATGAAATGCAGATTTAAATGAATACAGAAAGCAGAATTAACAGAAAACACAGAGAATAAATTAAGTGAAGAAATCCATACCTAGTTTCGGATGTCTGATGGAGGTTCTGATTTTTGAAGCAGTCAAGATCGTCTAGAATTTGACAGGATCGTCTCCTATCTGACAGGATCGTCTGAGATCTGACGAATTCGTCAGAGACCTGCAAACAGAGAAATAGATACAAAATACCAGAAATGCAACTATTCTGATGAAGGAAAATGATGTACAATAATAATAAGGATGTTAATAAGATAATCCCGAATAGAAATGCAAGTAAATTATGACACTTTAATAGCTAATCATGATTTTATTATGCAATTAAACTACATGGGTGAACTCCAAGATGCAGGATAACAGGAAATAATAATAAAACTGACTAAATGCAGAATAAAATAGCAGCAAAGTATAGGAAAAGCGCAAACTCTGGGCACTGATTGCCCCCAATGCAGATCGCAGTCAAAATCGTCTCGAATTGGTACGAAATCATCTCGAATTGGACAGGATCGTCTGCGATGATCTGAGCTTGCTCCAGCTGAAGAATAACAAAGTTCCTGCAAGAAAACTTGGAAAGCACAAATGCAGATGGTAATCCAGGGTATTCTAATGCACGTAAAGGTCAAGTTACAGGAAAATTCAGCCAGGGGAATGTCAAGGGGGGTCCTAAGGTTTAAATAGGCTTAGGAGGGAGGTTAGGAGGTTGGAGATCATCCTAATTTGGAAGATCTCCAATGGGGGAGGTCTCTAGCGGCGCAGACACGCTTCTGCCCAACTTAGAGACGCCGTTGAAACAGAAGCTAATTATGAAAAATCAGTTTTGGGACGAAATCGTCTGGACGTCCTAGTCCAGACGAAATCGTCCGATCTGAGGCGATATCGTCTGATCGACGATGATATCGTCCAACGGTCACAACAAATCCTAAAAATGGCACGAAAAATGAGGAAACGGGTAGCAAGCGGTTTTGGAGCGGTTTTGGGGTTGAAAATTTAAATTTGAATTATTACTAAGGTAATTTTAATTATTGCTAAGTTTTACTGTGCCAATTTTAGGGTGCTACATTTTGCCCCCTCTTTAGCGAATTTTTCGAAGAAAATGCGTTAAAGATGAGTTCTTCTCGATCTACGAGAAAGCAAAAATTATTCCCATTTTTAGGCGACGATTCTTGGTCGAATCGTACGACAGACTTACTATGGTGCCCCCTCCGTGTTTTTACCCAAATCGAACGTTTGAGGTAAAAACGCGGAAAAGCTAAATTTTAAAAATGTTTTTAATTGTTTTTGAATAAAATTAAGAAAAATAGGGTAAAACCCTAATTCATTTTTATTGTTCATTTTTACTGGTTTTTAGAGCTCTGGAGACAAGATGGTTGAGACAGCGCACAGATCAACAGAGGTCCGACGCGGGCTACGGGTAAGGGTCTAAACTTAGTTTAGAGTGCTTTAATTTAGAATTTCATGCTTTTTAGATTAATTTTGATTGATTTTTGAGCATCGCGGCCATTTTTGGGCCGTCGACGTCGTCGAGACGAAATCGTCTCGATTTCGTCAAAATCGTCTCGATATCGCCGATTTCGTCCAAGGGCGAAATCGACGATAGGGGGACGATTTCGTCCAATAAGGGACGATTCCCTCATGCGAAATCGAAGACGAATTTGCTCAAATTTGGGACGATATCGTCCAATAGTGGACGATATCATCATTTGTGTGAAAGTGAACTTATTTTACTTGCATTTTTTGATTAATGATTTATTAATGATTGTTATTGATGATTTTGTTGTTTATGTTGCGGAGAGGATTACTAAAGAGCCGAGAATGGAAATACGATGGACTGAGGGATGACTTGGCCACTCTATCTCAGGCAGAGCGAGATCAGTTGGCATAGGTCGGCTTACAGCACGTGGCAGACATGCCACAAGTGTCTACAGACATGGGGCTATTGACAGCCCTAGCAGAGAGGTGGTATCCGGGTTCTTCTTTTTTTCGGTTACCGACAGGGGAGATGACTCCCACACTGGAGGATGTATGGAGGATTTTGAGGATCCCCATACAAGGACGACTAATCACTCCCATGGCCAATCAGGGCCATGCGATGATGCGACTATGCGGAGACCCGAGCTTCACCCTAGAGAAGGGCGGAGTGAACATCGAGTCGCTATGCCAGATGCCTGGGGCATCTAGGCTGACACGAGTTTTGGCTGGGGTGGTAGGTGGTCTGCTACTATGCCATCGAGTGGATGCGAGGCTACCATGGTTTCTGACAGATGTGGTCTGCGACATGAGAGACCACGGATACAGGTTTGCTTGGGGGAGCTTTGTTCTATGCCGATTGTATAGGATCCTACATGGGGTCGTATACAAAGGCGGCCGATGTCTAGTCATGACATCGCTACTACAGGTTTGGTGCTGGGAGCACATCGCGGTGCGAAGGCCGATAGGGCTCCCACTGACAGGGATTGATGGGGAGAGGCCCCAAGTTTTCTACTGGTGGCTCCGGAGAGGGTCACAACGGTGGATAGATCTGCCAGTGTCCCGGAGACTACTTGATGACCTTGTCTCCGACCAGATCACCTGGAGGCCTTGGAGAGATCATCCAGGGGTGGGCCGAGGATGGACAAGAGCTGGCTCACGTCAGGCGAGTCTGTTGGTTGAGGATGGAGAGGGGAGAGGTGGAGCTCCACCGGTACGACCGAGTTTTGAGGCAGTTCGGTCTACAACAGGGGATCCCATCTCTCAGAGACTACGAGTTTTCTCGGACTGTCCGGGATAACACTACAGTTAGCGGGGCTCCAGATATGCAGCGCTTCTGGAGTCAGGACGCGGGATGATGCCCCCATCTAGCCAGTGGATGGGGATGATGCAGGGGTTGCAGATGGCTACGATGCCTGGTACGTAGGCATCCGCCCTCCTCGGATGACGAGGGCTCAGGGTCTGATTCACGTAGTTGTGCGTCGGATGGGGAGGCGGCGCCAAGCGGCCATTGAGGCAGCACAGGGTCACAGCGAGGGAGAGCAGAGGAGGCCACAGGCTCAGCAGAGGCCACGACAGTGAGGAGAGGAGGGAGGAGAGACCCCCTTCTCCATAGAGAGAGAGGCCACCATCGCCCGATAAGGGCAAGGGTGTGGACACAGGAGAGAGTAGTGAGATGGCTACTCTCCAGGCGAGACTGTCCATCTCCAGGCATAGGTGCAGACTTTACAGGATGAGGCTACACGTCATCGAGCGGAGGCTACACAGCTCAAAGATGAGGTTGCACGCCTCAGAGCACGGAGCGGGAGGAGCGAGCACTCAGGAGCTGGCACAGTCGATTACTCAGACCGTGTTTTATCAGGGTATCTACTTCCAGCTGGTGCCAGAGGGTACAACTGCCAGCCGACATTGCAGATCCGATCAAGGTTGGATCGTCGAGGACTTCATCCCGATCGACGACTAGGACTCGTAGTACCACACATATTGCGATGGGGCCACCTCGTCCACCTCGGGGCGGGGAGGAGATGAGGTTGAGAGCTCGAGGGGTTCTCGAGGCTAGGCTACTGCACTGCATAGACTGGATATATGATTGAGAGGATTGAGTATGCCAAGATGTAGATTGTGGCATACCAATCTAGTTTTGATATGATGTACATATATTGTTGAGATATATATATATATATATATATATATATATATATATATATATATATATATATATATATATGATATTTTTGATCATATGACTTGTCTTATGTGTTTGTATGATGCTTTAATGTTTTTGATGTGATTGATTTGATGATTCATGTAATTATGTCGTTTGGAAATATTATGGTTTGAATGTCATGCTTTTAAGATTTAAATGAAATAATCTGATGTAAACAAATTGGTTGTTGTGATGATAATTTGATAAAAAATAAAAGGGACTTCTAACAATAATTTCAAAGGACATTGTCGCTGTTATAGACCATTTCATGGAGTCACCGCTCACTCGGTCGTCAAGCTAATCCCAGTATAGAAATATTGTTAAAAAGTAAAAGAGTGCTTAAGAGACTGTCTTAAGACTTTGTTGTGATGATGCAAATGATGATGATGATGGTGATTTGTTTTCAGACTTTTCATAAAAATAGTATGCATGAAATATTTTAAAATGATTTTTGCTAGGCATAAATTCCTAAGTGTGATAAAAGTTTGAACAATTCCTTAGAAATTATACCATGGTTGCAAAAACTGAATTTGAACATAATGACATGAAATAGAATAAGTGTTCGTTTGTTTGTAAAGCATAATTGTGTAACATAATGATTTAAGTCATATGTTTTTATGATTTGAAATAAATGGGAAAATAAAATTAAAACAATGGTTTGCGCTAGGCATAGAATATTTAGGTATAGACTTATACCATCATCGCGAAATCCAAAGAAGAAAATAATAGTTTTATTGCATGGTTGATTTTTAATTTTTGAAAATAAACAGAAAATATGAAGATGAGGACTTGCGCTAGGCATAAAATTCCAATTGTGGTTTTGGAATTATACCATCGTCGCGAAAGTCAAAAGTTATATATAACTGTAACTTTATTGCATGTTTTTGAAAATGATTTTGATTTTTTTTGGGTAATGCATGTGGTTGTCTTTATACTAAACAATTGTTCTCAGAGAAGAAAATGAAATTATTCCGGACAATTTGCAAAAATATTTCAAGGTATCTTAAAGACAAAAGTTAGATTTATAAGGAATCCCATGTGCGTATGTGAGTTCATTTTCGATCTTGATTTATCATAATGATACACAAAATCTCTCAAATACAAATGTGTGTGCGATTGTAGTATTCATTTACCAGGTTTGAGCAAGATACTATGATACAAGTGATTTGAATTAACCAAATAAGTGTTCATTAACCATGATTTAGATGCATATAACCATACCGGACTACTATGTAAGTCGGGTTATCAAGAGCTAGCTAATCCATAAGCGAGACATAGGTCTATACAAAAGAAGGTCGTTCTAATGCTAATGGGAGACATATCGCCACGCTAGGAGTTACCCAAGGCCAAGCGGGTTGGGCACAAACCACCTGTTATGGGGCTTACCTCACAGTTTTCGAATAATTGAGAATTCCAGGGATTCAAGCTCATCAACCCTTCTTTTCTTTTCAAGGGGTAGGGAAAGGGATTTTATTGCATTTGCTTTTGCTCATTTTTCTTTCTTTCTTTCTTTCTTTATTTTTTTGTATATTTTTGTCTTTTTCGTATCTTTTGCTTTGATATTTGAGATAATGCTGAAATAACCTTTTTTTCTTTTTCTTTTTCTTGAACTTTTCTTTTTCTTTTGCTTCCTATTCTAGGGATACTTGCTCGGATTAGCTGTAGAGCAAGGGATTTTTATTCGGGTAGGGGTGAGCTTGTCCTTTTGTCAATTCTCAAAGATTCTAGACCATGTGCATGATAGGATAGCAGGGGAAACTTTTCGCTCAAGAAACCACTTCTACTATGTAGCATAGCATGGACATTACAAATATAATCATTTTATTGTGAAAAAGATATGCTTGGTTTAAGTAAATAACAAGATCAATTCTCTATGCTCAAACTTTATTTAATTGAATTTTGTGGACTTTGATATAAGAGAGATTAGTAATCATGCCAAATAAATCAAGATATTTATTCATGTGAATGTGAAAGTGCGGGATTCCAAATAAATGCTAATTTATCCAAAGTAACTGAAAATATAACTGCAATATGTCACAATTTGAGAAGTACAAAAATAAAAGATGTTTTTGAAGATTTTGATGATTTTGAATGTTTTTTAGATTTTTAAGTTTATAAATTGAAAGAAATACAAGATAGTGGTTTTTGAAAATATTTTAAACAAATATATACAATGATGAAATGACCAATTTTTATGCATAGTAACGTTTAAGATGCATAATATTCATGGGTTCTTTAAGTTCTTTACCATCTAAGGTAGATAATTTGTATGCTCCCGATTCAAATTTAGCAGTGATAATATATGGTCCAAGCCAGTTGGGCTCAAATTTACCTTTAAGGTCTTTAGTTGCATTAGTATTTTTTTGATTTTCTTTTAAAACAAGATCGCCGACCTCAAAGGATCGATGACGAACTTTCTTAGCATATGATCTTTTAAGCTTGTTTTGGTAGGCACGAAGATGCTCCAAAGCATTGATGCGCTTTTCATCAAGGAGTTCCAGCTGATTGAGTCTGCCATCTCGATATTCATCTCCTACTTCGGTATCTTGAAGTAGTAGAGCCAAAGAAGGAACTTCTAATTCAAAGGGAAAAACGGCTTCAGCGCCATAAACCAAAACAAAAGGTGAAGTACCAGTGGGAGTACGAACACTAGTTCGATAGGCCCACAAAGCAGGATATAATTGAATGTGCCAGTCGCGGCCAGATTTATTGACCAATATTTTAAGGATTTTGATTAATGTTTTATTAGATGCTTCTGCTTGGCCATTACCCTGAGGATAATAGGGAGTGGACCAACGATGTTGAATCTTATATTTTTGACATAGTTTCTTAACATCTTTATTTTTAAAACAAGTTCCATTGTTTGAGATGAGATTTGCAGGAATTTCGAACCTACAAATGATTTGATTAAAAATAAATTTAGAGACTTGTGTTCCAGTGCAGGAAGCTAAAGGCATAGCTTCAACCCACTTCGTGAAATACTCGGTGGCGGTTATGATGAATTTGTGTCCATCGGATGACACGAGATTGATTTTGCCAATAATGTCTAAGCCCCATTTTGAAAAGGGCCAAGGAGATGAAATAGCCTGCAGGTCTTGTGCGGGGGCATGGACAAGGTCAGCATGTTTCTGGCACTTGTCGCAATGGCGCACATAATCATGTGCATCATTCTCCATGGTAGGCCAAAAGTATCCTATCCTAAGGAGCTTTTTAGCAATGACACTACCACTGAAGTGTCCTCCACAAGATCCATCGTGGGCTTCACTCAAAGCTGATCTGGATTCTTCTAAATTCAAACATCTCAATAGGATACCTTCAAAAGATCTCCTATATAAAGTATTGCCAATTATTACAAATCGACTTGCTCGTCTACGTAATAACCGATGCTGGTTTCTATTGGAATTGGCAGGGAAAGTCCCATTGTGAAGAAAATCAAATATATCTGTATACCAAGGTTCAGGAGTAGTTTCATTGATTAGAAACACATCCAAAGGTTCTAAGCATGACTTATTTGAAGCGGGTTCCTGGAGTCGACGAATAATGATGGTGGCATATTCGTCATCTAACTCCAAGGGCGAGAAGAGATGCAGCTGCGGCCATAGCGTCGACCGCACGGTTGCTAGTTCGAGGAATAGCTTCCAAGGTAACTTGATCAAATAGAGATATTAATTGTAAAACATATGCTTTATATGGATGCAATTTATCATCTCTAGTCTGATAAACTTCATTAATTTGGTTTATAACAAGTTGAGAATCACCAAAAACTAGCAGATGTTTAATTTTTAGCGCCAAGGCGGCTCGTAATCCAAGGATTAGAGCTTCATATTCAGCAGTATTATTGGTGCAAGCAAATGTTAATTTAAAGGACAAAGGTATAATGTGTTTTTGTGGAGATATTAAAATAATACCTGCACCAACCCCACTCATGCATCGGGCTCCATCAAAGTATAAGGACCATTGTTCAACATGGTCTGCCTCTAATTGAAGGCATTCATCAGGAAACTCAATGATGAGGGGATGGGTAGACTCTAAGGGTGCAACAGCTAATTGATCTGCTATGATTTGACCCTTAACAGACTTTTGTCCTATAAACGCGAGTTCAAACTCGCTTAGAGCAAGAACCCACTTAGCTGTGCGACCCGATAAATAAGGTCGACTCATGAGATACCGCAAGGGATCATATTTAGCAATGACATAAGTTTTATGACTGAGCATATAATGGCATAATTTTTGCGTAGAAAATATGATTGCTAGACATAGTTTTTCTAATGTTGTGTAGCGGGTTTCATAACTAATTAAAGTTTGGCTAATATAATAATTAGCACGTTCTCTTTTCTCATCATCAAGTTGAGCTAACATAGCTCCTAAAGCAAAATCTGAAGCTGAAATATACAGGATAAATGGGCGATCAAGTCTAGGCGGTGAAAGCACAGGTGGGTTAAGGAGGTATTGTTTGAGAAGTTCAAAAGCTTCCTTACACTCGTCGTCCCAATTAAAGGGGACGTCCTTCTTAAGGAGCTTAAGAAAGGGACCGGTTTTGTCCGCCAGCTTATCGATGAAGCGACGGATAGCTTGAAGCTTACCTTGTAAACTTCGTAACTCAGATATATTGGTAGGTGCGGGCATATCAGTGATAGCCGCAATCTTGAGAGGGTCAATTTCAATGCCACGTAAAGAAACTATAACCCCTAAGAGTTTACCGGACTTAACTCCGAATATGCATTTAGCAGGATTTAGTCGGATAAGATATTCCCTTAACCGATTAAAAACTTTTCTCAAATCATCTAAATGATCATCTTCATTAATAGAGCGAGCTATAATATCATCTACATAATCATGTAGGATATCATGCATCATGTCATGAAAAATATAAGTCATAGCTCGTTGATAGGTTGCACCTGCATTCTTTAAGCCAAATGGCATCACTTTCCAACAAAAGGTACCCCAGGGGGTAATAAAGGTTGTTTTAGCCTGATCTTCAGGAGCTATCCTGATCTGATTATAACCGAAAAATCCATCCATTAGGGACATCATTCCGCTTCCAGCAGTAAAATCAATGATTTGATCCATGTTTGGAAGAGGAAAATCATCTTTAGGGCATGCAACATTAATATCTCTAAAGTCTGTGCAAACCCTAACTTTGGTAGCTTCTTTCTTGGTGACTGGAACTACATTCGAGATCCATTCAGCATAATCAATAGCTTGTATAAAAACAACATTCAGGAGTTTTTCTAACTCCCCTTTGACTAGCAAGGCCACTTTGGGATGCATTTTTCTAAGTTTTTGTTTAACAGGTTTAGCATCCGGATGGACTACTAGGTGATGCATGACTACAAAAGGGTCTAAACCTGGCATATCTTCATATGTCCAAGCGAAGACATCTTCATATTCTTTAAGGAATGCAATGTATTGCTCTTGTTTTTCTTGACTTAATTCTGATCCAATATTGATTATGTGGGGATTATCCTCAGTTCCAATGTTAATTTTAATGACGTTTTCTACTTCCATGTGTAGATCTCTTTCAAAATTAGGTGGGGCGGGTGAAACGCCCAATTCTTGTAATTCTTTTAAAGTTAACTTGGATAATTCATCTTGAGGAGTCGTGGCCTCAAGTTGGGCTATAGTAGGTATAGAACCATCAAAATAAAAACCATTGTGTAACATCTCTTCAACGGAGACATCATGGAAAATATCTCCTTCCAACTCATCATCGGATTCAGCAATCATTTCAGGATAAGCTATGGACAGCATATTGCATGTAAATGGCTGATTTTTTAGAGGCAAATCATCATGCCCATCCAAATAATCTTGATAACATATGAGTTGATCATCATCTTCAAAAGGGAAGGGTTGACCCTTACTAGGAAATAGGCCCACACCACATCGGGCGGGCCATGGTTCTACCTCAAAAGGTTCTTTCATACCATTTTGGAAAGGTCCCAAGCCTTTCCCTTTATATCCCATTTTAAGCATTATAGGTTTAGCTTTAATATACTCATTAGTAAAATAACATCGAGCATATCCATCATGATGAGTTTTGATATTCCTAGGTATTCTTCCCCAGTCATATCCCTTATAAATGAAGGCACAACTCCCGACTTGGTAAGTACTTCCCATAGGTTGTGGGAGGCCCAAAGTACGAGGAGATGGAGGCAAATTACTTAAGATAATGGAATTTTGCATAGAAGCATTTGTTTTTTCTGATATAAGAATGTGAGATAAATCAGGTAAGAGTTCATCAGAAAGAGCATAAGATGTAGAAGGATCATTCCCTATATCTTTAGATGTGGAAGGTATGATAGATGTAGATAATGTGGAGGTGTTAATAGATGGGTCTATAGGTTTTGAAATGATAGGGACAGAACATGAAGGATTGGTTATGGATTTAAGATCTTTTTGAGGTTCTAGTGTGGTTTGTTTAGAAGATTGTTGATCTATATATGAGGTGAAATTAATGGAGGAGAAACAGATGAAGTTATGGGTGTGTGTTTCAGATTTTAGATGAAAAATAAGAATTAGGATGTGTGGATGACAGAGCAGGGCAAAATTGGACTCCAACAGGTTCTGCCAAAGCACACATATCAAAGGGTCTAGGATCACCATGGATAGTGACCAACTGATTTTTAAATTTGAATTTAACACATTGGTGTAAAGTTGATGGGACAGCCCGCATTGCGTTGATCCAAGGACGACCCAAGAGGATATTGTATGATGCGGGGCAATGTACAATAAACACGGTCGTATCTAAGGTTCTAGGACCAACTTGCAATGGGATGGTGATAACTCCACACGTTTCTTGTGTTTCGTCATTGAAAGCTTTTATGATCATGTCAGTTTTCTTCATTTCATCACTTCTAAACCCAAATCTTTGGTAGAAGTCAAAAGTGCAAATATTTAGAGATGAACCATTATCAATCAAAACCCTTTTGATGGCTACATCTCCTATTAGGGCAGTAATGTATAAGGGGTTATCCTTATGTAAACTATGTTGCGGGATATCTTTATCTCGAAATTCAATACAATCGACTTCTCTAGTGATGATAGTATTGGTCATGGCTTCAGGTTGAATGTTTTGTGGTACCATCATTTGGCTTAATGTAAGCATCAATTCATCTCTATGGGTAGGAGAAGATCTTAATAAGTCCAAAAGGGAAATTCTGGTTGTAGTATTGGATAATTGCTCATTAATATTATAAGGAGGTTTAGGTTGAACATTAGGAGCATGATTCCCTTTATTGGGATTTTTCAAAACAAATGGGGCTGATCCATCGTTTTGAACTTGATCTTGTTGAGAATTTTGAGCTTGTTGTCTGGTAACGACTCCGATGGTACCTACAATGTTATATTGAGGACGTTGAATAGGTCTTGGTCTAGCATTTATAGCTTGTTCATTAGAAAGGAACTGATTAGAAGAGGGTCGAGTAGTAACTCTTCTAGGAAATGGTTCTTCTGGAACCATAGAATCTGTGATAGGTTGAATAGGATCTGATTCATCTTCAGAACTATTCGATTGATTTGAAGTGATTTCCATGTCACTTTCAGTATCCGATTCTACATCACTGAGATCCGGTGTTTGAATATTATGTAGGGGCCTGGTCGTGACCATGGATAAAGTTGTGTCAAATTTTTGTAAATCATGATTAGGTAAATGTCCGCTAATAGTTCCTACATATCGGGTAGGAGGAGGAACATTATGATGCTCAATTTGATTGGCCACCTCTTTACCATGTCTTGGTAAAGGATGTTGAAATATATCTAATGATTGATTAGCATTTTGATTTTGATTTTGGGGAATGTTCTTTTGAGCATTATTAGGAGCATTTTGTTTAGGTTGGAAGGCTTGCACCTCCATTTCATTATTATCAATCAGATCTTGTATTTTATGTTTTAACCTTTTACAAGAGTTGGTAGAGTGTCCAGGTCCTCTATGGAAATCACAGTGTAAATCGGCTCTGTATCCGGGTATGGTTGGATCAGGTTCCCGGATAGTCGGTAATTGAATCAAACCTCTTTCGAGTAATTGGGGTAAAATAGTTGATAATGGTTGATTCAATCTAGTAAACTCTCGAGGAGGTTTATCAGGAGGTTTTAATATAAATTTTTTTGTTGTCTTCGTTGTATTGATATTAGCAACATTTTTACTGTCAGTGACTCCGTCACCTACAACTTGTTTGTTTTTATATTGATTTTTGGATGTTTTCTCATCATCTTTCTTCCTAAGTTGGCCTCTCCTAATGAGGGCATCTTCTACTCTTCGAGCTAAGTCTATAGCCTGATCGAAGGTAGTTAAGGTAGCAATTGATAACTCATAAGATATTTGTTCTTGCAAATTATTAATAAAAATGTCCAACATTTCCCTATAAGGTAGCACAAAGTGCGGTTTTCCTGTCAATTGCCTCCATCTAGCTAAGAAATCAGCAAAACATTCATCTTTGTCTTGTTTTAAGTTGTACAAATCTTTAATGGTTACATGCCTTTCGATATAGGCACTAAATTGATGCACAAAAGATTCAACGGTCTCTTCAAAATTTCTCAAAGAATGAGTGGGCAATTGGTAGTACCACTCTAATGCCATTCCTCCTAAACTTTTTGGGAACATTTTTAGTAATAACAAGTCATCATGTGATATATCATGACATGCTATCCTAAACATGCGAAGATGCTCTATGGGATCTTCAGTTCCTTTATATATAGGCAGGACGGGCATGGGAAAGTGTTTAGGGTATGGTTGTGCTACAACTATAGGATCTAGAGGTTGACTACACATCTCTCGATAATTGTACGAGGGATGGTAGGGATCCATCTGGTCCATGCGGGAAGCTAACTGTTTCACCATGGCTTCCAGATTACTGGTTTGCCCACCATATTGATTCGGTGGAGCATGAATATGGGATTGGTGAGCATATGATGGAGGGACATGCATATTAGATGCTATATTACTATTGTGTAAATTGTTGGTAGGAAGGGTGTTATGAAGAAGTTTTGAAGTTGTATTATGTTGTATCCCAGATTGTTGGAAATTGGTGTTTGGCTTCATTTTAGGTTTTTGTCGATTTGAAGCATATTGATCAATAGTTTGGCGAAATAAAGCGATAAATGAAGGTCTCTTTTGTGTGGGCATGATTTTAGGCTCAATAACGGGTTCCTTAGGAGGTTGGGTAACTCTGTTGTTTTTGCATATTCTGAATTATAGCGGCCATATCCATATTGGATGGCCCAGCTTTATCACTTTCTTGATCAATGAAAGACAAGGGATTAGTGTGTATGTCAAACATATGTTCCATGGCTGCTTGAGTGTCACTAATTTGTCCCCTATCAATACGAACTGCCATATTAAGAGCACCAATGTTATTATTGAAGAATTTCCAGAAATGATCTATGTTATCAAAAGTAACAGTTCCATCTTGAGCTATTCTAGGGGATGAGGATCCTTCCTCCCTAACATTTTCTTGTTGTTCATTTTCTTCAACCAGGTCATCTTCTGGCTGTTCTAGAGTTTCTTCTTCTGGGATTGGATCCTCAGGAAGGGTATTTAATTTTTTGTTTTTCTTGCCTAACCAATCTTCTTCTTCTTCTTCTTCAGGTTTGTTTACCATTCCTAAGTTTAGTCATTGTGCTTAAACTTAGATTTCAGCAAATATATATATATATATATATATATATATGCAACAAGCTTAAGAGGTATATATTTTAATTATATACCTACTATAATATTTAAAATGAAATGTTTTGGTTTTTGTTATGTTTTTTTTGGTTTTTGGTTTTAATAACAATATTATAAAGATAACAAACAACACACAAAATGCAAGAAATAATAATAATGAAAGCAATGATCTAGTTTTCTATAAACAATTTATAAATATCATTAATGGGCTCAAGTTCTTCAGGATTCATGAAATGTTCTTCTTCAAATTGAAAATTTTCTTTCAAGAATTTGACAAAAAGTGCTATAGTGATATTATCTGTTTCAGATTCTATTTTGTAAAAGTAAAGCTCGTGGCAATACTCTCGATATAACACAGCTCTAGGAACTCTCCTCCATATTTCCCTATCCGTAAGAACGACCTCTTGGTCTTCTACACGACCTAGGAATTGGTGTATAGTGGCTGCGTTCTCGAGGTATTCCTCGAAGGTGAACAATTCTGAAGACACAAGAGCTCTCCTATAAGCTAACCACCTATGGCAAGCTCTCTGAAGTTCATGATAAAAAATGAGTTGATGAGGATCCAGGATTCTATCTAGGGCAAGCCTCTTGATTTGTTTAAGTTCTGTTGACCTAGATGAAATGATACCTAGTCTCCTATTGAGTTCGTCCCACAAAGGCGGGACTCTGTATGTTTCAGATGTTCTAAACAAAGAATCAACCTCTATGGCTATTAATTGATTTTTAACATTTATAGTAACTGCTAGTCTTTTCTTAGGAGCTACCATCTAAACATGATATGCAACTTGGTAGTTTTCTAGTGATTTTAAATGCATCTATTTTTTTTTTTTTTGTTTTCAAAAGGTTTTAGTTTCACGTCGGGTTCACCAAAATGTATCGTTCCAAATTTTTCACACCCTTACCTTCAGGCTATAGGATCCGTGCCCGAAAGGGGGATGTGAAAAGGATGGGACAATACCTCGGATTGAGAGGCCTTTGGAAGGTCCCGCCTCTCGGGGGAGGTGTATTAAGGTGATTTTTCGATGGATGGTGGGTTCACCAGGAAACTTTTGAATGGCAGTTTCCACGCCTAGGTTGGGAATGTGTTTGATGTGTTCAATTTTATCTTTAATCATCCAAAGCCTAGGTTTGGCCAAATGAATCTAAGTTGTTCTATATGAAATGCAGATTTAAATGAATACAGAAAGCAGAATTAACAGAAAACACAGAGAATAAATTAAGTGAAGAAATCCATACCTGTTTCGGATGTCTGATGGAGGTTCTGATTTTTGAAGCAGTCAAGATCGTCTAGAATTTGACAGGATCGTCTCCTATCTGACAGGATCGTCTGAGATCTAACGAATTCGTCAGACGAATTCGTCAAAGACCTGCAAACAGAGAAATAGATACAAAATACCAGAAATGCAACTATTCTGATGAAGGAAAATGATGTACAATAATAATAAGGATGTTAATAAGATAATCCCAAATAGAAATGCAAGTAAATTGCGACACTTTAATAGCTAATCATGATTTTATTATGCAATTAAACTACATGGGTGAACTCCAAGATGCAGGATAACAGGAAATAATAATAAAACTGACTAAATGCAAAATAAAATAGCAGCAAAGTATAGGAAAAGCGCAAACTCTGGGCACTGATTGCCCCCAATGCAGACTGCAGTCAAAATCGTCTCGAATTGGTACGAAATCGTCTCGAATTGGACAGGATCGTCTGCGACGATCTGAGCTTGCTCCGGCTGAAGAATAACAAAGTTCCTGCAAGAAAACTTGGAAAGCACAAATGCAGATGGTAATCCAGGGTATTCTAATGCGCGTAAAGGTCAAGTTACAGGAAAATTCAGCCAGGGGAATGTCAAGGGGGGTCCTAAGGTTTAAATAGGCTTAGGAGGGAGGTTAGGAGGTTGGGGATCATCCTAATTTGGAAGATCTCCAATGGGGGAGGTCTCTAGCGATGCAGACACGCTTCTGCCCAACTTAGAGACGCCGTTGAAACAAAAGCTAATTATGAAAAATTAGTTTTGGGACGAAATCGTCTGGACGTCCTAGTCCAGACGAAATCGTCCGATCTGAGGCGATATCGTCTGATCGGCGACGATATCGTCCAACGGTCACAACAAATCCTAAAAATGGCATGAAAAATGAGGAAACGGGTAGCAGGCGGTTTTGGAGCGGTTTTGGGGTTGAAAATTTAAATTTGAATTATTACTAAGGTAATTTTAATTATTGCTAAGTTTTACTGCGCCAATTTTAGGGTGCTACAGTTTGGAAGGGGTGTGAAGGTGTGAGTAGGGCTGCTCGTGGTTCTTTCGAAGGTTTGTGGATGCTCTGGAATCATGATTCTATGGAGGGCAAGCTCATTCATCAGGTTGATATATTCTCTTCCTTTTTATTTTGTTGTAAAAAAACTAAATTTTCTTGGATTTCTACCAATGTGTATGCTCCCAATGTTGCTATGGATAGAAGGAAACTTTGGGTTGACTTAAAAGCCCTTGGTTCTTCATTTGACCTACCATGGTTGCTTTTTTGTGATTTTAATTCCATTTTGCTACCTAGTGAGAAAATTGGAGGCTCGTCTATTTTTTTAGATAGTATGAAGGAGTTTGGTGAGTTCTTGACCTCCATGGGACTAGTAGATATTGATTTACAAGGTTCTAAATTCACTTGGTCCAACAAAAAAGAAGTGGTGGGGGTCTGATTCAATATAGGATTGATAAGGCCCCTGCTTCAGTGAGTTGGCTTACCATAGTTCAAGATTTTTCTTTGAGGACTTTATCGAGAATTGCTTTTGACCATAACCCATTACTATTAGAATTCATGGAGGAGAAATGCTCGAAAGGTTATCCTTTCAAATTTAAGATAATGTGGATTTCACATCCGGATCTTGAAGGCTTGACTAAGACTTGGTGGAATACGGATGTCTATGGCACTAAGATGTTCCAAGTGGCCAAGAAGCTGAAAATCATAAAAGCTAACTTGAAGAGGTGGAATCAAGAGGTTTTTGGGAACCTCTTCCATAGGAAGCAAAAAATATTTCAATATTTGTAGGAAATTGAGGAAAAATACCAAAGTGAAGGTTGGTCAACAAAGAGCAAATTACTCTTGTAGAATTCCATAATATTCTTTCCAGTGAGGAGTCTTTTTGGAGATAAAAATATCGAGCTACGTGGCTTAAGGAGGGGGATAGGAATACCAAGTTTTTTCAACTCTCAACCTTGAAACATAGGAGTGCTAACAAAATAAGAGAAATTATATTGAATTGGGGTGAATGCCTTAAAGATAAGGAAGAAACTACTACTGCCACGGTATTCTTCTTTCAAGATTTATTTTCTAAAAATAGGGAGGAATATGGGGATCTTCGAAGAAACTTCTTAGGAACATTCCCTAAGTGGTGATAGCTGATATGATAATTCTTTGAATGCCAAATTTTTTAATAATGAGATCAGGACCAACCTATTTAGAATGAATTTGGATAAAGCACCTAGGCCAGATGGGTTCCCTACTAGTTTTTTTAGAGGTTTTGGCACCTTCTTGGTTCAAATATTTCAAAATCCTTAAGAGAATTCCAATCTTCTTCCTCCTTACTGCAGGTATGGAATACTACCTTTATTTTTTTGGTTCCAAAGAAACATGGTGCCTCTTCTCTAAAGGATTTTAGACCTATCAGCTTATGCAATACCCTCTATAAGTTTCTTACTAAGACACTTGCTAATAGGTTAAAAAGGCTTCTCCCCATCTTTATTTCTCCTCTTCAAGGTGATTTTGTTCATGGTAGGCAGATTGTGGATGGGATCATTACAGTTCATGAGACTTTACATTTTATGTCCAAAATCAAGTTGGTTGGAATGCTTCTTAAACTTGATATGCAAAAGGCTTATGACAAGGTCTCCTAGGAGTTACTTGACAAGGTGTTAAATAAATATGGCTTTGGGTATCTATGGAGGAAGTGGATTAGAGTTTGTATTTCCTCTGCAAATTTTTTTATCATCATCAATGGGATATCAAGTGTTTTTTCGGGGGGTTAAAGAGGTATTAGGCAAGGTGATCCCTTGTTTCCATATATTTTCATTTTAATGGTTGAAGCTTTAGGAAGATCAATTCTTGCTGCTACTTTGTCCTCTAAGATTAAGAGCATTAGACCTACTGGTATTGCAGAGGTAGTTTCCTGTCAATAGTTTGTAGATGATACTATACTTCTTAGGGAGCCTACTTTGAGAGAGGCTAAGGCATTCTTAAATATTTTGTAGTTGTATGAGAAAGCTTCCAACCAACAAGTTAACTCCCATAAAAGTCAAATATTTTTTGTGAATACTGGGGGGCAGCTTCAACATAAAATTTTAGGGATTTTTGGTTGTGGTATTGCTAACCTTCCTTCTTTATATCTAGGTATGCCATTGTTTACTGGGAGGATGAAGGAGGAGTTGTGGTCTCTTGTGTTGGATAGGATTCAATGTAAGTTAGTTGGGTGGAAAGGTAATATCTTGAGCCAAGCAGGTAAGTTGCAATTGCTCCAAGCTACCCTCCAAAACATTCCCATCTATTACATGTCTCTTTTTAAAATGCCCTTCAAAGTTAGGAGGAGGATTGACCATATATTTAGGAGATTTTTAGGGACTGGGTGGAGGATAAACAAAGGGTGTCCCTTGTCTCTTGGGATAGGGTTTGCTCTTCTAGAAAAGAATGTGGTCTTGGGATCACAAAATTTTTGTTGTTCAATAAGGAGTTGATTGTAAAAATAGTCTGGAGATTATGTGTTGAGGAGCACCATCTATGGAAAGATATTATGAGAGGTAAGTATATGTGAAATCAAATTCCTTTTTTAGAAGTGTTGCTCCTCTTAGAGGCTCTGTGATCTAGAATTGTTTTCTAGGAGTTAGAAGTTTGGTTACAAAGGGTATGCGGTGGCAGATTGGAAATGGTAAGGATGTGTTATTTTGGGAGGATACTTAGATTCTTTCTAAACCTCTCTTTCTTAGTCTCAAGTTTTATGAGTTGAAGGCTCCTTTATCACTAAAATATGAAGAAAAAGTAATTGATTACATAATCATCACTAATGGCAAGAGGATTTGAAAGCATATGAATTTATATACAACTGATCTTCAAATCCTTCAGAGTTTGGCAAGGTTGAACATGTTGCTGCAAAAATACTTTCTTCCTCAACAAAATAATAGGGAATTCCTTCTATGGACTCATTCTCCTAAAGGTATTTTTTCTATCAAGACTGCATATGAGACCCAATCATTGTCTAGGGAGGATCTTTTCTAGAAGAAAGGGTTTGGTATCCTCATTTGATCCCCAAGATTATATTTTTTTATGGCTATTTTTGCAAAATAAAATTTTGACTATTGATAATTTATATAAGAAGGATTCCATTTTCACAATATTTATCTCTTATGTTCTAAGGATGCTAAATCTGTGGATCATATTTTAATTCATTGTGATTTCTTAAATATGGTGCTCAATGCTTTATTGAATTCTTTTTCCATCAAATGGACTTTACCTCAAAATTTCATGAAACTTTTCACTCAGTGGAAATCCCTCTTCATCAGTCATAGCCTCACTAGGGTGTGGTATCTGGTTCTTCCTCATTTTTTATGGGGTATCTGGTGGGAGATGAACAAAAGAATTTTCAAGGATATTACTAGGGATGAATCCTTTGTCTTTAGAAGGATTAAAGCTGCTGTTGAGAATAACCTGACTATCTTTGATGTTGGAAATGGTAGGGAGGAGGTTGTGGAGAAAGAGGTTGTTAGTTGGAATATGAATCTAGAGAATTATGTTCTTGTATCCACTATTCAAAAAATATTGACTACTAGATAACATACACCAGCTAAAGGGTGGGTCATTCTAAACTTTGATGGGGCTACCAAAGTTAATCCCACGAGGGCTGGTGGAGGGGGTGTTGTCAGAAATGATAATGGTGAGGTCATTTGGGCTTATGCCAAATATTATGGTATTCAAATCAACCACCTAGATGAAGCTAAGGCTCTTTTATGGGGTGTTCACTAGGTTTTTGTGAGGGCCTTAAGAAGACTTCTCATTCAAGGTGACTCCTTGAACATCATTCAGGATCTGTAGGTTGGAAAGACTAAAAATTGTTTCATACTAAATATTATTAAGGACACATCAAAGATTCTGGAAGGTATGTTAGAAGTTAAAATTGTGCATATTTATAGGGAAGGTAACCAGGATGTTGATGTTATGGTCAATTTGGGAGTGGATAATGGCTAGTTCAAAATTTGGGAAGACAATTTCCCTTCGCGATTAATAACAATTGTTTCTTTGGAAGCATTGGGTCTACCTATCCAATAGGCCTTTTTATTGTCTTTTTGCTTGGATGAGATCTTAGTTGTGTTCTAGTGATCCTCTCTTTGGGGGGTCTTTTTTGGGGGGTTGGCCCTTTTGCTCCTTGGTGGTTACCATTCTCAAGGAATATGCTTGGTGTTTTGCCTTCATCCTTGCTCTCTAAGTTTAGAGTTTTGTTATCTACATCTTGATGTATTTACTTCCCTTCCAGTCTTATGCAAAAATAGAGTAGGATCGTTGGTGTCTCTAAAAGAAAGTTGAATAAAAATTCTCCTTTATGCCTTACTGAGTAGTGTGTCTGGTCTTTGCTTTTGGATGACTGTTTTAGTTTAATTTATGTTTCTTTTGATCTTGGACGCTGGCCTGTGCTTAATTAGCCTTATCTTTCTTTGCCTTCTCTAATGTAAAAGGTTATGAGACCTTTCAAAACCTTTTTCACCATTAAATATAAAAAAAATAAACCTATATGAAAACTACATATTTAAACTCTATATTTCAATACCCACTTAATTAATATATATATATATATATATAAACCTAGACCACATGGGACTTTTAAAGTTGTTTTAAAAAATATATCAACATAGAAGACAAAATTCATATAGTTGTATATAATTTTTTATATATACCAATATATATATATATATATATATATATATATTGGATTTGGTTATTGTGAGAAACCCCCTATGATCGACGTAGCTAGGTTGAGCAGTCTCTTCCCAATCATGACCCCTCCTAAAGTTGAGAGCTATACTTATCAATAAAGAATTTAACATAAAACCACCACACACCCACCCCCTCACACATTTGCCCACGCCGCGGTTTGAACCTTGGACCTCTCGAAGAAGAGCCAAAGCTCGAACCAGTTTGATTGTATATTTTAATCTATTTTATTAGTTTAACAAATAATTTCTAATCAAAAGTAAGTGAGGCCTTTCTTTAAGAGGTCCAAAGTTCAAACCTCACTCAGTATGTCGTTAAAACCTGTGTAAATTCATTAAAAAATAATTTACTGTTTTTTTTTAATTTACATGATGGAATTGATAGCCGCCATGAAATATTTTACTATTTTTATTATATATTAACTTATTTTGTTTGATTGTATATTTTAATCTATTTTATTAGTTTAACAAATAATTTTTAACCAAAAGTACATGAGGTCTTTCTTTGAGAGGTCCAAAGTTCAAACCTCACTACTACATAGTGGTATTACAACACCTTGACAAGTATGCATGTATCATTTAACAAGATTCAAAGGTCTCCTCCTTAAAAGAGGGATCTAATCCATTAGATTGTGATAATACCATATAATATACTTTTAAATCTTAGTAATAAAAGATTACTTTTGAGAATAAAAATGTTTGAAACAATTGTTACAAATAAATTTAATAACTCATACAATCATTTATTAAAATATTTGTTGTATTTATTATATATTAATTTTTATTTTTTGTTTGATTAGTGGGAGAAACTCCTACGACCAATACTCAAATTATTATATATTAATTTAATTTGTTTGATCATATATTTTAATCTATTTTATTTGTTTAACAAATAATTTCTATTCAAGAGTTGGAGGATAGGCTGCCTACTATCAATGTTTAAATTATTATATATTAATTTAATTTTGTTGATCAATATTTTAATCTATTTTATTTGTTTAACAAATAATTTCTAACCAAGAGTGAATATAGAGGATAGGCCGCCTTTGAAACAACGTCCTTGCTTTTATTTTTGTAAAAAACTTAGGTATTTTATCTAATATTTTGACATAGGGATTTGCCATTTGAAAAAAGGTTTTGAAGATGGGATGGAAGAAAATTTAGGAGTCGTCCCTCAAGTTATGATTAACCATTTAAAAGGACAAGATAAACAAAAGAATATGGATAATACTTGAACAAATACAAATGAGCCAACAATCCTTTGAGACAATAGAGTTCATACACAACTTTAAAGATCAAAATAAGGTGACAATAGCTAACTAGACTGTTGATTGAGGAGACCTCACTTGCTATGAATATCCTTCCAAGTTATGATTAACCACTTAAAAAAACAAGACAACCAAAAAATATATGGAAAATACTTGAACAAATACAAATGAGCCAACAACCCTTTGAGACAATGGAGTTCATACGCATCTTTAAAGATCAAAATAAATTGGCAATGGCTAACTAGACTTTTGATTGAGGAGAGACTTCACTTGCTATGAATATCCTCCAAAACGACGACTTCAAGTGACCAAGAAACTCTTTTTCCCATTCTTACAATTGATGACGACTGCTTGTTATATCTAGATTTATATATTTATTATTATTATTATTTTTGCATAGATAACAGTAATAAATTAAATAGGAGGAAGAATAGTTCTACGTCTGTTAAAACTTAACTTAAAAACTTTTAATTTAAAAAAACAAGTTTATTCTTATTTTCAATTAATTTAATTTATTACTTAAAAAACAATTTCAATTATCATTTTAATCTAAACCTGCAACAATATCCACAAATCTAATAAAAATTATATGAGCTCAACTGTTCAAATATGGTTAACAACATACATTGATCTTACCGTCAGGTCTTTTTGTACTACAAATAAAAGTGTATTAAATACACAAGCGCCGTGGATGTTAGATGCTAATCCCAAATGTGGCAGAAAAAAATAATACTCAAGGTTAAAATAGTACAATTGTTAAAGTATACTAAATGTCTATAGAGTTGTAGTACAATTGTTAAAGTATACTAAATGTGTATAGAGTTGTCCGAAGCAAGACCATCAGTGAAAAGGATTATACAGCAAAAAACGTATACCATCGGACTGGCAACAAAATTTCTGCTAGAACTTGACATTACAGAGCAATATATATTTTCTTTTAATTAATATTAAATCCCATTCGATAAACTGAGCTGAGAAGAGGTGTAAGGTTTGCAACAAGCAAAGCCATGTGGGCCGTCAAGGGAGGAAGTGAAAGCCTCATACTCTGCCTGGACACCTCCATCCGCAGTTGGAAGAAGAGATTAGGTGGAGGAGCATGCATAGGAAAATCTATTGGTTTGTCTAAATTTCGTGGCAATGCAATCGCATCCATAACAATTAAGTCAAGGTTTCCCTTACGGTCCTATTGTTCAGTCTGGTGCAGCTTCACCTGTAATCACGCGACCTCTTCAGACCATTCTATTGTAGTTGTCCCTGGTATTTACTTCTGCTTCTCCTATACTCTTCTTTGCGTTTGTGGTTTTTGTTTGGTTGAATTTGTTTCGAAGAATACTTAGACGGACAGTAGTTTTCACAAAACATACAGGACACATACGAGAAATAAACAATTATACACTCATCTGCTTGCAAACACCATTCCATACACTCATAGAAATGGAACCTGTGTAACTTACTTTTTGCATAAAGCCTTTTGCATACGGCAATTTGTAATGTTCTCATTTCTCCTTTACAATGTAGATTTAGCATACAATTAAACTTCAAATTTGTTCATTATTCGTGATTCCATATGCAGTGACTTGGTAGTCCGACCATTTTACCGCCGACATTCAGAGTAGTTTCTTTTATAGTAATTTAACTCTGTTACAGATATAAACTTTTAGTTTAAAAATGTTTTTCTAAAATTTTAAGGTAACGCATCATAAAATTTGGTAGCAGCTTTGTGAGCATCAAATTGATTTTCTAAAATGTCAACTTTAGTGAAATTACTCGCAAAATTATTTTCTAAAATGTTAGCTTTAAAAGAAAAATCACTAGAAAAATGTTGTGAAAGCTAATTTGGCCGCACTGTTGTGATATGACGAATATTATCTATTATCTATTATTATTTTAGATAATAATTGGTAAATTTAGGGGTTGAAAGGCTGCCTTTGCACCTAAGTTTCACTTTCAAGACTGTATCTCATTTACTTGTTCCAGAAAGCCTCTGACGAATACTTTTTCATTTTAACTTAGTTGACATCTAATTTTGTGGAACATAAGTTTCCCCAATTTGATGACACCACTGTTCTTTCGGAGATTTAATATTTTTATTTTTACTTTTTTTTTTAATTATTAAATTTTTCCTTTGGTGAGGGTAACTTTTTGCTTAATCACATCTAAACTTTAATGTATTAGTCACTTCAGCTCATATTTTTTCTCTCCACCCTGGTTAAATATATAAATAACATTTTAACAGCAATCTCTTTTGTCCAATCCGTTGCTCAATTTGATTCGTGATCAAATATATAAATTATTTTAAACATTAAATTTAAACAACGTATTAAATAAAAACCCTACTGTGCTTCTCATACATTAAATATAGCAGACTAAGACACATCATATCATGTGTTCTTTGAAGTTGAATCCATAACTGTCATTTAATGAGGGTTCAATTTGTGGTCCTTACCCTTCAAAAAGAAAACATCCACATCAAAGTTGAAATCTGACTTAGTATCTTTACAACGGACCGCGATGGTGCCAAAACAGGACCAGACAACTCCAATATACCTAGACTATTTTGAAACCAAACTAATATAGACTTATCTCACAAGGATGCACTATTAAGATTTAAGACAATATCTATCTGCTGAAAGCATACAGATATTTCTGATAGTAATTGCTGAGTATTAACATGCTTCTGTGAGTTATTTATGTAATAGTTGACAAAAAAAAAAAAAAGAATCCGGAAAAATGGGGAATCGGCAAAAAAATCGGGACAAATCGACAAATTTTCATTGAAAAAACCGAAGAAAATGCATTTTTTCATTGGAAAAAAACTTTTTTCATGCATATCACAAATTTTTTTGAAAAAAATCAGCAAAAATTGATAAAAATCGGCTAGGCTGTGAATCGGGAAAAATTGGCTAGAATCGGGATTTTTTGCAGATTTTCTCAACTATGATTTACGACATGTGTCTTTCGTATATAATTGAACCGTATTATAGCATGTTGCATTGTATTTCTTTACGTGACTTGAATACTCCCACACACTACAACATGTGGATGTGGTTGGAAATTTGCCTCTAAATACTGTGTGTGCTTGGACTGTAGATTGAAGGTTGAAAAGGCTGTAGTTGTCTTTGTGGATATGTGGTGGACCCCTTGACACTTATCAATAATGAAGATGATGGTCACACTGGTTAAACTGAGGATTTTCCTCCACACAAGTTGAAATTACTTGTCTCATTTCATCCTCATCTAAGCTTTATGGAGTAACTTGATTTCCTTCTTAGTTTCTTTCTTTCTAGAAAGTTCAAGAGGTGTATCACAGGCAGGAAAGCAAAAATATTTCCATGTGGATTTTGGTGTCAAACACAAATATTTTGCTAAAACAACATGGATTTGTCAAGGCTTTAAAGAATATCTTCATGGCCTTTGAATAAATTTGACCATGTGAACAATAAATAGTGTGACGAAGTCAAACTAATACCTACATATGGGGCTATGTTGCATGGAAACGGATACAGTATCTGATATGGTTATGACAATTTTTTCAAGACCTCCTAATATGAATGCAAATGGATATGCCATCATAAAAAGCATATATATTTTGTATATGAAAAGAAAGAACATAGAACACAAAAGTGTTCACACAAATATAAGTTTTTAATAGGATGTTTTCTTGAATTAAGAAAAGGATTGTCATTGTTTTTTAAATTTCAATTTTTTTACAAAAATTGTGTTATTTTCTTTTAATCTTGTGTCGTGGATATACCTTTAGATGTGGCTAGGCCATACCTGGATGCATTAGATATGGATTAGATAGGGGCATATATTTGGATAAATCTAGATATGATATCCATGTGTTTGGATACGGTATCCAAGAAGTATCGTATCCGTATTTGATACTTGGATATGGGTACCCAGGTAGGAGTGTCGATTATGGTAACTATGGGGCCAAGAAGAGGGGGAAAAAGAATCTTTGTGGCCAAGTAAATGAGGGATCTGATACAGGCACGAGATGTCATCTTACTTATCATGCAATTACTCAACCATGGTTATGTAAGAAATCCACTTAGTTTAAGGCAGGTCATTGATGAGCTGTATCAAACTCTAATCTCTTGACTGAATTTTGTGAAGAAAGACATTAAGATGTCCAGAAAAGAGGTCACTAAAATCAAATAGGACCCACACGACTTCGTGTTAAAGGTTGATAGGACCCACACAACTCCATGTTTGGAGTTTTAACTACAACCGAAACAACATAAAAGAGAACAAAACTAATATCGTTGCACCTCAAACCCTTTAGTGTGTGCCATCACAAAATTATTGTAATTTGGCCATATGATGTTCAAAGTTATCTTTAGTTGAAAAGGCTGTAGTTGTCTTTGTGGATATGTGGTGGACCCCTTGACACTTATAAATAATGAAGATGATGGTCACACTGGTTAAACTGAGGATTTTCCTCCACACAAGTTAAAAATTGCTTGTCTCATTTCATCCTCATCTAAGCTTTATGGAGTAACTTGATTTCCTTCTTAGTTTCTTTCTTTCTAGAAAGTTCAAGAGGTGTATCACAGGCAGGAAAGCAAAAATATTTCCATGTGGATTTTGGTGTCAAACACAAATATTTTGCTAAAACAACATGGATTTGTCAGGGCTTTAAAAAATATCTTCATGGCCTTTGAATAAATTTGACCATTTGAACAATAAATAGTGTGACGAAGTCAAATTAATACCTACATATGGGGCTATGTTGCATGGAAACGGATACAGTATCTGATATGGTTATGACAATTTTTTCAAGACCTCCTAATATGAATGCAAATGGATATGCCATCATAAAAAGCATATATATTTTGTATATGAAAAGAAAGAACATAGAACACAAAAGTGTTCACACAAATATAAGTTTTTAATAGGATGTTTTCTTGAATTAAGAAAAGGATTGTCATTGTTTTTTAAATTTCAATTTTTTTACAAAAATTGTGTTTTTTTCTTTTAATTGTGTGTCGTGGATATACCTTTAGATGTGGCTAAGCCATACCTGGATGCATTAGATATGGATTAGATAGGGGCATATATTTGGATAAGTCTAGATATGATATCCATGTGTTTGGATACGGTATCCAAGAAGTATCATATCCGTATCTGATACTTGGATATGGGTACCCAGGTAGGAGTGTCGAATATGGTAACTATGGGGCCAAGAAGAGGGGGAAAAAGAATCTTTGTGGACAAGTAAATGAGGTATCTGATACAGGCACGAGATGTCATCTTACTTATCATGCAATTACTCAACCATCGTAAAATCTATGTAAGAAATCCACTTAGTTTAAGGCAGGTCATTGATGAGCTGTATCAAACTCTGATCTCTTGACTGAATTTTGTGAAGAAAGACATTAAGATGTCCAGAAAAGAGGTCACTAAAATCAAATAGGACCCACACGACTTTGTGTTAAAGGTTGATAGGACCCACACAACTCCATGTTTGGAGTTTTAACTACAACCCAAACAACATAAAAGAGAACAAAACTAATATGGTTGCACCTCAAACCCTTTAGTGTGTGCCATCACAAAATTATTGTAATTTGGCCATATGATGTTCAAAGTTATCTTTAGGGAACAAAGTTCAAGATTTATATACTCAAAACAAGGTATGCTTAAAGCATTGAGCTTTTGGGACATAGCTTTACCTATGCTCTTCGTCAAAGAACGAGCTATACAACAAGCATTTCACAACTCAACATTAGTGCTTGTTTATTATCAAGATACACACTTTTATCATTGATCCAATTGGGATGACAGGTCACTTTGAAGCATAACAAGTTGGCAAGTTAAGGATGGCCAAGCTATGATGACCCAACATGCTTCCACATTAGGGCATATTCTCTTTGAGCTATAACGTCTTCCAATGAAGTCAGAATTGAATGAACTTTAGAGGGAGGTTGCTGACTTCAAGAATTATGTTTGTAACTAATTTGAACTTAAAATTCTCACATTTGGTCCCTGAAACAAAGTGACGAACAGTTCAGATTAGAAAGTTATGTTTTGGGCATGAATGAGCACAAAGGTTTTTGGTATCTCCAAAGCTTATTTGAAGGAGATGAGAGATTTCCTTTTTATTCCCACTATTTCTCTAAGGAAGTGCCTTTCTACTTCTCCATGGATGTAGCTTTGGTATTCCAATCATCTGTAGACTCTCTTACAAGTGGCTTGTAGCTGATTTTCTATTATTTTTTTGTTACTGAATCTGATTACAGTCAAGTTGATTCCATCTCATGCTCTTACATGGTTCATTATGCACACATTGGTGTTTTGTCTTTTTCATCATGAGGATTATGCTGTTCCATACTCAGCTGATGTGATGAAGGTTTGGTTCCACACATCATGGTGTTAGTTGCTGATCATCTAATGGTATGTACAACTGATTGGTTCTTTCTCTTTCTTAAAGGTTTCCTCTTCCTCAATTGAAACTATCTTTTAATGTTTCCATTTCCAACAATAAGACAACTCCTTTAATAGTGGTCATAGGGGCATCATTCTTGAGTGGCCTCATGAGCTGATGATATCCCTGTCTAGTAATCAATATGAGTTGATAGATGACCATTACATTCTGATCTTCCAATCCCCTAAAGTGACCAGTCGACCTTAAAAATAAAAGGTGGGCTTATAATTGAAAAGCTTGCCTTACTTAAAAGATATTTCCGGTTCGATCAGGTGAACTAAGTCTCCCCCCGCCCAGTCCGATGGGTCTTGTGTGTCTCCGGGCCTCGCGGATCTTTGGAGTCGTTTCGTTGTGAAGGAAGAATCATGTAGATGTTCGATGCTAGTTAATCCCTCAATCAGAAGTGTAGCCCTATTTGTCTCTATGACTTCTTGTTTCTTGGTGGAGTGATGGCAATTGGCCACAATGCATCACAAATGCAAATATCAAGCTATAGATTAATCATATTGCATAAAGTCTAATGATTTACAAACTCTTACCCCAAAACATGATACTTTTCTACTTATGCTGCTATTGCTTGCTTGGTTTCCCAAATGCTTGTGTTTGCTTCCTTGGGTTTTAACTTTTAAGTGTGTGCTTGGACTTCAGAGTGCCTACTCTTGCTTGCTTGCTTGAACTTCAAGTGCTTGCTTAGGGTGCTTGTTTAGACTTCCAAGTGCTTAATATGTTTTACTTGCTTGAGCTTCAATGCTTGCTTTGTTTAAATTACATCAATTTGCTTATTGCTTGTAAGTGAACAACCGTTGGCTTGCTTTGCTTATGCAATGGTTCCTTGTTATGTATGCCAACTTTCCTGTCCAATATAGCGTGTTTAATTTGTTGTCATAAAAATCTTATATGGTTTTTTGTCCATACATATCATATGTGAGGTACCTCATTCTATATGATTGTATCCATGATTGTAAACTTTCCTCCTTGGCAACTATTTTTGCCTCATATGCAGACACCCCACTTTACATGGGAAGATGATAGCTGCATTGGTTATCAAAACAAATACTCTTTCCTCTTTGAGCACATGAAAGAGTGTTTTTGCATATCTTTTTGCTTGAGTGGACTAATTTTCCTCCTTTGACTCCTTTGAAATGATCATCCCTCTTTGGAGATGTTCTACATTCCTCCTCACACCTTGCATAGATACAACCTTTTCATTGTTGTTAGAAACAATGTATTTCTTGCTTTCCTGAAACATAAGTTGATGAAAATGGTTGTCTCTTTCTTGATGGATCAAGTGTAAATCCACGTTCAAGGTGGAAAATAGCCTTTTAACCTTCACCAATAAACTCCAAATGTTTAAGGTCATTGTTACTATATTTCCAACAGATTGCATCAGCATATACAACGATATGCTTGTTTACTTGGGCCCACTCTCCTCATGCCATAGTGTGAGTGGTGTCACATACTATTGACAATGGACAATTTGAGCACATGCATCTCCTTTATACTACTGGTGATCATGCTCCATTTGCTTGACATACCCTAAACCATAAACCGATTTCATTGACTTAGCATTTGCATCGTCGGAATTACCTCCAACTTTTGCTTTCCCTTTGGAAAGATCCTTTTTGCATTTGCAACCAAATGCTTCCTAGAAATTCTAACATTGTGATTCTTCTTTCCATAATGCTTCCATGGATTGATGTCCCAACAAAATTGAGATGCATGCATATATCTCTCCTTATAGATGCATTCTTTCTCTTCTCTCCCATAGAGCTCACATTGGGATTGTCTAATCCTTCTTCTCTGGAGGGATGCTCTTTTGGATATGTTTGGTGTTTTTGCTTGATTCCTTTTATGTTGTCACTACCTCCTTTGTGCGTATTTTGATGCAATGGTAGATTGCTTGGTTTCTTTGTAATGTTCATCTCTCTTTGGAGATGCTTTACACTTAGCTTCTTGCTTGACAATGCTACTTCCCTTGGGCATGCCTTGTTGCAATGGTATTTACTATTTACCCCTTCTCTCTAGAAGGAACTCAATTTTTTTTTGAGGATTCATCATCCTTGGCATCCAAGCTCTAGGCATTGGCATTTCTTCAATAGGGTACTTGGTTCTTTGACCCTCCTTAACAAGACCTTGGCCTTCATAGCTCATCTTTTTCAAAAGTTTTTGGAGCCAATACCTCTTGCATGTTGTTCAAAATTTGCAAAATAAAAAATATTAATTGCTTAAAATTGTAAGTGGATATGCTGGTCTGCATAGATAATTTCACAAACACATGAAAGAACATTTGAATGATTTGTACATAGTGTGTTTATGTTATATTTTGACATACATTTGATGCAATAAAATGGTATGTCAAATGTTATGGGGTACTTTATTATTTTCATGTATACGAGTAATTACAAAGTTGAGTGAGCATGGCAGCTATCAACCACCTATTGTTTCCCATGTACCTGTGTATTCTATCTACCTTGGTTGAAGCATAACAATCAATTGTCAGATGATGGTTGAGGTATGCTCATCGATTGTGTGGTATGCTTGATCAAGTTATCTGTCAGGTGTTTTGTAGATGATTGGAATGTGAAGGATACATGTTGTTGGGATGCATATTTGCATGTGTGTGTCTGAGTTTTTTCTATTGTGTATGTTTATTTGTATAATACGGAATTATATAGTGGTGTGTTGTATTGTGTATATCATAGTAGAGAAACTCAACAAAATTCGATGATTTTTGCCGAGTCCGAGTCCAAATCGGCCTTGCCGAGCTGCTCGGCCTCGTGACTCGTTGGTTTTCGAGACTTGTCTGAGTTTTTCAAAAACTCACCAAGCACTCGGGACTTGTGAGTTTTTGAAAAATTTACAGAGTCTCGAACAAAAGCTGGGCAGGTGCAGGACAAATTGGGGGAAATGCAATAAAATGCTTGTTTTTTTTTTTATTTTGCCTCATTTTGCTTATTGCAAACTGGAGAGAGAGCTTTGCCTACCTGCTATCACACCAAACAAAGCACTAAAGTGCATCCTAACATCAGATTTTTTGCAGTTTGAAGGAATCTAGCAGCCACCAACAACCACCCAACTGATTCATCCGAGGTAAGAAAAACTCTTGAACTGTTTTTCTTTTTCTCTTTTTCTGTTTCAAGTATGTTTTTTTGTTCTTTTTAAAAAATTCAATTTAAATGCAACAACCAACCAACTATTGCATTTGAGCTAGAAATTTGAACATCTCTTTCAAAGTTTAGCTATCTTGTTTTTTTTAAGTAATGCTTCATAAGTATTGTTGCCTGATAACTATGTATGCAAGCCCATCTTTTCAGCTGTCAATGTTTAAACTTTAAACTAGGGTTTAAGCCCTAGGGCATTTTTTTTGTTGTTTATAAGTAATTGTTTGTTGTTACTTGTTTCCATGTGTAGCCACAAGAAAATGTCGAAAAGAGATCTAGCATGGAAGTATGCAAGGGAAGGGGATAAGAAAGGGGAAGTTTTTTGCAATTTTTGTGGGGCTCACATGAATGGAGGCATAAACCGCCTCAAATACCATTTGGCAAAGCAAAAAGGGAAAGATGTCAGGACATGCCCAAAGGTGTCGACTGATGTTGTCCAAGAATGCAATGCCATCCTCTCAAACTATGAGGAGAAAAAAGATCTCAAACAAAGACAAAGCGAGGCCATGTCAACCCCCCTTTCTCGACCTCGTACGGAGTGTATTGGCAACACCTTTAGCCTTTTTTACCACTAGAGTTTGAGTCCATCAATTGCACACCCAATGAGGGGACGAAAGAGTATTATTTTATGGATTGTTCCATGCCAGGGTCACAACCCATGCTTGAGGGTATGGATGTGTCAAATGAGGAGAGACACAAGGCAGTGAGGAAGGCCTTTGCAAGTTTTTGGTATTTTTCTGACTTTCTATTCAATGTGGCAAGGTCTTCATACCGGTGGGGAATGGTAGAAGCCATTGCAAGTTGCAGCACAGGATATAAGCTGCTAACTTATGATGATCTTAGGGGCCCTCTCCTTCGTGAATCTGTAGACGACATTTAGGTTTTGCTTGAAGACCAGGGTAGGGTGTGGAGGAAAAGGGTTGCACTATCATGTCAGATGGGTGGACCGATGGGAGGGGCAAAACATTAAATTTTTTTTGGGTACAGGAGGAATTATATTCCTCAAGTTAGTGGATGCATTGTTACGAGTTGCTGATACGCTTGCAGAGTTGCTGAGGAGGTTGTGTTAGAGGTGGGATAGGAGAATTTTGTCCAAGTCATCACAGACAACGTAGCGGCATATGTAGCAGCTGGCAGGATGTTGAAGGAGAGATTCCCCATCCTTTTTTGGACCCCATGTGCAGCTCATTGTCTCGATTTGCTACTTGAAGACATTGGGAAATTACCTTGGGTGTCAGAAGTTGTACAGAAGGCCAGAGCTGTTATGAAATTTATCTACAACCATACATGGGTACTCTAGCTCATAAGGCAATTTACTAGTGGGAGGGAGCTAGTGCGGGCTAGAGTTACATGCTTTGCCACAAACTTTGTGACATTGCAAAGCCTCTTTGATGCAAAGGGTGTAGTATGAGTGGCGGTATCATATATTGTTCAATGACTACTATAACCAGTAGTGCAATAGCAATACAATGACAATATAATGCCTCAACAATCTATAGTGCAATAGCAATACAATGACAATATAATGCCTCAACAATCTATAGCGGCACTATCAATCTGCATTCCTTGCACAATATGTGTTAATACACAACTCTCTTCTTTGTACGCCTTAGCCATTGGCTTTCTCCATGCATGCTAGATTATCCCTATGCTGTCACACACTTGTACATCATGTTGCAAAATCAAGGAGGAGGGCCTTTTTAATCCCTGCCCAGGCCGTTCCAAGCGGTTCCTGGGACAACACACCATTACAACCACCACCCTGATTCCAACGTTGCATGAATTAATCAACTTTTCCTAAGGTCTAAAGTACCTTTTTATTAACATTTCATTTCATGTACATTTCAGTCTAATTTTGCCTAATTTCACTTTAATTTCATTTCACATCATTTCATGTACATTTTGTCTAAATTTCACTTTATCAAAATTGCAAACAAAACTTTGTACACTTCTTTTTCTGAGAAGCATTTTTTCCGCCTACAAAGAGGGTATTGAAGAAGATGTTTGTGAGCGATGAGTGGATTGTTGAAGACGTTGCTACATACCGACTCTCCAGTGAGGGGCAAAAGGTGTATGACTATTTTTTTTTTTTAAAGAGCCCTTTTGGATAGCCATGGATGAGGCCACCAAGGTACAAGACTAAGTTTTTTGTTTTATTTTATTATTTATTTGTTTAATTTAAATTATTTTTCCATTTGCGAATCTTGTACTGTAAAGTTTTTTTGTTGTAAAATATTTTTATTTAAATTATTATTTATTTATTTTTTTCAATTGTTAGAGCCTTTGGTGAGGGATCTCTGTCTTGTTGATGGAGAACAATCACCAATGGGATATGTATATGAGGCTATGGATAGGGCAAAAAAGGCAATTGCCTCGTTTTATAAACATTCCCACACCAAATACAGTCCCATTTGGGATATCATTGATCAACAATGGACATTTAAGCTCCATAGTCCTTTTCATGCAGTGGGGTACTTTTTCAACCTCAGATTTTTTTATGTTGACTCATTCCAAGCCTACTATGAGGTGATGGGGGGCCTTCGACTATGCGTTGACCGCATGTTCCTGTTGCCACATTTTTGCAAAGGGGTAAAATTTTGGAAAAACGAAAAATTGCTGCAATTTTCATGTCTAAATCCTCTCCTCCTTCCAGAATAATCATATTTTCAGAAAAAGCCCAGCGGTCCCCGACATTGCGATCATAATCTGGTTTCAAGGGAAAAAACTTGAAAAATTCGTCTAAGGCAAGAACACTTTCGGGTCGCTCCACTTTTGAGTGATTCCTAGAGTCGCTCTTCCTTTTGGGCGATTCTCATCCTCGCCCTGCCCCTTCGGCGATCGTCGTCCTCACTCGGGCCTCCAACAATCAACAGCAGATGAAGAAAATGGCTAAGGCATGGAGCCCGCCCAAGATCGCTCCTGCTCTCCGGCGACCCCCGTCCTCGCTCAGCCGACGGGCGATCCCTGGCATCGCTTCTCTCTGTGTGCGACCCCCGGCTTCGCCTCGAGTCCCAGCGATCGCTAGTAGGTTGAAGAAAATCAAGTGAAAATTTGTCTAAGGCAGAACTGGGACTCCCAAAGTTCGATCCGTCTGCCCAACGACTCCCGGCGTCGCATTGTTTTCTGGCGAGCGGCAGCAGAAGATGGAAAAATTTGCCAAGTTAGAGAATCCCGAGATCGCTCCATCCCGGAGCGACTCTCGTTGTTGCCATGGCGGCTCGACGACTCCCAACTTCGCCTCCCCCTCCTGTGATCGCCGGCCAGCTCTAAAAGCTGAAAATTTTACTAAGGCATGAGCTGCGCTGAAGTTCGCTCCACCTAGGAGCAACTCTTGGGATCGCTCCCATTTCGGTGCGACTCCCGGGCTCGCTCCACCCAACACGACTCCCATCGTCGCTCATTCCACCCGGCGAACTTCGGCTTGTTTTTTCCAAACCACCCCCCAACTTGGCACCCCCAAATTCGCTCAAATGCTGAGCGATTCTCAGCGTCGCTCCTTGGCGTCTGCGATTTTCAGCTCCAGCATAGGGTTGTGCGACTCTTAGCAGATTTTTAAGCGGACTCGGAGGACAGAGGTAGGTGGCCTGTCAAACTGCATTTATGACACGTCAACTCAATTTCCAGTCCCAGGATGCCATGGCAGGTCCTCTGAATATCCCAAGGGGCAATTGTACATACAACATTGAAGAGGCGTACATTCTCAACAAAAAAATCCGTCCGGAGCCGTACCGGACTTAGGAGAATCATGTTGCAGGTACGCTCACGGCCAGCAAAGGTCAAATCTCAGCAGCTGTCACAGTTTTTGGGATCTGAGCAAGAATGTAATTTGGGGGGAAATCTCTGCTATAAATAGCAGTTCACTTCAATGTAAAAGGGGGGGAACATATTGCTAAGAGAGCTACTGTAAACAAACATTTGCTTCAATACAAAGGATCCTTGGCTCTAACTCTTGTCTCTTTCTTTTATGCTGCCTTCTGCAAGTATTTCTGCTTGATGTTCATTTATTTTTCTGATTGTTGTAATTCTGCACTCTGGATTAGAGCATCGGACATTAAGTGAATCTAGAATTCTTACTGAAGGATACATAGGAAATAATTGCAGTGATAGTTTCTGTTACATGCTTTGTTTTGATTGCTGTTGGTTTGGGTATTAGTTAGTGATTGTGTTGCTTGTTCTTCCCCACCGTAACTGCAACGCTATTTTCATTTCTTTTTGCAATTTTTCAATCTCTTTCCAGTTCCCTTATCTTAAACCCCAAGTTAGAATAGGAAAGGAGCTGGCCTTCTCCGGAGATTGGCACGGGATGCATCTCTTCCTTCCGGCCTTTCAATATGTTGGGCAGGTCTAGGGCGCATAGATAGACCAAACCCTTTCCTAGTGGCAGATCCGTAACCAACAGTTCCTTGATGAGGAAATGCGCACTAAGATACAGGATGAGATGCAGGATTATAACAAATGTGAGGGCATCCTTTTCCCATCCTTGCAGTGCATTCGAGCAAAGTCAACTATGAGGCTAGGTAACCCTCATCGAATTAGATTGGAGGAGACAAAGCCTATCTAGGAGGAGATTGTGCACAAGGAGATTAAGCAACAACACTTGTAGACAAATGCACAAAAGGGGAAGGTTGTTGCTACAACTCCAGAATAGGAGGAAGGTATGATTGATGAGATAAGAGGAAGCTAAGCTAGAGTGAAATGAGGAGCAACCTCCTTATGTCAAGATGATAGAGTTACCTGCCTTGAGCAACCTTGATGTTTGTGGAGGGTAGTTGATGCACACGTTGTAGGGTTCCATGGTCAAATGGTTGACATGATATACATGCATGATGACTTTCTGGCAAGTTCATTGGAGTAGTGGCATATATGGCTATGTGCATAGTGAGCGTGGTAGCCAAGTGTATCAGTGGTCTTGTAGTAACATCAGGCATGGCTAGTTGGAGGAGTTCATAGCTCCGAGCATGGGAGACAGGAGGATGCCTAGACAAGATTATTGCTTGGCCAACTAGAGTTGCCATTAGGGACCCCAATGCTCTACTGTCATTTGTTGTTTATTTTTTTAATAGATATATAGGCTACCTGTACTTCACCCACAATGAAGAGGTACATGATGGCCGATGATCTCAAGATGCATTTTGGGCAACTCATTTACTTTCCATACCTCATTCAATGGTTGTTTGGTAGCACCAGAGCCTTGAGCAAGCTTTTGAGGTAGTTGCAGGGGTCGATCATTGTTGAGGGATTGCAAGCTAAAAAGCTTAAGGAGCTAGACTTTTGGGGGATAGTATTGAAGTCGAGGAGATTTTACAAGGTACTGAGATAGTCCTTACATTGTCAGCACTAGGAGCAACTTGGAGAGCACAATCAACAAATTGTAGACAAAGACTAGGGGGTCAATGCTTTTGGAGTTTGAGGCATGAGAGGGACCAAGGCATTGCCTCTCTTGAGCAGGAGTTACAATGATATGCAAAGCACATGGACTTCATGAAGAAAATGTAGTAGAAGTACCATACTACATGATCAAAGATCTAGCTTGCCACATAGTCAACAACTGCCCTTTCCAACTGGCTTGCCTCCCATGTACTAGTGACGTAGTCAGTGGGGATGCTGACCTATTTAGAGGGGAGGGCAGATGTAGGCAACATATTATATGTGGTGCAGGCTCATGTGCCACCACAATATTGAGTCCATTACATATGAGCATTTTGACTTGTATATAGTCTAGAGTTTTGATGTATGATTTCATGTATAGGTTGTCACATGTGGGTGCGTGACACATTTTTGTATAAAGTAAGGGGGTTAATATTCTTTTTTGGATATACAAATATCAGTGGGTAGTTAGTAGTTGGACGATTACCAATTGTCTACCTCGATCATCCTTTGCTTTCTTGGTTGAGATCACGAGTGGACTTTAAGTTGTTGTAGACATTGGATTCATTGTACATTGTCACATGTTGCTCCGTTAATCTAATGCTTATTTGTTGCTATGCATATCAATGAGTTATTGTGTGATTAATGTTAGCATTTATGTTTGAAGGATTCTTTCCCTGCAATTGCATTTTATTGGAATTGCATGAAATACCAAACTGCTGTGCTACACTAGGTTGGTTTGGATTGGACTAGGTTCGGCCGAACTTGGTTACCATGCTAATAAATAAGCTATAATGGACTGATATGCTACTGTATCAAACTAGTGTCCACTTCTAACCTAAACTTGCTCATTTCCAAGCATGAAAACCACATGAGCTATGCAAACACCATAGAACAATGTGGAATACTAATGAACTACTTAAATGCTATGAAAAAAGGTCATACAAAACCTTACGCATGCCACTCTAGTGCATACATTGCCAGCTTGTTGTCTATTAGAGTTTCTGGACTTTTGAGGGCCCAAATGGATGAATTTTGGGATGAAATTTGGTAGGCACTTGGGTTATGCTGTCAAGAAAATTCAATATAAATTTTGACTTATTTGAAGCTCATATGACAATGAATGACTATATGACAGAAAAAGTTTTACCATTTGAAGGGTCAAAGAGATGTATTCTGGGCTGAAAATTATTTCAAAGATATTCTGCTGACCCTTCTTTCATTTGGAAAAAGAATCAATCCACTAAAACATGACCCAAATGTGAGGATTTTGAGCTCAAATTCATTTTGAGCATAACTCTGTATTACTTTTTTGGTGGAAGTAATGACCAAAACATTATGATGCCTTGTTGTGGAAGCTTTTTGGGATGCTGCCACGATACCACTCTTAAGTTGTGGACTTGTTATGCTTCCAAGAGACCTGTCATGGATCCTATATGGATCAACTGTCTTCAAATTATGGGGCTAGTTCTCTGCCTAGTTGACTTGAATTTGATCTTCAGAAGACTAGCTATTGCATCAGGCAATTCTTGGGGGCATGTTTATTGAACACAGGGATCAAGAGTTTATGAGATACTTCAGCTGTACATAGGGCATAATTGAGTGCATGGACTTACTAGTTTACCATCGTTCTCTGGCAGGAAAAACACTTTGGCATATGTTAATCTCTCCGATGACAGTTTTCTTATGCTCATCTTTGTGTGGACAGCACTGGTGCTTCTTCCTGTAGTCCATTAATATCATTTCCTTGTCTTTTAGCATCTGGTACTGATTCTATTGAGGTTTGAGTCAGATGTGATGGGCTTTTGACCCAGTTTCCAACCGGACTGAAAAATCCAAGGTTTTTCTTGCACTTATGTCATTGCCACCACCAGGGTCTCTCTTTCAATTATTTTCACTTATTGCAATCATATGATTTGTAGTCACAACTCTTATGTTATTGCCACCACTAGGGTCTCTCTTTCACTTTTTTTGCAACCCTGTGTTCCTGGTGCTATGGGGATTCTTGAGGAAGGAGGAATTGAGGAGACGCGAGCTTCTCCTCATAAATCTGTCCAACGCCTTCACACAACAGTTTCATATCAACGTTTGTCTAAACAGATAAATTCCCTCCAGAAACAACTAGATACACAAGCTAGCATTATACTCTCCTTACAAGACCAAGTGAAAGATGGCAGCCGCATTATCACGGATCTCCAGATTAAGCTTCAGGATCAGCAAGCCATTATTATTCAATTGCAGACTGCACAACCTCCTCAAGATTCTGCGAATTTTCACTCTGAAATTTTAAAAATTCGAGATGAACAGGCTGTCCTTCTAGCTGAACAGGAACGTCTCAAGGAAGCGTCAACTGCACAAAGCCAAAAATTAGCCGACCAACAATCTTGGGTTCAGGTTGTAGCCGGAAAGAACCCCCCTCCCATAGTTGAGCTGGTTGTCCAGGCTAAATTTGAAGAAGAAAGGATTCGTAATGCTAAAGCGCTCAATCTCAGGGTTCGTGGGGTGCCCAAACCTACAGATCCGCTTCAAGCTGGCAATGCCTTCGTTCACAACACTCTTGAGTTAACAAATGTTACTCTTGAGAAAGCATGGGTCTCTCCCGATTCCACATTGGTCATACGCTTCAAGAATGCGGAAGAGCGTATGAAGGCGTTGAGGGCCAAACGGAAATTATTTAATCTTCAGGACAAGATCTACCTTGATGAGGACCTTACGCGACTCCAAGTTGAAGAATTGAAGAAAGCCAGGGAACAGGTAGCCGCAGCTAGGAAAGCCAACAAATGGGCAGTTATTCGTAATCTGCGTGCAGTGATCAGGGACTCTCCCCCACCAGGGTGGTCCAAACCCTTGCCTAATAAATGACTCCATCGACATGGAAGGGGGGTGACAGATAAGCTAGTTGTAGCTTGTTGGAACTGCAATGGTATGATATGGTCTGCCCCAGGGTCCCTTTTTGATGTGATTGACGGACATGACATCATTCTTATTTGTGAGACACACGAGAGTCCTGAGCGGGCCCTACCAGTTATCTCTGGTTACTTTTGGTGGTCCAGTTGTCGGCAACTCACTCGGCGCTCTGGGGGGTTCGAGGATCAGGAGGTGTTGCTGCTCTCATCAAGGATAGGCTCCAGGGTTCGGTATCCCTGGTTTCGACTGATCCCCACTCCAGATTTTTATGGATTAAAATCCATCGTCACCCACCTCTTTGGGATATCTACATTGCCACTTGTTACTTTCCCCCCACCACGTCCAATTTTGCTATTCACACGGATGGGGACCCTTTCCAGGACCTCTATGAGGACATTACTAGATACTCGGCTTCAAGGGAGATACTTTTGCTGGGAGACTTCAATGCTCGGACCGGATCTATGCAGGTTTCTCTTCACGACCTCACAACAGATGAGATGCAGACTCGGGAATTGGATCCTGATGACCTTGGTTTTGCTCGAACCTCCATCGACACACAGGTTACTGCTTATGGTAAGCATCTTCTTGAGTTGGGTGAATCCAACAGGCTAGTTCTTCTCAACGGTATATCTTGTTTTCCAGATTCCAATGGGTTTACTTGTTTTCCTCACAGTGGTGGTGCCAATGTCGTGGACTATGCTATTTCCTCTACCACCCTCATCCCATTCATTTCCCGGTTCAGCGTCTCTGATAACCCTCCCCCCCTTACTGATCATTCAGTTCTTTCTCTTACTTTATCCGTTGTTTCCCTTCCTGTTATTCCTCCACCTCCTCCCTCCACTCCGGCCCCTCGAGTCATTATAGACTTTGACTATTATTATTCCTTTACCTACATGGACCGGTTGCGTCAGGTTCTCCCCAGGATGTCTTCTCTCCCCGATGTTTCCGATCGTTCTGCTTCCTTGGTCCAAGCTATTTGGAAGGCTGCTTTGGACTCGTACCCCCACACCATTTGCCCTTCCCCCCGCCCTCGTCCCCCTGGTCATTGCCCCATGAACATCTGGTACGATGAGGAATGTAAGTCTGCCCACCGAAGGTTGAAATATGCCATTCGGAATCCTTCCCAGCTCTATGCCATTTCTCACAAAGATTACAGGATGCTTCTTCGAAAGAAGAAGCGTCTCTTCCTCTCTCAGCAAAGACTTGATCTTATTCACTCCCTTCAACAGTCTCCTAAATCCTTCTGGCGCCTTATCCTCCCCCGTGATCGGATTACTCATGGGATCAATCTTTCCTCTTGGACCACTCATGCCTCATCCCTCTATACCATCCCAAATCAGCCTCCTATTACTGTTCCCTCCCCCCTTCTTCGTGCCACCTCTTTTCTACTGGGCTTGTCAGGCAGGCTATTAGGAAACTTTGTACGAGCAAAGCAACAGATTTAGATGGGCTACAGGTGGAATTTCTGAAGCATGGCATTGACCCTCTTGTTGGGCCCCTCACTGATCTCTTTAATCTCTCTGTCTGCTCTGGTTTTCCTGACTCTTGGACTCAACATATCATTCACCCCATCCATAAGGCAGGTGATCCCCATGAACCCAATAATTACAGGACTATCATGATTGGGCATATCTTTGCCAAGCTCTATGCCACAACATTGGATGTGCTTCTCTCCCGAAGGTTGGAGGAGGAAGGTCACAGGGCTATTGGCCAAGCTGGTTTTCGGCAAGATCACCAGACCACAGATCACATCCTAGTCCTCAGAGCTATTATTGAGGAGGCGCGTTCCAAGTCCTCGAAGGTTTATTGTTGCTTTGTAGACTTCAGGAAAGCTTTCGACACGGTGCCTCGACATTTACTTCTTGAGAGACTTCGGTCAGTTGGCATCTCTGGGCAGCTTTTGACAACGGTTTCACGGTTATATGAGACTGTGAAGGGTCGGTTTCGCTCCCCTCAGGGGCTTTCAGCCAGTATTCTTAGCACCATAGGAGTGAAACAGGGTTGCCCCCTTTCCCCGACACTTTTTGGGATCTTCATCGACGAGCTTGAGACTTTTATTAGGGAGAACGCTCACGCAGAGGATGGTTGCCTTCTCCACTATGTGCTGATTTCTATTCTCCTCTTTGTTGATGACGTTGTTCTTTTAGCCTCATCCCCTGAGGGGCTTCAACGTCATCTGGACACACTTGCCGCTTTTTGTGACTCGAGACAGTTGACGGTGAATCTTTCTAAGACCAAGGTTATGGTGTTCAATACTACCAAAGAGGCTCTATCCCATCTCCACTTCTTTTTCCAAGGTCGGGAGGTTGAGATCGCCACCTCATATGTGTACTTGGGGGTTCTCTTCACTGGTCCCACTTTTGGTATGAAGCCTGTCGCCTAGGCCCGGGTGTGTAAGGGGTATGCAACTCTGTCTTTGCTCAAGAGGAATTGCTTCAAAGCACATTTTCAGGATATCCCTGTGAAGATGAGGATCTTTGACGCCTTGGTCAAGCCAACTATTACTTATGGGTCAGTGGTTTGGGGTCCTAGTCTTGGCCCGACTGAGTGGTCACGGGTTGAACGAGTACAAACACTCTTTCTTCGACGATTCATTCGTTGCAAGGGCACAATCCCCCGCTCTATTATTCTAGCAGAGTTTGGGGCCTCTCCTCTCCAGCTTGAGATTATCTTCTTGATTATTGGTTATCTTCACAGGATCCGTACTTTAGGAGATACCCCTGCGGGTTGCAGGCGGTACCCTTACCTCGCCCTTCGCTCCTCGATGGAACTCTCTCCGAGTTCTCGGGGAGGCCGAAGGAGCTGGTATTTTCAGGTCTCTGCCCTCCTGGCCAGCATTCAGATACGGATAGACAGGCTCCCCCCTTATTCCTTGAGTGTTCTCCCCCCTCTCATCATAGTGAGCAGAGAAAGGATGTTAGTCTCCAGTACACTAGATGCACATGGATCTCTCTTGTTGCCCCTCTTTCCCCCAAGTTGTCTTTCTACCATGAGCACTTCTTACAGATTCAAGAGGGCAGAATAGTTCCTCCACAATACCTTCAGCAACACACAATGCATAGTCTTCGGATCCCGATTGGGCAACTCAGGGTGTGTTCTCACCAACTCCGGATTGAGTCAGATCACCATCTTCCGACGGAGGAGCGGGTTTGCTTGTTTTGCTCCTTGGGTGAAGTTGAAACCCTGCATCACTTTATTTTTTGCTGTCCCATTTATTACGAGATCCGAGGCAGATTCCATTGCCTTTTCAAGGACAACTCTCGATCTGTTTCTACCTTCTTCAGATACCCGGACCAGCGGTGTCTCGCACTCTTTCTTAGGGAGATAACTCAGTTTCGTCGACATAAAAGCTCTCCTCCAGATGGATCTCACCCCCCTCAACATCGGCTCATCACAACATACTTCACCAGCTCCGACGGACCAGGTGACACCGGACGGAAACGCCCCACTTCATCCAGTTCGGACGGAAGCAAGGTCACTAGACAGCGCACCCACAATTTGTTAGGGTCCCGAACTAGCGATGGACAGAGACATATCATGGACTTCTTCAGCTCTGATACTTCGGCCTCGACTGTTAGGAGAGATTAGTTTCTAGGGGTTCTTGGAGCTTGCCCCTCTTGGGCTGCTCCCTCCCCCTCCCTCTCTCTCTCTCGTTCTTCTTGGCGTGCACTCCACTCTTCTGGACTGCAGCCCTCCCCCCCTCTTCTCTCCCTTCTCTTTTCCCTTTCTCTTTGGCCCGATTGTCGGGTTACGTCTTGTATTTATCTTAGTTTCTTTTCTTTGTTGGGCTTTTTAGCCTGCTAGCTGGCAGTCATTATTGTCCTTCTTATAGTCCCTTGGGTCTTTTTTGGCCCACCGCGGACATTAATAATATTTCATTTCATTTCTTAGTAGTTATATCATTGCAGACCACTGATGACTTGATCCACATCCTTGTCTCCCTCTGTCACATTGCAGTGCCAGTTGACCAAGCATAATAAATATTCTGGGTTTATATTAGTCTCCTAAAATGTATAACTCTTCAGCACTTGCTTTGCAACAACCAATCTGCCTTTTATTTCATATTGGCTACTCACTTCTCCATGATGTTGTACTGAACTTGGGCTCCACTTATGCATGGACTTCTACTAGAGGTGCAATTATGTTGTTCTTATGTAAATTAGATATCTCAGTTACTGCTTTCTTTATTTCTTGATAGAACTTGTTGTAGGGGCTGGGCATATATTTCCTTTGCTTACCTCCTAGTTAATGTAGTTGTATTTGTCTCCAATTGCAACAGGTTGACAGTGGTTAGATGTGTTTTGGATGTGTCTTCCACTTGCTTTTCTTTGGCATCTTACTTGTATTTACAATGTCTCAGCTTATAGACTTCAGAGCATCATTGCACTTTCGTTGTTCACAAAAAACCAAAAAAAAAGAAAAAAAAATCTCAAAGCCAGGAGCAATTAGTGCACCTCAGAGGCTACATCTCTCCACGATGATAATGACTGTTTTGTACGCCCTTACCTGCACACAAGAGCACCTACTAGGGCTTCATCATCTTCTTCTTGCATGTGGTTGGTTGGGGCTATGACTCTTTGACATTGGGTTTCAGCTTTTCCCTCACTTACCCAGGGGTTGAAAACAGATGCAACTTATCAGTTTCTTGTTAGGAGAGTTTGCGGGGGTCAGACGTTTTGATCTCTTCGGTTACCCAGCCAGGACCCCTTAGTCCTGGCCACTCTCCTGGGAGCATTATTAGATCCTGTTTTGGCTCTTTTGGGACAGTTGGTGATGATGGCTGTTTTGCCCCTACTTCACATTCTACCACATATTGAGACCCACTTGAGTTCTTCTCTATTTCTCTTCATTTATTTCGTTTTTCTCCTTTCATTAGGATATTTAATGTTTAGGGTTTTAATTCATTTTTTGGTCTGCCTCTTGAGGTACGATCTGATGGTATTTTGTTCACTCATAGTTTACTCTAGCTTAGTTTTAGTTATTCCAATCCAATTTACTTTAGTTTGTTGCAACACAAACACGTTTTAATAGTTAACTTTTCAATGAGTTCCATTTGCCTACTTTGGTCATTCTTGGACATTATTAGAATTATCTTATCTTATCTAAGCAATTTTCATCTTTTGTCTTGTGTTTTTGTATAGAATGATGATCTTTTTTTAAGCTCAATTTCTTTGGCATTTCTAATGCAAATTAAAGGACACCTACAAATATCTTTCCATCATTTTTTTAAAACTAGATACTGTTTTATTTCTTGACAACCAACATATACCACTTTGTTACAAGTTACTGTCTTGCAGCTACTTCTTTTATTTACCTCCTAGTTACTATAGTAGCATCTACCAACTTCACCTTATTTATATTTGTCAATTTGTGTTCTGAACATGTCAACTTTTTACTTTTGCTCTGCATCCTCCCTGTTTTTGAAATGTCTCCAATTTGTTGAGTTCAAAGAACTCTTTTACATTTATTTGCTCTCCAAAATTCTTCAAGCAGATTTCTTCATTTCTTTTATGATGACCTCCTATGTAGAATGATATTTCATTAGCATGATGACCACCTATGTAGAATGATATTTCATTTTCAATCTAAATTTAATTAGCATTTCTAACACGTTCAAATAACATCCTCTCTTCATAAATATATCTGTCACTGTTAAAAATCTATTATGGCTTATTTGATTCAAACATGCTACCGTCTTTTTTGCTTGTTGATCATCCTTCACTACTTTCATTAGTGGTTGAATAGTATGTCATGTACTGTGCTAGAACTCTCCCATCAGCATTGGCAGCCCCATAGACCCTACTTTTATTCCACTTTGATTAGCCGTTGCAGTTGCTTCCTTATACTCTTCAGTTATCTAGGAACCTCTTTCTTTCTGTCTTTCACATTTTATGTTTTTGAATATATATAACTGCACGCAAACATATGACTTCAAATTTGTGGACTGTACGATTTCAAGACTGCATGATGATGGACAGCTTTGAATGAAATGAGGACAATGCTAAAAAATGTAGATGCCTATATGAGTTTAGAATGGTGGACAGTATGGTTTCAAGACTGCATGAAGTTGGACAACTTCAAATGAGATGACGACAATGCCATGAAATGTAGATGCCTGTCTCAACCTTATTATCTTCAGCCAGAGACATTCATATGATAAGGCTAATTGATGTACAAGATTTAAAAAAATAGATATATAAAGTAGAGAATTGCACACAAATGTGAGAAAATAGGAATGCTTTTATTATTGTCATATGCAATGTAGATCATCTCCACATATGATTTGTCCTTTGTACAGATGGAGAGCTGTGCTCTTCTCATACAAAAATATGTATATAAACTATAAAGTGCATTTATCTCATGTACATAATGTTAAAATGGTCGTGTGTAATCATCCATATATAACCACAACAAAGAGTGATACTAATACCAAAAATTAATTGGGGTTCCTGTAAATTGCACTTGATTGTTGCACTTATTATTGAATATGTGATTTATATATTAACTTGTAATGTAGATAAGCACATCTACTGCAATTACACAAAACACGCTTCCAGGTTGGATGATTAAAGAGGAATCACTTTTAACGTTTTGAGAGGTGCAATCTTGGATTGTCAATTAGGTTTACATGGAAGATTATTACTATTGATTCAGAAATATGTTTTTTAATCTGAGTGCATGTTCACGGTAGTTTACAACATCGAAAAATTTTATGGTCAGTGAAAGCTGCATAACTGGTTGCCACGCTTATCTACATTGTATACAGCTAGACTACATTTTACTATTTATTTTATTCAGAGAATTTTTTCGTTGCATAGAGTTCATTAGAAGCTCCCTTGGTATATTTTCAATTTGAAGCCCCCTTACTTTGGTTCATAAAGAAGTTTTACCAAGCCAGTGCATGGAATAGAACTGGTGACCCAAATTTTCTGGATGTCCGTTGAGGCTTTACTATATTTTCAGTTTTGCGCAAAATTCTAAAACATTACTCTTCTTCTGCAGTAGCTCTTTTAAGTACAGAAAAGCACTTTTACCTGTTGTGCTAAAAATAATAGTCACCTTCAGATTTTGTTTTTAATTTTTTCCATTTTGCTGTCTGACAACATTTTCTGGAATGATTTAGCCAAAACATAACATTGTTGCATTTTTTGTGACTACACTGCTGGAGCTCAAATTTTTAGCATTGGTCAGCCAGATCATGAGCTATGACAATACTATGTCTGCTATGAAGCTTCACTGTATTTGAGGTCCTTGCCCTGTTAAAAGTTGGAGATTGTATTATCAGATCTTGACCAGTTGGATTAATTATAATCGTTGGATTAAATTATAATTGACAATGTCTTATTGACTAGATGAAAATAATTGTGAAATGAACTTCGGCTAAGCTACTTAAATAAGATTCTTGTTTCCTTGCTATGCAGATGCTTTTACAATTAATAAGAGCTTCTCTTCCTTCATGAACTATTGTGCACCTCTAAGTACAATAGGCATTGGGTCTAGTGACTCTTAAAAATTTAGATTTCACTTTTTATATGCTTTAAATTAATTTCTTTATCAATAGTAACAAAAAGTTTTATTGTAGATGGTGACGAAGATAGTCACTGTGCAAAGACTTTTGTAAAAGGAATGACCTACAATGAATTGGAAGTGAGTGTTCTAGATCTTATCTTAGTTTGCTTTTTCATGAAGATGCAGGTAATATTTTTTATTTTATCTCTTTCCCTGATAATACATTTAAAAGAGAAATTGTGAACTTTATTACCAGTAGTGTTTGGAGTGTAGGTTGCGACTGATCAATCATTAGATTTTTGCGTTGTTTTCTATGTTGTCGAAATTGAGAGGTTGTTGAAACTGACAGCCTGTTATTTATTTATTTAATTTATTAAATCATTAAATCCGTCTCCTGTGCTTTTCTTATTCCTTCTCTTTGCTTTGACAGTTTGCAACAAAGCTATGTTGTCATAACAGGACACAACCGTGTTATGCCTTATGACTTCAGATAACATCTTAAAGTTCTAGGAGAATTTATTTTTAATAGTATAATGGGTGAACCTCTTTGTACCCATTTTGGTTTGAACATACCTTTACTTTGGCTTTCCTACTAGTTTCATTCAGGATTTTGAATTTTTTTCTTAAATTAGGTTAGATTTTCTTCAGGTGCTCCTTTTGCTTTGTTGTTAATTGCCATACATTCCAGTCTTATGGACATTTTCAGTCTGTTAAGGATGTTAATAATATTTCCTCTTCCTCTTTTGCTTTTCCATTTATCAGGAGTTCTTTTGACATCCTCAAAGCTGAATGTTATTAAGAACTTTTGTAGATCCATTGCTAGGAAGAGAACAAACATAAAATGCAAACATTTTTTTGAAAGTTATGCACATGTGATTTATGTTCACAGCATGTGGCTTCTTGTCTGTATTTTGTACGTATGACAATTAGATTTGAACAGGCTTGGGTGCAGTCGCTTGGTCACAAGGCAGGTCAAGCTCTGATGTTATGGAAATGCTTATACAGGAATCACATATGGGCGCAACATGTAGATGAAATGCAAGGTCATATATTCTTTGGCTAGCATTTGAATTGACCACATCAAATTATATGTTTGTTTTAAGCATTCAGTTCAAGTTCTGGAAGCACTCTGGGTTTTCACACGAGTTAATGATAGTTTAGTTCACAGTGAAATGGACCTGTTGTGGGCTTTTGACTGCTCTAGCTACAGTCATTTTGCACACTAATATTTCTATGCTTACCTTCATGGATAATGTTTCTCTACTTATCTCTTTTCATGTGAAATACCACATAATTAAGGCTGTTCAACTAAATGTACAAAGAAATGTAGTATGTGACGGGTTCATAGTTTTGGCAAATGGATTACCACATTTTAGGAGTTTCAAGAAGAATACAAGCAATGCAACAATCTCACCCAAACAAAGTGAGGGTAAGGTATAATCTTTGGAAGTGGCTAGAGTATCAGGGAAATAAGCTCCAATTAGTTCAGTTGCCAAACATGCCATTGCCATATCAGAGGACCTTCCCATCCTCAGGACTTCATTCAGAGAAGACATAACCTTTCATTGTAAAATGACTAGAATGAAAAATTTCTTTGTCTTCGAACAAAACAATGATATTTCCCAATTGGAGTGCTTGGAATCATTTAAAACCCTATCTTTCACAGGCTAAGAAAATGTGAACCTCTGTGTATGAAATGGGACAACCTTCTGGGATTTCAGAATGAACGTGCTTATGGATATTTCCATATATAGCATAGTTTATAGACAGCCACATTCTAGTTTATGCTTTGTATTGTTATCTAAACTGATCTGAAATAGAATCTTTATCTGTAGATGAGTATCCCTACATGACTGTCTAGAGAAAGTAAGCTATGCAAGCTCTCTTGGATAAGTGCTCACATGTGCACAGACACAGAGAGAGTCTATACTATCTATATTTCAATACTCAATCTTCTGTCTTTTATATTTTATCCTTTGATCCTAATTTCAGCCAATCCTCTACCTCTCCTTATGCCCATACGTTTTAATCAAGAATGCAAAAACCTGCCCAACTAAAAGGCCTGAATGAGGGAATGGTATAGACTGTTACATTGAAGGAATGGGGACTAATCCTTCCATATGGGCACTCCCCACCCCTTCTAAAACTAAAGCCATCCTGTCCTCTTCAGGTCACTACCAAATGGGGGGATGATTTAACCATTATGCCCCTGTAGAAAGTCTATCTCTTGAAAAAAGGACCCTGCAACCCAAACAAACAACTAATTAACTTTTAAATATTTCCATGTGTTTGGAGACTTGGAGTAGAACTTAACCTGAAATTTTAGAGAAAAAATATTTCTTTGGTTCACTTTAGAAATGATCTGATGTTAAACCTTTATTGAGTGGAAATAAAGAAATAAGGAATGTTCCACCTAAGGTAATGTTTAACAAACTGCTCAAGTAATTAGGAGACATGATATCAGATATACAATTTATTTCTAAGCCTTACCCTTATTTCACCATCATTTTTCAATAGGGCTAATTAATTAAGGGTTAAATGTTACTTTAAATTGCATCACCTTTTTGTCCAAGGGGATTGTGCAGGAATTGTAAATGGGATGCAATTATGTGAGCACAAGCTGGATTCAAACCGTGGCATTGGATAGACACTTGTGTGATAAGGTGGTCCATGATAATACAGTTTGTTGTAATACCATAATAATGTGGTTTATTGAAAGAGATGTAATATGGATAGGGCCCATTTTAATTCCATATAAACAATTAAAAGAATGGTCACCTATTGTTTTCTCAAGATTATCCTTTGGAATTTGGAAGGCCCTAGAGAGGAAGTATGGGAGGAGAACTTGAATTGTTCCTCCCTCCCTTCCGCAATGATGTTGTTTCTTAAGTACAAGGAAGTTCTTCTTGACTGGAAGTCTGGAAGGAATGGAAAAAAATCAGGTCCTATAGGAATGGGATAACTCAATTTCCTAGGGAATAGTACAATCATTTTCTTTCACTATGAAATGGAGATATTAAAAATATATGCCTTAAACCTCTGTCAGAAACGGGGTCCATAAGTGTTGGGGATAAGAGAAAGTTTACATTATATAAGCAATAATGAATAAGTTTCACCTATCTTCATATAAAAAAATAATTCAAACCATACAACTTCAAGGAGTACAAAGATGCATTATATGTTACATCAAGAATGATAACAAAAACTTGGCAATTCTTGATATTGTTAGTCATAATCATCAAACAAAATCAAAGTACATATTTATAAGTCATAAATCAGTTCATAAACCAACTGCCTCTTGTCCTGCAAGCCTGTAAATAGACTCTCTGTCATCCATATCATCATTGATTAGCTCACCTTGAGTGCAAAGTAAAAAAAAAAAAAAAAAACGATGCTGGAGCCATGAATCTGACCAATATCTGTTTTGTGATTGTCTATGACTGGGGCTGCTAATTTCTTCTGCATTCACGTTCAATACTTCTCTCTATAGGAGCTCATTATCACCTTCGGCTCTACCATAATCCCAAATCTAATGGATTTAGTATTTTGTTGCTTGTCAAGATAAACACAAAGATTTCAGTGAGCATATGCTGAAATTTGAAGCTTAAGCCTTCTGAGAGCCTAGGGAATTTTTATATCCTAGATTGGATTAATGAGTGCTTACATTGTTGGACATTTTGAGTCCTCTAAGTCAAAGTTGTCATTGATGTCACCTGATAGAGTTATCACTCATATCAAGGAATTTGGCAAGAAATAAAGTCGTCCAAGGTTGTCACTATCATCCAAGAAAAAGCTTCAACAGTGCAAAAGTGAAAGGAAAAAGGCTCCATAATATTTTAATATTATTGGGAGCACAGGTTAAGCGATTGGTTCATAAAAGCTCAAAATGGGTTATTGCCAAGGTTAAAAAGGAGGTTTAATAATTATTTATAAATTATTTAAATTCACAAGGAATTTAAATTTTATAAATAATATTCGTTACACCAAGGTTGTGCATTAAGACAAGGCTCCAAGGTTTAATTAAAGTAAAACCTAAGGTTGTCTTAATTTAATTTATAATATTTAAATTTAAATTTAAATTTAAATATATTATAAATTAATCAACCAAGTCGACATCGAATTAAATCGATGCGCCGACGTGATTGCATGGAAGACAAAGGCATTATATATAATGCCCTAAAAGGCATTAATCAATTTTATCCTTGCTAATTTGTTTGGAGTGCATGCGAATTAAGGCTCGTGTTTTAAAAGACTTTACGAATTGCAAAAGGGTTGAAGCAGGGAACGTTTGACTTGTGGAGCACATAGGCCAGCTTGGCCTAGCGGTGCATTGGCTTGGCGAGACACAGGAGGTCCCGCATTCGATTCACTTGGAGGTTGCTTGCAAGGTCAAAGAGCTCGAAGCGTGTTTTGATTATTTCGAAAGGCGCAGTTTCGTGAGGTTGTTGATGCAATTCATGCCTTCTTAGGCACGTGTGGGCGCGTGGCCCAACAACGGCTTGGCTGCAGTTAAGGCGTTGGGAAGGAAGACGTCGGGCGATCGAATCCCTCCGAGAGGCAAGGCAAGTTAATTTTTATTAAAATAGCCTTAAGGGAGAAATAAGGGTTATGCTATGCCCTAGAAAATTGAGAGATTTTTGATGGTTTTATTTTTGGAAGGGTAGCATATTATATATCGTTGGAAAGCATTTTTCAAGGGCTATTTGATTAACTTGCTTAGAAGGAGAAATAAGGTGTGTGTAAAGAGATATTTCTGTTTTTGTAAAGGAGTTCAAAAGTGAGTTTGATTTATTCTTTTTCAAAGGGGATTATTTCTTTCATGAGAGGACATGGTGAATTTTATTGAGGAGTAATAAGGTGTTATTGGGATATTATTTTTATTGTTGTGATATTACTCAAGTCCTCTAACCTCTTTGTGATTGAAAAGGAAATATTTGAAAGTGTGTTGAGTTTGACAGATTTTGTGGACAACTCCTTGGCATCAAAAAGGTATGGGCAATATTCTCCATTGACTTGATTGGGTGATTGATTTATGAAAATATCATTGGAGAGAAAAGGATTGATTGTGGTTTCCTTTTCGAAAGTGGTTGGTTTAATGCTTCAAGGTTTTCTGGATTGAGAGTTGTGATTAAACTTTGTTTTATAAGCATTGTTGTTGAAGCCAATTGGTTATGCAAGGAACTTGAACTTGAGTTAGAAAAGAACATGAGTATCATTGTTATGTGAGATTTGTGGTTGAGCATTGTTGGAAACATTTTGAGTTGGTTGATACATGCTTGGACTAGGGTTTGTGAGAAAGGGTTGTTCCTTGAGGTGATTGGTTGAGTAGAGTTGATTAAGCCTAGTCAAGTGGATGCATGTGGTTGTTCAAGTTCCATGAAACAAACTATTCTATATTCTGATTTGAGTTGAGATTGAGCTTTGAGAATAGAACATATTGAGTCTCTAACAATTCTCTTTATGCTTCTATGAGATTGATTTGAGTTGAGATTGAGCTTTGAGAATAGAACATATTGAGTCTCTAACAATTCTCTTTATGCTTCTATGAGATTGATTTGAGTTGAGATTGAGCTTTGAGAATAGAACATATTGAGTCTCTAACAATTCTCTTTATACTTCTATAAGATTGATTTGAGTTGAGATTGAGCTTTGAGAATAGAACATATTGAGTCTCTAACAATTCTCTTTATGCTTCTATGAGATTGAGTTGAGAAAGTGATTGAGCATTGAGTATAGAACATATTGAGTCTCTAACAATTCTCTTTATGATTCTATGAGATTGGACAAGTTCTGTGTGGACTTGTTAAGTTGATTTGAGGCAAGTCTTTGAGAAGGCTTGTGGACTTATTTTGTGTAAGCTTTGTGGAAGCTTGCAATGCAGATTTGAGCAAGTCCTAGAGAGGACTTATTGAGCAGATTTGGACAAGTTCTGAGTGAGCTTGTTGAGCAGATTTGGACAAGTTCTGAGTGAGCTTGTTGAGCAGATTTGGACAAGTTCTGAGTAAGCTTGTTGAGCAGATTTGAGCAGGTTCTGAGTGGACCTGTTGAGCAGATTTGAGCAGGTTCTGAGTGGACTTGTTGAGCAGATTTGAGAAGGTTCAGAGTGAACCTATTGACAAAGCTTTGGAGGTGACAGAGTATAGAGGACAGTCTCAGTGGATAGAGATCCAACAGCCAGGACAATTGAAGACAAATCTTCTGAGCGAGGAGTCTTCAAGTGGAGAGAGATCCACCAGTCAGTGCAGCGAGAGAGACAGAGTCTTCTAGAAGATCACTAGTCAGAGCTGAAGGGGAAAGAGTTCTCCTGTGGAAGAGATCCACGAACTTGAGATTTAGGGGATCAACATCTCCTTTGGACTAAGGTCCATAAACATTGTAATAGGGAAAGGATTCCCATGAGATTATTTGAGAAATATTTAGAAGAAATATTTTCTCTGTGGAGGTAGCCCACATTGGGTGAACCACGTTAAAATTGGTGTCTCTATTGTGTGTGATGATTTGTGCATTGCTTTGGTTATTGCTATTGATATTGCCATTGATTATATTGATTAATACTATTTGGAAAAGAAAAGTAAAAAGTGGTCTTATACTGTTCACCCCCCCTCTCAGTATAAGCTTGTGTTATTCATACATGTATGCTGATTAATTACCCACCTGCAGAGTGCTGTGGAGATGGTGTCACTAAAATTTATTAGCATACACTTGAGACATAAATTCTACATAATTTTGAACTTCAAAATAAAAATGTATAACCTTTAAATTACGATGCTAGATTTTGTTCTTTAAAATTTCTTTGAATATTACACATTATTTCTAATATAAACAAAATCATCTAACAACATTAAATCGGTTCATAGTTGAGGGCAGTAAATAGCTGTGATGATCAGAATGGAAAATGCTGCTAGTTGTAGCAATTAGTTTTTTTTACCCTATCAATGCCTATACGTGAGGCCATAAGATCCTATGGAAGGACATTGCACTCTACTCAAAATGTAATTGGGCTACCGGTCAAAGTGAAGGTGATAGGGTGATGATAACATTACCAACCTTAAACATCACCTCTTTTCAATTCCTCTAGTGTCTTAGATTGCTTCCTCCCAAATTCTTCATCACTGTATTGTTCTAGTGGTTTATTAAGTTCTATGATAGGCTATAATGTCCATACATCTTTATGAAAATATATAAGGGCTAAGCGGCATCTGCCTAATAATCTTATTGGGGAAACCTTTGTTCATATTGGCCTATTTGCCTCTCAAGCTAAATCCACCAGCTATACTTCCTAGTCACCTGTCTGAATTTTGCCTTCACCATGGATTAAAAGCAGATAACCTTAATATTAAAGTCATGATATTGGGAGCTTATCACTATGAAATGTACTAGCAAAATGGATTGTTTGATTATAAGTGAGGGCCTGGCCAACTCTTTGACCCTTTGTTCCTTTTTTCAAATAAATATTAACGTGACAATATTATAACCTCTTACTATAGGACTTTTCAGGTATGCGTTCCCCTCCCTGCTCCCACTCTGCGTGTGTGTAAGTATTTTTTAATTCCTATACACAATTTATATAATTAGTACTATTTCTGAATTCCTGAGCAAGACTCCTAACACTATGATACTGCTACTGCTGCTTTTACAAGAGGGTTGTATAACTCATAACTGTCATACCATCAGCCCATTGCTCCATGTAGTCTTTCTACTTTCTCCTGTCATCATAGTGAATGAGCATATGGCTCCAAGGTGCCATCTCATTTGACATTGAGGTTTGTCTTACAGTTAAAATCCTGCCATAAGCATCATTTAGTATATTGTGTCTACACACACACGCACTCAATTTCATTATTAACTTTACACTAAGGTAGATCGTCTCCATACTATTGAAATAATACATAGGCAAGTGGACCTTATTTTGAAATCTTGCTAACAAGTCCTTGCACACCACTACTGAATGGACAGTTTATTCAATAATGGCACTGTTTCTTATTAACTTCTAATCCTTCAATAAAGTATTAGAATTATCATTCATACAGATTTTTGTTTAATGCTGATGTAGCATGAGTCACGACCATTCCCTGGAGTAATTCTTCCTCGTTGACAAGACTTTAACTCAGTTTATATCAAATTTACACCTAGCACTATCTTTCCTTTATAATTAATGTGTTGATTCGTAATTTCCCATTTGTACTGCTTCCCTTTATGATGACGTTGACATAACTTATACAGTGCTAACACTTAATGACACCCCTACTGTGCCTGTTTAAAGAAACTGTAATTGGCAATTTATTGACAAGGCTTGAAAAAAAATTGGATCGAGCACTAGTGGATAAAAATATTATAAAAAGCAACCAGTTTTTAATTTCCCCCCCACTTTACAAATAACATCATATTCATGTGTTTTTGCTATAAATATCAAGGATAAACATGCTTGTATTGCATTAAGGTTTTCCAAAATTTAAATATGTCAGATACATCATAAATAATATATTTAAAACATAACTTAAAAAGAAGGTTAAGTTCTAAAATTCAAATATGTCTGATACAATGTATTTTTAAAACAGAATTCAAAAGAATGATGAAACACACATAGTAAACCGGGCTCTCTTTGACCCTTTTTATGTGTCTTTGATGATGCCTACTAACTCCTTGGCATAGTGGGGCCTAGGATTGACTTATTCCTACTCCTAGATTATGAGATGCACCCTTGTTGTTGTGCTGTTGGTACCAATTTGGGAGGAGGGGGGGGATGTGGCAGTGCTAGTAGCCCTCCTTGTTGCAATGTTGTCAAAAAAATCTTTGGAGTTTGCTCTATGCCACTTCCGGCACCTGTGATTGTGTGTATAGAACCTGCTCCTAAAGCTATGACCATGCTGATCTTCCTCAACATTTTGGTTATCCAACCAAGCTGGGCTTCCCTACCTAAGTGGGCCCTCTATCTTCACAATCCACTTTGATGTGGGGTCGATATCATCCATTCAGATTGACTTCATATTAGGAAGCCCCTTCAAGTGCCAAACTCATAAGCGTAGGTTGTATGAAACATATATCATGTTGTAAAGTTGTTGATACTCCTACCTGTTGAAATTCATGGAGTATATTTTTTCAAATACATTGCAATTGCAGCTAAAACTTGATGCACTACACACCTGACTCAAGATTGTAATGGCAGAGCAACCAAGATTTTTCAAAATGTCAATCAGAAAGCTTGCAGAAGGCCTTTTGTTGATGAAGGCATTTGCAGAATGTGATGAAGTGATGCCATAAACAATGTGTGCTTGACCTTGTGACCATTGACATGCATAGCCCACCATATGCAACACTTGTCTTCTGAAGGAATTTACCAAATATTATCTTCAAGATGCACCTTCTCATTTTCACACTCTACCTACTTTCCCTTGTTTCTACTATTGCTTGCTAAGGCTAGACTTCCTCTGCCACTTCGCTTCTCCTTTATTTATAGCTATATGCATACATCCACTCTGTATGTGTTGCTTGAATGAGCTGTGGATACTCTTGTCTCTATCTCTTGGCTGTCCCTGCATGGATGACATTCTAAATGACAATCTGCAATGTGGGTTCTTTGTCCTTGTTGCTTGATATTACCTTTGCAAGATGCATGGCCTTCGCAAAATTTGATTCCGTTACTATGTTCTCTAACCCTCCTCTAGTTCAGTATCTTTCGAATCTCAAAAGTAACTAAGGATGTCACTCCTACCTTGTTGGTGGTTGTTCAGACAAGGCACGACCAATTTATTCCCTTTGTTGGTGTTTTGGCAGATGATTTCATTGGCAATAGAGATGTTGTTGGTGTTTTGTAGGCTAATGTCAATAACCTCAATGTGTGGACTTCATATGTGCTCCCATCTCATGTAGAGGCAGTCCTTGGAATTTGGATGGGTCTCCTTCATGTCTTTATGGTTCAGGATTCTTCTTGAATGGCCTCCCTCTAAACAACAATGTACAATCTTCAAAGAGCATTCTTCTAGATGACGTCTTGGACAACAAAGTACTCATCTTGGATGACATAATGCTGGTCTTGAATGGTCCAAACAACAAAATGGTGGTCGTGGATGACCTGAACAACAAAGGCTCCTCTTTGACGACATTATAACCCCTTGTCTCCCTAACGATAGTCACCATGGCAAAGATGATATTCATCGTCTTGCTCTACATGGTCCTTCTCTAGACACATTAATGAAGTCTTAGACGATATGGATGAAAACTTAGAGAGCAAAGACCATACCAAGGGGAATGTGGTCATCTGTATCAAGGCAAAAATACCCTAGACAATAGTCGAATTGTATTAGAAGACAAACAATTGGATGGCTCTTATCTCCCCCATTTCAACAATCCCATAGATGATATTTACAATGGCAACATATGCCATGAGGGCATTCTAATCCTTCATGACGGTGTTCCGACGTTGCTTATTGTTCTAGACTCCCATGTTGCATTCCTTCCCAAACAATTGAGGTATCCAATGTCCCGAACAACGCTTTCTAAGTCTTTAACAATGTTCTCCAAGTCGGGGGGGGGCTTTTGTTATTCTTAGATGATGACAATATCTCCCATTTGTTACATGACTTTTACCAATCCTTTACACATTTACATGCAATCTAAAAATTAGTGCAAGTCCTCCTTAGAAAACATCTGTAAGGTACACGATCTCTCAGACAACATTTGTCTTGTGGTTGGCAAAATATTCCTTATTAAAAAGGAAAACAAAGCAAAGTATTTTTTGATGTCCACGAAGCCATAGGCCATATGAGGCGATGTTGTTTATCCAATGTATGTTAAGCCACTCATACTCCGATTACCAAGTCTAGTGTACAACCCTACCCCCTTCCATATTCGAACCTTGGACCTCCAATTTGTGGTGCCAAAAGTCTTCAACATTAGGTCTCCTTGAGTTGTGCAGCAAATGGTTTCATCCATTGTTTGAACGACATTTGCATTTTGGGTGGGGAGATCCTTTATTAGACAACATTTTACTTCCCTCCTATTTTTGATTTAATTATTCTGCTAGTACTTATATTACCTTTTAGTTCAGTCCTTTGCTCATTTCTAAACTTGCTTAGTTCATAACCAGTAACACCTTGAAAGCAATCAACTAAACTCACGTTTAGAGGTATGCTATCAAAACCAGTAAAATTGGCCTCAACATGTTCATTATAGGGTTTTAATTTGGACCCATCCATTGGCATTGGCCATGGCATACTGTCCAACTCATTGAGCCGCATAGAACTATTGTTCAATAACACTTGAACATGGAATGGCCCAATCCAAAGGGCCTTCAATTTTCTGGGCTTTAACTTTTGCTTGTCATTGTATTTGAGGACCAAGTCCCTTTGTTTTATTGTCATCCTCTTCATATGCTTGTCCTGCCAGTACATTCCTCTTCATTATGCTACCTCAACTGCCCATGCACCATTATTCTATGTTTTTTCAATTTGTTCAAGGCCAAGAGCCGCTTCTTCAAACTCTCATGATCACTGGGTCTGTTTTCAACCATTACTTGCATCTTTCTAATTAGAAAATTTGTGGGGTGTCTGCTTCCTACTTGTACATCAACTAGAAGCATATAACCTGCGGTTGCTTTCAATAGTAGTCATGTAAGTCCATAAGACTACTGGCAACTGCTCATCTCAATCCACCCCTTCTACTTTGCAAGATATTTGAATTACTAATATAAGGGTCTTCTTCAATGCTGTGACCTGTTCGTTTGCATTTGGGTAACATGGACTTGATAGAGTGTGATATATTTGGCAAACTGATGTGAGTCCCTTAATGGCTTTGTTCACAAAGTATCCATTGTAGACATTGATTTTTTTGTAGTGGAATCTCAAACCTCCTAACAAGTTGCTCATAAACAAACCTTGTTGTATTCTTAGCAAAGTTGTCAGGTAAGGCCCTTACTTCAACTTACTTTGTTAAGTACTCTATTGCCACCACAATATATGTGCTCTTTCTTAACCAACTATGTTTTATTGGTCTTATACAATCCGAACCCCAATGCATGAACAATCCTTGTGGTTGAGACGAGTGTAAAATTATGAAATTCCTCTTCTATGGCTTCTATATCCATGATGACAAGAATATTCCCATTACTTCGCATCTTGAAACAGGGTTGACCACAATAACTCAACTAGTAGTACCTTCCTTGCTATCACATTCCTTCCCATGTGACCACATGCTAGCCCTTCATGTGCTTCCTTCAATACACATTTTATTTCTTCTTCCGTCATACACGTCCTCAACACTTGGTCAGGACCCATATTATAGAACAACCCCTCTATCAATTGAAACCTCACGTTCAACACAATCTTCTTCCTCTTTGTTGCCATTATCTCCTTTGGAGAGACCTTGTCGACAAATAAGTGCTGATATGCTCATATTAGGATGACAAAATTGCTGTGTTGGATAGGTGTGCATTTGGGAAATCATTGTATGCACCTCCATTGATAAGATCCCTCAATGGTATTCTACAAAGCTAGTAAGCTGTAACATGACTTTTCCTTGGCATGACCATGATTTTGATTACAAACTCCTACAATGTCATGGGCCATTTGCTCACTCGCCCATGAAATATTGGTTTGTTGATCAAGCACAATAATGCTTGATGATCAACATAAAAGATAAATGGGTTTGTGAGTAGCTAGTGTTATAGCTTTTGAACAATGTACACCAATCGTCACTTTGTGCTCCATTGTGCTATAATTTTTCTTTGGCCTTGACATTAACTGCCTTGTGGAATAAACTAGATGGTCTAATCATGACTTGCTCATCCAAAGCTCACCCTATAATAAAGCTTAATGCATCTATATGTATGTGAAACTGTTTTTCTCAATCTAGGGAAACCAAGATTGGCAAATTTATCAATAGGACCTTCAATTTCTTGAAGACTATGGTGCTTCTTTATGCAATGGAATGCAACAACTTTGCATGTTAGGACATCCAAGGTGTGTTCCTATGTGCCACATATACATGTAGGGACAATTTTGCCTTGTCATGTGCATTCTTCGTGTTACACATTCTCAAAGTCATTGATCTTGTCACTCTTATCTTTGGAGTCGCGCTTGTCGCTAATTTCTCGACCCCAATATCTAGATATCCTCATATCATCCTCTATTATTCTCTCATTTTTGGGGTTATCACCCTGTCTTCAAAGTCACTTTCATCACTAACTCCTCGACTCCAACATTTGAATGATGTCTTTGCATCACTTTATAAGTTCATGGCCCACTCAAAGGCCTATTGATATGATGTTGAAGGGAATGCCTTTGATCTTCTTCCGATACAAAGGAAGAAGGCCTTGTAGGAATCACTTTCTCTTTAATGCGTCTGACTCCTACTCCTCCCAGTGGGTGACTGACCAATTCAAAATCTGGTTGTAGGATAGAACATACTGTCTCACTTTGCTTTACTTTAAAGATCTCAGAAATAACCTTGTCGTCATTGTGGGACAATTTAAATTCCTTAATGAATGCTTCCCGCAACTCCTCCTAGGTCTAGTAGCTGCCTTTGGAAATTCCATGTACCAGTTCACGATGATTCCATGTAGTGTTGCAAGAAGTAATCTCCTTCAATCTGCTCCATTCATCTGCCCATTAGCCTTCCACATTGTATGGCATATTTTCAAATGTCTAACTGGGTCCTCTATTCCATCACCATGAAACATGGGAGACTTGTTTGTCACGTGAAAATTGCTCATTTTCATGATTGGTTGATTGATATAGGCAATGTTTATTTACATCTCTCTTTCATCATGTGCATTGTCAGATGCAACACACGCAATTGCCTGCAATGTTGGACAACCATCCAATGCACCATCAAATGTGCCAAGTTGCATTGATGTCGGATCCCCATCTTACTCACCATCGAACACACCAACTTGCAATTGTTCCAATGTTGTACTCTTGTCATGTCCACTACTAGACATGCCATCTTGCATTTGATCTGATGTCAAACTCTAATCCCACTTACCATCAGACATGCCAACTTGCAGTTGTGTTGGTGCTAGACTGCCGTCACATGCATTGTTTAACAAACAACTTGCTTCAACCACATTAATCCTTTCTTGTAGAAGAAGGTTTTCTCCTTCCTCAAACTCATTGTCACTTTGCCCTTTGTTGCATCTTGTGTTGTTGCGACTTATGTTGTCATTCACAACTTCAACCTTACATAGTCACGCATGCCTTCGTCGTGCCTCTCATCATGGATGGCTTTGTCATGGATGACTTCATCAACAACTCTCTCGACACACATGCCTTTGTCATGGACACCAACATTGGCATGCACACCTTCATCACACCCTTTGTCAAGAACACCTTCGTTGACATAACCTTTGTTTGCACACATGCCTTAATCACATCCTTCATCAAGGATACCACCGTTGGCTCAACTTGAATTGACATGGATGCCTTCATTGCATACACCTCCATGGACAGGCACACCTTCATCGCTTGGCCCTTTATGGGCATGAACTACATAACTTTTTGTTGAAGACTCCAATCTGCCCTCTACCTAAGAGGGTAGTGGCACACGTAGACTATGTTGTTCATCTACCACACTGTAATCATCCTATTATCTTCATTGCGTACTTTCTTGATCAATATACTTGTTACAACTCCATGTCACCTAGTTCAACCCAACTTCATATAGGAAATGGTGCAAGAAATATAGAATACGCAATTTGCAAATTAAAATAGTGTAATTCTTTGTTATTTTTCTTGAATGATGGATGCAGGATTAGGTATGTAGTCATTACTGATTTTAATATCTGTGAATTTTGTCAACGCTTAGCTTCCCATTTTCCTACCCTTTTAAAACAAATCTTGTTTTCTCCGGGGAGAGATTGTCTTTACATGAAAAATAACTTTGATGAGTACATAGAACGGTCTGGTCTTCAATTAGGTAACAACTAACCCCGTGCAAGGCACAGCTTATTAATAATGTGCATTCTTAAATAAAATATATCATAAATTATATGATTGGTTATTTAAACCAGAAAAAAGCTGTCCACAACTAAAAACAATTACAAATGTGTGGTTGGCCTATGGATTATATGATTATATTATGTTAAAATTGTGTCACGAAGGCTGTATGTATCAAACGAGAATCTTTTTGAGTTAGGTCTATGTCTCTAAAATGACATCGTCCAATTTTAACTCTGTTGTCACCACCATGAAACTGATTGGAAGTATACGTGTTAGGTTAATGAAATATATTTAAACAATAATAATACGCAATTTGCAAATTAAAATAGTGTAATTCTTTGTTTTTTTTCTCGAATGATGGATGTAGGATTAGGTATGTAGTCATTACTGATTTTAATATCTGTTAGCTTAGCTTCCCATTTACATCATTCCATAATATAACAGATATTAAAATCAGTAATGACTACATACCTAATCCTGCATCCATCATTCGAGAAAAATAACAAAGAATTACACTATTTTAATTTGCAAATTGCATATTATTATTGTTTAAATATATTTCATTAACCTAACATGTATACTTCCAATCAGTTTCATGGTGGTGACAACAAAGTTAAAATTGGACGATGTCATTTTAGAGACGTAGACCTGGCTCAAAAAGATTCTCGTTCAATACATACAGCCATCGTGACACAATTTTAACATAATATAATCATATAATCCATAGGCCAACCACACATTTGTAATTGTTTTTAGTTTTGGACAGCTTTTTTCTGGTTTAAATAACCAATCATATAGTTTATGATATATTTTATTTAAGAATGCACATTATTAATAAGCTGTGCCTTGCACGGGGTTAGGTGTTACCTAATTGAGGACTAGACCGTTCTATGTACTCATCAAATTTATTTTTCATGTAAAGACAATCTCTCCCCGGAGAAAACGAGATTTGTTTTCAAAGTGTAGGAAAATGGGAAGCTAAGCGTTGACAAAATTCACAGATATTAAAATCAGTAATGACTACATACCTAATCCTGCATCCATCATTCGAGAAAAATAACAAAGAATTACACTATTTTAATTTGCAAATTGCGTATTATTATTGTTTAAATATATTTGCAAATTGCGTATAAAAACCCAAAAAATCATATAATCCATAGGCCACCCACACATTTGTAATTGTTTTTAGCTTTGGACAGCTTTTTTCTGGTTTAAATAACCAATCATATAGTTTATGATATATTTTATTTAAGCATGCACATTATTAAAAACCCAAAAAACCACACTGTAATCATCCTATTATCTTCATTGCGTACTTTCTTGATCAATATACTTGTCACAACTCCATGTCACCTAGTTCAACCCAACTTCATATAGGAAATGGTGCTAGTTCAACCCTATTTCTATACATGAAGTTGGGTTGAACTAGGTGACACAACTGGAATTACTTTCAAATACATGTGGATACACTGCATACATAGCATGTATCCTTTGTAGCATGACGATTGTATTCGACAATTGAAGGAACAGAGAAGGAATGACAAAGTAAATCAGCAACACAATACATCAACATGCAGTCAAAACAACAAACAGTGGGTCTTGTATTCCACTCTAGACGGTCTACACAACACAACCAAATCATGTCTGATGACCCTGCACAATAGAGTAGGTTATACAGCCTTGTTTGTAGTTCAGATGACCTTGTCTTCAGTTTAGACAGCTTTGCCTTTAGTTTAGACGGTTTTTGTCTTCAGTTCAGACGACCTAGTTCCATAGTACGTCTATGGCAAACAAAATAAGGTGGAAATAGCTCAGATGGTCTATCGACAACAATGACAATCAATCACACACACAAGCACAATGCTTACACAGTCTTCGCAAAAATCACTGAATGAAAATATTGTTATTATTGCAAGAATACACGCTTTGTATACGATGCAATTATCTTCTGGTACACCTATACATAGCATGCTCTTCCTCTACTCTTGAATGAATGAGGGGTCCTATTTATACATTTGGGAGGTAGTTACTCCCACAAATGTCTACCCAACACTTATCATTTTCTTGCATTACATTTGTCAAAAATTACATTTCATTTCATGACTTAATACATGACTTATTAATTATATGTACATTCCATTGAACACTTTATCGTACGTATAATAAAATATCACAAAATTACAAAATTACTACATTACAAAATTGCATGTTTGTGTACTTGACTTCAGACGCATTATATTATTTCTGAGGTGGTGCTTGAGATGGTGCCACGTCTGAACTGCCACCTACATCTACCCTCCCCTTTATAGGCAGCAAAACAACTTCCCAAGAAAAGAAAAAGTGAAAAATGTGTCAAAATTTTGTATTAGACTTTTTTGCAATGAAATGTAAATGACAGGAAATGAAATGAGATGACATGAAATGTAAGTGAAATTAGAATGTAATGCAATTTGATAAATTGCAAATAGGACTTTAGGAAATTAAAGTTAATAATTGCATGAGTTGAATACGTCCGATTTGGGGTGGCAGTTATGGTGCGCTGTCCTGGGAACCGCTTGCAACGGCCAAGGCAGGCATTAAAAGGACCCTCTTTCATTTGTATGAACATCATCATATAGTCATTGCTGTGATTACCGTGAAGAAGAGAGCATTGTATAGGATTGCCAACAATTGTGTAAGAGAGTTATTGGTGAGGATGTTGTCATTGTCATTATGCAGGTTGGTTATGCAACCCTGCACATTGTAATTGCAAGTATATTACTGCTGTTCACAGCAGCACTTTGAATACCAATACAAGTCCTGCCATTTGCAGATTTATTGCAATTTGCTGTAATTGTTATGCTGTGACTGTTAAGGATATTGTATGTGTCTTGTTTGGGTATTATTGATAGTTGCAGACTGTAGGATTGTTGTCATAGTTGCAGGTTATGTTAGTATTTGCATTGCAGTGGTTGCTGTAGAATAATTGCAGGCTGTAGAGATAGAAGACTGTTAAGGAATTTGCAATTACGTTGGTTGTAGATTGTATGGGGATCAGGCCGTATGAGGGATTGATCGTACGAAGGACAGACCGTATGAGTTGGTGTTGTAGTCTCAAGGAACAATTTGTTGTTTGTCAAGGACTATGGTATTGTAGGTGTGATTACCGTACAAGTCAATGCTATACAAGGAGATTGGCTGTCAAGTGCTTCAACGTCATTTGCAACTGACTGTCTTGTACTGTGCCATACAAAAGTGTGCCACACAAGACTGTGCCATACGAAAGTGTGCCATACAAGATTGCACTGTACAATTGAGACTATTGTCTTAGGATAATAATGTTGTATGACTGTGATGACAGTCTTATGATTGCAGTCCTGATTGGTTCCTGAATCTGTCATTCCACCATTCCATTGTTGGGAATCTCACCACTCATGCTACACCCTCTAGGTTGGTCGACGTCCTCATTGATTATTGCTGCTGCTCTTGAGGGCTCTGGCTTTGTTGTGGTTGAGGCATTGGCGCAGGTACTTCACCCAACTCCTGAATCTGCAACTTCAAGGCTTTGGTTTCTCCATTCAATTTGTTTGCATAGGTTTGGTAACCAGCCCATTGGAAGACATAGTGATGTGACTTTTGCTTGAATTTTGCTAGGCTGGTCTTCAACCCAGCCTCTTTCTTTGCGACTTCAGCTTCCTTGCAGCTTCTGCAAGCTCCTCATCATGCTTCACGATCAACTGGTCCCGATGAGCAATCTCCTGCATCTTTGCTTCAAGTGCTTGTTCTCTCACTATGCACTCTCACTTCAACTGGCCAATCAGCTGATCTTGCTCTTCCTACACTCGCCTCAATCTGTCCATATCCTGTCACATTTGTGCTAGTTCTGCTTTGGCTTCCTGCTGCACCTATCAATGTTGTCCTACAAATTGCAATTGGTTGGCTTGCTCTTCTTCGTTCAGCTTCAAGGTGTTAAGGATCTGTTGAAATGTCTCAGGACTTGTTGCCAACCACTGAATCAGATATGCCAAGAAATTCATTTTGGCGTAAGATTTCTCAAACTCCATTCCCAGTTTGATTTTCTTGACACTCAGAACTTGAGGAAATTTGTCCATGATTCCTTCGCCAATGTACACTCATGGTGGGGTGTTGATTCAAAGTTTGAGTTCCTTCGGGCAGCTCTGTCACTCCCAACATTGACTGAATGCTACTACTGCCAGCTCTAAGCTCCCATGGCTACACTTGATGGATCTCCACAATTTTCTTCATTCGCTCTTCGTCTTGGGCCCAACTCACCAACTTGCTCATTTCTGTCTCCATCCGCAAATGCTATAGTTGCCATTCACCAACACATCCAACTCTGAACGCACTCCTCACCCTATTGAACAACCCACTCTTTCGATAGAGTACGATGACTAGCATATAATAGAACAGGGTTTGGATTTTATATCTACTGCAGTAACAATCAATATAAACATATACAAACAATACACATAGAACAATGGCTGAATGATGAATTGATTATTAACAAGATATTGCATTACATGTGTGCCTGTATGGATACACTGTGTACGGCTTCTCCCCTAACATATTGTCCTCAGCTTATACAATATCTACTTTCTGTGCAGAACTACCATGTGTGTAATGTACTCCTTGGCATGTACAATATCTCTTGTGTGCACAATGCACTATATCTCCAATGTACCCGCTCAATTGAATGAGGGGGTCTATTTAAATTAGGGGGAAGGTAGCTATTGGCAACTACCAACCCAGAGACCATACCGACCTCGCATTACATTTGTCATGTACCTAACCACAAGACAAACTAGATGACAACTAACTTATTCGCATATGACTACTACTTATCTCATCATTACAATATTGGATGTAAAATTACAACGTTATCAAATTTATTCAAACTTGTGCCAAAATTTTAACATGTGCGTACTTGACTTCCATGCACAAATTTTATTTCTTTTGTTGAGGTGACAAGTCAGAACTAGCACCTACACTTATCTATAGTATTCGCCGTCTCCTTACCCTTGTTTGTCTCATCCTCAAGCAGTTGACTGCTATGGCCCTTCTACCACCATATATGTTCCGATGCAACTTGTTTTCCCTTTCACCTTTGCTCTCTTTCAGCATTGATGAAGTTGTTGCCGTATTTTGTGTTGTTGTAGATGCAATCTCCACTGGTGCCTCCACGTCCAAAGGAGGTGAACCACACCTCTCGACTTCCTTCTCAAACTGCCATAGTGTTGTTGTGGTATAGCTTTCTGGCATGCCCACATTCATCTTCATTATAATGTCACCTGCATATTATTCTCCACGTATCACAGGTGCTTCCTCCAATGGCGTTGATGCCTCCATTGCATCAATTGCAGTCTACACATCATTGTCTACATCTACAATCATCGGTGTTTCCTGTGCTTGATCCTGCGCAGTTCTTCTTTCTGGCTGTTGTGCCTCTTTTCTTGCATGCCAAACTTGCACAATAGCTCCTGATTGTTTTGGATTTTGTCCACCAGATACTTGCATTGGCAGCTGCAGTGCCTCCTCGCACAGTTTGGCCTCCTGATTGTGCTGGAGGGCCTAATGGCATTGTGACATAAATCATTCCACGCAGCTTGTAATGCTGACCTACCACAATTCCTTGTGGATTCCTATTGACTGTCACTACCATGGTAGTGTCTTGTGGGAGTCTTGAAGGTGGAAATACCTTGATATTTTGACTCATCGGCTGATACTAAGGATGTTGCTGTTATTGCCGTAGTTGCTCTCCCATCTGCTGCTACTGTTTCTCCAACTGCTTTTGTCGCTTCTTCTCCCTAACTGACTCCTCGGCATTTGGCAACTGTTCCTCCGCTCCTTCAGAATCTGCACTTTCCTCAGCCAGTGCATCAGTATCTCCTCCTTCGTCCTCTTCTTCTGACGACTCCAATGACAGAACTTTTGCTGCCTTTCTCTTCTTTGTTGTCATCTTCTTCTCCATTACTACTTTTCCCATTGGTCCAATATTTGCTGCCTTTCTGTTCTTCGTTGTCATCTTCTTCTCCATTACTACTTTTCCCATTGGTCCAATCTTTGCCAGTGGGCTACATGTATCCAGTGGAAAATAGTGGATTATCCTTCTTGTATCGTTTGTGGAAGATTCAGTCCGGGTAATTGAATCTTTTAATACACCATGGCATCCATAAGTAACGCAATGGTGTGGAATGCTATTGTGATTGTTTTTGTATATCACAATAGAAATTCTGTATGCAATTTGACAAGAAAATTGCCCAGTCATATTTTCCTCCGTCCATCACTTCTTCCATATACGGTATGAGCCAAGTGGGCATTGTAGCACGGTGGTTTGTACTCCACTCTTGCAATAACAATTTGATATGAATGATTTATTGATAAAAAATGACTGTAATTAAGTCAATCTCAACACTTAGTCTGCGAATAGGAAAGTCTATCTTGTCCCAAATAGCTATCCTTAAGTATGCAGACTTATCTCTCCACATGTACATTTAGGTACAACACTTGTTTATACGACAATAATAACAATCACTTGTATGACAATGACTTGTATAACGTCACTTGTACGACATCACTTGTACGATAATGACTTGTATGAAATCGCTTGTACGACAATGACTTGTATGGTATCTTTTGTACGACGACTTGTATGGTATCACTTGTACAATAGATGGCAATTCACGTTGGCACTCATGCGACACTCTTGGATTGCAACTTCAACCTTGCATACAAAATTTGGAAGGAACAATCTATAGATCTACCTTGCTACAACATTCCACAATGACAACACACAATGTATATACAATCACAATAGATGAAGGATGAATTGAGTAGATATTGCATTCACTCTTGCCTGTATGGCACTTTGCATTACATCACAGTCTGTGATCCAATGCAAAGTATCTCTTCCAGAGATACTATATACGCAAACATATCTACTCTCATCCTTCCCTGCTATCAGTTGATCCTAGTGAGTGATTTCATGCCTTTTCGCTTCCAACAATTGTTTCCTCATCATACACTTGCCTGATCAATTGATTTTGTTCCTCTTGTACCTTTGTCTTAGCCTCTACATACCTTTTCAGGTCTGCTAGCTCTGCTTGGGCATCCTCTTGCACCTGTTAAAGTTGTGCCTCCACCGTCTGAACCTGGTTAGCTAGTTCTTTCAGCTTCTAGTTAGAAACCTATTGTTGAAACTTCTCCAATCCTATAGCTAACCATTGAATCAAGTATGCCAAGAAATTCATTCTGGCATGTCTTAACCAATTCAGGTGCAAGTTTGACATACTTGACACCTGACTCCTCTCTAGGATGGGCCGCCAACCTCCCTTCATCCACATACACACATGTTGGATGTCGGTAAAGTACCTAAGTTCCTTTTGGCAAGTTCTTCAATCCCAACATTGACTTAACCTTGCTAGTTTCCAGCTCCCATGGTTGTGTTTGATGAATCTCACAAACTTCTTCATGTGCTCCTCATCACGAGCCCAATGCACTAGTTTGCCTATTTCATTTTCTACCCTCAACTGCCACAGTCACTAGTCTCCTATACAACCGATTTTGAACTCAGTTCACATTCTCTTTAATGCTCTAGTCAACTTGTCAAAAAATGCATCAACTCGCTCATTTATCATTTCCCAGAACTGGTGGTCTCGTTAGGTTTGGCACTTAAAGGATGAAATGCTGACTTGTCCCCTCTGCCAGTTCCATGTTAGTATCGTCTCTAGTGGTAGTTTCATCCACATCCTTCCCACTATGGCTTGTTAGGGTGATTTGCCGTGTGGCTGCTTTGCGCTCCTGAATTTGCCCAACTGCACTAGTGTTCCTTGCTTCTACCATCCGTTCCCTATCTCCTCGCTAGTTCTTCCTCCGATTGTTGGCTAGTTTCACCTTTTTGCCACACTCTGAAGTCTGATGTATCATGCTTCCCCTTATTCCTCCTTTCCTCCAGCACAACCGGACTTGGTGCTGTCTCCTATGTTGCAAATGTTATTTCTATTTGTGGTCCCTCATACAACGAAGGTGATCCACATGGATCCACTCCTTGTACAAATTGCATTGGTGTCGCATCGAAACTATCAAGTGAATTAACATTTTTCACCTGTACTGGAACATTACCAACAAAATCTCCTCTCGTTGGTGGTGATGCTTGCATCACACCCATTACAGTTTGAATTTTTTCATGAACATCTACAATCACTATTCCTATGCCTGTTGATGCCCAATCATTTCTTCTAGCTATTGCCCTCTCCTCTCTGCATACGGTTCATCCTGCACGATAGACTAAGGCTGCTGTCCCCCCACGACAAACCTCTCTGAAGTCATTTATGTGGTATCGTTACCGGTACCTGCAATGCCTCCTTGCACAACCTAAATCCCTGGTTGTGTAGGAACTTCCCTTTGCATTGGCTCTTGTGACATTTCATGCATTTCATTCTGACCCTCTACTACCTTCTGTGCATTGCCACCTTTTGTCCTCCTTGTCATGGCATGCTTTGTGGGTCCTTTTCTCTCTGACTGCTACTGCCTTTCCTGCTAATGCTAGTGTTGTGGTTGAGCTTCCCTCCACTGCTGCTTCAACCTTCTACGCCTCTTCTCCCTTCGCACCAGCTCCTCGGCACATGGTTGCTCATCAATTCCCTCCAACTCATTCCCTCATCTCCTGAAGCTTCCTTTGCCTTTCTCCTCTTCAGGATACTCTTCCTCTTTGCCAGAGTGCTTGGCTTTGTCAATGGAACCACATGTATCTACCTGAATATTTTAGGTGGATTCTCCATAATCACTCGAGGGGGGTTCAGTTCTAGAAATTGAAATTTCTCCTGAGTCACAACATTCATCATCAATGTAGTGGCGTGGAAAGCCATTGAAAAATTTCTTGTATACCGCATTAGAAAATTTTGGATGTTGTTTGAAAAATATGATGCCCAATTGTATGTCACTCCTACCATAACTCCCTCCATATATGGTGTGACCCAAGTGGGCATCTTCAAGGCTTGTTTGGTAGACATTTTTGATATTATCACGTTCATAGCGCACTGTAGCTCCTTTGACTTCAATTGCTGCATCTTTAGTCTATGGATCCCATGCTCATCAACTTTGTCGTCTCCTGTGGACTAAAATTGGTAACATTGTCCAGCTTTTTCCACCGATGATGTTCAATCCTTCCTTCTTCACCGGTATATCTGAATTTAGAAATCCGAAAGTCCTTTAGAAATTGTTGGGGAAGAATACCACATGAACTCTCCTGAAACTGACTTCGATGCCTTCCTATGAGCGAGGCTCCGACTGCAACATTGCTTCAAGTGGAACCCTCCTTTGTTGTTCCAGCCGCTATATCCTTTTCGCAATACTCAACCTTCTCTACATCATGCCTGCAGTCGACTTACTTCTAGTCACTCCTAAATGTACAACTACTCAAATCCTGCTGCACCTTGTACGACCTTTTTCCATACAACCCTCTACTTGTATGATGATGTCACACCACAACTTGTACGACAATGTGCCGTCGCATTAGGGCTTGTACGACGATGTCATCACACCAGGGCTTGTATGATACATGCCTCTCTTCTATGTGTTCCTTCTATACGTCTCACATTGTATAACCTTCCTTGTTGTACGACTTGTTCCAGATGGGAGAATCTGCAAACAGGAAAACCTATCCTGTTCCAGACTGCTACCACCCATTGACTACACTGTTTGTATGGCGTTTCCTACAACACCCTACCATACGGCCTCTCCGACAACCAAACTTCTGCACAATATATTGTACGACGACCTTCACACTTGCAAATTCTTTTGAGTGCTCTTTTGCAACTTCAATTTTTCTCCTATCTATAATCATCTATACGGCCTGTGCAGTCTGTACGCTTGAAATTTCTACAGTCTTCCGTACAGTCCTTTAGAAGCTTTTATCTTGTATGCAATGTTGTCCTCCTCAATGTTTTGCTCTTTCGGCATCATATCTTCCTCCTTAGGGCACGTTTGTATAGTTCTCTTCCACTTCAACTCTTGCATGTTGGCTCCTCTTTCCTCCATGGGCACCGAGCGTTCGAATGCTTTTGGCCATCTGTCAGCATGTATTTATAAGATTGTGGGCATGAGGAGGACAATTAGCTTGCATGTGTTAACTACCTCCCAACTACCACTTTGCCACCTTTGCATGTAATTGTACATCGTCATTTTCCCCCCTAATTTTCAATGTAATTGAGTTATCCTTGCCACGTCAGTCGTACGACGATCTAGAGGTCCAATTGGATTGTCCTTCCTATTGACGACTCGTCATTCTCCTCCCAATGGTGATTTTCAATCTACCTTGGCACTGTACAACGTCCTGTCATATGTTGTTGCGCTATACAATGACTTGTCGTACGTGCTTCGATTGTACGACAATCTCCTCCATTTGTACGATGCCTTCCATTTGTACAACAATCTGTCGTACTCACTCGCTTTGTACAATGTTTTGTCACACTTTGTTCACTTGTACAATAGTCTATCCCTCTGTTGTCGACGTCTAACATTGTGCTTTGTACGGCCTAGGTGGCTTGTTTACTCACCATTCTTTGGTTGTCTTCGTTGTCACCTTTTGCTCCGCAACAGTCTCCCAAACTCAGAATCATTCATTTCTCCACTTACTCCCCCCGAATAGCCTTCAATGACTTGTGACGGTCTCTACAACTGTCCGGGTGTCGTTCGGGGTCTTCTTCTGTTTCTGTAACAGCCAAGGGGTGGTCTTTACGAACCACCCTAATGGTTGTACGCTATTGTGTTGGTTGTTACATGGTTAGGGGGTGGTCCTAACGGGCCATCTTGCTGACTATGTAGCCTAGAGGCAGTTTGAAGGAAAAATCTCCCCCTCAAATAGTCGGGTAAGAGGCCAATCAACCTCCCCCCTTGGCTAAGAAAACTCAGACGGCCTAGGGAACCTGACAGTCCTAGATTGCCTGAATTGCCTGATTCATGCACACGCCTTGGGTTGTCTAATAATCCTTGCAGACCATTTCGACTCTCCAAGGAACCATTCAAATTTGGTGGTAGACATGACTCCTACTCGTTTGCCCTTCTTCCTTGGAGTTATTCTGGTTTTAAGTTACTTGTTGATATTCATCCATTGGTTGGGGAACTTGTAGTCTCCTTGGTATTTCTCCTCCCAAGTTCCAAGCCTGAGCTGTCACTGCTCCAATCTTCCTCTCCACTGCTTGAACTTGTCAAAGATGTACTACTGGATTCTTCTCAAAATTTCCCAACTCCTTTTGTTGATGATGATATATCATATATGTCTCTCCATACTGCTTCATTTGTTACAGTTCTTGCTTGAATATCTTCCTGCAGCATTGATATCTCCTGTGCATGTTGTCTTCTCAACTCTTCTTTTCTCTTTTTGCAGTTGGTCACTTTGCTTCTGCAACTACTGCGTTTCCCTATGCATTCTCAACTATGCACGTCTAATAGCTGCCAGAAAACTCATTCCCTTGTATTCGCCACCTTCATTCCGAGGTTCATACACTGGTGGTTCTTGTCTATCATCCATTACCACCATTCTCTATGTATTTTCTTCATCTAGTGATCTCAGAGTTTCTTCTTCATTGTCTAGAAATCTTACATGTACCTGTATCCTCCTACGCTCTGTAGAGTGAGGTTCCAGTTCTTGCTGTTCATTTACAGGTTGTACACTATTTTCTCCTCCAAACAACCAAGCTAGCTGTTTTGCCAATTATAAGTCGTCGATTTCTTTTGCATCATCTTCTTCCTTGGTCCGACTCAGCTCCCCATCTTGGACCAAGATACCCTTCCTTGAAGGTTGATTTGGTGTTGCAATTAGCCTTCCAATACACGCTTCTCAAGCAACAATTCACTTCTCTTTGTCATTGGCTGTAGACTTTACATGTTGATTGCACTCGCCAACTTCGTACACACTTCTTAGTTTATCATGGTTGTCTTCTTTTGCATGAATACACATGCAATTTTGCTGGAAGACTTCATAGTCTTATATCGGCTAGTGGAGAAGTCCACTGTCTAAGTGCTCTTCATATTTTGTGCACTCTTCCAACTCCAACACACCATCTTCGTTTGGTTCTTGTCCATTGTTGTCTTTCGATGATAAAATGCCTGACTCATCAGATGTTGCCAAGTCTTCGCTAACAGACCGGTTCTTCAGATTAATCATATATTTGTGCTGGCCTTTCTTGAATGTTAGTTGATCCTTCTCCTAGTTGTGGTTCACTTTTGTTGTGTGTAGCCATCCATGCCCCAACAACTCATCATAGGCCGGTTTCTGCATAGCGATAGCCACAAAGTCCATGATGAATTCTTGGTCATTGATTATCACTTTTTGTGCGGTTAAAACTCTTTTTATTTCAATGCCACATTGGTCTGCACTTGTACAATTTGAAATTTAGAGACCATAAAAATGGTGTCCCCAAATCTCTCCACGTCTTTTATGGAAGTACATTCACATTGGATCCTCCATCCACAATTACTTGCGTCAACTTGTGGCTAAGCAACTCAGTATGAATCAATGCCAGCTTCTTTCTAGCATCAATCATTAGTATTGTTGGATCAATAAACTAATCCCTTACTGTAATTGCTTCTTGTTGGCATCACAACACCTCCACTCTCCTTGTTTGTGTTATCTCACCTATTGTCATGTAAAGCTCTGATATTGCGCATAGTAAACTGGATACTTTTACATCGACACTCGTACGTTGTATTTGCGCAGCCAACTATTGTGTTGATGTTTCTGTTTCTTCCTCTTCATTTGAGATGGGTCTTTTCAATTTTTTCTCTTGCAACAACTTCTCTTGATTGGTCCTTTGCATTTCTTCCTCCACTTGAACATGTGGCTCCTGCAATCTCTTATTTTCCTTGGCAAGATCTAGATATTGCTCAACCTTACTTTCTAGAGCTCATGTCACTGCTAGGACATGCTTCTCTTTTTGTTGCTTGTCCTTTGGAGGCTCTTCAATGTCAATGAAATTGACATTTTGCGAGTTACTTGAACTTGCCTTCTTCGGGCAATTTGTCTCCCTATGATTGCTTGGTCTGCACCAATGACACATCATCCCATTGTTGTTTTCGGTGTTTCCTTGGACTGGTGTATTCTGACAATTTTGTGTGAAGTGCTTTCACTCTTGGCATCTTTGACACTGTATGATAGGTCTATTGTCCAAATCATATTGTAATTGACCTTGTCCACCTGCTTGCCGATTTCCTTGTTGGGGTTGTTGTCTTCCTTGGCGGTTGTTCTTGTAACCGCTGCTTGTTGCTCCTTGCCCGCTCTTGGAAATGCTAGGATTTTCTTCATTTTCCTCCTGCACCATTAAGGTTTTGGTGTTTGATGCTTTTGAGGTTAAACAGACAGTTTGCAATAGCATGCCCCGCAACTTCACAAATATTGCAAAATGCATTCTTCTGACAACTTGCATGTGTGTCCTTTTGACTTGCAGTTGGAATACCAAATGTCTTTCTTTCTTTCTTCTTTTCTCTCTTCATGTCATTAATCATTCGCTCCATGTCTCTCCTCATGACCAAGATAGTGGCACTCAAGTCATCTCGGTCACTATCCGAATCATTGTCTCAATAGTGACTTCATCCTCCTACCATCGCCTTCATCTAACTCTCCAAATTGAGTGCTCTATCAAATGCCTCTTGATAGGTAGTCAGTGGGACTACCTTCATATTTTTCTTATATTAGGGCAGCAGTCCATCTAGGAACCATCGCTTTTGCAATCCATCCGCTGGTTTTGCTTCCATCTTGTCTATGAGTTCCTTTAACCGTCTATTATATGACTTAATGTTTTCGTCTTTTCTTTGTTTCGTGGAATATATTTCTCCGATGATCTCTGTATCATCGCAGAGTAATCTGAATTCTTTGCTGAATTCAGCCTTTAACTCATCCCATGTCGTGAAGGAGTTCTCCCTCTTTAGGTGCCAGTCCATTGCGATCTCCAGCAATGTAGTCAGAAACATTCTTTGCTAGGTTCCATCATCAACTTCATTTGCTTGCCATATTGTTTCACAGGTTCCAATATGGCATTCTGGGTCTTCTTTTTTGTCACCCAAAAATTTTGGGCACTTCTTTTTGCCTGTTGTTGCAGCTATGTTTGCCATAGGTGGCTAATCTTTGTCACTTGATGACTCTACACTAGCAAACAATCTTTGACTACTTCCTTATGCACCTATGCTTCACGGCCACCTTTAGGAATAAAGTGCCGGTTTTGGACTGCACACTCTCCTCTGTTGCCCTTGTGCTTGAGTCTCGTCCTTTACACCTGTAGGCACTCTCCACACTTATGTTGGTGTCAACGACTGTTCCACCTTGTCTCCTTTTGCACACTCCATGTTGGCGCCTTCACTTGCACGAACGTTCTCGATCTGATCCTTGTTTGCCCAATGCGCCTCAACTTGCGCTTCCTTCTCCGTTGTTAAAAACAACACTTTCAACCTTTCTTCACTTGGACTATCCTCCAATTGAAAATTCCACACTTGTTCCACTTTTGGTTCTACAAGTTCTGTCCTTTGCAGTTCTTCCGCAACAAGGTTTTGCGCCATCCTCCGATGTTGTACAATTCTTTAACTTCTTGTAAGATCATTGATTGTCTCACGTCCATGTCTCCCACATCCTTGTGGCAAGTTATCAATCATTCACCTCTCCAAGTCTCACATGGTGCTGGTTCGTTCTTCAAAACGACAACGACGCCAAATGTAGCACGGTGGTTTGTACTCCACTCTTGGAGGAACAATTTGATATGACTGATTTATTGATCAACAATGACTGCAATCAAGTCAATCTCAACACAGTCTATGAATAAGGAAGTCTAATCCTATTCTAGACTGCTATCCTTCAATATGTAGACTTATCTCTCCACTTGTACAACTCAGTACAACACTAGTCTGTACAATGATAACAACAATCACTTGTATGGCAATGACTTGTATAATGTCACTTGTATGACATCACTTGTACGACAATGACTTGTAAGGTATCACTTGTATGACAACTCATGACGACACTCCTCGTACGACACTTCTGGATTGTGACTTCAACCATGCATATAGAATTTAGAAGGAACAATCTACAAATCTACCTTGCATTAGCATTCCATGATCACAACACACACAATGTATATACAATTATAATAGATAAAGGATGATATGAGTAGATATTGCATTCACTCTTGCCTGTATGACACTTTGCATTACACATCACAGTCTGTGATCCTATGCAGAACATCTCTTCCAGAGATATTATATATGCAAACGTATCTACTCTCTCTACACTATGATATGCTGGGTACTCTATCCAGATTCTCTACTATGATGATTACTTTTACACACTCAACGAATAGGAGGTCCTATTTATCATTGTGGGGTGGTAGTTAACAACTACCACCCAGGACACATTACCTCTAATTGGGTGATAACTACCCTACGTTCGCACATACACTTAATTACATGCATTATACCATACATCATTTATTCACATTACACCTTTGGAATATAAAAAATGCTTACGTCATCTCTTGTGATGTCATAACAATTGATTAAAATTACATTAACACAAAATTACATTTATGTGCACTTTGACTTCAGCGCACTTATTTCGTCGACTTAGGCTTATTAGAACTAGCGCCTATAGGCATATCCAAGGTTGCTTGTTCGTCGGACAATTTGGACATAATCACATTCATGGCACACCTCAATTCATCTAACTTCAGGTGCTGCATTTTCATTCCATGACTCCCATGCTTTGTCAGCTTCGTGACTTTTGTCAGACTGAGGTTGGTGACTTTGTCAATGATGTTCTTCAGTCGATAGGACTCCACCTCCTCCTTCACTGGTTTGGTTGCAGCAAGTAATCCGAACACTGTCCAAAAACTGTTCGGGGAGAATGATACTCGCACCTTCTTATCACTGAGCATCACCCTCTGCTTCTTATTAGCATCGTACATCTACAACATCTCCAATAGGTACGACTTGAAAAAATCTTTGTCGAAGAGGGGAACCTGCAAAATAAACCGAACTTTGGTGCTCTGAAATGTTGTCTTCAATTGGTGGTCCTGTGGATGCTCCAACCACTATGTCCTACGAAACTCACCTGCATGCATTGTCCAGGAAATTTCTTTCAAGGAATTTGCATGCGCTCCTTCCCTTAGCTTTATTGTGGTGAACTTGCTGGTTCCTTTCCTTTGGCTTGACTGTCTTTTTGTGTTTTGTTCCTAGATCTCGATCTAGACTGGGCTTCTCCATGTTGCCGTGTTTTGCCCTGTTCGGCGTCCATTTCGTGCACTTCTTGTTCTCTTCCACGTATGCATTCCTCGTGGCTCCTTCCACTACCAGTGTTGACTCCTCCACGAGTACAGGGTCTTTGCCGCAACACTGTTTCTAGCACAAATCTTGGAGAATGTCTTTGCAACACTCCTTGTTCTATTCATTCGACAATCCTTGGTCTTCGCTGCATTCCTTCTGCAATTTGCTTCCTTGGCTTCGGATTTTTAAATCCTCTGGTAGCAGTCAATTCCAATTGTCCCAATTGTTTTTTGATCGACTTTGCTTCAATTTACAACTCCATGTGGCACGCTCGCACTCTGTGCCTCTTGTTCCCTTGTTTCGTGTGCCTTAACTTCCAACTGCCCATATGACTCTAATGGTTTAACTTCGGATGGCCTAACTCCATATGGCTCGGTATCAAACGACCTAGGTCTAGATGGTTTGGCTTCAGACAACTAGGTCTTGGATGGCTTGGTCCCTGATAGCCTTGACTTAGACGACCCAACTCTAGACAACCTCCCTTGTGCGATCTCTTTCGTCGAACAACCTGCCTCTAGACAACCCCCTCTTTTCTTCTCGTCTATACGACATTCCCTCAAACCACTCAGACAATCCGTACACCTCCACGCACCAACGTTCCTCTCACTTAGATGACATGTTGTGTGGTTTGTGTGGTCGCTGGAAGATTTTTTTTGCAATAGTTTTTTTTCAATTGGTTATATGGGATTGAAACGAGCCCCACTCGTATTACATCATCACCACATAGTGATATTACAACAAAGGTTGGATATTGCTTGGCAAGATTTGAACCTTGGTCTCCTTAAATGTTGAGGAATCTGACCGGTTGAGCTAATGCCACTTGACTTTTTGCAATAGTTGTACAACCGTCACCCTTGCTTTTTTGGACTTCATTTTGTGCAAGTTCTTCTGGTTCTTCCTCCTTTCCTTTATCTCCAACCTCGTCTTGTTGTTGTTGAGTGTTTTCCACTCACATAAGAAAAACAAAATTTGTCGGCAATGGGGAGGGATTTTCAGAAAAACCCTTCTCGACACATGTTCTTCTCCACTGCAACTTCCTCCCTTGTAGAAGAATAATTCTTCCTTTGCTTCTGCTCACGATTTTGCATAATAAGCTGGTACTTATCTTCACTCCAAAAAACCTTCGAAGCCATTTCGTACACCTTGCAAAACTTAGTATCAAGGACATCACCTTTGTGCTCCTCCTTACTCTTTCTCCTTGACTTTGAGCCTTTGAATGAGCAAATGCAAGCTTGTGGCATCTATTTATATGATGAAAGAGGTAAGAGAGCACTTGGCCTACATGCGACAACTGCCTCTTAACTACTACTTCGCCTTCCATAACTGATTCACATGCAACTAACTATTCTGCTTGTGCTTTTTGTCTCTTCTTGTCTACTTGGCTTCTTCCTCGTGCATGGCAGGCCTGTTGCAACAACGCGCTTGCCTATCTTTGAAAATTTTCAGCTTCCAACTTGGATGGCCTAGGCAGCTAGACAACCTACCTAGTTATCCAGATGACCCCTCCAACTACTTGTTTGGGCGGCCCAAGGGCCTAGACGACCTCCTATGTAGAGTTGGATGGCCTGTTATGTATGATTGCCTCCTTGATCGTCCTCATGGTCTTGCATTGCTATGTTTTGGATGGCTTGGGTGGCCAGATGACCCACCTTCCCGTCTTGTCTTCTTTGGCATCTACTTCGTCATGACTTTCCCTTGGGTTCAATTTCATTTCCATCAACCATTCGATCTTCTAGCAACTTGTCCTCTACTTCTTCAGATGACCCGACATTTTCCTCCTCCAGTTCCACACGACTGTTGATTGACCTCTCCCTTGCTACTAGTTAGATTGATTGTTGTGATGGCCCGGGGTGAGTCTGTACTCTAGGCAATCTTTTCGGATGACGTGTAAAAGGCCTAGACGGCCTGACCCTTGGTCCTGATGGCCCAAGGGCCATTTGCGGACTTGCTATCTTTGGCAAATAGCCAATAGGTGGCCTGAACAACCCACCCTATTGGCTAGATGGCCTATGGGTCGTCTGGGGTAGATCACTTCCCCCCAGACGACCAGGAAAGAGATTGGACAACCTTTCCCCTTTGTAGAAATGGATGACCCAACTTCGAATAGGCAACAACGCCAGAATGTATAAATGGAATACAACAGACTGCAACATAATTCCATTACCACTTAAATGAACAATATATACAATGTGAATAACTTACAATTACAATGCATAAACTATGCATAGAGCATATATCAGATGACCCGACACAACATTTAGACGGCCCAACACAACATTCAGATGACTTACAATTACAATGCATATATTGTGCACACAAAATATATCAGACTGCTCGACAGAGCATTTAGAAGGCCTGTCACAACACTCAAACAGCCCAAAACAACACTCAGAAAGCCTGACACAACACTCTGATAGCCTTATAAAACACTTCAATACCATGCCAACCTTGGTACCTACATACCATACCAACCTTTCCTTCCATGCCGACACAAATGAATGAGGGAGGGGTTTTATTTATACAATTGATGTAGTTGCATCCTCCAACTTACTAACTACCCTACACCTCATCATTTTCTTTAATTACATTTGACATGCATGTGATTGACATTTACATTTCATTTCGTGACTTACTTTATGACTAACGACTTATTCGTACATCACTAATACTTAACATTACACATCGCCAAATACAATATTATATCACAACTTTATAACATCAACCATATCAAAAATATTTATGTACACGTACTTGAATTCCAACTCACTTATTCATTGATTATGGAGGCATGTCAATTTGCCTGCCTACACTCTTTGCTAGACTGACCCAGATAGCCTAAGGGTCCTGACGACCCACCCAGATTGCTTGAGTAGTCTCATTCGAATGCCCGTCTTGAATCATTAGGTAGCCCTTGCGGACCACTCAACTTCCTAAGGAACCGTTCAAATTGTTAGGCAGATTTTGCCTTCTATCCATCCACCTCGGTACTTCATCCTCATAAGTATTTTGAGCTTCTTGCCAAGGTACTTCCTGCAAAACAACTTTTGCTAGTGGGTTTATATTACTTGTTGGTTGGACAACTTGTTGCCTCCCTCTTCGTGTTCCCTGTCTATCTCTTCTTCTGAGCTCTGAGCTTGAACTGACACTACTATAGTCTTCCTCTTCACTACTTGAACTCGTCAGGGACACACTACTGGATTCGTTTTCCAAGTTACCAACACTTGCCTCTTCACTTGGCAATGTATGCCGAGGCACTTCGTGAATATCATGCCATTCAACTTCTATTGATGAGGTTTCGCTATTTGAGTTGGTAGTTGTCTTCCAAAAACTCAACTTCCTATGCAAAGTCATTAGTAGTTCCCAACACCTACTTGTCTGGTGTGCACCTTTGGGTGTTTCTTTTGGACTTGTTCCCTCTCTGGAAAAGATCCTTCTACCAATTGCTTGAATATCTTGTTGCATCCTCAATAACTCTTGTGCATGCTGTCTTTGTAACTTAGCTATTATGATATTCAGCTGTTCACTCCTTTCACGCAATTATTGTGTTTCATCATGCATCCTTTGCTATGCATGTCTAATGGGTGCTAGCAAGTTCATTCCTTCATATTCAGTTCCGTCACTCTGAGGCTCATGTTTTGGCGGTTCCTCCTTTCCAAAATACATCAACACCATTTGCTATATGTTTTCGGCATTAGGTGACCTCAATCTCTGTTTCTTCTCAACATCCAGGAACTTGACATGCACACATACTCTTCTATGTTTTGTGGCTCTAGGCTGCAATTATTTCTACTCCATTGTTGGTTGCATGTCCACTTCCTACTTGTGTTTTCTCCTTCATATGGCCATCCTCGATGTTCCGCAAGTTCACTTTCATCTTAGTCACTTATGCTTTTCAACCATCACCTTCTTTCGTATGATTTGACTCTCCAACTTCGCGTATCGAGATTCCTTCAAAGGATCTCGAAGACTGACTTGGTTCGAATTTACAAAGTTCACTTGCACCCCTTCAAACCATTAACTATCTCGAGACATTGCATTTTGTCCAGTTTCTTCAACCTTATTGCGCCATTATCCATCACTTGTGATACTTGGAAGGGTCCAAGTCATAAGGTCTTTAACTTCCTTGGCTTGATTTCTCGTTTGCCTTTAAACTTCAACACTATGTCACCTGCCTTCATCTTCTTTAGATGCTTATCATGCCATAACTTTCGATGACATTGGGCAACTTCCAGGGCCTATTGTGTCATCATCCTTTTCTTGTCTAGTTTCATGAGAGTTGCCAACCTTTTCTCTAGATTCATATGCTTGTGCATAGCACCCATGCAAATGTGTCAAATCGTCTGCCTTCATCTATCCCCTCCTCTAGACTTCTTAGTGTCAACGACAAACAAACTGAACACTAGGGATAGAAGCACTGAATGTGGTACATGAACCTCTTGTTGCTCTCCTTCCACTTCCTTCTGTTCCATACATCGTCAACTCTAATTGCAGTTCAAATTGCTTCCAACAAAACACTATTTCTCGAACGCAACCGACATTTTTGATGTAGGGCAGATAGTTCTCTACGCGGCCAGATTTCTTTCTCGTACGTGGATGCAGCCGTTTTCTCGTACGCTTGCAGCCGAATTTTCTCGTACGCGCACAGTTGGATTTTCTCGTACGCTGACACATCCAGGTTTTCTCGTCGCAGCCGGGTTTTCTTGTACATAGCTTTCTCATACGTAGCCGGACTGTACGCAGCCGAATTTTCTCGTACGCAGGGAGAGATTTCAGCAAATAAGACAGAGAAAAGTCTCAGCTCGGAATTTGTCTTTCCCCTGATGTCAAATCTGGCGAAAATTTGCAGATCTGAGCTATGAAAAGTTGCCCCTTCCATTGCAAACCTCTCTTCCATTTCAGTGGTCTCGGGCCTGAACAGGGCTGTGTGAACAGTGAACAGGGTCGCGTGAACAGTGCAGGCGGAAACAGTGTCGCCCTATGGGGAAACTTGACAATGGAGGGACCATGAATTCGCGGGCTTCACCGCACAAATCTGTCCAACGTTTTCACATAGCAGCCACCTACCAACGCCTCTCCAAACACAACCTCTATTCAGCAGCAGTTGGATACACAGGCCAACATCATACTCTCGTTGCAAGACCAAGTCAAAGATGGCAGCCGAATCATCACAGACCTCCAGAGTAAGAATCGGGACCTGCAAGCCACTATCACTCAGTTACAGATTGCACACTCTGAGCGGTCTTCTCAAAACTCCCCGAACCTTCAAACTGAATTCTCTAAGATCTGAGAGGAGCAAGCTGCTCTTGTGGCAGAACAGGAACACCTTAGGGCAGCATCCACTGAACAGAGCCGAAAATTAGTAGATCAACAGTCTTGGGTTCAGGTGGTGGCCGGGAAGAAGAACTCCCCTCTTGTCGAACTTGCTGTCCAGGCCAAGTTTGAGGAGGAAAGAGTTTGCAATACTAAGGCCCTCAACCTTAGGGTCCGTGGAGTGCCCAAACCAACTGATCCGCTTCAAGCCGACAACACATTCATTCAGACCACTCTCGAGTTAACGAACATCACCCTAGAGAAAGCATGGGTCTCTCCTAATTCCACATTGGTCATACGCTTTAAGAACGTAGAAGAGCGTCTAAAGGCCTTAAGGGCCAAACGGAAACTGTTCAGTCTCCAAGACAAGATCTTCCTTGATGAGGACCTTACGAGACTCTAGGTTTTTGAACTACAAAAAGCCAAAGAACAGGTAGCCGCAGCTAGAAAAGCCAACAAATGGGTAGTGATCCGTAACCTTTGTGCAGTCATCAGGGACTCCCTTCCACTAGGGTGGTCCAAACCCTTACCTTCCAAATGACTTCATCAGCATGGCAAGGGGGGCATTGAAGAGCTGACCATAGCTTGCTAGAATTGTAATGGTATGACATGGTCCGCCCCTGGGTCCCTCGCCTCTTATGTGAGACGCACGAGAGCCCCGAGCGGGCCCTCCCACCCATCACTGGTTACTTCTGGTGGTCCAGTTGTCGGCAAACCACTCTCTGCTCCAGGGGGGTTAGAGGATCAGGTGTCGTTGCTCTTATCAAGGATAGTCTCCAGGGTGCAGTCACACTGGTCTCTTCAGATCCCCACTCCAGGTTTCTTTGGATTCAATTCCGTCGCCACCCCCCTCTCCGGGACGTTTTCATTGTCATTGGCTACTTCCCCCCGGTCACGTCCAATTTTGCTATACACACCGATGGGGACCCTTTCCATGACCTTTATGAGGACATTACTAGGCACTTAGCCTCAGGGGAGGTGTTATTGATGGGAGACTTCAATGCACGTATTGGACCCACGCAGGTCTCTCTCCACGACTTCACAACAGACGAGATGCGAACTCGTGGATTAGATCCCGAGGAGCTTGGTTTTGCTCGAACCTCCTCCGACACACATGTGACGACTTACGGGAAGCATCTTCTTGAGTTGGGAGTATCCAACAGGCTCATTATTCTCAACGGTCTCTCTCGTTTCCCAGATTCTCGAGGGTTCACATGTTTCCCTCACAGCGGTGGCGCCAGTGTTGTGGACTATGCTCTTTCTTCCACCACCCTCCTCCCGTCCATCTCCCGGTTCAATGTCTCGGAGCACCCTCCCCCCCTCACTGATCACTCCGTACTCTCCCTCACTATCTCCACTGCCACACTCCCTATCAATCCACCCCTTATTAATCCACCACCCCCTCCCTCCACTCCCACCCCTCGGGTTTCCATAGACTTTGACTACTACTATTCCTTTACTTACATGGACCGGTTGGGTCAGATTCTCTCTAAGTTGTCATTTCTTCCCACCGCCACTTATCGCTCCGCCTTCTTAGTCCAATCAATCTGGAGGGTTGCGATGGACTCTTATCCCCACATCATCCACCCCCCTCCTCGTCCTCGTCCCCCTGGTCATTGTCCCATGAACATTTGGTACGACGAAGATTGTAAATCTCCCCATCGTAGGTTGAAACATACCATTCGATACTCTCCCCAGCTCACAGCCACCTCCCACAAAGCCTACAGGTCACTCCTTCGGAAGAAGAAACGTCTCTTCCTCTCTCAGCGTCGTCTGGATCTCATTCACTCCCTACACCACTCCGCCAAATCCTTTTGGTGCCTTATCCTCCCCCGAGACCAGGTCAACCATGGGATCAATCTTTCTGCTTGGTCTACTCACGCCTCTTCCCTCTACACCATCCCAAATCAACCTCCTATTAGGGTCACTTCCCCCCCTGCTTCCTGCCACCTCTTCTCCACTGGGCTTATCAGGCGGGCTATTCAAAAGCTCTGCACGGGCAAAGCAGCTGATCTGGATGGGTTACAGGCATAATTCCTGAAGCATGGCATTGACTCTCTTATTGGGCCCCTCACCGATCTCTTCAACCTCGTTGTCTGTTCGGGTTTCCCTGACTCTTGGACCCAGCATATCATCCACCCCATTCATAAGGCGGGTGATCCCCACGACACCAACAATTATCGGACCATCATGATTGGGCACGTCTTCGCCAAGCTCTATGCCACAACTTTAGACATGCGCCTTTCTTGCAGGTTGGAGGAGGACGGACATAGGGCCACTGGCGAAGCTGGTTTTCGGCAAGACCACAAAACCAGAGATCACATCTTGGTCCTGAGAGCTATTATTGAGGAGGCACGGTCCAGATCCTCGAGAGTCTATTGCTGCTTTGTCGACTTCAGGAAAGCCTTTGACATAGTGCCTCGACATTTGCTTCTTGAGAGACTTCGGTCGGTTGGCATCTCTGGACAGCTTTTGACTGCAGTCTCGCGGTTGTATGAGACAGTGATAGGACGGTTTTGCTCTCCACAGGGACTCTCAGACAACATTCTCAGCACCATAGGAGTGAAACAAGGTTGCCCCCTCTCTCCTACACTCTTTGGGATCTTCATAGATGAGTTGGAGTCGTTTATCAGAGAACACTCACAGGTAGAGGATGGTTGCCTACTCCACCATGTGCTGATCTCTATCCTTCTCTTCGCCGATGACGTGGTCCTCCTGTCCTCAACCCCCGAGGGGCTTCAGCGTCACCTGGATACGTTAGCCGCCTTTTGCACCTCGAGACAGTTGACAGTGAACCTCACGAAGACCAAGGTCATGGTGTTCAATACCACCAAGGAGGCTCTATCCCATCTCCACTTCTATCTTCAGGGGAGGGAGGTGGAGATCACCATCTCTTACACGTACTTGGGGGTTCTCTTCACTGGACCCACCTTTGGGTTGAAACCCGCCGCCCAGGCTCGGGTTTGCAAGGGGTATGCAACTCTTTCTTTGCTTGAGAGGAGCTGCTTCAGGGCACATTTCCAGGATATTCCGGTGAAGATGAGAATCTTTGACACCTTGGTTAAACCAATTGTAACCTATGGGTCAGTGATTTGGGGCCCTAGTTTAGGCCCAACTGATTGGTCTCGTGTTGAACGAGTGCAGACACTTTTTCTTCGGAGATTCGTTCGCTGCAAGGGCACGGTCCCCCGTTCCATTATCCTAGCAGAGCTTGGGGCATCTCCTCTTCGGCTTGAGGTCATCTTCTTGATTATCACCTACCTTCACAGGGTCCGTACCTTGGGGGAGACCCCCTCGGGTGGTAGACGGTATCCTTACCTTGCCCTTTGCTCATCGATGGACCTCTCCTTGAGCCCTTGGGGGGTAGGAGGTGCTGGTACTCTCAGGTCTCGACACTTCTGGCCAGCATTCAGATTCAGATTGATAGACTTCCCCCTTATTCCCTGGGTGCTTCCCCCCTTCTCGGCATAAGGAGGAGATACACCATGAGATCCGAAAGGACATCAGCCTCCAGAATACCAGTTGCACATGGATCTCTCCCGCCACCCCTCTCTCCCCCAAGTTGTCTTTTTATCACGAGCACTTCCTTCAGATATAGGACGACCGGATTGTCCCCCCTCAGTACCTTCAGCAGCATATGATGCATAACATACGGATCCCGCTTGGACAGCTCAGAGTGTGCTCCCACCAGCTTCGGGTTGAGTCAGATCACCATCTCCCAAGGGTGGAGCGGGTCTGCTTATTTTGCCCCTTGGGAGAAGTAGAAACCCTGCACCACTTTATCTTCAAATGTCCCATCTACTACGAGATCCGAGGCAGATTTCACTGCCTTTTCAGGGACAACTCTCGGTCCCTCTCCACCTTCTTCAGGTTCCCGGACCAGCGGTGTCTCGCACTTTACTGCAGGGAGACCACCCAGTTTCGTCGACAGAGGGGCCCTCATCCCAGCGGCTCTCATCCACCACAATCTCGACCCATCACAACCTACTTTACTAGGTCAGATGGACAGCAGGAGGATACCGGTCGGGAACGTCACATTACAGACCGTTCAGATAGAGGCGGGGATACTAGACAACGCACCCGCGGTTCTTTGGGACTCCGGATCAGGGATAGACAGAGACAAATCACCGATTTTTTCAGCGGTGATTCTTCGACCTTGACTGCTAGGAGAGACTAGGGCCCGTGGTTGTGGGCAGACGCCCCTTTGGGCAGCCCCCCCTTTTTCTCTCTTCGTTCCTCATAGTGTTCACTCCACTCAGCGTGCTCCTCGTGGTTTGCAGCTTTCTTCTCTCCTCTCCTCTCTTCTTCCTTCCCATTTCCCTCGGCCCGCCCCTCGGGTCGAGACTTTGTACTTATCTTTGTTTATGTTGGGTGCTTTGGCCCACTCGCATGTCGTTATAGCTATCCTTTTAACAGTCCCTTGGGTCATCTTTGCCCCCCGTGGACATTAATAATATTTCATTTCTTTTCATTCTAGGCTCTCCTGGTCACCAAGATGGTTTTGCACTGCCACCCTCGAACTTGGTACCAGAAACTCTACTGGCACAACTGCCTCTTGTCCATGCATCAACTGGAATGTTGTATGGTTTGTCATTTGTTTATATGTCATCCTGTATGCCCAGAGGATAGCTGGTAAATTCTCTTCCCAATCAAAATCTTCGATTCCACACGTTTTGTACATTATAGAGATCAAAACCTTATTCGTTGCTTCTACCTGCCCATTTGCTCTGGGGTAGTACGAGCTTGATAATAAATGTAAGATCTTGAACTTTGTAGTTAGCTTCTGAATAATTTCAGCAACAAAGTGTCCTCTGTGATCACTTGTTAACTGAAGTGGCACTCCGAATCTTGTAATGATTTGCTCAAACAAGAATTGTGCAGTGCCCTTTGCGGAATTACCAGGCAACGCTCTTGCCTCTACCCACTTCCTCAAATATTCAATTGCTATGACAATGTACCTACATCTCCTCCCACTAGTTTTCAGTGGTCCAACAAAATCAAGACCCCATCTCTCAAACAACTCCTATGGCTGAGATGGATGCAATGGCATGAAGTCCCTCCGCAACAACTTCCTAGCTCTTTGGCACGTATTGCATGTGGTCACAAACTCCTTTGTATTGCGGTAGAGGGTGGGCCACCACAGCCCTGCCAAAAGCACCTTCCTCGCAGTTGCATCTGGCCCCATATGCCCTCTTGCTTGTCCTTTTTGAGCTTCATTCAACACTTACTCATCCATTACAAATCTTTGTAAAATTCCATCAGGTTCAATTTTGTACAATAAACCAACTATCAAGTGAAATGGTGCTGATTTGATGATTTCTTTCTTTCTACTGCCATCAACTCCTTGGACAGCTCCCCCGTTGACAAGTACTCTCCCACGTACTTATACCATGATGCTAGCACAATGATTGAAAATAAATGAGTGTTTGGACATTCATCCGATGCTCCTTTTGTAGGTTCTTGAAAGCAAATCCTTGACAACTGATCCGCTATTACATGTACCGCATATACCATCCCTAATGGTTCTTGCTCCATTGTGCTGCAGTTCTCCGCCCATGACAACAATCGAATTGAAAAATATATCAGCTGATCCAACCCATATTGCCCTTCTTGAGCAAGCCTGCATCCAATAACAAAATTGGACACATCCACGTGGATATGTAACTCTTTATCCCAATCTAGAAACACTAGAATGGGTGTGCAAACCAATTTTGCCTTTAACTCCTCAAAGGCCTTCTAATGCTCCTCCGTCCACCTAAAGGGAACACCTTTGCACGTCAATGTGTTAAGAGGGTATGAAACTTGTGCAATTGCTTGATGAAGCGCCGATAATACCCAACATGCCGCAAACATGACTTCAACAAACTCATGTCGTATGACTCTTCTATGCTCACCACGACGCAAATCTTGTCAGGATCTGTCTTCAACCCTTCTTTGCATACCACGTGCCCTAGCAACTTCCCATATGACACCAACAACTTGCGCTTCATTGGGATTAAGGATAGCCAAGCGTTCATGCACAACTGCATGCATTCTTCCAATGCCTTCAAATGCTCATCCTTTGTACAAAATAATCCTTTGAAATGTGGCAGAGGCATTGCACAAATCGAAAGGCATTTGGTTATAGGCATAAATACCATTTTCTACTATAAATGTGGTCTTCAATCATTCCTCCTCGACAATACTGATTTGATTATATTTAGAGAATCCATCCAAAAATGAATAGATCTTGTGACTTGCTACTTCCTCCAGGATTGAATCAATAAAGGGTATAGGAAAAGGATCCTTGATGGTCACTGCGTTCAAACTCTAAAAATCAACATAGATGCAGATTTGGTTACTCTCCTAGATACTGATGATGATAGGTGATATTTATTCGCTCATCGTCACCTTGAAGATTATTCCTGCATCCAACATTTTTTCTATTTCTGCATTGACCAAGGCTGTGTAATTTGGATTCATTCAATACGACCTTCTTACAGGTTGCATGTGAGGAACCAACATAATCTGATTCACACACAACTCGGGTGGAATCCCTTGTAAATACTTATATGTCCATGCGAAGACCTCCTTGTACTGCATAAAACGTTTAAAAGACATTGCTTTAAAACCAGGTCCCACTCATCCCTGCAATGGATTATCTTCTCTTCTCCTTCGTCGAGATTCACCTACACCATCCTTGGTCCTTCATATTTTATGTTGTCAGGTTCCTTCGTTACTTTTGCCATGTTGAAAGGGTGTGCTGGCTTTTCATCAATTTGTGCATCACCAACACTATACTCCACAAAGTTCTGTGGAAAGATCAATTTCTCTTCTTCGACTTTCACTGTTGGCTTGGCACTTTGTATGCATTTTCCGACCTCATACATACTTTGAGGTCCTTTGTTTAGAATGTCCTCTGCATTTATGCACATGTAGGTAGGATAGAAAACCTCATAGTCCTACATATGTGAATGTAGAAGTCCACAATCTGAGTGCCCTTCATCCTTCGTGCACTCCTCTGTTTGGTTCTCATTCGTTTATTGGATCTTCCTCTTCTGATGATGAACTTCTAGACTCGTCGGATGTCACCAATTCTTCACTAACAGATTGATTCTTCAAAATGATTACATACTTGTGTTGTCCTTAAGTGGTACTTCTCTCAGTTGTGGTTCACTTTTGCCGTGCGTAGCCACCCACGTTCCAATAATGCATCCATCGTAGTTTGGTTTTTGCATGGCAATAACCACGAAGTCCAGAATGAACATTTGATCAACAATCTTCACTCTTTGTGTAGTCAAAACTCCATTTATTTCAATACAATATTAATCCGTGCCATATAGTCAAAAATTGGGAGACCACAAAAATGGTGCCCTCAAATCCCTTCACATCGTCTTAGGCAGTATGTTTATACTCAAACCCCCATCAATGATCATTAGCGTCTTGTGACTCAACAACTCGATATGGATCAGTGTTGGCTTCTTCTCGGCATCGATCATTGAGGTTGTTGGGTCAATGTACTAATCCTTCGCTATTTTCCTTATCTCCAACCGGCGTTGCGACTCTTCTACATAGCTTTGGTATCACACATAGTAAACCTGACACCTTCATCTCAACATTTGTATCCAATATTTGTGTTGCCAACTGCTTTGTTGACATTTCTTCATCTTCAATGATGACGGGTTTTTCTAGCTTCTTCTCCTGATTGGTCTTTGCATTTCTTCAATTTGTATGTGTTTCTTGCCATTTCTCCTCCTCCTTGGCAAGGTTTGATTGTTGCTCCATCTTCTGTGCTTATGCTCGAGTCACTGCCAATATGTGCTTGTCCTGTGCTTGTTGCTGGTCTACTTGAGGCTTCTCTATGTCAATGAAATTGACATTTTGCGAATTGCTTGTACTCTCCTCCTTTGGACAGTTTGCCTCCTTGTGGTTGCTAGGTCCACACCATCTACACATCATTGCATTATTGTTTCCAGTTCCTCCTCTCATTGGAGCATTTGTACAATAGTTTGCAAAGTATCGACATTCCTGACATTTGCACTAAATGATTGGCCTTCCATCAGAATCATATTGCAATCGTCCTTCATTTCCACCTCTTGCAGTTCGATTCCCTTGTTGCGGTTGTCTTCTCCCTTGGCAGTTGTTTAGGTATCCACCACTCATTGGTCCTTGTGTGCTCTTTGAAGTTCTAGGTTTCTCCTCCTCTTGCACCGCCATTGTTTGCTGCCTTATACTTTTCAGATTGAATGGGAATCCGCAACAGCATGACCTGCAATCTCACAAATATTGCAATATGCTTTCTTCGAACAGTTGACATTGGTGTGACCTTCTGATTTATGATCATAACACCAAATGTCTTTCTTCACCTTCTTTTCAGCTTTCACATCATTTATCATTTGTTACAGTCCTTTCGCATGGCCTGGATGGTAGCACTGAAGTCATCATGATCACTATCAGAATCGTTGTTCTGCTCATAGCTTGTGCTTCCTCCTTTGGCTATTGCCATTTTCATCTCATTCTCTAGGTTTAGTGCTTGGTCAAATGCTTCTTAGTAAGTGGTTGGTGGAACCACCTTCATCTTCCTTTTGTACTTTGGCAGCAGTTCGTCTAAGAACCATTGCTTTTGTAGCCCATCTATCGGTTTTGCCCCCATCTTGTTGAGTTCTTAAAGACGATGATTATATGACTTGATATTTTCTTCCTTTTTCTGCTTTGTTGAATAGATCTCTCCAATGATCTTTGTATCGTTGCTTGAACTTGTGCAAAGGAAACAATAACTATCTCCTTGCCCTTTGCTGTGTCTGCCAGAGTGTCAGGAACATGCTGAATAGATTATTGTTCTTCTGTTTGAGGCGCAGCTGAGTCAATTCTCATCAATATGTCCACTTGTTCAGGCTCTCGATCTATAATTTCTAAGATAGGGTCTTGTAGGTCTTCAGGGGGAATAGTTGGAATTAGTGGGGCAGTTGACTCTACTGTAGCACTTCTCAATAATCTCAAATCACTAGGGTTGTTGCCCACCATTTCTATTCGTGTGTGGGGCCTATCTCTCATCTTCCATACCAATTCTAGCGATTCTCTTATTTTTATTGCTGCCCGGATTGCATCTTCAAAGGGATCTGTTATGTGAGTGATGTGAGCAAAGCTTAACTTCTTTATTGATTCATGATAATGTCCAGCAGGGTCATAGGGCCTCCAAGTGATCTCAGAAAATCCATAGGAATCCATGTTCCAAATAGCCCTTAGAAGGCTAAAGTGGCCTTTGTATACATAGTGCCCTAATCTACAAGGAATATCCAGCCAGGGAACTTTTGCCTTTTTCCTTATTGCTGTCATTTTCACTTCCTCTGCAACCTGTCTTGTGACTTCTAAGACGGCAATGGACATGGGACAAAATTTGGGCAATGCTTTTGGTGGAAGTTTAGCTCCAAACAATCTGATATATGTGAATTCTTCAGCAAAGAAGAAGTCTCCTATCTTATTTTGATGTAAAAATACAGCTACACCACTATCAGTTCTTCCAGGTTGATAACTGCAAAGTCTCTCATAAATGATTGGAAGAAATATACCGAAGAAATAGGTATAGCTAGACCAGCCTTAATGAATGCAGGGGAGTCTATCCTGAACGTCTGTAGCTTCTATTGCTCCCAATTGCTTGATTAACGGTGGCTCCATATGTCCCACTATTAGATGAATCAAGAAAGAATAATACAAAAAGGGAGGCATTATTTCTCTTTTTTCCTTGATGGCCTTTTGTAATTCTGTTAATTTTGTATTTATATTGTCACTTATGGTGTTTTCCCATCTGTACATTGGCATCTGCCTTGTTTTATTACACTGAACGACCAAAAACATAACTTCTTGGCTAATCCACTCTAAATCTTTGCTTCCCAATACTATGTTAATCATATCTACATAGTCTTTGGCCCAAGGATGAAGAGTAGACTTGTGGACAGGAAATTTGCATGGTATATGTTGGTCATGATTAAACAACTTAGTATAAAAAGAAGTACCAAGCATGTATTTGGCTTGTACAAAAATTACCTGTTTGTCTAGTATTAGGGTAGATGCACTCAGCTGGAAGCATAGTTGAGAAAATCTGCAAAAAATCCCGATTTTTTCCTGATTCATAGGCTAGCCAATTTTTTCCCGATTTTGCCGATTTTTTCCCAAAAAATTCTGATATGCATGAAAAAAGCTTTTTTTCAATGAAAATTTGCATTTTCTTCAGTTTTTTCAATAAAAAATGCCAATTTTTTCCCTGATTTTTTTGCCGATTCCGATTATTTGCCGATTTTTAAACCAGCCGATTTACTACCTGATTCCGATTTTCTCAACTATGGCTGGAAGACCACCTTAATTTTGTCTGGTGTGATTCTGAAGGTTGCCTGCTTGGTGTGGTCTCTCACTGTTCTGGTCTTGGGATTATATGCTACTGCCAACCATGACAATAGGTCTTCAGAGTAGTAAACCTTAGGGCATATCAACTTCCCTAAGTTACTCGTCCATCTATTGCAGATAGGGCTTTCCCTGAATTGGACTCTCCGTGCCCTCTTGAATAGACCTTCGAATAATGTTGCATGACGTTGTTTGTCTTCTTTTGTGGGCTCATAATTGTAAATGGCCGTATTGTCAAGTTCCCATTGTTGTTGGGGTGTGATTTCTTTGTTTGGCCCTGATTGTGCTGGAAATTCCTTGGGGTCTTTTCCAATGGACTTTGCGCCTAGTGATTGATAAGGTTGAGCTTCCACCAATCCTTCAATACGAGCTTTAACATTCATGGGGGCGACGTGAGAAGCGCTTGCGGATGCCATTTCTATAGTTCTGATAGCTCTCTGGAACTCTGTAGTCTGAGCAATTTTTTTGTACTTTCCGCACTCAACTGTGAATGCTCACTACAAGTGAATTTCGACACTTCATACAAATATTTATGGCAAGTGTTGCATGCGCCGACTTTAATTGCTGTCAACTACGTTCTTTGGCTGGCCAGTTGAGCTTCGCCACCTTTTCTCTCCACAATTGTATTAATGGTTATGATGAGGCGCTTATGCCCTGCTATTGGTAGGGAGAATTCTTGTTCAGTATATTGCGACATGTTTAAATTTGATTCGTTGACGACTAATGAGTTGTCAGGTATTTTTTTTTAACAGGCGTGCCAAATCAGTTTGATTTGTCATTTTCTAAAAAAGGTGCTTTTGTCGTGGCGTCTTCATAATAAATCTTTTTCTGCCAGATTTTGTCTGCTAGGAGATGCCGCTAAAATTCTTGCTAACTTTGGTTAGAGCACATCTATTTTGTCCCTTTTCTTTATATGAACCTTTCTTTCTAATTTGTAAGCTTTGAGTTCATCATTTTCTTCTCTTTTTTAATCGTCGTCGAGGTCTATCTCATTTTTCTTTAATTAGCGCATGTCAGGCCGGTGAGCCAATCAAAATATAGTGCTCTAGTTCTCCCGCTCAAAGCCGCACCGTTGGATCATTTGGTGGATATTTGGCCGTCCATATTTACATAAACTGAACTTATGGCATTAGTTGAAAATAATTTAGATTCAAATAAATAAACTTATAGTCATTTGTCGGGGTATAGATAGGTCTTTTGTCGAATAAATTTGGACCGTGCGCTTCTTCATTAGTGCTGCCATCTAAGATGTTCATCTCGCAGTCAATCGGAAGTTAGTGCTTGAATTTCTCCGCTCAAATCTGAGCCATTAATCTTCTATTTAGCGCTACGATCTGGGCCGTTCGTTTTACAGCCAATTGGAATGGAGCGCTTAGTCTTGTTCGCTCGAATCCATACCACACATTTCTTATCCAATGAGATTATAGCGCTCGTTTTTGTCCTCTAAAATCCGCACCACACGTTTTCTGACCAATCAGCCTTTAGCGGCCAAACTTCCCCGCTCGAATCCATGCCACATATTTTTTGGCTAATCAAATTTTAGCGCTCGGATTGTTCTGCTCCATTTTGGGCCACTCATTATTTTTGATAAAACCTTAGGCAGAATTTTAATTATTCGAAACATTTATTTTTTCGGGGGGCCATGATCTCAAACCTTAATACATGCAGGGATTTACATTCGGACATACGGTTAAGGCGAAGGGGGGAATTTGAGTCTATGTGCTACCGCCCTTTGAACTAGATGATGGGAAATGCTATTTTTCAGGGGGCTCCCACGATATGGATATTATGAAATGCGAGGGAGGGAAGGAAAATGTATAAAAGATCTAAGGGTTAGAGAAATAATAATTGACGGGCTTAGACTGAGGGACTTGTGATTAATTTTGCGTGACATAGGCTTTAATCTTAGGAATTGATATGACTCTTAAGGGGGACACGAATGATTAATTTGGCTTTTAACCATCATAAAAGGAAAATATGACGAAATTATGCACCACTTAGGACCTTTGGGGAAATATTAAATGGATCTTAGACTTATCATTGTAACCTAAGCTATCAAGGGGAATTTCGGTGCATTTATTATTGACCTTTAACATTATGAAAGACGGGTTTTCTTGAGGTGGAAACTTTATGGAGCACTATTAATTTAAGGCCGAAGGGGGAGCATTTGTTTTATGCGATTGGGACCCTTAGATCTTAGGAAAGGAAGTAATTTATTTTTTGGCCAATCAGAATTGCCCGCTTTAATATGCACCACTCATTTTACAGCCAATGAGACTGCAGCGCTTAAGTTTCCCCGTGCAACTCCGCACCACTCATTTTACAGCCAATGAGATTGCAGCGCTTATGTTTCCCTGCTCAAATCCGCACCACTCATTTTGCAACCAATCAGAATGGAGCGCTTAAGTTTCCTCGCTCAAACCCGCACCACTCATTTTTCAGCCAATCAGAATGGAGCGTTTAAGTTTCCCCACTCAAACCCACAACACATTTTTGTTTTGTAAAACCTTTAGGTGGAGTTTTAATTATTTGAATCACGCGCGCATTTTTGCAGGACCCATGACCTTAAGCCTTAGTAAATGGCGGAAATATTTTGCTTCAAGGACTTATTATTTCGGACTTAGAAGCTAAGGTGAAAAAAGGGGGATTTTATCCTATGTGCCAATGACCCATGAAATTTTAGGTGATGGAAAGCATTATTTTTTGGGGGACTTCTTAGATGTGAATTTTACATGGTAATACGAAATGCGCAGGGGGGAAAATTGATGTATGAATGACCTAAGGCTTTAGGACTTCGAAATAATAACTGATGAAGCTTAGACTTATGAGGGGAGAAAAAAAAAATTAAAGGGGGGCTATGGCTATAGATTTTCAAAAGTGACCTTAGGAACCATAGGGAATTTTGAGGGAATAAGACCTTAGGACTTATGACTTCGTAAAAATAAAATTTTGAGGACAATTAAGGAAGGATATGCTCTTAACCAAGACAAAAATTGGAAAGGACTACCAAAAATGACTATAAAAGGGAAAACTTTGATAAAAATATAATGACTATTTTTGAGATTATTGCAAAATGTTTTGTAAGCCACCAAGAGTAAAGGAAAATGACCTTGACTCAAACAACTTAGACCTAGGACTCCACAAGACCCATCAAAATTCGAAATTAGGGGCAACTCTTAAGTTGGATTTTGAGGATCCAACATGCCCCATGGCTATTCTTGTGCAATGGTTGAGGGTGCAAAGTAATATTTTAATTGATACCCTTCATAATTAGAAATTTGCCCTGTTTAGGGCAAATAAGTAGTCCACAGAAAGGAAGTATCTGACTGAGATTTTTGTGCATATAAGGAAACATTAAATACATTGTAAATGTAAAAACCTTTAGGACTAGCACCACGTGCAAATGCTAAGGAAACCCACAAGATCTTTCACAAGCAAAAAGGAAGCATTAGAAAGCCTTATCTTATTAAAGGAGGCCAGATTGATCAAAAATGATATTTGAAACACTGCAAATCTTACATTTTTGAAAGAGAAGATCAAGAGCCTTTGAATAAGAGTTTAAGCAAACCATAGTCATCCTTGTTGAAAGATGACCCCTAATCAGCATGTGGCGATCTACAGTCACCCAGTAAGAAGATGATTTATAGAGATCATATAGGTGGCCAACATTCCCCTATGGGATGACTTACAGACATCCTGTAGGAGGATGTCTTACAAGCATCTTGAATGGGATGAAAAGGCAAATCATTGTTTGCAGTGATGACTTGGAGACAGTTTAGAGTATTTTTCACAATGATCAAAAGCCAAATCAATTGACTGATGGGGTGAATTCGAGACGTCTAATAGAAGGAATGACTTACAAGTGTCTTGACTGGGATTTGAACGCAAATTAATGTTGCCAGTGATGACTTATAAAATCTTCCTTATGCAGACAGTTTGGAGTTTTCTTAACAAGTATCAAAACCCAAATCAATATCCACATGGAATGACTTACAGACACCTTCCGTAGATAATTTATAAATATTTTGACCAAGATCTAAACTCAGCAATTCATAGCACCATTTATAATAGCAGATTTCAGCATTTACATCAGTCAACTATCTTAAGTTTCCATCAACAATATTAGTTGCTGCTCTAAACAATTCCAGCAGTATAAAGTGTCTAAACTAAGTTGCACAAAACTTGGAAACAGTTAAAATTTCTGAAATGGAACACCTTACGGAACACAAGTTCACAAACCCTTTGGAAATGTTGAAATGACAAAGGAAACGCTTAAGTGTATATATAAAAATATACAAAGCTTGTAGACAAAATTTAACTAAAGAGATCACAAATGGATGCATTTAGTTATTAGATCCTAGGTAGAGTACAGTGGCTTATGTCAAAGCACAAGCTTTATAGATCAGGTTATATGTTATCATTAATTTTGTTCCCCTTTTAATATTTATTAAATTGGGTCATGTGTGTCCCATGTAGGCCTTACGCAATACCCTATGAAACCTCTAAAAACCTCAACTTCAGACTTTTTGTTTGGTTCAAAATGACGAGATGTTGGCAGTTCCCTTGGAAACGTCTCTTAGAAATGCTAGGAAACATTGAAAGCGAAGATGACAAGTTTTCAGGAGTTTCCGAGGAATCTCCAAGTTTCCAAAACGAGGAAACAATAGCCCCCTAGGAGTTTCCTACAACGTAACGTCTAAACTAACAGTCCAATGACATCAGAATTTAGAACAACATATAACAGAAACATTACAGCAGTCAGTACCTCCAGATTTTCAGTTAAGTGCAGTTTTTTTGGGTTATCAAGGATTTACAAGTCATATAACTTGAGATTTTCAGTCAACATCGTTTAGTACCAATCAAGCAGCTTTAAATCAGTCAAAGTTTAGTCAAGTCAGTCAAAGAAGATTAATGAATGCACCCTTGCTGATGTTACAGTTGAGTTTGCTGATTTCAGCAATAAAAAAGAGTTGGACAATTAGGTTAGTGAAGTCAGATTTTAAACTTTAAACAGTCAGAACAGCAGTCCATTAATGTGGCTGATGTCATAAACAGTAGAAAAGGCAGTCAGTGGATGCTGCAATATGATGCTGATATTATACTTTTCTGATGCTGAACCAATTTGCTGGAAGTGACTTAAACAAGTTCAAATAGCTTTTAAAAAATTATTTTTATCCATTTTAGACAGTTGAATTGTAGAAGTTGTTGTTTTGGGGTGTTCAACTGCCTATAGGTTTGTTAGGTATTGTTCAAAGGCTCTTGACTCTTATTAATATGGAATATCTTTCATGTTTAAATTTTGATGTGATTTAACTTATATAAGGTTTTTCTTTTCTGATTTGATGTCCCTATGCTGATATATTCTCGAGTTAAGAGTTTATTGAAGTATTTTGTGGTGTCATTATAGGTTCTTAGAGAATCCTTTTTCCTAGTTGTCTTTAAACTGTCTCATACAAATTTGAAATAGGCCTAATATGGGCTGTGATACACAACTTGGACTAGATTGTTAAAAATGAGGCTGATTGCATTGTATCACTTCTACTCCAGTAAGAGGGTATTTGTATGATTACTTGCTGTAGCAGAGTCATTGAATTTCAATGCCTGCTATGAGTATGAATTATGATTATGGTCTACTCCAGTGGGAGGGGAGGGTATTTGTATGATTACTTGCTGTAGCAGAGTCATTGAATTTCAATGCCTGCTATGAGTATGAATTATGATTATGGTTGAAACATATATGACGGCATTGTAATTTACGACATGAGTAAATTTTGATTATTGTACACAGGCTTGGAATTCAGTGGCCATCTCTAGTTGCCAAGCAATTTTCCAAAGATAGCTATAGAGCCTGTCATTAGGCATGCTAGGCTGTGGCTTTGAGTGGTGTATTGTGTTGTTTGTGGATGTAATATTAATTTCAATTTCATTTTTTATTTTCTAGTTCTTCATGTCAAGGGCAAAATTCTGAAGTCTTGCTCTTTTAGCAGGGTTGAGCAAACATTTTAGAGCCACTTTGGAAAAGACAGCAGAGTTCAGTGTGTTGTCTGTTAAAGATGTTTATTTGGCAGCTGATGGCACTCGCAAGGTAGTTTTACATTTATTACTGTATTTGTAACACTGACAAAAGAAAATATTGATTGCCAAATGTTGAAGGAATTTTTTTGCACATGACTTGTTTTTTCAAAGGGGTGGAAGAATCAAGTTATATCTTATTGAATGAAGAGACCGTGATCATGTGATGTTTCCAATGAAATTCATTTATTTCTACAACTTTGTTTTGTTCTGAAAAAGTACATTGATTGACTGATATGGTGGCAAGAGGTACAGATTTTATTCAGTTTGCAAGATGGATTAGTCATAGAAACAGTTGTGATTCCATTCAAAAGAGGACGTAATACCATCTGCGTATCCAGTCAAGTAGGCTGTGCAATGAACTGTCAATTTTGCTATACAGGAAGGCACGTACTTTATCTGACATGAAATCATTGGGCTTTTCCCTTGGAATTATTGGCAAAAATACTAAGTATAGTGCTTAAGTATGATTACACAGAGGTTTATGCTCACATGCCAAATTGATGGCATTTCATTCATGGTTGCCTTTTACTGATGCGTATATTGGGTTTTTGACAGGATGGGGTTTAAAAAAAATTTGACAACAGCTGAAATAGTGGAGCAGGTTGTTTATGCCCGTCGTCTTTTCACAAAAGAAGTTGGTCCACTTACAAACGTTGTGTTTATGGTATGCATATTTTGCTCTTGTATTTGATATTTGTTTCTGAATGATAGGTTATTATGTACATTAACACTCATATTATATATGTGTACTAAGAATACTTCTCATAATAAATACCAAAGCGCACAACAAAATAATTAGAAATGCATGTTCACATGGAGAAGCAGCAGGTTACATGCCCAGCAGGAAGTTACGTAAGATATACCTCTTAATGGACTAACATGTCATGTTGGTCACCTAGACATTTAATGTGATCTTTAACTTAAGACTTCTTATATTCCTAACATTAAGGTCGAAGAATGTCTTAAATACTATGGTTTGAAAATGTATATAGTATGTGCTATATATTTGCAACAATGCAATCATACAGGGACAGCCGTACAATGAGGATTTTTTCAAATCGCAAAGAATAAAATATAGATATCTCTATCAGTCAGGGTAAGCAAATCAGTTGCAGTCTAATTTGTTTTTTAAGAAAATCAACAGAATTATTTGTTGATAGCAAGGAATAGAGGAGATTTGAAAAAAAAATTGAAAAACCCTAGTTTTTTTTTTCCCCCAAAACCCTAGCTGCTTTAGGAATTTTTTTGGGTTGAGATCATGGAGTTACCAATTTTCACTGGAAAGGATGACATTGATGCTTGAGAATGGTGGATGAAGTTTAGATCTCTATATTTTAGTGACCATTTTTGGCCATGCCAACTTATCAAAATTTTAAGAGAGGAAGCTTATGATTGGTGGGCAAGTTTTGATAAGGAAAGGAATTATAATTACACTTGGGACGAAATGGAGCATGCATTCTTGAGTTAGTGGGACCCATATAAAAAGATAGCTAGTTTGAAGATCACCATCAAAGGATATGAAGAAGAAATAAAAAGGCTTTAGAGGAAACTGAAAGAAATGAATAAAGAGAATATAATAGAAGGAAAAAATACAAATGACAATGTGCAAGTTCATGGTTGCATTCAGAAGGAAAAGCTTAAGAAGCAAGGATCCAAGGAGAAGCAAGAAGCAGTTATGGCAGAGGAACAAGTTGAAGAACCAACAGAAGAAAGAGTTCATGGTTGCATTTAGACGGAAAAACTTAAGAAGCAAGAATCCAAGGAGAAGCAACCAGCAGTTTTGGCAGAGGAACAAGTTGAAGAACAAACAAAAGACTCAAAAGTTGAATTAACATTAGCAGTAGCATTAGAGTCCATGTAAGAAGTAGCAGCGAAGTCCAAGGAACCCCTGTCAGAAGTGCACAAGGATGCACCAAAAGAAGGGCATAAGAGAGAAGATTGTGAAGAATTTAAAATAAAGAAACAAATTGTTGAAGAATCAAAGGAAACAGAATGTCAGGTTAAGGTTGTAGCATATCGGCACCCACACCACCTTGAGCGGCAACAATCTTGGAGGCATGGCTTAAGGCATCAATATTATAGATCTACATGGAGTCAGAAAGGCATCAAGTATGGTAGTGTTTGGCAGAAAAAGCATAGTGATTCTGGATTTCAAAGGGGTGTAGCAGCATCAGGGAACAATAGGACCAAATGTTCGAAATATCAAAATAGAGCAGCAGAAGCATGGAGCCAATAGAGTAGTTATGGATATTCAAGTGGCACAATGGCAGCTTGGCATCATCAAAGACCACCACTAATCAAGATTTCACTTGGATGGATGGATGAACAAGATTGGAAAATGTCTAGGAAAAGGATGCTGAATATCTGTATTTACAAAGAAAATTGAAGACCCAAAAAATGAATATCAAGAATTCAAACTTTTTATGAAAAAAGATGTAGGTATCTAGCTATAGCATCTCAATTGAGATGAGAATTGAATATATTTGTAAACTCTCAAACTCTAAAGGAGAGAGTTGTGATTTGTCAAGGGGTGGGGGACGCAAGTACAACCCTTATTTCTCAAGAAAAACAAAAAAAACAATGCAATCATTCACTGCATTAAATATATGGGGCTTTTAGCATGCATTTGTTTCTGTCAATAGCTTGTTAAATAGAGGCTTTGCTTTTCTTCTACTGTGTGGTCAAAAGGATGCTTGTATACAAGCACCGTAGGATGCCTAAATAGAAAATACACAAGCTGCATTTGGCTTATTTTATATTCATCTTCAATATTTTGCTTGAGCTGGAATTGTGTAGCTGTGTGGAGTAGTACAACACAATGTGAATCTATTAATACATTTAGGCATAACAGAAATCTTGCCAGGTTGGTTTTTGAGGTCTTCATCTTTACAAAGGTAGCCAGCCATAGCTAGTCAATAGTGATCCCATGCATCATACTAACAAGACTAGTGAAACCCAATGTAAATACCATATGAAATCCATTAAGGATGGTGCCATATAAATAATATCATGGGAAAACTTATTTCATAGTGGATATTCTTCCATATATGATATTTCATGTATAACCAGTCTCATGATAGAGTGAATGTTGCAATTGTGGGTCAATGATTGTATACAATCGTTTTATATCTTCATGTGATTAATTCTTCATTGTAACTATTTTATTTTAATTGGTTATATAGGATTGAAATGAGCCCCATTTGTATTGCATCATGACCACATAGTGGTATTACAACAACTTGACAATTATGCATGTATGACTTGGCAAGATTCGAAAGTGGGTCTCCTCGAAAGTCAAGGAATTTAACCGGTTGAACTCATGCCATTTTTGATTCATTGTGACTATTAATAATTAATTATTTATCGTTATATCTAATTCCCATTATTATATATATATATATATATATATATATATATATATATATATTTTTCTCTTTCTTTCTATTTTCAACCTTTTTGGCTTTAAACCAATCTCTTAACTCTAGTAATTCCCAAAGTGATTGTTTCATTTTCTAGCTTGTCCTACTAGCAACAGTGAAACTTGCTTGGGGTATCTCTGATCTGGGAGGCTTAAATGGACTTGACGTTTTAAAAGAGAGTACTCTAATTAATATAGTGTTTTTTGAAATGATAGATCAATGAAGAGTATTAACATAATTGCTGGTGCATTTGTAAAACTGTTGGCATTTTTGCCACATCAAATTTTTTGATAAAATTTTGCCCAAGTATGGAGCTTTAAAGCGGCAAAGAGCATGCAAAGGTGTTGACATTTTCATGGGCCCTAAACAAGGATGATAAAGTGGATGAAATGAGCTTTGGATATTTTGTCATTGCAGATCTTTTCACAAGCGTTCCGACGATATATTATAATAGGTGATCGGGGCAGCGGATTGAAAGTTATGGCCCCGGGAAGCAGAACTAGAAAGCTCAATTTCAGGCCAGAAAATTTGGCTAAGGCACAGAATGCTCTCAAGTTCACCCCCTACCCACAGCGAACTTCAGCTTTGGCATCATTTTCAGCGAACCACGGCTAAAGGCTCAGCTGGCTCCAAAAAAAGGTTAAGGCAAAATGCTCTCAAGTTTGCCCAAAACCCTAGCGAACCCCAGGTTCGGGTAGCAAGCGCAGCAAACGGCGGCCAAAATGCCTATGTCGGCCGCGAACCTCAACGTCGGCCAAAAATGCTATGTCGGCCGAAATGCCCAAGTTCACCCGAATTGTCAGCGAACCCTAGGTTCGGACCCCGAACGTGGCCAAAAACTCCATGCCGGCCAAAACGCCCCATGTCGGCCAAAAACTCCATGCCGGCCAAAACACCCCATGTCGGCCAAAAACTCAATGTCGGCCAAAATCCTTTATGTCGGCCAGAAATCCCAAGTTCGCCCAATTTTTCAGCGAACCCCAGGTTCGGCTCCTAGGCACGGCGAACTTCAGTTTCGGCCTCCAATTCTGTGAACCTCGGCTTCAGGGTGAACCTGCTCCAAAAAGTGCTAAGGCAAGTGGGCCTCAGGTTCGCCCAAATTCCCAACGAACCCCAGGTTCGGCTCCAGTCTTCAGCGAACTTCAGCTTCAGGCCCTATTTCGGGCGAACTCCAGCAAGAGCGGTTTTAAAACGCTAAGGCAGCCACTGAAGGGGCACTCCGGAGGGCACTCATCCCGAGGAAGGAAGGTAGGTGAGCATTCAAGACGCACCAGGACGACCATGTCAGGTCCCGGAGAGGCTCCAGGGGCCAAGCTACACCAACCGCATTAATGAAGCATGCTGCACCAACTGCAAGGACCGTCCGGAGCCGCTCTAAACACGAGTGAGCCAAATACGGATGTACTCTCATCTGTAGGGAGGTCAAATCTCAGCTACTTTTAGGGTTTGAGCATTAATGTAATGGGGTTAAACTCCTCTATAAAAGGCCACTCAATGTAATGTAAAAAGGGGGGAACATTTGCTAGAAAGCTGTTGTACTCTGATTTTTGCATCAATACTAAGAACTCTTGGCTCTGACTCTATTCCTGCTTTGTATGATGCCTTCTGCGATTATTTTTGTTAATTCTGTTTCTTCATTTGCATACAGTAATTCTGCAATCTGGATTTAAGTGTGTGATTGAGAACGGAACCCTGGAATTTTCCTAGAGGATACATAGAGGAGGAAATATAGCGTTAGTTTCTACTTTATTCTTCGTATTGATTGCTGCTGTTTCAAGTATTAGTTAGTAATCGTGCTGCCTGTTCTTCCCCTTGAAATCATCTGCATTTTCTATTTCTTTCAGTTATTTATTTCTTTCAGTAATTTCCCAATTTCTTTCCTGTTCCCTAATCTTAAACCCCAGTGTAGTGTAGTATAGGAGTCGGCCTTCTCCGGAGATTGGCACGGAAGGCATCTCTTCCTTCCGGCCTTTCAATATGTTGGGCGGGTCTAGGGCGCGTAAATAGACCGAATTCCTTGTGGCGGATCCGTAACCAACAAAAACCACATAACATTATTAGGCTTCTTTCTTTTATTTTGAATTGTAAGATTAGGTAGGATTCATAGACAATAATACTAGGGCACAGACCATTCACTTGAATGGGTTCCTTATGAATTTTTTTATTTTCACTGCATGGGCATTGACATGTTTTTTGAGTTTTTAGTGCATAATCAATATGTCATTAACGTACTTGGTTCTATATGGGTGCTTTTAGTCTTGTATTAAGGATGTCTCTCTTTTGTATAGTTGTCTACATAGTTGAGAAAATTGGAATCAGGTAGTAAATCGACTGGTTTAAAAATCGGGGAAAAAATTGGCAATGAATCGGCAAAAAAAAACCGAAGAAAACGATTTTTATTTTTTTCATGCATATTACAATGAATTAACATTATGTAAATCAAATATTTCAAAAAAAGCAACAATTCAAATCAAGACATCATACAAGGCTCAAGCTTTAAGTACACATGAAAGTGACAAAACACGTATTGTATTGCTTATAAAATGAAAAGGTACAAATTACAAAATGTGTCAAAATGCCTCAATAGGCCCACTATCTATTGTCTTCCTTTGCCCCTTGTCCTAGCATAAGCCCTAGTCTCTCTTGGTTGATGTGTGCTTGTAGATGCTTGTGCCGCTTCTCGTGCTAAGGCCTCTTCTTGGTCCCTTGCTGCCATCTCCTCTGCTAGGTTCTCATAGTTATGTAAATCTTCCATGCTGAATAGAGGCTCTTGTTGCTCCTGTGCTGCTGCATCTGTGATCCATTTAGATAATGGATCAATGTAACTTAGGTCAATGGGCTCAATATTTGTTTTTTCAAAAGTTTTTTTGGTGGAGACGAAGGTTGTAATGCACAAACACAAGATCATTTAACTTTTCTTGTGTAAGTCTGTTGCGTTTCTTGGAGTGTATGTGCTCAAACATACTCCAATTGTGCTCACAACCTGAAGAGCTACATGGTTGAGATAAGATTCTAATCGCCATGTGCTGCAAATTGGGCGTCTAATCACCAAAGTCACCCCACCATAAATCTAGAAACAACAACAAAAATTAATATTTCACATGTAACAAAATCAAAAGACAATAAATAATAATTCGATGTACCTGGCCTCATATACTCAATAGCTTTTTTGCATTGCTGAGATGGGAATTGGCGACCACAACATGCCTTATAATCTTGTATCTCGGCACGTGTTTTATTGCGCAATTGTTGACTCCTGGAGTACACGCGGCCAATGCAATCTTGAAGGCCAATCTTGACCTCATAATCAACACGGAATGTAGGGGTATAAAAGAATTTGGGGTTCAAATAGTAACCCGTTGCATGAAGAGGGCTATGGAGTTGTGATGTCCATTTGTTATCAAATATAGTCCCAATGGCATCATATTTGGTGAGGTTATATTCATAAAATTCAGCAATGGCATCTTTCACCCTATCCATAGCCTCATATACAAATCCCATTGGAAATTCTTCTCCATCAACAAGACGAAGAATCTTCACCAATGGCTTTGAAACCTGAAAAAGAAAAGAAAATAATTTAAAGAAAAATATTTTACAATATAAATAATTTAAAACAAATTAATAAGCGTAGTACCTTTATGGCCTCATCCATGGCCATCCAAAAGTCCTCAAACAAATAAGTATAAACATTTTGCCCCTCTATGATGTTCGGTATCTTGCAGCTACTTCAGAATTCCACTCATCACTCACAAACATTTGTTTTAGTGACCCTCTTGCATCATAAATGCTCTGCCATGTCGCAAAGTTTGTGGCGAAGCGTGTAATGCCAGGCCGCACTAGATCCCTCCCATTGGTAAATCGCCTCATGAGGCTAAGGACCCATGAATGGTTGTAAATGAATTTTGTGATGGCCTTACCCCTCCTTACAACCTCTGCCACCCAAGGTAATTTCCCAATGTCCACGAGGAGCAAATCGAGACAATGGGCTGCACATGGGCTCCAAAAAATGGTGGGGACTTTCTCCTCCAAAATCCTCCCAACTACCTTATATGCTGCTGCATTGTTTGTGATAATTTGGACAACATTCTCCTCCCCAACATCCAAGACAACCTCCTCCAACAACCTTGCCAGCATTTCGACACTCTTAACATGTGCCAATGCATCTATGGACCTAAGGAATGCAGTTCCTATTGCAGATGCAACCAAAAAATTAATCAGGGTTCTTCCCCTCCCATCTGTCCAACCATTAGACATTATGGTGCAACCCTTGGTGCTCCACACCCTACGTTGGTTGTCAAGCACAACCTGAAATATAAAAAAAAAAAATTCAGTCATTATATATAAAAAAAAAAATTAGTCATGCCATATACATATAAACTTAGTCAAGCACAATGACACAACCTAAATGTCCTCCACAGATTGTCGAAGGAGAGGGCCCCTAAGGTCATCATATGTTAGTGCCTTAAATCCTGCACCGCAGCTTGCGACAACATCTATTATGCACCGCCAGTATGGAGATCTTGCCACATTGAAGGGAATGTCAGAATAGTACCAAAAAGTGGCAATGGCTGTCCTCGTTGCATTGTGCTTCTCTTGGTTCCACGTGGCCATACCCTCAAGTGTGGGTTGTGCCCTAGGCATAGATAGGTCTACAAAAGAGGACTCTTCCGTACCACTAGCTCCTTGTGCAATTGAAGGACTCGAACTACTTTGTTGAAAGTGCCGCTTAAGGTTGCCACTAGTATGACCACCTCGGAGGGGGGGAGGGATGAAAAGCCATCGCTATCACTAAGTTTTTAGTTACTAGCATTTTCATCTGCCGTAGTGATCATGGCATTTACTTTGTTTTTAATATCATTTGGCACATTATCACATATTGCTATATTATTTCTTGCTAACCGTGCCAAATGGAATTTGAGGCGATAAACGCCTTCATTATAATTATTGCCACAAAAATTGCATTTAAAATGCCCTCTTGGTTGCAGTTGCGTTGCATACACCCATGCTGGATCCAATGGTTTCATTTTTTATATGCCTGCACATGGAAACAAGTTAGTAACAAGTAACAACAAAGTTACAATCATTTGAAAAAAGGAAAACTAAACCAAAAGGCTAGGGTTTAGGCCCATTAGGGTTTAAAATTGAAATATTGAGTCGTTGACAGCTGAAAATAGGCTTGCATACATAGTTATTACGCAACAATATTTACTTAAAAAAAAAGAAAAAAAAATCCTAACCCTAAAAAAACCCTAAACCCGTTTAATGTTTAACAAATATTGATAGGATAGCTAATATTTGGCTTGCATATATCAATTTAGTATCTATTTAAAATGAGGAGAAAAAAAAAACCTTAGACTAGGGTTTTGGGTTTTAAATTTGAGAACAACCCTAATCTATTTTCAAACAAGCCCTAATCTATTTAAAAGGAGGAGAAAAAAAAAACCCTAAACCCAAAACCCTAGACTAGGGTTTTGGGTTTTAAATTTGAGAACAACCCTAACTTAATTTCAAACAACCCTAATTTAATTTCAAACAAGCCCTAATCTATTTTAAAAAAAAAGAGTTCTAAAAAGATTTCTGACTTTGAATGAATCTTCTGGGCGGATGTTGTTGGTTGTCGGATTCCTTCACACTGCAATCGATCGCGCTCCTAGGATGCCTTGGCGTAGTTGGTCGGGGTGGTAGCAAGGTGGGAGGGTTTGTTTTTCTCTTTGCAAGAGCTTAGGAGAAAGAATGAAAAAAAATAGAGTTACTTTTTCCTTTTATCGGTCGCAGCCTCTACCCACGTGGTTGCGACTGACACATTGCCAACTCATTGCCGATTTTTTGAAAAAATGGGCAAAAAAACGCCAATGCCAAATTTTAAAAAAATCGGCAATGAGTTGGCAATGTAATGATACGATGCTGATTGATTTGTTTGCCGAATGAATCGCCATTGAATCGCAATTCCACCGATTTTTTCGCGATTTTCTCAACTAGGGTTATCTACACTCTAGAAGACAAACTGTACTTAACACTTTCAACGAGTTCAAAATGATTTTTTTATTTTTTGTGAAGTATGATTTGGAAGGCAACAAATCAAAAGAAAAGCTAATTTGCAAGTAACTCAATGAAATAGCCTTATTTAGAAGAGGGACATATTCCAATCATGCAGGAAATGTTCTTATCCACATTGCAAAATTACTGTAGTTTCATGTGCTTAGAGAAAATGCCTCCAGAGTACACAAATCTGCTTTTGTTTTGAGAAATGAAACGAAATATTATTAATGTCCGTAGTGGGCCAAAAAAAGATCCAAGGGACTATAAGAAGGACAATAATGACTGCTAGCTAGCGGGCTAAAAAGCCCAACAAAGAAAATAAACTAAGTTAAATACAAGACGTAACCCGACAAACGGGCCAAAGAGAAGGGGAATAGAGAAGGGGGAGAAGAGGGGGAAGGGCAGTAGTCTAGAGGAGTGGAGTGCACGCCAAGAAGAACGGAGAGAGAGAGAGAGGGAGGGGGGAGGGAGCAGCCCAGGAAGGGCAAGCTCCAAGAACCCCCAAAAACTAATCTCTCCTAACAGTCGTGGCCAAAGTATTCGAGCTGAAGAAGTCCATGATGTCTCTGTCCATCGCTAGTTCGGGACCCTAACAAGCTATGGGTGCGTTTTCTAGTGACTGCTGCCATCTGAACTGGAAGAAGCAGAGCGTTTCCGACCGATGTCACCTGGTCCGTCGGAGCTGGTGAAGTAAGTTGTGATGAGCCAATGTTGAGGGGGGTGAGATCCATCTGGAGGAGAGCTTTTATGGCGACGAAACTAAGTTATCTCCCTAAGAAAGAGTGCGAGACACTGTTGGTCCGGGTATCAAAAGAAGGTAGAAACATATCGAGAGTTGTCTCTGAAAAGGTAATGGATTCTGCCTCGGATCTCGTAATAACTAGGATAGCAAAAAATAAAGTGATGTAGGGTTTCAACTTCCCCCAAGGAGTAAAACAAGCAAACCCATTCCTCTATCGGAAGATGGTGATCTGACTCAATCAGGAGGTGGTGAGAACACACTCTGAGTTGCCCAATCGAGATCCAAAGAATATGCATTGTGTGTTGCTAAAGGTATTGTGGAGGAACTACTTTGCCCTCTTGAAGCTGTAAGAAGTGCTCACGGTAGAAAGTTAGCTTGGGGGAAGATGGGCAACAGGAGAGATCCATGTCCATCTAGTGTATTGGAGACTAACATCCTTTTGGATCTTGTGGAGCATCTTCTCCTTACTAAGTCGAGAGGGGGGGAGAACACTCAAGGAATAAGGGGGGAGCCTGTCTATCCATATTTGAATGCTGGCCAGGAGGGCAAAGACCTGGTATTGCAAAGACTTGAAAATACCAGCTGCTTCGACCTCCTTGAGAACTTGGAGAGAGTTCCATCGAGGAGCGAAGGGCGAGGTAAGGGTATCGTCTGCAGCTCGTAGGGGTATCTCCAAGAGTACGGATCCTGTGAAGATAACCAATAATCAAAAAGATAATCTCAAGTTGGAGAGGAGAGGCCCCAAGCTCTGCCAGAATAATAGAGCGGGGGACTATGCCCTTGTAGCAAATGAACCGTCGAAGAAAGAGTGTCTGTACTTGTTCGACCTGTGCCCACTCACTCCGGCCAAGACTAGGACCCCAAACCACTGACCCATAAGTAATAGTTGGCTTGACCAAGGCATCAAAGATCCTCATCTTCATAGAGATATCCTGAAAATGTGCTTTGAAGCAATTCCTCTAGAGCAAAAATAATTGAGATATCTCATCACCAAGGTTCCACGAGCCTGGGGGACGAGGGGACGGTGGGGGACGGTAGGCCGATTTTAGGGGATGGCTGGGGGGACGGCTGGTATAATACTATAAATGTTTTTAGAAATTTAGAATAATCTACAAATTCTACACACAACAAAAATGAAAAATACTAAAAACTTAAAAAAGTATGCATGTTCTTAAAACATGTTTCAATCTGAAATGAACTCAGCTATTAGCCTATTATTAAGTGCAGCCATTTCAACAAATGTAACTTGAAGGTTCAGACAAGGATATCAAGTGCAATCTCTAACAGTTAACCAAAATAGTTGCTATTACTCAAGTAATGAATGCCACACTGTTCAGCTTTTAACATTCAAACAATAACAATCATCATTTTTAAAGCCACCAATTTTCAAGCAAAGACCATTTTTTAATTTTTTCAGACACCAATGTTCAAACAAAGACAGTTCTCAGTTTTTATTTTTTGGCCATCAATGTTCAAGCAAGATAGTCATTGGTTTTCACTTTTCTCTGTTCAGGCAAGATAGTTATCTATTTTTTCAGCCATCAATGGTCAATCAAGACAGTCATCAGTTTACAGCCCTCAATATAAATTATAAAAGCAAGACAACTTTACTGTTCATTCTCTAGCAATTCTACACTGCTGTCCAATCACTAAAGTAATATTTAAACATTGACAACCACCATTGTTCAGTTCCCACCATGTAAGCAATGACAGTTACTCCTAACTGTTGAAATATGACGGCCCTTTTTTTTTTAAATTGAAGTTTGTATCATTTTTTTTCTTTTTTTTTTGGGCATGAGACGCCCAGCCATGGGGGACACCCGGGGGACGGTTGGGCATCCCCGGGGACGTCCCGGGGATGGCCAGCCATCCCCCAAAAGGAGGATGGGGGGAAACGTTCCCCATGCCGTCCCCCCGTATCGGGGACGCATGGGACGGGTGGACGCGTTCCCCGGGGGGGACGCGTTCCCGTGGAACCCAGCTCATCACATAGTTTTATATGTATTTTTAACTAACTTATCAACCTTTTTTACACACTTACATATGTAATTAGGCATTGTATTGTACCATTTCTTATTGCAATAAGTTCATGATATATCATCTCCAACTAATGGTGTTTCAGTGAAGATATAGGTTTCCCAACTTATAATAAAATCCATTATTTGTATTGGGCTATGTGATGTACAACTCAAGAAAAATATTGATTTCTATATATTTCCAAAATGTTTCATGGACATATTAATTTCCATTTGGTTTGTTCCTTAAGAAATGTAACTGAATAATCATTATATTTTATTAAGTTAAATAGTTTTTACTCTTTCTAATCATTATATTTTATTAAGTTAAATAGTTTTTACTCTTTCTAATGTCTGTATACCATCTGGTTATCTACATGTGTCTATCTTTTCTCTTGACATTGCTAATAATTTGTTACTATTCAGGGTATGGGTGAGCCATTGCATAACTTTGAGAATGTAATCAAGGCTGCAAAGATATTGGTTGATTGCCAAGGTCTCTATTTTAGTCCTCGCAAAGTAACAGTTTCCACTAGTGGGCTTGTGCCAGAAATAAGGCGTTTTATTCATGAATCCCCATGTGAACTTGCTGTTAGTCTCAATGCAACAACAGATGAGGTATTATTTTCATTAATAGTTCAATCCAACTCGAGGCAATATGATGAGAATATTGTTTAGCTTCTCTAGAGTACCTTACGAATATTTGGTTAATTCATCGACTTTAAGAACAATATGAGAATAGGCTTGCCAGAAATCTACGATGAAAATTAGCCCAAATATAAACAATATGTCATGCAGTATACCGTGAAGGTTTGTGTGAATCATATGCATGTGCAAGGTTATAGGTAGGGAACAAGTAAGCAAATATGAGAGATCTTTTGTATAAAAATAATACAAAAAATGTCTTTCATCATCTTCTGCCTGGAGGAGACAATATGTAAAATTTTTGTCTTCTTGTCTAAGGTTCTTCTTGTTGAACTGGATATGCTTCCTTAGCTCAAATATCTTGTTTTCTTAAGATATTAAGTTCTCGACAATTTTCTGTAAATGCAGGTCCGGAATTGGATCATGCCAATTAACCAAAAATATAATCTTGATATGCTTCTTACTACATTGAGAGAGGAGGTCTGTCAGAGACAAAAATATAAGGTCTTAATTGAATATGTAATGCTTGCAGGAATCAATGACAGGTATGCAAGTCTCCTTAAAGGAATCTCCTATAGATGCTACCTAATTTTTTAACAAATTTCTAGTGGAAGGAAAAGGTGCTCTTACAAATTCTTTTACTGGTTCATCAGTCTAGATGATGCAAGGCGGCTGGTGAATCTTGTTGAGGGAATTCCCTGCAAGATCAATCTTATTTCATTCAATCCTCATGATGGATCTCCATTTGCTTCTAGTTCGTTGGAACAGATGCTGGCATTTCGAAATGTTATTGCAGATGCAGGATATATAGTTTTTATTCGTCATAGCCGTGGTGATGATCAGATGGCAGCTTGTGGGCAGCTTGGTCAGCTTGGAAATAGTCGATCTCCACGAATGCAAATTCCTAAAAGATTTCAGTCTGCAATCGCGTTGTGATTGACTAGCTTCTCTAACTCATTAACATGTCCTCGCAAATATCCATTCTATCAATGTTCACTTTTAAAGCCTTTGTAACTAATAACTGTACATAGAATTATTCTTGTAATTGTTAAATGCAAATAGTGATCATTTTGGGTGGTGAGAAGCCCCCAGTTTAAATTTTCTGATCATGGATTTTATTTCCTGATGATCATGTTCTAGGATGTAAGTTTGTGGTGGTGTGAAATGCTAATTCAGAATTTCTTCAAATTTAATCTATTTTATTGTTTTTATCAAATGGCATGAGTTCACGTGATTAAATACCCCAATTATTAATGAGGAGGCCTAGTTTCAAATATTTATCGGGACCCAATTCGCTTCTATATCATCAAATTCAAAAAATTCTTTTCCATTATTTATTAAGAAAGATTTTAATAAAGGTGATAAAAAAAAGAATATATTAATAATTTTTAAATTAATCTGGCCTAAACTTAAATTAAAATGTAATATGGTGAGATCCAATTTACTTCTATATCACCGAATTAAAAAAATTCTTTTCCATTTTTTATTAAGAAAGACTTTAATAAAGGTGATAAAAATAGAATATATTGTTAAATTAATCTTACTCAAAATTAAATTAAAAATGAGAGTCGGGAAGAGGAGCGAGGCTCATTTGAAAGAAAAACCATATTTGAAAGCCCTAACTGAAACTCAACATACTTTAGTTGGAAGTATGGATGCGAAAGTGGAGATATAAGGAAGAGTAAATATATTGTAAGTTCAATCTAAGGAGCATATGTTACACCATAAGCGATTTTCAAGGATTAGAGGATGAGATGATCGATCATGACATAATGGTTCTTAAAAGCAAGAGGGTTAATATGTAAGTTCCATAGATACTAGCCAAGGTTTTTAGAGATTAAAAATGGGATCAAGTGGAAGTGGGGATTGAATTGAAATTACTCCATGAATTTCCTTCGTAAAGTTTTCTTTCTCATCATCTTTTCCATTTCGGAAATTAGGGATAAATTAGTGGGTGGTGGTCCATGGTTTAAAGCGAGAGATGCCCTCTATTCAAGACCATTGAGTGAGAATTTTTTTGTAGAGACAAAAAACTATTAAAAAGCTTTTGATGGGGGTTAGGCTTTTTGGACTTCCATATCAGCTTATAAATAAGGATGTTTTGAAGAATATTGGAAATACCTTTAGGGAAGTTCATCCATGAGGGATCAACTACTAAGAAGTGAAAGCATGCTATATATTATCAAGTATGTGTTGCTATGAATATTTCAAAACTTTCACCACAATCCATTAATATTAAATTTGAATCAAGAGAATGAGATCAACAAGTGGATTATGAAAAACATTGCATTCTAATGGTGCGATTGATATGAATGAGACTAGATACACAATAAGAGATTGCAAAGTGAAAATGATGAAGAGAGGCAAAATTTTGGTCATGAGACAGACTTTAAGATGAAACAAGGAAATCATATTGTAGTAGAAGCATATGATTAGATCAAGGATATTCCACTCCAGAAAAATAGACAAAGAAGGCCTATCTACAACATCAGTTGGCAAAGGCCACAATAGTTCACTTGGTTCAACCATTAGAAAAAACATAGAAGGATACAAGGTATGAGAAAGTACAATGTGCAAGTTCAAATTCAAAAGGAATTAAAGGTGGAAAGAAAGATTTGGAGAAAAATTTTAAAACAAATTAGGCAGAAGAGGTCAAGTTTATTCTATGTAAATCATCTTCATTTTCCTCAAGTAGTATGAATTCCTCTCCTGGCAATAGAAATGAAAGTGTAGCAATGGAACACATTGCAAGACAAACACATTGCCACTTAGATAAACAAAATATACAATCGGAAGAACTTACAAATGCAAATGGATACATTACACACACATGTATCCTGCACTACTTGCAATACATACTCCGACAAACCATCAACACACTCAGACAACAAAATGCACCCCCCCTTAGATATAGACATAGATGGATGCATTTAGAAAATGTGGGGTTTATTTATACTACTCCTGGGAAGGGAAGGCAATTTGTTAAATTTTGCAACTTCCTCATACGTAACCTTAACTATCTTTACATGACACCTTAAATTACAAGACATTTGAATTACATGTCATTCTAAATACTCACACTAATTTTGATAATCATTTCGATAAACACTTAGCATGCACACATTTGCACATATATATTCATTATTTAGACATGTCAATCCGTTTGCCTACATCTATCCCCTCCTCTATTCTTATTGGTGTCCTTGATGACATAAGTTGAATATCTAGGATAGAAGCATTGAAAACTTGTTGGAATATTTTGTCATGCTCCTTCCACTTTCCATTCCAAAAATATTTTGCAACTGGCTTCACTTCAAAGTGCTTCCAACAACACATTGTTATTTGGTTGCCACTTCCTATAATTGGTAGCATCACCAACATGTCAGGCAACAATTATCATCACCTTTTTAGGGGTCAAGGGGGTAGGATCCCCTTGCAGGGTCAAGGGGAAGCACCCCTTGTGGGGTCAAGGGGTAACACCCTTCACACATAACCTGTCGTGATACAAGGCAAGGTTGAGAGGCATCATCCCAAAACCTCAATCATTGTCTGAATTGAACTTTTCTCCTCATCTGCATTTTGGTAGCCTTTGCTTAACCCTCTCAAACAACTTCTCCTTAGGTCTAAATGACCTCTCCCTTGGCTCTAGGCGAACTCTTCTTGGCCTTAGATGACCTTGTCTTGCTCTCTAATGAACATTCCTTAGCCTCAAACAATCTCATCTTGTTCTCCAATGGACATTCTTAGGCCTTAGACAACCTTGTCTTGGTCTTTGACGAATATGTATTACATACCCGACACTTGTAACTCATAGGGGCATATGTTATTGTATATAAAGTGGACCATGTATCAAGTTAGAAGTGGACCATGTGTTAAGTTAGGAGAGTGTTATAAAATCATGTATATAACCACTTTGTCATATAATCTCTTTGTTTTCATAGAATTATGAACAAAACTGCTTGGTATAATGACTGTAACTATCATAAATTAGGTAAGTCAAGAATATTGTAACACACGCATATAATAGGGGTTTTTAGGAATATATCCCAAGATTGTAACATCCCTTTAGACGCAAAGACTACTTAAGAAAGGTCATCAGGTAGTTGTGGGAAGATTTTACCAAATGCAGTTGTGTGTTATCCAAGATGAGTACCCTCAGACTTGTCAGTTGTCTTAACAAAGAATCAACATGTCTTCATCGAACCCAAACAACTACTGCTCTGTCGGAGATCACATCATCAATTTAATCCCTAGGAATCAACCTCTGGATATTTAGCCATATAGGTACCCCTATCACTAAAATAATGAGATCGAGAAGTTGGTAAAGGAACTACCAAATGCAAGGCTCATCCATCCAAGAACAAGTCCTTTTTCAGCCCCTATTTTAATGGTCATGAAAGATTGGTCATGGAGAATGTGTGTGGACTTCCTTGAACTCAATAACATCACCTTCAAGGATAATTTTCCCATTTCGATGATTGATGACTTGTTGGATTAGCTGCATGGTGCTTAATATTTTACCAAATTGGACCTAAGGTCGGGCTATCACCATATTCGATTTCACAAAAATGACATCCCAAAAACAACTTTCAGGACCCATGAGGGCCATTATGATTTTTTTTCCATTCCCTTTGGCCTCACCAATGCACCATAAAATTTCCAAGGCTTGATGAATAATGTTCTAAAACCCTACCTACGAAAGTTTGCATTTGTCTTTTTTGATGACACTACAACAAATCATGGGAAGATCACCTACAACATGTTGATCAAGTTTTGAAGCTCTTGTAACAAAACTAGTTGTATGTCAAGCAATCTAAATGCACCTTTGGGGCAATCGAAGTAGAATATTTGGGGAACATCATGGCCATAGATGGTGTTCGAGTAGATCCAACAATGATTGAGGCCATGAAGGAGTGGCCCAAACCCAAAATATTGAAGAACCTTTAGGGATTCCTTGGCCTTAACAAGATATTACTGGAAGTTTGTCAAGGACTATGAGAAGATAGCGATCCCTATAACAACTATGCTTAGGAAAAACACATTCACATGGAACAATGCAACTGAGCAGAATTTTTTAACTTTGAGGGATGCCATGTGCTGCACACTTAGCCATACTTGATTTTTCCAAAATATTTATCATTGAAAGTGATGCCTTAGGAGTTAGATTGGGGGTAGTACTTATGCAAGGTCAACCACTTGCTTTCATAAGTAAGGCCTTATCAGGGCAAAATCTTGTCAAATCAACTTATGAGAAGGAGATGATGGCCATTGTTTTTGTTGTCCTTCATTGGCGATCATACTTGTTGGGGTGACACTTCATAATTAAGACCGATCATCACAACCTTAAGTATCTCTTGGAATAGAGAATTTCTTTCCTTGAGCAATAGAAATGGGCCACTAAGATATTAGGACATGACTACGAGATAGTCTATCACAAGGGAAAAGAAAATGTGGTCGTTGATGCTCTTTCTAGGTTGCCTAACACAGGATATTCTATACGTAGTGTCCATCCTTAAGGCTAATTGGTTAGAGACACTTAAGTCATAATGGTAGGTAGACCCCACACTTGCAAAGATCATTCAAGACTTACGAACAACAACAAAGGTCTATCCCAATTATTCATGGAAGAAGGGGGAGCTATGTTGTAAGCATCAAGTTTTTATTCTACCCATGTCCCAACTCAAATTCCATATTCTCACACAGTTCTTCATTCATCTCCGATAGGGGACAAATAGGTTTCTTACAAACCTATGAACGGGTAAAGCATAGTTTCTATGGGCCCTAGTTGAAGTCAAATATCAGACAATTTGTGGATAGTTATGATACTTGTTAGCACCAAAAGGGGTAAACAATAAATACACTAGGATTACTTCAACCTTTACCTATTCCAAAAATCTATGGATAGACATTTCCATGGACTTCATTGAAGGACTTCCTCTATCAATTGACCAAATATGCTAATTTTTTGTCCTTAAGTAATCCCTATAATTCCAAGATAGTGGCACATATTTTTATTTAGACTCCACGAGAGCCCACACTCCATAGTGAGTGATCACGATAAGATATTCACTAGTAAATTATTGGAGGAGCCATTGATTCCATTTGAACTAATTATACATGCATGTCATAAAATCATGTATATAAGCACTTTGTCATAAAATCTCTTTGTTGTCATATAATTATGAATGTAACTACTTGATATCATGAATGTAACTACCATAAATTAGGTAAGTCAGGAATATTGTCATAAAATGTTAGGAAATATTTTTGTAAATATTATAAAATAGGAAGGATGTAACCCTCATGGGCTAGAGAAGAATTTGCATATTTTGTAAGGAGGTTGCCCTCTCGAAGTGGCCCATGATAGTAATATTTCTTGTCTCGAATTCTTGCAAAAATGTAATTTATGTTTCCATGTTTCAATCAATGAATGCTTTTGCTATTGTATATATAATATTAGTGTTGCTTATCAATACTAAGTGCAATCATAGTTAGGATAATATTTGGCACTAAATTTCTTATCTCAATTTTGAAGTGAAATATTCACATGGGAAGAAGAGGTTCATTACAATATCCCATGGCCTTAAACAACCTTTTCATGGTCTTTGACAACCTACCTTTTGGGCTAGATGACCCACTTCTTGGCCCATATGACCCAACTCCTGGGCTAGATGATCCACCTCTTGGATTGGATGGCCCTAGGTCTAACAATCCACATCATGGTTCAAATAGCCTTGGGCTTAACGACCCACTTACTAGATTAGATGGCCTAGGTGTCTATATGACTTCCTTGGTTGTCTTGGTGATCTCCTATAAAGTCTAGACAACCTTCCCAAATGGTCAAGACAAGGATTATATGGCCTCCTCAAACCCAATGGTCCAAGGATCATCTGGTAGCCTCTTACCTTCTAGAAGACTAGGGGTAGCCCTAATGACCCTCCCCTTAGCTAGATGACTTGTGGTCCATCTGGGGTGAAGTCCACTCTTCCTAGACAACTAAGGAGAAGCCTTGAAAACCTCCCCCACTAGTTAGGCCATCCTAGATGAACTAGGTCCCAAAGAAAATGACTTGAGTCTTAACAACTAGGGCTTGGGTCTAGATAACCCAAGTTTATATTGCCATATGACAACAAATTATTAGACATAAAAAAATTTCCCTTTTTTTTCTACATCATTCACTTCTTTATCTACATCACTCACCTTATTGTTTGCATTAGCCACTTGTGTAACCTCATCTTCTTGTACATATTCAACTATGTACTCAATTTTTGCCTCCTTTATTGTAATCAAGTTCACCTCATTAATTGCAATAAGTTTTATCATGTTCACCTCTTCTACTTCCTAAATAGGGCTATGACTCATCTCCAACTCTTTGAACCCTCTACACATCATTGGTTCATCTCGATTCATAGTACTTTGACATTCACATGTGAAGTGCCCCCACAAATGGCATTGCCAACATTGTACAATGGGTCTACCCTTAGTATCATACTCAATTTAGCACCTTCTAGTTCTTTGGAAGTTGTCACAAACCATGCGATGAATGCCATTCTTATTTGGAACAATCTTCGTTTGTGTTACACATTCCTATAGTGATGATTTTCTATCTTAATGTGCATTATTTGCATCACACTCTTTTTGGAGTCATTGCTCTTCTCTTTTAGAGTCTCCAAAACTTAGGCAATCCACTACTCTCATCCTCCAAACTACTCTTTCTTTTAGAGTCATCACTTTTGTTACAAGAGTAATTCTCATAGTTCAAAGTCACTTTCAACATCAAAATCAATTCCATATTCAAGGTCACTCTTGTCCTCATTAACATGACCCTAGCATTTTAATGATGTCTTTGCATTAATTTCAAAGTTTAAATCCTACTCAAAGGCCTCTTAACCTGATGTTGGAGGGGCCACCGTAATATTCTTCTAGTGCATAGGAAGAAGTTCCTCTATAAACCACCTCTACTTCAATTCATATAATAGTTCTTCCTCCATATGGGTAAACAACCTACTCAAATTCTGGTTATAGGACTGAATAGAATTTCTCACCTTGCTTCATTCTATAAATTTTAGCATTGATCTCATTGTCATTGTGGAGCAACTGCAATTCCTTTGTAAATGCTTCACATAACTCTTTCCATGTCTGGTACTCATCCTCTGTCGATCCCATGTACCAGTCCATTATGATTCCACAAAATATCATAAGGAATAACCTCCTTCAATCTGCATCATTCTTCTACCCATTCACTTTTCATACCATGAGGAAAATTTTCTAATGCCTGATTGGGTCCTTTATTTCACCACCATAAAAAATTGGACACTTATATGATATGCAAAAATTGGTTATTGCCATGATAGTTGATTTGACATTGGTATTGGTTGTTCATGTGTCCCACCATCTTCATGTGTATCATCAAATGCAACCCACCACAATTGCTCTTGTGTCGCACTCCTATCCTATGTACCATAAACTATGCCAACCTACAGTTGCTCTGATGTTGGACTCTCATCTTATTCATCAAGTACACCAACCTCTAGTTGCTCTAGCGATAGACTTCCATCTCATGTATTGTCAGACACACCATCTTCCATTTTCTTCAAGGTCATGTTCTTGCCCCTCTCACCATTGAACACACCAACTTGCAATTGCTCTAGTGCCAAATATTTTTCATGCATTCTTTGTATCAGATAACTTGCTCCGACCACTCCTAGCCTTTTCTACTAAATAATATTTTCTCCTCCTTCAAACTTGTCATCTTTGTCATGCCCAACTTCATTGGCGTGAACATGAGTTGTCATATTTACGTGCATGTCTACTTGTGCAATATCCTCTATCTACATGTATGGCTCCGCTTGCACAAACTCATCTATCTATGCATGCATCTTCATTGCCTTCGCATATGTTACCATGTACTTATTTTTATCAACATGCACTTTCATGTTAGCATGCGCATATTTGCTTGTGCAAAATTTCTTGTCGATGTGCATATTTGCTTCATTCTCAAACACTTACATATCATTGTCTTGCACGAACTCACACTTATCCCTCCTGTGTGAACACTTGCATTTCTCCCTCATGCATGAAAACTTGTATATTACCAACTTTGCCAACATGGTCACTTTCATAGATTTATCTATCATCATGTATTTCTTCATCATCGGGGATTTCTCTATCATCATGCATATCTTTGACAACAAATTCATTCAACACATCAACAATTTACACTTTGTCAAATTTCCCATCATGTAATTGATCAACATCATTTAACTTCTTGTCATCATGTAAGTCATCACCATGGAACTCTTCATTGTCATGTAACTCTTCGCCATCACCTAACTCTTCATTGTCATGTTACTCTCCATTGTCTTATAACTCTTCTCCATCCCATAACTCCTTGCCATATTGTATATCCTTGCTACCATGTAACTTTGCCAATGTAACTCTCTATGCACAAACCCTTGTATGTATTCTCCATGTGTGTTCACTTGTGTGTCTAGTCATGCATCCACTTGCATGTCTACTTTGTGCGTTAACTCTTCACTAGCGTCAAAAAACAAGTTTATCTCTTCTATTGCAACCTCAAATCTTCCCTTCTTTTGAGTGAAAATACATCATTCATTGCCTACATTGTAATCATTCCATTATTGTCAATGCATATTTTTTTAAACAATTTGCTTATAATGACTGCATGTCACCAAACTCAATCTGATTTTGAATAGACAATGGCATTATAATGTAGAAATGAAATACAATGCAGTGCAATAAAATTCCATTAGCACTTAGATAAACAAAGTATACAATGAGAATAATTTATAAATACAAATGGATACATTGTGCACACATCATGTATCCTGCACAACTATCAATAATACACATACTTCGATGAACTATCAACGATACATTTTAGACAATAATATGCATACACACACACCTTCAGATAAAAACGATTAGATGAATGCATTTAGAAAATGTAATGGGTCTATTTATACTACTCATGGGAAGGTAAGCTAGTTTCCAATACCCTTACCTAACACCTCAAAATACAAGACATCTGAGTTACACAATATTTGAATTACTTGACATTCATATTACTTGCACATGGATAATGTTTGATAATCATTTTGAAAAACACTTAGCATACACATATTTGCACATATAGATTCTTCATGTACATGTCAATTCATCTTCTTATAGAAAGTAGTGTAGAGGTCATTCCTTACACTTTAGGGTTTCAAGAGCAACATAATAAAGAAATGAAGATGAAGTAAATCCATGATAATTTAGGATTTTTAGGACAGCATAAGAAGGTAATTGCTATAAAGGAGTGTCCTTGCACTTTAGGGTTTCTAGTGCAACATAAAGAATAAAGTGCTTTTGAGTTTATTCCTTGCACTTCAAATCCTTTAGAGTAAGCCAAACCTATAGATGATAAATTTGACTATAAAATATCAAATATATTGACAAATATGAAAGTGTTGGTGGAAATACAAAAGAGAGAGGATGACCCAAGAAGAAAAAACAAAGAGAAAAAGAACTTAGAGGGATAATGATATGGGAAAACAAAAGCAAACATCATAAGTATTAACAAGTGGAGCAAATACCACAAATAAAAATAAAAAGTAATGATGAAAATGACATATTAGAATATTAGGGGCATGAATAAGACCCCTAAAAAAGAGTTATTAAGGAATTCATAGATTTTTATAGCCAACATATTTATAGAAATGGAAACCATGTAGCAAATATTTTAAGCCATTCATGGTATTTATTTTTATCTAGCAAAATTCAAATTTTAGAAAGCAATTGGGTGAGTGAGATTTTTATTAATTATCTCTTAATACAAACAATATCAAAGAGTGGATTGTGGAAACTTAGTAGTTCTAGGTATATGACAAATATCTTTGATAGAAAGAAAAATGAAGAATATCTTTCATAAAAGGTGAGTTAGATATGGTTTAATTAACCTAATAGCAATATAATAATACAATGTTTTTATTTTTATTTTTAATGGGAGTGGCCCAAATAAAATTCACACATAGCTTCCATATATTGGGGTCTGTTATAAAAGAATACATAAAATATACTAATAATTATTGATAATTTGACTTTAAAGAATAATAATAAACAACTTGTCCCAAAGATGAAAATAAATAGGATCTTAGTCAATATTTAGGTTTTTTTTTGCATTATTTATTAATAAAGATACTAAGAAATGTGATAAAAATAACAATATACTTAATATATATTAGTAATTATTGATAATTTGATTAGAAAGAACAATAGATAGCCAATTGTCCCCAAAATTAAATTCTTTCAAGAGATAATTAATTTAGTTATCTATAGTAACTCAATTAATACCTTGGGGTCTCTACTACTTTAAAGACTAGCAAAAATAAAGAATTAAATTATTTGAGTCTCTAAAGAGCCAAAAAGTCAAGTTCAAAGGTGTGATACACTCTAAGAAGGTGTGATTGACTCTATAGGAGCAAAGCATTCCCAAACACAAGCAAATTGCTCTCCTTTAAGGAGGGAATCTCTTGTTGATAGGTAAAATGGAGCAAGAAGCACATGGATCCAGAGGAAAATTTATGGAAAGTGATATTTTAGCATGTAGTGGTACCACTAATCATTTTGGAAGGCTTCTAATACATTTAGGCATGCATTTAGAGGCATGTAACATTTGGTTGTACATTATTATGCTAAAAATACTTCCAAATATTTACTTTTACTAGAAGAAATTTCTCACCCAAGGTAACTTAAGGGTGAATTTTTCCTATAAATAGAAGTTACGGGATCCATTGTAAACATCCATTGGCCTTGAGGAAATCAAAGTTATGCTTTGTGAAACCCACATTGTAATTGCTAATTTTGAATTAATAAGAAATTGTGCAAGATTACTTTCCATCAATGGCACTACCCTCCTTGATTGTGGAATGCATGAAAATTATGATAGTGCTTATTTGTCCTCTTGTCATTTCTTATTATTTCTATTTCATGCATGAATTCCTAGTCATTCGATTTTCTCATTCATTGATTGATCATACACTCTCCTTGCTACAATCATGACCATATTTTGTTTTCAATATCTCTCACTCTAAACTTCCAAATTTTATCTTCATACATTTATTTTCCATATTTTTTTTAGATTAGTTTAGATTTAGCAAGGATAGTGGAGAGTTGGCTTAAATCCGAAGGTCGATAGGGGTACAATCCTCTTTCTTCCAATTTGTTGAAATGAAATTTTGGGTGCATAAGAAGTTAGAATTTTAAGCAATTCTAACTTATGCATATCCTACACAGACATTTACGTAAAGGGGAAATATAAAGGGGTTATTAAATATTTGACATTTTTGAGCCAATTATAAATCTAATTAATTTAGAAAGTAAAATTAAAAACAAGCACTAGAAGTCATAAAAGCATAGACTTTATGATTTACTAGAGAGCTTCAGTACATATGAGATCAAGGTAATCTCTTATGAGCTAAATGTCAAGGTGGATGACCTAGCTTCAATGGAAGCAAATATTGACCTTACTTCAGATGTATCAAATAATCTGAAGGAATTGGAGGTATTTTTTAGACGTTCTCTCCTTGATAACTCCAATTAATGGCATGTATTTAGTAATTATGAGCAAAACATATAATCTCTCATTAAGGAATTTCAACATATTGAAGATAAAAATGAGTACGGTGATGATATAAAGGATAGAGTGATCCAATTGAAAACTAACCAACTACTAAACGGAATAATCATGTTGGAAATATTATTCAACCTTGATGATAGTGCCAAAAAGTCTATAATCAAAGAGAAAGCATTCTCTTATCATCAAATTGAAGTTGTCAAAGGGAAAAATCTACTGTTGGATAAAGCGTGTACTAAAGTGTACATAATATTGCTCAATAAAATTTGTAGGAAGTATGGATATATCATTGCTTGGTCTTACATAGATTTAAAGGCTTATGATAGAAGCATCATTGAACATACCATAGAACTAGAATGTTATACAAAGCCCTTCAGATAAAAGTAAAGGTCTATAAACCCCAAAATTAAAGTAGTGATGAATAATGAGATTTTAAAGCTTCTACAAGCCCTTATCATATTCCCCAATAAAAATTCTACCTAGGTGGAAAAATTGGTGTTAGTTTGACAAAAAAATAGTGATATCAGGTTATGTGTTGATTTCATAACTTGAATACACATCACTAAAGGATCATCACCTATAACCCACCATAGACTAGGTCTTGTATAAAGTAGCTAAGTCTTAATTGTTGTCACAATTGGATGGTTTTTAAGGATACAATCAGATTTGAGTTAAATATAAAGGCCAACACAATTTTTTTATGAAGTGGGAAAATTTTGTGTACCAAAGAAAGCCTTTTAGTTTATAAAATTTAAGGACCATGTTCCAAAGAGTCATGGGTATCACTTTTGTAGGTTTGGTATATGAAATCATACTCATATATCTATATTATTTAATTATATTTTCCAAAGAAGAGAACAAACATATTGAACATCTAGATTCCATTTTTAAAAGGTTTAGGGAGTATGGCATTTCACTAAATCCAAAGAGGTCTATCTTTATGGTATAAAAAGGAAAACTATTGAATCATGTAGTGATTAAATATGGCCTATTAATAGACCACAATAGGATAAAAGCAACCCAAGAATTACCCTTACCCACATCCATTGAAGAAATATATTTTCTTAGGAAAATCTAGTTTGTAGCCAAGTTTATAACCAATTTTGTGCAACTAGTCCAACTGTTAATCAAGATGCTAACATTGTACAAATTGAAGAAGGCAATAAGGCTTTCTAAGATAAAGGATGCGATTACAAAATCCCTAGTCCTTATTAACCTAGAATTTTTAAAGTTTAGGTTATACATGTTTGGTATAGATGAAAGTATCACAACTATTTTGACTTAAAAAGACAATAGATAAGAATGATGGAAAAATAGGTATTTTCCATGATGAAAACCCTAAAAAAGTTCAAATATTATCTATATTAAAGTAATACTGCTCTCTTCATATTACATCCCAATGTCAGATCTATTATATTGCATGGTGAATTGGGAGAAAAGAGAGAAGTTTGAATAAATAAGATTCAAGAATTCAATATAGTGATCAAAACTACTAAATAGATTAGAGGTTGACCTCTATGTGAAAATCTTGCTATGTCAACTCCTAAGGTCTAGGTAGCATTAGTGGAAGAAATTAAGCCAAATGATCATATAGGATGGATCAAAGTCATTAAGAGATACATGATATCAAGATAAGTTCTATAAGGCTTAATGCTTAAAGAAAGAGCTAGATTCAAACAAAAGACACTACACTACATATATCTTGATAATGTGCTTTTCTAAAAAGGGTATGATGGAGTGTTGTTGTGACGTGTCAAAGGGAGAAAATAAAAGCATTAATAAAAGAGTACCATGATGAGGGAGGACATTAATTTATCTAAAATGTAGCCCATTAATATTAAGGGTAGGGTATTATTGGCCAACCATATTTTATGATTGCTTTCAGTGGGTTAAGGAATGCAAAAATTACTACAATTTCATTGGTAGGAGAAGAAGAGCACCAATGCCCCTAAATCCCATAATCATTACCAAGTCTTTCCAATAGTGGATCCTAGATTTTATTGGTAAGATCAATCTCTTAAGTTCTAGACATGGATGGATTCTAACTACCACTAATTACATTATTAAGTAGATTGAAGTAGTGCTAGTAAACCAAGAAGTCATTATCCAACTTTTGGAGGACATCATCACTAGTTTTGGAGCTCCTTCCATAGTATTTACTAATAATACCACAACCTTTAAAGGTTTCAAGATAATGAAGCTTGTACTAGAGTATTATTTTGTGTTGAAAATGATATCTAATTATTACCCTCAAGTAAATTGATTGGTTGAATCCATAAATTAAAAAAATTATAAGAATACTGAGAAATACAATAGATTAGTCACAAAGATACTGGCACACCAAATTAAAAAGGATATTATGGGCAAATATAATAACAATGAAAGCCTCCACATGAACATCACCTTACAAAATTTTATTTGTAAAATAAGTCATATTGCATTTCAATGTGGAACTTCCCTTCTCTTCAAATGTCCCAATTTGGAGCTTGAACACATAGATATTGAGCAAGCACAAGTAGATGCATTACTAGCTCTAAAAAAAATAAAATAAAATATGGTAGTAAAAATATGGTTTGATAAGAAAGCCATTGAAATGGACTACAAAGAATGTGACTTAGTGTTATAGTGGGATGACGATAGAGTAAAGCCTGAAAGTAATAGGAATTTTATTTCACTATGGAGTGGGCCATACCAAGTCCTATGAGTTGTAGGGTCAAATGCATATAGAATGGTGACACTAAATATAAGAATGCTACCAATTTTAATTGATGGGAAATATTTAAGGCCTATCTAAAAGGGGTTCAAAATTAAAAAATAAAAGAAAAATGTAAAATAAGTACGTAGTACTTTTCATTTTCCCTAGATATTATTTCCCACTTCTATCTTCCTTTCCAAAATTATTTTACTCCACTATCATGACATATCCCAAAATTTACCAAAAGAAAACCCTCGAGCATTGTAAAATCCTAACCTCTACACTATCATTTACTATTTTATGGCTAAGGAAAAATATTTTAGAGACCTCCATTCTAAAAATTTAATAAATTAAGGTTTTAATGCCCTAACTACTTAATTCCTTACCTACAACCAAATCCATGCTCTACCATCATATTATTTTTCCAAAGTTTACAACCAAGTAGTCTATTTGTAGACACTTCATTCCTAAGTCTATTTGACCTCCTTTGTTTCCTTTTTAAAACCCTTGCTCCCATGCCTATGTCAAGTGCATTATGTTAGTGCCATGAGAAGGGTAAAGTTTTACAATGTTTTAAATTGGGTAGCAATTTGCTCCATGATGGGTGAATTGTGCTACACTCACATAATTTTTTTCCAAGTCCTTGAGGAGTGTTTCACTCTTCTTAGACTAGTCTATTTACTCACTTCAACTAAAAATAAAAATTAAATAAGTTCTCACTATCAAGTGATTCACTTGTTCTTATCAATTGATTCACTTTGTCTAATCAAATGAATTGCACCCCATACTTAGCAACAGTTTTAAAAAATTCCCAAAAATAAGCAAAGCCCCTAGAAGCTACCATGGACATTAGTGCTACATCCACAAGCCTATCAATACCCAACTCTAATCTAGTGAAGTTAGTTGCTGCCACCACCACCTTGCCAATCACTACTCTTATCTTACCCATCCAAGTTCAAATGTTGACAATGAAAGCTAGTTCATCTAAGGGAAAAGGGAAGGAAATATTAATAATAGAAAGTCTTCCCATTTGGTGAAGAGGCCTAAATAAATTTTTGATGATATTTATAGGAAAGTGGAAGAGGGAAAGTAGAAGCACTCATCTACCAAAGTAAAAAAAGAGGCATTGAGGACATATAACCTGGGTTATAGGAATAGAATATTTAAGCACCAAATGTGTCTGGACTTTGAGTCTTGCAATGAAATTAGTTTCCCAAATTTAAAATAGTCTAATTTTGGTAGAGGCATGTACCAAAAAGTACAATTTTGAAGGGAGGAACACAAGGCCACTATAATGGGAGAAGAAACCATTTTATATCAAGGAAGAGGAAATCAAAGATATGCTAAACATAGAAAACAATCCAACCACGTGGGGATGAGTAACCCTAAAGAACAAAAGGATTAATATTATAAGTATGATTTCAACTACTCGAGATACTTTCTTGTACTTCATCTACATGGTCCAAATAAGGCCTTCAAATTCAACATCCCTTTAGAGCTGAATCTATTCAAAGATGGTGTCTAGTTGGTGCTCTCTAGGATGACTAATAAGAATATTTAGAAAAAATACATAAGACAGTCACAAACTACCCCAATCACTCTTAGATTATAGACTATAAAAAAAACATAGCAAACTAGATGAACACGTATTTGAGAGATATTGACGAGACAAGAAAGTTTACTTATAAGTCTTATCTAGTTTGGCTCATCCTATACAAAAAGAAGTGGTTTCCATTTCTATATTTAAAACAAGTATGGGATGATAACAAATTTATTTCCATATTGGAATGTATAAACATGCTCTATTGAGAATAAGGTAAAATTCATACCACTTTTATGACATAGTATACCATGTAGTCTTGTTGAAAATTTGTGAGATAGTACCAAGACTATTTGAGAAAGTACACAACCTACTAAAGTTGGAGAAATTTCCATGTGGTGACTTCTAGTTGGGGAAGCATTGGTATTTGATTTGTCTCTTTGGGTTTTCTACTATTCCCTTTGAGATACCCACCTTTATGTCATATTACCTCTTCATCATGGAATATGTACAATTATTAGTTAATGTGGACTTGAAGTATTTCAAGGACCAAAATAAGGAAACCTTCTACCCCCTCTAGTAGTAAATAATAAACATTATACCCAAGATTTGGAAACTCAACCATATCATAGAAGAAAAATATGAGAAGAATGGGGTTCAAGTGGTTGAGGGATATATGGTCCTATGATCTAGAGGGGCATTTTAGAAGGAAGTTAGAAAATAAGGGGTTGTATACCTTCTATGCTCATTAGATGAGGTATAGATTTAAGAAAGAGGCCAACCCATTAGAGGAGGTTTCCATAGACAAAGTGGGGGAAAGCACATGGATATGAATATGAAATATAGCAATGGTATATGCACCCCTAGAATGGTTTTAATTTGATGCAAAGACCAAGGTCAAGAATGACTTCAACCTACATTGTAATATTAACCATCAATTAAGAAGTGTCTTAGAGAAATTGGGTTACTCAAGAAGAAAGATCATTTTCTAGAAAAATATGCCCTATGAGATTGACACTGTAAAAAGGCAAATGTATCAAGGTCTATTCAATGAGAACTTAGCTATTTAGAATAGAAAATACAATTTTTTTACAAGACCAAGGATTGTCAATGAATCACTTGTCAATGACCTTGATGTTAGAAGGTCTCGTACCATAATCCTTGAGATTATTATTTTAGCTACGACATCAACCCTAGCAACAATTAGTAGTGAAATTCAAGAGATAGTTAGAGAACAATAAGAGAAACAATGGAAGGACCCCATAGGTCAATTTTGGAGAAGATGATCATGTAAGAAAAAGAGAATTAGGTGCAAATATAGGGTATAAATAACCCCTACATAAGGAGGGGGATATTCCTTAAGAAGGATTACAACCCAAATCAATAGTTATAGAAGAACAACATAAGACACTATTTTTCTTGGTCGTAAATTTGAGTTATGAACAACTCAATACACTTGAAAATGCTCATACACAAAAAAGGAACCAATATTTAGCATCCATCTAAGCCTCCATAGATCCACAAAAGGAAAAAGAAAGGGTTACAAGAGAATTATTAGGGGTTTCAACCTTTAGATCCATTAGCATATCTCCTTTAATCCATTCCAATTATATTCCTACTTCTCTTCTCATTTCTTATACTATATTTGCTTTTTCAATCCTATATACTTCTTTTGCTACACTTTTCTTTTTTTAAGTGCAACTACTTGTTTTCTAGGAGGTATTCCACATACTACCTCTAGTATATATTTTGGTACCACACCAATCACCTCATTCCCATATCCAACCATTGATATCACCACTCCATGCCCATTAGTGCCATATACTAGAAGTCCATCACCATCATAATTAGTATCATTGCTAGTTGCCACATTGATATAAATAACAAATTATGTATCAACCACGATATTACCATTCACTAAACATATCCATCCAGTTCTTTCTTTCCACCATTTCAAACCACTCACCAAATCCATGAGGTGTCCTCATTTTATAACTCATGTTGGGGATGATGATGTTGCAAAGAAAAACTCACACAACTAAGTCCACCAAAAACATCTTGTAGCAATAAACAATATATCAAAAATTACATCTATTAGATTACTAACACTCTAGGGGTAAGGGATGCACAAGAGGCATTTGACTCCCTTCAAGAAGAAGAGAGGAAAAATAGGGAGGAGTATAATCATTTAAAGGAGCAATCATTTAGTTCTAGGTCACAAAGGGTGGAAGAAAAATCCTAATCATAGAAGCCTTGTGGCTTGACCTATCTAGACCATCCACCTCATATATTGAATTTATCACCAGGGTTTCAAGGTTGGACCTTACTAGGATGGATCCTTACCAAATGATCCAAATATCCAATTAGTTATTAATAGGAGAAACTATAAAATATTCCCCTTTGAAAAAGAAGAATAAAGCAAAGAAGAAGAAGGCTTAAGATAATACTTTAGCAGTAACATAACTCATAGCAAAAAATTATAGTTTCAATGAGAGCTTGACACCCTTAAGAAGGATTCTACTAAAGGAGTCCAAATACGATGATATATAAAATAACTATAAAAAAATCCTACTAAGAGTGAATAACAAAGAAAGCATCTAGAGCATATCTTAAAGAAGGTCACCCAAGTCCAAAATCATCTTAGTTAATAACTCAAACAAGAGGATTTGGAACAATATATGGAACAAATGTATGCTATCAAATGGGTAAGGGAAAAATAAATTAATAGACTCCAAAAAGAGATCAAAAAATAAAAAAATGGATCAGTGTCAAACCTAAATTATATCTAAAAAATAGAATAAGTCCAATCTATATGGGATGACATTGGAACAAAGTCACATAAACTAATAGGTACTTTAAATTTATAACTAACATTGAAATCATCATTGATCAAATAGCAAAAACCATTCAACAAACCAATAATGAGTTGGATGTGAAGGCAAGGTACTAGGAAGTATTAAAGCAATTATCTATAATGACAACATCTCAAAAACAACTAGGGGTAGACTAAAAAGAAATGGTTAGGAGGTTAAAAAAATTCTAGATGCATAGAGGAGTCAACAAGCCTATAAATTTTTTGGAATATATGGTAGTTAAGCTTATTTTGAGGCCATGACAAATTTTTGCACTTGGATTGATCATATTTAACCTTTGAGCCCATGTAAAACTTGAAAAGGTACTCACATTTTTCTATATTATTTTATTCCTAAAGGTTAGTCTCACAACATTGATCTAAAGGTAATTTATATTTGGGTATAACACCCCTTCACAACAACCATTTTGTATATAAATTGGAGTGTAATTTCCATTTTCATTTAGTGATTTTATTTAGGTGTCCATGGACACCCCTATATATTTTGTGTTCTTCATTCTTTGTTTGTGTATTCCCTTTTAAGCAATACTAGGTAATGTTTGATTCCATTCATTTCTAGAAACTATTGTGAAATCCAACATGGTAGTAGAGCGAGTGTGAATCTCCATTATTCGATTGCTTCTTGCTACAATTATTTTCTTCATATTATTTCAAGGGTAACTATGAATGGAGTAAGCTAAGATTTGTTTTTAAGGCTAAAAACAGGATTGAAAGAAGGATTTTCTAATAAAACCCTAGATGGTTTTAGATCACAAAGATCTCACTAGGACTAGTATATTTGATCAAGGAGTAATATTCATTAACATGTTCCTTTTTTCTCTCATTGGCACCCAATCTTGTTGTTAATAAAATTTGACTAGAAGGATGCCCTAGTTTTATGATTGAATTTCTTGAGATTTTTTGAAGACCTTATTTATCTTTTAGGGATTTTTTCAAAAAATCCATTTCCTTTTTTATTTTGGCTTCTTTTGTTTAATAGTAATATAGATGAGTGGGTAAAATATTTGGCCACCATGAAAGAAGAAAATAATAACTTGAAGTTTTTATATGTGAAAGAGAAGCCATGGGTAGGCTTCCATGCTTAACATAAACCTCTACACTTAAACAAAGTTGTAAAAATAAAAAATATTTTTACTGCATAAGCATGAGAGGATGTCCTAATTGGTTATATTTTATAAAAGGGTTTTATAGGGTAAATCATGATAGATATAGATCAATCATTAGGGTTTTTGGATTTGGGGGGGTACCAATTTAGCACAATCACTTATTTTACCTTGAGGTACCTCAAATTCATGTCAATTTGTTTTTGCTTTTTTCTCATTTTTGAATTTCAAAAAAATATTCTAGGGAATATTCCCTAGAATGGTAAGAAAAGTAGGATATGTAGGTGCATACTTACATCAACATGACACAGGTCTACATTAGTGGTGAGGGGCAAGGGGATATTTAGTATTTGCATGTTTCATAAGTACCTTCCTTGTACTTCATCTCTTAAGCATAATGCTTGGGGAGATGACTATGATGATGTTAGCATGCTCGATGACATGGAAACCCTTGATGATGTAGAACCTTATGATGATGTGTCACCCTATGATGATATAACAATGGATGACATCACCTCTTTACAACTTTTGATGATGTGGTGATGGTGTATGGATGATATATGACTATTTGTGTAGTTGACATGGTGATCTATACAAATGACTTGGTGGCCAATGAACAAATATTATAGTGATACATGGTAGTTTGTACAACTAATATGGTAGTCCATAAGGTGACATGACATGGTATATGGTAGCTAGTCTAGGCATTAACTTAGTTGATGATGTGGCATGAATGCTGAGGTAACATGTGGTAGGTGATGAAAGAACTAACATGGTTTTTTTTTATTATGCCAATGTGGTAGACCATACATCATTTTATGTGGTAGTCCGTATGCCACTATATACATATATGAGTGTAGACACCTAAAAATGACACACTCGACCTCTTGCAGTGACAATTAACAATCAATTAACAAAACATGTGAAAATTATTTAAATTGCTCTAAACCCTAGGTAAAGATAACCCTAATCTATCCTAAACCCTCTATTACTCTAAAAACTAGGAAAATTCACTCCTTCAAACCCATACCCCACTCAAACCCCTCTAAATTCTTCCCTAAGCATCTACTCACCCTCTTTACTGTAAAATTTCTACTCTTCCTACAAAAAATTTAAGGGGATTTAAGGAAAAAGGTGTTTTCCCTCTTCCCTAAGCTCTAGGTGGGCATGACACACCCATGCCCACTTAATATGCTTAGGTGGAAGAATAACATCTAGCACATGCCTAATTAATAAGGCTCTCTCTCCTCTTCCTCTCCCACCACATCACCTACCCCTTTTATTGTTCAAGAAAGCTATAAATAAACCCCTTTGCCTATGGTTTTGAGGAGGAATTTACATTGTTATGCTACCAAAATACTAATAGATCCATTATCAAGAATCTTGCACACCTAGCACTCCTCATGTATGAATTTCTATGTGATTTTTGGTGGTTTCAGGTGTAGCACAGGTACTTTCAACTTCCATTTCCATCTTAGATCGCATCGGGGACCTCTATGACTAAAGAACCAACCAACCAAAGCAAGAAATAAGAAAACATATAGATAGGTCCAACCATTTGGAAATCGTATAGATAGGTACATTTTACACAAAATGGCTTCGAAATCAACCAACCAGGTTTCAAGGACCGTCGTAGCTAGTAGTGGCATACACTCGATAAGCCCACTCCCTCCTAAGGATCTCTTAGAACACTCTTGTGGTATCACGAAGACATTTAGTGCCAAGGTCCCTCATCTTGGAGGCCCTCTTTTGTAGCCCTTGGGACAAATTGTAAAAGGATATCATTTTACTTTGTAACACTTTTACATATTATCAATGAGTTTAGCCAATTAAATTTTTTCATCTCATTGATTTGATAAATAACTGACACAGTCAATAGCAAACTTGACAACACATGAATTTTAGAATAAATTAGGATATGATAAGTGGTATAGTTGAATTTATACATAAAAAAACAAATGATATCATTGCAAGTGGCATCACATAATTTTTTGGTATACTTCACAATTAGTGCATACTTAGCACCCCCTCAACCGCACACAACAACACATAACGTATCATTTGTTATAGGTACTATTTTTTTAATTTTATAAAAGGTAATTTTGCATTTTTTGAGAAAAATTATGGGGGTAATAACTTTTGGAAACAAAAGGATTTTGAGTCCATTTGTTTTCTAAATCATATGGTTTTTGATATCTCTACATTGGTGTTGTTTTGATCATAACTACATGCAAAGTTTTGTATTTTTACCAAATAGTCATGGATCACCATGAGCCCTTGTTGAATGGTCCTAACTATGCTACCTGAAAAGTCAAGATTGAAGCTCTACTTTGAAGCAAGGGGTTACTCAAATATGTAAATGAGGAGCCTCATGCTATTAATTCTAAATAACTGAAGCAAATCTACAAGGACAAAGAGGATGAGGTTCATGGTGTCATTACTCTTCATGTTGACATTGTATATGACATCCATATTAGTAGCACTATGGATCCTAAAGTACTGCTTGAGAAATTTTAGGGCTTTTATGATCATATTGATTCCACATAAATAAATATATTGGAGGCTAAGCTTGTAACCATTTCCATGGAATAATTTGATATTATTCAGGAGTGTATCAATTGGTTCAAGAAATTGTAAGAATACATTCAAATTGCAAGAGGATTGCCTAAGAAGAGAAGATAATGATAGAAAGCATTAGTGAAATAAAAGAAAACTAAATTGCTCAATATTGTATTAAAAATATGTCAAAAATATATGATATGGCTGCTATTATTTTTGAAACTTTTTGTGTGTAATTTCTATATTTTTTTGCACCACTGATTGATGGTGTGTTTAAGTACATTTTGTACCATCAGGCTAGAAGAAATAACCATAAGGAGAATTTTATTTTCAATTAGGCTCATTTAAAGGAAATTGATGCCAAATTTCATAATGAAAAGAAGCCAAAACATAGTGATAAGAAACCTAGTAATCCTTTCAAGAAACCTACTTGTTAGTATTTAAAAAAAAAAGGTCAAAAGGCATAGCTTTGTAGGATTTATACTAAGAAACTTGAGGAAGAAATAAGAAATGGGGTGTTGATGCTACTATCCTATAAGCATAAGGTGAGGATATTTTTGATGGAAAAAACTCACAAGTACATGTAATGGTTCAATATGCATATTGGACATTGAATTTATTAGATAAGTGGATTGTATATTCAAGGTCAACTAGGCACATGATAAAGCACAAACATGTACTATAGGACTACAATAAAAAACATGCCATATAACATTGTTAGCGTACCTAATTGCTATTATTCCATTATATTGTTTATTTGTTGTAACATTGGTTATATTGTTGTAACCTCTACTATTTTTGCCTTTGGTGGTTCCGTATCCTACGGACTATTCTCAAGCTATGGTGTAATATTTATTTGATCAATACAATCTCCTATGTTGTTCGATTTCATAACATGGCATTAGAGCTGGTCTGAGAGGAGGCTCAAATTTTTCGAAGGAGAGCTGGAATGTTGTGCAAAGAATTTTATTCCGACGAAGAAGCACGCAGCGAGCTGGAGAGCGCTCGTGAATGAATTTTTTTTTTTTAAAGGTCAAAACCTTTAATTTTTTATTACCCGATGCCACCCACGTGGTCCCTCCTCCCCGTGCCACCCAGGCGCCACCCCCGTGCCACCCCGATGCCACCCCACGTGGTCATGCCTTCCCGTGCCACCCACTCCCGCACGCCACCCACCCCACGTGCCACCTCCCGCACCCCCCTCCCTTGCATGCTGCCTACGACTGCCCCAGCCGCGCGACCTCTACTGCAGTTGCATAAAACATCATTCGTGCGACATAGAGGCCGTGCGACCTCTACTGCGGCCCCGTAGAATCCACGCAGTACAGCCGTGCAACCTCCATCGCGGCCCCGCAGTAGCCACGCGGCTGCCTCCACTGCAACCCCGCAACAGCTATGCGGCATAGCCACCACCGGGCGCTCTCTAGTAGGAGGACCTGGGTTTAGAACCCAGATCAGCCCACAGGCTCACTGGCAAGTGAGCCACGTTGTGGGTTATGGGAAACCAGAGGTCACGGGTTTGAGTCCCGTCGACCCCCCCCCACATAAAAAAAAACAGGTAATTTTTTTAATAAAGTTTTTTTTTTAATTATTATTTTTAGTTAAATTAAAATTTGATTTTAATTTATTTTAATAGTTTTTAACTATAATAGTTTTTAACTATATAAATAATTATTATTTTTTTTTTTAACTTTAAAACTATACAATAGTTATAAAAATGCTTTATTAAGAGAATTTTTTTTTTTAAGGGGGGGTATTTTTTTTTTCAAAAATCAAAGGGGGAAAGTGACTAATTGTTTTCAAAAGCAAACTTGGCATTATTGTAAAGGTGCATTCTTGGCAGTGCCCGACACCTAGAGGTTTATTTTCTGTGGGCACTTTTATGTTGTATGTTGCATTTTTTCTTGCTTTGCACCACATCATTAAAAGTTAAAATCAAATTCACTTCCTAAGTCCCCAAAATAATTAAAACCCATCCGTGCAATTTATTGCAATGCAATATTCAATATTTGTGATACCTCTAGCCAGCACTTACAGGTAAAACTATCATGATTACACTATTGTATCCACCGCCTAATATAGCTACCAAAAACGACGTCTGAGCTTGTTCTCTATAAATCGTCGGGGAGAGATAAGTTTACCATTTTTTTGCATTTTTTTACTCCATCCATTACCCTAATAGTTCTTGTGTTTAGGCGTAAATCTTGATGAAAGTTTTGAAATCCAAAGTGTTTAGGGGAAGTTACGCCCCATGCATGAGGATTGCAGGATTTCTATGGTAGGTGCCATCAACGAGACTATTCCCTTTCAGTACTGCTTAAGTACCACATATCGTATGATCTCTAAAAATTACCTATAGTTTCCCTCACGTAAGGGCGGGTGATTTTTTACTGATATTTCTAAATACCTATAGTCTCCCTGACATAAGGGTGGGTATTTTTTATGGTATAACAACCTAGCAAAAGGTATATTGAAAGGGGGACCAATTGGTGTTATAAGGAACCTTCACCATGCCTGCAAAATTAATGACCGATTCTCATCAGTTGTTGAAAGGTCCTAATTACACACCATGAAAAAATAAGATGAAGGCAATCCTAGCAATGGATGACTTATGGGATGTTGTATCTGGAGCAACAACAAGACCTTCATCTGCTGCTGGCGCTACAAATCCATCTGCTATTCAGAAAGACTTTGACAAGAAAGACAACAAAGCAAAAGTGCTCATTTTGCTTGTTGTGTCTGATGAAGTTCAACCCCATATTGCTAATTGTGAACATAGTAAAGAGGCATGGGATGCCCTTAATACTATATATGAGGGAAAGAATGATTCCACTATTCTATTTCTTCAATCTCAATTACACAGTCTAAGCATGAAGTAGGGGGAGACAGTTGAACTTTTTCTTTGCGAGTGTCCGAATTGAAGGCAAAGTTGAATTATTTGGGAGAACCAGTTGATGACAGGCTCCTTACCTCAATTGTATTGAGAGCTTTACCTGATTCTTATAGGGTGTTGATCACTTCCCTTTAGGTGTCACAAAAAAAAGTTACTTTTGTAGAGTTGGTTAATATGCTTCAAGAAGAAGAGGCACGCCAACTACAACGAGATGATTCTTCTAACACTACCCTCTACACCAACAGAAAGGGACCAAACAAGAAGAAGGGTAATTTTACAAAAGGAGGTGGTTATCAAAAGGATTCAAAAGAGAAACAAGCTCAACAACCAAAAAGATATTGCAATATCTATGACAAAGAGGGTCATGATACAAACAGATGTTGGCATAAGAATAAACAACCTAAACAAAAAGGCCAGAACAAACCACACAATAAGAACAAGCAACCCAAGGTGAATGTTTCTGTTGAAGAATATGAATCGAATTCTAAGTGGGCACACAAGGTGCTCATGACTACCACAACCTCCAAGCAGACGGATCCTATATGGTACATCGATTTTGGTGCTAGTAAGCACATGATTGGCGACAAATCATGGTTTGAGTCTTTTTAGGCCAAAGAGGGCAAACCTGTCACTATTTCTGATGATAAAACCTACAAGGTTCAGGGAGAAGGTACTATTTTAGTTACTCTTTATGATGGCAAGTGTCAGATTGAAAAATTCCTCTATGTTTCAGGATTGGCGAACAATTTGTTGTCAGTCACACAAATTCTGGACAAAGATATGGTTGTGAAATTTAGTGTTGAGGGAGGCAAGAAGTGTTGTTATATTACCATGAGGGGTAAGAAGATTGCAACCGCTTCCTTTAAGCATGGATTATTTGCCTTAGATGCTATCTCTACTCCACATGTCTCCATGATAGTATCTACAAAGGAGACAACTTCCCTATGGCACAAGAGATATGGGCATCTTAGTTTTGGTTACTTACTTGAGCTAAGTAAGTATGAGATGGTAAAGGGTCTTCCTTCCCTTTCTACCACATTGCCAGTGTGCTCTGACTGTTTGGCAGGAAAGCAGCATAGAGTACCTTTTGAGAAAATCTCTACAAGAGCAAAGAAACCTCTGGAGTTGATTCACATCGATCTGTGCGGTCCTTTCACACCCATCAGTTGTGGGGGGAAGAAGTATTTTTAGTTATTTGTAGATGATTACTCACAAAAAATGTGAGTGTTATTTCTTACTCTAAAATTTGAGGCATTTGGTTTCTTTCAGCAATTCAAGAAATCTATTGAGGAGTCAGGGGCTTCTATAAAGACTCTCTGCTCAGATCGAGGGGGGGAGTTTACCTCTAAAGAATTTTTTGCATTCTTGGCTGCACATGGGATCACAATACAATTAACTACTGCTTATACTCCTCAGAAAAATGGAGTTGCTGAAAGGAGGAATCGTTCCATCATGGAAATGGTTCATTGCATGCTCACAGGAGCTAGTCTTGGGCAATAATATTGGGCAAAAGTTGTCACCATAGCAGTATATTTGTTGAATAGGGCACCCACAAAGACCCTACAAGGAATGAATCCAAAGGAAGCATGGTGTAGCACCCTAAAATTGGCACAGTTAAACCCTCAGTAAAAGATAAAAAATTTGAATTTTAACCCCAAAATCGCCCGTTAACCACTCACCTCATTTTTTGCACCATTTTTAGAAGTTGTTTGACCGTTGGACGATATCGTCACTGATCTGACGATATCATCCCAAATTGGACGAATTCGTTTGGAATAGAACGTTCAGATGATTTCATCCTAAAACCAAATTTTCATAATTAGCTTCTGTTTCAACAACTTCTCCAACTCGGGCAGAAGCGTGTCTGCACAGTTGGAGATTCCTACATTGGAGATCTCCCAGATTGGGATGATTCCCAACCTCCTAACCTCCCCATAATCCTATATAAACTTGGGATTTTCCTAGTTTATCCCCTGGCTGATTATTTCCCTGCAACTTTAGTTTTTGCTATGTTAGAACATCCTATCCCCCATCATTTGCATTTGTGTTTTCAAGTTTTATTGCAGGATATCATTGTGTTTCAGCTGGAGGAATCTCGGATCGTCGCAGGTGATTCAACCATAATTTTGGACGATCTTGATGAGATCGAAGACGATCTCGTACGATTGCAGACGATTTTGACTATAGTTCAGATTGGGGGTAATCAGAGCCCTGAGTTTGCATTCTCTATCTATTTTCTTATTTAATTGTGCATTAGATTAGTTCACTTCTGTTTTGCATCTTGGAGTTCACCTCATTTAGCATATTTGCATGATAAAATTCAAAATAAATTATTAAAATATTGCATCCCATTTGATTTGATATCTGGATTTATCATTTAAAGCACTTATATTCTTATTTCTATCATTTTGTATCATTCTTGCAATTGTATTTTTGGTTTTTGGTGTCTATTTTCATGATTGCAGGTTTTTGATGAATTCGTCTAACGAATTCATCAGGTCGCTGATGATCTCAGCTGATCTCCTATGATCTGGAAGATTCTATACAATTACAGAATATCCTGTCATATCCGAGATGATCTGGACTCCTACAAGCTTCAGAATCTCCATCAGATATCAGAAATCATATGCACTCTTATTCATTTAGATATTTTCTGTATTTAGGATTTATTTATGTTTGTTGTCTCCATATAAAACCAAAAATTTCATATAGAACAACTTAGATTCATTTTGGCCAACCTAGGAATTTGAATTATTGAATATAAAATGAACACATCAAACCCATTCTTGACCTAGGCATGGAAACTACCACTTAAAGTTTCCTGGTGAACCCCACCATCCGTCAAAAATTCACCCTTATACCCCTCCCTAAGAGGTACGACCTTCAAAGGGCCTCTTTGTCCGAGGTATTGTCCCATCCTTCTCGCATCCCTCTTCTGGGCACGGATCCTTTATCCTGAAGGTAAGGGTGCGAAAAATTTGGGCGATACATTTTTGGTGAACCCGACGTGAAACTAAAACACCTTTTGAAAACAATCCAAAAAAATAAAAATAAAAACACATTATTAAGAACATCTAGAATCATTAGAAAACAATTAAATTTGCATATCATATTTAGATGGTAGATTATAATAGAATACGAGTTGTCACCATAAATGTTAAAAATCAATTAACGACCATAGAGATTACTTCTGTGCTTAGAGTACCTCAAACAGATAGAGCCCAATCTTTGTGGGATGAACTTGATAGGAGATTAGGTATTATTGAATCCAGATCTGTAGAACTTAGGCAAATTAAGAGGTTTGTCCTAGATAGAATCCTGGATCCTGATCAGGTGACTTTGTATCATGAAATTCAGAGAGCTTTCCATAGGTGGTTAGCAGATAAAATAGCACTTGTGTCTTCTGAATTATACACCTTTGAGGAGTACCTTGAGAACGCAGTTGTAGTACATAAATTTCTATCTCGTATAAAGGATCAAGAAGTCGTTCTTACAGATAGAAAAATATGGAATAGAATTCCTAGAGCTGTGTTGTATCGAGAGTATTACCATGAAATTTATTTTTACATGTCAGGGTCTGAAGTAGATCATATTACCATAGCACACTTTGTAAAATTCTTGAAAAACCACTTCCAATTTGAAGAGGAGCATTTCATGACTCCTGATGAACTTGACCCTATCAATGATATTCATAAACTATTCATAGAAAACTAAGTCATTCTTTTTACTATTGTTATTTCTTGCAACTAGCATGTTGTTTGTTATTTTTATTCTCGCAAAATAATAGTATAATCACAAAAAAAAAAAAAAAAAAAAACATTTAAAAGTATTATAGTAGGTATATAGTTAAAATATATACCTCTCAACCCTATCACACACACACACACACACACACACATATATATATATATATATATATATATATATATATATATATATATATATATATATATATATATAAACCTAAGTTTAGCACAATGCCTAGACTTAGGAATGGAAAACAAACCGAAGAAGATGAAGATTGGTTAGGAAGACCATTAACTGACCAAAATGTCCCTCCTGAGGACCAAGTTCAGGAAGAAGAGACCCTAGACCAGCAAGAAGAAGAGCTTGCTGTAGGAAATGAACAAGAAGAAACTGTTAGAGAGGAAGGATCCTCATCCCCTAAAATGTCTCCGGGAGGAGCTATCACTTTTGAAAACATGGAACAATTTTGGAAGTTCATTAACACTAATATTGGTGTTTTTAATAGAGCAGTCCATATGGACAAGGATCGAATTAGACACTCAAGCAACTCTAGAAGATGTATTTCACACACACACTAATCCTTTGTCCTTTATTGAACAAGAGAGTGATCAAGCTGGACCATCCAATTTGGATATGGCAGCTGTGATCTAGAACATGCAACAACAGTAGGCTGCTCAAAAATCTAAAGTGCCTATTAACAAGCCTAGGGTCATTCCTGCACAAAAGAAACACTCATTTACTGCTCTATTTCACCAAGCTCTTGATCAACACACCTCAAATCAACAAAAACCTAAAATAAAACCAAACACCAATTACCAAAAATCTGGGGTACAACATAATACTATTACAAATTCCCTTCATAATACTATTCCTACCAAAACTTTGCATAATAGCAATATAGCATCTAATCCTTATGTCACACCATAATACACTCATAGATCCCATACCTCTTTCCCACTGAACCAATATGGTGGACAAACTAGTAATCTTGAAACCATGGTGAAACAGCTAGTTTCCCACATGGACCAGATAGATCCCTACCGTACCTTGTACAACTATCGAGATATGTGTAGTTAGCCTTTAGATCCTATAGTCGTAGCACATACATATCCTAAACATTTTCCTATACCTATTCTTCCCATATATAAAGGTACCGAAGATCCCATAGAGCATCTTTGCATGTTTAGGATAACATGTCATGATATATCACATGATGACTTGTTATTACTAAAAATGTTCTCAAAAAGCTTGGGAGGAATGGCATTAGAGTGGTATTATCAATTACCCACTAATTATTTGAGGAATTTTGAAGAAACTGCCGAGTATTTTGTTCATCAATTTAGTGCCTACATCAAAAGACATGTGACCATTAAAGATTTGTATAACTTAAAACAGGACAAAGATGAATGCTTTGTTGATTTCCTAGCTAGGTGGAGACAGTTGATAGGAAAATTGCACTTTGTGTTACCTTATAGGGAGATGTTGGACATATTTATTAATAATTTGCAAGAGCAACTATCTTACAAATTATCAACTGCTACCTTGACCACCTTCGATCAGGCTATAGAATTAGCCCGAAGAGTGGAAGATGCTCTCATTAGGAGAGGCCAACTTAAAAAGAAAGACGATGAGAAAAAATCCAAAAATCAATACAAGAATAAACAAGTTGTGGGTGATGGAGTCACCGATAGCAAAAATATTGCTAATGTTAATGTTGCAAAGACAGTGGAGAAGTTTGTACTGAAACCTCCTGATAAACCTCCTCAAGAATTTGCTAGGTTAAATCAACCTTTATCAACTATCCTATCACAATTATTAGAATGAGGTTTGATTAAATTACCAAATATCCGGGAACCTGATCCAAATATACCCGGATACAGAGAAGATTTACACTGTGACTTTCATAGAGGACCTAGACACACTACCAATTCTTGTAAAAGATTAAAACATAAAATATAGGACTTGATTGACAACAATGAGATGAAGGTGCAAGCCTTTCAACCTAAGTAGAATCATCCTAATAATGTTCAAAAGAACACCCCATAAAACCAAAATCAGAATGCCAATCAGTCATTAGAAATATTTCAACATCCCCTACCAAAACATGGTAAGGAGGTGGTTAATCAAATTGAACATCATAATGTCCCTCCTCCTGCCCGATATGTAGGAACTATTAGCGGGCATTTACCTGCTCATGATTTGGAAATATTCAACACTACTTTATCTGTGGTTACAACCAGGCCTCTATAATACTTAGATACCTGATCTTAGTGATACAGAATACGATATTGAGAGTGATATGGAAATCACATCAAATCAATCGAATAGTTCTGGAGATGAATCGTATACTATTCATCCTATCACAAGTTATATAGTTCCAGAAGAGCCATTTCCAATAATAGTCACTACTAGACCATCATCTCACCGATTACTTTTTAATGAGCTAGCCATAAATGCTAGACCAAGACCCATTCATCATCCGCAAAATAATATTGTGGGTACCATCGGAGCTGTTACTAGACAATAGGCTCAAAATTATCAACAAGATCAAATTCAGAATGGTGGATCAACTCCATTTGTTTTGAAGGTTCCTAATAAATGGAATCATGCGCCTAATATCCAACCTAAAACTCCTTATAATATTAATGAACAATTATAAAATATTACGACCATAATTTATCTCTTAGACCTTTTAAGATCTTCTCCTACACATAGAGATGAATTAATGCTCACATTAAGCCAGATGATGGTACCACAAGATATTCAACCTGAAGCCATGGCCAATACTATAATAACTCGTGAAGTTGATTGTATTGAATTTTAGGATAGAGACATACCTCAACATAGTTTACATAAAGATAAATCCTTGTATATTACTGCTTTAATTGGAGATGTAGCAGTCAAACGAGTTTTTATTGATAATGGTTCATCTTTAAATATCTACACTTTTGACTTCTACCAAATATTTGGGTTTAGAAGTGAGGAAATGAAAATAATTGATATGATCATAAAAGCTTTCAATGATGAAACACAAGAAATGTGTGGAGTTATTACCATTCCATTGCAGGTCAGTCCAAGAGCCTTGGATATGACCGTGTTTATTGTACATTGCCCTGCATTGTACAATATACTCTTGGGTCATCCTTGGATCAACGTAATGCAAGCTATTCCATCAACCTTACATCAATGTGTTAAGTTCGAATTTAAGAATCAGTTGGTTACCATTCATGATGATCCAAGAACCTTTGATATGTGTGCTTTGGCAAAACCTATTGGAGTTCAATTTTGCCCTGCTCTATCATCCACACATCCTAATTCTCATTATCCATCTAAATGTGTGAAACTTACACCCACAAAGTCATCTACTTCTTCTCCATCAATTGCACCTTCACATATAGCTCAACCATCTTCTGAAAAAACCGCATTAGGACCTAAGAAAGATCCTAATCTCACAACCAATGTCTCTTTTTCTACTCCTATAACTTCCATACCTTTAATAGACCCATCTATCGACTCCTCTACACCATATACATCCACCAAAGTCATATTTTCTGCATCAGAAGACGTAGGGAATGTTCCTTCTACCTCTTATGCTCTTACTAATGAACTCTTACCCGATCTATCTAAAATTCTTATATCAGAAGAAACGAATACTTCTATGCAAGATTATCTTATTTTAAATAATTTACCGCCATCTCCTCGTACCTTCGGCCTCCCACAACCTATGGGAAGTATTTACCAAATCAGGAGATGTGCCTTTATTTATAAGGGATATGACTGGGGTAGAATACCCAGAAACATCAAAACTCATTATGATGGATATGCTCGATGTTATTTTACTAATGAATATATTAAAGCCAAATCTATAATGCTGAAATTGGGATATAAAGGGAAAGGTTTGGGACCTTTCCAGAATGGTATGAAAGAACATTTTGAGGTAGAAGCATGGCCCACCCGATGTGGTGTGGGCCTATTTCCTAGTAAGGGTTAGCCATTCCCATTTGAGGATGATGACCAACTTATATGTTACCAAGATTTTTTAGATGAACGCGATGCCTTGCATTTAATGAATAAGACATTCACATGTAATATGCTATCTATAGCTTATCCTGAGATGATCGCTGAATCCGACGATGAGTTGGAGGGAGATATCTTTCATGATGTCTCCATTGAGGAATTATTACATAATGGATTTTATTTTGATGGCTCTATACCTAGTATAGCCCAGCTTGAGGCCATGACTCCTCAAAATGAATTATCCAAGCTAACTTTGGAAGAATTACAAGAATTGGGCGTTTCACCCGCCCCACCTAATTTTGAGAGAGATCTACACATGGAAGTAGAAAATGTCATAAAAATTAATATTGGAATCGAGGATAACCCTCACATAATCAACATTGGAACAAAATTGAATCAAGGAAAACAGGATAAATACATTACATTTCTTAAAGAATATGAAGATGTCTTTGCTTGGACATATGAAGATATGCTAGGATTAGACCCTTCTGTAGTTATGCATCAGCTAGTAGTGCACCCAAATGCTAAACCTGTTAAGCAGAAGCTTAGAAAAATGCATCCTAAAGTGGCCTTACTAGTCAAAGGGGAGTTAAAAAAAAACCTGAATGTTATTTTCATACAAGCCATTGATTATGCTGAATGGGTATCGAATGTAGTTCCAGTAACTAAGAAGGAAACTACTAAGGTTAGGGTTTGTACAGACTTTAGAGATATTAATGCTACATGCCCTAAAGACAATTTTCCCCTTCCCAATATGGATCAGATCGTTGATTTTACTACTGGGAGTGGAATGATATCCTTAATGGATGGATTTTTTGGTTATAATCAGATCAGAATACGTCCTGAAGATCAGGCTAAAATAACCTTTATTACCCCTTGGGGAACTTTCTGTTGGAAAGTGATGCCATTCAGGTTGAAGAATGCACGTGCAACCTATCAATGAGCCATGACTTATATCTTTCATGATATGATGCATGATATACTACACAATTATGTAGATGACATTATAGCTCGTTCTACTGAAGAAGATGACCATGTAGATGACTTGAGAAAAGTATTTGATTGGTTAAGGGAATATCTTATCCGATTGAATCCAGCCAAATGTATATTCGGAGTTAAGTCAGGTAAATTATTAGGGGTTATAGTTTATTTACGTGGCATCAAAATTGACCCTCTCAAGATTATGTCTATCACTGATATGCCCGCACCTACAAATATATTTGAATTACGGAGTCTACAAAGTAAGCTTCAAGCTATCCGTCGCTTCATCGATAAGTTGGTGAATAAAACTGGACCCTTTCTTAAGATTCTTAAGAAGGATCTCTTTCCATTGGGATGATGAATGTCAGGAAGCATTTGAACTCCTCAAACAATATCTTCTTAACCCACCTGTACTTTCGCCACCTAAAATTGATCACCCATTTATCTTGTATATTTTTGCTTCAGATTTTGCTTTAGGAGCTATGTTAGCTCAAATTGATGATGAGAAAAGAGAGCGTGCTAATTATTACATTAGCAGAACATTAATTAGTTATAAAACCCGCTACACAGCATTAGAGAAGTTATGTCTAGCAGTCATATTTTCTACACAGAAACTACGCCATTATATGCTTAGTCAGAAAACATATGTTATTGCTAAATTTGATCCCTTGCGGTATCTCATGAGTCGACCTTATTTATCTGGTCACACAACAAAGTGGGTTCTTGCACTAAGCAAGTTTGAACTCATGTTTATAGGACATAAGTCTGTTAAGGGTAAAATCATAGCAGATCAATTAGCTGCTACACCCTTAGAATGCACCCATCCCCTCGTCATTGAGTTTCTTGATAAATGCATTGAACTAGAGGCAGATCATTCAAAGCAATGGTCCTTATACTTTGACGGAGCCTGATGTATGAGTGGGGTTGGTGCAGGTATTATTTTGATATCTCCACAAAAACATCTCATACCTTTATCCTTTAAATTAATGTTTGTCTATACTAATAACACTACTGAATATGAGGCTCTAATCCTTGGATTACAAGCAGCCTTGGCACTAAAAATTAAAAATCTATTAGTTTTCGATGATTCTCAACTTGTTATAAATCAAATTATTGATGTTTATTAGACCAGAGATGATAAATTGCACCCATATAAACTATATGTATTACAATTAATATCTTTATTTGATCAAGTTATCTTGGAAGATATTCTTAGAACTAGCAATCGTGCGATTGATGCCATGGCCGCAGTTGCATCTCTTTTACCCTTGGAGTTAGACGATGAATATGCTACCATTATTATTCATCGACTCTAGGAACTTGCTTCAATTAAATCATGCTTGGAACCTTTGGACGTGTTTCTAATCAACGAAACTACTCCTAAACTTTGGTACACTGATATCCTCAATTTTCGTCAAAATGGGACCTTCCCTGAAGGCTTTAATAGAAACCAACGCCATTTATTATGTAGACGAGCAAGTCGCTTCATCATAATTAGCAATACCTTATATAGGAGATCCTTTAAAGGTATCCTACTGAGATATTTGAATCTAGAAGAGTCTAGATCAGCTTTGAGTGAAGCCCATGATGGATCTTGTGGGGGATATTTTAGTGGTAGCGCCATTGCTAAGAAGCTCCTTAGGATAGGATATTTTTGGCTTACCATGGAGAATGATGCACATGATTACGTGTGCCATTACGACAAGTGCAAGAAACATTCTGACCTTGTTCATGCGCCTGCACACAAGCTATTTCATCTCCTTGGCCCTTCTAAAAATGAGGCTTAGACATCATTAGAAAAATCAATCCTGTGTCATCTGATGGACACAAATTCATCATAACCGCCACCGAGTATTTTATGAAGTGGGTTGAAGCTATGCCCTTAGCTTCTTGCACTGGAACTCAAGTTTCCAAATTTATTTTTAATCAAATTATTTGTAGGTTCGAAATCCTTGCAAATCTCATCTCAGATATTGAAACTTGTTTCAAAAATAAATATGTAAAGAAACTATGTCACAAATATAAAATTCAACATCGTTGGTCCACTCCCTATTATCCTCGGGGTAATGGCCAGCGAAGCATCTAATAAAACATTAATTAAAATCCTTAAAATACTGGTCAATAAATCTGGCCGTGATTGACACATTCAATTATATCTTGCTTTGTGGGCTTATCGAACTAGCATTCGTACTCCAACGAGCACTTCACATTTTGTTTTGGTTTATGGCGCTGAAGCTATTTTTACCTTTGAATTAGAAGTTCCTTCTTTGGCTCTGCTACTTCAAGATACTGAAGTAGGAGATGAATATTGTGCTAGCAGATTTAGTCAGCTGGAACTCCTAGATGAGAAGCACATTAATGCTTTGGAGCATCTTTGTGCCTACTAGAATAAGCTCAAACGAGCATATCTCAAGAAAATTCATCACCAATCCTTTGAGATTGGTGACCTCGTCTTAAAAGAAAATAAAAAAAATACTAATGCAACTAAAGACCTTAAAGGCAAATTCGAGCCTAACTGGCTTGGGCCATATATTATCACTGCTAAATTTGGATCGGGAGCATACATATTAGCTACCTTAGATGGTAAAGATCTTAAAGAACCTATGAACATTATGCACCTTAAGAGCTATTATGCATATATTTGGTAATCACTGTATATATTATACATATTGTCTTCTTTTAGTAGTTCATATAAAAATTTCAAAAACAGTAATACTATGTATTATCTTCATTCATAAATTAAAATCAAAATAAAAGAAAAATCAAAATCATCAAAATCCTCAAAAACATCTTCTATTTTTGCACTGTCAATTCTTGAAGTATTGCAGTTATATTTTCTATTATTTTGGATAAATTAGCATTTATTTGGAATCCCTCACTTTCACACTCACATGAATAAATATCTTGATCTTATTTGGTATGATTATTAATCTCTCTTATATCGAAGTCCATAGTTGAATTAAATAAAGTTTTGAGCATAGAGAACTGATCTTGTTATTTACTTGAACCAAGTACAACTTTTCACACTAAAATGATTTCATTGCAAATTCAAAATGATGCTACATAGTAGAAGTGGTCTCTTGAGCAAAAAGTTTCCCCTACTATTCTATCATGCACATGGTCTAGAATATTTGAGAATTGACAAAAGGACAAGCTCACCCCTGCCCAGAATAAAAATCCCTTGCTCTACGACAAATCCTAGCAAGTATCCCTAGTATAGGAAGAAAAAGGAAAAGAAAGAAAAAAAAAAAAAAAAATCAAGAAAAATTATGAGAAAAAGAAGCATTGTTTCAGTATCATTCTGTACCATCTCAACAATATTTCAGCATTATCTCAGTGTCAAGAAAAAATACAAAAAAAAAAGAGAACAAGAAAAGAAAAAGCAAAAAGCAATAAATCCCTTCCCCTAACCTTTGAAAGAAAAGAAGGGTGAATGAGCTTGAATCCCTAGAATTCTCAATTATTCGAAAACTGTGAGGTAAGCCCCATAACAGGTGGTTTGTGCCCAACCCGCTTGGCCTTGGGTAACTCCTAGCGTGGTGATATGTCTGTCACATTAGCGGCCTTATTTTGTACAGACCTATGTCCGCTCATGGATCAGCTAGCTCTTGATGACCCGACTTACACAATAGTCTAGTACGGTTACATGCATATAAATCATGGTCAATGAAAACTCATTTGGTTAATTCAAATTACTTGTATCAAACTATCTTGCTCAAAATTGGTAAATGAACAATACAATTGCACACACATTTGTGTTTGAGAGATTTTGTATCATTATGATTGATCAAGATCGACAATGAACTCACATATGCACATGGGGTTCCTTATAAATCTAAATTTTGTCTTTGAGATAATTTAAAATATTTATGCAAATCTTCTGGAATAATTTTATCTTCTTACTTGGGAATATTGGCTTAGCATAAAAACAATTAAATACATTTCTTTTCAAAAATCCAAAATTTCTTTCAAAGCATGTTCAAAAATCTAGCAATAAAGTCACATTTATATTTTTGACTTTTGCAACGATGGTATAGTTCCTAAACCTAAATTGGAATCTATGCCTAGTGTAAGTCCTCATTTTATATTTTTTATCTCAAAATCAAAAATCAACTATGCAATAAAACTATTACATCAATTTCTTCTTTTGGATTTCGCGATGATGGTATAAGTCTATACCTCAAATTCTATGCCTAGCGCAAACCATCGTTATAATTTTATCTCCCATTTATTTAATCCATAAAAGCATATGGATTAAATCATTATGTTACACAATTGTGCTTTAAAAGAGAATGAAAACTTTTCTATTTCATTTCATTATGTCAAACATTCAGTTTTGCGATAATGGTATAATTCCTAGGCAATTGTTCAAAATTCTATCACACTTAGGAATTTTATGCCTAGCAAAAAAATCATATTTTTAATATTTCATGCATAATATTTTTATGGAAATCTGAAAACAAATCATCACCATCATCATTTTTTATCATCACAACACAAAGTCTTAAGAAAGTCTCTTAAGCACCCTTTTACTTTTAGCAATATTTATCTCATACTGGGATTATCTTGATGACCTAGTGAGCGGCGACTCCATGAAATGGTCATGTAACAACGACAATGTCCTTTGAAATCATTGTTAGAAGTCACTTTATTTTTCATCAAATCACACCACAACAACCAATTTGTTTACATCAGATTATTTCATTTAATTTTATAGCATGACATAAACTTATAATATTTTCAACGACATAATTACATGAATAATCAATCAACCATTAAAATATTAAAGCATCATAAAACATATGCACAAGTCATATCACAAAAAAGAATATATATATATATATATATATATATATATATATCAAGAAGTCTATACATCATATCAAAATGGATTGGTATGCCACAATCTATACCCTGGCATACTCAATCCTCTCAAAAATATGTGGTCTATGTACCAATGAGCAACTAGTCTCGAGAAGCCCTCGAGCTCTCAGCCTCATCTCCTCTCCTGCCCTGAGGTGGAGGAGGTGGTCCCATCGTAGCCCGTCCTATATCGTGGGTCATAGATGTCGATCGTGATGCTGTCATTGATGACCCCATCCTGATCGGCTCTGTAATGTTGACTGACAACGGTATCCTCTTCTCATCGGGAACCACATGATAGTACAACCCTTGGTAGAACGTGGTCTATGCAATAGCCTGAACCAGCTCTAGAATGCTCGCCCCTCTACTTTGAGCCCTGAGTCAAGTAGCCTCATCCTGGAGAGTCTGCACCTTAGCTTGTAGGCGGGCATTCTCCACCGGAAGAGCTACCATCTCACTACTCTCCCCCACCTCGACACCCTTGCCCTTATCGGGCGATGGTGGCCTATCCCTCTATTGAGAATGGAGTCTCTCCCTCCTCTCTGACTATTGCTATCTCTTTGAAGCCTGTGGTACTCTCCAGCGTCTCTCCTAAGGAGGCCATCGTTGATCCCTCCCTCTGTGACCCCTCACTGCACTAATGGCAACCTGGCACTGCCTCTCCATCTGTTGCACTACAGCGTGCATCAGACCCTATACCCTTGTCATCCGAGGAGGGCGGATGCCTGCATACCAGGCATCATATCCGTCTACTACCCCCGCATCATCCCCATCCATTGGTTGAATGGGGGCATCATCAACATCCTAACTCTAGAACCGTTGTATGTCTGGAGCCCCACTCAATGTGGTATTATCCCACACAGTCTAAGAATACTCGTAATCCCTAAGAGAAGGGATCCCCTGCTGTAGATTGAACTACATAAAAACTCGGTCATAGCGATGGAGCTCTACCTCTCCCTGCTCTGTCCTCAACTAGATGACTCACCTGATGCGAGCCAACTCCTGTCCGTCCTCTACCCACCCTGGATTCTCTCTCCATGGTCTCCAGGTGATCTGATTTGGGGTGAGATCATCTAGTAACCTCTAGGACATCGACAGATCTATCCACCGTTGTGACCCTCTCTGGAGCCACCGATAGAAAACTCAGGGCCTCTCCCAGTCAACTCCTATCAATGGAAGCCCTACCGACCTTTGCACCGCAATGTGCTCCCTTGTATACGACCCTGTAAAGGATCCTATAAAAGCAACATAGTACAAAGCTACCCCAAGCAAACCTATATCCATGGTCTCTCATGTCACAGACCACATCTTATAGTAGCCATGGTAACCTGCATCCACTATGGTGGCATAGGAGAAGGCCACCCACAACCCCTACCAAAACCTTGGTCAATCGAGATGCCCCAGGCATCTGCCGTAAAGCCTCGATGTTCACTCCGTCCTTATTTAGGGTGAAGCTTGGGTCACTACACAATCTCATCATCGCATGACCTTGATTGGCCAAAGGAGTCATGAACTACCCATGTATGGGGATCCTCAAGATCCTCCATACATCCTCTAGAGTGGGAGTCATCTCCCCTATCGGTAGTCAAAAGCAGGACGACTCCGGATACCATCTCTCTGCTAGGGTCGTCAGTAGCCCCATGTTCGTAGGAACTTGTGGCATCTCTGCCACATGCTGCAGCCCGACCTCTGCTAGTCAGTCTCGCTTGGCCTGATTGAGCGCAGCTAAGTCATCCCTGAGACCCCTATATTTCCACTCTCGACTCTTTAGCAATCCTCTCTGCAAAATAAATAATAAAACGACAAAAAAATCATTAGTACATACTCATTAAAATCAATTTCATCTCATAAAAAAAATGATATCACCCATTATTGGACGATATCATACCAAATTTAGCAAAATCATCCTTAATAGGATGAAATCGCCTTTGATTTTTCAATTTGGGGATCACCCCTTATTGGACGGGATCGCTCCTATTTCTCCTATTTTGTCCTCAGATGAAATAGGCGATTTAGGGATGATTTTGGCGAAATTGGGATGATTTCGTCCCGACATCGTCGACGGCCTAAAAATGGCCGTGATGCCCCAAAAAAATTACAATTCAAGTAAAAAAATTAAATAAATAAAGCTAAAAATATAGTACACTAGGTTTAGATCCTTACCGCAACCCACGTCGGACCTCTGTCGATCTGTGTGCCATTTCCACCATTTCGCCTGCAGAGCTCTAAAACAGTGGAAGTGAACAGTAAAAATGAATTAGGGTTTTGCCCTATTTTTCTTATTTTTATTTAAAAACAACATTTTTTTAATTTTTGCTTTTCTGCGCTTTTACCTCAAACGTTCGATTTGGATAAAAACTCGGAGGGGACACCATAGCAAACAGTTGTACGATTCGACCTAGAATCGTCGTCTAAAAAAATGAAATAAATTCTTACTTTCTCGTAAAGCATGAAGAACTCGTATTTAATGCATTTTATTTGAAAAATTCACTAAAGAGGGGGCAAAATGTAGCACCCTAAAATTGGCACAGTTAAACCCTCAGTAAAAGATAAAAAATTTGAATTTTATCCCCAAAACTGCCCGTTAATCGCTCACCTTGTTTTTCGCACCATTTTAAGAAATTTTTTGACCATTGGATGATATCATCACCGATATGACGATATCATCCCAAATTGGATGAATTCATCTGGAATAGAACGTCTAGACGATTTCATCCCAAAACCAAATTTTCATAATTAGTTTCTGTTTCAACAACTTCTCCAACTCGGGCAGAAGCATGTCTGCGCGGTTGGAGATTCCTACGTTGGAGATCTCCCATATTGAGATGATCCCCAACCTCCTAACCTCCCCCTAATCCTATATAAACTTGGGATTTTCCCAGTTTATCCCCCTGGCTGATCATTTCCCTGCAACTTTAGTTTTTGTTGTGTTAGAACATCCTATCCCCCATCATTTGCATTTGTGTTTTCAAGTTTTATTGCAGGATCTCACTGTGTTTCAGCCAGAGGAATCTCGGATCGTCGCAGGCGATTCAACCACAATTTCAGACGATCCTGATGAGATCAACGATGATCTTGTACAATTGCAGACAATTTTGACTGCAGTTTAGATTAGGGGTAATCAGAGCCCTCAGTTTGCATTCTCTCTCTTTTCTTATTTAATTGTGCATTGGATTAGTTCACTTCTGTTCTGCATCTTGGAGTTCACCTCATTTAGCATATTATATGATAAATTCAAAATAAATTATTAAAACATTGCATCCCATTTGATTTGATATATGGATTTATCATTTAAAGCACTTATATTCTTATTTCTATCATTTTGTATCATTCTTGCAATTGTATTTTTGGTTTTTGGTGTCTTTTTTCATGATTGCAGGTTTTTGACGAATTTGTCTGACGAATTCATCAGGTCACTGATGATCTCAGCTGATCTCAAATGATCTCTTGTGATCTGGATGATTTTGTACAATTACAAACGATCCTGTCATATCCAAGACAATCTGGACTCCTACAAGCTTCAGAATCTCCATCAGACATCAGAAATCAGGTGCACTCTTCTTCATTTAGATATTTTCTGTATTTAAGATTTATTTATGTTTGTTGTCTCCATATAAAACCAAAAATTTCATATAGAACAACTTAGATTCATTTTGGCCAACCTAGGAATCTAAATGATTGAATATAAAATGAACACATCAAACCCATTCTCGACCTAGGCATGGAAACTGCCACTTAAAGTTTCCTAGTGAACCCCACCATCCATCAAAAATTCACCCTTATAACCCTCCCCCGAGAGGCGCGACATTAAAAGGGCCTCTCTATCTGAGGTATTGTCCCATCCTTCTCGCATCCCCATTCTGGGCACGAATACTTTAGCCTGAAGGTAAGGGTGCAAAAAATTTGGGTGATACACATGGAGTGGTAGGAAACCCTCCATTTCTCATCTATGCATTTTTGGATGTAAAGATTTCATGCATATACCAAAAGAGAAAAGGAAGAAGCTAGATGAGAAGACATTGAAGTGTATTCTTCTTGGCTATGATGAGCACTCTAAGGGTTATCATTTAATTGATCCCTTAACCAAGAAGATACACATTAGTAGAGATGTAGTTTTTGACGAGGCTTTCACATCAGGAAACATATCAGATGTATACCTAGACCTTGTGGAAACTAAGGTTGAGAAGTATCCTTCATAAAAGGTTGGAGGTCCTTCTTCATCTTATTCAACACCTCAAAAGAAGAATCCAAAGTGTTATACAAATACAATTAAAGATTCTAAGCTATCCACTCCACCAGATTTGACATTGGATAGGCCTCGTACTCGTAGCATGGTTCGATAGGAGAAAGCTGCAATAGAGAATACTGGGGTTGATGATCTGTGTCAATATTTTGAGGAACTTTCTGTAGATCCAGAGAGAGATACAGAAGATATGGATATTGATGATGACAGGGTGTTTATTTTCTCAATAGATGATTTTGAACCTGCATCAGTGCAAGATGCTCTTGGAGAGCCTCAGTGGAAGGCCGCTATGGATGCAGAGTATAAGTCTGATGAAAAACAAAAATTGGAAGCCTGTCGATCTGCCATACGAAAAGAAGCCTATAGGCTGCAAATGGGGGTATAAAGTTCAGTATAAGGCAGATGGGACACTAGATAAGCATAAATCCTTACTTGTTGCAAAGGGCTATGCTCAAAGAGAAGGCATTGACTACGAGGAAACTTTTGCACCTACTGCTCGGATGACAACCATTCGAGTTCTTTGTGCTATGGCAGCACAGTATGGGTGGAAAGTACACCAAATGGATGTCAAGAGTGCTTTTCTAAATGGTGATCTCCAAGAAGAAGTCTACATGACTCAATCGAAAGGATTTGAAGTGGAAGGCCAACATCAGAAAGTTTGCAAATTGGTCAAATCCTTATATGGTTTGAAACAAGCCTCTCGAGATTGGTATATAAAAATGGATAATCACCTTCTGCAACATGGATTTAAGAGATGTTCGTCAGATGTAAATCTCTATTTAAAGAAAAAAGGTTCTGAGATAGTGTTGCTTGTACTTTATGTTGATGATCTGCTCATTACAGGGAGTTCAGAAACTATGATATCTGCTGTCAAAAGTGACTTGTGTAAATATTTTGAGATAACAGATCTCAGACTTCTCCATTATTGTCTTGGTCTGGAAGTAAACCAGAAGGAGAACTACATCAAGGTGTCTAAAAAAAAATATGCCAAGACATTGTTATAAAAATATCGCATGACTGATTGTAAGCCAATGACAACTCTAATGGAATCAGGGCTTCAGTTATCATGATATGATGATTCACCTTAGGTAGATGGTATTCTTTATCGACAGTTGATTGGGAGTCTCATATATCTGAAAAACACTAGGCCAGATATCGTATTTACTATCAACTATCTTTCGAGGTTCATGCAGGAACCTAAGACTACACACTAGAAAGCAACAAAGCGAGTTCTTCACTATGTCCATGGCACAATGGAATATGGCGAAGTGATATGGTTGCGTCGCATCCTGACAAGTATGGGTCTTCCATCAAAATATCCAATACACTTGTTCTACGACAACATGGGTGTTTTGAATCTTGTTAAGAATCTAGTACATCATGAGAAAACCAAGCACATTGATACACAATGCCACTTTATTCGAGACGAAGTACCAAAACACCAAATTCAGCTTCAGTACATCTCCACCAATGCTCAAGTTGCAGATATTTTCACTAAGGCACTTGCACGTGTCAAATTTGAATTGTTTCACAACTCTCTATGTATTTCAAAATAATGTAATCTGGGGGGATGTTAGCATAGCTAGTAGTTATATTATTACCCAAATAATGTAATAAGGGGGGATTTTAGCATACCTAATTGCTATTATTCCATTATATTGTTTATTTGTTGTAATATTGGTTATATTGTTATAACATCTACTATTTTCGCCTTTGGTGCTTCCATATCCTACGGACTATTCTCAGGCTATGGTATAATATTTATTTGATCAATAAAATCTCCTACGTTGTTCGATTTCATAACAAACATGTTGTGATTAAAAATGATTCTTTATTACAAGTTGTAGGGTATGGAGACATCAACATTGGATATTTATATTTTTATGAGGTCACTTCATGTTCCTAATTGTATTTCTAACCTTTTGTCTATTTATTGTATTACTCATACAAATAAGAAGGTACAATTTTGGCTTGATAGATGGGTAATTAAGGATATAGACAATGGGTTCAAAATTGTTGCTTGTAGCTATTGTGATGAGATTGACCATATGTATAATTTAGGAGAAATATGTACCTCTTCTTCCACCTCTAAGAATAAAATATTCGTTACTATGATTTATCATGCAAATGATAAAAATCAAAAGTTACATCATATGCTTGGGAATCATAGCTATGGATATTTGAGTTATATGAGTCAACATCAAATGACCATTGGGATTCCATGCATATCCCCTCCAAGTGGTTCATGTAAGGGGTGTATTCTAGGGAAGAATCAAGGGAGACCTTTCCAAAAGGGATTGCAAGGAAGTCTCTCAATCCTTGTCGATCATACATAGTGATTTTTGTGGACCTATAGGAATACCATCTCTCTTAGAAAATATGAACTTTCTTCTTTTCATTGATGATTTATCCATATATGTTTTGTACACTATTCACATTAAGGATGGGGTGTTTGAGAGGTTCAAGACCTTCAAGGATCTTGTTAACATAAGAGAACCGAATATATAAGAAAAAATGGGAGAGGTTAATATGTTAGCTATGCCTTCATGATTTTTTGGCTTCTCATGGGATTGCATATCGAAAGACCGTTCACTATACTCCTAAAAATAATAGTGTGGCTAAGAGAAAAAATATGGTGATCATAGAGATGACATGATGTATGATTCATGCCAAGGGGATGTATCATAAATTCTAGGATGAGGCTATCACTTATATAGTATAAATCATCTATAGAGTTCCTACTAGGGAAATCCAAGGCATGGAATCTCTTGAGAGATTGATAGGGGAAAAACCAGCTGTGTACTAATTTTGTATCTTTGGGTATTAAGCATGAGACCACATACCTAAGAATATTTAGAATAAGTACATTATAAAAAGTCATAAGTGCACTTTTATGGGGTATTCATATACCTCAAAGGCATATGTATTTATGATTCTTTGAGGCATGATATATTGATCTAAAGAGATGTTGTCTTTGATTAGGTACTCCTTCCACCCCATCACCTAAGATTTTGGAAAATGATATTTTTGATCCTTTGACCATATCAAATTAAAATATTATTTGTATTGATATTTTGGTTGGCTCAATTTCTATTATAACATCTTCATATTTAAGTAGAGGTCCATTGCTTATTGATTTAACCCTTTCATGGGTAACACTATATGAAACACCTTCTTCTTCAGATTCAAGGCATGATGATCAAGAGATTAATTTAGAGTATTGTAACCTTGCTTGATCAAATGAGTGGTGATTTTGAGTTGGATTATTTAGTTTTAGCTTCTGATGTTGAGTTACCATATAATGCACATGATTATTCCTTGTCTTTTCCAACATCCAAGAGGGTTAAAATATTTTAAAAGGATGCTCAACCTATTTTATAACATCAAAGGATCCTTATAAAGTATTGCTTTTAAAGGTATATAATTCATAGGACAATCTCACATATTCTTAGTTTAAGGACTAACCAAAATGAGAAGATGTTATGTTGGCATAATATGAGGCTCTAATGGAGAACATGACTTAGGAGTTAGTTCCTCTTCTATAATTTTTTTTTTTTTGGCTACAAATGGGTCTGTAGAACTAAATATACATTGGATTATTAGGATAAACACAAGAAATGCCTTATTACTAAGGTGTTCTCTCAATAATAGGGAGTGGACTATTTTGAAACATTTGGACTAGTGTCCAAGATGTTCTTAGTCAGGATGATTATCTTCATTTCCACCTCATATGGATAAAAGGTATATTAGATGGTTGTGAAGAGTGAATTTATACATGGAAAGCTTCAAGAGGAAATATACATGGAAAAACCACCTAGTTTTGAGCTTGAGGGACTGACTTCATTGGATTGTCATCTAATTAGGTCCTCATATGGACTTAAGTAGGCTTCCTAGGCATGGTATAATAAAATCCATTTCATTTTTATTAACTATTGGTTTCAATAATGTGAGAATGAATATGATGCTTACATAAAATATTAGTATGGGAAAAATTTGGTGATCATGTTATATGTTGATTATCATCTCATTATTGGTAGCTCTTTTACTTTGATCTAGGACATGAAGTCACAACTTTGTTCCACTTTTGAGATGATGGAATTAGAGCCTCTACATTATTTTTAAGGATTCAATTATGTTAGATGAATTCTAACATCACCATATCCTAGTCCAAGTATGCTTTGGATATTCTTCAGTGTTTTAGTATGAAGGAATGCAAGTTTTCTTAGACTCCTTTTGCCTTAGACCTGAAGCTTTAGGATGAATATAACATTCATTTGGTGGATGCTACATTGATTTGATATCTTTTGGGATGAATTCTCTATCTTGATCACATGAACTATTGTAGATTTTACTATTAGTTATTGTTCTAGATATATGTAGGCACCTTAGGAGAGTCACTTAACTGAAGCACATATAAGATGGGCATTCACTAATACATTGGATCCCCTTCGATTTTGATAGTATTTTTATATGTTTATTAGGTTGGTGAGTTGGATTAGTGGTGGTTAATCATAGGATTTATGTTCGATGGAGGATTTGACCTGATTTCCTAGTGTTCTAGACACCAATTCACTATTTTTTATCCTTCCATAAAGGCTGAATATTGTGTTTCCAATGAGAAATCTAAGCATCTTAGGTGGATGATTATGATTTTGGAGGATATTGACATTCCTTAGAGATTTCCAGTCACTCTTCAATATGACAATTAGAGCACCATCCAGTTTATCTACAATCTAGTATTTAATTAGTGGATATAGCACATAGATATAGGGATTCACTTAGTGAAATGGATTCATGCACATAGATGCTTGATCTATTTTTTTGTACCTTCATTAGAGTAGGTAATAAATATTCTAACCAAGGTCATGCATGAGGTCACTTTATGTGCATGCAAGAGCTTCTTGGAATTAGAAAGTGTCACTTAAAGGGGATGAAAAGTAAGAGTCTCTCTCCATGTCCCTTGTTCAACTTAGGGAGTGTGTTGGAATATATGGTAGTGAAGCTTCTCTTAAGGACATGACTAAATTTTGTACTCGTATTGATAATATTTTCCCTATGATCCCATGTAAACCTTTAAAAAAGTACTCTTATTTTTTATTAGATTTAATTTCTAAAGACCGATCTCACAACCTTGACCTAAAGGTAACTTGTATTTGGGTATAAATACCCCTTCATACCAACCATTTTGTTTATTGATTAAATTATTTTATTTATTTAGTGAGATTATTTGGTGTCCGTGAATGCCCCCAATACATTATATATTATTCATTCTTTGTTCTATGTATTTATTTTTAAGCAATATTGGGTAATGTTTGATTTCATTCATTTTTAGAAACTACTATGAAATCCAACAAAAGATGCTATGGAAATCTTAGTAACCCAGTCCAAGTAATGGTAACAAATAAAAAAGTGTTGATAAATTTTAATTTACCTAGTGTTTTTTATGACCAAAGAAGAGTCTTGGATGAGTGTTGTGTAGATATTATTCAAAGGGAACAAATCTAAGGCTAAAGAAAATGTTGCACCTAAACACATTAAAAAACTAAAATTATTATGATACCAATTGAAGAAACTTGTGGAACAACATGAGGGGTTATCTAAAATTATATAAGGGTATTGTAGGGGATACAAAGAACTTGATAGACCTTAGGTTACCTAGAAATTAGGAATGAAATTTTTTTTTTAAGCTACTTCTATAGGAAGACTAAACAAAAGCAACATTTTTAAAATTTTTAATGACAATGTGCTAGTTTTGTAGACTTAATCCCTAAGGATAAAGGCAAGATATGGGATATCTTTCCAATTAAGGTTGGATACCAATGAAGTCACTAAAATTTTAGTAAGTCAATTACTACCTTGGGGTCCCCAATACATTGAAGACTAGAAAAACCAAAGGATTAAACGATTTGAGCCTCTAAAAATCTAATTTTATGAACTCAACTTTAGAGGTGTATTATTCTCTAAGAATTTGCAACTCGATCTAGAAGAGTGAAGTGCTCCTAGACAATAGTTAGTCACTTCCATTTTAGGAGCGAATAACTCATTGATAGGTAAAAGAGAGTAAGGAGTATATGAATATCAAGTAATATATTTGGAAATCAATATTCTAGCATGTAGTGGCACTACCAATCATTTTAGAATCTAAGGCAAATTTGTCAAACCCTGTCAAGTTTGCTAGTGGCAAATTTGCACACTTGTGGCAAATTTGACACTTCAAATTTTGCTTCCAAATCCAAGGATAATTTCAATTTTTATTTTACAAAAGGAGGTTTGATCAATTGAGAAGAAATAAAATAAACTCACTGCACTCAAGTAGGCCCCCCAAAATTGACCTACCTAACTTTTTTGCCTTAAACATTGCAGGTTTCCTATTCTCTAGACATTGCCAAATTCACTAGTGAATTTCCTCACCTATGGAGAATTTTTTCAACATCAAAAATAGGTACCTCTATCTCTGCAAACCTCTATTTACTACTTTTTTACTATTATACTTTCTAAACTTTGTTTTTGTGATCTTGTTTGCCTAAAATCACACTTTAGGAAATTAAGGAATCCTTTAGGATAGTCAAAATTTATTTTACAAAATGAAAATAGAAAAGAAATCAAAATTATTAAGCAACATTCTATGCTAATTTGGTTGATGCATAATATTTTTGTTTGCCTTGGAAAAGAAAAATCTCTTTTAGCATAGTTCATCATTCAAAATTGAAGAGCATACTAGGCTAGACAACTTGTTTTCTTGCATTATTATTTGATTGCATTTAGCATACAACTTTAGGTGATCATTTCTTTAATTTTAGTAAATTTTATCTTGAAAAGGATTTGGTAGAGAAAAAAATTTAGGTGTTTGTTGAATTGGCCCATAAAACACTACATGAACTTGAACATAAACATAGGAACTTAAACATAAAATTATAGGTAGATCCTACTCACATGAAGATAAATATTTAGGGTCTCCTTTGGAAAGAGGCCTTTGTAGGGAAGCATGGGTTCTAGTGGGTCCCCATCACGTGCATGCAAGGTTTCAAATTTACATTTTGGTAAACCAACCATGAACACTGTCATATTCCACCTCGATCGAATTCTTGTGATTGTCAAAGAAAAATGAAACTAATGCTTATTTTGTGAAGTCGTAGAAAGTATTGGAAATTTGTAAGGTTTTGAAATTGTGGTGATTTATTTAATGTTTTTGAAAATGCACCCTAGAAGAAAAATATATTTTAATGAAAAGGGAAGGATTTCTTGTGAATTAAATTATTAGTATGTTTTGCATATTAATAAGGAGTAAAAATATTTAGGGAGAAGCACTTTAGCTCTAAGTGCCATGAGAAAAGAATCTGTACTCACAAGGCTTTAGAAGGGATTTAAAAATTATAATATAGCCACTCTAAGTCTTCAAAGGTACTATTACTTTCTCTTGGTTGCATCATGTCCTCAGTTATTTTAAAACACTATTCCATCACTCTATGTGCATCACCACCTTAGTGGGTTTGACTACCCACATGACCTCTCCAGCAGGTCATTACCTAGCTTGCCCTTCACCATCTAAAAGGGGTACCTTCAAATCATTATTTATAAATCCACCCTTAGATATCAAGGGGGGATATGCAATAAGGAAATATTGGTGGGCATAAAGGACAAAGAAGAAGAGTTTGAAAACTTGTGAATATTTTAGATCAGAAGGAATTTTCTTTCTTACCTTTGTTAGCATTATGTAATTTCTTTATTCCATAGCTTGATATGTATTCAATGTCACGTTTAATGAATAATTTTCTTTAATATGTTAGGATTATTATTTTAATTTAATTTGAGACTACTTGAGAAGCTATTCAATTAAGCTAAAATTAATGCTAAAATACCTTAGAATTGGTATATTCCTCTTAGAAAACCATGATATTGAGTACTGGATCATACCGGTTAATATAATTGTAGATGTAATATCTTAAGTTTGATGTGACTCATTGTAAATCTATTCAATTGATTAATGGTTTTTTATAAAATATTATATGGGCTGAGCAACCACCATTCTAGCCCTAACCTCACCCCCCAACCAATGTCTCCAACAACACCATCGCATGAAAGGGGGTTACCTCATCATTAGAGCATAATTTTTTTTACATTATACTAAGGCCACAACACATTAGATATGGGATATGCATTCCATTTTTTGTGACCTTGTATGTCATTTTGATATAGGAGATTGATTTGTTTTCTCGGTGTGACAATATACCTCTGATGACTCTCTTTACTCCATATTTGTGCTATTTTATGATGTTGTTCATGGTGGATAATGAACTGCCACTATATAGCTGATGCCATTATAAAGAGGCCCATAATATTTTAGGAATGCGACATAGAGGGACACTTTAGAATGGAGGTGGGTCTTCATATGATAACATGTATCTTCAACAGTTCTAAAATTGTAAAGGGCCTGTAATAGTTTGGTAATATCCTTCAATGTAAACCACCATGTGAAACCATATACCTATGACAACCCAAAAACTTTGGGCTTTGTTCAATGTGGGTGACGATTAAACCCCTCACTATGTCCATGATCGACATATATAAAAATATATGGGTTACTACCAAAATATAAGAAAAATACAAGGCTAGACAACTTGTTTTCATACAGAAGATATATACCCGATTTGGTAGTTTAAGAGATTGGAAGAAACTTACCCGATTTGGAAATTTTAGGAAATTGACTTGTTGGGTTACAAAACTGTGTATGGTAGCATACACAAATGAATTTTAAGGGTTGGTTGAGTGTGGAATTGCAAGCTCCACCACTATACAATTTTAGATCGTACAATGTGTTACTTTGGTTTCCATACAAGCTGTTCATTGGGCGTAAACTAGTAGTTTTAGATATCGTATGATCATATGATTTGGTAAAAAAATTGGGATAGAAATAACCTCCTCACTGGTAATACTGCACATCTGTGCTATATTTTGCACCTTTGCCTTATAAAATCTGGTATTTTTGTTAAAATGAGACAAATTGACAAAGTAAGAATACTAAAAAATTGGAGGTGAATGACAGACACCAGTGTACAAAGGCATAGGAGATGGTAAGTACAAGATAACATTTCAGTAATAAGGAGCATGAATATTGATTGAAAAGAGAATGCAAGTAACTTAGACCATAATACACATGAACAAAAAATAGAGCAAGTTTGGACATCCAAAGGATACTTTGAGGTATTGTTGATATAGACAAAAGAGGAGGTATTAGAACCACCTAGCGTAGAGGCACGAGTTGATAGAGAGGTAGTGCAGGAGGAAAAAGAGTGGGTGGTGACACCTAAGAAAGTGATAGAAAGGTTGTAAGGGAGTGCTGAGGATGGGAGTCAGGCACCAAAGCAACATGATGTGAGGTCTTAGGAAGAAGGACCAAGGTCATCTCCCTCACACCAGTAAAGGAGGTCGCAGAGTGAAGACACACATTATTTTGGTCAACAATTGATGGGACAGAATAAGATACCTTAGATAGAAACTTTTGATAATGACTGTAGTAAAACACCCCCAAGGAGGAATTCGATAGAGATCCCACAGGAGAACTCAAGTGACAAAGATTCTCCAAAGATGGCTAATAAGGCAGCCAAGCAGATATGTCCACCTTTTACAGGTGAGGGTAAGGAAGACCCCACAAGATATATTGGAACTTGTATAACCATTTGGAGGGCAAATGGTGTAGATCGACCATATTTCTAGGTAACTTTATTTTCTACTACCTTGAGAGGATTGGAGATCAATTGGTATCTGAAGAGGGAAAATATCACAAATTTTTAGACTTGGACTCAAGTAAAGGATAAATTCATTAAGGAATTTTATCCTTTGAAGGATGATGGAGACATTGTTACTGAGCTTTGCATGATGAAGTAAAAGCAAGATGAAGATGTAAAATCATACAACCGCAGACTAAAGAAGTTAGTAGATAAGATGCAGATGCCTTTGGTAGATGTATTTGTAAAGTGATGGTTTGTATATGGGTTACTACCAAAATATAAGAAAAATATGAAGGCAGTACCATCAAAAATATATGGAGAAGCTGTGAAGCATGCAAATAATTTTGAAAGTGAATCAAAATAAATGTATATAGGAATTTTATCTCATCCTAAGTCTAATGATTCATATAGTGGATAAGATGATACTATATAGAGACAATAGCATCATTTCATTAGGATTTTGATAAGATCATGAAAGAACAAAAGAGCAAACTTGATAGGAATGACATTTGATGCACATAATGCAAAATTGAAGGGCATACAAATGTAAAGTGTCCACGAAATGATTATTATCACATCTGTAATGTGATGGGACATGAGGTAATGCTATGTTTGTATAATGCAAGAGTACATCCATAAGTCATGACAATATAGTAGTAGGAAGAGAAATAGAAGAACCTAGGAGGCAGGAAATAGGTAACAAGTGGCGATTATAGAAATAGTAGGCGAGGTGGAAGGCCAAACCAGGGCAATCGATAAGGAGGATAGAGTCATTTACAGTATGACTCGGAAGATATGCCGATAATACAATATCACAATTGCTAGGTATGGGGGCATTTTATGAAAAATTATCCTTCACCTCAGAGGCAAGAAACACCACAAGTAAGAACTACACATATGTGTAGGTGGTGTGGTCTAAGGAACCACCAAGAAGAAAATTTCCCAAAGTAGGTGAGTTCAAGTAACCCATAAAATGTCAAATGTTTAGACATTGAGGTTCCTTAAGTTAAGGAGAAAACCCAAGAAATTTTAGCCATGATAAGAAATTAGGCTAAAAAGGATAAGTATCCAGAGCCAATAAAGGAAAAGCAGTGCTGGCAAGTAGCAAAGAAAATACTATAGGATGAAGCACGAAAAGCTAAACAAATGAAGTTAGTTGAAGAAAAGGAACCAAAAAAAGCCATCAGAAGATAAGGTGATTGTGCAAAGTCTAGCAACATAGGTCTTGGACACCACAATAGATATTAAAGTGTCAAACCTGTTGGAAGCTATTCCAACATTGCAAAAAGTGATGGTGGAAGAAATACAACCGCATAAGGTGATGGAAGTGCAGAGCCAACCTATTTAGGAGAAGGAAAGAAAATATCAATTCATGGATCCAACTATATTAATGATTGATGTGGGAAAGAAACCCATATTAGTTCATATGGAGATCCTAGGGCACAAATCAATACAAGTGATTATGGATGCAGGATCTAGCATCAATGTGCTACCTGAAATAACTTGGATAGAACTAGGCATTCCATCTCTATGGGCACCGAGATTCCAATTATATGGTGTTGACCAGTATGGTATCAAGACAAAGGGAGTCTTGACAACACAACAAGTGGTGATAGCTGACCAAGATTTTGTCTTGGATTTTGTTGTGATTACAATGCAAAAGCCTACATACAATGCTCTATTGGGAAGAGGGTGGCTACGAGTAGCCAAAGTTAATCACAACTGGGGAAAGAATTAGATCACTTTCAAGAAGGGACAACACAAATATATGATTAATCTAGATAATCAAAGAGTCAGTGAGTATGTAACTACGATGGATGAATAAAAAAATTCCTCAAGAGATGAAGGTGAAGAACATGTGCTTATACTAAGAAGGGGGGTGAACAGTATAAGATACAACTTTTTGCCTTTTAATCCAAATGATAGCATCAACAATATTAAAGTAGTAAACATCACACAAAGCATCACACACATGAGAGATATGATTTAACGTGGTTCACCCAATGTGGGCTACTCCACGAAGAAAATATTCCTTACAAATTGTTCTCAAATAAATTATCTTGGGAATACTTTCCCTATAATGTTTATGGACCTCTATCCAAAGGAGACACTAATTCCCTAATCAAGTTCATGGATCTCTATTCACAAGAGAACTCCTTTATCCTCTGCTCTAGCTGATGATCTTCTAGAAGAACTATTATCCCCACTACTCTGGCTAATGGATCTCTATCCATTGAAGACACCTAACCTCACTACCCTGGCTAATGGATATTTAGACTATCATCCTATATACTCTATCACCTCCAAATATCTATCTCAAATTTGCACTAAACATAGTCCTTCGATTTAGCACAAATCTATCCTCAATCTCTATCTTTGATCTAGCACAAACCTATCCTCAAATTTGTACCAAATTTTGACCTCAAATATCTACTCAATCTCTATCCTCTGATTTGTCCTCAAATCTATCCTCAAATCTGTCCTCAATATCTATCCTCAATCTCTATCCTCAAATTTGTATTGTAATCTTCCACAAAAGCTCACACAAATTTATCCATAAGTCCTCTCTAGAACTTATCCAATCTGCTCAGAAATATCTATCCTCAATATAGTTGGCAAATCAAGGGGTTAGGAATTTTTGGTATGCTCAGACTACTACTCTACTTCAATCTCTTGGCCTATACATCATGAGACCTCCTACCACTAAAGCATCAATCAATGCACCATACTCCAATAAGGATATTCGAGATGAGATTTACTCAGCATATATAAAAACTACTTGGACTGATCCAAAGGAACCCCTTTCACCAAAAATGCTCCATTACTCTTACTTTTATCTCCAACTAGAGAATGGTTTTATCACTACTCCAAAATAAAACTTGATACATATGTCACACAGCCTCAGGTTTCTTCTAGCTTAGCTACGAGTTTGCTCCTACCAACTGCGTATTGAGACAGATCATCACCTCCCCAGAGATCAACGTATTTGTAGATTGTGTAGTCTTGATGTGGAAACCAAGGAGCATTTAATTTTCACCCGTCATGTCTACTACAAGATACAAGGTAGATATTATTGTTTATTTAGAGACACCCATACACTAAAATCTTGAATTAATTATGAATATCAGAGATGCATTACCCTTTTCATCAAGGAATTATTCAATCTCAGGAAAGAACTACCTAGTAACAGTTTGCAAAAGATAACAAGATCCTAACTTATCACTTCATTCTTCCAACCTCCAGAGGCCACGACCAAGAAGCACCAGGGTGATCACAAAGATACAACAAGATCAACTCATCGTCAACTCCAACAAATAACATCTATGATGACATCCAACTCTTACATCACTCACTTCTCTTCAGCCTTGAATGTTGGGAGTAATCCTTGATCCACAGATCTTGTATATCATATGTCATCATGTTTACTATTTTTCTTACTTTATTTTCTATGGAGTTGAATTAGGCACTCCCGTTGCTTTGTATATGTCCTACTTTACAATCCTATTGACCTCTTTTGGCAACCTATGGACATTAATACAAATTCAAAGTCAAATTCAAATTCAAATTCAAATATGTATTGTAAGCATCCACAAAAGCTCACATAAATCTGTCCACAAGTCTTATCAAGACTTACCTCAAATATACTCAATAAGTCCACATTAGAACTTGTCCAATCTCATATAAACATAAAGAGAATTGTTAGAACCTCAGTATGCTTCACATTCATCACTATGCTCAATCACTCTTTCATATAGAGAATTATTAGAGACTCAATATGCTTCACATTCATCAACACTCAACCTCTTTCTGAAATCAATTCAGAATATAGAAAAATTTTGTTTCATAGAACTTGAACTATCACTTCAACACATCCACTTGACTAGGCTCAACCAACTCTACTCAACCAATCACTCAATAAAATAATCCTTGCTCACAAACCCTAGTCTAAGCATATGAACACTCACTCAAATATTTCCAACAATGCTTATCAATCAATATCATATAACAATGATACTCATGATATTTGCAAACCCTAGTTCAAGTTCTTCACTCAATTAATCACTTCAACAATAATGCTTATAAAATAAGGTTTTATCAACAACTTTTTATTCCAAAAAACCTTGAAGCATTAATTCAAAATACACTCAACAATGCTTACCAAACAATAATTTTCACACTAACTTTGCATTTACAACATTCAAAAATCACTCACTAGGGAGATGTTCCCATACCTTTTATTTGATGTAGAAGTACCTTAGAAAATCTATCTAAATTACAATTTCCTTCTTTCCAATTTCAATGGTTAGATGACAAAATCTCACTCTTAACACTTTCTCAAATATTCCGTAGACACAAAAATAAACAAAGCTAAAATTGATGCTGCCCAATGAAACTGCCACTGATTAGTGCTGAAAGCTTGACATCAATGACCACTCACTATTGACATCAATGACAACTTATCTACTCAAAATGTCCAACAATATCCCCCTTTGTCATTGATGGCCAAATTCTTTTTACCAAAATATTGACCTTTTTCCTATTTTGCTCCCCTTGGGAAATTGCTTCCCTTGACTCAATGCTCTCTTCTTAAACCAAATATCTCCCCCTTACTCAAATCTCTCCCCCTTTGACATCAATAGTAAAGGATCACCTTTGGGGCTCAAGGCTAAGAATGAGTTTCTTAGCTTAAACCCTCCCCTACCTCCTCTTAAGGTGGTTAATTTTGGGGTGGGAGTATTACTTCCAAATTTTCTCAAAGATACTCAAAGGTCTCATTAGAAAGTGGCTTAGTGAAAATATCTACTATCTGTTCCTTTGTAGTAACATATTCCAACCTGACCTGTTTATTTGTCACCTGTTCTCTCAAAAAATGATACTTGATCAGAATGTGCTTTGTCTTGGAGTTCATCACTGGATTCTTCGAGATACTTATAACACTTGTATCATCACATAATATGGGAATAGGATGATCATGTTTTATCTTGAAGTCTTCTAGAGTTTGCTTCATCCATAATAATTGTGTACAACTGTCTACTACTGCAATATATTCAGCTTCTACTGTAGATAAGGATACTAAAACTTGTTTCTTACTTAGCCAAGAGACTAAGAAGTCTCCAAGAAAAAATGCTCCTCCACTTGTGCTCTTTCTGTCATCGATACTACCAGACCAATCTGCATATGTATATGTTGTGAGTGTAAAATTATCACTTTTGGGATACCAGAGCCCAAAATCCATAGTTTCTTTTAGATACGTAAGAATTCTCTTTACTGTTGCCACATGTGTTTCCTTAGGTGTTGCCTTAAACCTTACCACTAATACCACTGACTACACTATGTCTAGTCTTGTAGCTATGACATAAAACAAGATACCAATCATAGATCTGTATGATCTCTGATCTACCTTTGGATATTCATCATTCTTACTTAACTTGCATCCAATAACCATGGAGGTACTTACTGGTTTGTAATCTTCTAATATGAATTTATTTAACATCTCTTTTATATACTTGGTTTGTGAAAGAAATACCCCTTTATCTGATTGTGAAATCTGAAGTCCAAGAAATAAGGACAACTCACCAAACATAGACATCTTAAATTCATTTTGCATGTTCTTTGCAAATTCTTTACACATCTTATCATTGTTTCTTTTGAAAATGATGTCATAAAAATAAACAACCACAATTAGTAGATCATTCCCTTCATTTTTGATGTATAAGTTGTTGTTTGCTATTCCTTTTATGAATCCCTATTCCTGAAGATACTTATCCAATATTGAGTACCATGCTCTAGGAGCCTGCTTTAGTCCATATAGTGCCTTTTTCAATCTGCATAAATGATATAGTTTATCTATTAATATGAATCCCTCTGGCTATTCAATGTAGAATTCTTCTTCTAGAACACCATTTATAAATGCTGACTTAACATCCATATGATATACCTTGAAGTTTTTAAAACTTGAGAAGGCTAAAAATATTCTTATGGCTTCAATTTGTGCAACTAGAGAAAATACCTCATCAAAGTCAATTCCCTCTACTTGTGAATAACCTTTGCACACTAACCTTGCTTTATTTCTTACTACCTGTACATATTCATTTAGCTTATTTCTAAATACCCATTTTGTGCTGATCATATTTTTGTTCTTTAGTTGAGGAACAAGTTCCCAAGTCTTGTTTTTCTCTATCTGATCTAATTCATCATCCATTGCCTTAATACAAAAATTATACTCACTTGCCTAATTGAAGTCTTTTGGCTCAATAATAGATAGCAAAGAAAAATTTTCTTGTTGAGATGGTGTTATTATCCTTCTCCTTGTTTGTCTTTCATTTATATTCCCAATGATTAAATCTCTTGTATGATGCTTATGTACATATATAGATGAAATTTTAGGAAGAAATATTTGTGTTTCTTCTTATTGTTCATTTGATTCCTCATGAAACTCTTCTTGATAACTTCCATCTTCCTGATACACAATTTGCTAAGCTGGTTCTCTTGAATCTATCTTCTCATAAATTATTATATTTATACTTTCCACAATAGTGCGTGTTCTCTTTTTGAAGCATCTATAAGCTTTAATCTTAGTGGAATAACCAAGAAAAATTCCCTCATCACATCTTGGATCAAACTTGCCTAAGTTTTTATCTTCTCGTCTTATGTAGCACTTGCTTCCAAAAACCTTGAAGTGTTTTACAGTGGTCGATATTCCTTTCCAAAGCTCATATGGATTCTTGTAATGGTTTATCCTCATTTGAGCCCTAGTGATTATATATACTACTGTGTTGACTACTTCCCTTCAAAATCCATCTAAAATTTTGGACTCATTTAACATAGCTCTAGCCATATTATCAACTGTCCAATTTTTATTTTCAACTACTTCATTTTGTTGAGGAGTTCTTGCTACTGAGTATTCTCTCTTGATCCCATGTTTTTCACAAAACTCTACAAATTTATTTGAGGTAAATTCTCCTCCTTTATCCGATATCAAACACTTAATCCCATTTTTGGTTTCATTTTCAACCAGTTCCTTAAATGCTTTGAATTTTTCAAAAGCATCTGACTTCTCTTTTAGGAAAGCTACCCAAACCATTATGGAGTAATAATATATAAACAATATAAAGTAACTCTCACTCTAAATACTCTATGTTCTGGTAGGAGCACATAGATCAGTATGTATTAGAATTAATGTCTTAGATGACATATATCCTTTTGAATTAAAGCTTGTTCTAGTTTGCTTTCCATGTTGACAAGGTACACAAATTATGTTTTATGGCCTTTTTATTTTGGGTAAATCTCTGACAACCTGCTTATTGCTTATATTGACTATGTTTTCAAAATTCAAGTGACCCAATATTCTATCCCACAACCAACTCTCATATTCTTGTGATAGAAAGCACTTTTCCTTTTTGATCTCACTAAGCATGTATAGATTGTTTGGATTTCTTCTTGCATTGGCAATGAATTTTCTAGTTTATGATTTTCTTATATCACATCTATCTGGGTGGAATGTAACCATATACCCTTGATCACAAAGTTGACTTAAACTTAGCAGATTATGTTTTAACCCCTTAACATACAACACATTTTCTATTCTTATTTTCCCATTATCTAAACTTAGAGTTCCTCTTCCACCAATCCTAGCTGATCCATTATCAACAAAACTTACTAATCCTCTATTGGTTTCTTTTAGTATAATGAATTTATATTTATCTCATGTCATGTGACTAGATCAACCACTATCAAGATACCATTGTTCTTCTTAATCCAAAGCATGAAGGGTTGTTTGAACTAACATTGATCTAGCCTTTACATTTTCCCTTTCATTTTTCCTAGTTGTTGAAATTTTTTTCTTTTACCAGACTCCGGAAGTATCATTTTAAACCATCTAGCCTTGTGCCCAAAATTATTGCATTTGTAACATATAATATCATTATCCATAAGAGGTTCAAAAGAATTGAAATTTCTATTGACATTGTTTTTTGCATGACCAATACATGTACAACTCTATGACCATATTGTTATAAGAAAAACAATGACCATGGAAGAAATTATGTAACCTATTTGGATGCCTTTGAGATTGTGGTGAAGTGCTTCTCCTCTTATGATTAACTCTCATCCAAGGTTCTTCTTTGATTTCTTCCTTTCTGATATCCTTTGCTTGCATATCTTTGTTTGAATTTTATGCTTCTTGAAGACTTGACTCCTTTTTATGTTTCTCATACTCTACATCTTGTAGTACCTTGGTCCTTTCAACTTCATTCCTTAGATAAACAATTTTTGCTTCCAATATTTCACATTCTATTTCTCTTTTTCTCAATAGATCCGTCATATCTTGCTCAATATTGTTTCCTTCTTCTACCTTTATCTTAAGTTCTATGAGACTTTGTAGAAGTCCCATATTTGCTTCTTTATTCTCTTGAATTTGTTCTTTCAGGCTTGAGTTCTTTTCTCTAATCCTTTTTAAGTTCCTGAGAGCAGTATAGAATTCTTATTTTATATCAAACATGGTCTCTTCTTCATTTTCTAAATTCATGTGTGTTTCTGATGGATCCTCCTCCAAGTTGTTAGTATTTTCATGGAGAGACCCACTCTAATACCAATTGAAGATCATATGCTTATACTTAGATGGGGGGTGAACAGTATAAGATAAAACTTTTTGCTTTTTAATCCAAATGATAGCATCAAAAATATTAAAGCAACAAACATCACACAAAGCATCACAGTCATGAGATAAATTATTTAATGTGGTTCACCCAATGTGGGCTACTCCATGGAGAAAATATTCTTTATAATTTTTTTCAATTAAATTCTCTTGGGAATCCTTTTCTTATAATGTTTATGGACCTTTGTACAAAGGAGACACCAATCTTCTAACCAAGTTTATGGATCTCTATCCATAGGAGAACTCCTTTCTCCTTTGCTCTAGCTGACGATCTTATAGAAGAACTATTGTCCCCACTACTCTAGCTAATGGATCTCTATCCACTGAATACACCTGTCCTCACTACCCTGGCTAATGGATCTCTATCCACTGGAGACTATCATCCTCTATACTTTGTCACCTCCAAATATCTATCTCAAATCTATACTAAACATAATCCTTCGGTCTAGGATAAATCTATCCTCAATATTTATCTCTGATCTGGCACAAACATGTCCTTAAATATGTACCAAAATTTGACCTTAATATCTGTCCTCTGATTTGTCCTAAAATCTATCCTCAATATCTATCCTCAAATATATCCTCAATCTCTATCCTCAAATCTATCCTCAATCTCTGTCCTCAAATTTGTATTGTAAGCTTCCATAAAAGCTCACACAAATCTATCCACAAGTCCTCTCTAGAACTTGTCCAATTTGCTTAGCAATATCTATCCTCAAATCTGTATTGTAAGCTTCCACAAAAGCTCACACAAATCTGTCCACAAGTCTTCTCAAGACTTACCTCAAATCTACTCAACAAGTCCACATTAGAACTTGTCCAATATCATAGAAACATAAAGAGAATTGTTAAAGACTCAATATGCTTCACATTCATCACAATGTTCAATCACTTTCAATCACTCTTTCATATAGAGAATTGTTAGAGACTCAATATGCTTCAAATTCATCAACAATCAACCTCTTTCTCAAATCAATTCAGAATATAGAACAATTTGTTTCACATAAATTGAACTATCACTTCAACACATCCACTTGACTAGGCTCAACCAACTCTACTCAACCAATCACTCAATGAAATAATCTTTTCTCACAAACCCTAGTCTAAGCATATGAACACTCACTCAAATATTTCCAATAATGCTTATCAATCAATCTCATATAACAATGATACTCATGATATTTTCAAACCCTAGTTCAAGTTCTTCACTCAACCAATCACTTCAACAACAATGCTTATAAAATAAGGTTTTATCAACAAATCTTTATTCCAAAAAACCTTGAAGTATTAATTCAAAACACACTCAACAATACTTACCAAACAATCCTTTTCACTCCAACTTTGCATTCACAACATTCAAAAATCACTCACTAGGAAGATGTGCCCATACCTTTTGTTTGATGTAGAAGTGGCCTTAGAAAACCTGTATAAATCACAATTTCCTTCTTTCCAATTTCAATGGTTAGATGCAAAATTATCACTTTTAACACTTTCTCAAATATTCATTAGACACAAAAATAAAAAAAGCTCAAATACACCTTATTGCTCCTTCTTGTAATTAACATTCATCAAATCATACATGAAAATAATTATTTGGATACACCTTATAATCTCCAAATTAAAATAATATCCAACACCACAAAACCTCAAACAATCTTCCTAGAACACATTTATTTCATTTTCAAACACTAAAGCAAATAACACCAAAAATTTATTTTGCATCAACCTTATAACTCCCTTAAAAACTTACATACCAAATAAAATATGCAAAAATTATTTTTTAATACCTCAACTAACTCCTCCAAAAATTTCGGTGCTCAAACTTAATGCATACCTTTGTTATCTTCAAAAAGGGTTTCAGTGTGATTCAAACCATCGTCTCCCCAAGCGCCAAGTGCCTTAGCGCTTTGGTGCCCACCGCGTGGGCTAGAGGCATCCACGTGAAGGAAGGAAGACTTCCTTCCCTTTCAACCTTACTCTGCCACATTTTCAACACAAAATAAAAATTATCCTTTGTGGATTCAAACCTGTGCTAGTCGCTGCCCTCACGTCTTGCTTCCATATCAGTTTCCAACTGTGCTACTAGTGGTTGGTGACCAAGGCTCCCTCCTTGGTGGGTAAAATAGTTTTTCCTTCTCTAGGAACTTTATAAAAATTAAAAACTCTTCATTGCACACCACGATTCACATAAAATAGCATAACATAAGATTTTAATTCGAAAGCATTGGGAGTTTTGGCTAAGGTGGGGTAATCCCCCTTTTATACACATATGGTAAATTTGCTTCCCATGTTGGTGCTAAAAATTTGAAATCAAAATTTAAATTTACTAACCCACCTTAGGGTTATTTTAAATTAACATAAATTAATATATGATTAATATTAAAATTAATTAATAATTAATTTAAATAACATAAAGTTAAGTAAATTAATTAATAAATTAATTTAATAAAATTATATTAATTAATTTATATTAATTTAAATTTCCTTGTAAAATATTATAAAGAATTATTATAATATTATTCACTTGGGCTTCTTGTTTTCACCTTGGACCTTAACTTGACCTCTTGGAATCGGGTCTTGATCAACTGAAACTGTAGAACCTAAAACTTATGCTAGCCACTAAAACTGCCACTGATTGGTTTTGAAAGTTTAACATCAATGACCAATCACTTTTGACATCAATGACAACTTATCTACTCAAAATGTCCAATAGAAGGGTATGAACCTGATGGAGAAGGAATGTTGTACCTGGATGAATGTAGTGAAGATGAAGCTAGATATGATAGTGGACTTATTCATTGGAAAATGGAGTACAATATTTTTCAGCCCAACTGCCTCTGTATTGATTCAAAGGAGATCAAGGAAAAATAGGATGAACCAAAAGTCAGCTTGGAACCCAAGAAGGAAGTGGAAGATAAATGGACATTTTCAAAAAGTTTTGTAGAATATACAGTAGGAGATGCAGATATTGATACAATATCAGAACACCCGAATAATTTAGATGAAGCAATGAGTGAGCCAAAGAATATCAAATATGAAGGACCTCAGATAGTGGATATCAATCTAGGAACGAAGGAGGAACCTAAGATGATTCACTACGGTGATGATTGGAACCTTGTATTGAAAGTGATGGCTTTTAAGATATTCTTGGAATATAAGGATGTCTTTGTATGGAAATATAAGGACTTGAAGGGAGTACCACCTGAGTTATGTGTCCATAATATTACACTAATTTCTAGAGCACAAACCATAAGGAGGAGACCATAAATAATGAACCCAAAGTATGCTGCATTAGTGAATGCAAATATAGAAAATATGTTGGAGGTATGAATCATCTTCAGGGTGACAACCAGTGAATGGGTATCACCTATAGTGATCACCTTGAAGAAGGAAGTGGATAAGATCAGAATATGCATGCAATTTAGGAGTCTAAATGCAGTAACTATTAAGGACCCTTTCTCTATTTCCTTCACAGATTCTATCCTAGAGGAAGTCGTAGGACACGAGATATATTATTTTTTGGATGGGTTTTCGGGTTACAATCATATAAGTATAGTCAAGGAGGATAATTTGAAGACCACATTTATTATGGAGAATGGCATCTATGCATATAATAAAATGCCATTCAAGCTTTGTAATACCCCAACTACATTTCAGCACATCATACTGTATATATTTGATCAGTTGGCAATAGGGAACTTCAAATAATTTTTGGATGATTGGTCCATTTATGGGAAGATCAAGGAGCATCTTCCTACCCTTAGTGAATGTATAAGCAGGTACACAAATGCATAGATATCATTAAATCCTAGGAAATGTTACCTAATGGTACCATATGGAAAATTGTTAAGACACATAGTGTGTAGGGAAGGATTAAAAATAGACCTTGATAAGATCCATGTGATACTACACATGGAATAACCATACGATGTGAGTTCACTTAAAAATATTCTTGGGATATATGGGATATTATTGAAGGTTTATCAAGAATTATGCACATGTATCCTACCCATTGAATTTGTTGACAAAGAAGAATATTCCTTTCAAATGGACAAAGGAGCACCAAGGAGCCTTTGAGGAGCTAAAGACTAAGCTCATGAGTAGTTCGAATTTGGTGTTCCCAAATTGGGACAAGGATTTCCATGTCTATATTGATGCTTCAAATTTTACAATTGGATGTGCTTTGACACAAGCAGGACAGTTCAGGCTAGATCAACCTATTTTATTTGCTAGTCACCTATTGTCAAGGCTAGAGATAAATTATAGTACAATAGAAAGAGAAGATTTGGGAATGGTATATGCAGTCTAGAAGTTTAGGCATTACCTATTGGTGAATCTCTTTGCTTTCTATATAGATCACCAAGCTCTATTGTACTTGATAAATAAATCGATGATAGAAGGATGGATTAGTCAATGGCTCATCATCCTATAGGAGTTCGTATTCTGAGTAGTAGTGATACCTGGTAAGAAGCATATCATTGTAGATTAGTTGTCTCAGATACGATCAAGAGAGCCTACAAGAACATGAGTTTTGGATGAATTCATGGATGCATAATTATTCTCCATAAATTTTGTTCCATCATGGTACAAGTTGATTGGCTAATACCTATCCACAGGTGAGTTGCCACAAGAAATGACAATGACCAAGAAAAAAAAAGTGATCATGAATTCAACACCCTTCTAGTTGATAGCAAGATTGTTGTATAATATGGGAAGTGATGGTATCCTATAAAGATGTGTGATGGAAGAAGAAGTCAAAGCGACATTGAAAGAAGCTCATGAAGGCTTTGCAAGAGTGCACATGAGACCAAATGTGATAGCTAGAAAAATATTACTAGCTTGACTATGGTGGCCCACACTGTATAATGATACAAAATAATATGTGAAAGCATGCGATACTTGTCAAAGGGTAGGAAAGCTGATAAATAGGGACTTTATGCCATTGCATCCATCACAACCATATGAACTATTTGAAAGGTGGATATTAGACTTCTTTGGACCATTGAAGACATCTCAGAGAAGGAAGTGTAGATACATTGTAGTAGCAACGAAATACTTGACAAAATGGGTTGAAGCGAGAGCATTACCTAATAAATCAACTAAAAGTACAACAAGATTTTTGTACGAATAGGTAATCACAATATTGGGTATTCCACTATAGATAACAAGTGACCAAGGAGGATAATTTGTCAATGAAATCATCAAAATGCTAACGATGGAGTTTAGGATTTTTCACTCATTATCTAGTTAGTATTATCCCAGAGCTAATGGATAGGTGGAAGCAACAAAAAAAGTCTTGGTATATACTCTATCTAAAACTTGTGGAATATAGGGAGAAGATTGGAAGGAAAGGCTACCATCTATTTTGTGGGTATATAGAACAAAATTTAAACCAAAATAGAGCATACAAATTTCTAGTTAATGTATGGATAGGAGTTAGTGGTGCTAGTTGAATTCTTGATACCAAGCTTGAGAGTCACGATAGGGCACTGCTTGGGTGATTAAGAAAGTTTGGAAGAGCGAATGACAACATTGATCAAATTAGATGAAAGAAGATTTATGGCACAATGGGTGATTGAGGTAGCTTATAAGAGAAGGAAGGCATGGCATGCAAACATTTGAGAAAGTTAGAACTCACACCGGGTGACTTGGTTCTAAATTTTAATGGAAAGCAGGAAATCAAGCCCGGTAAGTTGAATATGTTATGGCTTGGTCCCTATAAAGTAGTTGAATTAATGAATAATGGAGAAGTCAAGTTGTAGAACTTGAATGGGACAGAGGTACCCAATACTGTAAATGGCTCAAAATTAAAGCCTTAAAAGGTACAATGCTTATTCATTTCTTTAGAAGAGATTGAACAAAGCAGACAAGCAGAAGCTTAACGAAGGATTAAAGATGAGATAAATCCATCACAGGAGGAGCCTTACATGGGACTTACACACTTATTTGTATAAGCGGAGAAGACATGACCAACCATAAATCAACAAGATTTGGCACCTCAACTCAGAGAAAAAGGAATATTGTGAGTGCATGCCAGATTTGTGGATGGAACCGAACGAGTAGAAGAGGAAGATGAAGAATGAATTCCTCCAAATAAAAGAGGACATCAGGAGATAGTATTGTTACCAAGAAATAGGGTAAGGTGAGAAGAAGCACTCCTAGTAAGCAAAATTATGATGTATCCTTGGGTAATGTAGACACCCAAAAGTTGCACACTGCTATACCTACGTACTTGTAGATCCTTCTGGACACTTGTAGGTTTACATAGGCCATCCTAGGTACCCCTAGGCTATCGTAGACCAGCGTAGACTATTGTAGATCCTCCTAGACATGCGTAGATTGTTGTAGTCATGCGTAGTCATACGTAGATGGCCGTAGTCATGTGTAGTCATGCGTAGATCACCATAGATTGTCATAGCATCGTGTAGACTCCCGTATACTACTTCATCGGATTTTAGGTCCTAAACCCTCATAAGCCTTCAAAATTACATCCCGTGCATTGGGATATCATCCGACAACCAATTTGCACTCAATTGAGGCCCCCACGGGGTATTAGTTGACCAAAACAATTAATAAGTCAATACCCAAAATCTAATTTAATGTTGACTTCACTTAAGTCACCTTTTTAGGGTAAATTTGATTAAAAGAACCCTTAATCTTGATTAGCACTAATTACATCCTCCCACATGTGTGAAATTAGGGTTTGTTGGGATATTTCTTTAATCATGTCTTAAATTGGCTTAAGCACCTCCTAATCAGGATTAGCCCTAATCCATCCTCACACATGTGTGAGGATGAGATATTTCTCATAAGGAATGTGATGTTGCCACATTGCATTTCTTAACCTAACCCTAGTCAGAATCAAACCTAGGTTTAGTCTATCTAACCCCACCCCCTGCACCTTGCCTTTGCCTATAAATAATGGGTCCCAAACCCCTAATTAAGTCTGATTCACAAATTCAACAAAGCATAGTTACTCTACTAAAATGGAAAGCCAATATTGAACAATCATTTTCAGTGCACACAGTCGGATTTCAATGGTACACAGAGGCACCCCAGCTACCTAGGAGTCGACCCATCGGAAGGATTTTGTAGAAGAGGCATCACAGCTCAAATCACCCCTTGCCCCATGAATCCGGCCTCAGTTCACCCCTGGGTGGCGAATTGGGTCTACAGGCCCCAAATCACTCCATATTTGGGTGGTAAGCTCCCTTTTACCATATTATTACCTTCTGCATAGTTTATCTCATGTTTTGTTATGATTTTATAGTCATTTCATCTTTATAAACATGGGGCCTGACTAAGGCAAGCCCCCCATCGTACTGACCCCCTTTTGCAGGTTAATCATAGGTTATGCAACAAATATGAAGAGGGAAAGCAACATCAAACCAACAACAACCCGATGGTGGCCCACATACAAAGAAGCCCACCTACACTGAGGGACATCAGAAGAAGGCATCAGGCCTATAGTGTATTCATGAAAGGAAAAATGGGAATTCACCCTATTTGTAACCCATATCAAATTTATCATGAATAAAGCATATATTTCTGAATGACTTGTGTTATTACTTGTTGTTAGATCAAATGTCAACTTCTGGTCATTTCATTCTGGCACGCCCGATGGGACCCCCACAACGGATAGTGCTAGATTCATTTTCTTTGTAAATATGACATTATCCTCTATTTTATGTGTTTTTAGGTACTATATCTACTTTTCACAGAGATCTCCAAAGCCCTAGGAACCATCCTAGGCCATCAGATTTCATATTTGGAGCCTCTACACTGAATTCGCCCCCTACCTCATGAATCAGTACCAATTCACCCCCGGGTGGCGATTTGAGCATAGAAGCCTCAAAAACCCCCAAATCCATAGGGGTGACTCTCTTAGGGGCCAAGAAAACCCCCCTTAGCATCATAATGCAGGTATGCTCACCTTTTCTGCCTCTGTTGCAAGTTTTGGAAACAAAAATTTCACTAACTAGTTAAATAATCATTGCTAGACATAGTTTTGTTTTCATTGCAAAGTTGTCAAATCCTTAGGGTTTCTAAAATTTTTAGGACCTGCAACTTTCCAGCAAGTGTACAAAATTTATTTCTCAAATAAATTTGCATTTGTCTTTTATTTTTGCATATGGCATAAGCCTAAGTTGTTCTTCCTTCATTCATAGCTTCCATTGCTAAAAGGAACTTTACATTCTAAAGTAAAATTAGGGTTTCTAATCCCCTCTTACATTTCTGAAAGAATTTTGCATTCTAAAAGTTCAAGTTAGGGTTTCATAATCCCCTCTATTCCAAACACATTTGGATTGCATGTTTCTATGTTTTGCAAAGTAGATTAGTTTGCTTCACAAAGGCATTTAGGCTAGACCATTTCTTTACAAATATTATAAGCTATCTAATCATTTGCTTTCAAAAAGGCATTAGGATTAGTTTTCTTTTGAAAAGGCAATTAGTTAGTTTCTTACCTTGCATACATCGTTAGAAAAACACAAACCCACACACACTCACGTGGTATTTAAACAAGTGGTGAGATTGGACTTCATCCCCAATCCATCGCTCGAGACTGGTGTGGATCGAGTTGCACTCTCCATCAGCTCACCCCCTAGACACCTAGCAGCCCCACAGGAGTGGTTTTCTAGATTTCATCATCAAAAAATCCCCCACTTTTGTGATTGGGCCTTGGATTTCATCACCAATGGTTACCTACGGAGTGGGATAGGATTAGCGCCTTCATCCACAAGGCTTGTATAATTTGTGGAATTGGTAACTATCGTTCTTGACTAAGCCCACCCGAGGGTGAAGCGAAAGCATGGGTATGCTAGTAGCAGGTCTCAGACAGTGCCACCTCTTCTCATGAGAGGATATTGTGAACTCGCTTCAGCATAGTGAGTTCCACCCCTTTAGGATATCATTTTACTGCACCTTCCATACAGGTCACCATTCGCACGTTGCGGTACCATTCTATCCTATGCATCTTTGGGTGTTGTAGGAGGTTTGATATTGATGACATTCCTAATTTTCTAGAGTATTCACTCCATTACCCATGATTCTACATAGGGAGTATCAACATTACAACACACAAAATGAACATAACACTTTTATTTTCTTAGCATTTAGAATTGATTTCGGTCTACCATTGTTTGCATGATCACAGACCGGTCTCAACACATTGCACTATATATTATTTTGCTACACACAACATGCCACTTACTTCACACTCACATTAGACATAGTTGAGTCTACATCACACAGGGTTTATTCTTAAAAACCCCTTTTACACATGCTACTATGCTTGTGGTCACCCATAGTAGAGCGCGTGAGCAATCACGCTCTATGGAGGAATGGCCTCCCCCTTCCTCTAGTCAGTCCACTCTTACTCCTTCGATCATGAAGGAGAGGATCATAGACACATCTGATTCACACATAGAATCTGATGTACAATTCACACACATGATGCCTCATGAGGAGATATCAACTTTGAGTGAAATCCTCGCTACTTCACTCGTAGAAGATTACCCACTCCTTTCAGCCCCATCCTCACCTAATCCATCGACCACATTCTATGACCATGTGATCTACACAACACCAGGACAATCTCCTCCATCCTTCACCATAGATGAGGAGGTCATGCCTACTTCACCCACCTTTGCACATCCCTTCTTCCAAAATCTATCTCAATCCCTATTTGAGAATGATTCCTCCCTCCTAAACCGTACCCATCCTGAGGTCACATCATTCACCCCTACCATAGGAATGGTGTCTGACCCATCCTCCTCCACTGTAGGAAGCCAGAAGCCATCCTTCCAAACTACACAATAGATCCCTACCCAGCAGGAACCATAAGCATTCCCTCAAACCTCACACCCGTACTCTTCACAAGAGTACCAACCATCCTCTTCCCAAGAGTCATTCTTCACCATATCTGAGGGTACCTCCCAACAGCCTCTTCAGGAGCAAGATGTGCAAACCCAAGTGGGAGTGTACACCTACACTTTCCCCTCAACCCAAGCTCCTACCTCGATAGCTTATCCCACCTTTTTGGTAGCTTTTCCACCTATCTCCCAGGTATCCGGAGTGTACGACACCCAACCCTTGGAGCCACCTTTGCCTACGATGACCTTTAGGATACCACCACCTATTCCTTTTTAGGCTCCCACTACCCATATCCATCCTACCTATGGATCAACACCAATATCTTATCCACCCACTCAACCAAATTATTCCACATAGTTTAGCTTCCCTACTTCCTACCCTCCAGGGCAGAGATAGATCCCATATTTTGATACCTCATCTCGACCACCCCTAGCACTAGTAGTACCGACACCTACACTACCACCAGCTACACCTAGCTTCTTTATGCCTCCTCCAGTTTGGTCATCACCACCCATAGCTCAACCAGTACAACAGGCTCCAAACCAACAAGTACCCCTGCCACAACCACATGTTGCCCAATCACAGTACTATTATCCTCAATAGACACCTACCCCACAACCTAGTGTGCCCATAGATACGACAACACATGTCACCCAGTACCCACCTTATCATGATCAGGCACAACAATATTCCCCATAGTATTATGAAGAACAACAATACCAATATCCACCACATCCATAGGGTCAGCCTACCATAGCCCAACCCTCGACTCCTATGACACCCGAACTTCAACTCTTGCGAGATGAAGTCAAAATGTTGAACCTACGCACCTCTAGCTACGGGCCACAAAAGCCTTGCTATGATGAACTATGCAATGAGCCAGTTCATCCATCAATCCCTATTCCTCCTTATCCCTATCACTTCGAAATACCAAAATTTGACAAGTATAGAGGTAAGGAAGATCCCAGAGAACATGTGAGCAACTACCGCTCATCCTGCTACCAACTTCATAGTAGTAACCCCCTTATGTTGCGTACCTTCTCCCTATCCCTCACTGGGCCAGCATTGGATTGGTACAACATGCTACCATGCCATAGCCTGTATACCTTTGAGCAGCTGGCCAATTCCTTCTTAGAGCACTTTTCCATCAACATCAAGAAAAAGACCACATTTTTTGATGTCTACGCCTTACGACAGGTGGATGATGAACCCATTACTGAGTTTGTTTCTAGATGGAGAGTGATTATCCATGACCTCACCCATAGCCTCCCCACCTCGAAGCTTGTGACACTCTTTTCCAAGAGTTGCCACAAACACATTTCCACATCCCTCCAACTTCACCAAAGTCATACTTTTGAAGATGCTATCTCACAAGAAAAAGTGATCGAAGATATTAAGGTCTAGTCTGGGAAGATTAAGTTGAGAGCCAAATCCAACTATAACTCCAACTTTCACTTCAATAGACCCACACCGAATCAACCTTACCCATGACCACCATAAACCAACCAAGTCATAACTGCTACCCTAGCACTAGTACCGACTCCTCCACCCTATACACCACAATCACAAGCACTCCAAGCTAATGCTCCTACCCCACCTCGACCATAACAATACCATGGCATGCACCCATAGGGTCCACCATACAACTTTACACCCTTATCTAAACCATTACCAGCCCTGTTCCATAGATTGTATGAGGGCAACCATCTCGTTCTACCCAAGATCCACCCATTGGATCCAAATTCACCTAAGCCTCATGACTATAATGAGCAGCTCTTCTATCCCTTTCATAGGTAGCATGGCCATAATATCGATTCGTGTCACTCCTTTTAGGGGCAATTTCAAGACCTAATCGATAGGGGCACTATTCAGGTAGCAAACCCTCTAGCCCCATAGAACCAAAACCTAGGGATTTTCCAAAACCCTCTATCGGATCATAGAGGACCCAATCCCCCTAGACCTCCAAACAATCCTCCAATGCCACCTCACCAAGTCAACAATGTCCAACGTGATCCTCCATCATATGGAGTAGTAGGTATGATCAACCTTACTACGAGGAACCAACGGTACCCATCATGCTAGACAACACCTATTGTTTCTCCCCCTATCTAGTTTACGTCCTCACAAACACCCCAAATGCCTAATACCATACCACCACCACCTCAAAATGTGATTACCATCCATGGTAGTCTAACCCATCAACTACGCAATGCCCCCATGCATGGCTATCCATATTCGATCTCCTACAATAGTCTCAACCCCATCGTGAGGCATTGAATGACATCCTACATTCCATTGACTTAGAGACACATGACACAAATGCTTTTGTCAATTTCATAGGGAATATCCCATGATGCCTTCAACCTTCAATTAGTTTCCATGACCATGAGATAATGAAACTCGTTGGTGAAGGAGCTGATCCTCCCCTTCACATACAAGCTAATATCAATGATATTACCTACAAGTGGGTACTCATTGACATGGGCTCATCCATCAACATCATATCCATAGTAGCCCTACATCACCTACACCTCCCTCCAACACATTTCACCACACCTTCCCTAGACCTACGTGCTTTCGATGGTTCCATGAGACCTACCATAGGATCCATAGTTCTACCCATTCATGTAGGCATCCATACGATCCCCATCCTCTTTCACATCATCCAAGGAGAAATGCAATACAATATTCTCCTCGGTCACCCTTGGATTAGAGACATGCAATGTGTCCCATCCACATTGCACCATTGCCTCAAGTACATCCACAATGGACTTGTTCACTATGTCCCAACCGATGGAGACCCCTTTAAGTTTTGTAATGTCATAGACCTTCCCCCTGCGCCTTCATTCTCATCCTCCCAACTATTCCCTGTATCTTCTCACCAGTTAGTAGGAGCATCGGTATCCTCCCCAATTTCCACCCCAACATCCCAATGTTCATCAACAACACAAGCCTCGATATCTGCACCATTAGCATCATCTTCTAGGGGACCTAAAACTGATACCATGCCTTCCTCACCACCATTCTTATGGCCTCCACAATCCTCCCAACCTCTACCATTCCAATTTCCACCCATGGTGTCGCAACCACCATTGCCACCCATCACACAACCAACTACATTACCTCCTCCACCCTCGCATATGGAAGCCCCTATCCTTCCTACACCACAAACACCTCCTCTTCCCTTCCGACCAAAACCTAAGACATTCACATCTCCATGCATCCCTGCACCTACACCGATGCCATCCCCTACATAGAACAAATAACCTATTCAAGCCACAACAACCAAACATCATGAACCCAAACAACCAACACCCAACTCAGATGAATCTCCACACCCTTCAGCTACCACCATTAGGGAATCCCAACTTTCTCCTTCCTCATCTGATTCGGATACGCCACCCCAATCACCAGAGCATGCCACACCACACATATCCATCTTCATGACAAACAATGGCCTAGGAGACTATAACGTACGTGATGCCCATGTATGTGACACCCCTATCCAATCTACCCAAGATTTTGGCCATCCCTCAGCCTCGGTGTTGACTATCAGAACCATCATACAGTTAGGAAGTCCTGAAAACCACACCAACTTTGTGTATGTGGGAGTAGACTCTTCGATCCCCTCACCAACTTCTTCACCACCACAATCTAGCTCTGGTGATGCAATTACACACCTAGCCAACCCTCAATTTGCCTTGCGCTACCTACAATACTTTCATTGGCATGGGTTTGGGTTAGGCCATTATGAGCAAGGGCTACGTACACCCATTAACCCTCGTGTCCGATCACCTATCGATAAAATTGGCCTAGGTTATCACCCAACCATCATCTATACATTAGAAGATGAGATCCAAGATCTCTCTTTACATCCTCCTCTATGCCCAACACACACCTTGGAAGAGTACATTGATATGGACATGCTAGAAGACACGCCTTCACCCACATCAACCATCATCATCCCCTATGATTTCTTCCAAGAATCTCCTATACCCGATACCTCCTTGTTCTATGATGTTCAGAGATTGGCAGAACACTTTGCTACCTTATCCCTGGCTACACCACCAATAGAGTCAGACACACTCCCACCTGATCCACCATCGATAGAGCTAGACCTATTCTACTGACCCACCATCGATACGCTTACCTGTATTCCCACCTATACATAGATAACTATAGAGAGCAGCCTCTCATCCTCATTCACCACCAGTCATCCTACGACCTCCCTTGAGTCTCTTAGGATGCACACAACCTATACAACCTCCCTCACCAGACTCTACCCCACCTACTTCACCTACAACATCGATTAACATGGTTGAGGTAGACTTACGCTCTCCCCTCCATTACAACCACCAACGGATTCGAGATGATACCCCAAACCCAAACTTTATCGATCTCGCACACATCTCACACATACCAACACCTAGAGACTTTCTTCTCTCTCCTCATATCTTGCGGGTAGCAAATGCCCCTTCCTCATCCATGTCATCCCAAACCCCTCAAGTCCATCACATGGGCATTTACATAGATGATGAGTACGAGTTCAGTGAGGCCATTGATGACTTCAATCTCATTCCTATCCCTGAATAGTTATGTGATGGATCTCGCATGCTCATCGAGGACACGATCGATGTCGACATCGATGATGATCTAAAAAATCCACACATCCTCAAATTAGCCACTAGCCTCTCACCTGAGGAGTGCATCACCTTCATGAACTTCCTATGCAAGTATATAAAAGTGTTCGCATGGTCTTACAAAGACATGTCGAGACTTGACCCTATCGTAGTAGTGCATAATATTATACTAGATCCCAATGCCAAACCAGTAAGATAGAAGTTATGATGCATGCATCCAACTATCACATTGATAGTAAAATCTGAGCTCCAAAAGCTCCTAGACATTGATTTCATAGTACCCATCGACTATCCCGAGTGGGTATCCAACATGGTCCCTGTCCCCAAACCATCCAGTGACGTTCACGTTTGCATAGATTTTCATGACCTAAACAAAGCTTGTCCCAAAGACAACTTCCCTTTACCCAACATTGACTCCCTCATTGACTCCATCGTAGGTCATGAAATGATTTCCCTCATGGATGGATTTTTTGGATATAATCAAATTAGGATCAACCTAGCCGATCAACACAAAACTTCCTTCACAACACCCTAGGGGACCTTTTGCTACAAGGTCATGCCCTTTGGCCTTAAAAATGTTGGGGCAACCTATCAACGAGCCATGACCTACATATTTCATGATCTAATGCACAAAAATGTGGAAGACTATGTAGATGACCTCATAGCCAAATCAAAGAAACGTGTCGACCATCTCGAAGATCTCCATCAGATTTTTGATCGACTACTAGAACACAACGTGCGCCTCAATCCAAAAAAGTGCGTGTTCGGTGTTACATCAAGAAAAATACTAGGATTCATTGTCTCCCAATGAGGCATTGAAGTAGATCCTAGTAAGGTGAAAGCCATCATCGAGATGCCTCCTCCTACCACCCTAAAGCAATTGCGCAGCCTCCAGGGCAAGATTACCTCTATTCATAGATTTATAGCGCAATTATCGAACAAATGCCAACCATTCAATCATCTCCTACAAAAAGGAGTACACTTTAAATGGGATGATAACTATCAAGCCACATTCGATGCTATCAAAACTTACCTTACATCACCATCGGTCATGTCACCACCGCACCCACAATTACCACTGACTCTATACATCTCAGCCATAGAACTTGTGCTAGGTACACTCCTAGCTCAAAAGAATGCTCTCGACAAAGAGCAAGCTATCTACTACATCAGCCACACACTAGTTAGTTATGAAATGAGATACGGATACATGGAGAAGCTATGCCTAGCAGTAGTATTCGCCACCCAGAAGTTAAGACACTACATGTTAAACCACACAACTTTTGTCATCGCCCAAGATAATCCCCTTCGGTACATGATGAACAAAAGTTATCACAATTCATGCACAACCAAATGGATCATGCTCCTAACCGAGTTCGACCTAGAATTCGTATCTCAAAAGTCTATCAAAGGGTAAGTCATCGTCGACCAACTGGTTGAAGCCCCTATAACTGACAATCAACCCCTACTCATTCAACTCCCCGATGATTCCATCTTTCACATAACCGAAGATGAGGAATACGTCGAACCAGAATTTGTGGCTGACCTCACCATGTTCTTTGATGGTTCCAGGTGTCTCCACACTGGGGGTGTAGGCATTGTCTTCTTTACACCTGAAGGAGAACCACTCCCATTTTCATTCAAACTTGATTTCCCTTGTACCAATAACAATGTAGAGTATGAAGCCCTAATCCTAGGACTAAAACAAGCACACTCTATGCACATCAAATGCCTCCACATCATAGGCGATTCACTTTTGATAGTCAATCAAGTGCAGGAACTCTGGCTATGCAATTGCCCAGTTCTCCAACAATACAAGAAAATCACCCAACAACTCCTATCCCAATTTGAATGGTATTACCTCGAAGCCGCTCCATGATCATCAAACCATTTTGTAGACACTATGGCCTCCTTAGGGTCCCTCATCCCACAAAACCCAACATCCAACACAACATCTGTATCCATTCATACACTTACACAATCTGCTATATCACCCACACCTCCCATAGATGATGGTGGTGTGTATGTGGTAAACATCGAACCTCATGACCCATGGTTCTCACAGATCAAAGAGTACATCAAACTAGGTTTCCTACCATGTGATTTTCCCCATGCCCAATGCCAAACCTTTAAACAAAGAGTGATCCACTACACCTTGTTGGGGGACATCCTTTATCATCGTAGCTATGATGACATACTCTTGCATTGCCTAGAACCACAAGAATCACAATGGGTTGTACAAGAAACCCATGATGGTACTTGTGGTGGCCATTTTAGTGGCATGGCGATTACCAAATGCATCCTCCGTATGGGCTACTACTAGCCTAAAATGGAGCAAGACTATTGTGAGTATGTCAAACATTGCATCAAATGCCAACAACATGCCAACCTAACACATTTACCATCCCAAGCACTTCAACCAATCCAGTCCATGTGGCCCTTCTCCCAATGGGGCCTAGATCTAATTGGACAAATTACACCTGCCTCCTCTAGCAATCATAAATTTATCATCACAACAATATAATATTTTACAAAGTGGGTCGAAGCCATCCCACTGGTCCAAACTATAGGAGCCAAAATTGCAGCATTCATCATGGAGCATATCATATGCCGCTTTGGAATTCCCTCCCAAATTATTTTAGATAATGGGAAATATTTTAAAAACAAGACTTTCCGAGCCTTGTGTGATAGATTTCACATACACCATAGCTTTTCAACCCCATATTACCCTCAAGGAAATGGCCAGGCAGAAGCCATGAACAAAACCATCTATTCTATTCTTCGTAAAACTATAGTAGAGTCTCATCGGGATTGGCATAATCAAATACCCCTAGCCTTGTGGGCATATCGTATGAGCATCCATACTCCTACTGGGGCAACACCTTTTTCACTTGTCTATGGGGTAGAAGCTATCATGCCCCTTGAGCTTGAGATACCCTCTTTATGGATATCTATGAAAGATTTCATTGATGATGACACTACTCGCCAAGCTCATCTAGATCAACTAACACTCCTCGATGAACGTCACATCCATGCCATCGAGCACACATGAGTATATCAAGATCACCTTCATCATGCCTACAATAGTAAGGTACATCAATGTGAGTTTAATATTGGTGACTTGGTTCTCAAAGAGAACCAACAAATCACAAGTCAACCTCACTAGCAATGTGATAAATTCACTCCAAACTGGTTGGGCCCATTTATTATCACACACAAATATGGTTCGAGAGCATATCATCTAGCCAATATTGAAGGCCTTAACGATCCTGAACCCATCAAAATCTTGCACCTTCGTGCATTCAATGCATGATGCACAAACACATTCACCATCACGAGTGTCACATAGTATTAGAAGTAAATCACTAAACACATCACTATGTGAATCTATTATTTCTACTTTATTATTTCTCTATACATGTACGTTTCACCTTTCTACCATTTTTATGCTTGGGGTATTTGTTTTCCCTTTTGTAGGACTCACATCATCAGTAGGAGAGCTCTACAGTGGCCTCACCTACCACCATGCAGGACCATCTATAACCACAACAAAAACCCATTACATCGGTCGATCTCGCTCGACCACCAACCACCCTTCATACTAGGCGCTCCTCACATTCATCCCATTTAGGTCATCATACCTCACCTCGACACCATTCCCCTCGCCAACGAGGTTCATCCTATTCACCACACTCTAGCGACAACCAGATCACCATGTCCTCTTTCGATGATAAAGAGGAATCCACCCAACTCCAAGCATAGGGATCATCCTCCCATCCGTTTGATGATCTCAGACATCACTATTCACCTATAAATCACCCCCATCATCCCATAGGATCCTACCACCCACCTAATAGGGAGTATACACCTCATCCACCTCGCCCCACATTTCTACTAGCTCCCCTTCCCAATGGCGAGTCTACTTACGCCTAGGCTTTGCAAGCCCGCGTGACCCATGCTACTCAAGCTGGTCGTGCAAACATCCCTCATTCTAATTTGCAACACCACTTAGGGCCATTGCCTATGCCACCAGTCCTCAAGACACCACCTTCACCACTATGAGGCATACCATTCCAGCAATACTTACAATCACCATAGTCATTCCACTCTGTTGCATCATCATCCCAACCACACCCATTTTCTACCATGCATCGAGCCATTCCATTCACATTGGAATCTTGATCCCCCCTTCCCCAATACCATCACCACCACACCATGAGATACAACATCTCATCTCTCGTATCGAAGCTCTAGAGTTGCATATGAGCCACTATCATTGCCACGTTCACCCATGATAGTCTCCCATGACCCGTCCATCCTCACCACCATGTAGACCCCTTCGACCCTGGACTCGACCCATGTCGGAACCCAGACCCATGCCTCCATTACTAGATCATCCTTCACCTAGGCCTCGCTCACCTCCAACAGACCCATACATCTATCCTATGCCTATTCCACACACGCCATTTTCTGAAATGTTCCATCATCTCATGCATCAGGGCCTTATTGACCTACCCAAGATTTGGCCCATTGATCCTTCTCGTCCTAAACCATGCAACTACAATGAGAATCAATTTTGCATTTACCATCGCCAGCTAGGTCATGATATCGAAGAGTGCAGATCATTCGAAACCCTGGTGCACAACATGTTGCACGATGAGCGTACCCCATCACCAGAGCGTTCTTTTCCATTTAGCCGACTTGTCAGTCCTTCGTGCCACACCACTCCCAGGACTTTACCACCTCGTAGTACCCTAACAACACCCACCCACTACATTCATAACATTTCCAACTATGGCTCCAACCACAATTCTAGCCATGTCATCACTTCACCATCCCGCTCCCACCTGGATCTACGCCATTTCTCCCGATAGTAGTTTTAGTTACTCTTCTTCTTCTATCTCATTCTTCTACTTCTTACATACGTTGGTTCGATTCTTCTCTCCTATCTTTTTTGGCTCTTGGTGATCCCCTTTTCTTGATTGGTTACCAAAGCCTATTTCTTCTCACTTCTTCCACTTGTACATTCCACTCTCACATCTTCCTTCTTTTTGGTGACTATTACATACACTTATACAACTCACAACTTATACATCTACTACACACACACCCCCACACTTGGGGCAACCATGATCATAGCATCACGCTTTCTGTCATCATTACACACTTTACTCATCTGTAAATAGGTTCTTCTAAAATTCTCCTTCTACACAGCATAACTTTCCTCTTGTAAATATCGCATTCCTCCACTTGCATCATTTACATTTACATCCATTGCACATATTCATATGCTTTATAGTTAAAATTTTAATTCATGTTTGTACATTCTCCCCCAAAATGTGCCTTAGCAAGAATAATACATGCATTTGTTAGCATCACCACCTGGATGTCCATTCCCCCTTTTCAGGATCAGGGTATACATAGGTGTCGTGTTTAATTTTGACTACTCTGTAGTTTAGGCAATCAAGTGTCACCCATAGCTACTAAGTCTTGTACATTCTTCTTATGGTCTTTTAGGTTGGTTCAACTTCTCTCATGGATCGCTCACAACAGGTTACACATTAACAATTTTGAGCCTAGGAAAGAGGACATCTTGAGTAGATATCACCATCTAGCGAATGGTATCCCCTGCTCGTCCTATCACTTGCATGGTCAACATACGACCTAGGGATAAATAAAGGGATCAAGCATAAGCAAAATTAAATGATTGGGTAGAAAACAAACTTCATCGCCCATACAAAAAGAGCACCACAAAAAAAATAAAAGAAAATAAAAGAAAAGAAAAGAAAAAAGAAGAAAAGAGCACTACCACAATCAGATAGGTTAACACTAGAACAGGGGCAAAAAACAAAAGGAAACACCTCTTGATATCACCCATGTTATGCTTATCACCTTTGGTCCTTAGGTTCAACATAACACCATGGGATGATTCCCATCGCTAGCAATAGGCTCCAAGAGCCTGCCTACCAGTGGAATAGTCTTACGGGTGACAACACATCTCTCACATTAGCATCTCGCTTTTGTAGAGATCACTGTTGTGGATGGATGAGCTAGCTAGTCCGGTAGCGTCTACAATGGGTTAATCCTACCTCCCTCAAAATGGATAAATGAACCTTACACATTCACACACATAGGTCCAAGATAGACTTTGAACCAGCCCGATTATGTTATAAGTTGCCACAAAACTTGTATAGCTAAGGGTTTGAGATTTGATTGTCATAACTATGTTAGTCAAAACCATTACACATGCCTTACATTATCCACCGACCCTAAAATCATGGAATGGATCACATCCATACAGGTAAATGCCATGATACAAGTGCTTCCTTGGCACATTTCAGTAAGTCCATACATGCATTCATGCATCTATGTCATATACACCTAGTTTACATTACGACCATGCATTCATCCTATATGCATTTAAAATAGCAAATCACATTCTTACATTTTATTTCACATAAATCCCAATGCCAAATTACATCATTGCATTCACCCTACATACATATACAACAACATCACATTCGATATCACATCACACTGCATTCAAAACATAATCATGCATAATATTCTACAATTCATCCATATGAAAGAATGATAATAGATCTAAACCATTCACACATATGTATCTATTAATCATACATACCTACGAACTATATTGTGCTATCTACACAAATATAAACACAATACATTTCAAATCATCAAAATCACAAATCATATATAACAACCAAAATCAAGGTATATATATATATATCATCATCCAAAAATACTCGAAGGCTACAACCTGGGACCATGCCCATCACATATAATATCCAAAATACCTGTAGGCTACAATCAAAGATATAACTCCTAAATATCACCATGAGTCTCCCCACGCCCCTCCCGGCTCGTTCGCCTCTCTACCACCTAGCTCGACTCTACAATGACCTCTGGAGCTGGATCTACCATAGGCTGCTCCATAGTAGGTGGATCCTGCACCTCAACTCTAGCACCAACCTCTACTATCGGAGCAACACTACATTGACTCTGATGAGAGGGTGCTCGCACTCATGACTATGTCCTAGACTGTGACACCACCTGTGTATAGTCAGGGAGAGGAATCTCGTGCACCAATAGGGAAGTCTCACATAATAACTTCCTGGTAGTCTTTATGCCCAATTGACCAGTCAGGCTCATAATCTTCTGAGCCTACCTCATCATCGTGACCCTCAGCTGCTCTGTCTTAGTCCCCTACCTGACCATATCAGCCCACAACTACTCCACCTCAGCCTCCAACTAATAGACTCTATCTTGTAGCACTTGTGCCTCATCCATTGCATCCCCCTCATGGGAATATCAATAGGAATCTATTGTGCTGCATCCATGAATACACCAATATCAATGGTGTCATCCACGTCACCCACAATAGTATCAACACCTCCCTCCATCTCAGCCCCAATAGCCTATCCCATACCAGCATCTACATCCACCTGTACCTCTTCCACCTCAACATCCTCGAGCACTTGCTCCACCCTCACATCTTGGGTGCTCGCTCCACCACCCAAGCGATATCGTGAGCATCATAAAGGAACCTCCCCTACATCGATAACCACATCCCTCACCCGAGCTCTCCTACCCATCCTCCCCATCGATGGAGGTACCCCAACATTAGGTGCCACCCATCGATCAATCACACCCCTCCTAGGCACCCAACTCTACCAAGCCCACCATGCATCAAATGCTGAAGTCGTCCCAACATCCCCTATAGTCAGGATATCCATAGGAGGATCCCTCTCTCCAACCCATGGTGGCACCATAGGCCACTCTCCTCTATCTCCCCATCACCTAAAGTAAGTTACAGGAGTCCTAGGGACATCCTACTACAAACCAAACTACCTCCTCACTCGATCAAACTAAAAGTACTCAGTCTATCGAGTATACCTCCCCACCAACCATCTGCCCTGTCTGATGGCTCACAGCTACTCATCATCCTCATCCCAACTCACTCCACCCAACCAGGGTCTCCACCTAATATCATCAGGAGTAGCATCCTCAAACTTACCCCTCCAAAATAGCGGGTCACCCTCATGCGGCCTCTTAATACCCTGCTCAGCCATTGTGCTCCATCTCAAAGCATAGGGTAAATACTCCTTGCCCTCAACATGCACAGTGCAGGGCAATAGAGGTGGCCTCTCAATAGCAATGTGTTCCCATGCCCATACCTGTAGCAAAGGGATCACACTCAATCCTGTCCTCCTGCCCCAAAAACCTCGTACAACTCTCGATAGACTTGGGCCAATAGAGCAGGTGCCCAAGCAAATACAACCCTCTGCTCCACCATGTCACTAACCAAGTCTAACATATTCTAGGTAAACAACACCCCAGAACTATCAGGTAGAGCATACGTGGAGATCATCATCATAGCCACACACTGTCGATCTGATATCTTATCCTGTACCCACAACCACTCGTAATCCATCTTTGAGACATCAATGTCTCTCCAATCAGCCCCAAAGAATCTCTCCAACACAACATCCTTCCTATCATCTATGGCTGCTCTCACAGGAACACCCTCGATCGATAGTCTATAAATATGATACACATCCTCTAGTGTAACGGTCATTTCCCTAGTAGGAAAATGAAAGGTGTTTCGATCTGCGTCCCACTGCTCACACAATGCAGACACGTATGCTCTATTTGTGTGGATGCTCTTACATTCCCATACACCTCGGAAATGTATGTCATCCAACCAAGACAACTCATCTTCAGTCTTCATCAACTCCTCAAAACCCTCCTTAAACTTCCTCACCCGATGATGGGGTTCAAGCATCTTCACCTGTCCAAAACACAATAAAACACACATCAATAATCCACATAACAATCCAATCAAATAAAACCGCATCAATCATAATTTTCAAATTAAACCTATTTAATTTGACACACACTTCAAAGCAAAACAATGCACAAAACACACGACAAAAAACATCGACATAACAATCACACATTTGGACACCCATTTTGACATTTCATGGCAAAAGTTCAAACTGACGTGACAAACAACATCATTTGGACTCCCAACAACCCAGTTCAAATTTACAACTACCTATTAATTGACACGCAAATCAAACATAAGCCAAACAACAACATCTACAAAAACAAATATTATTTTTGGATACCCATTTGCCCACTTATCGGTAAATGTGTCGACAAAATTCAAAAACAACATACCAATCTACACAGATCTAAAAGTCAACTTTATCATAAATACACCAAAATCGAACACACATCAATAGACATAATTCAAAAATAACAGTCATATTTTTGGATACCCATTTGCCCACTTAGTGGTGAAAGTTCAAACAGACGTTGAGTACAGTCTAAATCGGGCTCTCTATAGCTCATTTTCAGTTTAACACTAATCTACACCTTGGCACGCAAATCAAAGGTAGGCCAAACGAAGTCATTCATCAAAACAAATAACATTTTTGGACACCCATTTTGCCCTTCTATGATGAAAGTTTCATCGGTTTTCCAAAATTTTACCCCTAACATGTCAAATCTAACAGTCTAGGTTTGATACATTACTCCTAAAAGCGACAAATTCTAAAATCACATCAAACGAAGTCAAAAAAATATAACAGTCACAAATTAGGATACCCATTTCCTACTTTAGCAGACAAAATACAAAAACATATCAATGTCAGTACACCGTTACTTCCAAAAACTGACGGTCAAATCTTACACCTACTCTACCCTTCACCCGATCAAATCGACATCAAAACAAGTCTAATTCAAAAACCGATCACACTTTTGGATACCCATTTGGCTTATTTGTCACTTTGTATTTAAATTTTAATTAAAAATTATAAAAAATTTTAAATCGGGATGAAAACCTCCCCCTCCCTTATTCACATTTTCTCAAAAAAATAAAACAAAAATAAAACAAGGCAAAAGATCACTTACCGGTGGATCCCCATACCTGCTGCTAGTCGCTTTGCATCCTCTCATCATCGTCGCCCTCGAAGTCATCACTCGTGCTCCTCTCGTGTCATTGAATGCTCTCACCAGTCACTTTCCAATCTCGTGCACCATCAAAATGAGCCCCCCACATGCAAATTAGGGCTTAAAAATACCTTATCCACCAATTCGCCCCCTAAGGGGTGAACTGAACCCAATTCACCCCTCGGGTGGTGATTTAGGTCAAAATCACCCCTGGGTGGTGAATTCAACCAAAACACCTCAAAATCCACCCAAAACCCTAGGAAAGTAGGAATTTGTCCCCTAAAACCCTAGGAACCTTCCAAAATTGTCTTTTAACTTCATTTGCATCCATAATCATCATGCATTGGTATTTATTTATCAATCGCTGCATCATCAATTCATCACACTTCATTCACCTCATTGTTGATTCCTCGTTTGAGGGGGTATTCATATCCAAAATCAGCTTTGCATGCAACCACAACATCAAAAATCCAAAAGTGCGGTTAGCGCATTTGTCTACGAAATTTTTTGTTGAAGATTATCATACGAAATAATCTCAATCACAATCAGACATGGGTTACATCATGAGAGCTATGCATGACAATGGAGAAGTCAATCTAGCATTCTTGTACGTCGAGTACATAATGGATGATATATTTGGCATGATCCTAGTGCAACATTTAGAGTATTTATATCTGGCATTCATGGAACATCATGAATGACATGTTTGAATAATCTAAATGTCAACTTAGTTCAAATGGTTTGACACTTGTCACCATGTTCTCATCAATCAATCAACAACAAATATTTAGTTAGGCTTTTGTCCTAATCATACTTTTGGACCACGTTGATCTGGTCGTAAAAGCAAAGCAATCAAAAGTTGTTATTCTCAAGCAACTAGTATGGCATCGTAAATGTCATACGAACTCAACAAAATCACTTCATTGCATCTGCATAATCATCCATTTCATTTTACCAACATTATTTTTATTTCTTTCCTCTTTTCCTTTTCTTTTTCCTTCTCTTCTTGGCTATCCAATCAATGTTGTATGGTCATGCTTGGTACATACCTTGATTGGATCCATTATTTTCCTTCTCTTCTTGGCTATCTATCAATGTTGTATGGTCATGCTTCGAGCGGCTACATACCTTTGATTGGATCCCATTATTTTCCCTTCTCTTCTTGGCTATCTAGTCAATGTTGTATGGTCACGCTTTGAGCGGCTACATACCTTTGATTGGATCCCATTATTTTCCCTTCTCTTATTGGATATCCAGTTAATGTTGTATGGTCACGCTTTGAGCGGCTACATACCTTTGATTGGATCCCATTATTTTCCCTTCTCTTCTTGGCTATCCAGTCAATGTTGTATGGTCACGCTTCGAGCGGCTACATACCTTTGATTGGATCCCATTATTTTCCCTTCTCTTCTTGGCTATCTAGTCAATGTTGTATGGTCATGCTTTGAGTGGCTACATACCTTTGATTGGATCCCATTCTTTTCCCTTCTCTTCTTGGCTATCTATTCAATGTTGTATGGTCATGCTTTGAGCGGCTACATACCTTTGATTGGATCCCATTATTTTCCCTTCTCTTCTTGGCTATCTAGTCAATGTTGTATGGTCACGCTTTGAGTGGCTACATACCTTTGATTGGATCCCATTATTTTCCTTCTATCCCTTTTCCTTCTACATAAACCCTTCACATTTTTGTATTAAACTGTGTTCCACATAGTATAGTACAAAAAGGGGCAAATGTAGACACCCAAAAGTTGCACATTGCTATACCTACATACTTGTAGATCCTTCTGGACACTTGTAGGTTTACATAGGCCATCCTAGGTACCCCTAGGCTATCGTAGACCAGCGTAGACTATTGTAGATCCTCCTAGACATGCGTAGATTGTTGTAGTCATGCGTAGTCATACGTAGATGGCCGTAGTCATGCGTAGTCATGCGTAGATCGCCATAGATTGTCATAGCATCGTGTAGACTCCCATATACTACTTCATCGGCTTTTAGGTCCTAAACCCTCATAAGCCTTCAAAATCACATCCCATGCATTGGGATATCATCCGACAACCAATTTGCACTCAATTGAGGCCCCCACGGGGTATTAGTTGACCAAAACAATTAATAAGTCAATACCCAAATTCTAATTTAATGTTGACTTCACTTAAGTCACCTTTTTAGGGCAAATTTGATTAAAAGAACCCTTAATCTTGATTAGCACTAATTACATCCTCCCACATGTGTGAAATTAGGGTTTGTTGAGATATTTCTTTAATCATGTCCTAAATTGACTTAAGCACCTCCTAATCAGGATTAGCCCTAATCCATCCTCACACATGTGTGAGGATGAGATATTTCTCATAAGGAATGTGATGTTGCCACATTGCATTTCTTAACCTAACCCTAGTCAGAATCAAACCTAGGTTTAGTCTATCTAACCCCACCCCCTACACCTTGCCTTTGCCTATAAATAATGGGTCCCAAACCCCTAATTAAGTCTGATTCACAAATTCAACAAAGCATAGTTACTCTACTGAAATGGAAAGCCAATATTGAACAGTCACTTTCCGATGCACAGTCGGGTTTCAATGGTACACAAAGGCACCCCAACTGCCTAGGAGTCAACCCACCGAAGGATTTTGCAGAAGAGGCATCACAGCTCAGATCGCCCCTTGCCCCATGAATCCGGCCTCAGTTCACCCCCCGGGTGGCGAATTGGGTCTACAGGCCCCAAATCACTCCAGATTTGGGTGGTAAGCTCCCTTTTACCATATTATTACCTTCTGCATAGTTTATCACATGTTTTGTTATGATTTTATAGTCATTTCATCTTTATAAACATGGGGCCTGACTAAGGCAAGCCCCCCATCGTACTGACCCCCTTTTGCAGGTTAATCACAGGTTATGCAACAAATCTGAAGAGGGAAAGCAGCATCAAACCAACAACAACTCGACGGTGGCCCACATACAAAGAAGCCCACCTACACTGAGGGACATCAGAAGAAGGCATCAGGCCTATAGTGTATTCATGAAAGGAAAAAGGGGAATTCACCCTATTTGTAACCTATATCAAATTTATCATGAATAAAGCATATATTTCTGAATGACTTGTGTTATTACTTGTTGTTAGATCAAATGTCAACTTTTGGTCATTTCAGGTAAAACGGAGGGAACTACCCCAACAAGATGGACATAGAGGGATATTATTAATAGTTTGATACGAGGATAGAGTGGAAGTTTCGAAAGAAAAAATGAACAAGACCATCGATGAGGAATTATATGGATTTAATCCATTAGCTCAAAGAGGGCTATTACAATAGAGAATGCAACTACAGACTCAACAATTACAGGAAGAATATTAAACATTGCAAGGGCATAATGCAATGTTGAGAGAACAATTCATCCAGGAATTGGATATCACAATACGAAGGATGGATGAGCAAAGAATAGTTAGACTACAAGAGCTAGAAGTAGAACCTAAGGATGATGAGGAGATAACTCTAAGAAGTGTAATAAATTATGGAGCAAGCACAAATTCATAAGTACCACCAAGTGATCCACAAATGATGATCAAAGATGCAAAAATACTATGGCAAGATATTGAGGAAGCAACCACATCACCTAAATCATAAGGTGAGGCACGACTAGATTTGAGTGACTCTAGTAATGAAGGAATGCCTTGGCTAGTAAGGGAACCTAGCATAAGAATCAGTAATGAGGATGATTGCCCAGGGAACCCCCAAAATCCTCAAGATAATTGTGATCCCCAACATGTACAACAACACAATGACAACTAGGGAGATCATAGGAATGTCAAACCAACCTTGATCTGCAAGCATATATAATAGCCTATCGATAGTTGAGAAGACAAAGGATAAAAGTATGAAGATTGGAGAGACTGATAAATTTACCAAAATATTGGATAAAATAGAGAGAAGAGAATCAAAATAACTCAAGTTTTGAGACAGACTTTTTTGATGTATATAGATAGGTCTTGGCAAATTCATCCTCACAAAGAAGCTTCGAGGAAAGAATATGGAGATATTGCTTAAAACATGCATATCATAGAATAAGAGCACTATACAAATTATCATCAAGCATAAGAAGTAGAAGTCCACTAGCCAACATTGAGTTGGTAGAGATAACTCTTGATAACCAAGCAATGGAAGGAAGGAACAAAGAAGGACCCCTAAGGCTTCATCTAGGAAGGGAAGGAGGTATTCGACTATAAATTGAGTAAGTACAAGGTGATGCTACAATTAGAGGAGGAAGAGGATGAGGAAGGTTTTGACCCCCTACTCCTAGATGGTCGGGAGATACACCTTTAGCTTGTATGAACTGGACAAGGAATCTACGAGGGTTACCACGGATGAGAGGAATCTTACTTAGCCCCATAAGGAATTATCCATTAGGATGACCACCACTAATCCAAAGAGGACCTCAAAGAGTGGTAGGTGGTAAATTATTACTCCAAGAAAGGGAGGAATCACCACTGGCATAGAGAAACCTGATTTCAAGAGGAATAGGATGGGGAAGACACTCACATAGGAGAGGCCTTGCTAGTAGAGGAAGAGTACATTTTGTAGATGAAAGGAACCAGGGATAACTAAAGATCCAATCACCAAGTCTAAAGCTAGAATTTATCCAAGGGGTTAGGCAGAGAAGTTTCTTGAATGATAGTAGAGTAGTAAGGACATTTCTACCAAGGGATCAATCACCTATGCGACAAAAGGAAAGGACACTAGGTGAAGATACTCCAACTTGCAATTGTACAATTCCAAGTTGTACACATGGAAGTGGAAGGCCATGGAATTCGATAACATCACAAGTAGAGATGAATCGGCCTAGAGAGAAAGTGGCACTAGGTGACAGAACCACTCAGAACATCACAGTAGAACCTCCAAGAGAAGAATCCGATGGGATCGTACAAGTGAATGTCACTGTACGATTTCCATGAATGTAAGTGTAAATAGGTTAGAAAAAATAAAAAGAAAATAAAATAAAATGCCTTAATTGTGAAAATCCCTCGGGATGCAATTAGGAAGGAAGTGGGTTGAAAACCAGAAACGATAGCCTCTTCAAGAGAGAAAATAGACAAAAATTTCTCTAAGTGATAGATTGTACAAGTCAATTTTTAAGATGAAAAAGCACAAGTGATAGATCATACAAGCCAATTTTTTTGAAGTCAAAAAACATAAATGAGAGATAATACAAGTGAAATTGGAAAAAGTACATTGGAAATCATACAAGAAGACATGTATGATTTAGGTCTTACAATGTACGATTTTAGGTACAGTGTACGATTTTCAACCGTCGCATTAAATGTTGCATGTGTGGATCGATGAGTTATCGAAAAAGAGTGGGAAAAAGTTAAAAATCACATGAAAAGTGATGAGTTGTCAATCATCCAGGTAAGAAAGATGAAAATACATGAAAAATGGTACAATTTCAAATTTGGAGCGGTTAGGGTTTGGAGATAATTTAAATATAAGGCTCACCCTTGCATTTTTAAACCGTGCAAAGAAGAATTCAATTTTTTTTAGGAGAACAAAGGCAACAAGCATGCAACTGAATGTAGGTAACCACATGGGCATTAAAACTAACTAGTAACCTATAATAATTTGTGACCCATTTTCAAATTCGCACCAAGGAGACTTTTCACATTCGAAGAAATCAAATCGGAGAAGGAAAAAGGAGAAAAAGCAAGGGTTTGACTCCATTGAAGGAAGAATTCAAGTTCAACCAAAAATAAAGAAGGGTTTGCAGTAGATGGTATACAAACACGAACTATGTCATTGAAAAATATACATTAGGGTTCGAAGAAGGGATAGATTGGAGCCGGAGTAGAGAAATTGCAAGGAAATGGAAGTTACAAACCCTAAATCAGAAAAAAGTAGCCAATAACGAAAGGGAGAAGATAGAGGGAAGGAAGGAGCAAACTGTACAACCATATTTAACAGCCAATTTTTTTTTATTTTTGGGGATAAATTGCACCAAGGGTGGAAAATTTGGAAAATTACTCCCGAAAAGCATTGAAAAGATAGATTGGGGCATTTCAAAAAGTAGGTCGAAGAGAAATCATAGAAGAAAAGTGAAAAATGTGATTTTTAGGTGGATAAGGATTTGAAAAGATGTACTGTATGATTTGGTGGTGAAGTGTATGGTCTCATGAAAAAGTTTGTGCAATTTTAGGTAGTTTTTGGGTAGTTTTTAGCCATTTGGAGAAAATTGTATGGAATCATATGGATTCAATGAGGGGAAGTAGTTGGAGAGGGATACTATATGGAGTAGTATATACCTATACAATTTTAGGCTACAATTGTATGATTTGTAGAAGATCAAACAATTTGAAGATCTAACAGTGATAATTTGAATAGTGTACTATCTGGAGGTGACTGCTGATAAGGAAAATGTACAAGAGCAAGTGGGAAAGCATATTGTACAATTTGTAGCAAATTGTACAATTTTTGACACACTTCCAATTGTAGAATTAATGATGTTCAAGTAGCTGGATAATCGGAGGTATGGCGAGAAAATGATTTCAGTTGAATATTTTAGATACCGATTAAGAAGAATTATAGCCAATAGGATGGAATGATCACCAGGACCCCTACACAAGAGAGAGTCACATCCATGGTAGTACCAAGGATGATAGTTTCAATCCCATGATTGGCATAGTAATCATCATTTAAGAAGAGGAGGATACATGCCGTGAAGTGGTCAGAGGTACTGGAGGGATGATAGAAGGAGAACACCACCAAGACATCAAGAGGAGAGGATGGCACAAGAAAGAATTCCAAGGAGGGAATTGAGGAGTGAGGTACATGTTCCAGATCTAGATGAGGATATGAGTAGTGGACCTAAGGAAGGTTAGGTGGAAATAACGAATATAAAATTCGCACAACATGGAGGAGAAACATGCAAGAGGTGGTGGAATAATGAATAGAACAAGAACCACCCCTGGAGAAAATAGTTTGAGGAGGCTGGTGTAGTTGTAATAGAGCAAGTTCCACCACACCAGAAGACCTACAACTATCTATTGCAGATGGTTCAGGCATATAACCCTGCAACTAGAACTACCTTTGTCAATGTGGGAAAAAGATCAGTGAGAATAGAAGTTATGGTGAATGCATTCAGGAAGACATTCAGATTTCTAGAAAACAACATGAAGATAGTTAAAAAATTGGTTGATATGATTGAGACATATCATATCATCACTTCGTTAACTAATGTGAAGTCACCGACTAATGCAAAGATCTTGGGTGTAGGGAATCGAGGAATTAAACAGAGCCAGTTGAAGGGGAATAATTGGCCATGAACTATGAATACTATGATGGCTCGACTGTTAGGAGATACATGAGCTACATATATGCCAATCTAGATGGCTCAGTATGTAGAAGGTATTACCCAATGGATCCAGTATGATTGGAGTACCTATCTAAAAATAAATATGCATGAAGTACTAATGAAAAGACCGAATAATTTTAGAATGACTTTCCATGCCATTGGATTATTATTAAATGCTGTTACAAAATTGGGAATCCGCTTTCCAGGTTTGACAGAACCTAGGAATGTGAGGGTAGGACAACCAACCATTTTGAGGTGGGCTAAGTCAGTACCAATCCAAAAGGAGACTCTAGAGAAGTCTCAAACAAAGAAGGAGCAACAGGCTGCTAAGGTACATGAGAATGCTTATTTGGATGATGAGGATATACACCCCTGAAGAAAAAGGCCTAGGAAGTTAGAACCTAAACTAGAGCAACAAGCAATTTAGAAATGGTAGCAGGAGCAACCATCAATTCAGGATAGGGAGGAAATTGTGGGGAGATAATATAGCCCAATACAAATAAGAACAAGGAGACAACAAGAAAGAATGACGAAGAATCTTGTTGCAAAAAATAAACTAAGACTTTATAGAAGGATTAGCAAGAGAATAATATATAGTCAGACTCAGAGAAGCTAGATTTGCATGAGTGGAATTGGGCAAAAGAAAAGAAGATGATGGGGTCCCCACAAATCTTCCAACATAACAAATTTAAAATGTTAGACTCTTAAAAATTATGGGAAGAAACAGAGGTGGGGCAGATAGCACAAGAAGTGGTAGCCACCACTCAAGAGGAAAAGGAGGAAATCAAAGTGAGAGTGGAAGCCTCAGAGGAAGAGTCTAGGAAAAATAAGAAGCCCCATTTCAAATTTGTGATGGGGTGAAGTTCAAAATAAAATAATCCAAGTGATGTGCGAGAAGAGGTGAAAGCATCACAAGAATAAGAACCTATTGTTGGAAAAGTCATAGTGATGGAGACATAGTAAAATTAGGAAGAAGAGCAGGTGACTAAAGAGCAACATGCAGGCTCCACTAAAAAAAAAGAAGTCCAAGAATAGACAAAGCAACAACAATCTTAGCAAGAGATTGTGAAAATAGAAGATGATATGGAGGTGGATAAAATAGTGGAATAGACTCCACTAAGAGAAAAGACAAATATAGAGAGAGCACTACTAGATCTCGGGGGAAGCTCTAGCCACCACATGGAAGAAGAGGAAGAACAAGCTCCTACAGAAGAGGAACTACGAAGAATGCAAACTAGTTACCTTTTTAAGATACCACAATTTGGTAGGATTGAAACTGAGGAAGTAGCGTAGGGAGTAGAAGATGATGTGGAATATTTCTTCTATAAAATTGGCAATACCATAGCTAGTGCCAAATTATACTTTTGTATTGGATGCATGGGAGAATTGAAGCTATGGGAGGAACAAGCGTCTCTCAAGTTGGAGAAGATAACAAAATGGGTAAGAAACAAGGAGTACAAGGAGAATTGTAGAAATTCATGTACATCACCCATGGAAGTTACCCAAGGAATAGGTAACCATGATGTTGGGAAGAGATGACTTGCTAGAAGGAGTGAGAATCAACTACAGGTAGCATCTGAGGTTGTACCTGGACAAAGCCAACTATCTAAATTATCCCATGAACATAGCAGAGTTGGAACATAAGAGGGTTACCGTAGGATTGGCTATCACTTTGAGGAAGTTTAACTTCCTAACACATTGGATAGAGTGGTTGAGCATAGGATTGGAGCAGATTGTATCAGCTCAAGAAAGCTTAGAAGGAGGAGACGAAATCCACTCAAAAAGAGATGATTGAAATGGAGGAAGAATTGCAAAGGCGTAAGGCTGTGGTAGAGGAGAAAATAAAGAAATTGGAAGAAGAATTACATAGCACCAGGACTGATTTTGAGGCTAGACTTAGTTCACTTGAATAATAAAAGTGATAGGTCTCACAGACGATAGAAGACAGGATTAAGGAGTTGAAGGCTCAAATAAGAGCAAAGGATGAATAGATGAACACACAGTTGGCCAAAAAATATGAACAAATGGTGGCATAGGCCAAGAAGATAGAAGATATTACATAGGACAACAAAATATATAATAATATGGTCTTGGATAAGCAAGTACAATTGAAGGTTAGAGAAGAGATTGTTCGTGCCTTGGAGGCTGATGTTGACCACCACCTGAAGACCATTACAGAGAAGAATGGGGAGCTCTAGATGACAACCCAAAAAAAAGCTCATTTGTAGGATAAGTTGAAGAAGAGTGCCACTAATAATGAAAAGTAAATGAGGGAACTCCTAAAGACTGTCGAAGAGAAAGCCAATTACCATGGTGTGAAAGCAGTGGAAATGGAAAACTATGTAGCCAGGTTGAAGAACGAATGTGTAATTATTCAATATCAAGTGGATGACTTGAAAGGGGTGGTTGCAGATTATGAAGCATGACTAAAAAAATAATGAGTCAGTGAGGACATCGACCAAAGTAAATGGGAGGGCAGATGTAGGCAACAAATCCTCCTTCCAGAAGAATAAAAAATGATAAATGGATTTGCTCAATTTTGATAGTTTTGACAAGTTTTGTAAATAATATAGGTAGGAGTAAACCATACAACCAGGAGAGAAAACCTTATAATGCAAATTAAATCGTACAAGGTGCAATGAAATGACATGAAATGCATGGGAAATATAATTTGAAGTTGTAATTGCGCATGTAATTGATTATTAAGGTTTAGACTTAGTAAAAGTCTTAATTAATGCATTCTGTTATGCATGGGCGGTTATAAATAACTAATTGCCTCAAGAACCACTTTGGAATGGCCTATGCAATGTTATATAAGGCCTCATTTTCAATTTTTATGGTCTAGACTTATACTGGTTATAATCTAATAGAGTTGAGTTCTTCTGGTTAATCTAGCAAGTGTTATGAGTTAGACTATGCTCTAAGAGAATGGTTGTATAAAATTACTGAATAGGAATGAATAATAATCAGACCTCATAATTTCTATCACGTGTTGTATGATTCTGGAATGGTTGAATAGCAATTGATGGTTTAGTTTTGTTGCATGTACTTTTGTTTGAGTGTTTTGGCTAATTTATGCATTGATGTGGAACAATGGAGTGAACCGGAATTGGTGTAGCTTATGGAATGATTTGAAATGATGGTAATACCAAAATAAGATGTATTTAACCCTAATATACAATTTTTGGGTGTCGCCATTGGATTTGCAACTCTCTCAAGCCTCGTTGATATGTTTTGCATGTTATTGGAAAAGGATTAATTACCACATTAAACCCTTATAAAACCTATATGAGAGAGATTGGACCATTATATTATCAAATTTTGTACTTGGATATATATATTTTTTCGTACAAATAATACACCAGAGTTCGTACAAATCATACAGAATATAGTTACCTGATTTGGTAGTTTATGCAATTGGAAGAAACTTACCCGATTTGGTAGTTTTGGGAAATCGACTTGTTGGGTTACAAAACTATGTACGACAACTTGCAAAACCGAATATGAAGGATTGGTTGAGTGTGGAATCATACAAGCTCCACCACTGTATAATTTTAGATTATACAGTGTGTTACTTTGGCTTCCGTACAAGATGTTCATTGTGCACAAACTAGTTGTTTTAGAGACCGTACGATCGTACGATTTGGTAAAAAAAAATAGGATTAGTAAATTGACCATATTGAGCATTAGAAATCACCTCCCCACCAGGAATATTGTACCCCTGTGATACACCAAGTTTGTAAACCTATAGTGTAATATTGTATGATAGATTACGAGACAAGTTGTAGCTAAACTTGAGTAATCTTGTTGGTAGATTGCAAGAGAGATTGTAGCTAAACTTGTGGAACTATAGTATGATCTTGTTGATAGATCCTAAGACAACTTGGTAGCCATATTTGTGGAAAAACTATAGACTACAAGATAAATTAGTAAACATATTTGTGAAGGAACTATAGTGTGACCATAATGATGGATTGTAGAACAAATATGGTATATGATATTGTAGTAGATTATGATTAAACCTTTGGAATGATTTGTAGATCTACAATTGAATCCATTTGTTTAAATGCTATTTATGGTTGGAAGAAATATGAGCTACTTGTGAAAGTATGATTTATTTAAATGCTATTTATGGTTGGAAGAAATATGAGTTACTTGTGAAAGTATGATTTGTTTAAATTCTATTTCTGGTTGGAAGAAATATGAGTTACTTGTGAAAGTATTATTTTCTTAAATGCTATTTCTGGTTGGAAGAAATATGAGTTACTTGTGAAAGTATGATTTGCTTAAATGCTATTTCTGGTTGGAAGAAATATTAGTTGCTTGTGAAAGTATGATTTGATTAAATGCTAGTTTTGGTTGGATGAAACATTTTTTTTTTTGGTAGATAATATACTATAGCATTAATACCGGGTTTTACAGGTTGACCCAAAACCTTTTACAAAAATAAGCCCAAGCCTGTTGATGAACATACCCTTACTAAGGATCCTATATATGTAAAATATACATGCCGCCAAAGCCATTACATCCGATAAGGCACATAGCCTATTATCAAAATGAAACTTCCCATACAACATTTTGGGTATACCCCAAGAAAACACACATTCATCATAATTACAAAAAATAAACAGACATGGATCTCTTCCTTGAGACAATGGAGGAAAAAAAAGTTGCAGACACACATAGCAGAGTATTGAAAAAAACTCCCACAAGCTCTGTATTGACAGTTACTCTTAATAATTCTTTGATAATTGCTTTCTTCAATATATGACATGCTTTGGTACCACATACTATCTTGGCCAATTAGCCTTGGAGAAGTGAACCTGCTGGCTAGATTTATGGCGGTGGCTATCTGGTGGTCCACATGGCTTTGGTTCGAAGTCTTATATTGCCATTTATTTCCTTCCCTATGATTATCAACCAACCTCAAATTACTAAGATACCTATGAGCCATGTTATCTGACATGTGACTGTCCCCATTAGTCTTTGTGGTATTTCCAAGAAGCATCCACTAAGACTGATAGCTCAGATAATTTTTATTGTGAGTCCAATTCAAAAAAGAGACGAGAATACTCGTAGCCTTTGAACTTACAATGCCTTACCTATTGGTAAATTCGACTATCATTATTGGAATTCTTGTTGAATAAGCTCCTCTACTTCACTCAGGACAGCGTGTTCCCATTTGAAAAGTTCATCACCATCGACACCCAAATTGGCTAGCTTATCAGCAATTTTGTTAGCTTCCCAAAAGACATGTTGGGCTTTTCTGTCCTGTCTTCCCTGCAAAAGGATCCTAGCCTCTTCAATAATTATTTTAATCCTCCAAGGAGGTGTTTTCCAATTATTGAGGAGATTTATAACATGCATAGAGTTTCCTTCTACCATCAAATTGCCTTCTAATTCTTGAGTCATTTGAAGGCCTCTCCACATAGCTCTAGCTTCAGCTTCGTTGTTCGTCCTTATTCCCAAATATTCAGAAAATGCAAGCATCATATTCCCATTATGATCTCGCACAATGCCAGCAATGCCTGCTCTGCTAGGATTGTCCTTAGTCGCTCCATAAAAATTAAGCTTAAACCAACCCGTAGGAGGTCGAGACCACTTAACATTGGCTCTGGGGTTGACTACCCTAGGCAAAGACTCATCTAACAAGTTTAAGCTTAAATATTGAGCAATCGTGATCTCCTGTAGATGAGGTTTACAAATATTAAAAGGGATAAGGTTCACATTCTCATTGGAAAAGGATAGGATCCTGACAATGATAGTTTGATGATCATGGATAGACTCATTAAAGACTCTATGATTCCTTTCTAACCACACCTGCCAAAGATAGTGATTGAGACAAATTTTCCACATGTATCTAAGTCTTTGGCTTGAAAAGGGATAAGGCCACTGGATGAACAAATCAAGTATGATGGCTGGTTTAACCCATTAAATATTGAAGGCCTGAAAAACCCCACTTAGGATAGTCAAGGAAAAATGGCACTCAAGAAAAATATGATAAGTGGCCTCCCAATTAGCCCTGCATAGATAACAACTATTAGTGATACAAATACCTTTACACATCATATTATCAATGGTTAGAATTATTCCTTGGATAACCAGCCATGAAAAGACTGCAATTTTTGGAATTAATTTTTTTATCCAAACTAAGTCCTTTTGGAGGACAAAATCCTCATCATCAAGCATAAGCTTGTAAGCTGATTTAACAGTGAACTGCCCATTTTTCGTAGGAGCCCGTGTCACTTGATCTTCCTTGGGTCTCATGGGGATAAACTGTTACTGGAGAATGTTACAAAGATCATTTGATTCCTCTTGAAATCCCTGAATTCTTATTTGTTTCCACTTCATTCTACCTATGTCCTCAACAATATAATCAGACTTTTCTGCCAATGAGTTCTTCTGTGATATATCTGATTTGGGCTAAGTTAGGATATTGTGTCAGTGGTTCATCCTTAGCCCACCTATCATTCCAAAAATTTATCCTCTCACCATTGTATAAAACTCATCTTAAATATTTTTTGATGATTTCCTTACAATTAAGAATTGCTTTCCAAAAATGAGAACCTCTGATTGGAACTGAGTCACTTAGAAATTCCATATTTTAAAGATACTTTTATTTGATGATAGTTGTCCATTCATTTTCTTCACCAAAAATGAGACGCAACTCCTGCTTGGCTAGTAAAGCTAAATTTATATGAGCAATTCTCCTTAGACCTAAGCCCCCATTTTCTCTAGGTCCGCACACTTTGGTCCATCCTACAAGGCGTATCCTTTTTTTCTCCTCTGATCCAGTCCATAAAAAATATTTTTGGAGTTTCTCAATTTTTTGGAAAACCTTCATAGGGGATTTGAAAACAGAGAGGAAATAGACTGGAATGCTTTGAAGAGAGGACTTAGTCAGCTTTCCTGCTTGAGATAGAAGATGACCTTTCCATCCAACAAGTTTTTTTTGAATTATTTCAATAACTCTGTCCCACATTGACTCTCTCGGAGAACCAATGAAAATAGGGAGACCAAGATACGAAGTGGGGAGGTTTGCTATATCACACGCTAAAATCCTTCCTTACCTCTGAATGGGGGTTTTTAAGAAATATAACTTACTTTTACTGAAATTAACTTTCTGACCAGCAGTGTCCTCGTAGAGTTGTAGGATGTATTTAATTATTTTGGCCTCAACCACCGATGCCTTAGTCAATATAAGGGTATCATAGACGAATTTTTGGTGAGAAATAGCCCTAGTGAGAGATGTTGCCTTGACTCCTGATATTAGCCTTGAACTGCAAGCATTTTTGATGGTTATGCCTAAAGCTTCTGCCACAATGATGAATAACATGGGGCTGATAGGGTCCCCTTGCCGAATTACTATGTGACTTTGAAAGTAACCAGCAGTTTTTTGATTAACTAGAATCGAGAACCATGCTTTAGAAATACATTATTTGATCAAATTAACCCATTGGTGGTGAAAACCAAAGTTAAGGAGGATAGCAATCATAAAGTCCCAATTTAGCCTGTCAAATGCTTTTTTCATATCAAGCTTGAGGGCAAAAACATACCTGTTAGTCTTATGAGCAAAGTGCAGAGCTTCATGAACTATGATAACTCCATCCAAGATTGACCTACCTTGGACAGAGCTTCCCTGGCATGGATCTATGATGCGGGGCAGAATATCTCTTATTCTATTTGCAATGGCTTTAGTTAGGATCTTGTAAGAAACATTGCATAGACTAATTGGCCTGAAGTCAGCCATAGATTCAGGGGTTTAATTCTTAGGAATTAGAGAAATAAAAGTAGATTTGATACCTTTTGGGATATGATTGCTTGCTTGGAATTCTCTGATAGTAAAAATTACATCCTCACTTATGATGTCCCAAAAATCTTGATAGAAATGAGGGGGAAAGCCGTCGGGTCCCGGGGCTTTGTCTGGCTCCATGCTAAACAAGGCTTCCTTAATTTCCTCATCAAAAAATGGAGCTAGAAGCTTAAGGTTTATATCCTCATTTATTATGCTAGGAATGGATTGCAAGAGAATATCTTTGGCCTCCTCATTGCACTGCGATTCCTAACCAAGGATAGAATTGAAATAAGTTACTGCCTCCTTTCTGATTTCTGTTAAGTCTTGAGTAATTTTTTTTTTATTGCTTCTGTTTCTAAGCATGGTGACATGAAAAAACTTGGAATTTGAATCTTCATATTTCAACCAAAGAGCCCTTGATTTTTTCCTCCAATATATTTCCTCACAAGCCAAAATGTTATGAAACTCTGCTAGTTTTGTTCGTTCCTCCTGCCTAGTAGTTTCATTAGCATCACCATGTTGGATCCTCTGATCAATTATCTTAAAACTTTCAAAAACCTATTTTTTATTTTCAAAGAGGTTTCCAAAGACCTCTTTGTTCCAAGTTTAAAGTTTTTCCTTAACAAACTTTAATTTTCCAGCAAGTTTAAAAGCTGCACTACCCTTGATAGGTCGTCGCCACCACTGACTTAAGTTATCTCTGAAACTAGAATGTTTGATCCACATAGATTGAAATCTAAAAGGTTTCTTGAAGGACAAAGAGTTAGGGATCTCCAAAAAAATGGGATTATGATCAGAGGCAATTTTAGGAAGGGCTTGCAGGGTAGAATCACCGAACAAAGTTGTAGCCTCCTTTGATGGAAAAAACCTATCAAGCCTTTATTGAATGAGATGACACCCTATCCGTTGATTGCTCCAGGTATAATTCGCTCCTCTAAGTTTTATATCCATCAACATGTTGGAGTTCACAAAGTCATTGAACTCATTCATGCTCCTGATAGGTGGTCCATTTCCACCCATTTTTTTGAAGGGTAAAGAGGAGTGTTAAAATCCCCAGCCAGAATCCAGGGGGCATTATGGAAGATTTAACTTAGATTGCCTAAGTAATCCCACAGTAGAGCTCTCCCTTGAATTGAAGTCGGGGTATAAATATTTGAAAGGATCCACGACCTGTTGCTGTTTATTTCCTTAAATAAAACACTAAGAACTCTATCATATTTCTAAATAATGGTGCCTTCTACTATTCAGGGATCCCACAAAGTCATAATGCCTCCAGATGCTCCTCTGGTTGATTTGCAAACTATCTCCCCTTGATTCCAAATTTTTTTTGCTATTTTTTTTTACTGAATCTCATCAGTTTTTGTTTCTTGCAACATGATAATAGTTGGATTCACTTGATTTCTTATTGCACTAACTTCCCTGTGTTTGGGCAGGCCATTGAGGCCTCTCACGTTCCATGAGAGGAAATTCATTTAGATTGTTTGGGATTTCTTCCTCTCCCCCTACCTTGAGGGGGTTTTCCTAATTTGTTGTCTTCAGAACCTGAAATAACTTGTTGAAATAAGGTTCTTTGTTTTCCATTGGCAATGTCATTATTAGTTTTAATTTTTTGATGTTCAAAATTTGATATTCTCCCTCTTATTTTTTCACTACCAAAATATATAGGAGTCTTCACAGTGCTCCTGGTTTGTTTAGGACTAAACTGAGGGGAGGTAATTTGTTGTAGAACCTGACCGCCATATTCCTTAGTTTGAAGAGTTTCACATATCTCCACCCCTACATCCAAATATTCTCCTTTTTTCTTGTATTCCCCTAGTCTATGGGATGACCCCTCAGTAGGATTCACTTGGCTCCTAGTGATGATGTTAGGGAGATGAGATTTTTTATTTTCCAATGCCTCAAGTTTCTTCCTAAGTTCTTCAACATTAGGGTTTGGATTTGGGATGCCCACTGGGCTTGAAGTATTTACAACATTGGGGTTTAAGGATCCTGACTTGGATGTGGATTCTAGATATCATGCATTAGGGTTTGGATTTGTGATGCCCATGGGGCTTACAATAATTTCAACATTAGGGTTTAAGGATTCTGACTTGGATGGGGATTTGAGAGAGTCAGAAAGGTTAGTCTGAAGGTGCCAGACTTCCATGTCTTCTGATAATCCTCTTACTCTCATATTGGATAGAATTGAAAATTTATTTGAAACTAGAGGATTGGAACTTACCTAAGTATTTTGGTTGCCAACAACCTGTTATTTTCCTTTGTATTTCTGGGACCTTGCACCCTCTCTTTTCTTTTTTTTGTAGACATAGTTTGCCTGATTGAAATCACCTCTACCAAGGAAACTCCTCAAATTTCCTCTGTCTAGCATTCCTTGCTTCTGCTTTTCTCTATTCATTGCTAGGTTAGGGCACTGATTGCATAGATGTCCTTGATTTTTACATTCTGCATAGAATTTTGGTCTATTCTCATATTCTACTAGCTATTTTATATAGTATTATCCATACTCTAGCTCCACAAACCTTGGCAATTCATTATTCAAATTAGCATTTACGCAGATTCATGCATGATTCATCCTTGTCCTAGCCAAGGTCGCATGGTCAATGGATATCAAGTCCCTTATAGTTCTGGTTATGCCCTACAACCAATATTCATTGAAGAACTGTGTAGGTAGACTCGGGAGACAAACCCAAATAGGGGCAATGTTAATATTTTGATTTTTAGGTAGACTTGTGAAAGTATGATTTGTTTAAATGCTATTTCTGGTTGGAAGAAATATGAGTTACTTGTGAAAGTATGATTTATTATATGCATGAAAGGGATATCATTTATGAATGAATTTATGGCATTCTCTTGAAAAGGATTAGCAATAGTTGATTGTAATAATATTTGTTTCAAAGGCATATCTTTGTGGAAAATGATATGAGATGAAAATGTGATTTTCATTCTTAGGAAAGTATGGGATTTCCTTCCTTTGAATTTTGGAATGCTTTAGACAATTACATTATGAGGAATGTATTGTGTTTAGTTGCATTCAATTGAAAAATTATTACATGCTATTGCTTGCCTAGAATGCATTTTCATATACATGTAATGGGTTGTCCTGATCCCGAAATACCTACAACCTAGTACTGGTGGTTCGAATGGAGTCAAGTGAAGATTGGATCTATTCGACTTCTATTGATTATGTATATATGTTGTAACAAGACCTCTTTAATGAAAGGCCTCCATTATTGTAAAAATATCTCTATTGAGAATGATTTGTAAATTGATTTATATCACTCTTTAAGAGGATTTGTAAACAATGTAATTCTCGATTTCAAGCAATTATGGAAAAAGATGTAAAGTTATATCATGGCATGAAGTTATCATATGTTAGGGCTTAGATATTTAAATGAGAATTAAATATTGTGTCTAGATGACATAGAGTAACCCTAAATTAAAAAGAATGGATAAATCATGCATGACACTTAAATATGTATCTCTAGTGATTAAATATGAGAATGATCATAAGGGAGAATTTGAAAGTTATCTCATTTCATGGAGATTATAGTTGAATAAAGCAAGTAAGGTATAATGGTAGACATTAACAAGTCTATGAGGGTTTGTGTGATAACCCCCTTAGCTACCCATTGTTGATATGGGAGAGTTAAGCATTGCAATGATTGATGTTCTATCCTTAAGGAAGAACAAGCTAATCTTCAAGGCATACACCTAATGTACGGGTTGAAAGAGACCTAACATAAGGACTAGCTTAATGTTGATTTAAGCTAGTAGGGAAAAAGGTGTTCCTATTTTAGATAGGAGAATTCCCAATTGCGAGGTAAAGAAACTTACCTGTAGGTCATTATAGGGGTTGGCCACTCCTATCCATAGGATAGACACTGACCACGTTGATTCCTGTGAAGTGCAGCCTTGGACTTACTTGGATACTCATCTATAAGAGAACCACATGGAGATTCTTCTTAATTCACTCATGAATTAGTGACAATGATAAGAACTTAACAAAAAAAAATTCTCCCTAAGATTGGTTGGTTTTGGTAGGAATGTTACAGTTGGTATCAGAGCCTAGGTTGATTAGGCACAAAGCTTCCATGAAAATTCTAGAGGAACTCTGAATTGATACATGTTTGGTAAGGGAAGAGAAATTGCTTGGAGGTTACTAATGGGTAAGTCCTTTCTCCCATGATTGAACCATTGGTGAATCAACTTGGAAGAGTTAAGTGAACCCTCCATAATAGTGGGTCTTAAGCGATGTACCTGAGACTCTTTTGAGAAATCATACTTGACATTCATAGCTCCAAGCTAAGCCTCTTCCTTACTCAAGCATTGTATTGTAAATCAACAAGAGTTATATATAGATCCTAATAGATTTAGTAAAAAAATATCTTAGTAGGGTCTCCATATTAGAAGAAAATATCAAAATATTTTTCTTTTAATTTTGATTGATGTTACAACATGGCCTTTTGGCCAGATATGGAAGTCGTATGAAACTTAGCTAGGATATGATGAAACATATCCCACCAATAGTAGCAAATTGAACCTTTACCATGGTTGAAACACCATTACATGACCACCAAATGGTAGTCAACTATAATAAAGTGTTGCATACTATTTATACATTAAGATACCTTTTTGCAAGATGCATGTGGTATTTAAAATTTACATATAGTAGAAATAAATGCGTAATTATAAAACTAACACCACTCTTAAATTTAGGAAACATGCCACCTAAGTTGAGAAGTGGAAGGAAGAGGGTTTCTCAAAAGGAGAAACTAGTTAGCATTGATAGTGTTGAGGATAGACCCATAGGGGAAAGTTCAGAAAACTCAAACAAAGTAGAGAATCTCATGATCATTGTTCAGATAATGCAAGGAGATATGACTCTGTATAGAGAACAAATGGCCTAATAGAGCAATTTGTTGGAGGCCATTAGGGCTGAAATATGGAAACCTGAGAATAGGGATCCTGAGCCAACAAATCCTATGGTAGAGCAAGCAAATGACATCGATGAAGTGGATCATGTGGCTAAAGCCCGCATTAATGGAGAACTAGAAAGGGACTTGAAACATGTCAAGGTTAGAAAGTTTTTCGAAAAATAAGGGGGAGATTCAGAGAATCTTGGTTAAATGAATTGGAGGTTTACTTCTCCATGAGAAACTACTCTCCAACAACCAAGATAGTCTGGACCATAGGGCTTCTAATGGAAACAAGTCTGGAATGGTGGGAGACCTTTTGTAAGGAGTAAAAGATCAAAGTTATTCACTTCAAATGGGAGGATTTTGTAAAAGCCTTCAGAAAAAGGTTCCTCATGGAACAATTTTATATGAAGAAACTTGATGAGTTCGTTCAACTCCAACAAGGGACCCAATCCATAGAGGGGTACTATAGGCAATTCGTGAGGTTGCTCAAATATGTTCCATATTATGAGAAGGATAATAAGATGAAAGTGCATAAATTCCTCTTAGGAACTGAGTATCAAATCAGAACTTTAGTGAATATGCACAAACCTAGTGATTTGGAGATGGCTTACGAGTTGGCATGCCAGGTAGAGTACAATCTGCACCCTAGTAAGAAATTTGTCAACTCCTCAAATTGGTCAAAGAAGGAACATCATCACCAACCAAAGAGGAAGTGGGAACCTGAAAAAAATCAGAAGGGTAGAGAAAATTCCAAATTTGCAAAGAGGAACAATGGGAAACTAGGAAATTTTAAGAAGAGGTTCCAGCAAAAGAATAAAAACAACAATAATGTTGAAAGACCTCAACCTCTGAAATAGGTAGGACCACCTCCTATCAATGAGAAGGATAAGCTAGTTCAAGGAACAAATCAGAACCATAAATTTGGATGCTATGATTGTGAGGGTCCACATTATGCAAGGAATTGTCCCCTCCATGTAGAATCTAGCAAGAAGGCAAATGGGAAGGACCACAAAATCTATGCAACCATCAGGAATTAGAACCTGGAAGGACAAGCAACTCCCTTGCTCATAAATGGTAAAATATTTGGTAGAGATGTTAAAATTTTGATAGATAGTGGAGCTACATATAGTTTTATTTCTAGTAGCATAATAAGGGACATGCTAGAGAGACCTAGATCTTTGGCACAAGGGTGGAAAGTGGAGTATGGGTCAGGATAGACCTACTCCATGGATCAATGTTTCCCCATAGCTAAAATTTCCCTACCCACTAGTTCTATCACTTGGCACCTATATGTAGCACCACTACATGCCTTTGATATCATCTTGGGCATGGATTGGTTAAAAGCTCACAAAGCTTTGATCAATTTCCAAGATCGATGGATTGAGTTTACTAATGATAAGGAGGAAAGGGTAAATATGGATAGTGAACAAGGATCCTTTGAGCCTGTGCTATTGTCTACAATGCAATTAAATAAGGCCATAAGGAAATGAGGAATGGTCTATGTGGTTAAATTAAAATAAGTAGAGGATGACAATAAGGAAGAAGTATTTAAGAAATTTCAAATTCTGCAAGAATATAGGGAAGTATTTACTTCAGAGCTTCTTGGAATACCTCCTAAATATGAGTTTGATTTCACCATTGATCTAGTACTAGGCACAAAACCTATCCATAGGGCTCCTTACAGGATGAACCCTATTGAGATGCAAGAATTGAAGGTGCAACTCCAAGAATTTCTCGACAAAGGGTTAATTAAACCAAGTGTATCTCCATGGGGTGCATCAGTACTATTTGTAAAGAAGAAGGATGGTTCACTAAGGCTTTGTATAGACTACATAATGTTAAACAAAGCTACCATCAAAAATAGGTATCCTTTTCCAAGGATAGAAGACCTATTTGATCAACTTAAAGAGGCAACCATATTTTCCAAGATTGATCTGAAATTAGGGTATCATCAGTTGAGGATTCAGGATGAGGATACTCACAAAACTACTTTCAAAACTAGGTATGGGCACTATGAATTCACTATCCTACCATTTGGGTTAACCAATGCACCAGCTGCTTTCATGAATCTGATGAATAATGTGTTTAGAAATCAGTTGGACTGGTTTGTATTGGTATTCTTAGATGATATTCTAATTTATTCCCATAGTAAAGAAGAGCATGATAGACATTTGAAAATCATGCTAGGATTATTGAAGAAGAATCAACTCTATGAAAATATATCCAAATGTGATTTTTATGTGCCACAAGTACACTACTTGGGACATATAACTTTTGCAAATGGGATTGTGGTGGATCCCTAAAAAATTGAGGCCATTTTGAATTGGCCACCTCCTACTAATGTGATTGAAGTGAGGAGCTTCATGGGATTGGTAGGATATTATCGAAGATTTGTGAAGGACTATTCTAAGATAGCTTCTCCAATAAAAAATATTCAAAGAAAAGGAAAGGAGTTCAAATGGATAGATAAATGTGAAGCCACCTTTCAATTGCTTAAACAAAAGCTCACTTCCACTCCTATACTAAAAATCCTAGATCCCCAAGAAGATTTTTTAGTATGCATAGATGCTTCCTTGGAAGGATTGGGAGGAGTGTTATCCCAAGATAAAGTAGTAGTAGCATATGAATCAAGAAATCTCAAGAAACATGAGACTAACTATGCTACACATGACCTAGAACTAGTTGCAGTTGTACATGCCTTGAAATATTTGGTGACACTACCTTGTGGGTAGACCATTTGAGTTGAGAACTGACCACCAAAGTTTAAAATACATTTTTACTCAACCATTGCTTAATGCAAGATAGAGAAGGTGGATTGAGTTCTTGGTCAAATATGATTTTGGCATTGAGTATATCAAAGGGAAGGAAAACAAAGTCATCGATGCTTTGAGTAGGAGAAGGCACATTACTGCACTAACTCGAAGTCATGTAGATCTCATGGATCAAGTTAAACAAGCCCAATCTTAGGATCAAATTTGTAATGAAATCCAAGCTAAGATGACACATGATCCTAGGATAGCTAAGGATTATAGTCTCAAGGATGGACTTTTGTGTTTTAAGGATCAGGTAGTCATCCCCAAAATTGGTAATTTAAGAAGGTCGATCATGAGGGAAGCTCATAGATCCCTATATTTCGCTCATCCTGGAGGGGCCAAGATGAGAGAAAATATGAAGAAGACTTTCTATTGGCTCGGTATGAAGAAGGATGTCACTGAATTTGTTGCTCGATGTCTAGAATACCAGAAAGTGAAGGTAGAACATAAACATCCAATAGGATAGTTGTATCCACATGATGTGCCCATGCAAAAGTGGTAGGTGATATCAATGGATTTCATAGTTGGGTTACCTAAGACTAGGTACCAACATGATGCAATACTTGTTGTGGTAGACAAACTGACCAAAGTGGCACATTTCATACCCGGAAGCACCAAGGATGATGCGGTAGTAGTAGCCAATAGATTCACCAAAGAGATCTTCAGGTTACATGGGTTTCTTGAAGTAATCATCTCTGATCGAGATTCTAGGTTCACATCCAACTTTTGGCAAGCTCTTCATCATGCAATTGGCACTACACTAAATATAAGTTCTTCTTATCATCCGGAGATAGATAGATATATGAAAAGATTCAATCAAGTCCTAGAAGATATGCTTCACATGTATTGCATGGATCAGAAGTCTCGATGGGAAGACTTCTTACCTTTAGTAGAATTTACCTACAATAATGGATACCATGCTTCTTTAAATATGGCTCCTTTTGAGGCTTTGTATGGTCAAAGATGCAGAACACCATTGTCATGGGATAATCCAGAGGACCGGGTCATCATTGGGCTAGATACACTCAAAGAAATGGAGGAACAGATGAAGGTAATCCGACAAAGGCTTAAGGAAGCTTCGGATCACCAAAAAATTATGCTGACTTGAAGAGGACTCCTCAAGAATTCTCTGTAGGAGATAAGGTATTCTTGAGGGTAAAGCCTATGAAAAGTGCTATCAAGTCGACAAAACTAGATCCTAGATATGTTGGACCATTCGCCATCCTAGAAAGGATTAGCCCTGTTGCCTACAGACTCGACTTGCCACCTAATTTGGCAAAGATCCATGATTCTTTCCATGTGTCCCTTCTTAGGAAGTATATTGATGATCCTAATCATGTTTTGGATGTCTCAAAGCTGCAGATGGTGGACCCAACTTACATTGAGATAAAGTCGATAAAGATCCTCGAGTTTCACTCCAAGACGATGAGGAAGCGAAACATAGAATAATGCAAGGTCTAGTGGGACCTATATTCAGAAAGAAATGCCACCTAGGAAAGGGTGGAGGACATGAGGAATCATTTTCCTTACTTATTTGAGAACAATGTGTAATATTATTTCAGTTAGACTATGTTTGATGCATGGATAGATACTCTGGTGCTTTATAGAGATACTTATGCATTGATAGATACTGCAAAACTTTATGATGGTATGTATGCATTGATCTATATCTCATTACCTTATGATGATATTTATGTTTTTATGCTTTGACCTTACCATGCAAAGCAATTATTGATGGATGATTCAATACTAGTTCATGCAGTATAGATGCTTTATTTCTTGAAGAATATGGTACTACTAATATTTTGTTGCATCACAGGTCCAGGAGTTCTCATGGGTGGAAGAAGTTGCTCTTCTCATGGGAAGGAGTTGTTCGACCACCAGGAATGAGATACTAGTAAAAAGGGAAAGGATGATGAAGACAACCCATGGGTAACACGGATAATTACCCGCATATAGGTATACTCATGTCTACACCATTGGGCAATGATGTCTGAGACTAGTCTCCTGGATTGGATGGTGATAGTGAGTCTATCTTAAAAAGGTCATCCACAGGATAAAACAATGGTGTGGAATATTGAGGTTGCATGGATGCCTGTGAGTGCAAATTGGTAAAAGCATTATGGTTATTTGTTTCCTTTGCTATGTTTTGGAAATGCATTAATATTTTATGCTTGCTAACTATGGTAACACAAGGGACTGTGTTTAGTCTAAGGGGGGAGTATGTCACATCCCACCTCGATCGAACCCTTGTGCTTGACAAAGAAAAAGGAAACTAATGCTTATTTTTGTGAAGTCTTAGAAAGTATTGGAAATTTTTAAGGTTTTGGAAATTGTGGTGATTTATTTAATGCTTTTGAAAAATGCACCCTAGAAGGAAAATATATTTATAATAAAAAAGGAAGGATTACTTATGAATTAAATTATTAGTATGTTTTGCATATTAATAAGGAGTTAAAATATTTAGGGAGAAGCATTTTGGCTCTAAGTGCCATGAGAAAGGAATCTGTACTTACAAGGCTCTAGAAGGAATTTAAAAATTATAATATAGCCACTCTAAGTCTTCTAAGGCACTATTACTCCACCTTGTATGCATCATCATGTCCTTAGGTCTTCTAAAACACTATTCCTCCACTTTATGTGCATCACCACCTTAGTGGGTCTGACTACCCAAATGACCCCTCCAGCAGGTCATTACCTAGCTTGCCCTTCACCATTTGGAAAGGGGCACCTTCAAAACATTATAAAAAATCCACCATTTGATAGCAAGGGGGGACGGAAGAAGGAAGGGCTGGTGGACTTAGAGGAAAAAGAAGAAGAGTTTGAAAACTTGCGAATATTTCAGGTTGAAAGGAATTTTCTTTCTTAACTTTATCCACATTATGTAATTCCTTTAATTCCATATCTTGATATGTATTCAATGTCATGTTTAATGAACAATTTTCTTTTATATGTTTGGATTCTTATATTATTTAATTTGAGAATACTTGAGAAGCTATTCAATTAAGCTAGACTTAATGCTGAAATATCTTGGAATTGGTGTATTCCTCTTAGATGACCATGGTATTAAGCAGTGGATTGTGTTGGTTAATATAATTCTAGATGTAGTCTCTTAAGTTTGATGTGACTCCCTGTCAGTAGAAATAATTCTAGGCAGCCATGGTAAATCTGTTCAAATGATTAGTGGTTTTCTATAAAATATTGTATGGTCCAAGAAACCACCATTCTAGACCTAACCTCATCCCCACAAACCAATATCTCTAACATCACCATCACCTGGGAGGGGGTTACCTCATCATTAGCATGTAAACTTTTTTATGCTATACTATGCTCACAACACATTAGATATGGGATATGCATTCCCTTTTCTGTGACCCTATATGTCATTTTGATATAGGGGATTGATTCATTTTCTCGATATGATAGTATACCTATGACAACTCCCTTTACCCCATATTTGTGCTATTTTATGATGTTGTTCATGGTGGATAACAAACTACCACTATCTAGCATATGCCATTATAAAGAGATATATAATATTTTATTAATGTGATAGGGTGGAACACTTTAAAATGGAGGTGGGCCTTCATACTCAGGATCTGGTATGCCTAGGTGATAACAAGTATCTTCTACAATTTTGCAATTGTAAAGGGCCTATAATAGCTTGGTAATCTCCTTCAATGTAAACCATCGTGTGAAACCATAAGCCTATTACAATCCAAAACCTTTGGGTTTTGTTCGATGTGGTAGAAAATTAAACCCCTCATCACGTCCATGATCGAAACATCATTGTAATTAGAAATATATGTTACCCATTATTTTTCTTTACCCGATGTCAGATGTCATAATATTCCTATATGTGTATACTTAATAAGGGAAATTGAGATATTCAATTCTGACCACAAATGGGATTTGCATTGGGTCAATACTATAACAAACAACCGTGTATCCTCAAGCCTTGAAGTTGAACATCATATGGAAGGAAAACTAAAAGGTAAATATACTCAGGCCAGGGTAAATTTGCATATAATATAAAAATTCCTTCTCATGTACCACATCCACATGTTGTGTCATGATGATGGCAGACACTGTTTGCGATCATTATGGTTGGAATCAGGGTTAATTGCTCTTTGTGAAAAGTCTCATCCCACATGCATTATGTAGGAGCTTGTGGGGATCTTTATGTGTAACATGTCACAATGTAGTTCTTGACCATGGTTGGTGTGGTCAAAGCTAGCTTATTATAGCCACCTAGCCATGAATTCTAGGGTGCTAGCCATGAACTGCTAGCTATATAGACCCTTAGTTAACATAATAATGTTATTGAAATTTCTCAGTTAACATGGTTGTGTTGCTCTATGGAGGTTTGATTGGCTGATCAGTTGGTTGCATGCGTCATATTTAAGCTAACCCACTTTTATAAGATCAAATCAAGACCATTTATCTAACCCATAAAGCATGTTGGGAGAAAATCCATTTATCCAAACCTGATTTAAAACATGTTGAAACTCATTTTGTGGGATCAATCAAACTCATTTCAATCAAGCTTTTAGTGGATCTGTAAATTTTGTATTAATTGGTGTATTCTTTAGAGAAGGGGTCTTTAAAGGAAACATTTTAAAACAAAAGTGCAAATCAAAACTTGAAATAAACTTGGTGTCAATCGTAGTTTAGCATATTGGGGTAAAAATGGAGGTAAAATCTTGTTTATGGATTTTTGAGACAAATTTTGGGAAAGATTTGTATAAAGTAGGTAATAGTCTTGTTGATAGACTAAACAATACCTTTTAAGAACTATAGTTTATCCTTGATGATATATTGGTTAATAAATATTATTTTTTCATATTGTGTACTATTGGGCACCAAATTGACATCAAGTTTTACTTAAAATTGTGGTTTTCTATCTTCTAATTTTCTATACAGGTATGCACCTGATAGTCACAACTCAACATGTAATATTGGATGGACGAAATGTTAATTCAGCCCAACCTCTAGTGTAGGTTGGTTCCTTGTCAACTTAAAATGGTCTTGACACAATTAAATATCAATTAGGGTTTTGAGAAAAGTGTTAGAAAAGTTTTGACACAACACCCAAACCCATGAAATATTCATATATTAAAGCACAAACAAATATGTTACAAAAAAAGCAATTTCAATATCTAATATTGATAATCCAAATTAGAAGAGTAAACCAATAGTCAGATTTAACAGAAATAAACTTCCTAACAACATAGATCTAAATATGAACATATTTCAATTACTCTCACAATTAGTAATCCAATAAGCTAGAATGAACTAACCACTAAAGTATTGATGGAAATGCAGCTCACAACTTTGAACCTTTTGCACAAAATATAGTGAATATGATAAATTTGAGAAAAAAATTAGAGTAATGCTCCTTTTGTTAGTTTGCAAGAATATTTACAGTAGGGCAAGCAAACACACTAGAGCCGACCCTTAAAAACAAGGGTTTAACCTCTATTTATAGTTTGTAAAATAAAAAATATTGAGGAGACATTACAAAGATTACAATTTTATAGCTCAATAGAGAGTTTTGCTGGCATTATCTTACTGACTAGTGAAGTCCAAGGAAATACATTGTGAGTAATATTCCATTTTACCGCCTAGATCTATAACTTGTTGGTTTGTTAATGATGGTTGGAGTTCAGGCGGTTGAAAACTGCATCTGATCCATTCATCATTCTTGGAAGCTTTGTTCCATTGTAGATCTGTAATCACTCTAGTTCTTGATCTTGAAAACCCTTCGATGCTTCATTTTCCCACCTTCTAACTGACTAATATCTGATTCGATGAGAATATTCCTTTAAAATGCTTCAACAATATCAGTAGTATCTTAGCCGTTGATGCTTTTTGGTTAATGATGGTGATTAAATATTCAAAAATTCTTTATGAAATGGTGAGGAAGGAACAAGATGCCATTCCACATTTTTTAATTGCTGAAATCATATTTAGTAGCTTTGGTTCTACAAAATTAGATTTTGGCATGAAACACACTGAGTGAGTGGGATGAAGTTCATTTTCAATCTGCTACTTAGTCTTCTTTCTCTCTTTTATGATGTAAAGCAAATCACAATCTGCATAAAAGGTATGCTGATGTCATATTTATCCTAGTTAGAATGCGAGATTGCCAATCTACATTGGAAATAGAGCAAGTAGTCCTTTTTTGTCATTCCACACCTTTTACAATGATTTTGTCTTTCACGTCACCATTCTACACTCTTTACAGTGTTTTTGGCCTTCATGTTGCCATTTCACACCAAAATACTCTTGGAACTCAACGAAATCAAACTTGTCGATACTTAGTCACTGGAGCATGCAAAAACCAACAACAAACGTCATTCCACACTTTTTATCGTGCTGAAATCATCTTTGCACAAAATTTTTAAGGAATCAAGACTCATCGGGAATCTGCTACCAAATACACTGTGTCCTGAGCGAAATGAAACTTTGCTTGAAATAGATAAAGTATTGAGCGGAATCGGGTCCCTTGTACGGATCCTTTCCAAAATACTCTATGCCCTCAGCAGAATAGATATTTTCATACCTTAGAATAAATTTTCAATTTTTTTTGAGGATGTGGCCATTTTGGGCCTACATTCTAGTGCCTCCCAGGTGGATTTACTCACAAAGACATCAAACTCAGAGTCTTATCCATTGGGAATTAGGAGTAAAAAATGCTTATCTTCAAAAATGATTTAAGGAATAATTTCCATGAGAAAACTAACCTCTAAAAACTTCATGGACATCCTAGAGGATAACTGTTCACATGGATATCATACTGGAAAAAAATATATCTCTATCACTCCTTTCAAAATTGCTCCAAGCTTAAGCAAAAACACAACAATGCTTTCCTTATAAAGCCTCTTCACACAAATGATATAAATGGCTTCACACAAAACTATTGTTCTCTACATCTCTTTAACCTCATACTTTTATTATTTCCTTCTGACAATGTTAGAGTAAAAATAAATCAAACAAAATACAAAACTTCTACATGACTTCAAAATGTACAAAAAAAGAATTCAAAGATTGTGTCCCTTTAAGGTCCACAAATCTATTTGATTCTTCACCCTCATGTTGAGCCTCTTCTTAAACATTATCTTCTTGCTCTTGCTCAACTTATTTCTCAAGTGAATTTTACTCTTTATTTTCCTCTTCTGTATTCTTATCAAACACCTGCACCATTAGCTTTAGGGTCTACAGGGATTTTTTCCAAACTACTCCAAAGGGGTTGGAAGTTTCCTTCAATTGCTTATGAATGTAATGTAGCTCACCAATGTCCTCATAGTTTGCAACACTTCCTTTGTTTACCATCTTCCATTAGATATCTAAGCCTGGTAAAATCAATAATCATCTATGAAGCCTAATCCTGGTCAATTGGCTATTCCAGAGCATCAATCTCAGACTCATATTGCAAGCTCTCATCAGTAATATTCTTAATTTCTTCTACTGATAACAGAGAGTTATCTTCCATCCATAGACCTATGAAACCATTCTGAATCATTTCTTTATTTATATCCACTACATCCCTAATCATATTTTGTACTTTATAAAATAACAAATAAGATTTTTGGAGGGCTCTATGCTTCTTCACCATAACTCTGGTAGCAATTCTAGCAATATTCCACTTCTTGTTAGGAATAGGCTTAGCAGATTCATTGAGCCTACTATATATCAGTTTGTAAATTTGTTCAACTAGAATCACCATGGGTTGTAGCTCTCTAGTGAAACTATCCAAATCTTTTTGAACGTTTTGGAGCAAGCGACTAGCATCATCCATATAATCAATAATAGGTTGTAGCTCTAAGTATTTTTCTAGAACTTCAAAGAGCAATTCATTCATCACTTTCTTTAGCCCAGCCTTAGAGAAATCTAAAGACTTAGCCTTTTTGATTTGAAGTTGCTACTTCAAACTCTGTATTTCCTTAACTTAATATTCATTTTATTCTTCAGATCCTCTATTTTCTCCTTGAGCTTATTAGCCTCTTGAAATTTATCCTGCAAGTTCTTTGCTTCCTTCTTAAGAGCCTTCTCAACTTGTTTCTAATAGTCAATGGTATTTTGAAGCTTTTCTATTTTATTTTCCAACTTGTCCATATTTTCTTTGTCTATATCAGTTTTGACATAAAAAGTGTCCAAGTGAGCTTTTGCCAAGACCAATTCATCTTCTACAGGCAGCTTCTCAATATCTTATGTATCTTCCTCTAGGCGATAGTCCTGAGTAGTCATCTCAGTTTTAGGCTTACTCACAAGAGCAATCATGGACCTGAATGTTTTTTGTCTTGAAACTGGATCAAAAAATATGCTTCTCTTCTTTGTGGCCATTATCTTGGAAGGTTTGGGCAGCTTCTCTACCCAAAAATATTGAATTTTCTATGTAGCTTCCTGCTCCTTTTGCAAAATTACTTGGGTAGGGTAACTCACTGGGAGAGGATAAGAGGCTACAAGGTATGAAAGAGTGGTATCAATAGTTGATAACGATTGGGAAGAAGTAACTACAGTAGAATCTATGACCATAGTGGAATCTGTGAATATTATTGTTGTTGCAATTGGTAGACTCATGGAAACTGAAGCAAAACCTACAGATGGGTGAGTGGGTGTACTTAAAACAATTTGCTTCTCAAATTATGGAGGTGGTTGCAATGGCAAGGATGGAACTATGGGAGATGATGAAGGGGGAATTTCAAATGATGAAGATAGAATTTGAGGTGACCTTGGAGGAGATGGGTTGGTTTACCCCTCAATACTGATTGATGAAATAGGGGGTGAACTATGAGGGGGAGAAGACACCTTTGTTTCAATATCTTACTCAAAAAGGGAGAAGAGGGCTTAGAGACCATACCTTTTCTTATTGATGTAGGGTGTTATGGAGCTATCTCTATACTTTGTTGCTGCATTTGTTGTATCGATTCTTTTGCAGCTGAAACAAGGATTTATTTAATAATTTTCTCCTTATCCAACTTCTATTTCTTGGAAATTTCCTTCTCAGGTCTTTTCGGTGCCATTTTGGCCTTTCTCTGGAAGAATTGAAAGACTGCTTTCTCTTTTTCTGTGTCTTCTTTAGAAAATCCTTCCTATAGTGGTTCCTCCTATAATGTTTGTTCAAAAATAGGATTTAGTTCCACTGTTGCTACAGTGGTGAAACTCATAGGTGTGAACACAAAGTCCTTATCCTTCTGATTCTAGTCTACCTATGTATCTAGGGGTTTTCCATCCAAGGATAAGTGTTTGGGCCTACTTGTTGTCTCGATGATTGGTGTACTGATAGTCCTTTCATAAAAATAGTGCATCTTACTCATCAACTGCACCCCTTTTGGAAATTTCTCTATTTATTCAGTTGAAGGCTGAAATGTATTCAGAACTTCAAAAACAATCAATGGAGTATCAATTTCCTCTTCTTGAACTTTTTCTTGTGAGGGTGAAAATGGGGAATCTGACCCTATTTGTGACTTCTTATAAATTAGCACTATATTCCCTGGATCTTTTGCTTTCCAAGTTGTGACATTCTTGTCATATTTATCAAAAAATTCATCAACAATTTTCAATCCAAACTTGGATTTCTCTTTACCAATATCGACTCTCATCCTCCACCAGTCTGATATCTTGGCTCCATTCCTTTTCTTCTTACCCTCTGCCTCATTGCCAATATATTATTGAGATTGAGGGTCTCTTTTTTATATGTTTTATCCTCAACTTATTTGATGATAGATTCCTTCAACTGATGTTTTGCATTATTATCTAGATTAAAATCAACAATTTATTCATAGAAGTATAACCATGGAGGAATTTGATCCAGCTTGGAAAGATTCCACACCACAAGAGCATTTTACTTGTTATTTTTGCCCTATACAAAATGGGGCTTGGGTTTTTTCTCAAAATTTTAGGCCTTTTCTCCATTTAGGGCTATGTTCCTCTTATGGAAAATATCATATGGGTCATAACTCCATGTCTAAGGAATGTAAAATAGGCCCAACCTATCTAGATATTGGTTGATTTGTTCACCTTACCACTTCTTGGTAATGGTTATATCGTCAACATTATAGTAAGTCAACAAACACCTCATTTTTCTCCCAGAACCATAGTTCAAATTTATAAAATTTGCTTGCCTCAAGTATTCTAAGGTGAGTAGCCTATCTGTAACAAAATGGGGCAGCATAAAAGGCTTACCAATGAAGCCATATAGTCTAATAATTGTGCCTTATGTTAGGATGTACCAATATCCTTTCTCGGCACCTTTTGTTAAAAATTTCTTGGCCAGAGGTGGTAGCCTAGGGCATTCCCCGTACATTATCTTCAATGTTGGACCTAAAAATTCCAAGTTGAATTTATACATAGACTCGATGCTTCTTAGATGAGAAGTTCAATAGTAAATAGGAATGGGGTCTCCCTGGTCGTTCTTGTCCTTGATCAAAATCCAGGCCATCATATGCCTTATAGTAGCAAAAAACATCTAGACCTGGCTTGAGCAATGTCGAAAGCAAGGTGCATTAGAATCCCTTTTCATTCTCACTAATTGCTCATGTATTATATGAACAAGGAAAGTTGGCCAGTCAAAGAAAATAACCCTAACACCCTTCTTTTCTGCATCCTCATCATACATTCTTTCATTGGAAATGCAGTATGCAATGACTATTTACCAATATTTCACCATTTGGTCCGAATCCAAACCCTCCATACAGGCTTGCAGTCGAATCTATCTCCCTTCAAAGTATTTGAATTTGAAATTTCTTCTTAAGAAGTTCCTCCTTACTTGGGTCATTGCTGTGTCTACCAACCACCTAGTCTATTCCATAGCCATCCAAATTTGCTCCCCTTTTCTGTAGTTCTATCAGCACTTTCTTTGGAGCCATTTTTGCAAGCAATTTTTTAAAGCGTTCTCTCTAGAATTCACAGACGATGCTCATATAACATTCTATCCTTTGCTTCTCTTTATCAAATGAGAAAATTCTATGTTTTGGTACTTTTAAATTTCCCATGCATGCACACCCTTCACCATTAATGCATCCATTGCATGAAATTCCTATTGGTACGCTTTTTAAATTAAATTCATTCCTTTCGATGGCTTGGAGGTGTCATTCTAGTTTTGATTGGTAAAAATTCAAACAACTTCCATACCCTCGCAACATAGCTTTATCCTATTTTCTTTTTTTTTGTTGGAGTAGCACGGGAAAATTTGAAAAATTATTTGTGGACATTTACCCTTTTAGGAAGTGGTGCTATGCAAAATTCATTTTCCGCTCAAAAGTAGACTTGAATTTTTGTGGATTAGAAATCTATGTTATTCCACTGCCACCTTAGACCTTTTAAGTGCAGAATATAATGCATGCGCTATTCCACTGGTGCTATAGTTCATCTAAGTGTAGATTGGAGCTCACCCATCATTTTGCTACTTCCTTAGTACATTTGAGTGAGAAATAGAAACTTGTTGCAACCTTGGGAAAACTTACCTTATTTTACAAATTTTATTTTCTTTTATTTCTTTTTTTTATACAAGGTGTTACCAAAAAAAAACTTGATATAAAATGCAAAAAATAATATGATACAAAGTATGTACATACATTACACTGAGTTTATATTTCAATCAAAATAGAGTTTAAGATTAAAAACCATTAATCGAAATCGGCTATATGTTTCCCTCCAAATATTCAAGTTGGAAAACATTGGTCTCTTTAATATCTACTATCTTAAAAGGGCCATCCCAGAAGGAGTCAAAATTTTGATGATATTCTGGTTTTTCTCTTTCAACATTCCACCTGAGTACAAAGTCTCCAACCTAGAATTTCCTGAATCTTTCCTTCTTGTCAAACCATGCATTTATATCCACTGAATGCTTTTGGAAATCCTCATATGCCTAATTTCTCTTCTCTTCTAACTGTAGCAGGTGTGTTAATCTTGTTTCTACTAGATTTTTATTAGATTCCTCTTTTGTGTTTATCAGCTTGAGTGCTGGAATTTCCAAATGGACATGTAACACTGCTTCCTTGCCATAGAATAGGGTATAAGGAGTTATGGATTTCTTAATAGTTATTCTATCTACCCACAAATATTGCTCCAGCAATAGGTACCAAATTATCTTGTTACCATCTAGTGATCTTCTCAAAATCCTTAACAAGTTTTTGTTAGTTGATTATGCAAGTCCATTCCCTTGAGGGTAGTAATTTGAAGTATTCTTAATGGTAATGCCATACTTGCTGGAAAACTCAATATATTTGGATCCTATGAATTCTAGTCCATTATCACTCACCAAGGCTTTCAGAACACCATACCTTAAAATCAAGTTTTCCATAAAATTGATCACCACTTCCTGGTCTAATTTCTTTGTAGGAATAACTTCTACCCATCTAGTGAGATAGTCTGTAGCAGTCAGAATATACTTGTGGTCAGCTGAGGAATGTGGATTGATAACTCCTATGAAGTCCAAACCCCATTGTTGAAAGGGTTCTTCCACCTAGATTGACTTAAGGGAGAATGAAGCATTCCTTGTCCTCCCTACATACCGCTGGCATTTATCATAGGCTCTAGTGACTTTGAAGGTATCAAAAAATATGGTAGGCCAGTGATAGCCTACTTTGATAATTTTCAAAGCTATAACTCTACCTGAGAAATATCCTCCAGAGAGTCCTCCATGGAACTCCTCTATGACCTTTTGTTGCTGGTCATCTCTTTAGCACCTAAGAACTCCATCAAGGTTCCTTTTGTATAGATCTTCTAGAAATAAGACATACTTCAAAGCCTGAATTCTATATATTCTTCTCTATGATGTATTAATATTAGGAGAGTATAACACAGTTTGAAAGTACTTAATCATTTGATCTACCCAATTAGATTCACCTGACTGTAATTCTTCAATATGATCATCTTTTGTTGCCTGACAAGATATCATTTCAACTAATATTGTTGCTTCTATTAGACCTTGGCATAGGGCCCTACCTCTCATCAGCTTGGTAGGATGTATTTTCACATCATATTCCTAGATTTTAATGATCCAACTAGCTATTTTATCTCCTAGTTCATCTTGTAGAATAAAAATTCTTACATTTGGATGAACAACATAAACCAGGGTCTTACTTTGAACTAAATACCACCTAAAATTTTTCAATAATTTCATTACAAAAAATACTTGTTTCTCAATGAAATTCTACTTAACTTGGTATTCATGGAGATTCTGGCTCCAAAATAATATGGGGTGCTCCTCTCCCTTATCATTCTTCTGGGTGAGCACCGATGCATAGCTTTCATCAACTCCATAAACATAAAGGATGAAATATTTGCTAAAATTAGGATTTACTAGCACTGGAGCTGTAGCAATGGAATGCTTGATGATTTCAAAGGTTTACTTTCTTACCTCAGTCCATTTGAAATCTACATATTTCTTTAGCAGTTCAAAAATAGACATCACCCTCTGAGTAAAGTCAGAGATGAATTTTCTAACAAAGTTTATCTAACCAAAGAAATATTGTAAGGCCTTTTTGTTCATAGGCGGTAGAAGAGCAATAATGGATTTGATTCTATTTGGATCAATGGCCATACCTTCTTTTGAGACCACATGACCTAGAAAATTTTCCTCATGGAATACAAAGAATGACTTCTTAGGATTGATGGAGATGCCAAATTCTCAGCACTTTTGTAAAACTTGATCTAGATGTGTTAAGTGGTCATGCTTGTTGTGGGAAAACATAGTCATATCATCTAAATAGATCATAATGACCTTGTTAATTAGTTCCCCAAAAGCATAGTCCATCGCTCTATGGAATGTGGCCCCTGCATTAGATAGACCAAAGGGTATTCTTTTATATGTAAAGGTTCCCCTTTTTATGGTGAATGCTATTTTATACTGATCTTCATTCTTCACCCAAATTTGGTTTTATCTAGAAAAATCATCTAGCAATGAGAATATTTTTGCCCCTACCACTATCTATAAGATTTGATTGATTTGTGGGATAGGGTAGCGGTCCGTAAGTGATGCTTGATTGAGATTTTTAAAATCTACGCATAGGTAAATATCACCATTCTTTTTTCTCACAGGTACTAAGTTGGCTACACAAGTTGAATGTTTAGTTGGATATATGATATTAGCCTTCAACAACTTCAAAATATCTTCTCTCATTATAGATTCAATCTTGGGATTTATAGGCCTTTTATTCTGCCTGAAAGGCTTGGCATTAGGCTCTAGCTCACTGGTGTGTTGGATAACTTTTTTGTCATATAATTTGAGGTCTTCATATGACCAAGCTACAATGTCTTGGTATTTTAGGCATAAAGTCTTGATATCCTCTTCCTCCTATAGAGAACATTATATTCCAACCTTGAGCTTCTTTTCAGTTTCAACTTCAACTTCTTTATAAATTTTCTCATTGACTTCCATGGGTCTGGTCTTTTTTTTATCTTCATTTTCAAACAGGCTCTCTAGAGTAACCAAACCTCTAGGTATGTTATTGTTATTAAGTTGAATAAAATTTTGTTGATCAATTTCCTCTGGATTTTCCTCTTGAATAATGGATAGACATGCTTCTTTCACCATAAAATCAATGATTTTTTCATCACTTTCAAAGACCTGCCAAAAAATTTGCTTATTTGGCACTGCAGGACTAAAAATCATTTTGATTCCCTTGAATTTCTTAACTCTTATGTTTGCATAAGGGTTGAATTTAGCTCCCCTTGCTGCTAAGGAATCTGCCAAAGTATTATTTTCTCTGGGAATAAATTTTATGTTTAGGGTATCGAAGGATTCCATCAAATTCCATACCCTATTTCTATATGTTTTTAGATAATGGTGCTTACTGTTGCACCTTTCTATTACTTTATGGACAATTAGTTCTAAGTCACCATATATGTTTAAGATCTTAATACCCATGCTTTCAGCTTACATAAGTCCAAGGCATAGAGCCTCATATTATGTAGCATTATTGGTGCATGACCATGTTAATCTATAGGTAAAACTCTTTATCCCTTCTGATTAGGACTATAATACCACACCATCACCAGCACAATTTCTATATTTGGCACCATTAAAGTGCATGGTCCATATTTCATTTTATCTTAGATATTGATTAGATATAGCAGGAACCTTTTTCTCTATATTTGTAGAAATACTGTATGTGTCCATACTATTCCAAACTAATTGTAATCCTCCCTGAAAGGTAATTCATATTCAATTTCCAGCTCTTCAATGTGTCCATACTATTCCAAACTAATTGTTATCCTCCCTGAAAGGTAATTCATATTCAATTTCCAGCTCTTCAAACTTATCCACAATTTCAAATTCTTCAAGAGGGGTGAGATTGCACATGTCCTCTTCAATTTTTTCAATGTGGTAAGACACATGATTTTCAGGTGTTATCCTTATCCTCTTTCCTTTGAAGGGAATGACCATGCTGGAATAATCCATATACATTCATCCACCTAAATTTGTAGTGAACTCTCTTAAAAGGCATAAACCAAAGTAGGGTTCAGGTCCACCACTACTATTTCTTGTCCTACAGTTACCTTAGGGGCTCTATGTAGCCTCATCAAAACATCTTTTATCACTTCTACTATCTTCACAGGTGTTCCATCCAATTGAAGTACTCCAGGATAGGATCGGGTATACTCCATACCCATATCCTCATAGACTACTTTAGGCATAACTGTAGTAGATGCCCTTGAGTCAATCATATAATTTAAAACTATCCAACCTTCCATCCTCAGAGAGATATAGAAAGGAAGGGGTTTTTTATTGAAAACAACAGGAGATATTTCTTTCTTTTTAGAGGGTATACTAAGAATTGTAGTGGCCTACCTATCCTATGGATACTTTTTGAGGGAATTTTTTAGCAATTCTATCTGACAAGGAATGAAGAGAGTATCATATAAACTAGATTTTGATGGTATCTTCTTAATTTATTCCACAATATTGTATTCAGACTTAGCCAAGGTGGGTCTCTCAGACCTTCTTTTTGGCTCACCATATTTTCTCTTATATTATTGAGTGGCTTCGATTCTATGTCTTTTGGTAATAGAAGGGAATCTAAGCCTCTCTTGAGCCTCATCCTTAGACCTCATTTTGTATCCCTTAGTTTCTTTATCAAGTATCTAGGGGAGACTATTTTATTTTTCTTTGGCTTGCAAAATAGGGAAAGTGTCTCTTATTTGGGGAGGTGGAGCACTCTTCTTCTAAGAGGGGACCTAGAACCGATCCATATTCTGTGGATCTACTTGCAGTGTTTTCTTACCCAACCTTGTCATGATAGTAATAGGTCCATCCTCATCTAGCTCTTTTCCAACCATGATCTAGTTAGGTTTCCATAGCATGTTTACCCTTCCTTTCAGGTTTCTTTGTGCTTGATCCATAGCTTTCTAGACATGGTATTGGTACATAACATAAGATTGTGAATCATGAGGATCATTACATACCAAACACCAGACATTTACCAGACTTGTCTCTAAAGAACACTCAGGCTCTTCATAATCTACATTTACTCTGATCCCAATACTATTACTAGGACAAGGTATTTGATATTTGTTCACATATGGAAATATTCTTTGTTGAGACCTCTCCATTTCTCTTTTTTTCCATTGAATTCATTTTGTTGCTAAGAGTTTTCAATCTATTTTGGATATCAATGAGGATAGAGGAATCTTGGGGAATCTAGGAAGGAAATGGAGGGAAAGGAATTGTGGTAGATGGTGCTTTTGGCTGAGGAATGGGGTCATCCATGGAAATGGGGATGAAAATAGAGGGGGGTCCATATAAGATGAAGTAGTAGCTTGGATTTGGACATTAGTGGTTTCTAAATTGTAAGGTAGCACAACTTTGGGAGGTAATTGAACTACATTATAAACTTGTGGAAATGTTTCCACCCTAGATTATTGGGTTTGTAGGCATAATTATGAATCAAGAGATTTTATATAATACATATAAGCAAGGCATGAATTTGGTCTAGCTATAGGGGGAATTCTCTTCCAGGTTCTGCTAAACCTCAAATTAAAATATGAGATAGTTTCTTGTTGATATTTATGCATAAATGTGAACTGATTAAGGAGGGAGAAGGATCAACAAACTCATTAAATTCTTCCACAAAAGTCTTAGACAATGCTACCCATGAAGTTATGGTGTTATCATTAAGATTTCTAAACCAATGTAGAATATTTCCTCTAAAATATAGGGCCAAAATCTTGACAATAACATCTTCATTTTTTATATTGTGGATTATTGCAAGATTCAAAATATCCTAATAGTGCTCATATGCAATCTGTTTAGATCCATCATAAGTGGGAATAGCCTTAGCCATATCCTGGGTAATTTCATGCATATGGGCTAATATGAGGGGGCCAGTTGTGTTCCAGTTGGGGTACTTCTATAAAGACTGATTTGGAGGTGCATTTCCTACCATGTTTCTAGGTGTAGGTCCTACTAGAGGGACTATTGGATTAACTGCAAATTTTTTTTCAGGAGGCTCTTATTTTTAATGAAAATATTGATTCAAATTTCTTATAACAGTAGACCCTCTATAAGGTAGCTCACAGTAGAAAAAAGAGTCAGGGTTATTCCTTTTAAAATGACCTAGTATACATGAAAAACTATGGTCTATAGGGATAACTTTTTTTTGGGTTTAAAGACCAGGGAGTCACCAGGTGAATTTGCTATTCTCCACTTAGCAAGGTCAAGATAATTCACCAAATATTGATTCCTCTAGGTAAAGATAAAATAATAAATCATATTATGGGTTTTCATGTTTCTTGTAAACTGGTCCCATCGAGCGTGCCAAAAACTGTTGGGCACCAAATTGACATCAAGTTTTACTTGAGACTATGGCTTTCTATCTTCCAATTTTCTATCCAAGCATGCACCCGATAGTCATAACTTGACACTCAATATTGGAAGGATGAAATTTTAATTCATCCCAACCTCCAGTGTAGGCTGGTTCCTTGTCAATTTAAAATGGTGTTGACATAATTAAATCTCAATTAGGGTTTTGAGAAAAGGGTTAGAACATATTTAGGGTTAGAGATATTATGCAAAATAGTGGTCGAATAGGCTAATAACATAGGAAACTACAATAAAAATCTCCCACAAAATATTTCCAATGTCCCATCACTCAATATTAACAACACCAAAACCCATGAAATCTTCATATATTAAAGCACAAACAGAGATATGTTGCAAAAAAGCAATTCCAATATCTAATATTGATAATCCAAATTAGCAGAATATACCAATAGTTAGATTTAACAAAAATAAAATTCATAACAATATAGATCTAACTATGAACATTTTTCAATTACTCTCACAACTAGTAATCCAATAAGTTGGAATGAACTAACCACTAAAGTATTGACAAAAATGCAACTCACAACTTTGAACCTCTTGCACAAAAGATAGCGAAGATGACAAATTTTGAGTCAAAAATTAGAGTAATGCTCCTTCCATTAGTTTACAGGAATATTTATAGTAAGGCAAGCAAACACACTAGATATGACCCTTAAAAATGAGGGTTTGGCCTCTATTTATAGTTTGTAAAATAAAAAATATTGAGGAGACATTACAAATATTACAATTTTATAGCTCAACAAAAAATTTTGCTAGAATTATCTTACTGGCTAGCAAAGTCTAGGGAATATGTTGTGAGTAATCTACCATGGCCGTCTAGCTCTACAATTTGCTAGTTTATTAATGATGGTTTGAGTTCAGGTGGTTGAAAATTGCATCTAATCCTTTCATCATTCTTGGAATCTTTGTTCCACCATAGATCTACAACCGCTCTGGTTCTTAATCTTGAAAAAACTTTGATTCTTTGTCTTCCTACATTCTAACTGATTGCTCTCTGATCTGATGAGAATCTACCTATAAATACTTCAAAAATATTAGTAGTATCTCAGTTGTTGATGCTTTCCAATGAATGATGGTGATTAAAACTTAAAAAATGCCCTAAAAATTGGTGGAGAAGGAACAAGATTCCATTCTATGCTTTTTAATTACTAACATCATCTTTAGTAGCTTTGGTTCTAGGGAATCGGATTTTGAGATGATATACACTAAGGAGTGAGCGGGATGAAGTTCATTGTCAATCTATTACTTAGTCTTCTTTCTCTCTTCTACAACATAAAGCAAATCATAATCCACACAAAAGGTATGTTGACGTCATCTTTATCTTAGTTGGAATGCAAAATCACCAATCCACACTAGAAATAGTGCAAATAGTCCTTTGTCACCATTTCACACCTTTTACAATGCTTTTATCTTTCATGTCACCATTATGCATTATTTGTAGTGTTTTTGGCCTTCATGTTACACTTCTACACTATAATACTCTTGGAACTCAACGAACTCAAACTTGTTGACACTTAGTCACTAGAGCATGCAAAAACCAACAACGATCACCATTTTGTAGTTTTTATCATGCTGACATCATCTTTGCACAAAAGTTTTGAGAAATCGAGACTCATTGGGAATCCACTGCAAAATACACTATATATTAAGCAAAATGAAACTTTTCTTGAAATATATGAAGTTTTGAGTGAAATCGGGTCTCTTGTTTGGATCCACTCCAAAATACTCTATGTCCTCAATGGAATAGAGATTTTCATGCCTTAGAATAAATTTTCAAAATTTTATGAGGATGTGGTCATTTTGGGCCTACATGTACCTATAGTGTATTTCTTGTAACAAATTAAGGGCCAAGTTTGTAAACTTATAGTGTAATATTGTATGATAGATTACGAGGCGAGTTGTAGCTAAACTTGAATAATATTGTTGGTAGATTGCAAGAGAGATTGTAGCTAAACTTGTGGAACTATAGTACGATATTTTTGATAGATCCTAAGACAAATTGGTAGTAATATTTGTGGAAAACTATATACTACAAGATAAATTAGCAAACATATTTGTGAAGGAACTATAGTGTGACCAAAATGATGAATTGTAGAATAAATCTGGTATATTATCTCGTATTAGATTATGATTAAACCTTTGGAATGATTTTTAAATCTACAATTGAATCCATTTATTTAAATGCTATTTTTGGTTAGAAGAAATATGAGCTACTTGTGAAAGTATGATTTGTGTAAATGCTATTTCTGGTTGGAACAAATATGAGTTACTTGTAAAAGTATGATTTGTTGAAATGCTATTTCTGGTTGGAAGAAATATGAGTTACTTGTGAAAGTATGATTTGCTGAAATGCTATTTCTGGTTGGAAGAAATATGAGTTGTGAAAGTATGTTTTACTTAAATTTTAGTTATGGTTGGATGAAATATGAGTTACTTGTGAAAGTATAATATGTTTAAATGCTAGTTTTGTATGGATGAAATATGAGTTACTTGTGAAAGTATGATCTGTTTAAATATTATTTTTGGTTGGAAGAAATATGAGTTACTTGTGAAAGTATGATTTATTATTTGCATGAAAGGCATATAATTTACGAATTATTTATGGCATTCTCTTGAAAGGGACTAGCAATAGTTTATTGTAATAATATTTATTTCAAAGGCATATCTTTGTGGAAAATGATATGATATGAAAATGTGATTTTCAGTCTTAGGAAAGTATGAGATTTCCTTCTTTTTAATGGTAAAATGATTTAGAAAATTACATTATGAGGAATGTATTGTGTTTAGTTGCATTCAATTGAAAAATTATTACATGCTATTTCTTGCCTAGAATGCATTTTTATATGCATGTAATGGGTTGTCCTAATCCTGAAATACCTACAACTTAGTACTGGTGGCTCGAATGGAGTCAAGAGAAGATTGGAACTATTCAAATTCTATTGATCATGTATATATGTTGTAAGAATACCTCTTTAATGAAGCCTCCATTATTATAAAATTTCTCCCTTGATATTAATTGTAATTAATTTATATCACTATTTAAGAGGATTTTCAAACAATGTAATACTCGATTTCAAACAATTATGGAAGAAAATGTAAAGTTATGTCATGGCATAAAGTTATCATATGTTAGGGCTAAAATATTTAAATGTGAATTAAATATTGTGTCTAGATGACATAGAGTAACCCTAAACTAGAAATAATGTATAAATCATGCATGACACTTAGAAATGTATCTCTAGTGACTAACTATGAATGACTATAAGGGAGAACATTGAGAGTTATCTCATTTCATGGATATTATAGTTGAATAAATCAAGTAAGATATAATGGTAGACATTCATAGGTCTATGTGGGTTTGTGTGATAACCCCCTTAGCTTCCTATTGTTGATATGGGTAAGTTAAGAATTGCAATGATTGATGTTTTATCCTTAAGGAAGAACAAGCTAATCTTCAAGGCATACGCCTAATGTACGGGTTGAAAGAAGACCTAACATAAGGACTAGTTTAATGTTTGATTTAAACTAGTAAGGAAAAAAGGCATTCCTATTTGAGATAGGAGAATTCCCAATTGTAAGGTAAAGAAACCTTACCTGCAGGTCATTATAGGGGTTGGCCACTCCTATCCATAGGATAGACATTGACCATGTTGGATTCCTGTGAAGTGTAGCCTTGGAATTACTTGGATACTCATATATAAGAGAACCACATGAAGATACTTTTAATTCACTCATGAATTAGTGACAATAATAAGAACTTAAAAAAAAAAAAATCTCCCTAAGATTGGTTGGTTTTGATAAGGATGTTACAAACACACTTCTTTACCTTAACAAGATAAAAATTATATAAACTTAAATAAGATCATCTAATTTTTTTACATAATGTAAATCACATTAATACAAGATAACAAGAACATAACCAAATTGTTAGTCCTACTAGGGGAAGGATAATTATTCTTTGAGTAAACTGATGTATGAACCTTAGGGGGATATTCCTCTTGGCTAGTATATTACGATGGGCTAAGAAGATTCATAAGGCGGATTTTTTCCTAAGGTGACAAAGATTTTAAAACATCTTCTCTTCTTTGAAATAAAAAATATGGAAACAAAAATGTAATAAAATTTATCTTCCTTCCTTCAAAATCCATTAAGCTATGGCTCAACATCCTTATAACACTCGAAGCAAGGGTTTAGCAACAACATCTCTTGAATATTCTCACCTTTATGAAGGGGAATACGAGGAAAAGCCTTGGGAAAACCATGAACTTAGAGAAGAAGAACATGCTATTCAAAAAGTAACTTTGAATTCTATAGATCACATTAGAGAGTATGTTAAAAGGAACAAAAATATCTTTTTATATGTCCTTAGAAAGAAACTTGAAGAACAAAATAAGAGAGACCTTCTACTTCTCATGAAAACTTTGAACATTCTAGTGGACAATCCACTGTTGCACAAATGAATAAAAACTGAAATAATCTTGCTAGTATTAATGTGACTATGGCACATCCGACTAATTATACAACTCCCCTAGCCATATCTATAGGTATACCTATTATGGGAATACCAATTTCAAAATCATCTCCTAGTATCACACTTCCTATTCTAGATCATAACTCTACTAATCCCTTTTTATCAAATGATTTAGGGATTGGTTATATCCCTACACCTACTACATCTTACCAAGTCGCCCAACCTTTTGTAACTTTACCTCCTATTTCTTAGACTTATTATGAAGCCCTGCTAATTTTACCTACTCCATAAAATCCACTAAATTAGAAATTTTAAAATATTAATGCCAAACTTGAACACCGTGAAAATAGGGATTGTAAGTTTGAATAATTAGAATGCCAAATTGCTTCTCTTTAAGGATCATCAAGAAAAAAATATTCCTTTGATGAATTCCATAGTGAACCTTTAGATCCTTTAATTGTTAATCATCCTTTTCCACCAAATTTTAAAACTCCTATTCAAATATATAATGGAAAACAAGATCACATTTAATCACCTAAGGTTGCTTCAAAATGCATGTAGTGATATAACTCATGACGAAAAGTTATTTCTTAGGTTATTCCCTAAGAGCCTTAGTGGATTAGCCTTAGAATGGTATTTCCAAATAACTTTCCACTCTATCAAAATTCTCAAGGAAATTATGGAGGCTTTTGTTAAACAATTTTTAGTCTATATAGAGGAAAAGGTTGCCATAGATGACATATACCAACTTAAGTAAGCCAAAAAAAAAATTATCAGATTTCTTAGCCAAATGGAGGGCCTTGGTAGGGATATTCTAATATATAAATCCCCTTAAATATCTCTTACATATATTCATAATAAAGCTTCATGAAAAATTATCTTTTCCTTTAGAAATGATCGACATTACCTCTTTTGAGGAGTCAATAGACATGGATAAAAGGGTAGATGTTGCCCTTATAATATGAGGATAAATTAGTTATAATAAAGAAGAAGAAAACCTTCTAATAAAGTTAAATACAAAAACAAACATGTTGTAGGAGATGGTGTAATCCATTCTTGCCAAACCAATAATGTAAACACAACTCAAAATGCTCCTCAAAAGTTAGTATTGTCAAAACAAGATAAATCTAAGTGACAATTTATAAATATCGATCAAACCCAAAATTCTATGCTAAAAATGATTCTTGATTCAAAAATGATAAATATCCCACCCATTAGACCTTGGGATACTTTGAAATAATTACCCAGTTGGTACAAAAAAGATGAATACTATGACTTTCATCAAGTGAATGGTTATAAAAATGATAGATGTATTACTTTGAGAAACCTTATTCAAGATATAATAAAAGAATATAAAATTATATTAAATCAATAAAACACTTAAAATCAAAACTTAAAAATATTTCAAAACCCTTTTTCAGTTCATAATAAAAAAACAACAATTTTGTAGGTACCCTTCATTTATAAAAACCATCCTATGCAATAACTAGACAAGCTAAAAAACAATCTTTAGAACCATATAAACAACAACCATTGGCCCTTCCTCATAATAATAAGGTAAATATATCTAACAAATCACCTTTAGTCCTTACACCACTTATGGGTGTTGTTATTCATGTTCACTTTAGTTATCAATCATGGGTGGTGTCTTTGGTTATAAGTGCTAATTACTATAAGATATCTTTTAGGAGATAAATTTAAAAACTTATAATGAAAGCTTAAAGAAATATAGAATTGAAATAATGATATAAAATAACCAAAACCTTGTAGGAAAGTAAATAACAGAAAGCAAAATTGCATCAAAATTAAATCACACACTTAAATTGGCCAATTTCTATTACTATGGAAGTGCGTAGGAAAGTTTAGAAACTTAATACTATTTTAACAACATACAAAAATAACATATTAAGCTAAGAAAACATGACATATCTCTTTATCAGTATGAGAGAGTGGGCCCTTGCTCCTCATCTGATAAAGAGAAAAGCTAATTCAAATTAAGATAATATAATTGCACAATAACATAATTCAACAAAATATTCTCCTTACTACAGATATAAGAGTATTGAAATTTTGATGTACAATAGTCTTTAAGTCTAGCAACTATCTCCAATCTTCACTGCTATCTAACTGCTTAAATTTTTCCAAGGGTGAATATTTATAAAGATAATAATAGTTTAAACATCATGACACTTACTAGAAAGCAATGTCATTCCTAAAAAAAAAATTAATAACATCATTCTCTCTCAACCAATTCTACCTAAGGTCATATGTGGTTGCTACAACAATAAAAACATATAATAACCATGGGTGTTCATTAGTTTTTTCTAATGAAAATGACAATCATTAATCTAGGAATAATATTTGTTCACATAACAACAAAGAGTTTCTTATGCTATTGACAACCATAACTCCATCTTAGAAAAGTGTCAAATCCAATCCCTCTATCGATGTAACCATCGAGATGTCACCATTATAAAAAATTATCTCTAATTGGTTATCTAAGATCCGCAATATTTGTTCTAAGCTATTTCCTTTGTAAAATAAAACATCTACTCATTCATCCATGTCAACATATTCTCTTGTTCCAATGCATATTTTAAAGCCTTCATTTATTCAAAGCACAAGAATGTGCTTAGGGAAATGCTTTAGAACCTACAGTATAAAACAACTCTTTTGCAATCCCAAAATTATTAGCAAAAGGAACTAAAAGAAACTTAGGTCTCAAAGTGGTAGATGCCTAAGACAAGGGGATCCTTTATCCCCCCTTCTCTTCATTATTACTGTAGAGACGTTGGGAAGATCTATTCATGCTACCACAATCTCAGGTTTCATCTTGGGGATTAAGGTTACTTCTCAAACTAATCCTATCACCCATCAACAATTTTTTGATGACACTCTTATGTACACGTATGCTTATATCATTGAAGCCAAAGCCATTAAGCATATCCTCCTCATTTATGAAGAAGTAGCAGGACAAAAGTGACTTTCCAGAAGAACAAATTATACTTTCTCAACACTCCACATAGGCAACAAATTAAAATTGTAAATATTATGGAGTGTGCAATATCCACCTTACCACTACCTATTTAGGCATGTCCTTATTCACTGAAAATGCTATTGAAGAGATGTGGAATAGGATCATCGAAAGAATCTAAAATAAACTCTTAGGATGGAAAGACAACCTTCTATCTTAGGCAAAAAAAATGACTCTAACCATGGCTTGTATTCAAAGTATTTCTGTCTATTTCTTATCGGTCTTCAAGGCTCTAAATAAGTTTTTTATTAAAATTGAACAAATTCAAAAACAGTTCTTATGGACTGGGGCTGAGAATAAAAATCAATTTTATCTTGTTACGTGGGACAAAGTGTTCAGACTAAAATACCAAGGAGGAATTGGTTTAAGAAGAATTAACCATTTAAATATTGTTCTGCTTGCAAAAAAATCTTGGATATCAGTGTTCAAAGAACAGGTTGAATGGATCACTTCAACAAAAAGGAAATATTTGCAGGGATCAAATTTTTTATTTGGGTAAGCCTTTTGGAAATCTATCATATTAACAAAATAACTCTTGAGAAAAGGCCTCATATGGCAAGTCAGGGATGGAAAGATCATAAATTTTTGGGAAGATAAATGGATAGGAAACCAACCACTTATAGAAATTCCTACTTTTAGAGCTATAAATGATTTTGTTGATCCATTATTTGGCCATAGAGTAGCTAAATTTTTAAATGTATCCAACAATTTGTGCACATGGAAAAGGATACAATGCCCCCATTTATCAATGAAAATCAACTCTTTGGAGGCCTTACTTTATTCTTATGTTTTACCTTCAAGGAACCCTCAGGCATTGGAGAATTCACTATTAAATCGACATATCAACTCCTCCTATATCCAAAGGAAATTCAAATTCCTTTCAAATTAGTATGGGTCAAACACCTAACTCCAAAATTTTCCTTTTTTTCTTGGTTCGCCATTCAAAATAGAATATTTTCTATTGAAAATCTCATCAAGCATGGAATCTTGTTGCCCAATAGGTGTTTTATATGTTTTTCTAATTGAGAATCAACTCACCATATTTTCCTAACTTGTACTTATTCTTGTTCCATCCTTAAAAACCTTTTACAAAGGTTCCAAATAAGTTGGGCCAAGCCTCCTTCAATTGTAGATTTGTTTTTACAATGGCCCAATCCTTTCTGTAATCCTTGTCTTTGGGTGATTTGGAAATTTTGTCTTCACCATTTCCTATGGAAAATCTAGCTCGAAAGGAATAGAAGAGTTTTTTCTAGTTTTTCTAAGGATATTACTTCCACTACCAATAGAATCATCTTCTATGCTAATAAAAATGCACTCATGATCCCAAATGATCCTCATCTAATCCCTAGGTTTGAAGCCTCCTTACTTCAGTCTTTGCACATTTCTCTAGAGAATCCCAACTCCAAATCTTCCCAAATCTCTAGGAGCAATATCAAATGGATTCCTCCACCTCAAGTATGGGTTAAAGTAAATTTTTATTGAGTAGCTAACTGTAACCCAGGTCGAGTAGGTGTAGGAGGGATTCTTAGGGATTACAAAGAAAATTCTATATTTTCCTTCCTCAAGGGACTGGATGAACAACCAAATCACATAGTTGAAGCTAAAGCCCTTTGGAGGGGTCTTTACTTATCAAACAGTTTCCAGGTAAAGTTATTATTTAATTATCAATTATTTGGAGAATTCCAAAACCTCTGCTTGGAAAGTCAAAAACTATATCGAAGAAGCCAGAAATCTGATCCTTCATCAACATGAGGCCATCATTCAACATGCTTTCAGGGAAGCAAATAAAGTGGTGGATAGGTTGGAAAATATTAGATTTAATGTCCCCTGGGATGATGACGTGGACTGACACCCTCCCACATGAGGTCGACAAAATTTCCAAGTCAGAGAAAATTCAAAATGTTTGACAAATTGTTATTCATTTTATTTTGCTTGATTTCTTGTTTGAAAATTTACTTTCCCTAGGTCAAATAGCCATCAGTGCCTTTTGCCCCTTTAGGATCCTACTCCACAGTCCTATTATTTCTATGATGATTTTGAGTTCCTCGAGGTAATTGATGATTGGTGTACTTAGGACATTTGAGATTTTATGTTGCACCTTCCTTGTGCCTTTCCCAGGTCTCATTTTCATTAATGTTGGTAGTGCCAGTGTTCAAATTTTTAATGGTCCCAAGGTTACCTTATTTTGTCATCCTAACTGTCATCATTTCCTAGTACTCCACCTTCTGTCAAATCCCCTAGACCTCTCCTTCCCAAATCCTTCCCGCATGTCATTTTTTGTGTGTTTCATCACCATTCCTTTCCATTGCCTTTCATCTTGTTGGGACTCACTGCTGTCATCCTCTTTTCCATGCCTATGTCCGTTGCTGATTTCTACCATTTTCCAATGCTTCAAGTTTCTATTTTTCCTTGTGAGAATCACACTTCTTTAAATATTTCTTGCCTATTTTTCAAAATTTCCTAAGAGTGACACACATTTCTATTTTCGATGGTGCTAAGAGTTGTTGGAATTTCTAATTTACCAAGGCCGATTGCTTTGACATCAGGTATAGGGTGGAATTGCTATTTTCAAGGAATTGTTACAACCCAAGGTGGTGGCAAAGAAGTTTCTAGAAACACCCAAATATTTCCTTTGATACTAAAGCACACCTCCACTCCATAATCATCATCTCCATTGATTTCTTGCCAAGGTTTCGGGAGCACTCTATTTTTTCTTCCATCAAGCAATTCTGTAACCTGGCCATCATGGGTTTTATTAAACCAGAGACACTTGATATTTAACTTATTGCTAAGGCAATCATGAATACGTATGGATTCATGAATTTTATATAGAAATTCTCTTGGATGGACTAGGATGTGAATATTAACTTTGCTTCCACCTGGGAGAAAGTTTTCTTATCATCCATGGAGTGGAATTTCAGGTTGATGTCCACATCCTTGTAGAAATAACAGGTCAACCGTTGGTGGGAAGAATAGTCTACAGAGACAAATATAACTATGACATGGAGCTAAAGGAGTTTGAGCCGAGATAAAGTCTTTGTAAGATAAACCCTAGAATGGTTAGGGACAATTTGCCCACTCCCTGGAAGGAGGTCATGAAATTGGTGATGGAGTATATCATGGTTGATGACCCAGGTTCCCCTCTTAGGAGTTTTCACATAGCCTTTGTGAATCACTTCAGGGAAGTGAAACCTCTCAACATCCCTGAATTTCTATTTTTATCTATGGAATATTCCATTAAGGAAACCCGCTCAAAGAAATACAAGGCTTGGCCCTCACATCAAGGACTATTTAAGGTAATCTACAAACATTTTATGGAGAAGTTCCCAGAAGGAAACATCATTTCATAGCAGCAAGCGAATTGCAAACATACTACAAAGGAGGATACATCCTTTACCCCATACTCAAGTTCTCATGGTTCTAATAAGAGAAAAGTGGAAGGTAGCTTTTAAGATGTTGAGAATTCAATAAGAAAGAAGGTCAAGGTGGAGGATCACCCCACCCTGATGAGAAGCTTACAACGCTTAAAGAAAAAATTCATTTAGAATCAAGGAAAATGCATTGTTCCATTGAGGATGAGCTCAAGGATCCTACGGTCAAGCTACTTCAGGATTACATCATAAAGACTACTAATGCTACCATAGCTCACATGGAAAGTGCAATAACCACAAACAAGGCAACCATTTTCCAGATGAAGGAGCATACAAATGCTCTGAACTTGATATTTTTCTATGACAATTACTCCGAGGATCACCCAAAAAAGAATACCGTAGGAGCCAACACTAGTGGCAAGGAGGATGACGTGGTGGAAATTTCCAAGGAAGTGTTCAAGAAAACTCCTAAGGATGTTGAAAAGGATGACACCAAGGATTTTGCAAATGTGTAATACCCTTGTAGATTGTCTGTTGTCTCTAGGTTTTGTCTAGTTGGAACGTTTTGTTTCCTATTTTTGTCTTTTTGGACTATTTTTGGTTTGTGGATATATTTAGGTTTTTGTGGATGTTGCATCCTTTAATTCTAATTTTGTACTAAGGCATTAGGGTGCCTTTAAAATGCCCTCATCAATACAATTTTTTTAACTTAACAAAAAAAGGAACTAAAAGAAACATGAAAATTATTCTAATATCAACTAAGAAATGCCATTCACCTATTCTAACTTATTTAACAAAAACATCATGATAAAATATGCAAATTTCCATTATTAATCTACACATATGTCTCAAAAAAAGGAAAGAAAACATCTTTAAGAAAAATGAGGCATTCATGGGCCTCATCAACCACTTAAAAATACCTTACATTTCTTTGATCTTTGACAACAACTAGACAATATACCAGCTAATATTTCTCTTTTAGAACTGCTAAAAATATCAACTATTCATAGGAATATATTACTTAAGTTTTTGAGTGAGCAAGAAGTCCCCCAAGATATATCTCTTGATGATATTTCCAATATAGTAGGTTTCAATGGAATGAATAGTGCTATCTTAGCATTTCATAAGGTGAATATGCCTCTTGAAACCATATAAGGAGATTCACCTCTTTATATAATAGCTAAAATTGGAAATAAATACATTAAGAGAGCCTTGGTTGAAAAAGGGCTAGCTATTAATGTTTGCAATGTAAAATTCCTATAAAATTTTAATTTAAGTACAAAATATTTACAAAAACTTGACCTCTTCATTAGAGCTTTTGATAATGAAGAATGAGAAGCCACAAACATAATAACCTTACCTCTTAAGGTAGGACCACACATTTTAAACACCCTCATTTATGTTTTATCTTGTAATGTAACATATAACATGTTTCTTGGAAGACCTTGGATACATGCCATGAAGGCAATACCATCTACCTTACATTAATATTTAGAATATGAATATCAAGAAATGATTGTTTAGAATCCTAGATATTTGGAACCTTTTTCCTATTGCCAACTATTAGACATTCAACAAAAGAAATTTAATATTTTTCCCTCACTTGAATCAATATTACCATCAATTCCCTCTAAATTAAACAAAGGAAAATAAATATTAGAGAAACCTTCTATTAACTTGGGGGATGATTCTCAATATTCAAAAGAACAAGTCAATTTAAATCATCCAAATCTAGATCTCTTTGCAGATCTAGTTAGTCTTTTTATTTCTCCTTGCATCATAGGTTTACCCAATATAAATGGCTTAAAATTTCAAATAGAAACTTGTGAATTTATTTATGGTGGAACCACTTTTGATGAACAAATTCAAGGTGGTAAGTCCATGTCTAATGAATCAACATATGCATCATATTACATGTCACCTGCATTTTATTTCTCTAAACACATGTTAGTCAATATGGGCTATTAAGGGAAAGGCTTAGGTCAATTAGAACAAGGTATTAAATATCCTTTAGAAGTTGAGCCTTGGCTAGGATGTTGTGGGACATGATATATTCCCAATAAAAAGGAGCCATTACCTTTACTAGAAGAAAATGAAGATAATTACACAAAATATTTGCATGGTTCACAATGGGGTGATGATGTCCCTTATTAATACAACACCTTTTAAAACCTTACATTTTTCTAGTATTAACATGTTGACAATTATTTTTTGAACTTATATCAAGCAAAGATGACCTTAAATATTCTTGTGATCAAGATCAAATTGAAGAACCTCTCAATCAAATATTCAACCTATATTTTTTACAACTACTTGAACCAAAGAAAATGACATTAGATCCCAAAGAATTTAAAGACTTAGGAGTATTACTTGGTCTCCCTCAATTCAAATATGAATCCCAAATCTTAATTAAAGAAACAATATATATCAATATTGGCACTAAGGAAAATCCTTGGACCTTGACATTAGTAAAGTCTTGACACCATATGTACAAATAGAATACACCAACCTTTTGAATGAGTTTAATGATGTTTTGCTTGGACTTATGCAGATATGCCTAAAATTGACCCCTAATTGGTTGTGCATCATCTTGTTGTACATCCAAATGCTAAACTAATTAAACAAAAATAAAGAAAAATGCACCATAAAGTCACCCTTCTAGTTAAGGATGAACTTCAAAAACTTTTAGATGTTGGTTTCATTAAAGTCATAGATTATTAAAATTGGATTTGCAACATTGTGCTTATTACAAAAGAAGAAGGATCCATTATAATTTGTATATATTTTAGAGACACAAATAAAGCTTTCCCTAAGGATAACTTTCCATTACCAAACATAGACATGATAGTAGAATTCACTACAAGATTTGAAATTTCGTCTCTAATGGATGAATTTTTAGGATATCTCTTGAAGACCAATTCAATATGGCCTAAATAACCCCTTGGGCTATTGTAGTGGTTCACCACTACCCACTCATGACTAAGGTAAAACCTCGATAACCGATGGTCAAAATTTTGTCTAACCCATGGAGAACAAGCTCAAAGAACTCTTGACAATCGAGACTTCTACAAAAGTTCATTTAGTGAAGGTCCTAATAGATGACCAAAAGAGCACCAAAATAACCCACTTTACAAATAAATCTTGATTTCAAAAGTGTTGCAATCAACAATAAAGCATGATGAAGAAAAATCTCGATCAATTTACAAGAAATATTGGAAGAGCAAGCGAACATGAATTCCTGAGTCAAATCAAGTGACAAGGGTATATGCGCTAAATTAATGACTTCCTTTATTTAATATTTGAAGAACACCTACTCAAATATGACCTCAGTTATTATCCCATATATTCATTCAAGAAGTATGAATCTAACAATCCTACGTTGATCAATCATTATGATCAACGAAGTACATTTAATGATAAAAATCCCAAGAAAAAATAGATGGGATTGTCAAATTTGATTGTAGATAATTTTTGAGGGAAATTCCTCCCTTGTAAATATATAAATAGGAGTAGTGTTAGCTTTGTAAAGGATCGACAAGTTTGCAATTCTATGTATTTGTAGGCTTTCCTTTCATTTATCTCTATAAAAATAGTTGTGGCTCCTAAGCAACTTGTGGGCAATTTTGAACCCCAGCTTCTGGCACAATATTTGTAAAATTTTGCTTGCATTATATATATACATGGAAGCTCATGTATATATTTTGGCCTTTTCCTATAGACCCATTGTTATGTATGTTTATGTGTTTGTGATATTTTTCTTGAATATTATATTTGCTAAGTGTATGTGTGTGTGAGGGGCCTATGTCTATTTTTGGATTGAGTCACTTACTAGCTTGGCTCTCCTATGGGACCTACCTACTCATATATGCATATAACTAGTATATTTTGATTGTACTTCATGGGTTAGAGGAGAGGAAGTGTCCATTGCTAACACATAGCATTTAGGCCTATTTTTGTAGGAAGATATTAGCAAATATTTTGGCGCATCAAACCATTTTTTCTTTTATTTGTTGAGTTTATTTATTTTTTTGCATCTCTTTCCCTTTATAGAGTAACTAGTACCTTGAGTATCACATATTAAAAATGATCTAACCTTATAAAAACTCTTCAAGACCCCCAATTGAGCTAAAATCCATGCTCTCAACTATGGCCTGTTGTGTCACTCTAATGGAAGGTACGATTGTCTTGGAAGGAGACAATCAAAGATAATAATAGTTTAATGGCACACTTGGTGGGATCCCATTGACACATCATTGGTACTAAAATAATAACAAGGAGTAGGGATAAGAATTGGTGAGGGTCTTAGTCTATTTCTCGCTTCTTGAAGTGCTACTTTTCTCACCTGGCAACTTGCTCTAGAATGAACAGTAGAAGAAGTTGCTACTAAAGATATAAAATTGAGATTTGAGTGAAGACCTTTATCTATTTACTTTCTAGAAGTAAGAAACCACATTTACCTGGTGACTCCATCCTAAAGAAAGAACCTAAATATAACAAACAAAAATATTGTATCTATGATCTTGCATTCGATAAACACAATAAGGGTTGCTATCACTATATACAATAATTCTATGAAGAAGGAGATGCATAGTCTATAATATAACTACTCCAACCCCAGAACATTCCCTTCTTAGAATGATAGAGTTTTTCTAGCACCACTAGCACCAAATGAAACATGGGAGGAGATACCCTAGTCAACCTTAAAATCTCTCACCTATTTCACAGGTGAAGATCTCACCACCCTCATCAAGCACCTTAACCATGTGGAAAGCCTATGTATAATCCATAATATATCAAAGAAAAATATAACTTTAAGGTTGTTGGTAATATATTTTAGAGGAAAAACTTGAGAATGGTACATCACACTATAGCTTAGTTCGATCACTAGTTGGGACTAGCTTGACAACATCTTTATTGAAATATTTTTTAGAAAAGGCAGATGGGGTGTCTCCCCTAAAATAGATGGAAATAATAAAAAGAGCTCATATGGAGGTAGTGGAATATTTCAACCTCATATTTCACAAATCTTGACATTAAATACCAAAGGATATGCGCCCCCCACTAGGTTTGCTAAGTTTTTTTTTATCTCAAAACATTGGATTCTAAAATATCTATGTTGATAAAAACCATAGGAGGAGATTCCATACCATAAGTATACAAAAGGGTTTCCACGACTGAAAATTATTTAATACAAATAGGAAAATTACCTCTAAGGCCACTACATCCCCTCTTGCCATATCCCTGAGATCAATAAATTATATATCTGCAGCCACCAATAACCCTTCCTATTACCTTGAACGTAGTCCATGGAGCCTCTAACTAGGTGATAGAAGCCTCATTACAATCCTAGGAGAATTGCTAAAAAAATATGAGTCGACTCAACAATAACCTTGAATTAGTAAGAAAGCCTTGTCAATGGGGAATCCTTGAGAAAATTCTAATATCACAAGAGAAAATAAAAAGGCTTACCAATGATAAATTAACAGAAGACTTAGTTCAAAAAGGATGTATGACAAAAGGATAAAAATATGATATACATATACACAACACAATTTTCAAGCAAAAGCTTAAAATCATGAATAAGGCTAGAACAGTAGACTCCCAACCATTAATAGCAAAAGAAGAAAAATTGAATTTCAAGATATTATCATAGAAATATTTTTACTAGGACCATTTAATGTAGGAAAATATTGCAAAAAGGCCATTGTAGCCATACCAATCTAGGATATGTTAACTTTAGAAAGATAGAATCCATGTCAAGAGACAGAATGGACAAATCCAAAAGGAATTGGTAGGAACCCACATCAAAATATAGGAGTACGGGTAGAACAACAAGAAGACACCAAAAATTATAGAACCTATTAAATTCAAAAAGGTGTGGGAACATATATAATACAGGAAGAAGAAACTCTTATTCCAAAAATATCTCAAAAAAATGAGGAGCCAGTAGGAATCTAGAAGTTATATTTTAATGTTGCTAGAAGTAGAATAGGAGCAAGGGCAATAATATGTCTTATCTCCCCAAAAAATATAAAATACTTTCAAGAATATAGGTTGCAGTTTGCTTGTTACAATAATAGAGCAAAATATGAAGCCCTAGCCCTAGGGCTCCAAATGGTAGAAGAAAGAGGAATCAAGATGCTTTAGATTTTTGGTGATGCTGAACTAATTGTTAGACAAGTTAGAACTCAACAGTTAGATAGAAATAGGTTGATAAAATCCTACAAAATTAGAATAAGAGATCTAATGGAATATTTTGATGCAATCAATATAGAAGTAACTCCAAGAGAACAAAATCTAGATACAAATAGAATGACAACTATTGGTTCAAAATTTGACCTAGTTAATCAATAATGCAAAACACACCAACTCACAAAGATAATAGTAAGGCCAACAATACCTGACAACCAAGAAAATTGGTAGGCATTTGAAAATGAAGAGTGAATTATTCAATTTCTATAATAAGTAGATTAATTTGTCAAAGAAACTATTCAAAGAATAGATGAAATGTATGAAGATAATATTATTCAGTTAGTTTTGAATAAAATGCCAAAAGTGTTGATCACCATAGAATCCCTTTTTAGCCTAGAATATGAATTCAAGGGAAGGAAGGAGTATATCATTGAAAAGGAAGATTATCAAGAAATAAAAGTATCACCTATGAAGGTATTGAAAATAGAAAAGAATTGCCACACAATAAGAGAAAGAATAAATTATCAGATTATGCCAAAATTAAAGGTGTAATGACATGATATATCAAGAACTCAAGGGATATGAAAAAAGTATTATCCATAACACGATATAATTGGAATTGGGAGCCAAGATAATCAAGTAAAAATAAAGACTAATCAATCCAAATATTGAACCCCTTATGCAAAAGGAGTTGGAGAAGCTGATAGAATAAAAAATCATATATCCTATTAAGCACACTAGTTGGGTTTCTAACCTAGTACTAGTAAGGAAAAAGAATGGTGAAATCAGGTTGAGTATGGATTTCAAAGATCTATATAAGGTTTATTTCAAAGATCATTATCCACTACCTTCAATAAAGCAAATCCCTCAAACAATAGTAGGATCTAAGATATTTTTGCTGCTAGATGGCTTCTATGGTTTTAATCAGGTCTAGGTGAAAGATGAAGATCAACATAGGACAACCTTCACCACAAAATGAGGAACATATGCATATCAATGAATGCCTTTTGGGTTGTCTAATGTTGGAGAAACATTTCAAAGGACCATGAATATTGCATTTCATGATATGATAAATAAAATAATACTCAATTATTTGGATGAACTCACAGTATTCTCAAAAATAAAGGAAGACCATATGGAGCACCTTGAATTTTTTTTTTCAACAATGCTAGGAATTTGGGTTTTGATTAAATCTACATAAGTGTGTTTTCTTGTGGTATCCAAATATGGTATTGCTATAGACCTTGATAGAATTGAAGTAGTTATGAACATTTTATTAGCTAGGCATAAAAATGATTGTAATATTTTTTTGGACAGATCAACTTTATTAGAAAATTTGTGTTTTATTTTGCAACAATAGTGAGGTCCATGACACTCATGCTAAAAAAGAATCATCCCTTTATATGGAGAAAATAGGGAAAATAGGCTTTTCAAAAAATTAAATTAGGTATTGCAAATGCTCCAGTGCTCATAAATCTATATTTCATTTTTTATTATTATTTATGCATATGGAGGAGAGCTTAGTATAGAAATACTAATGACACAAGGATAAGGACCAACCAGATCGCCCAGTGACATTTTTTTATTGAAACACTCAAATATTATGAAGAAAAGTATAATTTTATCAAGAAACAAGTGTATGACTTAAGGAGAGGACTAAAGCATTTTAGGTACATGATCTCCAATAACATAATCATTACTTTTATCATACATTCTAGTGTTAGAGACTTATAATGGGTAAAGAAATGAGTGAAAAAAGGGCCTAATGGATTACCAAATTTTGGAGTATTACATAGATATCAATGCAACCAAACTAATTAGAAGAAGAGAAATTTACTAGTAGATGGTTGAAGATGCCATAATAAAAGGGAATGATGTGGAAGAAGAAAATAAGAAAACAAATCCCCAAGAATTCCTAATGAATAAGGAATAGAAGGAATCAAATTGGGTTTAATAGGAAAAGTAATTATATAGTTCCTAGAAGATATCATACCTAGACTTGGTGTTCCAAATACAATAAAATAGATAATTCCAAGACATTCACATGTTCAAAACTCATTCAATTTATATTTTAACATCATATCTATCTAAAAGTATCTTCTAATTACTACCCCAGGGTAATGGTTTGGCCAAATAAATAAATTTTTATTTATTAAGAATCATAAAAAGGATAGGATTAAAAAATCAACGACAATGGCACCTCCATATAAAAATAGCTCTTTGGGCTAACTAGATCACTCCAAAAAAGGTGCTAGTTTTTTCACCTTACAACTTGATCTATGGCAAGGAAGCTAGATTACCTATTTTATAGAGCTTCCCATGCTTCAACTATTACACCGACAAGAATTAAAGGAAAATGATCTGATGAAAATACAAGTGGGAGAACTATTGAAGCTCGAGAAGCAAAGAAAAGGATCCAGACAAAAAATTCAAAGGCATAAAAAAATAATCAAGATACGGTTTGATAAAAAGACTACCCCACAATATTTTGAAGTAGGTGACATGGTTCTTAAATGGGATGAACATAAAAGCAAACCTAGAAACCATACTAAATTTGACACATTCTGGGAATGACCATATATTATTTTTGATTGTAAAGAGGCAACACATTTGAGCTACAAACCATAGAGAGAGATGTTCTTCCTATACCAATAAATAAAATCTACCTAAAGAGCTACCCTTAAACATGTCAACTCTAGATATTAGGTAGATACAAAAAAAAGGGATGAGATATTGTCAAGACCTGTGCAATCCAAGAAATTGTACCATAGATCTAATAAAATTAACATTTCTATTTTCTAACTTTTTTATAAATAAAAAGGGTTTCAACTCTAAGCCTGAGAATAAATGTAGTTTTGTGTTCTCCTTAAAGCATGCAAGAAGCCCTTGTGATATTCCAAAATTGTAGTGCTTCACCACTACCCACTCATGACTAAGGCAAAGCCTTGATAATAAATGGTTGGCATTTTATCTAGCCCATGGAGAACAAGCTCAAACAACTCCTGAAAATCAAGACTTCTACAAAATTTCATTCAATGGAAATCCTGATAGATGACCAAAAGAGTGCCAAAGGAGTCTTTATTTGATATAAATCTTGATATTGGAGGTTTTATGATCAACGATAAAGTGTGATGGATAAAAATATTTATCAATATGCAAGAAATATCAAAAGACCAAGTAAACAAGAATGCTTGAGTCAAATCAAGCGATAAGGGTAGATGAGCTAAATTAATGTCTTCCTCAATTGAAGAGATGAAGACCACATACCCAAAGATGATATCAATTACTATCCCAAACATTTATTCAAGAAGTATGGCTTTGATAGTCCTATGTTGATCAATCATTATGATTAGAGAAGTACATCATTCAATGATCATAATCCCAAGGAAAAGTAGATGGGATTGTCAAATCTAATTGTAGATAATTTTGGAGGGAAAATATTCCCTTGTAAATCTATAAATAGTAGTGGTATCTTTGTAAATTATAGACAAGTTTTCAATTCTATGTATTCATAGGATTTAATTTCATTTATCTATATAAAAATAGTTGTGGTTCCTGAGTGGCTTGTGGGCAATTTCAAACCCCTACTTTTGGCACAATATTTATAAACGTTTTCTTGCATTATATATATACATGGAAGCCTGTGTCTATTTTTTGACCTTTTCCTACAGACCCATTGTTGTGTGTGTATGTGTTTATGATATTTTTCTTACATATAAAATTTTCTAAGCATATGTATGTGAGGGGCCTATGCCTATTTTTAGACCAAGTCACTTACTAGCTTGGCTCTCTTGCAGGACCTGCCTGCTCATATATGCATATAATTGGTAGATTTTGATTGTACTTAATTGTGTTGAGGAGAGGAAGTATTCACTACTGGCACATAGAATTTAGACCTATTTTTGTAGGAAGATCTCAGAAAATATCTTGGCACATCACCCCCTTTTCTTTTATTTATTGAGATTGTTTATTTTCTCACACCCCTTTCCCTTTGTAGAGCAACTAGGACCTTGAAGATGAGATCTGAATATGGATCCATCCTTGTAAAAACTCTTAGAGGCCCTTGATTGACCTGAACCCCATGCTCTTGGCTATGACCTACTGTGTCACTTAGACACAAGGCACAATTTTCCTAGGTAGTGATAATTAGAGAGAACAATAGTTACATGTTGTTACCAAATCATGATATTATACTTGATATTGTAGAAGACTATGTAGATGAACTTTTAGGACAATATTAAAAATAATAGGATCATATTCGAGATCTAAGATGCATATTTAATATATTATGAGAATACAAAGTTTGGTTAAAACCCAAAGAGTGCATCTTTGGGGTAACATTGAAAAATTATTAGGATTTATCATATCTCATCATGGAATTGAGGTGTATCCTTCTAAAATAAAAAAAATAAAAAATATGCCACCACCAAAAAATATTATTGAAGTTTGTAGTCTTTAAGGAAAACTACAATCCATTTGAATATTCATCTTGCAATTATTAAAAAAATGTCAAGCCTTTTCTAAATTGGTAAATAAAGACACCAAGTTTTATTGGGACAATGAATACCAAAAGGATTTTGAAGCATTTAAACTTATCTTTTGATATCTCTTGTTTTAATACCACCTAATCCAACTTAACCATTATTGATATACCTAGCTACTACCAATCATGCCCTTGGAGCTATGCTAGCTCAATATTATGATCAAAATCAAAAAAATACCATCTACTACATTAGTAGAACATTGGTTAGCTATGAAACTCGATACACACCAGTAGAAAAGCTATGTCTAGTAGTTATCTTTTCCTCACTCAAATTAAGAAATTGCATGCTTAGCCAAAAGACATATGTTATAGAAAGGGTAGATCCCTTGAAATATCTAATATAGAAACCTTACCTTTTAGGATGAAATGCCAAATGGGTCATCATCCTTAGAAAATTTAATCTTGAATTTGTTAATAAAAAGTTATTAAAAGGACAAGTAATAGCGGATCAACTCACCATAGAACCTTTAGAATCCAAAAATCCTTTCGACATAAGATTCCCCAATGAAATGATTTCAAATATAGGATCCTAGGAGTCTAAACCATGGAATTTATATTTTTATGGAGCTTGATGCATCAAAGGTGCAGGGATATGAATCATCCTAGTTACCCTACAACAATAACTCATACCCTTATCCTTTAAAATTCAATTTTCATACACTAATAATGCAACAAAATATGAGGTACTCATCTTAGTCCTTAAAGATATACTAAACCTAAATATGAAGGTCCTATATTAATTGGTGATTAACAAAATTAATGGCATTTGCTAGACCAAGGATAACAAATTGAAACCCTATAAAGAAATAATAGATAAATTAATAGATTATTTTGAAAAAATAACAATAGAAGCCATTCTATGATATAACAATTACCATGTGGATGCCATGGATATTGTAGCATCTCTTATCTCTTTAGAGTTAGTGGATGAACAAGAATCCATTATTATACAATCAATAAGAGACCCTACAACATTAAATTATTGTCAAAAACCTTTAGATTTTTATACCATTGAATCTAATTCACCTCAAGAGCCTTGGTATCAAGACATTTTTAACTTCCTAAAATATGACACATTGCTTGAAGGATTAAATTGCCTAAAACATAAACACTTCAGACAATGATCTTGCAAATATGTCATCATAGGAGATAATTTAAACCAACACTCCTTTGAAGGTATACTCCTTCTATGCATCAATTTATAAGAAGCACAAACATTCATTAAATAAGCCCATGATGAATCATGTGGTAAATATTTTAGTGGACTAGCTATAGCTGAAAATCTCCATAGGATGGGTTATTGTTTACCATCTATGGAAAAGGATGCTTGTAATTATATCAAGAAATGTGACAAATGCTAGTGGCATGATAATTAGGTTTATACCCCTTCTCAAGAATTACAACCAATTACATCACTTTGGTCTTTCTCCACTTGGGGATTAGACATAATAGGTAAAATTAATCCTAAATCATCATATGGACATAAATTCATTATCACTTCCACTGAGTATTTTACTAAGTGGGTTGAATTCATGCCTTTATCTTTTGCAATTGGAATTCAAGTATCCAAATTTATCATCAATCAAATCATTAGCCACAATGATGAACCATATATTTTACTGTAGATAATGGTATGCCATTCAAGAAAAAAGAATTCCACAAGATTTGAACTAAATATAAAACCCAACAAATATGGTCAACACCTTATTATTTTTAAGGAAATGACCAAGCAAAATATTCAAATAAAATATTAATCAAAATCCTTAAAAAATTGGTTAAGAAAAATTGATGAGATTGGAACTTATAATTATATCCTACCTTAAAGGCATATTTTACTAGTGTAAAAACCCCTATAGGTGTGACATATTATGCCTTAGTCTATGGCACTGAGGTAGTCTTTCCTTTCAAATTTGAAATACCTTCTTTAAGGGTCTTATTGCAATACTCCTTGTTTCAACAATGAATATCATCTAGGGCATCTTAATTAGTTAGAGCTTTTAGAATAGAAGCATATAAATTCCCTAGAACACTTAAGAACTTACAATGATAGAATTTGGTGTACCTATCATAAGAATTTATTTCTAATATCTTTTAAAATTAAGGACCTAGTTCTCAAAGAAAATCAAAAGAACACTAATGCCAAAGATGAAATCTAAGGAAACTTCATAAGAAAGGTTTGTATTGCCATAATTTGTCTACTCCTTGGAAGGAAATTCTTAAGCCTGTAATGCAGTATCTAACAGTAGATGACCCTGAGTCTTAGTTATGTAGTTTTCATTTGTCTTTCATTAATCAATTTAGAGAAGCCAAAATGCTCAACATCCTTGAATTCCTGTACTGGTCCATGGATTATTCCATCACCTCTACCCATAGTAAGAAAGAGGAATATTGGCCTTCCCATCAAGGTATTTTTAAGATATTGTATAGCCACTTTAGAAATTTCCCAAGGAAAACCTCCTTGCACCTGACAACGCTGAGGAGGATTCTTCTCCTACCCCCAGTCCTAAGGCTACCAGTTCCAAAAGGAAAGGTAAATTTGGGAAACCCTAGCTTGTTTCCATCAGTAAGAAAAAGTCCAAGCTTGAAAAAACACCCATCTGATGCTCTCAAAGGCTCAAGTTTAGGGATACCCCTACTCTTGAGAAAATTAAGAAAGAACACAAGTCTGACCCTAACTCTTTTGATGTGGTAGAAAAGTACCTGCACAAACTTATCATCCAATATTCCTCTGCCACCATTGATCATTTGGAGACTACCCATGTTGCTCTTGGAAAAGGAATTGCCCAGCTGAACGACCAATTAAATGCTCTTAGCTTGCTCTTTTTTTGTGATTTGTATAATGAGGAGGGTCCTACTATTTCTGTTGTAGTAGGTATTTTTGATATTAAGGATAATCTCGAGGATGAAGTCGTAGAGATTGCAAAGGAGGTATTTAAGGATGTTCCTAAGGATGATCCCAAGCATGAAACAAAGGATGTTGAACAGGATGCTGAACAGGAGATCATGATGGCTTCTCCTATGCAAACAGATTCACCTAACTAATGTTCTGATTTCTCTTTAGCCTCTTTGCAAGTTCTTTGGTTGAGTTTTGTGTCTTGGCCCTATTCTTGGGTCTATTGTATGGGTTCCTTTCCTCTTTTTGTTTAGTATGCATTTTGTCCCTCTGGATCATCCTATTTAGTTCTTTCTAGGGTTTCCTTGCTGCAATTTCTTTCTATTTCTCTATTGTATCAAGGCGATGGGGTGCCTTTCAAATGCCCCATTTTATAATATAAAATTGTTAATTTACCAAAAAAAAAGATGAAATCAAAGGAAAATTAGAACCTAATTGGTTATGTCCTTTAATATTCACTACCAAATTTGGTTTGCGAGCCCATTTTCTAGCCACATTAGACAATAAATAACATGAAGAACCAATCAACATAATGCATCTTAAATGATATTATGCTTGAATCTATAATCTACTTGCTTATGCATCTAATTGAATGGTTGCTTTCCTGTATGATTGCATGAATTCATAGCTACTTGAAATCACATGATTGACTGAATGGTTGCTTGGTTTACCTACTTATACCATAAATTCAAGGGTATTCACAACGAGGTAGTGATGATCCTACCTAGAAAAATAATCACTTGTATTGCATTTGCACTAGATGCTAGTGGTGCTCCTAGTCCAACAAATTGCTTGTTTTCTTTGCCTTCCTCCCCTCTACTTTATTCTACTTCCCCATTTCTTTCTATAAACATTTCTTCTCTTCTTCTCCCTCTATTGGATTAAGTTATGTATAACATGATAATTTGTGGCCTTGATGACCCTATATTATCCCTTTATTCTATCCCAAAAAAATCATCATTCACATGAACTATATATTAATACATTCAATAATAATAACCTTTCACATCACATTCTTATCAATAAGTCAAATATCAACACAATTTCATCATTAAATCATGCTTATCATTAACTCTTAAGATTTTTTAATAGGTCCTTCTAGGGCACTAATTTCTTCTTCTGGTGTATTGAAATTCTATAATTTGTGTAGACATGTGCAAAAAAATATTATTTTAGTATCTTGGCATGGACTATCAAATAGCCATGACATACATTCATCAAAACCATCAAGGGCTACTCATTTGGTAAAATTCTCGGGTAGTGAAGTCTTATTAATCTAAAGTATTGTAGACCTATAATTCTTTATAAGCCCTCTAGGCACTGGATTAATATGACTCCTCTTTCCCACTTGGCGTAGAAAAAAAACAAGCAATCAAACCTAAATCTACACACACACAATATCAATGCTACCCAATGCATTGACCAAGCACAAGGGTCCCTAGTATATCCAATTTATAGTAGCCTTGTAATGTCTTGCAAAGTATGCTAGTTAGTGGATACTTAGAACCCTCAACCATGGTGGGTTCTCTCGACAAAATATCCATAAATATTATATCATAAATACTTTTATGTGACTATGTTATGTGGCCCTAGTACCATTTAGATATATAAATACTCTATATTAATTTGTGCAATCCTTCATAGATATGCTAATTGATGGATAGATAAATTATTTCATTATGATTGGCACATTTGGTAACAGTTTTTTTGCAAATGTCCTAATTTCCTTACATATCATCAATGTGTTTGATATCCCATGTATTACATATATTTTATATAAAAATATTTGTATATGCACTAGATGAGGGGTAGGAGCGATTGAAGATGTCTATGATGCATTAAGTGATTTAGGACACTATCACCATCATTACTATCAAACAATAAATCCTTAATTATAACTATACAAATTTAACTCATCTATTCATAGACCCACAAGGGGGTTGAGACTACATGATCAACACATTGTATGCATATAATAATTTCTAAGTGTGCTAGGCAGTGGATCATGTAGTACTAATGCTTATAGTCGACCTATGTATCAACTCATAACATATTCAAACAATTAGTATTTAACCATAACTATACAAATTTACCTTGCCTATTTATATGTTAGATTATATTACATCATTTGGGTCATGTAAATGTACCACATTTGGTACTTAACTAGAGTAGGAGTTTACTTTAGAGTAAAGTTAGTTACTTCAAGTATTGTAATAAATGCACAAGTGTCAATGTGCAAGTTATAAATGTACAAGGAGTCCACTTGTACATCAGGTAGATAGGCAGAGTAAGGGCCAAGGAATATATCTTCCTATATAAAGGCCTCATAGTGAGTGCTTTTAGGTAGTAGTAACTATAGAGAGTGTATGGTATAGTTTAGTATTATGGTACTTTCATATTTCTTCATGGAGTGTTCATGTGCTCCATTATATAGCATTGTACTATTTTTATCATTTTCATTAATGGTATATTTTTTATTTATTTGAATATGTTCATATCATTACTTTATTACATATTATTATGCCATTAGTTTATAGTTATCTCAAATTTGTTATCTTGCATCTTGTGGTTGTATTTCCTGTACTACATGTAGACACTAAAATCTGGTCAATCTGATTAGACGACTAAGACAAGGTCTAATTGACACCATATGGCACCCTTGGGCAACCCTCAGAGGATTTAAAGTGGTCCTAACCACTCTTGGAAGGTTATATCCCACTTTTGGAAGGTTTTGGGCCACATAGGCATGACCATGCCACCCTGGGATGAGGGTAGATCGCCCCCGTCCCATCCAGGGACGGTGGCAAAGCGGTCATCCTTGGGTGGGACGACCACAAGGTTTGACTCCCAAAAAGTCAAATTTGGAAAAATGGCACCCATAAACTACCATTTTCCCCACCTATTCAATATTGCAGGTTAGAGAGCATAAAATCCTTATGACATACTGCAGGATGGAGGCCAAAAAGGGAGATTCTCTTCCACCAATGCATGTCACACTTTGACCAAATGGCACCTCTTGCCCTGCATGCCCTCGCATGAATTTTTGACCAAAGGATTCCTTTGGATATAAAGTGGATTCATTTTCCACATAAAATATATAGAGGAGTTTTGAGACATAACAACAAAGTGCTACCAATATTTTCCCTCACCTTTTGTGCCCTTTCCCTCAGAATCTCTACCTAGTGAAGGAGGTTTGCGAGTGATCTAGGAGGTGCAATATGATAACAAAACCAAACAAATTGAGTGAATTTCACCACCAAATTTTATGAAAGCACTAGTAGGAGAGTTTTTGACCAATTCACAAAGTAATTGGTGACCAATTCCCATTTTGTGATAGTCCCCACTATCCCTGAAAGGTAATAGGACATATATGTGAATTATTTATTTAATTTTATTTTCTAGTAATATTCTAGATTATTATATTAACATGCTGTCCAAATTTCATGTATTTTGGAGCTATATTGAGCGAGATATCGCATTTTTAAGTTTTTGCAGGCTTACAGGGTCCATCAGAATGTGCATAGGGATATGTGCCTAATTTTTCAAATATAACTATATAGTTAATCTTAAAATATAATTTTATGTATTCTATATAAGTTTCATACATATTGGATATTTTTAGGGTAAAAAATTTCTTGTTTTGAGTTTTACATATTTGAGAAGCAAACTATAGAAACGCCATGCCATCGGATGTAATTTCTGCTCTATTTTTAGTGAAATATTCCCAAAACCATATATTTTACATACATTTGAAATTTTGAGTCATTTGGAGTTGATTTAGATAGGCATATTGCATATTCATGTTTTCTAGCCTTTTAGTGCTTGTGGGGTTTGCATGTTTTCAATATACACACTTGCTATTTAATTATTCTAGTTTCCTTGTGTGTAGGAGCAGGTCATATAGCATAAAATAAAGGATCAGAAGATCAGAACATCAAGGAACAAAGTGGCAGCATCGTAGGCCCACCCACTTTGATTTTGGGTACGAGGAAGAACATTGGAAGTGCATGTGAGTTACTTTGAGGATTCGATCCTTGGGCACAAATTTGTAACAATTGTATCAATATAGAGCCCTCAAGGGGATTTTTATGTAACCATGGTATTTGACCCATCAATATAATAGAAAGAAACTTTACTTTGCTTCATTTCTTGCATTTTGGTCACTTTTCCATGTTTACTTGAATGCTTCCATTTTGGCGCTTGTCCATAATTTGAGATAGATGCATGTTGTTTAGCTTCATTCGGTGCACCATTTTTACCCTAATTAAGTGGTTATAATGGTGGGAACCTATCCATATTTCCTAATTGAAGGTTTAACCTCAGTTTTTGCTTTGTTTTTGTTGTAGGTACTGGCCATTCTGGCTTGAAATGACCTCTAGACTGCTCCTCGTGCCACCATGGGATGACCACACAACTATCTCACCCTGGGATGGCTATCAAAATGTAACCTGTACCACCTTGGTATGGCCACAAAATAGAGAATTATTTTCTTAGATACCATAAATAGTAGGTTCCTCGGGCGATAAGGTATGTGCCTGAAATTTTGGTTTTCTGTTGTACAGTTAAAAATTGCTGAAATTTGATTTTTCTCACATGCTTTGTTTGATAGAAAGGTAGAAATATAGTTTCCTTTTCTTATAAATGCATAAATAACACAAAGAGAAGAAAAATAAAAAATAATTTAAGTAATGATGCCCTTGTATGGTTTGCTTGCTTGTAGCCTACCCAATGGGTAGGTTATCATTTAGGAGTTGCATCTTCTAGGTTACTTTTTATCTAGCTTTCTGAAAGTAAAACATACTTTTGCATGCATTTAGTGAATGATCATCGAATGCTTCATTGTTTAATTTATTTGGATTAAAAATAACCACACACACCATGCTTCACTTAAATTCTAGTGAGTTGGATTTCATCACCAACCACTAGTAGAGGTCAACGTCGATGGCTTTCATCTCCATCCATTGTCGTTGGACATTTTGAGTCCCTTAGCAAAAAGTTGTCATTGATGTCAAAAGGATCTATGTAAGTAAGCACTATGTTTGTATTCCAAAAGGAGCTTCAAGGGAAGCTTAGCAAAAGGTTTTTATTTAAAACCATGGATGGCATATTTGAAATGGGTTTTTCTTAAAACCCAGGTTGGCTTTTTGTTTCATCGAAAAAGGAGTCCCGGTGACAAAGTTATTCAACTTTGAAGTTTAAGTTTTAAATTTTAATATTTTAAAATTTAAATTTAAATTTCCAAAGTGGAAATTCCTGCCGACGTCATCAAATTCGATTAAGGGCCGACGTATGAAAATTCAAGGCAATATGTATAAATACCATTGCCAAAAATTCATTTGGCAATAATTCGAATGTGTGTGAGTTTCGTTCGAACAAAGAGAAAAGATATTTTAGCGCAATCGAAACCTGCGAAGAAAGGGAGAAATAGAAGGAAGGGAGGACCCTTCCCATACACCGTAGGTGCTTGTGGCCTAGTGGCAAGAAGGAGGTAGTCAAGTTTTTGAGCGCCAGGAGATCCGAAGTTTGAATCCCGCCGACGCTGGTTTTTGCGAAGTGGAAAGGAAGTACACCTTTTGGCGCACGTGTCTTCTGGGGCACGTTTGGAGGAAGGAAAGCATAGTGGCTGCGCTCACCATTTCATGTGAGTGGTTGGCTCACGTGGTTAGTGGCACCATGGTTAGAGTGGTGCTTGGACAGTGACAGGGGATCGAATCCCATTGAGAAGAAAAAGGTAAGTTAAATTTTTATTTTAATATTTGTAAGAAAAGCTTTGAGGAGAAATAAGGCTTATGAGTTGTTTTAGAAAATTCTGAAATTACTATTCCTTTTAATTTTGGAAGGGTAGCATATTATATATCATTGGAAAGAATTTTTCAAGAGCTATTTAATTAACTTGCTTAGAAGGAGAAATAAGGGTTGTGTAAGAAGATATTTCAGGTTTTGTCAAGGAGTTTCCAAAAGTAAGTTTGATCCATTCTATTGAGGGTTTATTTCTTGCATAAAAGAACTTTGGTGGATGTTAAAATAAAGTAGGAGTAATAAGGTGTTACTTGGATATTTTTGTTGTGTTATTACTCTAACCCTTGTTGAGAGTTGAAAAATAAAGTGTGTTGAGTGAGACAGATTTTGTGGACAACAAATAAGGCATCAAAAAGGTATGAGCAATATTCTCCATTGATTTTATTTGGGTGGTTGATTTCTGAAATATCATTGGAGTGAAAAGGATTGATTGTGGTTTCCTTTTCAAAAGTAGTTGAGTTAATGCTTCAAGGTTTTCTGGCTTGAGTGTTGTGATTAAACCTTGTTTTATAAGCATTGTTGTTGAAGCCATTGGTTGTGCAAAGAACTTGAACTTGAGTTAGAAAAGAACATGAGTATCATTGTTATGTGAGATTTGTTGTTGAGCATTGTTGGGAATATTTTGAGTTGGTTGATTCATGCTTGGACTAGGGTTTGTGAGAAAGAGTTGTTCCTTGTGGTGATTGGTTGAGTTGAGTTGATTGAGCCTAGTCAAGTGGATGCAAGTGGTTGTTCAAGTTCCATAAAACAAACTATTCTATATTCTGATTTGAGTTGAGAAATAAATTGGATTTGAGTATAGAACATATTGAGTCTCTAACAATTCTCTTTATGCTTCTATGAGATTGCTGAGTTGAGATTGATTTGAGTTGAGATTGGGATTTGAGTATAGAACATATTGAGTCTCTAACAATTCTCTTTATGCTTCTATGAGATTGCTGAGTTGAGATTGGGATTTGAGTATAGAACATATTGAGTCTCTAACAATTCTCTTTATGCTTCTATGAGATTGAGTTGAGATTTTGTTGAGCTAATTTGAGGTAAGTCTTTGAGAAGGCTTGTGGACTGATTTTGAGTAAGCTTTTGTGAAAGCTTGCTATGTAGATTTGAGCAAGTACAGTTATTGAGAGGAGTTTGTTGAGAGATTTGGACAAGTTGAGTGAGCTTGTTGAGAATTTGAGTTGGGTTTGAGAGATTTGGAAAGTTGAGTGAGTTTTGAAGATTTGACAAGTTCTGAGTGAGCTTATTGAGTAGATTTGGACAAGTTTTGAGTGAGCTTATTGAGAAGATTTGAGCAGGTTCTAAGTGAGCCTATTGAGAATATTTGAGCAGGTTCTGAGTGAGCCTATTGAGCAGATTTGAGCAGGTTCTGAGTGAGCCTATTGAGCATATTTGAAGAGGTTCTGAGTGAACCTATTGATAGAGCTTTGGAGGTGACAGAGTATAGAGGATAGAGTCTCAGTGGATAGAGATCCAGCAACTAGGACAATTGAAGATAGATCTGAGTGAGGAGTCTTCAAGTGGAGAGAGATCCACAAGTTAGTGCAGTAGAGAGATAGAGTCTTCTAGAAGATCACTAGCCAGAGTAGAAGGGGAAAGAGTTCTCCTGTGGAAGAGATCCATGAACTTGAGATTTAGGGGATCAACATCTCCTTTGGATAGAGGTCCATAAACATTGTAATTGGGAAGGATTCCCAAGAGATTGATTGAGAAAGTTTTAGCAAAATATTTTCTCCATGGAGTAGCCCACATTGGGTGAACCACGTAAATTGTTGTGTCACTTTTGTGGATGGTGTTTTGTGCATTGCTTTGATTACTGCTATTGATACTGCTATCTATACACTACATAATATTGAATTGAAAAGAAAAGTAAAAAGTGGTCTTATACTATTCACCCCCCTCTCAGTATAAGCTTGTGTTCTTCAATTGGTATCAGAGCGGGTTCCTTCAAAAGAGTTTGACAACTTGAAGGAAAAGTGGTCTAAGAACACAATGGATCAAAAGGATCAAAAGGATGGATCATTCAATAATGCAGTACCAGTATTTTATGGAAGTGACTTCTTGTATTGGTGTATGCTGATGAGATTTCACCTGATGGCACTTGGAAATGAAGTTTGGGATGCAGTGGAACTTGGATATGATTCTACAGTCAATCCTCCTATAGATAAGGAAGGTAAGCTTCTAATGCATGCAAATTCAAGAGCTATGAATGCAATTATAAAAGGATTGGGTAGATCAGAATCTATGAAGGTTATGGATTGTAAAATAGCAAAAGATATGTGGGATCTATTGCATGACATATATGAGGGTGATAAAGGTGTCAGGAAAGCTAAGATCAAAAATCTCAAAGGAGAATTTGAGAACTTAAGAATGAGAGATGATGAAATATTCATGATTATCTCAACAAGATTGATGAACTTGTACATGAGATGAGAGGTCTTGGAATGAAGGTTGATGAATCTGATGCTTGTGATAAGATCTTGAGAACTCTTCCAAAAAGGTATAGTGAAAAGGTTTCTCCTATAGAAACATCAATTGATAGTGATTCTTTGACAAGGAATTCTTTGCTTGGCATGCTTACTACTTTTGAGATAAGAACAAAAGATCCTATTCCTCCGAAAGAAGTTGCATTCAAAGTGGACAAAAATAAAAAGGGTAAAAATATAGAATCAAGCAGTGAGTCATCTAGTGATGAAGAAGCTAACTATGGTAGAAGAGATAAAGGTTCCAAAATATCCATAGATATAAGATCTATTAAGTGCTTCAATTGTGGAAAGTATGGACATTATGCAACAGAGTGCAAAGAGCCAAAGTACAACAGTGATGAAGAAAAATAGGATCACAGGTACAGGGAATCAGAAAGACACAAGTACCAGAAGAAAGGCAAGGATGGACAAAACAGACAAGGAAATAAGTTCTTCCAAAGGCAAAAGAAAAGCTACTATGCAGATAATGCAAGTAAGTACTCAATTGATAGTGATGCTAGTTTTTCAGACAATGATAGAGATGAAGTCCTATTTATGGTTAGAGAGAAAAGGACTCCAGTTATTCTCAAATGTTTTAGATGTGGTAAATTTGGACATCTTGAAGATGATTGCACTAGGGATGGCTATAGTTTCAGTGATGATGGTTTTGAAGATGCACTTGAAAGACCAGATGAGAATATTCTAATGGCTTTAGAAGATGAAGTAAGTGATCCTATAGAAGACAAGCCAAAAGGAAGTAATGATAAGGACAAAGGCAAAAAAATAGAGGATTACTCAATAGAGAATGGTTATGATCTCAAGGGAGAACTTATCTATGCCCTTGACACAGTAAAGAAGGTAAGAAAGCAACACTCTAAGCTTGAAAGTCAGTTTCAAGAATGTGATGAAGAAAGATTATTGCTCATAGAGGACTTAGAGAAGTCAAAGGCTAAGGCAAGTAAGTTCAAGGATAAGTTAGAAGCAAATATTTTGGAGTGTGAAAAGTTAACACAAGAAGTGGCACTACTAAAGGAATATTTAGAGGATTCCAAGAAAAAGTTGTACAAATATGTGAACAGTGCAAAGAGTGTAGACAAAATAATCAAGATACAAAGAGGAACAACAAATAAGACAGGTCTTGGTTCCAAATAGGCTCAAAAGAAATGGGAAGAAAAGTCTACTTCTAGTCTTGAAGAAGAAAGAAATTTAGAAGAAGATACTTCAGAAGATGACAGTGTAAATGAGACATCAGAGGATGAGTTGGACAACAAAGAGGTCAAAAATAGGAACAATGCACAAAGAAGATACAGATGGAACAACAATCAAAATAGGAGACCAATGAGGTCTAGGCAAGGAAGCTTCAATGGGAGATGCTTCTCATGTCATAGGTTTGGGCACATGGCTTCACAGTGCAGGTCATATGAAAGATAGGAATATGGGAAAGGACAACTTTTCCATGGGTATTGCTACTCATGCAATGAGTATGGTCACAAAGCAATAAATTGTAGGGTTCATGGTAGAAGAGGATATGGTTTCACTAGGAGGTATCCTAAGACATTTGCACCTCCAAGGAATAATAACATTAAGTGTTATAAGTGCAATAATGATGGACACATGACAAGATGGTGTAGAGAAAATATTCTAGAAGTAGGTATGAACATGAATAGGAACATGGATGAGAACAAGAATAGGAATGAGAACAAGAATAGGAACATGAATAGAAGTGATGACAGAAACAGGGATGATGGCTTGGAAAGAAACAGTGAGAGGATTCAGAAAACTCAGAAAGGAAGAGAGAAAGATAAAGGTAAAGAGAAGTGCTTTCGGGGAGTAGAAATACTCCCACCCTAAAATTAACCACCTCATGTGGAGGTGGGGGAGGGGCTAAGCTAAGAGGCTCATTCTTAGCCCCGAGCCCCAAAGGTGACCCTTTGCCATTGATGACAAAGGGGGAGAGATTTGTGTATATTGGGGAGAGTTTTTGATATGGGGAGAGATTTGATATTTGAGAGAGCATTGAGCCAGGGGGAGCAAAGTCCCAGGGGGAGCAGAAAAGAAGGTCAGATTTCAATAAAAGGATATGGGTTGCCATCAATGACAAAGGGGGAGATTGTTGGACATTTTGAGTCCCTTAGCAAAAAGTTGTCATTGATGTCAAAAGGATCTATGTAAGTAAGCACTATGTTTGTATTCCAAAAGGAGCTTCAAGGGAAGCTTAGAAAAAGGTTTTTATTTAAAACCATGGATGGCATATTTGAAATGGGTTTTTCTTAAAACCTAGGTTGGCTTTTCGTTTCATCGAAAAAGGAGTCCCGGTGACAAAGTTATTCAACTTTGAAGTTTAAGTTTTAAATTTTAATATTTTAAAATTTAAATTTAAATTTCCAAAGTGGAAATTCCTGCCGACGTCATCAAATTCGATTAAGGGCCGACGTATGAAAATTCAAGGCAATATGTATAAATACCATTGCCAAAAATTCATTTGGCAATAATTCGAATGTGTGTGAGTTTCGTTCGAACAAAGAGAAAATATATTTTAGCGCAATCGAAACCTGCAAAGAAAGGGAGAAATAGAAGGAAGGGAGGACCCTTCCCATACACCGTAGGTGCTTGTGGCCTAGTGGCAAGAAGGAGGTAGTCAAGTTGTTGAGCTCTAGGAGATCCAAAGTTCGAATCCCATCGGCGCTGGTTTTTGCGAAGTGGAAAGGAAGTACACCTTTTGGCGCACGTGTCTTCTGGGGCACGTTTGGAGGAAGGAAAGCATAGTGGATGCGCTCACCATTTCATGTGAGCGGTTGGCTCACGTGGTTAGTGGCACCATGGTTAGAGTGGTGCTTGGATAGTGACAGGGGATCGAATCCCACTGAGAAGAAAAAGGTAAGTTAAATTTTTATTTTAATATTTGTAAGAAAAGCTTTGAGGAGAAATAAGGCTTATGAGTTGTTTTAGAAAATTCTGAAATTACTATTCCTTTTAATTTTGGAAGGGTAGCATATTATATATCATTGGAAAGAATTTTTCAAGAGCTATTTAATTAACTTGCTTAGAAGGAGAAATAAGGGTTGTGTAAGAAGATATTTTCAGGTTTTGTCAAGGAGTTTCCAAAAGTAAGTTTGATCCATTCTATTGAGGGTTTATTTCTTGCATAAAAGAACTTTGGTGGATGTTAAAATAAAGTAGGAGTAATAAGGTGTTACTTGGATATTTTTGTTGTGTTATTACTCTAACCCTTGTTGAGAGTTGAAAAAGAAAGTGTGTTGAGTGAGACAGATTTTGTGGACAACAAATAAGGCATCAAAAAGGTATGAGCAATATTCTCCATTGATTTTATTTGGGTGGTTGATTTCTGAAATATCATTGGAGTGAAAAGGATTGATTGTGGTTTCCTTTTCGAAAGTGGTTGAGTTAATGCTTCAAGGTTTTATGGCTTGAGTGTTGTGATTAAACCTTGTTTTATAAGCATTGTTGTTGAAGCCAGTGGTTGTGCAAAGAACTTGAACTTGAGTTAGAAAAGAACATGAGTATCATTGTTATGTGAGATTTGTTGTTGAGCATTGTTGGGAATATTTTGAGTTGGTTGATTCATGCTTGGACTAGGGTTTGTGAGAAAGAGTTGTTCCTTGTGGTGATTGGTTGAGTAGAGTTGTTTGAGCCTAGTCAAGATTGTGTGAAGTGGTTGTTCAAGTTCCATAAAACAAACTATTCTATATTCTGATTTGAATTGAGTTGAGAAAGAAATTAGATTTGAGTATAGAACATATTGAGTCTCTAACAATTCTCTTTATGCTTCTATGAGATTGCTAAGTTGAGATTGGGATTTGAGTATAGAACATATTGAGTCTCTAACAATTCTCTTTATGCTTCTATGAGATTGATGAGTTGAGATTGGGATTTGAGTATAGAACATATTGAGTCTCTAACAATTCTCTTTATGCTTCTATGAGATTGAGTTGAGATTTTGTTGAGCTGATTTGAGGTAAGTCTTTGAGAAGGCTTGTGGACTGATTTTGAGTAAGCTTTTGTGAAAGCTTGCTATGCAGATTTGAGCAAGTCCTAGAGAGGACTTATTGAGAAGTGATTTGGAAGTTGAGTGAGCTTGTTGAGTTTTTGGAAGTTTGTGGCTATTGAGATATTTGGACAAGTTCTGAGTGAGCTTGTTGAGCAGATTTGAGAAAGTTCTTGAGTGAGCTTGTTGAGATATTTGGGTAGGTTTAGTGAGTTGAGGATGATTTGGTTTGAGTGAGCTTATTGAGTAGATTTGAGAAAGTTTGAGTGAGCTTATTGAGCATATTTGAGCAGGTTCTGAGTGAGCCTATTGAGCATATTTGAGTAGGTTTTGAGTGAGCCTATTGAGTAGATTTGAGCAGGTTCTGAGTGAGCCTATTGAGCATATTTGAGGAGGTTCTGAGTGAACCTATTGATAGAGCTTTGGAGGTGACAGAGTATAGAGGATAGAGTCTCAGTGGATAGAGATCCAACAGCCAGGACAATTGAAGACAGATCTGAGTGAGGAGTCTTCAAGTGGAGAGAGATCCACAAGTCAGTGCAGTAGAGAGACAGAGTCTTCTAGAAGATCACTAGCCAGAGCAGAAGGGGAAAGAGTTCTCCTATGGAAGAGATCCATGAACTTGAGATTTAGGGGATCAACATCTCCTTTGGATAGAGGTCCATAAACATTGTAATTGGGAAGGATTCCCAAGAGATTGATTGAGAAAGTTTTAGAAAAATATTTTCTCCGTGGAGTAGCCCACATTGGGTGAACCACGTAAATTGTTGTGTCACTTTTGTGGATGGTGTTTTGTGCATTGCTTTGATTACTGCTATTGATATTGCTATCTATACACTTCATAATATTGAATTGAAAAGAAAAGTAAAAAGTGGTCTTATACTGTTCACCCCCCTCAGTATAAGCTTGTGTTCTTCAATTGCCTCAAATACCATGAACCCTTGTTCTTTACCAATACCGACTCCAAGATCTATCCTAACCATGCAAAATAGCATACATTCCTCTTCTTAGGGGTGTATTGTTGCACATAGGGTGCTGGATGAGGATCGAAAGGACCTATGCTCCCTGCTTGGGTGTGGATTTCATCTCCATATTTTAGGGGGTTTATGTGACCGTGACTTTCATTGCCGGTTGTCGAGCTACGAGCATACAAGTGAAATCCAATTAAACACGAGTATATCATCCAAAAAAATTCAAACACGTGACACAAGGTCATATTTACAAACAACACATCTAAAACACACAAAATAGCTTAGGGATTCACATCTAAAACTTAAAAGAGATAATCATTTGTCTTATTGAGTGTTTCCTTTCTTGTGTGTTGTTTCATTAAGAATTTGTAAAGGAGATAATCATCTAGGGTTTGGTAGAGAGTAATAATGGTGTGCACCCATAGCCAAGCCCAATCACGGGTGGAAGCTATGAAGAGTGGACTAGGAGACATGAGTCATCTCCACTTTAGCCCCAAGGACTTGGTCATACCTCCTTGGCAAGCCTCTACTCACCCAAGTCCTAGAATAGTGGGATGTGAACCACACCTACAAGGGAACCCTATGTGGGACACCCCTATGGGTGATGGACCTTACCTGGGAGAGTGTTCCTAGTATGTAGACACATCACATGCCTTATTTGATGAAAGGCAACAATACACTGAGGCGCAAGTAGATAGAGAAGTGCCATGCATCCGCATACTTGATAGGTCTAACACACCTATTCATGGGCCAGAGCATAACTTCACACACTAGGTAGAGCAGATTGATCATACCTTACCTCTACATCACCCTGCTAGGTTCCAACAACCTAGACAACAGGATGGGTATGATACTCACTATTCAAGGTGAGCAAACTCTACCCTTCCCTTCCTCATCCATGAAGGAAGGCATGAGGAAATCCCTGATTATCCTCAAGAGTAGTATACTATGCAAGCATGATGTGCCTCTGCACCCCCTGAGTATAATGAGCATATGCCTAGGCTAGAACCTCAAGTAAATGTGGTGACCCTCGATCGAGGGAAGCGCATGATGGATATCGTAGATTATCTTGAATGAGGTTGGCCTCAAGGTGAGACTCCTAGGCCTCCTAGGCCCCGCACAATGGAATAGATCAATCAAGTGGTTGCAAGATATGCAAAATGCCAAGCTTAGTTCAAGCAGCTTCGATGAGACAAAGAGCAACTAGACCACTTGCATCAACTTGAGAAAGAAAGAATTGAACGACAGACCAATGAGTTATTCCAGAAGACTTTGCATGAGAGGGTCCCTACCCCTAGAACATATAGATAGGAAGTCCATCTGAGGCAACCCACTCTCATTCAAGATAGGTCTCCTAGACCTTATCCAATATTACCTCTATGACCTCCTAGGCAAAATCGGGACTTGCCTCCTAGGCCAAACATAGGGCGCCCACAAGTAGGTAGGTACCCCTCTCTATAGACCAGCTTAGGAGATGCCCTATGGGGCTTACATCGAGCATGAGCTAGAGGTGGAATATTTGGAAATGCCTTATCAAGGTAGGGGGGTGACATGCCACCACCCTAAAATAGGCTTGAGGATCCTTGACCTCCACCATAGGATAGGAGTAAGGATGAGGAGATTAAATCCTCAGATGCATATCGAGCATTGCTAGAGTGCCTAGAGTCAGTAGAGAACAAGACCTCTAGGTTTGGATCCCAGAAGCCCACCTTATGCTAGTTACGTAGTCAACCACTCCATCCTTTGGTACCTGCCCCTTCCTATCTAGAATAGTTTAAGATGCCTCAATTGGCTACCTTTAAGGGAGAAGAAGATGCATAGGAGCATGTTACAAAGTTCTTGAGCCAATGCTTTGGCATCCAGGATAATTATGCTTTGATTTTGTGGATATTCATGACTACCCTCTCTAGCCTAGCCATAGAGTGGTTTACCCAACTCCCAAAGCATAGCATCCATAATTTGGATCAACTTGTAGATGCGTTCCTAGAACACTTCACCTTCAATACCAAGAGGAAGGTGACGCTGGTTGATCTCACTAGGTTGAAACAATATGATGATGAGTCAATAGAAAATTATAGAAATAGGTGGTGAGCATTGCTCACCAAGCTACCATATCTACTCCCCATGTCGAAGTTGACTCAGATGTTTTCCAAGAGCTACCTAAAGTCGATCTCCTTGTTGTTGTAGCTACAACAATATCTGACTCTTGAAGATGCCCTAGCGTAGGCTAGAATGATTGAAGATATCAATATTCAAGAGGGAGAGATTGCAAAGCCTCACAAGGAGTGGAACAAGAATGCTAAGAATACCCTAGCATAGCCTAAGCCAGCAATAGTGAATCAGGTTACCATTAGCATCCCAGGGCCAGCGCAACCTACACCACCTCAAAAGCCTAATTATCAGGCCACACCTAGGAACTATAACAAGGACAACTAGAATAATCAAGGGAAAAATCAATAGCATCACCCCAAGTGATAGTTCATACCCATTATAGAGTCTATGGAATCATTTTTTGAGCACCTCTTAGTGGCTAACTCGATCAATCTTCTTGAGAGTCGACCTATCAACCCAAATGCACCAAAGCCCAAAGGGTACCAAGAAGACCTATATTGCAAATTTCATAGGCAAAATGGGCATGACATGCAAATGTGCTATAAGTTCAAGCATTTGGTGCAAGACATGATTGATAGGAATGCCCTTTAGGTAGACAACCCTATCACACCAAACAACCAACATATGGAGGTGTTTAAAGACCCCTTGCCTACCCATGCAGAGCAGGCCAAGCCAGTGCCCCAGGTAAATGAGGTTCATCATGCCCCCCTAAGACAAGGGTATGTCAGCATGATCAACATTGTAATGAGGAATAGGTGGTACCCAAGTCCATTCACACCACCTATGGCTCAAAGTGATGTTCCTTCGATGTCATAGCCTCTACCACCTCTAGTGTCGAGCCTCCCACCTAGGCCTATGGTCACAATTAAGAGCAAGCTCACTCAGAGCCTGAGAATGACATTTTCCTGACTCTCCATCTATGAGCTCATTCAACAATCACCACCTCATAGAGAAGCTTTAATGGAGATCCTTAAGGCGATAGAGCTATAGCCCTAGGAGTCTAACTCCTTCAACAATTTTGTGGGGCATGTGCGACAATGCACAAAACTGATGATTACCTTTCGAGAAGATGAACTTAAACTGGTTCCAAATGATATGGTGGATCCTCCCTTGCACATCATTACATGTGTAAATGAAACACCATACAAGAGAGTGTTGGTAGACACTGGGTCTTCTAGCAACATCATCACTACAACAACTCTCAAGCATTTGAAGCTCCCAGCATCCCATATCATCACATCTACCTACACCCTTCGAGCATTCAATGATGCCATATGCTCAATGGTTGGTACAATCGTCCTACCTATTTAGGTAGGGCAAAAGACCATACCAACACTATGCCACATCTTGGAGGGTGAGATGGCGTATAATATCTTGCTAGGTAGACCATGGATCAGGGACATGAAGTGTGTCCCTTCCATTGCTCACCAGTGCCTCAAATACACTTATGAAGGGCAAGTTCATGTCATATCTATAGACCTAGAGCCTTTCAAGTATTGTAACATGGTGCAGCAACTCCTTGAGTCAACCTTACCATCAACCCATCTAGATTTTCAACCGAATAAATCCATCCAAGGTTTGACTCCATCACCATCGCTTTCAAGTGATCCATCACCATCTCATGCCATACCATCCTCATCATTGACACCCCCTGAAATGCCTCCACTATCTATGGATCCTTTGCCTAGGAACCTAGGGAAGTGGCCTATTGATGAGGTCCAACCAACCATATCCACCATCTCCATAGAGGAGATCCCTAGCCAAGTAGATGAGGAGCTACCACATGAGGCAAATATTGAATCAATTCAAGCCTCACTCCCATCCCCTCCTTCTCTATAGCCTCAAGTCATAGTGCACCTAGCTACCACCAATTTGGGAGAGTACATGGTTAGGAATGTTATAACTACCCCTACTATAGAGTCGATGTGAGACATGGGTTGACCTCATCTTCCCATAGGAACTATCATACCTCTTGGTCTTCCCCCTAATCAAATGAATTTCATATATGGGGGCCTTGACTATGGCATCGAGCCTTATCAGTAGTAGGAAGAGGATGAAGAGCCCTTTTTTGAGGATATCAACTACATGTCCAACCTTGACTTTACCATGAGGTATCTTCATCTCTGTAATTGGTATGGTTATGGGTTGGGCTTGTATGAGCAAGGCACTCATGTCCCTTACAATCCCTAGTATCAAATGCCTTATGATAAGTCAATATTGGGACATAACAAGCTTCTACCCCTTGAGTTCCTCACTAATAGCTTGCAGTACCTAAGATTTAACTATAGATATGAGCTTGCAAATGATCCACACACCAAATCTAATCAAGCTTATTTTCTAGGAGACTACTTCCCCACACCCATAGGGAATCAAGAGGAATTCCATGATGTCATTCACTCTTACAAGAGAGGTGAAGGTTCACATGTTCTTCCCCATGAAAATGAGGAAGAGGATCCAGGGTCCCCTTATGAGTGGACATTTGATGATGAGTCAGATTATGGAGTAGAGTCCATAGGCTCCTCTAGTATGCATGTCGAGTATGCATGGATTGTCCCATTAGATGATGAGCATGAGGGGTATTTATGTATGTTCCCCTTGAATGATCCTATCTAGAGAGAGTTTCTCCCTATAGAAAGGCAAGCTCACCCGTAGCCACACCGACCACCTCTGGTCATTCAGCCTCCATCACAACCACCTCCATAGGTCTTGTGACATCCTAATGTCGATAGACACCACCAACCACCTAGGGGAAATCATCCATCCATAAACATGATTTCCATAGATCTATTCGAGCCCCTACGAGATCTGAATAACCCATTGAAGCCATTGCACCTCAACCTAGGGGTAATTGACTTTGATCGGGGAGATTCTCCCCATCACCCTCTAAGTACTAGCCTTGCGATGAGATGCTACAACCATTTCATTTCTCTCCAAGGATAGCTCATGATGTCTTCCATGATGAGGAGAAACCTGAGGTTCCAATTGATGATCTAAACCTAGTTGATGACATTCACCTGATCCCTACTCCCCACCAGTTGGAGGAGGGGTCGCATATGTCAATCGAGCCAATGATTGAAAAAAATATCAGCTCAGATCTTGAGAATCCTATAGTGTATCAAGTTAGGGGAAAGCCTATCCCTCAAAGAGCAAGCTAATTACATAGCCCTTCTCACATAGAAGAAGGAGGCTTTTGCATGGTCCTACAAAGACATGCTGGGACTAGATCCAAATCTAGTCACCCACAATCTGATGCTTGACCCCAAGGCCAAGCCGGTTAAGAAAAAGTTGAGAAAGATGCATCCGACAGTAGCCCTAATGGTCAAATATGAGCTAAAAAAGTTTTTGGATGCTAGGTTTATCATTTCTATAGACTATCCGCCATGGTTGTCCAACATGGTTCCCATCAAGAAGCTTGATGGGAGGATTCACATTTGCACCGACTTTCGAGACCTGAACAAAGTGAGTCCTAAGGATGATTTTCCTTTTTTGAGCATCGATGCCCTGGTAGATGCCATAGCGGGCCATGAAATGTTATCCCTCATGGATGGTTTCTCTTGGTACAATCATATTTGTATCAATCTAGAAGACTAGCTCAAAATGATGTTCACAATGCCTTGGGGAACATTTTGCTATAAGGTCATGCCTTTTGGCCTTAAAAATGCTAGTGCTACCTACCAATGTGCCATGACATACATCTTCCATGATTACATGCATAATATTTTGGAAGATTACATGGATGACTTATTGGCCAAATCCTTATTACACCATGAGCATCTCGATGTCTTGCGCAAAGTCCTCGATCGCCTTATTGAGCATAACGTGAGACTAAACCCCAAGAAGTGCATCTTCGACATCACATCTAGAAAACTCTTGGGATTTATAGTCTCTAAATGAGGCATTGAAGTGGACCCCAACAAGGTCAAGGTAATCCTCGAGATGCCTCCCCCAACTACCATTAAGTAGCTTCAAAGCCTGTAGGGTAAGGTCACATCCATCAAATGCTTCATAGCACAATTGTTGGACAAATGTCGACCCATGAACAAGTTATTGCACAAGGGGGTCACATTCCATTGGGATGACGAGTGTCAAGCTGCCTTTGATGCAATCAAAAAATATTTGGCTTCATCACCAGTATTGGCTCCACCTAGACCATGAGTGTCATTCCACTTATACATCTCAACCACTGAGATTGCATTGGGCACCATGTTAGCCCAGAACAATGAATTGCATAAGGAACAGGCTACTTACTATCTTAGCCGCACCTTGGTTAGCTATGAAATCAAGTATGCATATATTGAGAAGTTATGCCTAGAGGTGGTTTTCACCACTAAGAAGCTACACCATTACATGCTTAGTCATACCACATATGTTGTATCAAAAGAGAATCCATTGTGATACATGATGAGTCATACTTATCACAATAGTCACATGATAAAATGGATCATGTTGTTGATGGAGTTTGACCTAGAGTTTATTGGACAAAAATCAATTAAGGGTCAAGTCATCATTGATCAACTCATAGAGGCTCCTCTCTAGGATGATCAACCTCTTAGCATGGAGCTTCTCAATTATGGAGTCTTCCAAATATTAGAATCATTGGATTCTGACGAGCCTGAGTCATAGGCCAATATGACTCTCTTCTTTGATGGCTCCAAGTGCGAGCAAGGGGGTGGCACATGAATCATGTTTTTCACACCTCAAGGGGCTCCCATACCCCTATCTTTCAAACTTGATTTCCCGTGCACCAACAACAATGCCGAGTATGAAGCCTTGCTCATAGGTCTTCAAATAGCTATCGCCATGAGAATAACCAAGCTCAACATTTTTGGTGACTCCTTGCTCATTGTAAACTAGGTCAAAGGGATTTTCCAATGCAAGTGTCCAGTTCTGCAAGCCTATAAAGCCCTTGTGGATAAACTCCTGGTAAAGTTTGAATGGTATGACATCGAGGCACTCCCTCGATCATCTAATAATTTTGTGAATACCATGGCCTCCTTGGGGTCTTGATCTTGTAGAACCCTATTGATGAGATGACAACCATTTAGGTCAAAATGCTATCACAATCTATGGTTGAGCATGAGAACACTCAAGCCATGCCATAAGTCCACTTGATTCAAATTGAACCTCATCAAGAGAGGTTCTCACAAATTCATGAGTGCTTGAATCATGCCGCTTGGGGGACTTTTTTCCCTCAAACCCCTTTTGATAGTAGTACAATGCTATTCTTACAAGTTCTTTCCCAATAAGCATTCACTCGGGATGAACTTCAAGAGGGGTAGGCAATTCATGCAATCGAGGCTTCCTCACAACAGGACTGGTCCACACAAATTAGGGAGTACCTAAAGCTTGGTAATCTCCCTCCTGGGTTGTCGCACGCCACCAAAAGGACATTTAAATGAAAGGTAAAAAAATATGTCTTGCTAGAAGATATTTTGTATTATCAGGGCTATGAAGGTATCCTCCTTCACTGCTTAGAGCATCAAGAGTCAGTTTGGGCAATGGCCCAAGCACATGATGGTATGTGTGGTGGCCATTTTAGTGGCATGGCCATCACTAAGAACATTCTTTGCATGGGCTATTATTGGCCAATGTTAGAGCGAGATTGTTGTGCATATGTTAAGAAGTGCATGAAGTGTCAACACCATGCTAACTTGACACACGTACCTTCTTAGGCCTTACAACCGATTCAATTAGCTTGGTCATTCTCGCAATGGGGGTTGGATTTAATCGGGAAAATCTCACCTACCTCCTTGGGCCATCACACGTTTATCATTATGACTATCGAGTATTTTACAAAATGGGTGGAAGCAATTCCCCTTACCACTATGATAGGACCCCGCATCGTGGAGTTCATATTGCATAATATCATTTGTCATTTTGGTATTCCATCCAAGATCATTTCTGATAATGGGACATCATTCAAGAATAAATATGTGCATGCTTTGATAGAAAAGTATAATATCCAACATAGCTTTTTGATGCCCTATTATCCACAAGCGAATGGGCAAGTAGAGGCATCAAAAAAAACATTGATTGCCATTCTGAAGAAAATAGTTAAAGAAAATCACACTGATTGGTACATGCAAATACCCCTTGCTCTATGGGCCTACCGCACTAGCATTCGGATGCCCACTAGGGCAACTCCATTTTTGCTAGTGTATGGCACTAAGGTAGTCATACCTCTAGAGCTGGAAATCCCATCACTATGCATATCCATGCAGGAGTTCATCGATGATGACACCACACAGTAGGCTCACCTAGATCAGCTTACATTGCTTGATGAATGTCGCATCAATGCTCTTGAGCACCTACGCATTTATCAAGAGTGACTTAAGAGAGCCTACAATATGAAATTCCATCCTAGAGACTTTCAGGTTGGTGACCTCATTCTGAAAGAGAACCAAAAAAATTCTAATTTGTTGCCCCATCTATGGGACAAGTTTACGATAAACTGGTTAGGTCCTTTTGTCATCACTAGTCAGATCAGACCCAAAACTTACCACCTAGCCTCCCTTGAAGGAATCGAGGATCCTAAACCCTTGAACATCCTTCATCTGTAGCCTTTCCATGCCTAGAGTGTTGTGGCCCACCCCAAAATGCTCCAAGGGTGTCTACAACCCACTTGGTCAACCCAAAATGCTCCTAGGTGGTCTATGACCATCTAGGTCACCCCAAAATGCTCCAAGGGTGTCTACAACCCACTTGGTCAACCCAAAATGCTCCTAGGTAGTCTATGACTATCTAGGTCACCCCAAAATGCTCCAAGGGTGTCTACAACCTGCTTGGTCAACCCAAAACACTCCTAGGTAGTCTATGACCATCTAGGTCACCCCAAAATGCTCCAAGGGTATCTACATACCACTTGGTCAACCCAAAATGCTCCTAGGTGGTCTATGACCATCTAGGTCACCCCAAAAGGCTCCAAGGGTATCTACATACCACTTGGTCAACCCAAAATGCTCCTAGGTGGTCTATGACCATCTAGGTCACCCCAAAATACCCCAAGGGTATCTACATATCGCTTGGTCAACCCAAAATACTCCTAGGTGGTCTATGATCATCTAGGTCACCCCAAAATGCTCCAAGGGTATCTACATACCTCTTTGTCAACCCAAAATTCTCTAAGGGTGTCTACAACTTGCTTGGTCAACCCAAAATGCTCCTAGGTAGTCTATGACTATCTAGGTCACCCCAAAATACTCCAAGGGTGTCTACAACCCACTTGGTCAACCCAAAACTCTCCTAGGTGTTCTATGACCATCTAGGTCACCCCAAAATGCTCCAAGGGTATCTACATACCGCTTGGTCAACCCAAAATGCTCCTAGGTGGTCTATGACCATCTAGGTCAACCCAAAAATGCTCCAAGGGTATCTATGTACTTGGTCAACCCAAAATGCTCCTAGGTAGTCTATGACCATCTAGGTTACCCTAAAATACCCCAAGGGTATCTAAATACCACTTGGTCAACCCAAAATACTCCTAGGTGGTCTATGATCATCTAGGTCACCCCAAAAGGCTCCAAGGGTGTCTACATACCGCTTGGTCAACCCAAAATGCTCCTAGGTAGTCTATGACCATCTAGGTCACCCCAAAATGCTCCAAGGGTATCTACATACTTCTTGGTCAACCCAAAATGCTCCTAGGTGGTCTATGACTATCTAGGTCACCCTAAAATGCTCCAAGGGTGTCTACAACCCACTTGGTCAACCCAAAATGCTCCTAGGTGGTCTATGACCATCTAGGTCACCCCAAAAGGCTCCAAGGGTATCTACAACCTACTTGGTCAACCCAAAATGCTCCTAGGTGGTCTATGACCATCTAAGTCACCCCAAAATGCTCTAAGTGTATCTACATACCACTTGGTCAACCCAAAATGCTCCTAGGTGATCTATGACCATCTAGGTCACCCTAAAAGGCTATGAGGGTATATATTTACCGCTTGGTCAACCCAAAATGCTCCTAGGTAGTCTATGACCATATAGGTCACCCCAAAAGGCTCCAAGGGTTTCTACAAACTACTTGGTCAATCCAAAATACTCCTAGGTAGTCTATGACCATCTAGGTCACCCCAAAATGCTCCAAGGGTATCTACAAACCGCTTGGTCAACCCAAAATGCTCCTAGGTGGTCTATGACCATCTAGGTCACCCCAAAATGCTCCAAGGGTATCTACATACCACTTGGTCAACCCAAAATACTCCTAGGTGGTCTATGACCATCTAGGTCACCCCAAAAGGCTCCAAGGGTATCTACATATCGCTTGGTCAACCCAAAATGCTCCTAGGCAGTCTATGACCGTCTAGGTCACCCCAAAAGGCTCCAAGGGTATCTACAACCTACTTGGTCAACCCAAAATGCTCCTAGGTGGTCTATGACCATCTAGGTCACCCCAAAATGCTCCAAGGGTATCTACATACCACTTGGTCAACCCAAAATACTCCTAGGTGGTCTATGACCATCTAGGTCACCCCAAAATGCTCCAAGGGTGTCTACAACCCTCTTGGTCAACCCAAAATACTCCTAGGTGGTCTATGACCATCTAGGTCACCCAAAAATTCTCCAAGGGTGTCTACAACCCACTTGGTCAACCCAAAATGCTCCTAGGTGGTCTATGACCATCTAGGTCACCCCAAAATGCTCCAAGGGTGTCTACATACCACTTGGTCAACCCAAAATGCTCCTAGGTGGTCTATGACCATCTAGGTCACCCCAAAATGCTCCAAGGGTGTCTACATACCACTTGGTCAACCCAAAATATCTCCTAGGTAGTCTATGACCATCTAGGTCACCCCAAACTACTTCAAGGGTATCTACATACCACTTGGTCAACCCAAAATACTCCTATAGTCTATGACCATCTAGGTCACCCCAAAAGGCTCCAAGGGTATCTACAACCCGCTTGGTCAACCCAAAATGCTCCTAGGTGGTCTATGACCATCTAGGTCACCCCAAAATGCTCCAAGGGTGTCTACAACCCACTTGGTCAACCCAAAATTCTCCTAGGTGGTCTATGACCATCTAGGTCACCCCAAAATTCTCCAAGGGTATCTACATACCGCTTGGTCAACCAAAAATGCTCCTAGGTGGTCTATGACCTTCTAGGTCACCCCAAAATGCTCCAAGGGTATCTACAACCTCTTGGTCAACCCAAAATACTCCTAGGTGGTCTATGACCATCTAGGTCACCCAAAAATGCTCCAAGGGTATCTACATCCCGCTTGGTCAACCCAAAATACTCCTAGGTGGTCTATGACCATCTAGGTCACCCCAAAATGCTCCAAGGGTGTCTACAACCACTTGGTCAACCCAAAATGCTCCTAGGTGGTCTATGACCATCTAGGTCACCCCAAAAATCCCCAAAGGCATCTATAAGCCCTTTGGTCACCCAAAATACCCTAATGGCCCCCCATAAGCCCATTGGTCACATGTACATACATATATATCAATCAAAAATTCAAAAATATTATCAAAATATCAAAAATACAAAAATATTGCATTTCATAACATTGCATACCATTGCATTTTATCATCACTTGCATTAGGTATACTCATCATTGCACTTTGCATTTTAGAGTTTCTCATACATGTCTAGCACTAAGACTGTACACTAGTCATCATTCAAAATCTATGTTGTTCAAGTCATCATCCACATCATTCCATATTTCACTTATCATTTCCACCTACATTTCCCATTTTTCATATTTATGTCCATTCCCTTCACCTAGCCATTTGTTCTAGAATGTCATTAGGGTTTTCGATCACTCAACCATCTCTAGTTTTCTTTTTATATTTTGTAGAAAGCTATCATGATTTTTAGGAGGTAGATTCTTGCTTAGATTGTACCTTGTATACATCAAAATCCCAACACATTTTCACACTAATAAATCCAAGTTTTGCACAAGGAAAGATGAAACCTACGAAGTGGTCTAGGTTACCTTAAGTGAAAATTTTATCTTGCTCATCCCCCTGTGTGAATGGTTCAAGAATGTTGAGAATTGGCAAAAGGACAAGCTCCTCCTTACCCAATTCCCCAAAATAAACAATGGTTTTCACCACTATCAATAAGAAAAATTCCAAAAGAAAAATAAATAGTGGTTATCACCACTATCAAAAGAAAAATTCCAAAAGAAAAATAAATAGTGGTTATCACCACTCCCCAAATCCCTTGCTCAAAGAAAACAAAATACAAAATAAACAGTGATTTTCATCACTACATATGAGCAAATATCCCTGAAATCAAATAAAAGAAAAGAAGGGAGTATTGAACTTGAATCCCTAGAATTATTAGCATTTGACAAACCATTAGGTGATCCTCATTATAGATTTGGTGGCATCAAGCCTTCCTAGAAATGGTGGTATCCTTATGCATGATGATATGTCTATCACATTAGCATTTTGTGTGTGTGTAGACCAATGTTTGCATGTGGATGAGCTAGCTTTTGGTAGCCTATACTACCTAGTGGTCTAATCCAACTACGTACAAAACCTAGGATCGTGCTACTCATAGGGTGATCTTCAGTATAGATGGGCTGCATTAATCCTGTTTGGCACTGGGGTAATATTATGCGTATCACAAAATGAACTCACTTGCACACATAGGGATATTGAGTATCTTGGTCATCCTAGAAGATTCATACCTTGTCAAAAATTCTTGCATGGTTAGTATATAAATTTTGACCAGTTGACTAGAGTGTTTGAGTCTCATGAAAACCTCAAAGACATTCTATAACATTCATTTCATTCATTCCATTTTATCACATGTATGTCAGTTTACATTATTCACAAATCCATTACATAGTCTCATGACAACATTACACATGAATTGATGAATTCTATACAGTCTATGGTGCTAACATAGTATGTCATATAGTATACATTTCATCATCTAGATCAATACATCATCCATATCAATATGCATCCATGCATATACATATCATCAAATCAAATCAAATTACAACATATGCATACATGATAAACATCCATCATCATATCATAAAGCAAATAAACACATTGCATACATCTCATAAAGTAATAGGAAACACATGATGATAAAACATAAAAGATCATATATATATTTGTATATGTATGGGGTAAAAAGTACATCATAATTCTCAATATAACTATAGGCTATAATAAAGTGGGTTCTCAGGCCTCACGCTACCAAATATCCAAAATACCAAAAAAAAAGAGCCATCAGAGTCTTAATAACCATGGTCACATAGGACCGGTACTATGACTCTCACTCCTACCCTCAGGTTGAGCTCACCAAGAACTCCTAGACCTACTACTCCCTGAACTATCCATACTTTATGTAGATCCAGGTGCTCCCATCCTAGCTGAAGACTCTTAGGTACCACTCTACCAACTCTAGTGTGATCTATTAGTAGATGGGTAGGTTGGTATGCACCTCCTAAGGCACACTATCTCATACTCCAACTCATAAGTGAAAGCCTAATACTATCGACATCTCACTTGGTATATCTCCACTAAGACTTGGAGCTATGCAACCTCCTCACATAGCCTATCCATATCCCCACTAATAGGTCCCTCTTGCCTAGGGCTTTGATATCAAACATGTACTCATAGTGCTACTATCTCTACATAAGAATCCTGCATCTATGTCCAAAGGAGATCTCTCTCCTCCATGAATCTGATCAGCTCATCCTATAGCTCAATCTCTGTGTCACCCTATGCCACCTATTGTGCCTACACCCCCTGATCCCCAGTGTCATCATCCCCAAAGTCACCCCGATCTCCCAAGTCCAGGAGGTCTACCTGCTCATCTACCATGTGATGATGCCCATGCCACTCACCTGCCTCGACTTGGTCCTCATTAGGAGCCTCCTAATGAGCCTCCTCTACCACCCCTGCTGCACCACCCCCCAGTGGCCCCTCTCCTCACCACTAGTGCATCACCCACCAGGAGTCATACTCCTTTGTAGTCCCAACATCATCCAAATCTAGAATGTCTACTATAGGATCTACACCCCTCCAACCACCTCCACCATCGACCACCTCAATGTCCTCTCATCCTCGTGGTATTGGTAAACCATTGGCTCATTGGGAAACCCCTATCGTAGCCCAAATTACCACATATCGAGCATACGGAAAGAACTCCCACTCTATCCCATGTCAGCCAACCAACCATCTCCCTCGCCTCACCCAGTAGAGTTGCACCTCAACATCAACCCATGCTAGGCAATCCCTGTAGGGTCTCTAGAGCACATCTACTACTTTGAGTCCTATAAAAGAGTCGGTATAATAACCCATGTTTCCTGACCAATATCGACTCTATCCTACCTCTCGATACCGCTACCATAGGATCCCATAGACAATCTCCCGATATGCCAACTTACCCACGTCATCCATGGTAGTCCCTATAGCCTATCCACCATTATATGCTACCATCCCCAAACCTAAAATAGAATCCTTTTCACCCATGGAAGTAGATCTCATACAACTCATCATACAATTGTGCTAGGAGTGTCATCCCCCACATCATCACTAGTGGATTCTCCATAGTGCACCCTACTAGAGTAAACACTAACTCTAAAAGGTTCCCAGGAAACCAACACCCGATGAGTCTGGTAGAAGCATATTAGAGATCAGTGTCATTAGTAGAATATGCCTCACACCCAATACCCTGGCCTCATACCAATACGCCACCAGTATGCCTCTACTGGAAGAGTCCCCTATCACCTCCTCCGTGGCCTTGCCAAAGTACCTCTCCATAACTACCTCTCTCTGGTCATGGTGAGTAGACACAATTGACCATACCTCTATCAAAATGCATAATATCCAATAGATATCCTCTAGCATCACCGTCATCTCCCCTTTCGGTAGGTGGAAGGTGTTGGTGCATGGGTCCCATAGATCAATAAGAGTCATCAAGTAAGTGTAGTCGCCCACCATAGGCTCTAACTGCATCACCTACTTAAGGCCAATGGCATAAAGCCACTCCCAGTTGACATCTATCAATAAGTACCTCATTGTATCAAAGAGGTTTATAACTTGACATTGACTCTTCACCACCTTGCAGAGACAAGTCGGTAAATAACAAGCTCCAAATAGGCTTCAAAATGCCTAAAAACACTCAAAAAATATAAAAAAGGGCCCATTTTAGGATATTTTGTGGTCATCCCACCTAGATATGGCCCCCAAACATATGACCATCCCACCCAGGAACAACCCCAAAACAATTCGGGTTGGCCGTACCACCTAGGGATGGCCCCCAAATTAAGCAAAATTGGGCCTTCCAAGCCACCATAAATAGTAAAAAAGGTAAAATAAAGCAAAATAAAGCAAGAAAATTACATAAAAACACAAAAATAAGAATAAAAAATTATAGGGCATCCCTAAGTAGGTTCAATTACCATGAATTTAGTGTGCTTTGTTGATAAGCAAAAACAAGCAATAATTCCACTCTTAATATTTAGCATAGTGCAATAAGAAATTCAATTCTTACCCATATTGCATCGGATCTGCCACTGGAAGAGTTTGCATGCTGGATCATGGTGACTATAGGATAATTTTGGTAGCACTCCACTGCTTAGAATCCTTCTCCTCCTCCTCACCTCTCTAACTACAAAGTTGCAAGTACAAGAATGAGCCCAAATGACCCATTTTTGGCTTAAATAACCCTCTCAGGGCCATGACCATCCTAGGGTGGTATGAGCACACATTTGGCCAAATTTTCCACCTTGGGATAGCCATAAAATATGCCACCATCCCACCCTAGGACGACCACAAAAAATTGCACAAAAACAACTTAAAATGCACCAAAAAGGGTCTAAAACCCACCAAAAATAGCTCAAATTTGGTCAAATTTCAACAAGCATCAAGATGAACCTAAATTGCTCATGGAAAAGTGGAAAATTCCTTACTTCACATACTAAGAAGGCCATTATGGCTGGACCACCCCACGAGAATGAAGTTTTCAGCTCCTTTCTTCCATACAACATCAATAAAATCACCAAAATCCTCTCAAAATTGCTCCATGTTTCAATGAGTAAAACTAAAGGAAACCCTAACAAAGTCATATGGGTCAAGTGACTCATCACTTTTATCATTTTTCATTCCCTCATAGACTCATCACTTGAGGGGGTAGTCATACTTAACACATTCATAATCAAAATCAACAATCACACACTCAATCATGCAAATTACATTTGTTCAACGAATCATTGACAAAGACAAGAACTCTCCTGCTTGGGGCAGCAAACAAGCACAAATTAAACAAATTATTGGCATTATAGAATCATGAAAAACTAGGCCTTGCCCTTCATGACTGAAAAATTTCCAAGATCAAGCCAACCTTACCCAAAAGGTTGTACTTGAAGCAAGTTCCTTAGCTCATCAGAAGTAAGGATTCAAGAACGCATGCTCTTTCCATGATTGGGGCATCAAAATTTGGTTAGGTTATTGAATAACCCTAATCATTCAGCATTTTAGTCATCTATTTTTACTCAGCACTATGCTGCACATAATGCATCTCAAAAAGGGGCATCTATAGACACTAAAATCTAGTCAATCCAATTAGGCAACCAAGACAAGGTCTAATTGACACCATATGGCCCCCTTGGGCAACCCTCAGAGGTTTACTAGTGGTCCTAACCACTCTTGGAAGGCTCTAACCCACTTTTGGAAGGTTTTAAGACACATAGGCATTAATTTACCATCCTAGGATGAGGGCAGATCACCACCATCCCATCCAGGGATGATGGCAAAAGGTTTGACTCCCAAAAAGTTAAATTTGGAAAAATGGCACCCAAAAACTGCCATTTGCCCCACCTATTCAAGCATGCAGGTCAGAGGGTACATAATCCTTATGACATACTACAAGATAGAGGCCAAAAAGAGAGATTCTATTCCCCCTAATGCATACCACGCTTTTTACAAATGGTGCCTCTTGCCCTGCGTGCCCTCGTATGCATTTTTGCCCAAAAGCTTTTGTAGACACCTAAAATGCGTCATGTCAAGGTGACTACTCATATGGGACATACTAGAAGACCATATGGAATATCTTGGACAAATTCCAATGTATAGCAGTGGTTATCACCACTTATTTAGGCATTTTGGCCTAATCAAGGTTAGTTGCGGCTGAGACTCATGGTTAATAGAGCTAACTATGCCTCAGAGCTGCGACTAGCATTCATAATTAGTTGGACTTTGACCAACCCAAAATCAGTTGTAATGACCAATTGGTTGTATATCTAAGTAGTTGAAGGGCAAAAATATCCAAAAGTTTCCCTCTAACTTCTCTAGCTTTTCCTTCTTGATATTGGCTTCTCCATGAAGCTAAGACATGGTCTTACCAAATGCTATAAAACCCCCCTCCAAATTGGGGAAGAATCGAGATGAATCTTGAGTTGAAATGTAGCAAAGACCTATCAAATTGCATACTCACTTGCATGCATTGAGAGGAAAAATTTTGTTTCCCAATTAGAGATCAAATAGTATTTGGAATCAAGAAGGCTATGGAGAGATAGGAAGAATCAAGAAAATTAACTGTGTCCATTCCATCACCAATTTGAGCAATTCAACCACAAAATCTATCAGAGGACATCGTGGTGATCCTTGATCATCAATTTCTCAAGGGAAATTGAAGATTTAAGAACGAAATTTGGGGGTAAATTCATTTTTAGATCAGTCGCAGCTGTGAACTGTAGCTAACAGTGCTAGCTGTACCATAGACTCACGATCAGGTTTAAATCTCATTTTCACTTGGTTTTAGTAGTAGTTTGCATTTTGTTTGCTTTATATTGGATACATTTAATCTATATTTACTTTATTAGAGATAATTATATGGTAGAAATAGGGATTTGAGACTAACTTCTTTCATTTGTTATCATTTGGCAATTAGATTAATTCTAGCTATTTTTCATGTTTCCATGATTTCAATTGCTTAATTAGGACATTATATGATTTTATCTATGTTTCTTTTACATTTCTTAATGGTCAAATATCATGTTTAGTGTAGTTTGCTTCATTTCTTGCACTTTCTTGATTTTAAGCTTTCATGGCATATCTAGTATGAATTCCTTTAAAAGCCTCATCAAGATAGGCCTCCTTTTTGTTTAATGCTTCTTGTTGTTTCTTGAATATAGGATTAACAGGGTATTGAAATTTAAAGAAACATATGCCTCTAATCATGGAGAAGAAGGCTAATCTTACCTTAGAGCAGTTCGTATCATTTCGAAAGGCCTACGAATTACACCTACCTTTGAGAGGGATTTATATGATTGTAACATTGTATCACATTGGGTATCCCAAAGAGGGATGAATTTATAGCCATGATTTGATTCAATTTAATAAAAGATACATCTCCTTTGGTTATTTGAATTTTATAAATTTATGCATGTGCTTTGTGTGATTTGCAATCATTACAAGAATAAGATGTATGCCTTTTGAGATCATACAAAAGGTGATCACGGTGGAAACCCCAAAATTTTTATGATTACTGATGTTCTTTTCTATGTTTTTGTTGTAGGTGCTAACCACGGTTAACAGTTGTCATCGCGGATAGACATGGTCAATAGAGAACAGAAAAAAGTAGACATCAGAGACCATAATCAAACTGGGACCTGAGGTAGGGTCACTTTTTTCCTCTTTGTATTTTTTTGTTTGTATTTTTACAAGAAAAATGCAATAGATGGATGCTAATTAGAAAACATAGTAAAAAGTAAAATGGGAAAATCCTGGATGCTTTTTTAGTTTTCTTCTAGCCATTGCTAGGAACAATGGATCTCTAATTGTAGTCCACCCTAGTCTCCAACGATCTAGGACATTGTATGTTTTGCGTTTGCATGCATGAGACCCAATTAGTGGCCATATATTCATAGATAGTTGCATTCTATAAACATCATATAGTGTAATCATGCATTTTATTAAAATCAAACATTCTTTTGAAAAGCATGTAGGAAAGTCAGTTTAATGCTGTGTTATGCATTTGTATTTCATGCAAAGTAAAAAGAAACACACACACCATGATACACTTAAACATTAGTGAGTTGGAAGTCACATCCAACCACTAGTAGGGTTCAATGACGATGGCAGTTATTTCCATCCGTTGGCTCAACTCTCTCGATCCTTTTGTTACTAGACCAATACCATGTCCAATATTCCATCATAACCTATGTAAAATAGTATGCATTCCTCTTAGGAGGGGTGTATCACTACACACGTATGAACTGGGTGAGGACCGGGATGACCTATGCTCCTTGCCTAAGTGTGGGTTTCATATCCATATTTTGGGGGGTTTACGTGATCGTGACTTTCATTACGGATTGTCGACCTACAAGTATACAGGTGAAAGCCCTTAAACAATTGAGTATATCATCAATATTTTGAAAACATGATGAGAGTTACTTTCTGATACAACAAACTTGAAAATTCATCAAATAGTTTAGGGCCCATTAAAACTTTAAAAGAGATAATCATCATTGTATTCTTTGTGTGCTAATAAAATTTAAATCTAGATATAGGATACACATTATGGTTAGAACATGGAGAGACCGATATGGACATAGATCCAAGGTTGAAGCTAAAGCTCCACCCAATACACAAAAAGATGCACATAACCCTCAACCAAAGAATCCTCCCAAACATCATTTGACGAGTATTATATAGGACAATTATACGTGTGAGGATCCTGTTGAGAAGACTCTAGTTCAAGGAGACACTAGACACTCCTCAAGACATAAATAAGAGCATGGAGATTCCTAGCATGGAAGATCTAAACATGTTAGAATTTATCATGACCATATTCCACATGCATCCATAGGATCTGTCGAGGAGTATGTCATCAAGAGATCCATATTGGTACCCCTTCAACCTATATCTAAGGGAGTCTCGAGACCCCCACAATCTGAGTATATACAAGCTCGAGATCCATCCATTCAAGGGTAAGTAGAGATAGGTGCCTCCAAGCGTAGGCCTATACACACTCCCCATAGAGGTTAACCTTGTAAGATCACCATAGATATGTCAAAAGTGGGAGTGAATGGTATGCCATTACATGAGCCATGGCATAGTAAATAGTTATATGGTTTGGATAAAGTTCTAGGACATCTAGGTTATAGATCTTCACCTTTGACCTCTCATTCTATGAGTGTGCATAGAAAAAGTATAGTTAGGACTACTAGAGAACCTAGAGAATGCTCTAAATATTCTCATGATATGCGTGCTTCTGCATCCCATGTAGGCACAAAGTATAGGTGATTGTTAGATGCAAATGCCATATTCACTAACAAGGGCAAGAGCATAGCAAATTAGTCTCTTGGGGGACACCCATAAATCCGATCCAACAGAGCGTACACACTAGAGGCCTCATACGACTGATCATATAGATAGATGTCACAAGTTGGTGTCAGAACAAAAATGTCATATCCTCCAAGACCAATTGGAGGATGTTCGTGTAGAGTGGAAACACCTCAAAAATGAGAAAACTCAGAGGAAAATGTTCATAAGATAATGATTATATGAATAGTGCATGTGCAAGCACTACATACTTGTTCAAAAGGAGCATGTTGAGAGGGAGAATAAATTGGCCAGTGTCGGTTTACCTCCTTGTAATGAGTATAAGAAGTGCATTGATAGACGAGCTGCTTCATAGCCTGAGTTGCACCTTGAGCATATAGATACCCATACTCACCATACGACCCAACATAGAGATTGACATCCCACATTCGAACATCATGGGTATAGTCAGTATGAATAGGAAGTGGGAGACGAATTGGATCAAGAGTATCTTAAAATATCCCAATTCAAAGAGGATGAAGAGCGTAGTCCTTCACCTCGATCAAAGAGGAATACACCTTTGAAGGTGCCTCAAAGGTAATTTAAAGAAGAGGAATTCCTATCTTCACAAGCCTATAAAGCCTTGGCAAAAAAGGTTAAAGTGATCAAGAAGCAAGGGATGGCTTATCAAATACCTACCTAAAATAAGATTCATAATAAACCTTTATGCCTGTTAGCACCTATTCTTACCTATCCTGAGCATTTTGAGATGCCTAGGCTAGAAAAGTTTAAAGGATATGAGGATTCTTAGGAGCATGTGATGAGTTTTCTAAACATGTGCTTTTAGATTGGGATAAATGGTTCCTTGCTCCTATGGACCTTCATTACAACCCTCTCAGGCCCAGCTTGGGAGTGGTTTAATCAACTCAAAATGCACAACATCACAAACTTCAAGCAACTGGTCGATGCATTTCTTGAACACTTCTCCTTTGACATCAATAAAAAGGTGAACCTATCCGATTTAGCTACTTTATAGCAACATGATGATGAGCAAGTTATGGATTATGGGAAATTATGGAGGAAGATTATGGTAAAGTTACCATTCTCTAGCCCTTCTTTTGAATTAACCCAAATTTTTATGAAGAGTTGTGCTAAGCACATTTTGTTGTTTTTGCAATTACAGCAATATCAAACATTCGAAGAGGCTTTGGTGCAAGCAAAAGTGATAGACGATATCAAGTTATAGGAGGGTAACTTGAAGCTAAAAAATAAGAAGTAATGGAATAAGAAGAGCACTAAGAAACAACAAGCCAAGCTGGCCCACATTAATAAGGTGGTTGTAAACATTCAAAAAGGGGATAAGGGGCAGAAACAACAAAATTATAAAGCCCAACCTCCACTTGCTCAATATGAGCAGCGCAACAACAACCAGAAGGGTAAGGATAAAGAAAGACATCCTCCTCGTATGTTCACTCAATTATCAGATTTTTTAGCATTGATTTTCCATCAATTATGTGAGGTAAAGGCAATAAAATTATTGGAGATCAAATTAGTGGATCCTAATCAACCCAAGACTAAGGGATATAAATATGATCAATATTGCATATTTCATTGAATGAAGGGCCACGACATAGAGGTATGTTGGTATTTCAAACATCTAGTGCAAAATATAATCAAAAGAGGTACGCTTATTGTGGATAATCCATAGGCGCCTGATAATAAAATTATGGGGATTTACAAAAATCCTCTACCCAAACATGAGGTACTAAGGAATAATATTGGCCAAGTTAATCAAGTACGCATCAAACCACCAACCTATGGGTTCATCAGAATGGTCAATATCATCACAAGACATGTAAGGTATGAAAGACCAAATCAACCTCCAGATCCCATTAGGGTCCAAGCTACACATCCTCTAAGGCCAACCCAAAATGTGCCAGGTCTACCAACTAGACCGATGGTAACAATCAAGAGTAGGTTAGTTCAAAACCTACAGATGACTCCAATGAAGTTGTCAATTTATAAGTTGATTCAGTATTCTTCCAAGCATAGGGAGATGCTTATGGACATTCTAAGGTCCATAGAAGTGCAATCCCAAGATACTAAAGCATTCACACACTTCGTGGAATACATGCAATAGTGTTAGGAACCGATCATACATTGTTATGATTATGAAATCAATATGGTTTCCACTATCATGGTGGACCCATCACTTCATATCATTGCATGTGTAAATAACATACCTTTCAAGTAGGTTTTTATTTATACGGGATCATCAATCAATATAATCATGACCAAGGCATTAAAATACCTAAAGTTGCAAAATATGCATATCATACCTTCTACCTTCATGTTGAGAGCTTTTAACGATACATTATGCTCAACTATCGGCACTATAGTCTTGCCTATTCAGGTGGGATTAAAGACCATATGGATGATATGTCATGTGATTGAAGGTGCTATGCAGTATATTATACTTCTATGGAGACCTTGGATAAGATAAATGTATTGTGTCCCTTCTATTCTTCATCAATGTATTAAATACATGCATGAGGGATAGGTTCACATGGTGCCTTCAGATGAAGAACCATTCAAATACATGAATTTAGCAAATTTTTTGAGGGACTTCATGCTCTCGTTAACACACCTAGACATACAGCTAGCATCTTTGATCAAAGAGCCATGAGGTAAGATAAAATAAGTGTGTGCAAACCCTATAACATTCACATCTATACGATTGAAGCACACGATAGCTGCTTCTACCAAACCGTCCACATCTATAATGAGTCAGGAGGATAAGAAGCTAAAGGTAAATATGGGCAAAAAGAAGATAAAGTGAGCACCCAAACTAGTTGTAATTGATGTCCCTACTCCCATGGAAGTAGAGGATTATCAAGAAGAAGTCGAAGAAGCCATCTCAACCTGCTTCACCTGCATCTTCAGCAGGGTCATCTACACCACAGGTGACCATTCATTTGGTTAATCCTAGATTAGGGGAGTATATTATGTAGAATGTGACATTTATATTAATCATTGATAATACATAGGATATGGGCCAACCACAATCCCATCACCTTCCCATAGGGACGATGGTACCACTGGGGGTACCTCCTAATCAAACCAATTTCATCTATGGAGGGCTCGACTAGATCGCATATCACACTCCCATGGATGAAGATGATTATGAGCCATTCATTGTGAATGTTCATTATATTTCTAACCCAAAATATGCTTTACAATATTTTGAGCATCACCATTGGTATGGTTATGATCTCAAATTATTCAAACAGGGACGTAGGAGGCCTTACGAATTGCAGTATCAGTTACTGACTGATAGGTTTGGGTTAGGTTATTATATTAGAGGATAGGATGAAATCCTTACGGTATATTTAGACCACCTATACCTTAGTATAAGGGGTGAAGTTGATTTCAATCCTTATCACTCTAATCCCTCCACCTTTATAAGGGATAACTAGTTAGTATCTTATGTCACTATAGAACCACCTGAGGTATACCACAAGAACATCTTGGTAGATACTGGTTTAGAGCACATACCAAGAGATAACTTGGATGAACAAATCCATGAAGCAACTGATGACATAGGCCTGCAAGATCAGAATGCTACCATAGTGGTAGATTCCGAGTTAGAGGATTATCCTGATGAGGATAAGGTAGAGTCCATATCTAAGATAGGCAAACCTAGTTACATGTATGAAAGTGATGATAATGACGAGTCCTCATGCAATGAGAAATATGAGGATGATATTGGGTTGGCCTACCTAGGCCCTCTCAAATTACATAATATATTACTCATGAAGATAGTCATAAAGTATGAGTAAGCCTCCATTTATGATAGTGGTTATCAAGAGTGGACTTTCATGGAGCCCCATATTCCTAATTTATCAATACCGATAGGTAGTGGTGGGGATTGTATTACGACAGTGATGACAAAGATGAAATAGAGAGAGCCTATTTGGGGCCTCCCTACTTGCATCATTATAATGCACCATACACTATAGAGGATATGTATAGAGATATCAATATTCATCCTCACCTTAGGGGAATACCACCAAATATCGAGGTGATTTATCATATGGTGTTTCCTAATCCACCAACATACATGGAGCTCCTTGAGCCTAGAAATCCTATTTTTGAGTCTATCCATAGACCATATCTGGATATCCCCATACCCCCACAACCACATCTCAGGTATGGAAGTTATAAAAATGTAGAGTCACATGCACATGGTCCTAGAGACTGTAACCACCAAAAAGGCTCACACTCGATGGTGTCCTATTGCAATAAATGATAAAAGTATAACATGCATACAAGAACAATAAATTGAAAACAAATGAATAAAGAAGAAAAACACTTTATTCCATTGTATTTTAAGTCAAAATCAAATTAAAGGTACATACATCTTAGGGATAATCATTTTGATATAGTATTACAATAGGAGTGCACAATTGTTTCCCTTCTTAAAGAGTAGGTGTGATTTCCAAATGCCTTTCAGGATGACACGAACTGCTCTAGGGTGGAGGTGCCCTCTTCTTTGTGATGGGGAAGGAACTTGATAGTTGGTTCTCCTTTGAAACCGTTCCCTGTGGTCAAGAAACAACACAATAATGTTAAAAAGATAGAAAACCTTTCATGATGAGGCCCTTTTAGGTAAATTGCATAATGACACCATTAAACATGCATAATCAAGAAAACATGAAAAGTGCTTCTAAGCTATGCAAATAGAATCAAGATTCATATAATAGCATAAATAAAAGTAGCAGCTACACTATGCATGGATCAAATGTATAAAATGAAGCATAAACATACATAAAGAAGCCATTTAATTCCTAATTGAAGCATAACATGAAGAAACTAATCTAACCTAATTCTATGATCAGAAGTCTGCTAAACTGCCATTAAAATATGAAAACAACTAATCTAATCTAATTAACCATATAGAAATGAAAAGAGGAAGGTGGTTATACCTCTGCTGCAAACCATAGCTCTGGTGAGTGGTCTGCACTGTAAACCATGGCTGAAAGTTGTGGTTAGCACTCTGATAGGCTTGCCCTCAATTCCAAGTGTAGTGGGCTTGAACTCCTTGTCCAATTGATGTTCAAGGGTTGTCTTCGATGTCCTTCTAACAGGTTTTAGTGGTTGAATCACTATGATGAGCATTTTTTTGCTCAGATTTGCATTTCTTGGTCCTTCTAGGCTCCTAGAACTTCCATAGCAAACTAATTTTTGGGTGAATAGCAAAGTGGCCTTCGAATGCATGAATTCAGTATGCAATTTTACAAGGCTTCACTACTTGCTTGATCAATTCACTCTCTCTCAATAATTCATCAGTGCTTCGCTATACAAATCATCTCTTTTTTTCTTCTCCCCATTTGGAGGGAGTATTGATAGGATGCCCTAGGATTGGGAGGTGGCTTCTTGGAGAAGCCAAGATCAAGAAGAGGTGGTTAGGATAGGTTGAATGGAAGCCTCTAGAATATTTCGTCCATTAACTACATTCTTCTAGATCAAATGGCCATTCCAACCGATTTGGCTCGAATTGAAGGCCAACTGAACTCTAGTTAAGACCGTAGGTCATAACTATGGTCTAGATTGTAAACTATAGGTCTCAGCTGTGGTTCAGATATAAACCATAGGTCTGGGCTATGGTTCAGACTGATTAGGCCAGGGAGCCCAAATTAAGTGGCTAGAACCACTGCTCTATCTTGGAGTCTGTCCAAGATCTTTCATATGGTCTTGTAGCATGCCCATATGAGTAGTTACCCTCGACATGATGCATTTTAGATGTCTACAGATGCCCCTTTTGAGATGCGTTGTGATATTGAACAACACTCAGTAAAAATAGACCTCCTAAAATGATGTTGAAGGTTCTATGATGATCATTAGTCGGATCAACATTAGATGCCCTAGGTCCAAAAAAAGGACGCACATCCTAGAATCATTGCTTCCAACTCTTTGGAGCCTTAAATATGAAAAGCTTGCACTCACCATTAGTAATTCGAGTAGCATTTGATTCTACAATAGGAGTTAGGCCTATATAACCGAAAGGAGATGAGATACAAACAAATTATCATATTTTCTATTTTTCCCAAGCAAAGGGGTAAGCTTATGATAGTTGTTGACAATGATTCGTAAGGATGAACATAATTTTGACAAGATCGAGGGATCTACAATTTCAGGGATATTCTATTGATTTTGATTATGATTTGATATTATGACTACCACCTCAAGTGACGAGTCGATGAGGGTAATGACAATGATTAAAGCAACGATGTTGCTTGACCACCATGATGATCTAAAAAAATTTATATTTAATCATATTAATGCATTGGCTAAGCCTAGTTCAAATTTTGATTCCAATTGTTAATAGTATTGCACATTGTTATCCCATGGAGCAATTGGGCTACAATAGCCATATTAGGGAATCGAATTGATACAAATCCAATCAGGTTTGTGTTGAATCAAATTATCGATAATTTGCTAAAAAGAGGTCATAGAAGAAATGACATGCAACGCCTCGTTCCCGTGGAGCAGTCTGACTACAAAGGCCTTCTTAGGGATTGAAAAGAAGTATATCAGATCAACGATGCCAATTTTGCCCCAAATGTCCTTATGGTAATTTACTCATCTTATTGGATTGCATGGATCACAAGTCGCTGCAACTGCCAAGTGTATAGGGTAAGTTACTAAATACGAGGTGCATTTGGTGTTTTTATTATTTGATTTTTTTTTTTAATTATGAATTGAGCTTATTTATTTTGCTGGGAGGTGCATCGCTCCATGAAAGGATTGTCATAGCGATGACATTGATTGAATGTACTTTATAATCTCAACCATATTTTTAATTTTTAATTGGATCTTGATGCTTGATTATCACCAAATTTCTAAATTAAATTGTTTTAATTGAGTTATGACCCAATGGGGGGCATTAATTTATATTTTTGGCCCTTCCCATGGTGGGAATTTTCTAAATTTCTTGCCAACTACAAACTGTGGCTAGGGTTTGCGGTTCCCATTTACAATTTTGAGAATCATAGCTAGGGCCTGCGGTCTGCGCAAATCATGAGAGGCCTATAAAAATTCCAATTTTCAAATGTCTTCATTATTCCCTAATAGCGACTTGCAAATCTGGAGCTTTGATAGTGACAACTGAGAACGCACATGAAATATACCAAACTTTACCCACAAACTGACTCACAGCATGATGGCAGAGTGCGGGCAAGCTTCTTTGAGCCATGACGGACGATGCGAGGGCAAGGTAACTCAAAAACCAAGACCTCACATCCATTAACACTAAAATTAACCCAATTAAATAATTGGTAAATCAATATCATTAAAATGTTGGCAATGAACCTCACCTTAGGCTAGGGTAGCTTAGATTTTATTTTTTTTTCATTTTTTGCTGTGGTATCACACCCAGCAAGATCTCAATCGAAGACCGCAAGTACTAGCTGTGGTTCCCAATTGGTCAATTGGGGAACGTAGCTTCTAGTTGTGATCAACATTCAAAATCCCAATGGTCAATTTTTGACCGCATGCGGACCGCAGAGTTGACCCATGGTTCGCCAAATTTAGAAAAAAATTGTCATTTTTTTATTTTTCTAAGTTTTAAAAGGCAATTAATATCATTTAATGCATTTTTGACCTGTTTTGTTGACAAATTTGATTTGTAGGCCTGCATGATGACATGTTTTTATAATTTTATCAGTTTTTAACTATTTTTGATGATTTTTAGGTCATTTTTAAGAGGAGCTGTAGGTAGAGGAAGAGGTAAATTTGATAAAAGAAACATACAATGCTATCATTGCAAAAATTATGGAAATTATGAGGAGTGTGTGTTGAAGGTAGAAAATGAAGACAAGAGGTCCAACTATGTTGATGAGAATGAGGCTACTACAAGCAACCTCTTCTTGAAATACAACAAGGTTGATCAAAACCTTCAAGAGACTTGGATACTTGATTCTGGTTGCTCAAATCATATGACAAGAAATGGGGAGCTTCTTGCTTCCATGGATGAGTCCTTAAAGTCTAAGATCAAACTTGGAGATGACAAGCTTTGGAGGTGGCTGCCAAAGGTGTAATGGAAGTGAACTCAAAATAAGGTAAGAAATATATTCATGATATCTATTATACACCAAATTTAAAATATAGTTTGTTAAGTGTAGGGCAACTATGTGAAAAGAACTACAAGGTAGTATTTGATGATAAGAAATTCACCATCTATGATAAGAACAATAGCAATAGAATTGTTACTACAATTCCTATGACCAACAACAAATTATTTTCTTTGAAGTTTGGAGGACAAGGGGGTAGCCTTGCTAATGTTGCCGTTTAAAACAAGAGTTGGTTGTGGCATCTCAGGTATGGTCATTTAAATTTTGCAATTTTGAGGTTGCTAACTTCTCAAGAGATGGTCTATGGTTTACCAAAGGTAGAGGAGCATAAATGTGTTTGTGAGGGGTGTGCATTGGTCAAGCATGCAAGACAGAATTTTCCTAAAGGGAAATCATGGAGGGCCTCATAACCACTCCAATTGGTCCATTATGATATTTTTGGGCCTATGCAAACCAAAATATTGGGTAACAACTCTTACTTTCTTACCTTTATTGATGATTTTTATAGAATGTGTTGGGTATATTTTTTGAAGTATAAGGATGGAGCATTTTATTTTTTCAAATATTTTAATTCTTTTGTTGAGAATCACAGTGGTTGTAGCATTAAATATTTAATAATATATTATGGTGGTGAATTATATTCTAATGAGTTTAAACAATTTAACAAGAATTTTGGCATTAAAAGGTAATTCACAACTTCCTATACTCCACAACAGAATGGAATGGCAGAAAGGAAAAATAGGATAGTTGTTGATATGGCAAGAAGTATTTTGTAAACTAAGAGACTTACCATCTATGTATTGGGCTGATGTAGTCCATACAATAGTCTACATACTAAATAGGAGTCCCACTAGGTCATTGGAGAAGATGACTCCTTATGAGGTATGGTATGAAAAGAGGCCCAATGTTAACCACTTCAAATTTTTTGGTTGTTTGGCTTATGCTCATGTGGCTAATGAACATAGGAAGAAGATTGATCCTAAGAGTGAAGCATGTATATTTATTGGCTACTGTGAAAATATTAAGTCGTATAGGATTTATAACCCAAAAACTCACAAAGTGGTGGTGTCTAGAGATGTGATTTTTGATGAAGGGAGAGTATATGGTCATAAAAAACTTTATGTTGATGATGGCAGTAGTGTTGGAAGTTCTTCTAATGTGCAGACCAATTCTTATAATATGCAGCCATTTTAAAATCAGTCCCACCAAGTCCACCAACCAACTCTTCAAATAGTCCCAAATAAATCAGTTCTAGTCCCTCTTCAAGTGATGATTCTCCAAACATATTTTCAGATGTTATGAAGACAAAAAGGGGGAAAAATTCACTTCAAATTCATCCTCCTACTCAAGTTTTGGATATCAATTTCCATAGAAGAATTACTAGAAGCCAAGCTCAAGAAATTTACCAAGTTGTTCAAAGGCTTGAGAAGATGTGCATGTATGGTGATGAAGATGAAGGTGAACCAAAAATAATTGTTGTTAATTATGCTTTGATGATTGTTGCTTATTTTGAACCTTCTTGTTATGAATAATCTTGTACTAATGGTGTTTGGATGCAAGAAATGCAAGTGGAGATCAATTCCATTGAGAATAATGACACTTGGGAGCTTGTAGAATTTTCTAAGAGAAATAAACGTGTGGGTTCTAAGTGGGTCTATAATACTAAGTATAATAGTGATGGTAGCATTAAAATACACAAGGCTAGACTTGTGGCTAAAGGCTTCATAGATAGGTATAGAATTGACTATGAAGAAACTTTGCTCCTGTAGCTAGACAAGAAACAATAAGGATGGTACTTGCTTTGGCTGCCCAAAAGCAGTGGAATGTACATCACTTAGATGTAAAAACTACCTTCTTGAATGGGTACTTAGATGAGGAAGTTTATGTATAACAACCTCAAGGATTTTAGGTGAAAGGTAAAGAAAAACATATCTACAGATTAAAGAAGGCATTGTATGGCCTTAAAAAAGCACCTAAAGCATGGTACTATAGGATTGATGGATACTTTCAATAGAGTGGCTTCAAGAGAAGCAAAAGTGAACCTACCCTATACTTCAAGAAAGAAGGTAATGATATTTTTTTTGTTTTTTTGTATGTTTATGATTTGATTTATATGGGTAGTAGTTCCAAGTTGAAATATGAGTTTAAGGCTACCATGATGAGTGAGTTTGAAATGAAATATTTAGGATTGATGCACTATTTTATTGGCATGGAGGTGCATCAAAGTAAGGATAAAATATTTATTTATCAAACTAAATATGCCAAGGATATGCTGAAAAAGTATGACATGGAAAGTTGCAAACCAGTCCCTATTCCCATTGCTCATGGTGAATTGCTATGCAAAGATGATGGGGTTGAAAAGGTGAATGTGACCAATTATAGGAGCATTATTGGGAGCTTGATGTTTCTCACAAATACCAGACCAGATATTGCATATGCTATCTCAATTGTTTCTAGGTATATGAGTGAGCTATCTCTCTTGTATTTGAAGGATGCAAAGCAAATTTTAAGGTATGTTAAAGGTACTATTGACTTTGAAATACATTACTATCCTATTGAAGAGATGAAACTAGTTGGTTTCATCTTATAATTGTTTTTCTCTTGGATCTGGGCTGATCACTTGGAGCTCAAGGAAGCAAGTATTAGCAACACTCTCTTCAATAGAGGCTGAATATATTGTTGTTACTTTAGCCAGTGCTCAGGCCATATGACTCATAAAAGTGTTGGAGGAGATAGGTGAGAAACCAAGTGGTCCTACTATAATTTTTTGTGACAATATGAGTGCCATACAGTTGGAAAATAACCCTATCCACCATAGAAGATCTAATAATTTTGACATTAAGTACCATTTCATCCGTGATATGGTGGAAAAGAAATTAGTTGAGTTCAGGAATTGTAGCACCCATGATTAGTCGGTTGATGTTTTCACTAAAGGTGTTGCTAAGGCTCAATTTCTTAAATTGAGAAATAGTCATGTGATCCCTTTTAGCATCAACGAGAATAATGTTGTAAAATTATGCTGACATGTGTGAATTTTTGTATTAGAAGGTGCAAGAGAATATGTAACCACTTTGTAACAATGTAGGTGTAGGAATATTGCAGTTGTAATAGTCTTGAATTGTTACCTTGTTTGTAAATACAATAGATTCTTTAGGTTTGAGTTTAAAGATAGATTAATATGATTAATATTGCATTGTACAATTTTGGTATGTGAGAAAATATGAATTGAAGGAAAAAAAATCCATTTTTCTAGCCTGCTACATTTTCTTGTATGCTGGAGTCCAGATTTTACAGAAAAGCCTGAACTGCCTAATTTGGAGGTGTACAACTTCTGTTGCATTTATCCATTTTATGAAATTTATACACCATTGGAAATAAATTTCCAAGATATTTCTAACCATATACCACACTCCATATTTCATTCAGTATTCGTTCTTACTTTCACCTCTGAAAATCATGTTTTGTCCACTTTTTTCCAGGCCCTGGGTAGACCCTGTATAGCTACCTTGAATAGCTCATAAATTTTGACTCACAACTCTATTTTGCATGTTCTTTACACTGTTGAAAAAATATCAAAATAATATTTCTATCCATATATCATTTGCCTCATTTTGATATCGTTTGGACCTTAATATTATGATTACAGTTATCTATTGTTGAACTTTGGTGCTCTGTTTCAGCCTTTAAATCTTCATTTGGAGCCTTCAAAACTTTAGTTTATTGGGATTAACATTATACACTGCACATACATTTTAAAGGATACCTTAACTAGGCTAAGTGTTTTTCTTTATAAGCCAATTTTTAGGCATAAAACCTCCTAGTTTAAATCTTCTCGATGGTTTGATTGAGGTGATTATTAATGTGTGTAAGATCCCTCACATGGAATCCCAAAATTCCTTTGGGTTCCATCACCAATCCTATTTTTTTACAATGGTATAAAACCTTAAATATTAGAAAAGAAGATTTAGGCTACAACCTGAACCTCTCTCCAAAGAAATTTTTATCTTTGGGTCCACTTTGAAAGTTATTTATCGAAGTACCCATTGCAAATACCTTATATATTGCCACATCACAACATATTCAGATCTAGGTCCATCTTAGGTTCTATTGTTTTGTATATCTAGAGTGAATTTCCCCAAAAGGCATTAATCCTAACCCATTTGGATATTTTTTTTATAATTATTACTTTTACTCTCCATTTCTTGACCAATAAAAGGTTTTTTTCATCATGTTTTCTCTTATCTTTGCTCTTCCAAGGTGAGTAATGTAAGGAGATATATGTGCCCCTTGCATGATCATTCTCCTTAAATCATCTAATTTGGATACAAATACCCTATCCTCAAAATATAAAAGGTCATATTTGGTGCCAAAATCCTTATCCTTTTTAGGATTTCCTTCTAACTTGGTCCAAATTCCCTTGCAATACTCATCTTGAGATTGCATTTTCTTGACTTAGTTCATTAAGTCAACATGATTACAGATCAAAATAGCTATATACCTTCTTCAATATTTTGAGCTTGAGTAGGTCTATCCTATTCTTAATCTTAGGATTTGTTCCTAATATGGGATTATGCACCCCTTAATGGTTACAAATATTAAAATCTGGAGCATTATTTATCAACTTAGAGAGAGGGTCCCATACTCCTCTCAAGAATATATTCCTTGGATATTTCTTTCCAGATATTTCTTTTATTTCCATGAGGTATGTCCAAGATTTAAAAAAAATTATATGTAAATATGTCATATTTATAGTCCAGGTTCACAAGGATTCATGGTTAATGTTCAAAACACCATTGTAGGCAACAAATACACATCCTAGAAGAAGTGAAATTTGGATTTGCACAATTTTGTCAAATTTTCCAATCTTATTATATGTATGGTTTGTTAAAACATATAAATGTAGAGTTTGGTCTAATTGTACAAATGTAGAATTATAAAACATACAATTGGGTGTAATTGTACAAATATAATAAATGTGCAAAAAGAAATTAAATTAAAACTAAGTTAAATGTGCATTTAAGGTGAACTTGATAATAATAAAATTAGACTTAGGGGAACCTTAATGCAAGTTGGTTTTCTTACAATGTGGTAGTTGTAAATAAAGGTTGTTCTAGGAACCTCTTTGGAATAGCCTGGGAAAGCATTATAAGGACCCCCTATTCATTTTTTGATGGTTGTTCACTAATAATTGTTCATGCTTACGAAATAGTTGTCCATGGAGGACTATAGTTCATTTATTATTCATGGCTGTTGTTCATTGCGAGTGTTCATTGGTAACTATATACACATTTAGCCATGTTAATATGAAAACAACATTATGAGTTATTGTGAATTCTATTGTGTACATTGATGGTGAATCCAGATTGTGTGTTCTATGTAAGTATGGCCAAAAGTGGAATATGGATGTTGTTGCAATGGAATTACACTATTTATGAACCCATAATACTATATGATGTTTGGGAATTGAATTTGTGCATTATTATTTCTGTACAAAAAAATTATTATGCTATTGTACAATTTTTGGAAATGTTTGTAATGATAAGAACTCAATTGTGGTGAATTAAGTTTTGCATGTTATAAAACTATGTTAACAATTACACTAGAAAGATAACCCAAATATTTATTGGAGAAGAGTCTATGTACAAATTGGTAAATCTATAGGTGAATAATTCAGCAAGGGTTTGGTAAAAACATACAACCATACCACCAAACTATACAACTAATCATTTTTCCAATTTAGAATTACAATTGTATAGTTTAAACTTGCCAATTAAGGAAAATCAAGGTTTGGAAGAGAATGATTACAAAACTGATTGATTCGAGTTACAAAATAACTTTTAGTAAATTAAAAAAGTGTAAAATCATACATTCTATCCTATTATATGATTTAGATCATACAATTGTACAATTTGATAATCGTACAACCAATTTTGTGAAGTTTGCAAATCATTCAAAGGTAAATCATACACCTGTACGATTTGAAAAAAAGTTATAAAATACTGGAATCCATCTCCAAAAATCTCAAATAACCTCCCCCTCTAAGAATACTCCCCTGTGTGCTACATTTGGCACCATTTACTAAGCAAAATTTGATAATTTTATCAAAATAATTGTAGTTAAAAGGAACCTGCAAGTAATAATTTTTAAGTAGAAATCAATTGAAGGTGAATGATAGATACAAGTTCACAAATATGTGGGAGATAAAATAAAGAAGAGGATTAGATTTTAGTTAGAAGGAGCATGATAATTTCTCAAAGGGAGAATGTGAACAACTCTATGAATGAAACAACAATTGAATAAGTATGGAATTTAGAAGGAGAGATTGAAAGGTGGGATACGTTGTTGATAGATACAGGAGAAAGGGTACAAGAACCACCAAGGGTTGATGAGAACGTTAATGTAAGGGAAGATGTTGATAAAATAATTGTGCGAGGAGATAGTGCATGGATGTTAATACCTAAAAAAGTGATAGGAATATTTCAAAGGGGTGTAGAGGATGGGAGCTAGGCACTAGAGCAGTAGGGTGTAAAGTCTTAGGAAGAAGAACTAGGGCCACAATTGATATTTCGATGAAGTAGGTCATGAAGTGAGGATGCACAGGAAGTCAAGAGGTGACTATTTAGTGAAAATAATATGCCATGGATAGAAATATCTGATGAAGAATAGCGTAGTGGATCACCCTCCCAAAGAAGGAATCAGTCAAATATTCTAAAAGATACCTCATCAAGTGACGAGTAAGGTAATCCAACAATGGCTACTGTAGCTATGAAAGCAAGAAAACAAAGGTGCTCAACCTAAATGGGATAAGGGAAGGAAGACCCGACAAGGCATATCGAGATATGCATAACCATTTGGAAAGTAAATGGTGTAAACCAACTAGATGAATGGTTGTAATTATTTCTTGCTACACTATGAGGACTCGCAATATATTGGTATCTAAATTGAGAGAATACAGTAGCATTCCAAGCATGGAATATGATGAAGAATGCTTTCATTTAATACTTGATAGATTATGGCAATATTATGATGGATATTTACACCATAAAACAAGGATTTTATGAGTATGTAAAGACATACAACCGTCAACTAAAGCAATTGGCTGATAAGGTGTAAATGCAACCGACAGATGCACTGGTGAAGTGATGATTTCTTGATGGGTTACTACCAAGATACAAATATAATATGAAGGTAGTACCATAATCAACATATAAGGAATATCTAGAAAAAGCAAATAATTTTTAGAGTGAGGTGAAGTAGACAATAGTAGGAATTGTGACACATACTAGGCATGAAGATTCAGATAGCAGTGAAGAGGATACAATACATCAGACCATCCAATAATTTTGAAAGGAATTTGATAATAGCATAAAATAAGCCAATAAAGATACATTATGAGATCAAAAATATATCTGGTGTACATATTGTAAGACCAAAGGATATTCAAATGTGAATTATTCGTTACATACATATTGTCACATATGTAATGTGCTAGGACATGAAGTGGTGTAATATCCATTTAGTGTGAAAGTTCACCAACAGATACTCACAATTTAAGATCAAGAAGAGAAACCAAAACCTTAAGGAAGTGGACAGGTCACAACCAATGGAGGTTACACAAATAGTCAAAGAGGAGGAATGCCAAATCAAGGTAATTGGCAAGGATGCTAGAGCCGATTACAGTATGATTCAAAAGGAATATTGATCATACAATGTTGTAATTGCCAATAGTGGTGGAATTTTACAAAGAACTATACTTCTCCTTATATGAAGGAGTCGACATAGAATAATAGTACATGTATGTGTAGATTTTGTGGTCCAGGGAACCACAAATAAGTTCAAGTGGCTCGCTGAATGTAAATTTCTTGGACATTGATGTACCCTCAGTGAATAACGAGACAACTGAGGAAGAAGTACTAGTCATGACATGGAGTAAGGCTAAGAAAGACACTTACAAATAACCTACCAAATAAAATCAAATATGGTAGGTTAAAGAAGCCTTGCACATTATAAGATAAAGTAATTGTACAAGATTTGGTAGCATAGGTTTTGAATAAAGCCATCGAGATAAATATGGCTAGTTTTTTGGAGGTCATACCATTGTTACATAAGGTTATGGAAGTGGAGGTACAACCATAGAAGGTGATGGAGGTTCAAAGCTAACCAATATAGGAAAAATAATAAGAGGATTATTTCATGGATTTGGCCATACTAATGATAGAGGGTCCAGTGTGAATGTGCTACCAGAAAGGACTTGGAGAGATATTGGTGCTCCATCATTGTGGGTATCAAATTTTAGGTTGTATGGTACTGACCAGTACGATATTGAAATAAAGGGAGTATTGATAGTGTAGAAAGTAATAATAACTGACTAAGAATTTTTCTTGGATTTTATTGTAATTATGATGCAAAAGCCCACATATGATGCACTTTTGGGAAGGGGTTGGTTGTGAGTAGCTAAAGTTAATCACAACTAGGAAAATATCAGATCACATTCAATAAGGGAAAACATAAATATATGATTAACCTAAAGAATCAAATAATCACTGAGTATGTTGCCACGACAGATGAATCGAGCTGTTCTTCAAGTAAAGAAGAATATGAACCAAATGAAGAAGGGATGTTGTACTTGGAAGACTATAACAAATATGAATATCAATCTAATAGTAGACTCCTTCACTTGTAGATGGAGGAGTATGAGATGTTCCAATGTATGTTCATCACGATGCATGAAATCAAATGAAGATAACAATACATAACTGAGTCCAAAAAACCTTGGGAAGTGCTACCAAGCAATCAAGATCCACCATAGGAGGATGATGATATAAGGATCACACATCTATTTGTAGAAGGGGAGGATGCAAAACCAATTATAGAAATACAATAATTGGTACCTCACCTTGGTGAAAGAAGGTAAATTAAAGTACACGTAAGGTTTGTAGACAGGATGGACCAAATTGTAGAGGAGGATAAATAATGGATTCCTCTAAGTGAAACAAGAAATCAAGAACTAGTACTATTAGCAATTAATTGGGAGAGGCAGGAAGAATCCAACCATTTAGAAGAAGTAGTGTATCCACAACTAGAACAAAGAGATTTTCCTCGTATATAAGAAGGTCGATGCAAGATATGATTGATGATACAGTATAAGGATAGAACAAACACCTTTGATATGGAAATTCCAAATTGAAATGAAAGTGGAGCTATAGAAGAAGAGTTAGCAAAACTCACTCCATTAGCTCAAATATATATGATGCAACAAAGAATGCGATATCAACCACAATAGTTGCAGTAGGAGTACAAGGCATTGAAAGAATATAATGCAATGCTTTTTGGATAAATCATTTAGAAGATAGATGATACTATGCAATTACTTGACGAGAAATAAGTTGTATGAAAAATGGATTTGGGTACAAGTAGTGAGGATACCAAGGAAGTACCTAAAGCAAGGGGAATCCAAAAAGAAGGTACAAGTTCTCATGGGGAAGAAATATTACAAGTTGAATTAAGATATTCCACACACAAGCCACTAGTCATGGGAGAAGTAGGTGAGGTAGTATGGCAAGACATCGAGATAGACCTCACATCTCCTAAACCCAAAGGAAACTAAAATGAAGAATCAAGTGATTCTAGTGATGGGATATGCCATATCTAGTAAGATATAACAACCAAGAGAGTGGTAGTGATGACCTCTTAGCACAAAAAAAGTGCTCCATGCTCAACTAGATCTGGATGCCTATGAGATAGCCTATCAAAATTTGATAATGCAAAGGGAAGTAAGAAGAATTTAGTGAATAAGGTATTTTACAACAAAGTTGTCAACACAAAGAATGGATAGTCGTAATGACTCAAGTATAGAGTTTGATTTTTTGATGATTATAGGGATATTTTGATAAGTTGTTCCCCACAACATCATTTTGAAGAAATATGTTGGATGAAATGACTAATGCATATGCATCATCGAATAAGAGCATTACAAGCGTAGGTATTGCAAGCACCAATAAATGGAAACCTAGCCAATATAGAGCTGGTGGATGTAACTCTAAGCACTTTTGAAATAGGGTAACCGAGTCAACATCGAGATAAACCACAAAGGATCCCAAGTACCATGGGATAGCAGACAAGTCAAAGAGGAGGACTGCGATCACCTAGAGGTATGAGGGGAAGGATCTAACCTCCTACTCCAAGATGACATGGAGATAAACCAATCACATGTTTGAGTTGGACTAGGAATGCACATGGTATTTACGTTCAATGGGGACAAGTAACCAATCTCACAGTAAGGAACCCACTTGGGTGACCACCCATGCATTGACAATGACCTAGAAGGATAAAAGTAGAAAGAGGTTTACCTCAAGAAGAGGGTAACCCATTTAATATATGGAGAGGTCTAATGGCAAGAGGACAAGATCATGAAAGACAAGTTCAAGGAAGAGGACTTCTTGGCAGATGAAGAGTATGCTTTATGTATGAGGAAAGTCAAGGCAAACAAAGAATTCGTTCACCAAGTTTGGAGGTAGACTTGATACAAGGATATAGGAGTAGAAGCCACCCAAATGATAGTAGAGTGTCAAGGGTATCCCTACCTCAGGATCGGTTAATTGAGTGAGAAAATGTAGCTTTGTAAGGTGGAAATTTTATAGTTTCAAATCATAAATCTATAATTGCACAAACCCAAAACATACAAATAACAATGATATGGTTGCAAATCGTACATCAAACTAGCAGGAGGGAGTAAATCATACAATTTATCAGGTGGAACCTAAATGTATGATTACTCAAAATAAGGTGGTACAACCTCTAAATGACACATTGGTGGAAGGGAGTGTACAAGTGAATGTCACTGTACAATTTCTTAGAAGGTAAGTTAGCAATTTGGCAATTTAAAAAATATATATATCTATATATAAAGAGAAAAAAATATTAGTTGTGAAAATTCCTTGGGATTCAATTAATATGAAAAATGGTTGAAAACAAAAAATGACAGCCCTTTCTAATAAAAGAAAAAAAAAGAAAAGGAAAACAAAAATAATAAAATATTCAAAAAGCAAGACAAGACAAAAATGCATGCAAAAGGAGATGATTTGGTAATAATCCATGTAAAAATCCAAAAATACATGCAAAGGAGGTTGAGGTGGTGAATTTTCATGCAAGGTATGTTTTAAATATAAAAACAATGCACCATGCAAATTATTTTTACTAGGTTTGAAAATCGCGTGAATGAAACAGTGAATTTCAAAGCATTCGAGAGAAATAAATGTGCAAATGAATGAATGTTTTCTCACATGGGCATGTAAACATCACAAGATAAATAAAATTTATGACCCATCATGAATTTGCACCATCGAATATTCTTATTTTTGAAAAATCAAGCCGGATTGGGAGAAAAAGTTGCTAAAGTTAGGGTTTTACTTTGAAAAAGCCAAGTTTTCCAAAACAAATATTGGAGAGTGAATTTAAAACTAGTGGAGTTAGTTTTTTCAATAAAAAAATAGCAATAAAAACCCCAATGGTGAAAAACATGTCAAGGATTTGAATTTATTTCAAAAAAGCAAGCAGAGTGGAAGATTGCAAACCCTAGTGTAGGAAAATTCAGTCAATGAAAAAGCAAATATGTCTTAGTAGTTGCATGTGGTAAATCATAAAGGAGAGGGTTGTACAATATATTGCACTTGGGTACAATCAAAATGCATAGTTGAAGAATTTTACAAGTAGGAGAGGAAAATTTTTAAAGAGGAATAAAAATGCATCGAAAAGAGAGATTTGCACAAACAGAGATAAAGGGTTCAAAGATAACTACATAAATCATGTAAAGTTGAATTTTTATGGCAAGTGATGGCCTAAAATGTAGTTTATATGATTTTGGGATGAAATTATATTATTTGGAGAAATATTGTATGATTTCAAAGCAATATTGTGCAAAATGGAGCCCGGATTGAGCAATTTTTGTGCAATTGTACGATTTTGAGTGCAATTGTATAATTTTTGGAGCAATTGTACAATTTTTGGTGCAATTGTATGGAGGTGAAGTGAAATTATATGATTTAGAGCTTCCTATATAATTTCACAATGAAATTGTATGATTTGAAGCTTAGATTATACGTTTTGAGTGAATCATACAAACTTGGACTGTAGTTGTACAATTTGGAAGATGGCATATGATTTTCAAGATCACCTGTACATTTGTGGATAGTAATTGTATGATTTTTGGAAGTATTTGTACATTTTTAGAAGTAGTTGTACATTTTTGAAGTAGATTGTATGGTTGGTGATGTAGTTATACTAAGTTGCAAAATTGAAGAATACAGATAGTGAAGTGGTTCCACAATGATGAATGGTAAAGAATGAGCATCAAGAGGGAGTTTCTATCTCATTTAATGTATATTTTAGCAACTAGGTTTGATCATTCACTAAAACCATTGCATCATAGGGATTCATGACCTTGGCAAGAAGAAGCAATCTACCCAGTATAAGACCAATGATGAGGGTTTCAGCCACAAGGAGAATGCAACTATCGATCTTAGAGGGGGAGATGTTATCAGCTATGAGAGGATACAAGAACTGGCATGGTGTTAGAGGAGGGGCATAAATGCAATTCCATGAGGATGTAATGGAACCACCTAGGGAAGACTATTTGGAGCTTCGTAGTGAGGTGCATAAGGAAGTTATCATTAATAAGAAGAAAAGTGAATATGAAGGAGGATGGGTGGATATAAAGGATATCACATTCGTACAGCCCATAGGTTAATTTTTTTTTAAATAGTGGAACGAGAATTAGGACAAGCACCCATTAAAATTTACACTAAAACAAGCAAGAGTGAGCACAATAGTGCAAATTACACCACTGGACAAGGTATTCTACAATGAGTACCTATTGCATATGGTACAATCATATGTACCCAATTAGAGTTGCACCTATGTGTGAGTTGGAAATTGCCATCTAATGTGGAATTATTGGCTAATTGTTTTTTATGGACATTATAGTTACTAAAGTAAGAGTATCCCATTAGAAAGAATATTGTGGACTAGATTGATACCCATCGATTGATCACATCATTCACCAAGCTTACATATCTATCAGGTATGAAGGCTTTTGGTCCAGGTGGAAGAGGGATCAAGCAGAGCATCTTAAATACTAAAAATTTGGTGTGTGTGATAAATGTGGTTATGTCTCAACTATCATGAAAAGCATGATATTTCGAGATGCCTATTTGGATGGTACAATGTGTAGAAGAAATTTCTAAGGGAGTACAATATTATTGGGAAACCTACTTGGAAAAATGAATTCAAAGGTTATTACTGAAGAAAAAGAAGACCTTTGCCATGTCCCTCTATGACATCATGGTTATGCTAGATGCCATATCCTAAACGGGTATTCCATTTTCTTGGCTAACATTGCCACATGATTTTTTATAGGATCATCCTTCTATACTGCAATGAATAAAATTGGTACCTATCCAAAAAAGTACATCAAAAAATTTGAGATGGAAGAAGAGTACATGAAAACCTAAACCTCCCATTATTGAGTAAAGTGAGAATTCATCAGAAGAGGAAGTCCACCCTTGGAGGAAGAGATACAAACAACTACACTTGGATCTTGATTCAAAGTAGTAGGCACTTGCACAACGGCTACAAGATCATACACCATATCATGAGAAGAAGGAGGTAACAAATACATCCAATTCAGGGTGGATTAGGATGCATAGGCAATGCAAGGGACAAAGGAGGGAGATAACTCCTATGCAGAAGGAGAAATTGGAACCTATGCTCACCAATCCAAATTATGTGCACTTAGGTTTGGATAACTTAGATTTGATAGATATAAATTTGCTAGTTCACACAGAATAATGGGGAGAAATTATGGAATCCCCTACATTGCTTCAAGATAATTATTTTAAATTGTTGGAGGCATCTAAGTATTGGATGGATCGAGTAAGGACATCATCGAAAACAAAAACCAAGTGATGGCATCCCTACCAAATGAAGCTAAGGAAAACAAGCCTCAAATAAAATTTTTTATGCAAAGAGGTAATAGTTAGTCAAAGGATGAGAATAAATGGGCATCACCATAATGATCTGATCCAATTCGGATAGCTGCAGTAGTGGTGGAAGTATAGTTAAATCCATAGGATAAAATGTTGGGAAGTACTTAATAGGAGGAATTGCCAAAACCACAAGAGGAATTTCAAGAACCTATGGAGGAGCAATAATATTTTAAAGAGATCATCAATGTTGAGAAGATCAGACTGATTGAAGGAGAGACACTCAAGACTGTAGATCACATCTTCCTACAAGAAGGGAATGCAACTGGTGCAATGAAATATATTGGAGGAAGTTCACTTCCATAATACGAAGAGGAGGAACAAACTCCATCACATGAAAGGGATGAGAGGATTCACATAAGGTTTTTTATTTAAGTACCTTAGTTTGGTGTCTAAGAGGGATATGGTGAAGACACAAATGAATAGGTGGATCACTTCCTCAAAAAAATCTATGATATTTTTACTAGCACCCAATATTAATTCTATAGAGGTGGCATAACTGAAGTATTGGAGGGAGAAGACCTTCACTGAATTGAAGAAGATTATGGAGTGGGTGTGTAGTGAAGATCATACAAGAAATATATCCCAGATTCACACAAAACAACCATTACTATTACCAAGAGGAGAGGTAACAACAATGTTGAGAATTACAAATTTTCTAGGAGTAAAGATGAATAATAGAGAGTATCCTTGAGTGTGCCTAGATGTCCATTGAAAACATTAGATATATAATTTTTAAGGGCACCTTTGGAGTTGGTCTTCATCCTTTAGAAATTTAATTTCTTGACACATTGGATCGAGTGACTCGGCTTGGATATTGAATAGATTTATCAATCCAAGGAAGCACAAAAGGAAGAAGTAGAGGCTACTCAAAAAGAGATGGCTACAATTGAAGAACTAGAATGTAGCAAGACTAAGGTCAAGGAGAAGTTGAAGAAGACATAATCTGAATTAAATGTAATTAAGCTTACTTATGAGGATAAGCTACACTCACAAGAATAGGAAAAGTAGCTTGTGACCCAATAAACTTAAGAGAAGAGGCAGTAGTTGTAAGAGCAAGAAGCATTGTTGCAATAGTATGCAACACAACTCAAATGATAGAAGGAGCAGTTGAAGGCTTCTAAAGAACAATTGTAGCTAAAAGACCATAAAATTTAGGAGCTAAGAAGATATGCCATGCAATACAATGATTTAATCATGGATCAGAAGGCACAACTATGGGTGAAAGAAGTGTGAGACAAGAAAAGTCTCCTCAAGATCAAAGAATGCTCCACAAGATCAATCACACACAAAAGAGGAAAACCCACAACACCAATATTAAGTGGTAAAACCCTACTTCAAATGAAGAAGGGAAACATCCACTATGAAGCTCACTATATTACTCAATGATTCAACAATACAATAATGCTTCAATTTTATGCAATAATATGCATCAACATGATATATATATCAAGATGTAGTAGACAACACCCCTATTTAAAGAGAATATTTTCTACTACAACCCTAAAATTTCTCTAATCTTATCACAATCTTATCTTGAGATGTGTGACAAACCTTATCATAATCTTATCTTGAGATTTGTGACAAGTGGCATCTATCAAATATTAAAAAGTGATTGGTTACTTTTTAATATTTTCTAGAAAAGGGGAAATTTTTTTTCCCACAAATTAAATGTTCCTAGCACCCTTATTTTATTTATTAATTGGGTGGGAATATTTTTACATAAAATAGAATTATTTTCTAATTCAAATATTATTCTTTAGACTTTATATTTTAGTCTAAAAATAATTTACAAATTTTGCATTACATATTCCAACACTCCCCCTTAATGCAATATTGGGGAAAGGAATTATGAAACAAATAAACATTTCCCCCCTAAATATACAAATGAGGATGAGAATCAAATGAGTAATATAGTTACAATGAGCTTCTATGACCAAGAATGGTCTACAATAAGGCACCAATACAAAATGGGCCAAAATGATACTGCAAGCCCCCAACGGAGTAGCTTTAGATACAAGTAGCTTACAAAGCCATCCATCAACCACAAGTGGTTGCAAATGACAAGAAGAAAAAATCACAAGGGTGTCTTCAGTAAGCCTTCAAAACCCCAAACATAAGTACCTGCAAGCTACAAGAAGCTCAACATAAGATCAGTTAGATACATCATCATAAATATATTCACCACAACATATATGAATATCCAAAGATGATAAAAAAACTGATCTAACAAATAGCGAACTATAAGTCATCACAAAAAGATGCCAAGACATACTTATAATCACGTGCTATATAGTTGATCAAAAAATATCATGTACAAAGTTGCATAAAGCAAACAAGGAGTACCATGATAATGCAAACTCCAAAGTACCATGTATAATAGTAGCACAAGGCTAACAAAAAAGTACCATGTACAAGAGTTGCATAAGGTATATGAAAATAATAAAGTGTGCACACCGGTTGCATAAATCCAACCATAAAATATCATGTACAAAAGTAGCATAAATGCTAACAAGAAAGTACCATGATAAACCAATTGCATAATGCCAACTACATAAAAACATGTACAAAGTTGCACAAGGCAACAAGAAAGTACCATGTAAAATAGTCACATAAAGCAATTGCATCATATACCATAATTGCACAATGCCATCTACAAAGTAACATATACAAAAGTTGCACAAGGCAAACAAGAAAGGACCATGTTCAAAAGAGATGCAAAAAGTAATTATACCACCAAAGATCAACTCATATATATAGCACAAAATACCTCATAAGGATGAATTTTTCATCATACAAGTGTAACTACACTTCATTCCCCCTTGAGGATAACTTCACCAAACCAAGTGAGTTCCTCAGATTACAAAAATACTCCTTGGGAAGAGGTTTGGTGAACAAATCAATAGAATTAGAAGATGATGGGCAATACTCCAACTGAATAGTCCCATCCAATACCTTTTCTCTGATAAAGTGGGCTTGGATTTCAACATGCTTTGTCCATTGATGCATTACAGGAATTTTAGCCAAGGCAATAGCTGATTGATTATCTGAGAGCAAACGTGAAGGACCAAATTACTCAAAGCCAATTTCCTTCATGAGGGTATGAAGCCAAACTGCTTCCTGTGTAGCTACTTTCGTAGCCTTATACTCCACCTCCATTGTAGAAAGAGCAATTATATCTTGCTTCTTGAAGACCAAGAGATATCTGTAGATCCAATACTAAAAACATATGCTATGGTATACTTTCTGTCTATTCTATCCCCTCCAAAATCAGAATTAGCATAGCCAAAAAGAGCAAAGGAATGAAGCCTAGAATACTTGAGTGTCAAATCTCTAGTACCTGAAAGGTACTTCATAATCTTCTTGGTAGCTTGTAAGTGCTCAATATAAGGTTTCTGCATGAACCTAGCCATCATACCAACTGCAAAAGCAATATCTGGCCTTGTGATGGTAACATAAAGAAGACTACCAATGAGTTGCCTATACAATGTAGCATCAGCCAACTGAGATTCTGTACTTACTTCCAACTTATCACCTATAGAAATAGGAATGGAAGTAGAATTTCCATCCTCCAAATCAAACCTCTTAATAAGATCTTCAATATACTTGGATTGACTCAAAAAGGTATAATCCTCATGCTGATAAAATTGCATGCCAAGATAGCAGTGTAGAAGACCAATGTCAGTCATTTCATACTCTGACTTTAATTTGGATATGAAATAAAAAATGGCCTCATTCTCATTTCCAGTCATAACAAGGTCATCAACAAATAGAGCAATTAAAATTACCAAGTTATCCTTCATAAGCACATAGAGATATGTATCTGAATAGCATTTATCAAAACCAAGAGATAAGAAGTAATCTAAAATCTTCATGTACCATGCTCTAGGTGCTTGCTTTAGATAGTACAAGGTTTTCTTTAGTTTACACACAAGTTTTTCCTTACCTTGTACAACAAATCCTTGTGGTTGAATCATGTAGATATCCACATCCAAATCACCATTTAGAAAGGCACTTTTCACATCAAGCTAAAAAATCTACCAACCTTGAGCAACAACAATAGCAATGAGAAGCTAAATGGTGGGCATTTTGGCAACTAGTGCAAAGGTTTCATCATAGTCAATGCCATGTTTTTGAGCATAACCCTTAGCAACCAATCTAGCCTTATACTTTTCTATCTCTCCATTAGAATTGTACTTGATTCTATAGACCCACTTGTTCCCAATAACATTTCTCTTATTAGGATAAGGCACTAGATCCCAAGTTTTATTCTTTAGAAGAGAATTCATCTCAACCTTCATGGCATCAACCCAACAAGAGTGTTGTGAAGCTTCTTGGTAAGAAGTAGGCTCATGATAATTCTCTATCTTAGCTAGAAGAGATATGTTAAGGGTCATACTTCTAGTTATCCTTTGGCTAACTAAATTCTGCTCTTTAGGACCCCTAGAATGATCCAACCACTTGGTCCTTTTGACACAAGGCCCACCCTTTTCTAACTCAAGAAGGTATTCATTGAATTTGACATCTCTTGAAACACATACAATGCATGAATAAGGTGAGTATAACCTGTAGCCCTTATGTTTTGTATCATAGCCAACAAAGATGCATTTTTGAGACTTTTTGTCCAATTTCTTTCTCTTTTCTGAAGGAATATATGAAAATGCATCACATCCAAACACTCTTAAGTGTGACAAATTTGGCTTCTTACCATTCCAAACCTCATAAGGAGTCTTTCCTTCAACTAATTTTAAAGGACACCTATTAAGAATGTAGATTGTTGTACTAGCTGCTTCACCCCAAAGAAATTGAGGTAAATGGTCACCAAGCATGCATCTTACCATCTCCATGATTGTCCTATTTTTCCTCTTTGCAACACCATTTTTTTGAGGAGTGTATGGACAAGTAAATTACCTTTTGATCCCATGAGAAGAACAAAACTCATTGAAATAATTGCTATTGTACTCCCCTCCATTGTCACTTCTAATCATTTTGATATTTGCTCCCTTTTGATTTTCTACCAAACATTTGAACTCCTTGAATGTCTCAAAACAATATGATTTATTCTTAAGTATATACCCAAATATCATTCTTGAATAATCATCTATAAAGGTGAGAATATAGGATGCACCACCAAGTGATCTAACATGTAATGGACCCATAATATATGTATGAATAAGTTGAAGAATTTGTGTGGCCCTTGTTGACTTGTCCTTTGAAAAATTTTGTTTGCTCATCTTGCCTAAGATGCATGTTTCACACAAACCATGAATAGGTGAAATGTTAGGCAAGCCTTCAATAAAATTTTTGGACTTCATCATTTGAATATTTTGATAGTTTGTATGGCCTAAAATTAAGTGCCAAATATTGCTACTAGGAGAAACATTAGTTTCTAAACACACTTTAGGAGGAGCATCACCTAACACATAAATATTATTATTCACATAACCTGTAATGATTGGTAGCATGCCTTTCCTAATGCTCCATGAAGTTGCATTGAACTCAATAGTGTCACCACTTCTAGCAACTTGCAAAACTGAGATTAAATTTCTCCTAAGGTTAGGCACATATAGGACATTATCAAGTAATTTCCCTTCAATTACAACATTACCAACACCTTCTACTTGAAGTATAGTATTATCACCAATGACAACTGAATCTGAAGAGTGCTTATGAAATTCCACAAACTTATCCTTTTCAAAACACATATAGTTAGTGCATCCAACATTCATTAGAAGTAGATGAGTCAATGGAGTAGAGGGCACAAACAAAGGCATTTTTATTAGAATTTTGCTTTACATTGTTGTTATTTTTCTTTCCCTTGCCAAACCATTTCTTAGGTCCATGTCCCTTAGCCTTTTATTACTCTTTCTTTTCTGCAATCTTCTTATTGAAACAATTTTATTCCTTGTGGCCTTTCTTGCCACAAAAGTTGCAAGTGAAATCAACTCTAGCTTGTTGGGTTGAAAATTTGATTTTTCCTTCCCTTGTATTTCTTCTTGAAAGAAGCCTTAGTGGCACTCAAGGCAACATTATTCTCCTTGAAAACTTGACCATTCACTTTATCTCTATTAAGAGACTCTTCACGTTGAATCAATAATTGTGAAAGAGTGTTGAGATAAATGCCATCCTCTTATTGCTCTAGCCTTGTCTCAATAATGGTGACAAAATTATTGAACTTGCTTGACAAGTTCCTCAAAATGATAAATCTTAAGAGCTTCTCACTTATTCAATCATAATTACAAGCCAATAGTTGAGTTCTCATATCTTTCATATTTGAGAGGAATATCAAGGTACTTTCTTCTTCACCTTGCATAGTGCTAAGAATTTTGGACAATAAAGTGAATTTACTTGATGTGTTGGAACCTATATGGAATTGTTTTAGCAAATCCCATGCATCTTTAGCATGCTCACAATGGCTTATAGTGAGAAATATCTCATCGCTCACACTATTGATAATCATGGAAAGTGCAAGGTGACTCTTGTTGTTGTATGTCTCAAGTGCCCTTTCCTGGGTTGGGATTGCTTCATATCCACTCATGATGGGCCATAAATTTATTGCTTTAAATTCAGCCCTCATCCTTGGTTCCCATATTCTAAAATTTGATCCATAAAGGATGTGCTTAGGTGTGAAGGATATTCCATGATCAGCCATTCTAGAAAGTGAACATAATCAAAACATAAGATGCATTGACAAAGGAAATAAATGATGCAATAAGAAAGTAGATAAACATACTTGCATATATAAAAAAATATAACTTTCAAGTAATCTACTTTTCAATCATCAAAGATAATCATCATGAAAGATAAACATCATGAAAGATAATCAAAATTAAGCATCATCATGAAATATAATCAACATCATCATGAACTACTATAACCATCTTGCAATAAACAACTATAACCATATTGCAATTGAATAAATGAAATAAACCAATATCAACTTGCAATAGATTAACTTGCAATAAGAAGGTAACTAACCATAACAATCATCTTGCAAAAAAATAAACTAACTTGAATTGAACCATAAAACATTTGTTAAATGTTATATAGTCAATAAGTTAGTAAGTTAGTGTTCATTTTAAGGTTTTGCTATAGCCTAATGAATTGCCAATTCATCTCACCCAAGGTCAACCAAGCTACCCAAAAGGGTACGGGTACAAGGACCCGAAAAGGACTTGCTATCGATAGAGCATATTCTTTTGGATTCAATAGGTGTTTAGCAAATATAAACTATGTTGCAAGATTAAGTAAATTTTAATCAAATACTAAAGTTGTGGTTAGTAAGTTAATTCATTTTTAACCTTCTTGATTAATATGAAAATTAGTAAATTGCAAGTTAGTTGGTTAGTAGGTTGTTTAGTAGCAAGTTAGCAAGTTAGTAGTTAGATTAATTGAGATGCAAAATAGGCAAAACATAAATACACACACACACTCTCTCTCTCTTTCTCTCTCTCACTTTCATTCTCTTTTACTTTCATTATGAGAGATACAAGTTACACTATTTTACATTATGCTTCAAGCAAATGCTTGAGAGAGATTAGAAGAAATTAATAAAAATAGGGGGAAGAGAATAAAAAAGTTGATCCGAAATTGCCTTGTATACTCCAAAACATACTTGGATAACCTTGCAAAACAAGCAAACTCACAAACAACCATTGTTAATGTGAGAAAAAAAATGACTAAGGTCTAAATTATTTGACAATTTGACAAAAAAACTTCATAAAAGGATTCTAGTTGCATTATACAATAATAAAAAATGCATTTCAAGTTATGCAAAAAAATGACTATTAGGTCTTAAATAAAATAAATGACTATTTTTTTATAAAAAACAGAATAATAAATGACTATTTTTTTATTTATTAAAAAACAAAATAATAAAAAATGACTGTTTTTTTATTAAAAAATAGAATAATAAAAAAAATGACTATTTTTTTATTAAAAAAATAGAATAATAAAAAAAATCAGACTGAATAGCAAAATGGGTGGGGGGCCATTTGGCCCCCCGATTTTTTTTTTTTGCCTCAGATTTATTTTTCACCAAAATAGGGCAAATAATATATGGAAATAGGATTTTTGGGTATTCTAGACGCAACCATGGGGTCCGTTTGGCTCCAAAACCCTTCCAGCAAAAGCTCAATGCCAAAAAATTATAGATTTAAAATGAAAACACCATTTGCAAAAGATATAACAACTAGATAAAAAAATACAATAAATCTATAAACCCTAATGGTAGATTTGCAAAATAAGTTTGCCCAAATATCAAATGCATGCATTAAAACAAAAAAAATATATACCTTAATGGGTTTTTCACCTCAAAGGATTGAAGACACTTGATGGAGATCCCAACCGCTCTGATACCATATGTCATACAAGAAAAGTCTCCCCAAGATCGAAGAATGCTCCACAAGATCAATCACATACAAAAGAGAAAAACCCACAACACCAATATTAAGTGGTAAAACCCTACTTCAAATGAATAAGGGAAACATCCACTATGAAGCTCACTATATTACTCAATGATTCAACAATATAATAATACTTCAATGTAATGCAATAATATGCATCAACATGATATATATATAAAGATGTAGTAGACAACACCCCTATTTAAAGAGAAGCTTTTCTACTACAACCCTAAAATTACCCTAATCTTATCACAATCTTATCTTGAGATGTGTGACAAGTGGCATCTATCAAATATTAAAAAGTGATTGGTTACTTTTTAATATTTTCTAGAAAAGGGAAAATAATTTTTTTCCACAAATTAAATATTCCTAGCACCCTTATTTTATTTATTAATTGGGTGGGAATATTTTTACATAAAATAGAATTATTTTCTAATTCAATTATTATTCTTTAGACTATATTTTAGTCTAAGAATAATTTACACAATGTTTCATTACATATTCCAACAAGAAGAGCATATATGGGCATATGAAATGGACTTGCAGTAGCATATGAGACTCATCATGGAGAAGGATGAGGTATTGGTTGTTGTCACTAGGATGGAGGTAGTATTGAATGAGAATATTCACAAGGGTAAATCTATATGCAAAAAGTAGTTAGTTCAACTTTTGTCTACTATGGAAGATAAGGCCAACAAGTATGGGGTGAAGGCTATAGAACTCAGTTATTACGTGGCCAAGTTATAGAATAAGTGTGCCATCCTCTGTATTCAACTTGATGATATTAAGCAATACCAATCATACAATACTGAACCAATAGAATTAGGGAGGACACCACCTGATGTAAAGGGAAGGGTAGATGTAGGTAGCAAATCCACCTCCCTAAAGAAGAAGTGAAAACTAGATTTGCACAATTTTAGCAATTTTGCCAATCTTGTTATATGTACGATTTGTTAAAACATACAAATGTAAGGTTTGGTCTAATTGTACAAATGTGGAATTATAAAATGTACAATTTAGTGTATTTATAAAAATTTCATAAATGTGCAATTAAAAATTAAACTGAAATTAAGTGAAATGTGCATTTAAGACGAGTTTGATAATAATCAAATTAGACTTAGGGAAACATTAATGCAAGTTAGTTGTCTTATGGGATGGTAGTTTTAAATAATGGTTGTCCTGGGAACCACTTTGGAATAGCCTAGGAAAGAATTATAAGGACCCCCCATTCATTTTTTGATGGTTGTTCATGCTTATGGAAGAGTTGTCCATGGAGGATTGTAGTTCATTTACTATTCATGATTGTTGTTCATTGAGAGTGTTCATTGGTAATTGTGCATACATTCAACCATGTTAATATGAAAACAACATTATGAGTTATTGTGAATTTTATTGTGTACATTGATGGTGAATCCAGATTGTGTGTTCTATGCAAGTATGGCCAGAATGGTGTGGAATATGGATGTTGTTGCAAAGGAATTACATTATTTATAAACCCATAACCCTGGATGATGTTGGGAAAATGACTCTATGAATTATTATTTCTATACATAAATGTTATTATGTTGTTTTATGATTTTTGGAATCGTTTGTAATGATAAGAAATCAATTGCAGTGAATTAAGGTTTGCAAGTTATAAAACTATGTTAATAATTGCACTAGAAAGATAACCTAAATATTTCCTGGAGAAGAGTCAGTGTAAAAATTGGCAAATTTATAAGTGAATAATTCAATAAGGGTTTGTGAAACCGTACAACGAGACCACCAAACCATACAATTGATTATTTTCCCAATTTGGAATTGCAATTGTGTAGTTTAAACTTGCTAATTAAGGAAAATCAAGATTTGGAAGATGATTACAAAATTGATCGATTCAAGTTAAAAAATGACTTTTAGCAAAGTGAACAAGTGGAAAATCGTGCATGCTAGCTTACTGTACAATTTGGATCATACAACTGTATGATTTGGGAACCATACAACCAATTTTGTGAAGTTTGCAAATCATTTAAAGGTAAATCATACACTTGTACAATCTAGGCAAAAGTTATTACAAAACATTGGAATCCATCTCCAAACATCCCAAATCACCTCCCCTTCTAGGAATACTCCCCCCTATGCTAAAACTACTTGGTGTATCTATCACAATTCAAGCTATATGATTTAGAACCTTTTCAAAGCCTACCCACCTTTGGGGATAGTCCTTTGGAACATTTGAAAACCTCTTCTCAATTTATCCCTCAAGAATAAATTATCCTTATTTAACAAGGAAAGTTTGTATAACAACAGAGAAGTTCATCTTGGTTATTTCTTAAGGCTTTGATCAAAATCATCCCACTAAATCTTCATTGGTTGAGTCTTCTTGCCAGCTTTGAAGTCATTTCACCATTTCAAACTGTATCAAGCATAAGAAGGGTAACCCTTACTATTTGGGTTACTAAAGAGTAATTCATCAAGAAAAATATACATCTCCAATTATACTTTCAATGGTTAGTTACATCCTCTCATGAACTAACTTAAATTATTAATGGTCATCAACACACTTGTATCCCCATATGGTGCTACTCTAGTTATGACCCTCGACATTTCTAGCAATGATCTTGGTTACTCTTGTCTTACTGCATGGTTCTATTCTCCCCAATCATAAGGGAGTTGAATTAGATTATAATTTTCTCTAGGATCGTACATTCAAATGGGGTTAGTTTCTTCATCCCCATGATCTGCCAACATTATTATCATTCCTTTATAATGTCAATGGTTATACTTACTACGTGTAAGGAACCATCCCTAAATTCCTATGGGAATTGGGTATTCACTAAACAAATATTCCTTTTTATCAATAGTAAACCCATATAACATGGAAATTAATCAGGGTTTCTTGAACCTTTAACCATTCCATTCTCTATATTATGTCAAAGGTATGCAACGATGCTTCACAAAATTATTCTATGGTGGAACCATTAGTTGGGGTAATTTATGCCATAGAAAAACATTGATCCATTGTGTAGGTCTATCCAGAAACATACTCAACCTTCCACCCTTGTGTCAAATATCCTAGTCTTTCTGAAATATCCCTAACTATACTAGAATAAAAAAAGTTGTTTGCTGCTCCACTACCAATTAAAATATTTACTTCTTTAATAAAAATCTTACCCCTTAAGAGCAACAAGGTGGCTTGCCCTTCTATTTTTTGGTTTTCGATTGCAGCATAAACCCTATGGGCAAGTTTCCTTCCCGATGTACTTGGTCTTTCCTGATGCAAATAATGATTAGCATAGTATGGACCTCCATAATTGTAGCACCCACCCTTGGATCTTGGGTGTACTCCTTATTTCTGCTTCCTAGTTTATTTTTCATGTGATGGTTCTGGCTGCCTTTGAGGTTGAGGATTACTGGTATTATTATTCCCTTATCGAAACCTTTCTTTGGGATCCCTCTAATTTCCTTTATTCTTTCCTTCATACTTTGGGTTACCTCTATTTATTTTATTCTGCTTATGTTCCCATTTTATATGGCCAACACTTTCTCTCCTCTTTAGGGACTATCTATCTTCCCTTGACAATTCTACAAAATTAAAGCAAGTATTATTTAATTGCCTGTGCTAATTCATTTATTACCTCTATTGGTTTATTAGTTCCCTCTATTTTTTATTTGTTCTTGTAACAAAGTGGAAATAGTAGTGAGGTTCTCCACCTCTTTACTCAAGTTCCTTGAAATTTTATCTTGGGATCTACCCTCAACATTATCCCCACGAGTTTGTCTACTCAAGGGAATAGAATTCCCCCCTCTTTTATTTTGTACCATTTATCTTGGTCACACAAAATAAAGAGTACCATGTTAGGTTACAACTTCTTCCTTGAATTGTACTACTAAATCTAGCTAAATACTTTATACGCATAAGCCAACTATAGAGTTTTATAAAATAACTACCCTTACCTTATATAGGGTGTTGCTCTTTAAATTGCCATCTAATTCCATTACTAATGGCCACTCTTATTACACAAGGTATCTTAAATAAGCTACCCTCCTTAGGGTCAACTTTTAGAATTTTAGTAATTAGAAATTCTAGGTCTTCCTGGATTTTACTTAAGAACTAAGCAAGGGCCTAAATATGAAGATACCTAAATCCCTAGAACATTTCATGGAAGCCTCTAGTCCATCATACCTAGAGATCTGATATCAAATATAATGACCTAGAAATCTAACTAATCTAACTAAGGAATTTTTTTTACAGCCATATACTCGAGAGGGAGTTACATATCCCTAACCAGTATATGCATTACTATGAAGTTGTCTAACCTAACATAATGTTTTAAGTTATCTATCTTATCTCCATAATGATTCAATTTTCCCTTCCCTATTATATCAAAGGATACACCCATCTCTATATTATACACAAGTCCATCTATTTAGGTATACTCTGTGTACTGCTAATAAGCTATTAGTCTCATCTTCATGATGAGCTAACTTACTCCTTCCATAGAAAAGTTCATTGAAATATATTTTGTCTAGTTTCTTGAAGAGATATTTGAATCAAGTTTATCTGAAGTTCCTTCCTAAGGGGGTACCATAATTCCTTAGGTTTATTTCTTTACTTCTAAAATATAAGCATAACCACATTTAGTCATCTATTCTAATTATATAACTACATTAAATCATAATAACCTCTAACAATTCTTCTACTTTTTTTAAGAAGGATATGATAAATTCTATCTACTTAATTTAAACATGGAATAATATCTACAAAAATATCAAAGGTATCTAATAAGACATCAAGATCTATCAAAGGATACACCCATCTCTATATTATACACAAGTCCATTTGTGTAGGTATAATATGTGTACTATAAATAAGCTATCAGTCTCATCTTCATGATGAGCTAATTTACTCCTTCCATAGATAGCCAAGTTCATTTAAATCTACTTGGTCTAGTTTCTTGAAGAGATCTTTCAATCATGTTTATCTGAAATTCCTTCCTAAGGGGTCCAAAATCCCTTATTTTTATTTCTTTACTTCTAACATATAAGCATAACCACATTTAGTCATCTATTATAATTATCTTACTACATTAAATCATAAGAACCTATAATAATTATTTTTTTTAGAAGGATATGATTAAGTCTATCTACTTAATTCAAATATGGAATAATATCTACAAAAATATTTAAGAAGGTATCTAAATAAGATATCAAAATCTAGCTAAATCATTTAACAAAATATAATAGTTTATGGAGCTACAACATCAAGATGTTTTATAATTAACAAGAGATACATATTTCATTCATTTATCAAATAATTACATAGGCCAAGTATGGTAGAAATACTTCCATACTTTAAAATAATTAAAGTATTTACAACATCATCCAAAAGGATATTTGCTCAACTACAGTCTATTACATAATATGTTCCCATAACAAGTCTTCACTACAACATATATCAAATGGTAAATATTTTTATTTGAGTATCTTCCTTGGTACTTGTCACTTGTTCATAACTTAATTGATGGTGGTAAGGGATCAGGACAGCTCATAGATTTATGAAGCATGCAACTAAATGCATCTACTAAATGACTTATGAAAATAGGTGCATTATAATTTGGATACCAAATTGCAACTATACAAACTACTCTATGCATTTATTCATAAATAATTCACTCAAACATCAAAATGAAAGTCATCTATCAAGCATGGGTAATTCAATGTACCATCCTTTTATCAATCAAAGGTTCATGTTGTAACATATAAAGCCATTTCTTGGATCAATTAAGGTCCCATACCCTTAATCAATTAAATACCTAACATAACATTTCTTTAACTAATTAAGGCCCCATAACCTTAATTAATTAAAAAATTAACATACCATTTCTATAACTAATTAAGGCCCTATAACCTTAATTAATTAAATACTTAACATTCCATTTATTTAACTAATTAAGGCCCCATAACCTTAACTAATTAAATACTTAACATACCATTTATTTAACTAATTAAGATTCCATAACCTTAACTAATTAAATACTTAACATACCATTTATTTTAATAATTAAGTCCCCATAACCTTCATTAATTAAATACTTAACGTGCCTTTTATTTAACTAATTAAGGCCCCATAACCTTAACTAATTAAATACTTAACATACCATTTATTTAACTAATTAATTCCCCATAACCTAAATTAATTAAATACTTATTCAAACACTTTATTCAATTAAAAAAGGTCCCATACCCTTAATCAATTAACATTTAACAATAATAACTTCCTTAATCAACTAATAGCCCTTTCCTCCAATTAATTAAACATTTAATAATATTTATCTTTCCTTAACTTAAAGTTAAAAAGGGGATTTTTTGGCTTAGCCAAACAAACTACAAAATAGTCGACTAGGTGTTGGAACCCGAGGTTAGGTGGTCAACCAACAACTTAGGATAATAGCAATGGGTCAATAGAGGTTGAGTGCCTGATACGAAGGCAAAAATAGGTGGTTCGAGCACATAGTGGCCTTCATGCAGATCCACTGGTGCTGCCAACTGGCACCCAAGGCGGCCCCGTGTGGAGCTGCCTTACATAGCCAAGTGACTTGGTATGCTTAGATATCAAATCCAATGGGTTTTGGGTGATATAAGGTGGCCCACTTCCACTGTACACCTTATGTGGGATTAAGGAAACAAAACAAAATAACAACACCTACTCTAGATCATTTGCATCAATGACTAGATGATGCCACACATATACCTCCAAAACACAACTTCATGAACAAATTCTAGAGGTTGAGTCTAAGCTTTAAGGCAGCCCACAAATATTTGGGTATAAGGATACATAATAGTCAAGGTGATAAAAAGGACCTGTTGGCATTTTTGCCACATTTATTTGATTGCTGTTTATTCATGCATTAGTTGTTGAAATTCTAACTCCTCTACAGGTTTTGATGCAAAAAAATGCCTAAGTCTGAAGACTGTCACGAAATCGCGACAAAAAACAGCATGGAGAGCCAAAGTTGAAAACCGTCGTGATATCGCGACGTGTTAGATTTTCATGGTCAAAATGGTCAACAGAGGGCAGAGCGACCAAGTTGTAGCGAAATTATGACATGTCACATTTTTGCGACTTGCGATGGCCAGGGAGCATAAGGTTAGAAACTGTCGCGAAATTGTGACATAACTCAGCTGAGGGTGATGGCGACAAATGACGTCGCGAAATTGCGACGCGTCGCATTTTCATGGTGTGGATGGACAGAAAAGTTTAATGCATGAATACGTCACGAAATCATGACAAAATATGGCACATAGCCCAAAAGGCGAAATATGTAGCGAAATCGCTACGTGTTGCGTGATCGCGGTTTAGGTTAATGAAAAGAGTCTAAGGAAAAAAACTGTAGCGATTTCGTGACACTTTTGAGAAGGAGTCCAAGCAAGACGAAGATGTTGCGAACTCGCGATAGGAAGTGGGAACAGTGAAAAATGCAAGCAAACGTCATGATTTCACGACACAGTGAGCAAGAAAGGCTTAAGGCAAAAAATGGTAGCGATTTCGTGACATTTGTAGGATGGAGCTAAGCAAGACAGAACTTGTCACGATTTCGTGACATTGTTGAGGCTAAGGGCAGGAAAGAAGTTGGCGTCGTGATTTCATGACATTCATGGCGATAAAGGCTAGCAGTAAGGAAACGAAGCGATTTCATGACACATTGTCGAAGAAAGACTAAGTGCAGAGAATTGTAGTGAAATCGCGACATGTCGGATTTTCACGATGTAAAAGCCAAGACTGAGCAGTGAGAAGATAGTGTAGCGATTTTGCGCATTGTCTCATTTTCGTGACATGGAGATAACGATGCAAGTGCCAACGCAAAGATGTAACGAAATTGTGCAATGTTATGTTTTCACGGTTTGATGTAGCGAAGAGAACAGAGAGATGAAAGATGTCGCGAAATCGTGCATTGTCACAATTTCGCGGCCATAGAGCAAAGAAACAACATAATTGTATGGACGTCACGAAATCGTGCAGCGTCGTGTTTTCACGGTTCAAGGCTGCGAAGGAGATATGGAAGCCTAATACGTCATGATTTCATGACATGGATGATTTTTGTAGGTTCAAAGTGCAAAAGCGTACAGAGCAGAAAGACGTCGCGATTTCGTGACATGTCGCGTTTTCACAACTTGTTACAGTTTCGCGCCAGAAAGCAGTTCGAATGGTCCGATGCAGTTTTGTGAGTTTTGATGATTCAAAGCACTCCAAAATTTAATGTGTTGCTGCTTTCCGATGTGGTCAAGGTAGAAGAACGCACCCAAGCTACCATAATTGAAGATTTCCATTATTCGAAGCTGCTGTTCATAATTTTTCTAACGGTTTCATGCATATTTCCAAGAACAACAATTTAATGAAGACGACCGACTCCTCCTTATGGCATTTAATTTTTGGTTTCTCCGAGGCTGTTTAAGGATATCATCTCCTTGTTTCCGTTGCATAATTTGTAGATCTCGAGGAGGTCCGTTTCATAGTTTTAATGCTGCAAAGAGGCAAGACGTCTATATAAATCAATGTAAATCTCAAGAACAAGTATCGGGAGTTTGAGAGATACTTTTGCTGAAAGCTTTTCAAGTACTTTGCATGAATATAAGACATTCAGCTCTCTGGTTTCACAAGCAATTTTCTATATATTTTCCCTTCTGTATTTTGCATTCCTAATTTGTGCTCGCATTTCTTATTTGCTACTTAGTTTTAATTCTGTATTGAGTTTTAACATTTGCTAGTAAGGGAGTGAGTTCTGGAATGTTATCTTGGAGGTCATCCGCACAAGGTTGTGAGTGAATCACGTCATTGTATTCTGTTATTTGTTGTTTGCATACTTAGAGTTATCTGCTGTTGTTCTTTCCTGATCAGATAAATTTAGCCTATGGCTATATTTCCCGTTTATTTCTGCATCTTTACAATTCTTTTCCTGTAACTTTGATCTAAAAACAAGCTTAGAATAGTAAGGGAACCAGCCCACTCTGGAGATTGTTCTGGGAGACATTTATTTCTCCCAGATTTTCAATGTTGGTCGGGTCTAGGGTGCATTTTCTATAAAATCCTTTCCTATGGCAGATTCGTGACCAACAGTTTTTGGCACGCCCGGTGGGATAGAATTTTTTTGTCTCAGAAAGATCCCATAGCATTGAAGGTTTAATTTTCACCTTCATTCCGTAAATATTAGAGCATTTGGTGACTCTGCAGTACTAAAAAATCTCTGAATGTGGATGCAGTGAAAGCTGTACTTCATGATCACGAGATCACAGTCTAAAAAAGTTGGAGATCTTGTCGAGTTTTTTGAACTTGACAGCACAAGAAGTGGTGAGCATTCTAGGTTGGTTTCTCCATCGCTTGCATCATCTGCCATATCCACACAAATCCCTGGTATTGTTACTAGTTTTCCATCTTCTCAGATACATACACTAGTTCCAATGGCCCAGTATCCTCCACCTAGGCAGTTTTTAGCTTGGAACAGCTCAAGGGCCTTGAATCTGTAGGCTCAAAATCCAGTTCCCCAGGCTACCTTGAAGGCATTTCCAACTTATGATGGTACGGGGAAGATTGCATACGAGCATATTCATGATGTAGCTTCTCTGGCAGCCATTCACGACATAATAGACGAAGATGTAATGGTGAAGTTACTAGTGTTATCTTTGAGAGGAAAATTGTTGTACTAGTATAGATCTCTACAACCAGGCACTATTGCGTCCTGGGATCAGCTAGGAGAACTGTTAGTTAAGAATTTTCACAAATAGGCTGACCCATTTTCATTGTTGCACCAGTTTAATGCGATCCAGAGGCATCCGTAGGAGGCAATAGCAAATTTTAATGTTCGCTTCACCAGGAGCTGGCAGCGAGTGCCTAAAGGACTATGCCCTACCCTTGAGCAAGCTACATTTTACTACCTTCGAGCGTTCAATACAGATATTGGCTTGGCTATCAGGAAATCCAATGTAACGACTTTCCCAAAACTATTCGAGCAAGCACAAAAGGCGGAGGCAAACTTGATTGCAATCGGCAGGCTTCCCCTAAAGGTAGCAATGCCCATTCTTCCTGATATTCCATAGCATTTATATCCTAGTTCTTTTTCACAATCTATGTCTTCTATGTACCCTGTCCCATCATGGAATTCCAGTGCACGTTAAATTGCACCTATCCCAGCTCCTCAGCTGTCTACTTCAGCAAATCTCCAACTACCTACACCCAACATTCTGCCATTCCTTGCTTCCACCTCATTTCTAGCATTATCGACACCACCAGCACCCTTGCCCTTACCAGCACCTCCTGCACCTGTAAACCCTGATCCTTATACAACACTCTTGCAAGAGGTAAAATCTACCAATTCTGCAATAAGAGCAATGGGTAATAAGATCACGCTTATTGAAAGGAAGCAAGCTGAGTGAGATTTCCAGCCAAGGAGATTTCAACCCCCACAAATTACTAGAGACCAAGCTGCTTCAACAAGCAAAGCACCTGAGAAAAGCTTGACTACTTTGGTAAATGAAGATGCAGTCCTTGCTAAAAGAACATATTGGTGTTCGACATGCAATGATCCCCATGGAGAAGACACCTGCATGGTCCATCTGAATTATGTGCAGACATTGGCTGCTAGTTCTTCAGGAGGGCAAGTCAATATGATCTCTGAGGCAGGCCATAGCTTAATGACTCCACTGGAAGAGCAGGTTTCAGTTCTCACAAGGACTGGAAAGAAGCCTGTTATAGTAGATCCTGCTGAGTTAGAACCGTTAAAAGTTCCAGTTGATTTGAAGAAGCCCGTGAAATCTCCTATGCCAGTTTCAAATCTTGATGCACCTGTTTTGTCGAAAGATCCTGTTTCCCACAGAGTTCAAGAAAAGGCTGCAACTGCACAGAAAAGATCAGAAGAAGAGGAGCAAGCTAGAGAAAAGTTAAAGTATCCTTCATTGATGAAGAGGCCAAGAGTGGAAGCCACTCAGAAGTATCGGAGCAGATATGAACATCCTGTTGAAAAGAAGGAATCTGCTACGGTTGCATACAACATTGTTGAAGAACTAAAGAAGACCCCAGCTAAGGTTAGTCTTTATAATGCATTGCAGTTGCCTGGGTAGGTAGATTTATTGCAAGAATATTTAAAATCTATGAAGGATAGTGAAAAGGGTCCTACCCAGACAATTTATGCTCAAGCCTTAACCACTTCTGTCACTGGTAAAAATAGACCACCACCGTTTTATCTATCACTGCAAATAGAGGGTTGGATCATGCATAACTACATGATTGACTCTGGAGCTGCTACAACTGTCATGCCAAAGGTAGTTTGTGAAGTTATGGGTATGGAATACACATGAAGTAGCCCTGGAGTTTTGCAGTTAGATGGCACTCCTATGAAAATTATGGGTGTAATAAAGGATGTCCCAATTTTTTTGCATACTATGCCTCAGATTACAGTCATTCAATAGATAGTTGCGATAGATTTAGAACCCTATTTTAGTATGTGCTTATCCAGAGAGTTTACTACAAAGTTGGGAGGTTACCTGGCACTGGATTATTCCCACTTAGAAATCCCTTTCAAAGGAAAAAGACTCAGGATCAAGAATAAAAAACCTTCCTCTTTTCATATAGAGAAGCTGGAAGAAGCAGAAAAAAACATGCAGTCTGTTAACATGCTAACCAAAGAGTTAGAGGATTCTGATTTGATGAATGAGGTTTTAGATGAGCTCCAGTTGGACGATCAGTTTTCCATGCTTGATTTCAACGCCATGCTAGAGACCGAAATCGGCTGTTATTCTATCCAAAAACCCGAGGGTGGCACAAGGCAGGTATTTTCTAACCAAGATGATCAAAGTTCTGTCACAGATCAACTATGGAAGTTATATTTTGATGGGGCTAGATGCAAAAATGGTGCAGGAGCAGGTATTGTTTTGATTCCTCCTTCTGGTTTACAAAGAACATATTCATACCGTCTTACTTGGAATTGTACTAAAAATGTTGTCGAGTACGAAGCATTATGTCTAGGCTTGAAAAATGCAAGGAAGTTAGGAATCGAACAACTACAGATTTTTGGTGATTCTGAGCTTATTGTAAACCAAGTAACAAACAGGTGTATTTCTAAGCAGCATTATCTCAAAGCATACCGCAAACAAGTTTGGGACTTGTTTGAGTTTTTCATAGCTCTGAATATTCAAGCCATTTCCTGAGAGCTGAATAAGCATGCAGATCTTCTTGCATCCCTTAGAGCCAATTTTTCTCCTATTGAGCAGGTAGTGAAGAAGCCAAAGACAGTAAGGATGGTGTACAGGCCAAGTGTCCCAGACAAGGATACTTTCTGGCAAGTCTTCGAGGATGATGAGCAAATTATTAACTTTTTGATTCAAGAAGCTGCCACTATCAAAGGGAGAACCTTGGAGCACGAAGAAGCTGAAGGTCTAATTTAGTTACGGAATAATCACATTCCGAAGGGTCTTATAACTCTGGAAAGTTTGTTTGATCAACATGATCGGTCCAAGAAACATCGGATTGAGATTGATAAAAAAGAGTACATGGAGTTGCAGTTGGAATCAAATAAGGTCATTAAGGTTGGGATTGATTCTACTCCTGATGAACTGCAAGATATGAGGCAACTGTGTCAAGAATTTTTTGATATTGTGGCTTGGAGTTATGAAGATTTGAAAGGATATGATAAACAGATTTTTCAGCATACTATTGAATTGGAAGAAGGATTCAGACCCTTCAGGCAAAAACAGTGACCAGTAAATCCAAATATTGAGACTCTAATGAGGGTCAAACTTGTGAAAATGTTGCAGGCCAAAATTATATACCCGGTTAAGCACTCGACTTGGGTTGCTAATCTGGTCCCAGTTCGAAAGAAGAATGGAGACATACGATTGTGTGTAGATTTTTGAAATCTGAACCATGCATCTCTGAAAGATCACTATCCCTTGCCTCATATAGATCAAATACTGCATGTTGTGGCTGGGGCTCAACGTTTCTCATTGCTGGACGGATTCTCTAGATATAACCAGATTTGGGTTAGGGATGAGGACTAGTACAAGACAACATTCACAACCAAGTGGGGCACTTTTGCTTATCAACGAATGCCTTTCGGATTATCAAATGCTGGGGCTACATTCCAGAGAGCCATGGACATTGCATTTGAGGAACTCTTGAACAAGATTATTGTTATTTATCTTGATGATATGACTGTCTTTTCACATAGACGGGAATATCACGGTTCACATCTGAGGCAAATTTTTGGAAAATGCAGAGAGTTTGGTATTCCCATTAATCCAAAGAAGTCAGTGTTTGCAGTGAAGGAAGGTAAAATCTTGGGGCATGTTATTTCAGAAGATGGTTTGGCAATTGATCCATATCGAATTGAAGCATTGAAGAAACTTTCACTCCCTGCCAACAAGAAAGAGATGCAGTATTTCTTTGGACAGATTAATTTTATCAGGAAGTTCATTTCTGATTTTGCCCAGGTTTTCAAGCCCATGACTAAGTTGTTGAAGAAGGATGTAGACTTTAAATGGACAACTCAAAGGAAAGAGGCATTCCAAGAAATTAAGGATAGAATAGCGCAGGCTCCTATACTAATTAATCTTGATTATTCAAAATATTTCACTCCGTATGCAATTGGGGAAGATGAAAGCTATGCCGTAGTACTCACACAGAGAGGAGACGATGGGAATGAAAGGCCCATTGCTTTCCTTAGTCAAGTTATTTTACCTCATGAGGCAAAGTATAATTTCATTGAAAAATAGGTGTATGTTGTCATGAAGTCTCTTAAAAAATTCAAGCACTTCATATCTCAGAGTAGAACAGTTGTCTATGTTATACATCCTGATGTAAGAAATTTCATCATTCAAGGAGAAATGGGCGATAAACGTGCTGGTTGGGTCACCAAGATCCAATAATTTGATGTTGAGATTCATCCGACCAAGCTAGTGCGTGGTAAGGCTTTATGCCAACACTTAGCAAAGATGGCAGCATCTGGTATAGTTGAATATCAAGCAGATGATCTTGCTAGTGATGACAATCTGATGAACCTCTTAGTTCAGGAATAGGATTGGGCAGATGACCTCGTTGATTACTTCACAACTGGTAAATACCCTTCACAGTTGAATGCCTCACAACAGAGAATATTTCGTCTGCAAGCTCTTAGGTATGTTTTACTGCCAGAAGGATTGTTTTTTAAGAATATTGATGGCGTTATGTTAAGGTGTGTCAAGGAATCAGAGAAGGCTAGACTCCTGGAGGAGTTTCATTCTAGCATATCAGGAGGACACTATGCAGGTAGACCGATGGCTTTAAAAATAATTTGAGCTGGTTACTATTGGCCAACCTTGTTCATAGATGCTTTTAGGATTGCCCAAGCATGTGACAAATGTCAGAGGTATACAGGAAGAGTTAGGAATGCATCATTGCCTTTGCATCCAATTTAGGTTGAAGCACATTTTCAGTAGTGGGGATTGGACTTTATTGGGATTATTGATCCAAATTCTTCAGCTGGACACAGGTATATTTTGACAGCTACAGATTATTTTACAAGGTGGTCTGAAGCTATTCCAACCAAGGTTGCAAATCAGAATGTGGTGATTTCTTTCATTGAAGGCCTGATTACACGCTTTGGCATTCCTGATGCTATTATTACAGATAATGGGACTCCATTTATTGGAGCTGAGTTAGCTGAGTTTGCAAACAAGTATGGTGTTTTCCTGAAAACATCCTCTAACTATTATCCTCGGGGAAATGGCTTGGCCGGAGTCCACAAATAAAAATTTGCTCCAGATTTTAAAGAGGTCTTTGGGGGATAACAAGAGATCATGGCACCTTCTATTGAATCAAGATTTATGGGCAGATAGGATTTCAATCAAGAAGTCTATCAAGACTTCACCATACGCCCTGGTTTATGGAAAAGAGGCAAGGTTGTCTGTTCCTCTAGAGTTGCCAGTATTGCAGCAGTTGCAAGAATTTTAGGATGATGAAACATATATAGATTCATTGGATATGCGGTTGGCTCAGTTATTACAGTTGGAAGAGCAACATTCTTTGGCCTATGAGGAGTTTTCTAAGCACACACAAGTTATTTCAAAGTGGTTCCATAAGAATTCTGCTGATCGTCCACTCAAGGTGGGTGATTTGGTCCTAAAATGGAATGAAAACAAAGCCAAGCCTAGGAATCACAAGAAGTTTGATGCTCTATGGGAGGGTCCCTTCCGCATTATCAGTGCTGGTGCAGCAAATTCGTTTCATCTGGAAGATTTGGATGGCAGCCCGCTTCCTATTTTAGTAAATGGCTTTCATCTGAAAGCCTACACTTCATGAACTGTCAGTCCAGTATCACCTTGTACATAGCAAAAAAAAAAACAGAAAAGAAAAAAAAAAGGAGTATTGTTTTCATTTATCCACTTTGGCTCTTTTTGCATGCGAGCCCGCAGGTACATGTTTTTCTTTCTTTTTTCTTCTTTCCCAGCAGTTAGTGGCTTCCTCTTCCTGTCTTCCTTCCCCTTCCTTACTCTTTCTTCCCTTCCCTTCTTTATTCCCTTCTTCTTCTACTCCTTTTCTTCTGCAGTAAAAAAAGCCACTGTTGTTGTTTCTTTTTCCCTTCCTGTTATTCCCGCTTCTTCTTATCCCTTTCTTCAAAGTTCTCTGTCATTTTAGCATTTATCATAGTTTATCCATGGTTCACACCTTTCTCATCATTTATTCCACTTCCATTCCATTAGTTCATTTACTTCCATTCCCCTTCCATCGTAGCTGGTAGCACAGAAGCATTTTGTTACTGTATCTACCGCATCACTCCTCTACTTCACCATTCCATCATATCACTATTCCATTTGCATTTCACTGCCTGCGCATCCGCAGGATCTCATTCCATTCATTTTTGTTTTTGTATCCTTGGTGCTTTCATGGAGATTATTTTACAGCACCTAATCAATTGAGCCAAATGCAGATTCTTTAAGTTTCAGTTATTCAGCAAAAGTTGTTGTAGCAGTCCATCGAGATGAACCCCATCAGCCAACTTTCTGTTCTAAGTTTTCATGACTCTGTTGCCCAATGGATTCAGGCCTGGGATTCTTGCATATAGCAGAACTGTATACCCAACGAGCCGCCAAGAATGTTGGTATTTTTGCCACATTTATTTGATTGTTGTTTATTCATGCATTAGCTATTGAAATTCTAACTCCTCTACAGGTTTTGATGCAAAAATGCCTAAGTCTGAAGACTGTCACGAAATCACGACAAAAAACAACATGGAGAGCCAAAGTTGAAAACCGTCGCGATATCGTGACATGTCGCATTATCGCAGGTCGAACGAGGAGAGAGAAAATAAACGCAAAGTCGTAGCAATTTTGCGACGTGTCGGAAAATCATGGTCAGCACAGTCAATGATAGCAGGGGGGCAAAACCATCGTGATATCGCAACGTGTTAGATTTTTGCTGTCAAAATGGTCAATGGAGGGTAGAGCGACAAAGTTGTAGCGAAATCGTGACATGTCGCGTTTTTGTGGCTTGCGACGGCCAGGGAGCATAAGGTTAGAAACTGTCATGAAATCGCAACATAACTCAGCTGAGGGTGATGGCGACAAACAACATCGTGAAATCGTGATGCGTTGCATTTTCACGGTGTGGATGGACATAAAAGTTTAAGGCATGAATACATCGCGAAATCACGACAAAATATGGCACATAGCCCGAAAGGCAAAAGATGTAGCGAAATCGCTATGTGTTGCATGATCGCGATTCAGGTGAATGAAAAGAATCTAAGGCAAAAAATCGTAGCGATTTCATGACACTTTTGAGGAGTCCAAGCAAGACAAAGACATCGCGAACTCACGACAGGAAGTGGGAACAGTGAAAAATGCAAGCAAATGTCACGATTTTGTGACACAGTGAGCAAGGAAGGCTTAAGGCAGAAAATGGTAGCGATTTCGTGACATTTGCAGGATGGAGCTGAGCAAGACAGAACTTGTCATGATTTCATGACATTGTTGAGGCTAAGGGCAAGAAAGAAGTTGGCGTCACGATTTCATGACATTCATGGAGATAAAGGCTAGCAGCAAGGAAACGTAGCGATTTTGTGACACATTGTTGAAGAAAGACTAAGTGCAGAGAATTGTAGCGAAATCGTGACATGTCAGATTTTCGCGATGTAAAAGCCAAGACTGAGCAGTGAGAAGATAGTGTAGCGATTTCGTGCATTGTCTCATTTTTGCGACATGGAGATAACGATGCAAGTGCCAACGCAAAGATGTAGCGAAATCATGCAATGTTATGTTTTCACGGTTTGATGCAGCGAAGAGAACAGAGAGATGAAAGATGTTGCAAAATCGTGCATTGTCACAATTTTGTGGCCACAAGGCAAAGAAACAGCATAATTGTACGGACGTCGCGAAATCGCGCAACGTCGCGTTTTCGTAGTTCAAGGTTGTGAAGGAGATATGGAAGCCGAATACGTCACGATTTCATGACATGGATGATTTTCATAGGTTCAAAGTGCAAAAGCGTACAGAGCAGAAAGACGTCACGATTTTGTGACATGTCACGTTTTTGCGACCTGTTATAGTTTAGTGCCAAAAAGCAGTTCGAACGGTTCGATGCAGTTTTGTGAGTTTCGATGATTCAAAGCACTTCAAAATTTAATGTGTTGCTGCTTTTTGATGCGGTCAAGGTAGAAGAACGTGCCCAAGCTACCAGAATTGAAGATTTCCATTATTTGAAGTTGTTGTTCACGATTTTTCTAACGATTTCATGCATATTTCCAAGAACAACAATTTAATGAAGATGACCGACTCCTCCTTATGGCATTTAATTTTTGGTTTCTCCGAGGCTGTTTAAGGATATCATCTCCTTGTTTCCGTTGCATAATTTGTAGATCTCGAGGAGGTCCGTTTCATAGTTTTAATGCTGCAAAGAGGCAAGACCTCTATATAAATCAATGTAAATCTCAAGAACAAGTATCGGGAGTTTGAGAGATACTTTTGCTGAAATATTTTCAAGTACTTTGCATGAATATAAGACATTCGGTTCTCTGGTTTCACAAGCAATTTTCTATGTATTTTCCCTTCTGTATTTTGCATTCTTAATTTGTGCTCACATTTCTTATTTGCTACTTAGTTTTAATTCTGTATTGAGTTTTAACATTTGCTAGTAAGGGAGTGAGTTCTGGAATGTTATCTTGGAGGTCATCCGCACAAGGTTGTGAGTGAATCACGTCACTATCTTCTGTTATTTGCTGTTTGCATACTTAGAGTTATCTGCTATTGTTCTTTCCCGATCGGATAAATTCGGCCTACGGCTATATTTCCCGTTCTTTCTACATCTTTACAATTCCTTTCCTGTAACTTTGATCTAAAAACAAGCTTAGAATAGTAAGGGAACCAGCCCACTATAGAGATTGGTCTGGGAGACATTTATTTCTCCCAGCCTTTCAATGTTGGTCGGGTCTAGGGTGCATTTTTTGTAAAATCCTTTCCTGTGGCAGATTCATGATCAACAGGACCCCATTATGAAAGAGAATATTTTTACACTAATTTTGACTATGATACAACCTTCAATATGCCATCACCTTATATAGGGTGTTGCTCTATAAATTTCTATCCAATTCCATTACTAATGGCCACTCTTATTACGCAAGGTGTCGTAAATAAGCTACCATCCTTATGGTCAACTTTTTAGAGTATTGGTAATTATAAATTCTAGGTCTTCCTAGCTTTAGCTTAAGAACTAAGCAAGGGCATAAATATGAAGAACCCTGAATCCCTAGAACACTCCATGGAAGCCTCTAGTCCATCATACCTAGAGATATGATACAAAATGTAATGACCTAGAAATATAACTAATCTAACTAAGGAATTTTTTTACAGCCATTTACTCGAGAGGGAGTTACATATCCCTAACCTGTATATGCATTTTTATGAAGTTGTCTAACCTAACCTAATGTTTTAAATTTTTTGTATCATATCCACAATGAGTCAATGTTCCCTTCCTTAATCTATCAAAGGATACACCCATCTCTATATTATACACAAGTCCATCTATTTAGGTATACTATGTGTACTGCAAATAAGCTATCAGTCTCATCTTCATGATGAGCTAACTTACTCCTTCCATAGCAAATTTTATTGAAATCTATTTGGTATAGTTTCTTGAAGAGATATTTGAATCAATTTTATGCAAATTTCCTTCCTAAGGGGGTCCCATAATCCCTTAGTTTTACTTCTAACATATAAGTATAACCACATTTAGTCATCTATTCAAATTATCTAACTACATTAAATCATAAGAACCTCTAACAATTATTATTTTTTTTTAAGAAGGATATGATAATGTCTATCTACTTAATTTAAATATGGAATAATATCTACAAAAGTATCAAAGGTATCTAATAAGACATCAAGATCTATCAAAGGATACACCCATATCTATATTATACACAAGTCCATCTATGTAGGTATACTATGTGTACTGTGAATAAGCTATCAATCTCATCTTCATGATGAGCTAACTGACTCCTTCATTAGATATCTAAGTTCATTTAAATCGACTTGGTCTAGTTTCTTGAAGAGATATTTGAATCAAGTTTTTCTGAACTTCCTTCCTAAGGGGTCCTATAATCCCTTATTTTTCTTTCTTTACTTCTAGCATATAAGCATAACCACATTTAGTCATCTATTCTAATTATATTACTACATTTAATCATAAGAACCTCTAATCATTATTTTTTTTTAGAAGGATATGTTTAAGTCTATCTACTTAATTCAAACATGGAATAATATCTACAAAAATATTCAAGAAGGTATCTAAATAAGACATCAATATCTAGCTAAAACATTTAAAAAAATATAATAGTTTACAAAACTACAACATCAAGATGTTTTCTAATTAACAAGAGATACATCTTTCATTCATTTATCAAATCATTGCATAGCCCAATTATGGTAGAAATACTTCCATAATTTAAAATAATTAAAGTATTTACAACATCATCCAAAAGGATATTTGCTCAACTACTGTCTATTACATAATATTTTCCATAACAAGTATTCACTACAACATATATCAAATGGTAAATATTTGGATTTGAGTGTCTTCCTTGGTCCTTCTCACTTGTCCATTACTTAATTGATGGTGGTAACGTATCAGGACAGCTCATAGATTTATGAAGCATGCAACTAAATGCATCTACTAAATGACTTATGAAAATAGGTGCATTATAGTTTGGATACCAAATTGCAACTATACAAACTAATCTATGCATTTATTTATAAATCATTCACTCAAACATCAAAAGGAAAGTCATCTATCAAGCATGGGTAATTCAATGTACCATACTTTTATCAATCAAAGGTTCATGTTGTAACATATAAAGCCATTTCTTGGATAAATTAAGGTCCCATATCCTTAATAAATTAAATACATAACATAACATTTCTTTAACTAATTAAGGCCCCATAACCTTAATTAATTAAATACTTAACATACCATTTCTATAACTAATTAAGGCCCTATAACCTTAATTAATTAAATACTTAACATTCCATTTCTTTAACTAATTAAGGCCCCATAACCTTAACTAATTAAATACTTAACATACCATTTATTTAACTAATTAAGATTCCATAACCTTAACTAATTAAATACTTAACATACCATTTATTTTAATAATTAAGTCCCCATAACCTTCATTAATTAAATACTTAATGTGCCTTTTATTTAACTAATTAAGGCCCCATAACCTTAACTAATTAAATACTTAACATACCATACCATTTGTTTAACTAATTAATTCCCCATAACCTAAATTAATTAAATACTTATTCAAACACTTTATTCAATTAAATAAGGTCCCATACCCTTAATCAATTAACATTTAACAATAATAACTTCCTTAATCAACTAATAGCCCTTTCCTCCAATTAATTAAACATTTAATAATATTTATCTTTCCTTAACTTAAAGTTAAAAAGGGGAGTTTTTGGCTTAGCCAAACAAACCACAAAATAGCTGACTAGGTGTTGGAACTAGGGGTTAGGTGGTCAACCAACAACTTAGGATAATAGCAATGGGTCAATAGAGGTTGAGTTTCTGATACGAAGGCAAAAATAGGTGGTTCGAGCACATAGTTGCCTTCATGCAGATCCACTGGTGCTGCCAATTGGCACCCAAGGTGGCCCCATGTGGAGCTGCCTTAGATAGCCAAGCGACTTGGTATGCTTAGCTATCAAATCCAATGGATTTTGGGTGATATAAGGTGGCCCACTTCCACTATACACCCTATGTGGGATTAAGGAAACAAACCAAAATAACAACACCTACACTAGCTCATTTGCATCAATGACTAGATGATGCCACACATCTACCTCCAAAACACAACTTCATGAAAAAATTCTAGAGGTTGAGCCTAAGCTTTAAGGCAGCCCACAAATATTTGAGTATAAGGATACATAATAGTCAAGGTGATAAAAAGGACCCCATAATGAAATAGAATATTTTTACACTAATTTTGACTATGATACAACCTTCAAGATGCCTAAATTGGACTTTCCTAAGTTAAATGGAAAAGACGTGAATGAGTGGTTATGTTGCATTTATCAATTCTTCCAACACCAAAATATTTCTAAATATTATTGGATCAAGATGGCTACTTTCAATCTTGAATCTAAAGATTTATTGTGGTACCAATGGTCCTAACATATCGTTATCGATCCTTCTTGGGAAGCTTTGAATCACAACTACTCACTCGTTGTGGACCTAGTGAATATGATGATTTTCAAGGAGTAGGAACCAAGCTAAGATAAAATTCTATAGTTCAATACTATCAATTTTAATTTGAAAATTTGGCTAACAGGACCATGGGGTTGAATGAAGGGTTTTTACGAGCTGTTTCATCAATGGCTTAGAGGATGATCTTCAAGTTGACGTTAAGATGTTCAAACCATAAACAATGATGAAGGCCATAAGCCTAGCACGGTTTTTTGAATCTAAATTTTTATCTCAAAGGAAACCTAATTTTCCATCAATCAAACCCTCTTTTCCTCCTAATTTCACAAGCAATAATGAAAATAAATCTATCCCCTCAAAATGCTTGACCACTGAGGAAATGGATGCTCAAAAATCTCAAGGATTGTGATACAATTGTGATGAAAAATATGTTAGAGGACATAGGTGTGCCCAAAATAAGTTTTTATTGATAGATGTAGAGGAAACCATAAGCAGTTGTCATAGTGATGATGAAGTAGAAACAACAAAAGAGAAACCTCAAAATGAAGAAGAAGTACAAGAACCCCAAAAGAAAAAAATTCCATGCTCTTGTAGGGATTACTACTCCACAAACCATGAAATTTATGGGTTTTTTAAAGACCAACACCTTACAATCCTTATTGATTCAGGTAGCACACACAACTTTATTGATCCCTGAATTGCCAAATAGGCCAATTGTTACATACACACATGCAATTCCTTTGAGGTTATGGTGGTAAATGGAGGGACCTTACCTTACAAAGGTAAATTTCATAATGTTAAATTGAAAATAGAAAACTATGATATCAAACAAGATATGTTTTCTCTTCAATTAGGGGGATGTAAATTTGTGTTAGGAGCTTAATGATTGGGTATGTTAGACACCATTGCATAAATTTTGTAAAATTATGGATGTAGTTTTCATAGGATGGATAGTCTTACATGTTTTAAGGTTCAAAAGTAGGGCCTCCTTAGATTATCAGCTTAAATTATATGGAGAAGCTGCTAAAAAATTCTTCTCATGGGGCCATTGCTTAGATATTTGCAATCTAGCCACCTACTATAGAAGTGGACCAAATCCTTGATGATTTGTAACTTGTTTTGATAAATCACAATGCAGTTTTTTTTAACCAATAGAATTACCACCATGTCGCTTCCATGATCATGCCATTCCATAGGTACCTACTAGTGTACTACATCACATTAGGTCATACTTATACCCTCATGCCCTTAATTCAGAGATAGATAAGTTGGTGCAAGAATTGTTAAAAGTGGGAGTCATTCAATTGAGTAACAACCCTTACTCTTCTCCTAGTTTATTGGTGCAAAATAAATATGGATCATGGTGATTATGTATTGATTTTCATGAGCTTAATAATCTCACCATTAAGGATAAGTTTTCTATTCTGGTGGTGGATGAATTACTAGATGAGATGCATGGGACTATGTTTTTCTCCAAATTAGATCTTCACTCTAGGTACCATCTTATCAAGCTCAAGGATGAAGATATTATTAGAACAACATTTTGTACTCATGAGGGTCATTATGAAGTCTCGGTGATGTCATTTGACTTGACCAATGCATCTTCCACATTTCAAATCCTCATGAACAACATTTTTTGTCCTTTTCTTTGTAAATTTATTCTAGTTTTCTTTTATGAAATTTTATTTTATAGTCACTCTTGGGAAGAGAACCTCTCCCATGTGGATCAAAATATACAACTTTTGGAACATCAACTTTATGCTAAGTGGTCCAAGTGTTCTTTTGGGCTGATAGAAATATAATATTTGGGACACATTGTTACCAAATATGGCATTAAAGTTAACTCTAGGAAGATTCAAGCAATTCAAGAGTGGTGAAACTTCACACTCTAAAAGGTCTTTGTGTATTTTTAGGGATTATAGGCTATTACCAAAAATTTATCTACAACTATGGAAAAATTATCACACGCTTAGCATCCATGTCAAAAAAGGATTCTTATACTTGGAATAGTCTAGTGGAACAAGCTTTCCTTAAGTTGAAGCATGCTATGACAACCACTCTGATCATAGCAATACCTAATTTTTCCAATCCTTTTGTAATTGAAAGTGATGCTTCAGGAAATGTTATTGGTATGGTGTTGATGTAGGAAGGGTACCCTTTGGCTTTCACTAGTAAAGCACTTTTCAATCACAATATAGGCAAATCAACTTATGCTAAGGAAATGCTTTCCATTTTGCATGCGATCACTCATTGTCAACCTTATCTCATTGGGTGTCATTTTTCCATTAAAACCAATCATAAGAGTATCAAATATTTCTTAGAGAAACGGGTTACCATCCTCAAACAATAGAAGTGGGTCTCTAATATTATGGGCTATGATTATTATATTACTTATAAAATTGCCAAGGAGCATATTATGGTAGATGTCCTTTCTCACCAATTTGAGGCTCACAATATGCTATGTGCCATTTCTTCACCCATTCCACAATGGATAACATATCTTCATAAGGAGGTGCTTAAGGATTAAGGCTTACAAAATTTTGTTGCCTCCCTTCAAATAGAGCCTACTTCATGTCCTAGATACACTTAGGATGGACAATATTTATGCTACCACCAGTGCCTTATTGTTCCTCACACATCTCCACTCTAAGAAATTCTCATGAACGAAATGCATGCTTCCCCCACTACAAGTCATTCAAGATTTCTCCAAACAAATGAAAGGATTAAGTGTAATTTTTATTTGAAGGGTATGAATAAGGACATACACAATTTTATTGTAGCATGTGACACCTATCAATGGATGAAAGGCGAAATGGTGCATTCTCCAGGAACTCTACAACCCTTGCTTATTCCTGAATAGGTTTGGATAAATATTTTCATGGACTTTATTGAAGGGTTAACTAAGTCTGGAGGTGAATCATGTATTCTCATGGTGGTGGATTGACTTTCAAAGTATGTCCATTTTTGTTCCCTCTCCCATCCTTACATGACCTCCACAATTGCCCAAATTTTCCTTGATTCTTTTTTTCCTTCATGGCATGCTCACATCTATTGTGTCTGATTGTGACCCTACATTCACGAGTAATTTTTGGTAAGAATTGTTTAAGTTGTATGGAACTCAACTTAAAATTAGTTTAGCATACCATCCACAAACCAATGGCCAGATAAATATCATCAATAAATTTTTAGAGACCTACCTTCATTGCTTTACCTCTGATCATCCTACACAATGGGTAAAGTGGCTTCTCTTGGTCGAGTGGTGGTCTAATACTTCCTATAACATGATGACCAAGGTCATACATTTTGAAATATTTTATGGCTAGAATTTTTTCAGCCCTCTTCCTACATTCTAGGTAGCTCTAAAGTCCATGCAATCAACACTACACTTAGCCAACATACTTAAGTCCTCCATCAATTGAAGATGAATTTGGAAGTGGCCTAGAACTGAATTTGCCAAAAAGTTGATCAAAACTATTCTAAGCATAGCTTTGGTGTTGGTGATATGGCCTTCCTTCCCTTGAATCCTTATAAATAGTCATACCTCCAACTTTAGAGGTGTCAGAAACTCATGGCCAAGTACTATGGGACATACCAAGTTTTACAATGGATTGGTGCCACAACCTACAAATTGGTCCTACCATAAATATTCAAGCTCAATCCTATTTTTCATGTCTCCTATCTAAATAAAGTTATGGGAAATGATTTACAGGTTCAATATACCCTCCCAAAATTGGATGAAGAAGGTTCTATCTTGCTTGAGCCCAAATAATTGTTGGATCATAGGACATGCACTCTTTACAACTAAGACATTACTGAGGTCCTTGTTCAATGGCATGGTCTACAATCAAAATATGCTACATGGAAGTCTCTCCACTAGCTACAACACTAGTTTCCTCATCTACAACTTTGAGGACAAATATTTTTGAAGGGAAAGTACATGTTAGGACCCCCTCCTAACATTATTTTTATAATTCTCAATTGATTATGTAATGATCCACATATAACATGAGGATCCCATTATAATGCTATTTTATAATACTTTTGTAATGGTATGTGGCAAGTAAGTCACCAAGATAAGTAGGACCATTTCATGTAATTGCTATTAAGAATGTAACCAATATTTGGTAAAATATTCTAGCTCAAGTGGCATTTTGCATGTAAGCCAACTCTTGAGCTTAGGGTTAGGGTTGCATGAAGGTTTTCTTAAAAGACATGGAGCTATGTACAAATGTATATTTTTTGAAGTTAATGAAATATTTAAGGAGGCATCTTTTTATCTTAAACAACAAATTGCTAATACACCAGCTAAACTATTTTTTCTATAACTTCTTCAAACTTCTTCTATTCATAGAGAAAGCTCTAATCAAATTATTAAGTCAATAAGTAGTACCTCAAGATCTTCCACCAAACAATATTGCTAATATTGTTGGATATCTTGGGGTTAATAATATAACCTTTTATGAAGATGAACCCCCTCTCCCAACCATACAAGGGGATTCCCCCTTTACATCATGGGCTACATAGGGGATAATTTTATCTAAATAATCTTGGTGGACAATGGTTCCTCCTTTATTATATGTATCTCCTAATTTATTCAAAAGTTTGGAATGGGAAAAGATCTTAAAAAATATGATATAATCGTAAGAGCATTTAATAATGAAGCCCAAGAATATTGTGGAATCATAACACTACCTCTTAAAATTCAACCAAAAATTCTTAATACTCTTTTCTATGTAGTATCTTCTCCAAATTCCTTCAATATTATTCTTGGATGCCATTTATTCATGCCATGAAGGCTGTCCCATCTACTCTTCATCAATTTCTCAAATATGAATTTCAAAACTGACATGTTCAAATTCTTGGTGGTCCTCATCCCTTTCAATATTACACAATGGATGAGGTTGACGTAACTAGGATAATTTTATGTCCATATATATCTCTAGATGAACTCTTATTCTATTTATTTTCCTCTTCACAAGTAACCAAAACACTTAAAATATTAACTATTAATTATGAACCTCAAATAATCCCTCCCATTAATATAAATACTCAAACAAATCAAACTAGCCAAGATCTCTTTTTAGATCTTTCTATGCTACCACCTTCACCAAGGACTTTAGGATTACCTCATAAGAAGGATTAAGTAGTGCATATCTATGTGTGTATATATAATTGCACAAGAACCTTTAAAGATGAAAGAATCACTGGTAGTGATCCATATCCCATTGAAAAACAACTTGCAACATTCTATTTATCTAAGGATTATTCTCTATTTAAGCAAATTTTAACTAATATGGGATACCAAGGCAAAGGATTAGGGCCTCAACAACAAAGGATTAAAAAACTTCTAGAAGTTGAAATTTGACCTAGAATATGTGGCATTGGTTATATCCTAAATAAAATCAACCTTTACCTACAAATTTAGAAGATGACAAAATCATAACTTATGAAGAATTCATTAATCATCATGGATTGGATTGGAGTGATCAAGATGAAGAACCTCCTCCATCATCAATTTTATTTTGTGATGTCAATCTAATTATAATTATTCATCCTAAATTAATTGCAACCCAAGGTGAATACATCAAAGAGGATACCATTTATGACATGCATCATGAGGATATTCTCCAAAATAGCTTCTTCTTTGATAGGACGATTCCAAGTGTGGCCCATGTTAAATATATTAAAAATAAACAATGAATTTAAAATCATCTGAGAGGAAGATGTGTGCAAATGAATGAATTTTTTCTCACATGGGCATGCAAACATCACAAGATAACTAAAATTTATGACCCATCATGGATTTGCACCACAAAATCTTCTTATTTTAGAAAAATCAAGCTAGATTGGGAGAAAAATTTACCAAAGTTAGGTTTTACTTTTAAAAAGACAAGTTTTCAAAAATAAATACTGGAGGGTGAATTTCAAACTAGTGGAGTTAGGTTTTTCAATAAAAAAATAGCAATAAAAACCCCAATGGTGAAAAACATGGCTATTATTTGAATTTGTTTCAAAAAATCAAGCAGAGTGGAAGATTGCAAACCCTAGTGTAGGAAAATTTAGTCAATGAAAAAGCAAATATGGATTAGTAGTTGCATGTGGAAAATTATAAATAATAGGGTTGTACAATAGATTTCACTTGGGTAAAATCAAAATGAATAGTTGAAGAATTGCACAAGTAGGAGAGGAAAATTGTAGAGAGGACTAAAAACACATCGAAAAGAGAGATTTGCACAAATAGAGATAAAGGGTGCAAAGTTAACTGCATAAATCATATAAAGTTGAATTTTTATGGCAAGTGATGGCCTAAAATATAGTTTATATGATTTGGGGATGAAATTCTATGATTTGGAGAAATATTGTATGATTTCAAAGCAAGATTGTGCAAAATGGAGCCCGAATTGAGCAATTTTTGTGCAATTGTACGATTTTGAGTGCAATTGTACAATTTTTGGTGCAATTGTATGGAGGAGAAGTGAAATTGTATGATTTAGAGCTTCCTATACAATTTCACAATGAAATTGTATGATTTTAAGCTTAGATTGTATGTTTTGAGTGAATCGTACAGATTTATTAGAGCACCTGTACACTTGTGGATAATAATTGTATGATTTTTGGAAGTAGTTGTACATATTTAGAAGTAGTTGTACTTTTTTTAATCAGATTATACGATTGGTTATGTAGTTATACTAAGTTGAAAAATTGAAGAAGAATGATAGTGAAGTGGTTCCACAATGATGAATGGTAAAGAATGAGCATCAAGAGGGAGTTTCAAGCTCATTTAATGTAGATTTTAGCAACTAGGTTTGATCATTCACTAAAACCATTACACCATAGGGATTCATGACCTAGGAAAGAAGGAGCGACCTACCCAATACAAGACAAAGGATGAGGGTTTCAGCCACAAGGAGAACGTGGCTATCGACCTTAGATGGGGAGAGGTTATTAGCTGTGAGAGGACCCAGGAATTGGCATGGTGATAGAGGATGGGTATAACCGTAATTCCATGAGGAGGTAATGGAACCACCTAGGGAAAAATATTGGGAGCTTCATAGTGAGGTGCATAAGGAAGTTATCCCTGACAAGAATACAAGTGAAGATGAAGGAGGATAGGTGGATATCAAGGATATCACATTTGTACAAACCATAGGAGACTTTTTTTAAAATTATGGAATAAGAATGAGGAAAAACACCCATTGAAAGTTGCGCTAAAATAAGAAAGAGTGAGCACAATAGTGCAAATTCCACCACTAGACAAGGTATTTTACAATGAGTACCTATTGCAAATGGTACAATCATATGTACCCAATTAGAGTTCCACCTATGTGTGAGTTGGCAATTGCCATCTAATATGGAATTCTTGGATAATTATTTTCGATGGATATTCTAGTTACTAAAGGAAGAGTAGCCCATTAGAAAGAAGATTGTGGACTAGATTGATACCCATCGATTGATCACACCATTCACCAAGCTTACATATCTATCAGGTATGAAGGCTTTTGGTCAAGGTGGAAGAGCGATCAAGCAAAGCATATAAATGTGGTTATGTCTCAACTATCATGAAAAGCATGATATTTTGAGATGCTTGTTTGGATGGTACAATGTGTAGAAGAAATTTCCAAGGGATTACAATATGATTGGGAAACCTACTTGGAACAACGAATTCAAAGGTTATTATTGAAGAAAAATAAGACCTCTGCCATGGCCCTCTATGCCATAGTGGTTATGCTAGATGCCATGTTCTAAACTGGTATTCCATTTCCTTGGCTAACATTACCACATGATTTTTTGTAGGATCATCCTTCTATACTGCAATGAATAAATTTGATACCTATCCAAAAAAGTACATCAAAAAATTTAATATGGAAGAAGAGTACATGAAAACCTAAACCTCCCATTATTGAGGAAAGAGAGACTTCATCGGAAGAGGAAGTCCACCCTTGGAGGAAGAGACACAAACAACTACACTTGGATCTTGATTCAAATTAGTAGGCACCTGCACAACGGTTGCAATATCATCCACCATATCATGAGAAGGAGGAGGTAGTAACATAGACATCCAATTCAGGGTAGATTATGATGCATAGGTAATGGGAGACACAAATGAGGGAGATAACTCCTATGTAGAAGGAGCAATTGGAACCTATGCTCACCAATCCAAATGATATGCCATTAGGTTTGGAGAATTTGGATTTGATAGATGTAAATTTTCTATTTCACACATAATAATGGGGAGAAGCAATGGGATCTCCCACATTGCTTCAAGACAATGATTTCAAAGTGTTGGAGGCATCTAAGGAGTGGATGAATCAAGTAAGGACATCATCGAAAAAAAAAACCAAGTGATGCTATCCCTACCAAATGAAGCTAAGGAAAAGAAGCCTCAAATAAGAATTTTTATGCAAAGAGGTAATAGTTAGTCAAAGGATGAGAATACATGGCCATCACAAGAATGATCTGATCCAATTTTGATAGCTGTAGTAGTGGTTGAAGTATAGTTAAATCCATAGGATGAAATGTTGGCAAGTACTCAATAGGAGGAATTGCCAAAACCATAATAGGAATTTCAGGCACCTATGGAGTAGCAATAACATTTTAAATATATCATCAATGTTGAGAAGATCAGACTGATTGAAGAAGAGACACTCAAGACTATAGCTCACATTTTGCTATAGGAAGGGAATGCAACTAGTGCAATGAAAGGTACTGGAGGAAGTTCACTTCCATAATAGGAAGAGGAGGAACAAACTCCACCACATGAAAGGGATGAGAGGCTTCACACAATGTTTTTTCTTTAAGTACCTTAGTTTGGTGTCTAAGAGGGATATGGTGAAGACATAGATGAATAGGTCAATCACTTCCTCAAACAAGTCTATGATATGTTTACTAGCACCCAATATTAATTCTATAGAGGTGGTATAACTGAAGTATTGGAGGAAGAAGACCTTTGTTGAATTGAAGAAGATTATGGATTGGGTGTGTAGTGAAGATCATACAAGACATATAGCCCAGATTCACGCACAACATCCATGGCTATTACCAAGAGGAGAGGTAACAACAATGTTGAGAATTACAAATTTTCTGGGAGTAAAGATGAATAATAGAGAGTATCCTTGAGTGTACCTAGATGTCCATTGAACACATTAGATATATAGTTTTGAAGGGCACCTTTGAAGGTGGTCTTCATCCTTTTGAAATTGAATTTCTTGACACATTGGATCGAGTGGCTAAGCTTGGATCTTGAATAGATTTATCAAGCCAAGGAATCACAAAAGGAAGAAGTAGAGGCTACTCGAAAAGAAATGGCTACGATTGAAGAACTAGAATGCAACAAGACTAAGGTCAAGGAGAAGTTGAAGAAGATCAAATCTGAATTGAATGCAATTAAGGTTACTTATTAGAATAAGCTACACTCACAAGAATAGGAAAAGAAGCTTGTGACCCATTAGAATCAAGAGCAGAGGCAGTATTTGGAAGAGCAATAAGTATTGTTGCAATAGTATGCAACACAACTCAAATTATAGAAGGAGCAGTTTAAGGCTTCTAAAGAAATATTGTAGCTAAAATACCATAATATTGAGGAGCTAACAAGAGATGCCATGTAATACAATGATTTGATCATGGATCATAAGGCACAACTATGGGTGAAATAAGAGCATATATGGGTATATGAAGTGGACTTGAAGTAGCATATGAGACTTATTATGGAGAAGGATGAGGTATTGGTTGTTGCCACTAGGATGGAGGTAGTATTGAATGAGAAGATGCACAAGGGTACATCTATGTGCAAAAAGGAGTTGGTTCAAATTTTGGCTACTACGAAAGAGAAGGACAACAAGTATGGGGTGAAGGCTATAGAACTCAGTCATTACGTGGCCAAGTTAGAGAATAAGTGTGTCATCCTCTATATTCAACTTGATGATATTAAGCAAGACCAATCATCCAATACTAAACCAACTGAATCAGGGAGGACACCACCTGATGTAAATGGGAGGGTAGATGTAGGTAGCAAATCCACCTCCCTAAAGCAGAAGTGAAAAATGGATTTGCACAATTTAGTCAATTTTCCCAATCTTGTTAGACATACAGTTTGTTAAAATATACAAATGTAAGATTTGGTCTAATTGTACAAATATGGAATTATAAAATGTACAATTGGGTGTATTTATACAAATGTCATAATGTGCAATTAGAAATTAAAATGAAATTAAGTGAAATGTGCATTTAAAGTGAGTTTGATAATAATTAAATTAGATTTAGGGAAACCCTAATGCAAGTTAGTTTTCTTACAGGGTTGTAGTTTTAAATAATGGTTGTCCTGGGAACCACTTTAGAATATCCTAGGAAAGCATTGTAAGGACCCCCTATTAATTTTTTGATGGTTGTTCATGCTTATGGAATAGTTTTCCATGGAGGTTTGTAGTTCATTTACTGTTCATAGTTGTTGTTCATTGTGAGTTTTCATTGGTAATTGTTTATACATTCAACCATGTTAGTATGAAAAAAACATTATGAGTTATTGTGATTTTTATTGTGTACATTGATGGTGAATCCAGATTGTGTGTTCTATGCAAGTATAGCCATAATGGTGTGGAATATGGATGTTGTTGCAAAAGGAATTACATTATTTATAAACCCATAACCCTGGATGATGTTGGGAAACTGACTCTATGAATTATTATTTCTATACATAAATGTTATTATGTTGTTTTATGATTTTTGGAAACGTTTGTAATGATAAGAAATCAATTACAATGAATTAAGGTTTGCATGTTATAAAACTATGTTAACAATTGCACTAGAAAGATAACCTAAATATTTCCTAGAGAAGAGTCAGTGTATAAAGTGGCAAATTTATAAGTGAATAATTCAACAAGGGTTTGTGAAACCATACAACCAGACCACCAAATCGTATAATTGATCTTTTGCCCATATTTGGAAGTGCAATTGTGTAGTTTAAACTTACCAATTAAGGAAAATCAAGGTTTGGAAGATGATTACAAAATTTATCGATTCAAGTTACAAAATGACTTTCAGTAAAGTGAACAAGTGGAAAACCATGCATGCCAGCATACTGTACAATTTGGATCATACAACTGTATGATTTGGGAACCATACAACCAGTTTTATGAAGTTTGTAAATCATTCAAAGGTAAATCGTACACCTGTACAATCTAGGTAAAAGTTGTTACAAAACATTGGAATCCATATCCAAACCTCCCAAATCACCTCCTCTTCTAGGAATACTCCCCCCTATGCTACAACTACTTGGTGTATCTATCACAATTCAATCTATACTATTTAGAACCTCTTCAAAGCATACCCACCTTTGAGAAGTCCATCTTGGTTATTTATTAAGGATTTGATCAAAATCATCCCACTAAATCTTCATTGCTTGAGTCTTCTTGTCAGCTTTGAAGTTATTTTACCATTTCAAACTGTATCAAGCATAAGAAGGGTAACCCTTACTATTTGGGTTACTAAAGAGTAATTCATAAAGGAAAGTCTACATATCCAATTATACTTCCAATGGTTAGTTACATCCTCTCATGAACTAACTTAAATAATTAATGGTCATCAACGCACTTGTATCCCCATAGGGTGCTACTCTAGCTATGACCCTCGATATTTCTAGCAATGATCTTGGTTACTCTTGCCTTACTGCAAGGTTTCATTCTCCCTAATCATAAGGGAGTTGAATTAGGTTATAATTTCCTCTAGGATTATACTTTCAAATGGGGTTAGTTTCTTCATCCCCATGATATATCAACATTATTATCATTCCTTGATAATTTCAATGGTTATACTTACTACGTGTAAGGAACCATCCCTAAATTCCTATGGAAATTGGGTATTCACTAAACAAATCTTCTTTTTTATCAATAGTAAACCCATCTAACTTGAAATCAATCAGGGTTACTTGAAAATTTAACCATTCCATTCTCTAGATTATGTCAAAGGTATGAAATGATGATTCACAAAATTATTCTATGGTGGAACCATTAGTTGGGGTAATTTATGCCATAGAAAAATATTGATCCATTGTGTAGGTCTATCCAGAAACATTCTCAACCTTCCACCCTCGTTTCAAATATACTAGTCTTTCTGACATATCCCTAACTATACTAGAATAAATAAATATATTTTCTGCTCCACTACCAATTAAAATATTTACTTCCTTAATAAAAATCTTACCCTCTAAGAGAAACAAGGTAGCTTACCCTTCTAGTTTTTAGTTTTTGATTGTAGCATAAATCCTATGGGCAAGTTTCCTTCCCTTTCACATTGGATGTACTTGGTATTTCCTGATGCAAATAATAATTAGCATAGTATGGACATCCATAATCGTAGCACCCACCCTTGGATCTTGGGTGCACTCCTTGTTTTTGCTTCCCAATTTTTTTTTCATGTTATGATTCTGGCTGCCTTTGAGGTTGAGGATTACTGGTATTATTGTTATTCCATTATCAAAACCTTTCCTTGGGATCCTTTTGATTTATTTTATTCTTTCCTTCATAGTTTGGGTTACCTCTATTTATTTTATTCTACTTATGTTCCCATTTTATATGGCCAACACTTTCTCTACTTTTTAGGAACTATCTATCTTCCCTTGAAAATTTTACAAAACTAAAGCAGGTATTATTCAATTGCCTGTGATGATTCATTTTTTACCTCTATTCATTTATTAATTCCCCCCATTTTTTATTTGTTCTTGTAACAAAGTGGAAATAGTAGTGAGGTTCTCCACCTCTTTACTCAAGTTCCTTGAATTTTTATCTTGGGTTATACCCTCAACATTATCCCCACGATTTTGTCTACTCAGGGGAATAGAATTACCTCCTCTTTTATTTTGTACCATTTATACTGGTCACACAAAATAAAGAGTCCCATGTTAGGTTACAACTTCTTCCTTGAATTGTACTACTAAATCTAGTTAAATACTTTATACGCATAAGCCAACTATAGAGTTTTCTAAACGAAACCACCATCACCTTATATAGGGTGTTGCTCTATAAATTGCTATCTAATTCCATTACTAATGGCCACTCTTATTACGCGAGGTGTCGTAAATAAGCTACCCTCCTTATGGTCAAATTTTTAGAGATTTGGTAATTATAAATTCTAGGTCTTCCTGGCTTTAGCTTAAGAGCTAAGCAAGGGCATAAATATGAAGATACCTGAATCCCTAGAACATTCCATGGAAGCCTCTAGTCCATCATACCTAGAGATATGATACCAAATGTAATGACCTAGAAATATAACTAATCTAACTAAGGATTTTTTTTTACAGCCATATACTCGAGAGGGAGTTACATATCCCTAACCTGTATATGCATTTTTATGAAGTTATCTAACCTAACCTAATGTTTTAAGTTGTGTGTATCATCTCCATAATGAGTCAATGTTCCCTTCCTTAATATATCAAAGGATACACCCATCTCTATATTATACACAAGTCCATCTATTTAGGTATACTATGTGTACTGCAAATAAGCTATCAGTCTCATCTTCATGATGAGCTAACTTACTCATTCCATAGCAAATTTTATTGAAATCTATTTGGTATAGTTTCTTTAAGAGATATTTGAATCAATTTTATGCAAATTTCCTTCGTAAGGGGATCCCATAATCCCTTAGGTTTACTTCTAACATATAAGCATAACCACATTTAGTCATCTATTCAAATTATCTAACTACATTAAATCATAAGAACCTCTAACAATTATTTTTTTTAAGAAGGATACGATAATGTATATCTACTTAATTTAAACATGGAATAATATCTGCAAAAGTATCAAAGGTATCTAATAAGACATCAAGATCTATCAAAGGATACACCCATATTTATATTATACACAAGTCCATCTGTGTAGGTATACGATGTGTACTATGAATAAGCTATCAATCTCATCTTCATGATGAGCTAACTTACTCCTTCATTAGATATCCAAGTTCATTTAAATTGACTTGGTCTAGTTTCTTGAAGAGATATTTGAATCAAGTTTTTCTGAACTTCCTTCCTAAGGGGTCCTATAATCCCTTATTTTTCTTTCTTTACTTCTAGAATATAAGCATAACCACATTTAGTCATCTATTCTAATTATCTTACTACATTTAATCATAAGAACCTCTAATCATTATTTTTTTTTAGAAGGATATGTTTAAGTCTATCTACTTAATTCAAACATGGAATAATATCTACAAAAATATTTAAGAAGGTATCTAAATAAGACATCAAGATCTAGCTAAAGCATTTAAAAAAATATAATAGTTTACGGAACTACAACATCAAGATGTTTTCTAATTAACAAGAGATACATCTTTCATTCATTTATCAAATCATTGCATAGCCCAATTATGGTAGAAATACTTCCATAATTTAAAATAATTAAAGTATTTACATCATCCAAAAGGATATTTGCTCAACTACAGTCTATTACATAATATGTTCCATAACAAGTCTTCACTACAATATATATCAAATGGTAAATATTTGGATTTGAGTGTCTTCCTTGGTCCTTCTCACTTGTCCATCACTTAATTGATGTTGGTAACGTATCAGGACAGCTCATAGATTTATGAAGCATGCAACTAAATGCATCTACTAAATGACTTATGAAAATAGGTGCATTATAATTTGGATACCAAATTGCAACTATACAAACTAATCTATGCATTTATTTATAAATCATTACTCAAACATCAAAAGGAAAGTCATCTATCAAGCATGGGTAATTCAATGTACCATCCTTTTATCAATCAAAGGTTCATGTTCTAACATATAAAGCCATTTCTTGGATCAATTAAGGTCCCATACCCTTAATCAATTAAATACCTAACATACCATTTCTTTAACTTATTAAGGCCTCGTAACCTTAATTAATTAAATACTTAACATACCATTTATATAACTAATTAAGGCCCCATAACCTTAATTAATTAAATACTTAACATTCCATTTCTTTAACTAATTAAGACCCCATAACCTTAACTAATTAAATACTTAACATACCATTTCTTTAACTAATTAATATTCCATAACCTTAACTAATTAAATACTTAACATGGCATTTCTTTAACTAATTAAGGCCTCATAACCTTAATTAATTAAATACTTAACATTCCATTTCTTTAACTAATTAAGACCCCATAACCTTAACTAATTAAATACTTAACATATCATTTCTTTAACTAATTAAGATCCCATAACCTTAACTAATTAAATACTTAACATACCATTTCTTTAACTAATTAAGGCCCCATAACCTTCATTAATTAAATACTTAACATGCCTTTTCCTTAAGTAATTAAGGCCCCATAACCTTAACTAATTAAATACTTAACATACCATTTTTTTAACTAATTAAGGTCCCATAACCTAAATTAATTAAATACTTATTCAAACACTTTATTCAATTAAATAAAGTCTCACACCCTTAATCAATTAAAAATTTAACAATAATAAATTCCTTAATCAACTAATAGCCCTTTCCTCCAATTAATTAAACATTTAACAATATTTATCTTTCCTTAGCTTAAAGTTAAAAGGGGGATTTTTTGGCTTAGCCAAACAAACTACAAAATAGTCGACTAGGCATTGGAACCAGGGTTTAGGCTGTCAACCAAAAACTTAGGATAATAGCAATGGATCAATAGAGGTTGAGTGCCTGATATGAAGGCAAAAATAGGTGTTTCAAGTACATAGTGGCCTTTATGCAGAGCCACTGGTGCTACCAACTAGAACCCAAGGTGGCCCCGTGTGGAGCTACTCTAGATAGACAAGTGACTTGGTATGCTTAGTTATCAAACCCAATGGGTGTTGGGTGATATAAGGTGGCCCACTTCCACTGTACACCCTATGTGGGATTAAGTGAAAAAATCAAAATAACAACACCTACTATAGCTCGATCGCATCAATGACTAGACGATGCCACACATCTACCTCCAAAACCAAACTTCATGAACAAATTCTAGAGGTTGAGTCTAAGCTTCAAGACAGCCCACAAATATTTGAGTATCAGGATACATAATAGTCAAGGTGATAAAAAGGAACCCATAATGAAAGAGAATGTTTTTACGCTAATTTTGACTATGATACTACCTTCAAGATTCCTAAATTGGACTTTTCTAAGTTCAATGGGAAATATGTGAATGAGTGGTTATGTTGCATTGATCAATTCTTCCAACTCCACAATATTTCTAAATATTATTGGATCAAGATGGCTACTTTCAATCTTGAATCTAAAGCTTTATTGTTGTACCAATGGTTCTAACATACCGTTATCGATCCTTATTGGGAAGCTTTTGAATCATAACTACTCACTCTTTGTGGACCTAGTGAATATGATTATTTTCAAGGAGCACTAACCAAGCTAATATAAACTTTTATTGTTCAAGACTACCAAGTTTAATTTGAAAAATTGGCCAATAGGACCAAGGGGTTGAATGAAGGATTTTTATGAGTTATTTCATCATTGGCTTAAAGGATGATCTTCAAGTTGACGTTAAGATGTTCAAACCATAAAAAATGATATAGGCCATAAGCCTAGCACAATTTGTTGAATCTAAATTTTTATCTCAAAGGAGGACACCTAAATTTCCATCAACCAAACCCTCTTTTCCTCCTAAGTTCACAAGCAATAATGAAAATAAATATATCCCCTCAAAATGCTTGACCACTAAGGAAATGGATGCTCAAAAAGCCCAAGGGTTGTGATACAATTATGATGAAAAATATGTTAGAGGGCATAGGTGTGCCCAAAAGAAGTTTTTGCTGATATATGTAGAGGAAACCACAAACAGTTGCCACAATGATGATGAAGTAGAAATAACAAAAGAACAACCTCAAAATGAAGAAGAAGTACAAGAACCCAAAAAAAAATTGTCCATGCTCTTGTAAGGATTACTACTCCAAAAACCATTAAATTTTTGGTTTTTTAAATACCAACACCTTACAATCCTTATTGATTTAGTTAACACAAAAAACTTTATTGATCCTTGAATTGCCAAATAGGCCAATTATTACATACACACATGCAATTACTTTGAGGTTATTGTGGTAAATGGAGGTACCTTACCTTGTAAAGTTAAATTTCATAATGTTAAACTGAAAATAGAAAACTATGATATCAAACAAGATATGTTTGCTTTTCAATTAGGGGTATGTAAATTTGTGTTAGGAGCTTAATGATTGGGTATGCTAGACGCCATTGCATAAATTTTGTAAAATTATGGATGTAGTTTTCATAGGATGGTAGTCTTGCATGCTTTAAGGTTAAAAAGTAGGGCCTCCTTAGATTATCAGCTTAAATCATATGGATAAGTTGCTAAAACAATCTTCTTATAGGGTCATTCACCTACTATAGAAGTGGACCAAATGCTTGATGATTTGTAACTTGTTTTGATAAATCACAATGCAATTTTTTAACCAATAGAATTACCACCATGTCGCTCCTATGACCATGCCATTCCATAGGTACCTACTAGTTTACTACATCACATCATGTCATACTGATACCCTCATGCACTTAAGTCAGAGATAGATAAGTTGGTGCAAGAATTGTTAAAATTGGGAGTCATTCACTTGAGCAACAACCCTTACTCTTCTCTTATTTTATTGGTGCAAAATAAATATGGATCATGGTTATTATGTATTTATTTTCATGAGCTTAATAATCTCACTATTAAGGATAAGTTTTCAATTTAGGTGGTGGATGAATTACTAGATGAGCTACATGGGACTATGTTTTTCTCCAAATTAGATCTTCACTCTAGGTACCATATTATCAATCTCAAGGATGAAGATATTATTATAACAACATTTTGTACTCATGAGGGTCATTATGAAGTCTTGGTGATGCCATTTGACTTGACCAATGCATCTTCCACATTTCAAATCCTCATGAACAACATGTTTTATCCTTTTCTTTGTAAATTTATTCTAGTTTTCTTTGATGATATTTTATTTTATAGTTGCTCTTGGCAAGAGAACCTCTCCCATGTGGATAAAAATATACAACTTTTGAAACATCAAATTTATGCTAAGCGGTCCAAGTGTTCTTTTGGGCTGATAGAAATAGAATATTTGGGACACATTGTTACCAAATATGGCATTAAATTTGAACCTAGGAAGATTCAAGCAGTTCAAGAGTGGTGAAACCTCACACTCTAAAAAGTCTTTGTGGATATTTAGGGCTTATAGGCTATTACCACAAATTTATCTACAACTATGGATAAATTATCACACCCTTAACATCCATGTCAAAAAATAATTCTTATACTTGGACTAGTCTATTGGAAAAAGCTTTCCTCAAGTTAAAGGACGCTATGACAACCACTCTGATCTTAGCAATACCTAATTTTTCCAAGCCTTTTGTAATTGAAAGTGATGCTTCAGGAAATGTTATTGGCATGGTTTTGATGCAGGAAGTGTGCCCCTCATCTTTCACTAGTAAAGCACTTTCCAATAAAAATCTAGGAAAATCAACTTATGCTAAGGAAATGCTTACCATTTTGCATGTGATCAGTCATTGTCAAACTTATCTCATTAGGTGTCATTTTTCCATTAAAACCAATCATCAAAGTATCAAATATTTCTTAGAGCAATGGGTTGCCATACTCGAACAATAGAAGTGGGTCTCTAAGCTCATGGGCTATGATTATGATATTACTTATAAAATGGCCAAGGATAATATTATGGCAGATGTCCTTTCTCACCAATTTGAGGCTCACAGTATGCTATGTGCTATTCCTTCACCCATTCCCCAATGAATAACTTATCTTCATAAGGAGGTGCTTAAGTATTAAGGCTTACAAAATTTTGTTGCCTCCCTTAAACTAAAGCCTACTTCATGTCCTAGATACAATTGGGATGGACAATATTTATGCTACCCCCAGTGCCTTATTGTTCCTCACACATATCCACTCTGAGAACTATTCATGAAGGAAATGCATGCTTCCCCCACTATAGGTCATTCAAGGTTTCTCAAAAATAATTGAAAGGATTAAGTGTACTTTTTATTGGAAGGGTATGAAGAAGGACATACACAATTTTGTGGTAGCATGTGACACCTATCAATGGATGAAAGGTGTAATGGTGCATTCTCCAGGAACTCTACAATCCTTTATTATTCCTAAATAGATTTGGACAAATAATTTCATGGACTTTATTTAAGTGTTAACCATGTCTGGAGGAAAATCAATTATTTTCATGGTGGTGGATTGACTTTATAAGTATGTCCATTTTTGTTCTCTCTCCCATCCTTACACAGCCTCCACAATTGCCCAGATTTTCCTTGATTCTATTTTTTACCTTCATGGCATGCTCACCTCTATTGTGTCTGATTGTGACCCTACATTCACTAGTAATTTTTGGTAAGAATTATTTAAGTTGTATGGAACTCAACTTAAAATGATTTCAGCCTACCATCCACAAACCAATGGTGATATCAAGATCATCAATAAATTTTTAGACATATACCTTCATTGATTTACCTTTGATCATCCTACACAATGGGTAAAGTGTCTTCTCTTGGTCGAGTGGTGGTCTAATACTTCCTATCACATGATGACCAAGGTCATCCCTTTTGAAGTAGTTTATGGCTAGAATATTTTCATGCCCTCTTCCTACATTATAGGTAGCTCTAAATTCCATGCAATAAAAACTACACTTATCCAACATGCTAAATTCCTCCATCATTTGAAGATGAATTTGGAAGTGGCTCAGAACCGAATATGCCAACAAGTTGATCAACATTATTCTAAGTGTAGATTTGATGTTGGTGATATGGCCTTCCTTCCCTTTCATCCTTACAAATAGTCATACCTCCAACTTTAGAGGTGCCAAAAACTCATGTCCAAGTACTATAGGCCCTACCAAGTTTTACAATGAATTGGTGCCACAACCTACAAATTGGTCCTACCATCAATATCTAAGCTCCACCATATTTTTCATGTCTCCTATCTCAAGAGAATTGTGGGAAATCATGTACAGGTTCAATATACCCTCCCAAAATTGGATGAATATGGTTTTATCTTGCTTGAGCCCAAAAAATTGTTGGATCATAGGACATGCACTCTTTACAACTAAGACATTACTGAGGTCCTTGTTCAATGGCATGGTCTACAATCAAAATATGCTACATGGAAGTCTCTCCACTAGCTACAACACTAGTTTCCTCATCTACAACTTTGAGGACAAATATTTTTGAAGGGGAAGGACATGTTAGGACCCCATCCTAACATTATTTTTGTAATTCTCAATTGATTATGTAATGATCCAAATACAATGTGAGGATATACTTATAATGGTATTTTATAATACTTTTGTAATGGTATGTGGTAAGTAAGTCACCAAGATAAGTAGGGCCATTTCATGTAATTGTTATTAAGAATGTAACCAATGTTTGGTAAAATATTCTAGCTTGAGTGGCATTTTGCATGTAAGCCAACTCTTGAGCTTAGGGTTAGGGTTGCATGAAGGTTTTCTTTAAAAGACATGGAGCTATGTACAAATGTATATTTTTTAAATTTAATAAAATATTTAAGGAGGTTTCTCCCTTGAAGAGGTCCATTATTTTGAGTTATTTTATGAGATTGTTTCAATTTTGCAATTACTTTTGGCGTAGTTTTATTATATTATTTGATGAGTTTCTATTTATTTTAGTATTTTGTGTGAATGAGCTTAATTTTAATAGTAGGTTCTTAACACAATACAAAAATATCAATCTCAACCATCTCAACAACCCCAAACTCAAGGTAATCCTACTTCTAATCAACCTTCTAAGCCACCATTTATTCTAAGAAAGAAAAAAGTTGTTAATTACGATAAACCACCTTTAATTATCAAACTCAAGGTAATCCATTTCTTGATAGGTGTAGGAGTGGGAATCATCCTAGTCACTGTGGGTGAATTTTTGTGCCCCTTCACCCACTCTATTTTTGGGCAAGATGTTGGAAAGTCAAAGTGCCCAATTTTGAAGAATTAAGATCCAAAAGGAAGGATTGAATGATAGGTAGGTGGGCAAGCGTTAGAGTAAAACCTCAAATTCCCACTAAAATTTTATACAAAAGACCTAGATCCCAAAACCCACCCAAGATGGATGGAGAAATAGGAAAGTAGTATGAGAACGTTTGTTCCCAAATTTCCATTGTAGGAATGGGTGGAACTTTGGGAAGGCAATAGTAAAATTTCAAACTGGGTTACCTATCTATAGGGTAGAGAATTGGGAATGTGGGCATATGAGGAACTATACCCAAATATCCATAAATAATGAGGTCATCATTAACCAAGGGTGAAACACTAGATATTCCTAAAGACATTAATGATCTTGGCTACCCCGTATGTCTGATTGGTGGACACAAATGAGATAAGTTGAAATTCATGACTTCAGAGGTAATCAATTATGGTATTTCCTGCAGCATGAAGGGATAAGGTAAATTTATGACCCAATAGCAACATCAAAGTAATTGAATACTTGTATTGATGCAAAAGTACCTAACTCCCTTCGAAAAACTACCATTCCTCCTGGAATAGAGTCACAATATATTTTCCAAATGTTCCAGTGAGATTCTCCCACTTGAGGCCATTAATGTTGTGATTTGAATTTATTATTAAAAATTTATATAAATAGAGGAATTTTCACCATTCCAAGGGTGGATCTATCAACTTTAAAATTCATATGTAATTCTTCTTCACCTTGTAAATAATAGGATATCACTATTTGGTCTCTCAATCTATCTTCGCTTCTATTTTTTCTTAAGTATGGATGTTTATTTTTGCAATGGTCATATAATATTGTTCATTTAATTTTGTTATTTGGATTTCATGGGTTTGGCTAGGTGGTTATAGAATTCACATCCATCCCTGAGCATTGGGCTTTTATTTCTATTAATGTTGATTGATTGGGAGTGCTCTAATTTTCCTATCTAGATTTCATGCACCCTCCCATTGGTTCTAGAATTTGCCCTTGCCTATTGCATTGAATGAGAAGTGATGATGAGATGAGTTGATCTATTAGGTGGTCTATTTCTATCTATTCCAGTGAAGTTGAATGTGTGTGTTTTTATATGGACACACCCCATCCTTTTTAGTTTTTTCTACGATCTCCCTTTGCTTTCTTTCTCGTTCCCTTTTCCATTTTCCCCCTTTATGGTGTAGGTAGTTGGAACCAAAGGAGTTGATATTATCTGAATATTGATCACCCCTACCTATTATAGACTAGGAATCCATTAAATTCTATTTAAGGACAACTGAGTGCTCTCCTTCTTGTCCGATTCCTATTTTTGCACCAACAATTTTTGGCAACTCTACTAGGGAACTCATTGAGTTTTTGTATTTGAGAAAATCAAAGTTTGGTGATACTCTGGTTTACCCATATCTTTGCAAATATCATGGTGACTCCAAATGTGTAACATATCTAAATCATGAGATAATTTACCTCTTTGTGCTAAAATATTTCCATTTCCTAAGGGAACCAGGATTTGATGAGTAGCCCTGACCTTGCTAGTGATGCAAGTATACTTGTTTGGTGACTCCAACCTAGCGGTATAATCCAGAGGCTTTGAAGGATTCATTATTTAAGGGTGAAACTAAAATATCCTAGTTGGAATGATTCAAGGCCCCTAAATATATCAATCCCTCAAGATATTCCTAAGGCTATGATTAAAATTCTCCCCAACTATGATGGTACCGATGGTGCATCATATGAACACTGTCAGAATGTAGCCTCCCTCTCCTTGATCCATGGCATTACTTTTGAAAATATGATGCTTAGGCTCCTTTATTTTTCTCTTAAAGGAAGAGCACTATTATGGTTTAGAAAATTAGAGCATGGAAGCATAAAAAAATAGTATGATCTAGTAGAAGCACTCATTGATGCATTCGATGCTTCTATAGATCCCTTCCTCCTACTCACGTGACTTATATTAATCAAGTGGGCCTGTAATGAAGCCATGATTTACTTCAATGTTCACTTTACCAGGACTTGGAGGAGGATCCCTTATGAATCTAGGCCATCTACTTCCCAATCATACATATATTATGTCCATAAACTCAAGCCTGACATAGGCCTTCTAATGTAGCAATCAGGAGAGAGGAGTTTTCCTCAAGTTTTTAAGGAAGCATCCCATGTAGAAAGGATGTTGGTTCAAGTAGGAAAACTCCTCGATAAGAGTTTATTTTAGCTTCTTCTACCTGTAACATACTCTATTCAAAATTTAGGTCTTATGGCCAATCCCTTCCCTACATATCCTAATATGTAGCATCCTTACAATCAATAGTAAGAAGGTAGGATATGGAAAGGAAATCAGTACCTTGAGTCATGCAACATGAGAAGATATTTACTTCCTAAATTGGGTAATATCGTGGCTTGCTATTCCTTTTAGGAGAATAAATTTGAGTAATAGGCTCCCCTTATAAAGGAAGAGCAGCAGTATAATGACACAAGAGTACTAATCCTCCAACAAGAATCATCCCTTAGCTAGTAAGGGATGGAGTCTACCCAAAAACCCACAAGTGAATCTAGGGTGAAATCAAACAAGATAACATCATATGAGTTGTACCACAATGACCTCTATTGTAGCTTCAATAACGGTCCCCATATCCTAGAGCACCCAAAGTATGAGGGAGATGATGCTCATCCCAAAGGGGGCGAAGTATGGGCAACATTACAAGTTGACCCATATGAAGTATGATTTTGGTACCCACCTCCAAAAAAGATGACAGCCCAAGCATGGGCCAAATTAGTAAAGTTATTTGCACAAGTGGCCTACCTTCATAATACAAATCTACTAAAGTCAAATACATCATCTGGTTTGGCAAGGCCAAAGGGAGCACAAGGAGAAGCTCAAATTTGGTGTCATTTGGTCTGAACATTGCAGGTTCACTGGATAAGTGGCAGAGAAGTTTTGCAATGTGGTGTGCCAACAACAATGAAATTTTGTGTAAATAGGCTAATAATAAATAAAGGGTGTGAATCGTATAAGGCTCCATTATTTCTAATATCATATTAGGATAGGACTATAGGGGATCTACTTCTGATGACAAATGTGGTGATTTCTAGATGACATATCTTCCTTAAATATTCTTTGTCCTCCTCCTCTTTCTTATCTCATGACTTCATATCCCAATGGGCAACCCTCCTAAAAGCTTGCTAGCTAATATAGTAGGTATACCTTGGCTCGCATTGTAAAGATACACATCATGCTAAATCTTTCAAAGCAAATGCAGAACCCCAATAGAAATCACTCTATAAAAGACCTTATGGATAGCTCTAATAATTCATTAATCGATCAATCCAAGAGCATGATCAAAGGTTCCAAGATGTGTTCTTATGAGCTAGGAAGATTCTTGATGAATTGCATAAGAAAGAAGGGCTATATCAGCATAGACAAATATCTTTGGCTTTTTGTCTATTCTTAAAAATACTTCAAGCCATAAAGGAGTATATTAATGGAGGCCTATTTTGAGATGTTATCTCCAAGGCTACTTTCTCTTTTGTTTCCTTATTTTTATATTTCTCTCTCTCCCTCTTCCTCCCTATGTGATGGCCATTGCTATCCATCCTAGGTAGTAGGTCCTTCTTTCCTCCTAGTTCTTGTTTTTGTCTCCTCAAATTTTCTTTTCTTGTGCTTATTTTTCTCCTTTTGAGTTTTCCTTCTACTCCTGTTCTTCACTGTGTTCTAACTTGTTGTGCCTTACCTCTTCTCCTATTTTATCTAGTAGTTTTCTCTTAGATACCCCTATTACCAGTTTATTATTTTTGTCCTAATCTCCATTCCTCCTTTTTTTATTATATTTTTTTGAGGAAATATGTTATCTGGGTTTCTATTTCCAACAAGTGGATATATCCTATGAGCCGCCAAGAGTGTGGGTGAATTTTGGGGCCCCTTCACCCACTCTTATTTTGAGAAATATGTTGGCAAGTTAGACTGACCAATTTTGAAGTATTAAGATCCAAAAGGAAGGATGGACAAATGGGAAGGTGAGCAAGCATTAGAGTCAAACTTCAAATTACCGCCCAGCTTCTGGATGGAATAACTAGATCCCAAAACCTATCTAAGATGGATGGAGAAATGGTAAACTAGTATGAGAATGTTTGTTTCCAAATTTCCATCCCAAGAATGGATGAAACTTTGGGAAGGCGGTAGTAAAATTTCAAACCGGGCTACCCATCTATAGGGAGGAGAATTGGGAAGGTGTGTATACAAGGAATTGTGTCGAAATATCTATCAAGAATGAGGTCATCATTCACCAAGGGAGAAACACTGGAGATTACTAAAGGTATTAATGATATTTGCTACCTCGCACATTTGATTGGTGGACATGAAGGAGATAATTTGAAATGCATGGCTTTAGAGGTAATCAAATTTGGTCTTTTCTATAGCACAAAGGGGTAAGGTAAATTTATGACCCAACAACAATGTCAGAGTAATCAAAGTTCTATATTGATGTAGAAGCACCTAACTCCCTCTGGACAACCACCATTCCTCCTGGAACAGAATCACACTATATATTCCAACCATTTCAGTGAGATTCTCCTACTCGAGGCCATTAATGCTATAATTTGAATTTATTATAAAAACTTCTATAAATAGAGGAATTTTCACCATTCCAAGGGCAACTATGTGGTCTTTACAATTCATATGTAATTATTCTTCACCTTGTAAATAATAGTATATCATTGTTTGGTCTCTCAATTTGTATTCCCTTTTATTTTTACTTAAGTATGGTTGTTTATTTCTATGATGACCATCTAAGATTTTTCACTTAATTTTGCTATCTGGATTTCATGGGTCTAGCTAGTTGATGCTGGAATTCATATCCATCCTTGGGTGTCGAGGTTTTATTTTTGTTAAATTTTGTCTAGTGGGAGCATTCTAATTCTACTATCTGGATTTCATGCACCCTCCCATTGGTTTTAGAATTCATCCTTACCCATTGTGCCAAAAAATAAGTGAGGATGGGATGAGTTTATCTATTAGGTGGTCTACTACTATCTGCATCAATGAATTTGAACACGTGTGTCTTGATGTTGCCATACTCAATCCTTGTTAGTTTTGGCTACAACCTCCTTTTGCTTTCTTTCTCATTCTCTTTTCCCCTTTGCAGTATAGATAGCAGGAACTGAAGGAGTCAAACTTCTCTATAGATCGATCACCCCTACCTCTCATGGTCCAAGCGGTTATTCAATGCTGGTCAAGGACCACTGGGTGTGCTCCCACTCATTCGGTACCTATTTTTGCATCAACAGTCACCTCAGAAAAGTAGTTAATCCCTCTTTACTTTAAGGTGCACTTCTCTTGCACAAATAATACTATAGAATATGAATCCTTTATTTTTAGTCTTCAATTTGCCTTAGATTTAAAATTCAAAAACCTCTTTGTCTTTGGCAATTCTCAACTTGTGGTTAATCAAGTTAATGATGTATATCATACCAAAGATAAAAAAATTGAAACCATACAAAGACATTGTCATAAAGTGCATGTTAACATTTAATAAGGTAACTATAGAATCCATTCCTATATCCTCTAATCATCATGCAAACACAAAGGCTACAACCTCATCCCTTATTCCCTTAGAAATAGAGGATGTTCATGCTACCATCATCATCCACTAGATTCAAGAACCTACAACTCTTAAATCTAGTTAGTTGCCTTTAGATGTCTTAACCATCAAAGCCTCTTCATTTTATCCTTGGTACAAGGATATTTTTTCCTTCTTAAATTATGGCATGATGCCTAAATGCTTAAACTACAACAAGAAAATATATTGCAAAAACATGCATGCAAATTTATGATCATCGATGATATCTTATATTGACATTCTTTCAATCACATCCTTTTGTGATGCCTTTCTTTTGATGAAGCTTAGCAAGCCCTTCATGAAACTCATGAAGGATCATGTGGAGGACATTTTAGTGGTAATGAAATTTCCAAGAAGCTTCTTCACATAGGGTATCATTGGACTTCTATGGAAAAAAATGCATGTGACTATGTTCGACACTATGATAAGTGTCAAAGTCATGATAACCTTATTCATGTACCTTTGCAAAACCTTCAAGCCATTTCTTCTCCTTGACCCTTTGCTATATGGGGTCTCAACATCATTGGAAATATTAACCTTATTTATTCTAATGGCCATAAATTTATTATTACACACAAACTACTTCAACAAATGGGTAGAAGCCATGTCATTATCCATGGTCACTAGAGTTCAAGTTTCTAAATTCATTCTTAATCAAATCCTTTGTAAATATGGAATTCCATTTATCATCATTTTAGATAATGGAACCCCATTTAAGAATAAATATGTTAATAATATTTGTGCTAAGTATAAAATTCAACATAAATGGTCTACTCCTTATTATCCTCAAGGAAATGGCCAAGTAGAATCCTCTAATAAATATTTAATCAAGATCCTTAATAATCTAGTGAGTAAGACAATTTTATTATTAGCATATTTAGCTTCACCCTAATTTGTGGGCTTATGCCTAAAGATACAACCCCATATGTTCTAGTCTATGGTACCAAGATCGTGTTTCCTTTTGAGATAGAAGTCCCTTCTTTGCATACCTTATTACAAGATGACTTGATTGATGATTAGTATCTCCTTACTCAATTAAATAAACTAGAGTTGCTCAATTAAAAGTGCATTCATCTCTTAGAGAACCTCCAAGCCTATCAACACAGACTCAAACATTCGTACACTAAAAAGGTATGCAATCAATATTTTGAATTAGGGTACCTTGTCCTTAAAGAAAACCAAAATAATACCAATGCTCAAACCAATTTAAAATGTAATTTTGGGCATAATTGGTTAGGACCCTTTGCCATTATTCTTAAAATTTGACTCAAGAGCATACCATTTAGCAATACTAGATGGAAAATATCTTAAATAATCCATGAACATTATGCATCTCAAAATATATTATGCATGATTGTGTGATTGCTCTATTGCATCATGGTCTTCTCCAAATATTTTAAAATCTAGATAAGGGGTTTATGTCTTAGTAATAAGATATTTAGCCAGAAATAACCAATCATAGAACATTTTTCTTCTCTATGCCTCAACCTCTTCTTCAAGTCTCCATAATATTCAGAGAGCCAATTCTTGTTCATCTTATCTCAATTCCTCTACTTCTACCATATTCCTCTTGTACTATCTTGCATTTGTATACTTGATCATATTGCATGTTTCCTATCATTTATAGCATGTATTGATTGATATTTTATTGTTTGCATTTATGCTTGACTTACACTATATTTATGCTTGATATTTATATATGCATATTTGATTTCTTTATCATATATATTTTTGGGGATTTTGCAATGAGGCAATGATGATAACTAGTCAGGTTATGCATTGCACTTACACTAGATCATTGACACTTAGTGAATCCCCAACTCTAGGGTATTTTTCTTTATTTTTACCCATCAGAATGCCATGATTAACCTATCCATACACATATAAGGGTGATTCTACACTAGTGAGATTTATTTCTTTATTATTACATGAATTGGTATAAAATATCTTGCTCTCTTAACTTTCATTCATTATTTTTCCACAACTCTTGGTGCCCTCACAATACGACATGAAATAATTCTTCTTCAATCCACACCTTAGAATGATTGTTTTGTTTCATGCTCCTAGGGTGTCACTAGATGTGATGTCCTACTCCTTCATTCTGTTTTATTATCTTATATGTAATCACTTAGAATGTTGTATTATGCAATAATGAAATGATGATCCTAGTTAGGATATGCATTTTTCATCCCTATTTATGGCTAGTGGATCCAAGGTCTCTCTTTGGTATTACATATACCTCTTCAACTCCACTCCTATTATCTCTTACATATTTTGTTTACTCATCATATCTAGTGGTGGATCATGGCTTGTCATTATTTGGCTTATGTATATGCTCATTTATCACATTTATATCCATCATAGGATGATGATGGTAGGATTCATCACCTAATTTTTCATGTAATATTATCCTTCTTTTCTTTTTCACCTCTCTTATATCCCTTTATATTTAAGGTATATATGAATTTCTAATTTTCACCAAGTCAAGGGATATACACTCATCTTATTTATTATTCTTACACATCCTCCCCATTGCATCTTAATATATCCTTAAGAGCACAAGGATTTAACACACTACCCTTGACTCACAACTAATAGTCAAGCTATAGGATGCTAAATGTCAATGTTACTTAATTATCTATCAATTGGTTGGGATCCTCACTATAAAATTTATTCTTCTTAAGTTCATCCTTATTCTTTTAATTTATTTATATTGCTTTATCTTCCTATCAACCTCTTTGGTCATCCTCTAAAAGCTATCATAGTTCACTATTATTTTATTGATTAAAATACCTCATTTACTAAAACTAATCAATAAAACCAAACACACTATGGTAGCAAAAGTGAATAGCTAACTACTTCCTCTTCATTCTTATTTCACTTCATTGGCCTCTTGGCTATCAAGGGGTGAGCGTAGGATAGGCTACATACCACATGAATGTCATTTAATAACATTTAGGCAAAAATTGGTTATTCTATAAGCATATATCAATTGTCAAGATGTTATCTAAGGGGATTCATCTCTCTCTTCTCATGTTCTTGCATAAAAAAGAGCATGGGGAAATATATGCTTACCTCTTAACAATTGCTTCTATATGCATAATATTAGGTGGTTGAGTTATTTTGCCTTCATATCTTGTTTCCTCCTTTGCATATGGCTTCAATTTTATCACCTCTTCATCATTATTCTCACAAGAGAATGAATGTAGGATATACTCACTTCTTATAATTTGTGCGTATCCACATAATTTTAGGTTATCAATTATCCTGCTAGCATCTCTCACTTAACCTTTGCATACCCATTTTTATCTATCATGTACTTTTGTAAACTATAACCCACTACCTCCCATGATTGGTTTGTGTTTGTATGCATATATCTAGTAATGTTGAAAAAATCCACCTACCACACTTTTATTTTACTTTGCTTTTGTTTTTTTCTCTTCTTATTTCATCATCACACTAGCTCTTTCACTCTTTTCTATTATTTTGTAAGTACTTTGCATAGCTTGTAAATATATTTACATATATTTTAAATATCTTGTATATAGAACAAGCACACATAAACCTTAGCTGGTCACCCCTTTACTCATTAAGACCTTAACTGGTCCTTGTCCATCTTAGGCCTCAACTAGCTATTAACCATCTTTGGCCTTAACTATTCATTTTACATTGTACATAGCTACTATATTGTATAAATATGTATGCACATATACCTTAGTTGGTCATCTCTTTTCTCATTTAGATCTTAATTGGTTGCTACTCATTTTAGAAATTAACTGGTTGCTGCTCATTTAGACCTTCACTAGCCATGACCATCTTAAGCCTTCACCAGTCATTGATCATATTAGGCATTAACTAGTCATGGACCATTGTACATAGTTATATATATAGGCTATTATCACCACTACATGCATATTTATCACTATATACATATATAGATATATTGGTTCATACTTTTACCCCCTATATTTTGATTAGACCTATGTTGATCTTGATCACAATGATCTTAGATTATCTATGTTGATCATCGCCCCATATCCTAAACACCTATTCATATCCCTCTTGCTCATCTTAGTCTTCTATTGACCTCTTTCTTTTCTTGCCTTTTTATTTTCTTCTTTCTTCTTCTCTTTCTCTATTCATCACTTTTTCCATAATGTTTCAAATCCCTCTCATTACCCTACTTCAATAATTAGAGGATATAAAATATAATAATTGTTAAATTCATCAATAAATTCATACACATATTGTAGTCATAATCAAAACAAAGTTAGACATCATTAGAATATTAATGTGGTACATCATATCTAATGTGTCGATGTGCCAAAATATCAAAACTAGCAAACTTTATCATCTCCTTTGTCCCTCTATGAGGAAGCATTCCATAAATAAAATTGGCATGTCATCCTTGGATCTCTAAGCCTATGACCTAGACTAGCCCACTCCTTCTATTAGTGGTGATCTTGATGATGGCATGTCATCAAACTATGAGATAGTCCTCATCTATATCCTTGAATAGCTCTTGCTCTAGGATCTATAATATGGTGGTAATGGTAGTCTTTGTCCCATGATAATAGCCTAGTGATACAATACTCAATAGTACATGGCTCACTCAACTATTTTTAGATCCTTCCACACCCATGACAACTCATCTGATAGAAATCTTAGTTCCTAATCCTATTGGTGGCCTATAATTATGGTCATGCCATATACTTTGGCTAATTACCTCTCTTGGTCTAGCTAGGTCACCTCACCCCATAGTCAATTAGCATCTATCTTTTTCATGTCTTACTTTATGGCCAACCGGTCCTCTCTATCACCACAAGATATTTCTTCACAATGATCTTGTCGATCCTCATTCTTTGCTTTATAAGTCTATGGTGCCTATCTAGTAGGATACAATCCCTATCTACTATTAGCCCTACCACATATTTCTATAGTCACACCACTTCCACTCATAGGGCATCCCTCTTTGTCACAGGGTCCTCCTAACCCATAGTTCTATTAGGTCCTACCTCTATCACCTTGGGGGAAACTCCTATAGCCCCCTCTATGCTTGTTGCATTTATCACTAACACCTTAGCCTTGATGGCCATGAGGGTCATCATCCTCACCTCCATGCATGTCTATCTGGGTTACCCCTCCCCTATTTTTATCATCTCCTTCAATCAATGTGATACTTATTAATATGCTTGTAACATGCATGGTATCAAGACTTGGCACCTCTAGATAGGCATCATAAGCAAGATCCTCACTAGCATGATATATCGATACCAATGCATATATTAGATGACCACTATAACATCATACACACCTAGCTCAATAAAATGAGGGTCATCCCTATCCTCCTCTATAAAGCTAATAGGATCCAATCACCCACCTACCCATGTTGGATCTCTGGTCACTCTCAGGTACCAAAAGTCACCCATTTATGACCTTTGTTGCACTAGTCCAAACTATATTTGCACCCAATAATAATGGTACAAATTTTACTCATCCTAATACATTATGACCCATTGGATCCATTAGACTCATGCTAGCTCTATCCTATCCTTAGCCCACCTTGAGTGCTGACTTCATGGCCTCTAAATCATCTTGTTTGGCCTTAGCTTGTCCACCACTCTCCATGCTAGTTCTAGTGAGCTAGTAAATGCTCACTATACATGCTCAAAGTGGTGTTGTCATTTTTAAGCTATTGATCTCTTCTGGTATTGAGTGCTCCCAAAACCAAACCTATAGTAGAGTCTCACATGTAAAGTCATAACCCTTATTGTACACAACATTATGTAATATCCTCTACAAGCATGTAAGGATTAGTGTCCCCCATGCAAATAATCTTTTTTGATTGTGCATGTCACATATCACTCATCCTAGAAAAAATGGTAGGTGATGTCTACTCATGTGTTACAATATCAATCCAACCTAAAATTACACATAGCATGCATATCAAGTTTGAAATCCTATGCTAGCTAATTAGCTCATCCATGTGGATTCCTCCACTATATACCTCATGTTAGGTGTCCCTAGACAACCTCTATAGTGTCTCCATCTACCCTGAGGTCCAATACACCTCCCTACCTCTGATTAAAATACATAAAAATTTTAATACATCCTCTAGTGTGGTGGTGGCCTCCCTTGTAAGTAGCATGAACATAGATGACTCTGGGTACCATCTCTAAATCAATGTGGTCATAATAGCTCAATCACACTCCACCCAAGGTATTTATGCAAGATGTAGCAACCCAACCACATCTAGCATTGGTCTATTTGTTGCTATGAAGTCCTCCATAATTGACTCTAGTGTCCTTAGTCGTCACTCCCAATATTCCAAGATATCTAACTACAAATTTAAAAATGAAATTTTTATTAGTCTCACATATTAACCAAATCAAAATTAATCAATATAAAAATACTCAAATTCAAACTTAATAATCACTTAACACATTCAAGTAAATATCATAACATCCTCATCCCCCCCTCTCTCTATTTCATCATCTTAACCCTTCTCTCTTTCCCTTTTTCTTCCTTCTCTTTTCCACTTTTTATCCTTTTTTTCTTTTCTTTTGTGATGTAGCATCCCATATATAATGGATACAACATCATAAAATTATGCCCTATTTTTAGGGACCGTGATTTTTCTCATCACTAAATGCAATGATATCATGGACCCCTTTGACAATATCATGATCAGTAGTATCATGGGAACCCCCATAATATCACACCATCATTCACGATGATTCCCTACTAAAAATTAAACAAAAATTAAAAAAATAAATAATCTAAGCTTAACCCTATCCTATTAGGTAGGATTCATTACCTACCTAAGTTTTCCTCTCTATTATTCTAGCCTCACCACTCATAATTGTTGCACGATGAGCCAAATATATCTTCTCTCTAGAGCTCTTCTTCACTCTTCTCACATGGTAAAAATGATTTAATTTTTACCCCTCCCTTTTCTCTCTTATTTCTATTTTTTTCTTTCATCCTATCCATCTGCACCTTTCCTTGCCATTCTGAGTTCCTTCAGGAATTTCTATCTTCCCTCTAAAACTCAAGGAGGCACCCTAGCCTAGGGGTATTAGTGTCATAAATGCCTTGTAAAGAATACAAAATTTCCAAAGTTCTCAAAATCTCAATATTTTTGCACCATCCCTCGACCTAAACCTCCTACCCCTTTTAAAGTCCCTCTTTTCAAACCCAAAGGTATATACAACTTTCATTGATGCATTTATTATACCATGCATGCATCAAAGAGGGGGGGAATGTAGACACCAAATATTGACCCAACTAACTAGATCAATTTTTCTTAAGTGCATAAGTAACCCTCTATAATTGCTAAAATGCAGCTTTACCTCTCTGAAAACTTAGTTTCTAAGATTTTTTTCTCATCAATATTGTGCTCCTCCCAAACATACTACAATATCACATTTTGGTTGTTTTACACTCAATTTTCAAAAACCAATTGGTATAACCCAATGTGACTCTTAATGGTCATGTCAGTGATATCATGATCATCCAAGATCAATCATGATATCAATTTCATAGGAAATAACTCCATATCTTGGATTCTCTACCCTCCTTAGGATTTTAAGCCATTTATAGGACCATCCTTGGGTGCCCTTACTCTATTGCCAAATCCTTAGGTGCTTCCTCTTTTGTTTTGATGAATTTAAAATTCATCTAACTCCTCCTCCTTGCCATAAATACCTTTCTCTCCCCTCCTCCATGCTAAGATTTCTATATATTGAGGCAATGGGTCTTCTTCATCAAGCTCACTTATAGTAAAGAAACTATGACCATTTTGTGATTCAAATATCTAAAGTAGAAAAGTGCACTTTGTTTAGAGAGGCTCTTGGATAAGTCCTACTTGACAAATTCAAGAGGAATATCTCCTCTTTTGGTTGTATTCTTTTCTTTTAAGCTTCTCTTTTTTATTTAATTTTTAGATAATCATTTTCTAGTTGCATTTCTACTTTAAATATTAATATTTATTTTTGTTCCTTTAATCCTTATCCCTAGTTTTTGTGCAACCATAGGCTAATATTATATTATCCTTATCTTGCCCTTGTATTTTTTACAAACTCTAATTTTGATAAAAATTTGCCTTGGCCTACTACACAAGGTGATATCATGGTCTATGATTATCGAGCATGATTTTTCTCTACCCAAATTTGGAGGTAACTTTCATGCTCTTTTTTCCATTCTTTCTATCCTCCAACCTTGTTTACACCCTTCCTCTTATATATCACCCATCGGTTGAGGTTTGAAGATCCTTGTTTGTCCTTCTATCCTTAAGGAAGTTCTAGCATAATGATATCATGGCCTATCCCTATCAGATGTAATTTTTATTGGTCAAATTTTGTAGCAATATTTGTGTTCTTTTCTCTTGTCCCTTGGTCCCAAATCCATTAATAAACTATTATCTAAATCTTAAAAATTTTAACCAATAGATTTGACCTTACTCTCTCATCAAATCTTCTATGTTTTGAGATATAATGGTACACATGTCGACTAAATATGATATTACTTTAAACCTAGATTTTTGCCTATCCTCAACAAATATCCCTGTAGTATTTCTCTGTGTTCTATGCAATATCATGCTCTCTATTCATAGAATATGATTTTACCTTACAAATCTAGATCAATATCATTTTATATATTTTCTTTGGTCATGTAAAGGACCTTGGGGATTTGACTACCCAACAAGCAAGATTTGGGTTACCTCTAGCTGTATCAGACCCTCAAACACTAATCTATATCTTTCAAGTCTTCTCTTTTTGTAGGTTTTAGGAAATTATGGTTGGCTATTGCACTGTGTGAGATCAAGTTTGTGGTCAAGATTTACCATGCATGATATCACTTCAAACAATAATTGAGGTAAGTTTTCTCAAAAATCTTAGTAGCATTTCCTTAAAAAAAATTGCTATTATTTGCACTTTGTCCTCTGTAGACTACACAAAAGGGTGAAAATAATAAAATGAACTTTAAAATTTAAGTTTATCTTAGGTTTTAGCTCACAAAATAAAATGAAATCAAAGATTATAGAACTAGATTTTATTTTTTATCTCTTATTACATTTTATTCATTGAAACCATACTTGTATATAGCCTTGCGTCAGGTTAGATTAGTTTGTGCATTTATCTTCTCCTTTGCTTAAAAGAAAATTCTTTACTTTCTTCTAATATAGGTATAGCCTTAATTCAAAATAAAAAAGCATACTTAGGTTAGATCTTGTTTTATACATTCTTTGTATTACACATTTGTAGTTTAAAATTACTTTAGCACTTAGTTACAAAGGCCAAACTTAGGTGCTTTCCTAAAATACACACTAAACAAAAGGATTTGGATGTTAGATTTTGAAGAGAATATGATATAGGAAATGCAACCACAAGATGCAAGATAAGCAATCTAAGATATCTATATGGTAATAGCACTATAATATGCAGGAAAATAAAAATATAAAATTAATAACTTGGAAGTATGCCATTAATGAAAGCTCATGAAAATAGTACAAGGAAGTATAATAGAGGACATGAACACTCCACAAACTATTTTTAAAGGAACTACATTGTACTCCTCTACCAATCTATACTATGCACTCTCTATATTCTCTCCTTTATTTTCACTTACTATAAGTCCTATATATAGTAAGATAAGTTCCTTGGCCTTCACTCTATCTTTGAATCTATCCTATGACTCATGTACATGTGGACTACATGCACATTTACATAATTGCACATTCTAACACTTGTGCATTTATTACATGTTTAAGTAACTACTTAACTTTACTCTAAAGTAAAATCCTACTCTAGTAATGTACCAAAGGTGGTACATTAATATGTACCCAATAATGTAATATACTCTAAAATCCCCCTGTATTACATTATTTGGGTATTGAAGACTTTTAGTCTTCAATATGGATCTTCATATTTAGATGTTCTTCAGCTTGATATGGTCCTTTGTATTATCTTTAATTCACCTTGCATTGTATGCCTCCTTGATCTAGTTCCTCTTCTTATTCTTCTTTATTCTTGTCTTTGGAGTCAGTTACTGCACTTTCATAGATGGTCATACTATCACCTGATTCTTGCAAAAGTATATTCTCTTTGCCTTTGTCCTTTTTATCATTTTTTAGGTTATGTATAGAATATTTTGAGCAAACACTTAAGGCATGAGGATTGATAATATTTCGAGTTAATATAACTTGAAGTATAAATGCTACATGAGGATTGAAATATCTTCTCTAGGTATGATTCATCCATTTTTGTTTTCTTTTTAAGTGATTCTATCAATCCTTTTTATTCTACATTCTTATCCTTGTAACATTTGAATGTAAGTAATGCCATATATAATATGCTACCAAATTCTAAAGGAATTTGAATGTCACTCTTTCCATTATCAATTTATTTAATGAGTTAAGCATGTAGATAATATTCCATTATTTCAAAGTTATATTTTAAAGCTTCATTATGAATCATTTTTGAAGTAAGATCTAAGTCTCCTTCATACTTTATAAGTAAATTCTTGATTCCAATTTTTATGAAACTTTTCCTTTCCTTTCTAATAGTGTTTTTCATATCATTGTTCACTATTTTATTTGAGGTAGACATATTCCTTAGTTTTAATAGATTTATTTTAGCTCTTTAGTATTTTGAGAATACTTTTGATAGAGCCTTTTAAGTAGTCTACCTTATGACTTCCTAGTTTAGAGTATGTGAACTACTTTGATAAAACCTTTCTAAGACTTAGGTTTTGTAGGATTCTTATGTCTCCCTAGTGATTAGAATATACTCTAATATTGGTAAAGTATTTTAGGAAGTAATAGTTCACCTTTTGAGTTTATTTGGTAATGTTTTTGGGAATGATAATAATCAATTTCTATTTCACCTTATTTCTCCTATTGATCTATGCACTTATCAATTTGATAAATTTCTCTATGGTTGAATTTATTTTATCTCTTTAATGAGTCTATGAGATAAGTATAAGCAATTAATTCCAAATATTTCAAGAAAACAATAATTTTGCTTCTTTTCAACCTTTAGTTCTCAATAATTCAATTTTTAAAATTCTATTCTTTTAAAGTCTGGTGTAGTATTACTTATATCCACCTAATGTAGAAATGTAGAAGATAATAATATTTGAAAACTAATATTTCAATTATCCAATGTTGAAAACCTTATATCTCCTACTATGAATATTTGCAAATATTATAATACATATGTACTTCAACTAATGTACCTTGAAATATCACTTGAAGATATAAACTTGCTTTATAATTCACTAATGCTTGATTCATTTTTATTAATCTAATGCATTAAATTTAACCTTATATAGTTCACCTTATAACTCCTTTTAACCTTAATGAAAGCAAGTAATTAATTTGAAATTACCTTTATAATGTTGCACATGATATACCTCTATCTTCGCTCCTCTAATGGATCCTTGGAGCGTTGTATTTTTTGAACGATGGTGAGAATTAAATGCTCCTCTTTTCATGGATTTATTGTCAAAGTATTCTTCTCCTTTAATAGGCTTTGACCTCACTATGTATAAGTGCTTCGATGTTGGCTAAAAAATACACTTCCTCTTCATAAGTGCTCTTATTTATGGTAGCTACAAATGTGCTTCTACCTTCTTGATGTGGGTGCCAAGTGGAACGAGGTGTTACTAAATATTTTAGCCTCCTCCTTGAGTGGTGCAGGTCTTTGAATAAATTTATGCTACATGGTATATATTTGAATACCTTCTAAGACATTGGCCAAGGTAGGTGAGCATTGAAACTATGATGAAAGGCATTACTTAGTTGAGTGCCCTTTATCTTGAGTGTTGGAGTTAAGAGGATGAATATGCCCTTTGTGGAAAGTGGTACAATATTCCTTCCACTTTTAGGACAAATGTAGATGTCTCCCCTTGCATCTACACTTCTTTCCAATGTACCAAAGTCCATTAAGCTTCTTCAGTGCCTATTCTTGCCAACTATTTGCAAGCTTCTTTGGCTCCTTTGATAGCACACGCTTTCTCCTTCTTGCCAGCATGTGTAAGTTGTTCTATCGATGATGATATTATCTCTTAAGGTTGTATTCAGATGTGATGACCCGAGGGCATTGGAATGGAGGTTATATGGTGCTTCAATGGTGTATTTAGGTGCTTCCGCTTAGTGGATGGTTCTTCCAAACTGTGTCTTGGGTATTGCACCTTTATTTTTACCTTATAACTTGCTATTTTATGCTTGTAATATGATATCCTATGTTATATTTGTAGTGTGCAATGGATGATAGCTTACGTAGATAGTTTGTGCTATCCTTTACATAGGTACCTTGTGCCAGATAATATATTTATGTAGATACCTTATGCTATGCAATAGATGATAACTTATTTGCATGGATACCTTGTGTTGCAGGTTGATGATACTATAGGAACTAGATATAATGATGAAAATGATGTCTTTAGATACCTTGAAACCCAACTTTGTGAGCCCCTCTATTGGCTCTCTATCTTTCTTGAAATTTGCTCCTCAAACTTCAATAATGTGGTTGATTGGAGACTGCACTTTGCTACATGTTATAGTGTTTTTAAGACACTCTTTATTTTATCTCTATTTTTTGTATTTGAAAGGACAAAACTAGTGCCAACATAAGGCAAACACCTCTGTAATAGATAGGATTAAGTCCCTTATTTTACATCGAAGTTATAAGTCTCATTTTGAAACTATTACTTTCTTTTAGATATGGCGATGGATAACTTCGATGTAAAATAAGGGACTTAATCCTATCTATTACAGAGGCATACTATAAATTATCCTTGAGAGAAAACTAGTAAGGACAAAACTAGTGTTGATTAGTGTTATTTATGGCGATGGCTATCTGGTGGTCCACGTGGCATATTGTCATTTCTTTCCTGCCTTGTGATTATCAACCAACCTCAAATTACTAATATGACTAGGAGCCATGTTATCTGACATGTGACTATCCACATTAGTCTTTGTGGTATTTCCAAGCAACATCCATGAAAATTGATAGCTTGGATAATTTTTATTGTGAGTCCATTTCAAAAAAGAGATGGGAATACTCCTAGCCTTCAAACTTACAGTGCATTCCCTATTGGTAAATTTGACTATCATTCTTGGCATTCTTGTTTAATAAGCTCCTCTACTTCGATCTAGATACCATTTTCCCATTTGAAAAGTTCATCACCATAGACACCCAAATTGGCTAGCTTATCAGCAATTTTGTTAGCTTCTCGAAAGACATGTTGGGTTTTTATGTTCTGTCTTCCCTAGAAAAGGATCCTAGAATCTTTAACAATTGTTTTAATCCTCCAAGGAGGTGTTTTCCAATTATTGAGGAGATTTATAACATGCATAGAGTCTCCTTCTATAATCAAATTGCATTCTAAGTCTTGAGTCATTTGAAGGCCGCTCCACATAGCTCTAGCTTCAGCTTCATTGTTCGTCCTTGTTCCCAAATATTCAAAAATGCAAGCATCATATTCCCATTATGGTTTCACACAATGCCACCAGTGCCTGCTCTGATAGGATTGTCCTTAGCCGCTCCATCAAAATTAAGCTTAAACCAAACCTTAAAAACTCTCCAGAACAACTAGTATAGTGCAATATTGATCTCACCTTATCACTTCTGTAAAATAACTCTTAAAGTAACTTGAAATATGCACTATAAACTATGAAAACTTAATGTAGTATTCTTTGCTTCAACTAAACAATAGGAATATGATATTTTTCCTTTCTATCAAAATATATCTAACTCCTATTTTAATGTGCAGGTATTAACCTTAAAGAAACTATCTTCTATACTCCCTTGAAGACTCTAATATGCAACCTTCTCCTTGCAAATTTTAACTCTAATATTGTGCTTAAAAAATCTTAATAATGAGCCAAAAATCTAAATTTCAACTATAAACCTTTTGCACCAGATTTTCATACCTTAATGAACTTTGTAGACAAAGGATTGCAAGGTGATTAGATTCACCTTATTGCTGCCCTTAACTTGATGAACTTGTAGCTCTTCTTTGTTTTCCAAAAAAACTTCTCAACACACCAATTTTTAGCTTTGTACTTACTTATATCTTGTTGCCTGATACTCTAGTTTGGTGGGTTCAGCCTTCAGGATGTATCCTAGAAATCTAAAACTTAGCAGTTATTGATGTTACCTAAGTTGTTGCTTTCTTGCTATCCTCAAATATGAAAATTTTAAACTGCAAAGTAGTAAATATCTCCACTAAAATTTTGTCCTTAAATCTCAAAAACTCGGTAGGAAAATCCTCCAAATCATAGCTGATATTTTCCTTCAATAACCCTTTAGGTTTCTACTGTAGAAACCAACATATCTCCTTTCTCTGAATGAGCCTTCTAGCCTTCAAAGGTAATCTTCAAACCTCTTATGTTTGGTAGTAATTTTTGGCTTCTTTTCCTTCAACCTCCTTGTTAAATTCTAACTTCAATAAAGGCCTTATTCTCAAAAATTTAAAATTATTGAGGTCTTCACCAATCCCCTCTAAAATTTGGAAAAATTCTTGCCAAATCCTTCTCCCTTGGGCTTGTTGTTGGATGATGATAATTATCCCAAGTTTTTCCTTTATTAGGAACTTCTCCTTGGTGGGAAGTTTCTCCAATTATTTCTCCTAGGAACTCATTTAATGGCCTTTTTCAAATCTCCTTCTATGAGGTTCTCCAAGCCTTATCCTTATTTCTCCTTGAGATCTATTCTTTAGGGTCTTCACTCTCACAACTTCTATGGTATTTTTCAATAAGATATTTTCTTTCTACTATGGAAGTTTGGTAATGAGACCTCCCTCTTGGATATTTGAAATATATTGGTTCAAAAATAGGATTTTTGCTAGTCCTTCTCTATATTCAAGCTTCCAAATCTAGAAGTTCTTCAATGGACCCTTTGTAGGTCTCTTCAGCTTCTCAGGATGATTTCTTCTACTCCTTCAAGGTGAAGTCTTCAATATTCAATGGAGATCACCAATATCCTATCTTCACTAGGACTCTTCTCCTTGAGTCTCTTCTTCCTCAAATCTACAACAAGGCTCTTATGGCCTTTTCTTCACTTCTAAAATCTATAGGTCTACAATCTCTAGTAATGGGACCTTTTCTTTAGGCCTCCAAATCTTCATTCTTCCATTTGTTGCTTCTATTTTTGGATTGATTACAAATAAGATATTCTTCCTAGCTCTTTTTTAGGAAGCTTTCCAACTTTATTTCAATCTCATTTTTCCTACAAAAAAGTATTAGGACTGTGATGGGAGAAACTCTAAATCTAGATATAATCAATATTCACTAGTTTATTTGTCAATTAAGTGGAATTTATGCTAAGTCCTAGTCTTCACGAGTTTTTCTACAAACCTGTGGAAATACTCTAACCAAATGCAATCTTAGAAATTCTAAAAATAATATTTTTGAATTCCTCTCAATCTCACTTGTGGCTCTCCCTATTTCCTATTGATCTACCATGTGCTATGATACCACTATTAGCTTTTTATGAGTATATGATATAGGAAATGCAACCACAAGATGTAAGATACGTAATCTAATATATCTATATGATAATGGCACTATAATATGTTGGAAAATAAAGAGATAAACTTCTGAAATAACTCATAAATAAACCATTAATGAAAGCTCATAAAAATAGTACAATGTAGTATAATGGATGACATGAAGACTCCACAAACTATTTTTAAAAGGAACTACATTGTACTCCTCTACCAATCTATACTATGCACTCTTTATATTATCTCCTTTCTTTTCACTCACTATAAGGCCTATATATATGAAGATAAGTTTCTTTTCCCTCAATATACATTTGAATCTATCCTATGACTCATGTACATGTGGACTACATGCATATTTACATCATTACAAATTCTAACATTTGTGCATTTATTACATGTTGAAGTAACTACTTAACTTTACTCTAAAGTAAACTCCTACTCTAGTAATGTACCAAAGGTGGTACATAAATATGTACCCAATAATGTAATATACTCTAATATTGGAGTGAATCCTTAAAATACTCTTGGTTAATCCCTCAAAATCTAAAATATAATAGTTGAGGTGAAGACACCCTATAGGGATTTTAGCCCTTGTAGATCTGTTAGGATTTTCGTGGACATATTCATAAAATATTTGATGCATTTTTTTCAATGGTGTCATATTTGTTTGCTTATGAAGTTACTTTTCTATGATTTGAGTATGGTTTTAGCCAATATATCGCATTTTAATTTCAAGTGGGGTGTTATATGATTAATTCTTTTGTTTGTGTATGGTTTTAGGCAATAGATCACATTTCAATTTCAAGTGGGATATTACTTGTTGTTTGTATAGGGTTTTAGACAACATAACACAATAGTTTTTAGTGGGGCATTATGCAATGACTTGTTTGTCTCAAGGGAATCATAAATGTGTTAGATACATTTGAAATATTATGCCATGAATACATCTAAATATAACTAAAGAGCAAGAAATGAAAGCATATCAAATGCAAAGCATCATATCATATCATATCATGAAAATAGTACACTCCATATTGGAAATGACACATCTTTTTCCATGGGTGTCCCACTAACTAGGACACTCCATCTTGGAAATGGCCTCTTTAGATCTTCTTAACCTCTATACTATGAGTCCCTCCTCTCCTCTTATCCTCACTCAATGGTTACCCTATATTGGTGATGGCTTTCTCATCCTGTCTACTATCCACTCTCTTTAATATCTACATTGTACATATAGGAGTGATATTACCCCATCTAGATGAGGATCTCCAGACTATCTAATGACTCACTTTTTCCTATGAAGCTCTACTATCATGGAATATGATTACCTACCTCAACCCTACAAACTACTACATGTGTTAGTGATTAATCTATTGTAGGTGGTGATATGGTATCTAAATAATCTACCCTTATGGGATCTATGTGATGGATGGCACCTATGGTTTTTATACTCTTGTGAAATGGGCCAACTATCTCACTTGTATCATATTGGGTGTTGTGTCATGGGTCTAACCTAGGTTTTTATAAATAGAAAAATGATCATGTATCCATATAGAAAGACCCGACTAATGGTGTGTGGTCAAAAATCCTATATAGGTCATAGTACAACAAATCTAGTAATTTTCTCCCCCTAGAAAACATACTCTTTGGTCCTATGTAGCCCTTATCCAAGGATAGATAGAGTGGTTAGATCAATGATGTATGGATCCTATTCACACCCTTATGATAAAACATGTAGGTGAATAGGAGGATCCCAACACATTGTGTAAATTGTATATTTGTTATAGTTGGATCCATTTTAGAAAAATGGTTTAATATTATTCAATTCATAGCTCACCGATCATCCACTTTGCCATCATAAGGTGAGTATCTTGTGTCATGGAAATATATGGTGTTGTCTAATAATCAGTAGCCCTATGTTGAAATACACATCCTCTAGGGTAACCATATTCTTAATGATCTCATAAAGTGCTAGCCTCCAAAAAATAGTGTTGGTCATTATGTTCCAAAAGAGCATGAGCTCATAACACAATGATTTATGATACCAAATATATGGAATATATATTAACCAGTCCATATCAACTTGGCATAGCTCATCCAAAGCCTAAGGGGTTATCCCATGCTATAGCTAATCCTACATTGTGGAAGGCTCTTTGTGAAACTATAGGTTATCATTCCCTATCTCATCAACTCTCTTTGCATTGGTTGCTCCATTTTTACTTGCCTCTACATCAAGTCATCCCTAGACATATCCTTGGCCCTAACCTCTAACTTGCCCAACCTCTATGTTGTCCATTATTGAAGAAAGCTCAGTATCAAAAAAACTAAATTCTACGATTGTCAATTTTTTTCAAGATCATCAGTAAGGGCCAAGATCATCCTTGTTTTGATAGGACCATGATCATTACTTTTTGTGTACTACCAAGATCATTGTCTTTTCTTAGGATCATAATTTTTGGCCAATATTGCTCCATTTTTTACATGTAATCATGATCACCATATTTTTTAATGAATGCCACTCTTGGCCATGATTACCTCTTTTTTTGCTTGTGGCCAAAATTGCCAGGGTTGACCATGGTTTCCACTTTTTTAAAAATAATGATTTTGGTTTACCTTAATTTTTAGGCCTTTTGGGGAACTTTTGGGTCATATTTGGCTAACACATATAGACCACATGATCTGGTGGTCCTCATGGTGATTTCTACATTGTCCTAGTTATTTCCTAGCTATCCTAACTAAGTGTTTGTTCATTAAACTTGTGTTCTTAGTTTTTGGTCATTTTTAGTTTTAAATAAATAAAAATATAAGGAAACATTGGGGGACCTACCTCCTCAATTTTTCCTCCAAATTTTCTCACCATAGGCTATATCTATACTCAAATTGGTAAGAAAATTAATATTTGGTGTTTTTCTATAGATTTGAAGTACACTAAAATAATTTATTGCAAAAAATAGGTTTTTACATAATATTTTTACTAAGTTCTATAGGGATATTTCAAGGATAGTGCCTTTAGGTTTTTTAGATCACTCTAAACTTGTTTGTGTGCTTTTTTTTAACTCATTTCATGTCCAACTAGTGTTTTTCAATTATTTGGGTATTTTTATAGGTTAGTTCCTTTCACACAGCATGGGACAAGCAAAAATTATTTTGATCTAGCCAAAATTTCTAGGGGCATCTACATGTAAGTAGCAAGTATGTTTTCCTCTAATTTTGCATTTTTGTCTAAGTTTTTACATTTTTGCATAGAAAATAGAATAAAAATAACAAAGAAATTATTTTTTCACAATAGCATAAAGTTTTTATTTATGTTGCTTCAACTACTGCATATTGTCTTTTTTGTTTTTTCTCTAAGGACTCACAAATGGATATCCCTTACAATGTCACCCATGGCCCTTAGGGAGGGAAATATCTATTTTTACAAAGAGCACTAACAATTGACATTATAGGTTATGAAGAGTCTTGTCCTTCTACAAATGGGATAGGGTGGACTAACTTTGTTACTCCTTGGATAGGACAATGGCAAACCATGTTGGTCGATAATTTTAGTTCCATTTCTTTAACTAGATTTAACTTTTTTGCCACCTTTATTTTAATTCCTACTTGTTAAATTTACTAAAACTCTAAAATAATGTTAGATTCATAATAAAGGGACATGTTTACATGTCTCCTAAAGTATACATCCTTAATATCAATGATGTCATCATCATCACTTTGAGTGGTGATTATGATAATTGATCATTTTTAGGATTTTCAATGTATGGTCATGATACCAGCATGTTTTTAAGATAATGCATCATTTGGACTAATGGTTATGATTTTATAGATTCTATAAGAGTGTAATTTAGTTTTTGATATCAAAAGGGAAATTTATCCTTTTCATAATCTATAAATACCCATTTCATCTCCTTATTTATTCACTATGCATTTATTTATTATTGATTATTATTACTAATACTTCTCTCAAGCCTTATACACTTGTTGCTATCGTGACATATGACCTTCTTACTCTCTTTCTATATCTTGTTATTATAGGTACAATCAAATCCATCAACTGCTAGTATGTTACCTTCCATAGAGGAGGACTCGATGCTCTACTAAAATTTATTGCCAAAGATATAAGTTGCTACTCTAGGAATAGTTTCCAAGGGATATTGAATCCTCCAAATTCATTCTAGATGTGATGTCTCCTTTTATAGTGATGAAATTTTAAGCAAGATAGAATAGAAGTAAATTTCTTAGTATATTTATTTGCGACCCCATGATCCTTGATGCTCTAGGTGTCAAGTATTGGATTTACTACATTAATATTTAGCCTAGCATGTTATTTTTATGGATGATCTTAGTGTAAATATGTTCTTAAACATTATCTCTTAATTTCTACTTAGATCAGTATATTTTTATATTTAATATATAATAATTGCTTTGTTATCTTATTCTAAGTATTTTTGTGTATCTTGTGGTAATTCTTGTAATTGTGAGATATTTTCTTTTTCCCACAAGCAATATCTTATGAATATTTTTTTTTGAAAAAATTACAACTTATATATTTTTCATGATTCCATTAACAATCAATGCATACTCAATGAACAATACAATTTAATCAAAGTTTATTGTTCTAAACGCATATGTAAATATGGTGTGTGAAATCTCTTTATTGGACACTTCTCTTAGATCTACTGCCATTTTAAATGATACCTTCTCTCTTCCTTCTCCTAGAGGGTTGACCTACTAACACTTACAACAAAAATTGCAAGTTAGTCAATCATAAATAATAATAATTGAGAAAAATTAGAATTAATATAACCATTAATCACTAATAATTATCAATTTGTCAAAATTTAATAATTTCAATAATCAAATAGTTTTATGGATATGACCATTTTTATTAATGTATTATAATGTATTTATTAATATAAACCTCTTAAGCATCATTTAGAAATTATACAAATCTCCTAGAGAGAGCCTTATCTACTTTATCGTCTAAGTGGTGTTCCATTTAGCATGTTTCTTACTATAAAATATTTTATACTTCATATACCAAAATAAGGATACATAAAACTTATTGAAAATTGCCTTAATAGATTCTAAGGAGAAATAGGGTATGTTATCTATGATTTAATAGATGAACTAAGTTTCATCAGGAATATATTGATAATGCAATTTTGTTCATAAATTTATTAAGCATTCTTTGGAAATATATTAGTTCCTTTTCAAGACAAAGTGTTTATGTGTTAGGCATTTATCAACTATTGAAAAATGTACCTAATTATATCACAAGTAAATATTTCTAGGATCAAATATCACTCACATAAAATCACATTCAATAGTATCACCAATATTTCACAAAATAACAAGCTTTATTGATCAACTTTCACATACAATAATATATTCAAAAACTATTACAAACTTGTTACATAGCATGGAGCTTTGTCTCTAATATATAACAATACTCATGAATTTTACTCTCCTCAAAGTCGGGAGAGATGCAACCTTTCACATGCCTTACATTATGACAAAGCTTCTCATGATTACATAACCTCCTACTTCACATATTGGCACATCTTATATGACTCTTCATTCCCAAACTTGATACCTATATCTTATGAATATTTTACTTGCACACATGACACTTGCATACTTAACACCTTACATATTACTTGATACATACTTATGACATAAATATTAAACACGCTCCTAAACTAAATATTTACATTAGCACTTCATGGTACCAAATAATGTAATACCTCTGATACCCCTTTGTTTTACATTATTTGGTGTGAAGGCTTTTACCTTCAATCTCTAACTTTGGTCTTTGTTCTTTGGCTTTGGTTCTCGTACTGCTTGGAGTTCTAGCATTGTCCTATCAACTTGTTCTTTGCAATGCTTATCAAACTTCCTTTATGTCCACATAAATATATTAACATGTCCATGATCCCTTTCCATTATGATTTAATTATCCATCCCTAATGTGTTTCATTTTTTATTTATGACATGTTTTTGGTTTAGTCTTATCATAGATATTACAATTCTAAAATATTGTTGATTTAAATCCAAGCCTTATATTTTTTCCTATTGTCTCTGTTTTAGATACTTTTATTTTGTTATAAAAAATAATAGTGCCTTTAGAATTTTCAAAATGATTTGTATTATCATTCTTGTATCTCTCATCTATAATTGGATCATCTTCATTGTATATAATCTCTCCCATAAGAGCTATTATTTCATTTTCATCTTTATTTTTTGTTTCCTGAACTTCTTAAACTAAGCTTTCTTTTTTATTTTCTTATCTTAGTAATTGTTGTTGCACAGGTTTATATTGAGACTAATATTTTCTTAGTTGGAACCTTTTGAAAATATCTATTCATTTTATTTATTTGATTCAAATAATTATACCTACAATTGCTAGTGGTATGACCTTCCACATTGTATATGTGACAAAATTTTCTTCTCCATTCAAGTTGACTTTGAGATGATGTAGAAATATTTTTCTTTTTCTTTTTTGATTAGGATAAAAATAGGATTTTGAAAGGGCCCAACCCTTTTACAACACAAAGTTAGGCCATCAACTACACAACTACCAAGGACAAGTAGCCAAAAATCCCCTAGATGCAAGACAAATAATATCCATCCTAGACCCCAATTAGTTGCAGTTATACCTCATGAACTTTTCTAAGTCCTCATGGACCACCCCTGGGGGGATCCATCTCCTATCTTCTTCTTTAATGTTACCAATTTTTTTTCATTTAGTATGTTGGTTTATTACCTTCTCTAAAGACATGAACAAAGTCAACTTATTCAAAATGCTTTACAATATATCTAATATCTTGCATAATGTAATCTATTTTTCAATTAGCTCCTCCCTCTTTTTTTATAATATTTATAATGTTCAAGAAGACTCCTTCAAAGATAACTTGTTTAGCACCAAAATCCTTAGCTAGCTCTACACCCAAATGTAAAGCATTAGCTTTAGCTTTATTACTAGTAGTAATTTCAAAAAACTTGTAGGTTTCCCCCATCAATCTACCCTGATTATCCCTTAAAATTGCTCTTGCTTTGGCCTTACCTAGGTTACCTTTAGATGCCCCATCAAAATTTACCTTAAACCATTCATTTTAGGGTGGTTTCCACTTTACATCAGTTCTAACTTAAGCATTTGCCTCTCCACCACTAATAGGTTACAAATTCCATGCCTTAGCTATCATAGTCTCTTCAATATTCCCTAGCTTGATAGGGTACTTGATAGATTTAATATTATCCTCTAAAAAATGGGTGATACTTCTAATACTTCTCATTGCTGACCTTTTTTTCCCTCTAAAAATTCTCTTGTTCCTCTCTAGCCATACTTCCCACATAAAATGAAATGAAATCATGTTCTAAACTATATTAATATGAGGATTGAAAAGGCATTCTTCCACTACTGTAACCAAAAAACCATATTATAAGGCATAACCCAAGAAATGCTCATCCTATTGATGAGGAGATAGAACATATTTAGAGCATAGGAACATTCCAAGAAGCTGTGTTACACTAATTCTTCTACCTTTTCACATAAACTGCATCTACTAGGTAATACAAAGCCTCTCTTCTTAAGATTATCCACCGTTAGGATCTTATTTTGGACTAATTACCAAAGAAAAATCTTCAATTTAGGAATAGCTCTCTTACCCCAAATTCTATTACAAGGGAAATCATTATCTATAGCAGGATCCAAATGATCATAGGCTATCTTCAAACTAAATTCACCATTCTTAGTTCTACTCCAAACCACATAGTATTTTTACCTAACAACACCTAAGTAATAAAACCTTAGTTTAGCTTTAAGGAGGTTTAAATCCTCAAAATTCTTAAGGTTTTCCTCTACATATTTCCAACTCAACTGGTTATCCAATAAATTCATGTAGACACAAACCTTTTTACAACATCTATCTTCTAAATCCTCTTTTAGATTAGAGAAAATATCATTGTTGGCTAAAGGGTTGTCATCTAACCAGACATATTACCCAAAAATTATAGAGGCCTCATATCCAACACATCATTTCACACCCTTACACAAGTTCTACCTAACATCCACCAAGTGGTTCCATAAAGAAGAGCCATGATAGGGATCGTAAATTATGAGAAATCTAGTATCCTCCTAGATGTCAAAATATTTTTCTTTAATAATACTTGCCCAAAGAGTATAACCATCCCTTATAACTCTCCATCCCACCTTGGATTCAATATCACTATTAACTAGGGTGAGTCTCCTTAGACCAAGACCACCATGCTTATTTTGATGGCAATTGTTTTCCCAAGCTACAAGAGGAATCCTCCTCCTCTCTTCAGATCCTGACCATAAGAACTATTTTTGAATTCCTTCTATGATTTTGGAAACTTTAGCAAGGATATTAAAAAAGGAGAGAAGATAAATGGGGATAACCTATAGAACACTCTTAACCAATAATACTTTACCTGATTGAGACAAGATATTACCTTTCCATCCTACAAATTTGGATTGAAACCTATCAACCAAACCATTCCAAAGATGTGCCTTGCAATATCCCACAAACATAGGCATTCCAAGGTAAGAAAAAGGTAGGTTCGACATAGGACACCCTATCACACTAGCCACCCTTCTCTAGAGAGCAACTTTAGTAGTAATGAAGAATATATCTCTCTTGTCCAAATTGATCTTTTGGTGAGAGGCATACTCATAGAGGTCTATGATTATTTTAAATTCAATTGCCTCTGCCATAGTAGGATTACCAAGTAGAATGGTATCATCCAAAAACTATAAATGAGTAATACCCTTAAGATTATGAGTTGGTTTAAGGCCCCTTATCTAGCCTAAATCCTTGGAAATATTGAGGTATCTTTCGAGCATTTCAGCCATAATAATGAAAAGATAAAGAGAGGGGGTCACCTTGTCTAAGACCTCTACTACTACTAAAAAAATTACTGGTTTATTATGGATTAGAAAAGATTACCTTGTAGTATTATAGCAACTACCAACCCATCTTCTCCATTGTCTACAAAAACCAAAGACAACCAAAACTTTATCCAAAAAACTCCATGAGACTATTATAAGCCTTGCTCATGTCTAACTTCAAAAACATGCCTTTTATTTCACTAAACTTGACATAATGCATAGATTCATGAAGGGATATAATCCCATCCAAAAAAAAATTACCTTTAATGAAGCCTCCTTGCTCATCTGAGATAATGGAGAGGAGGAAGATATTCAATCTAAGGGCTATAAATTTAGAGATAATATTGTAAATAACATTACAAATACTTATAGGTCTAAAATATTTGAAGTTTTTAAACCCTTTCTTCTTAGGAACTAGAACAAGAAGGCATTTTTAAACTCTTTTAGGATCTGATCCAACTTTATAGATTTATTCACTATTTCAATAAAATCAGATTTAACAATATCCTAGAAGGTTTAGAAAAAACCTGCTTGGAACCCATCTAGGCTTGGATATTTATCTCTATCAAGGGAGAAAGTGGCTATCCTTACCTCTTCTTCCTCAATATCCTTTAGAAGTTGAGCATTGATCTCCTTGGATATAAACCTAGGAATGTGATTAGTCATCTCCTTAATCATTGTTTCATCCTCTTCCATATCTTTAGCTAGAATATTTTGATATAAGTCCATAGTATCACACTCAATTTCTTCATTCTCTCTAATAAACTAGCCATCACCCTTTAGAATTTCATCAATGCATGTAGAATTTTTGTTTATAATAGTGGAGACATGGAAAAACTTGAAATTCATGTCACCTTCGTGCAACCACTGGATACTAGACTTTTACCTCCAATAGGTTTCTTCCTTGGCTATTATGATGTGTAGTTCAACATTAAGATCCTTTTACCTTTGGAATTGGGTTTAGTTCATATCCAACCTATTAATCTCTTCTTCTAACATATCCAACTCTAACCAAATAGCTTTTTTATTTTAAAAGATATTTTCAAAGACATCCCTATTCTACTTCTTGACTTCTTTCATCATAGTTTTAAGCTTGTTTGTGAGAATTAACATCTTAGTACCTTGGGAAGGAATAATCCACCATTTTTCCATTTATTTATAATAATATAGGTAGTGCAACCACATAAATTTAAACTTGAAAGGATCATTATGCTTCTGATCTTCCACACTACACCAAAAGAGTAGAGGATTGTGATTAGATCCAAATTTAGGAAGATATTTAATATTAAACATGAAGTATTTTTTGAACCAATCCTTTGAAAGAAGAACTCTATCCAGTCAGACCTGAATCAATTTTATACCAGAGTGTCTCTTCATCCAAGTAAACCTGTTACCATCTAAATATACACCAAATAGACCACCATAAACTAAAAGCTTCCCTAGATCCTACATGTTTTCTAAGAACTAAACCACACCCCCTACTTCTCACCTGGAGATATGGGGATGTTAAAATCATCCACCATAATCCATTTTAAACCTCTAAACTACTTAACTATTTTCCCTAAAGATATCCATAGTTCTCTATGGTATTTACTTGAGTTGGGGGTATAAATATTTGTAATCACAAAGGAAACTTTAGAATATTTAACTATGAGAATTACTGTGACCTAGTATTCACTTTTATCTAGTAGGTATCTCTCATAAATATTGGAATTCCAAAGATATATTATCACCCCAAAGGCCCCTTTAGCTTCCTCTTGAAATTTATCAACATTTTTCCAAATACCTTTATGAAATTTTAGTCAATTTGAAAGATTCATTTTAGTTTCTTAGAGGAGGAGGCTTTAGCATGAATTGATTTTCAAAAAATTCCACCAATGTTAGACCTGAGTCTTATCATGTTTGAGGTCTCAATTGATCCTTTTGAGACACATTCATAGGACTCACTGGATTCTTTAGTAAAATAGAAGGCTAGCTCTAGGAGTGATGTAGTTGTGACTCCTAGTGACATTAATGGGGGTAGCACCTGATGCTCAAAGAGACTATCATCTAATAATGAAAAAACTAATAAATCCTTGATATCGGTTGAGGTGACTGACTCATGATAACCTCATAGCGAAGAAAAAGGTAAATTTTTTAGAATTTATAGAATATGCCAAGGAGTCTTTCCCAGCACTAGGAACTAAGTCCCCTATCCATACATCCTTCCTTAGCAACCTATATGGGAAGCACCAAGCTTTGTTGGGTATCCTTCAGGTAGCGATCTTCTTTGCTCATGGTATTCAAGGAATGGCTCAGAAGTAGAGTGATGGTTCAGACTCTAAGTGACTCAAAGTGGTCCTGTTCATTTGCTTTGGTTGTGTTTGTGGGTTTTTTGTCCTTTTTTAGTTTTGGTTCTAGTCTCTTCTATTCATGTTTGGGTTCCTATATTGGTGTTCTTTATTTGTGTCTTTGGGATTTTTGTTTTTAGAGGCTTCCACCTGTAGTGGCTAGGTTTCTCTCTAGTTATGTGTTTGAATTTTTGGTCTATTACTCTTGCCAATTTTTTGGGGTGTAACCCTGATATTTGGTAGTCTCACTTTGTAAAAATGCGTGGGGTCCCTTTCAAAACTTTAACTGTTATCTAATAATAAAAAAATTATTTTCTTGGAAAAGCAAGAAATCTAGTTGGTAAGAGCAAACAAGGTCCTTAACCAACCTATGTTTGCTAGGGTCATTCATACACATAATATTATAGCTTAGGAGCTTCATTTCTAGGGTGCAAGATTTTTCATACCTACAATAATTTGCTTAATAGTAAGCTGAGACCCCATAGATTTCTCTTCTTCTACTTCCTTGTACCTTTTCTCCTTGAGATACTTTCTACCCACTTTTCTAGATACTTCTTGATCTAGATCAGAGGTTTTATGAGAACTAGTAATTATTACATTTAGAGTAATAAACGATGGACCTTTCTCAATAGTGTGTTCCTCTATAGTATCATGAGTATCAATTTCTAATTGGTCTTCCTGCCCAGTCTTCACCATAAGCACATTTTATTTCTATAGGATCAATGGTAAAGGAGAAGAGATATTTTTCTTTGATACTAAAGCATTATTAGACATTTCACCTATAACTAGATTTTATATTTCATATTCTTTAATAATGTTAACTAATTCATCAAAGGATATTACCTTATTTAGTACTTGAAGAGAAGTGACTAAATTTTTTAATGTTTTTGGGAGTGCTCTTAATGTAACTTGGTCAAGAAATATATCTTCTACCTTTTCTCCCATAGTTTGTAACTTGGATTTCAAATTTTCTATCCTTCAAAGAAAAACTTCTATACTTTCTCCACTATGAACCTTCAAAGAATATAATTATAATTACAAATGCAAAATATTTGCTTCATTGTTTTCTTCAAATATTTTGCATAATTTTTTCCAAGCATTTTTTGAAGTCTCTACTTCACTTATATATGGTCGGATTTCATTTGTTATACCAAATGTGATTAGCATAAGAGCTTTTGCATCTTCATCCTTAAATTTATATTTCTCAATTTCATCCTCTAGCATGTTCTTTGTTCCATTGACTATATCACAAATATTTTCAATAATGAGGATTGATTTTATTTTACTTTTTCATGATGTAAAGTTTGGTCCTTTCAAAAGTTGTGATTCAGAAAGAAATATCTTTGTATTTTCCACAAAAAACTATTTATCAATTTCAAATCTTAAAATTCTATTCTTTCTTATATCTTCGTAATCAATTTTTAATTTTAATTTCACAATTTCTACTTTTAATATTAATCAATACCCCCGAGGTCCAAGGTCCGAGGTGTAGATAAATTGGTTTGACCAAACCTCGTAAGGGGGGTAGAGGTCCAAGGTTCAAACCTCGGGCTTCACTAGACTAAATGCTTGTCCCTTTCCTAGTGATTTCAGTGATGTAAAAGGTTTTAAATTATTGTGGCATGGTGGTTATAGGTGCGGACTATGCAAAGATCTATGTGGCGGCTTTTGGGGTGGACAACACAGAATACTATGGCATCCATAAAAATCTAGATAGCCTTCCCGAATTCATGGCGGCTATCGATTCCACCATGTAAATTAAATTATATAATTATATAATTATATAATTTAGATATTATAATATATATATAGTAGCCTTCCCGGCTACCGATATATATATATAATATCTAAATTATATAATTATATAATTTAATTTACATGGTGGAATCGGTAGCCGCCATGAATCCGAGAAGGCTATCCATATTTTTATGGATGCCATAGTATTCTGTGTTGTCTGCCCCAAAAGCCGCCACATAGATCTTTGCATAGTCTGCCCCTATAACCACCATACCACAATAATTTAAAACCTTTTACGTCACTGAAATCACTAGGAAAGGGACAAGCACTTAGTCTAGTGAAGCCCGAGATTTGAACCTTGGACCTCTCTCTATATATATATTAATCAATCCCAATATTAACCAATATTCAAAAAATCACGTTCATTTCATTCCATTTAATTTCTTCCCACTCATATGGGGACTATCCAACCGTCTTGTATCTAGTCCTCAGGGCTATTATTGAGGAGGCACGTTTCTAGGTCCTCAAGAGTCTATCCTACACATGGATCTCTCTCGTTGCCCCTCTTTCCCCTAAGTTGTCTTTCTACCATGAGCTCTTCCTTTAGATACAGGACGGTTGGATAGTCCCCATATGATTAGGAGGAAATTAAATGGAATGAAATGAATGTAATTTTTTTGAAGATTGGTTAAGATTGGGATTGATTTATATATATATATATATATATATATATATATATATATATATATATATAGATGTCCAAGGTTCAAATCTCGGGCCTCACTAGACTAAATGCTTGTCCCTTTCCTAGTGATTTCAATGACGTAAAAGGTTTTAAATTATTGTGGCATGGTGGTTATAGGGGCGGACTATGCAAAGATCTATGTGGCGGATTTTAGGGTGGACAATACAGAATACTATGGCAGCCATAAAAATTTGGATAGCCTTTCCGGATTCATGGTGGATACCGATTCCACCATGTAAATTAAATTATATATATATATATTAATCAATCCCAATATTAACCAATCTTCAAAAAAATCATGTTCATTTCATTCCATTTAATTTCCTCCCAATCATATTAATCCTTTAATTTTTAGTTAATTTAATTAATTAATTATTCATTCAATCATTCAATTTTTTAATTTCCTTTTATCTACCTTATATATCCCAAAAAAATATTTTATCTTTGAAATTATCAATAACCACACCTTATAACTCCCAAGTAATAAATAAATCACTCATGCATGCACCCACAAAGTAGATTAATAAAATTTGTACAAAATAGAGTGAAGCTCACCTTAAATAATATTTTCAAGAAGAATCTCAAATATCCTAAAATAATTACTAACACTATCTACCATTTCACAGGTGCTCCAAAATGCATTATGTCTATTTCCACTTCTTGTTGGGCTTTCACTAGAAATAATTTGTAAAAATATTCTCTCTTCCAAGCTCACACTCTACAAATGGTTTGAATCAAGGTTTCCAATGTCTACACAAACTCTCTCAACTTTCTCAAGCTATCTCAAAAACATTCACTTATAGCTTCATCTGAAATATTCTTTGGCTCTAATATCTTTGAATTCTTCCTCTAGCTTAATTGTTCTTAGATATAGAAATTCTTCAGCTTCACTATTCATGCTTAAACTTAGGTCCTTCAACTAAACTATTCTCTAGATCATATTTTGGATTCTATTTATTTTTAGTTCCATGTCCTTCATTGTATTTAGTTCCAACCTCATCTGAATCCTTCGACTTGCACTTATTCTCTTCAACAATACATTCTCTTCTAATTAGAAAATATCTAGTGTATAATAGTAATTGTTTTTGTGTTCAAACTCACTTAAATTAATCTCTTCATCCTTAAGTAAGCATTATCCTATAATATTTTTCTCCTTCAATATTCTTCAACAAAATCATGTTCTTTTCTTCAAACTTATTCAATCGTCTTCTTCTTTAGCAAATTCTACTTCTACCAACTCTCTCTTTATTCTCACCAATATTCTTCTTCTTCTCAATATTCTATCTAAAAATATTCTTCATAATATCCCCCTTCACTCTTCTCCAATCTTCTACAATTCTACTTTCAACAACTCTTTCTTTCTTCTCACCAATTTTTTTTTTCAATCTTCTTTTCAATCTCTTCTTCTTCTCACCAATCTTCTTCTTCTCTCCAATATTCAATCTCTCCACCATACCTCTTGAACCAAGATGGATCTAATACCACTATTGGTAAATATTTCTCATATCAAATATCACTCACTTAAAAACACTTTCGATAGTATCACCAATTTTTCAAAATAACAAGCTTTAATGATCAACTTTCACATACAATAATATATTCAAAAACTATTACAAAATCATTACATAGCATGGAGATTTGTATCTAATATATAAAAATACTCATGAATTTTTCTCTCCTCAAACTCATGGGAGATGTAATATTTCACATGCCTTACATTATGATAAAGCTTCTCATGATTACATAACCTCCTACTTCACATCTTGACACATCTCATATGACTCTTTACTCCCATACTTGGAACCTATCACTTATGACTCTTTACTTGCACACTTACAACTCACACTCGCACACTTGACACCTTACATAATTATTTGACACATACTTATGACATAAATATTGAACATACTCCTAAACTAAATATTTGCATTGGTACTTCATGGTGTCAAATAATGCAATACCTCCAACATTACCCATTATGAAACTCCCAATATATTTTAGTTGTGGTCTAGTAAGGTATCCCTCAAAGGTTTTTACTTTATAATATTATTCCATTCAATTTATTTTGGTGCATTTGTAGTTTCCAATTAATTTACTTCTATATGATATCCAACATTACAATTTATTTGAATTCTAGTAATACCTTAAAAATAATGGCTCTATAAGAGAAAACTAGGGCATCAGTTGTGTAGCCGAAGAGATTTTTGGTTACTGTAGATTTGAAGACAAGATTTTTGCCCCAGGAGGGCCCAATGGGGACACCTCTAGATCCTCTTCTAGAGATACATAGTTCTTTTGCAGATTTTTTAAAGGATAAATATCCATCAAAGACTAAAGAAGCACAAAAAACTTCATTAAAAATGTTCTTTATGGTTGCTGGAAATAGATCAACATCTCAATGAGTTAATGGATGCTTGCCACAGTCATAATCAAGGCCAAAGATTGTCATTGAGTAAAGGATGGTTGAAGAAATAGTTTTATATAGATCCAATCATGATTTGATCTGTAAATTCATGGGTATTTGCCCTACCCTAAATTTTTTGCATTCTTGGGTCCGATAAAACTGGGAGCTTCTTGGTGAGTATTCTTTGTGGTTTATTAGAAATGGATATTTTATTGTTAGTTTTTCTTCACTTTTCGAAAGAAATAGGGCTTTTGAATAAGAAAAAAGGAATCATGGTTTGGTAGGATTATTTGTTCAACCCTGGAGAGTGGTATTTGATCCTTGAATGGAACCCACTACTGTCCTAATTTGGATCCATTTATATGCACTTCCAATGGATTTTTGGAGTGAGAAGGAATTGGAAATTATCGGTAATTTCCTTGGCATACATTTGGGTATTTCCAAATATACAATGGAAGGAAATACAATTTTTTATGCAAGATTATTTGTGGAAATGGATCTTAGCCAGCCTTTATTGGTAGAGGTAGAACTTGAACTTGTAGGACTTTCTCGGATTCAATAACTAGATTACGATACATTGCCCTTCAGATGCAGAGTTTACCATAAATATTGGCATTTGGCCTGATCTTGCCCAAATAATATGAACATAAAAATGGAATCTCCTCTGGTAATATCAAATCTTCCTAAGGAGGGTAAGTCGAAAATCAATAAAGAAACCATCAATATTTCTCAGGGTAAATAAGCAAAGGGAGATGGTTTTGAACAACCCAAAAGAAGGAGAAGGCAAAAGAAAAAATATGGTAAAGAGCAAACCCAACTCAAGCCCTCCAATAGGTATGAGATATTTAAGACACTAATGGACCAAGAAGAAGAACAATTCATGGAAGGAGTGGATGGGAATAATGAAAATAATAACAGCCATGTTCAATCCCCTCTTTCATCTCCTCCCATCATAGAGCAGGTAATTGAGTACAGTGAGTTACCACAATCAGAGAGTGCAAGGGAATTGATAGTGCATAACCAAGATCAACCGATAATTAATTATGTCATTATGGGCATAGTAGAAAAGAACAAAGAAATACCAAATCTAGGGATATATCAAGTGGAAAAGAGATCAAAAAATGGTAGCTCTCAAGGAGTCGATAGAAAATCAAATAAGGAATTCATAGCAGTTCAAGAAGATAAACTGATCACTAGAGGATCGGTGAGGCCAATAGACTTTTACTGCTCTCAAGGTAACCAAATATTATACAATCATGTAATTTTAGGGTTTTAAATAGTATAACCCATCAATATGTTGTTCGAAGACTCTTAGAAAAATGTAAAACAATTTTTTTACTTATCCAAGAGACAAAAATATCGTTGGATCTTATGTGTAAAACAGTAAATAGACTTTGGAGGGGTGCTGGTCATATGGAAGTGGCTACCCAAGGGACCTCAAGGGGGATAGTTACTATTTGGAACTCTCTTGAATGGACTGCAATAGAACATATAGCTTGGAGGGGTGTTCTCACATCACATTTTACGAACAATGTCATAGCTGAACATGTTTTAATCATAATTTTTTATGGGACTCAAAACCTAGATGGTCAGATGCATCAATGTAAAGTTGTGCATAACATGAGAGTATTAAGGGAAGAGTTGGATTGGATTATTGCTAGAGATTTTAATTATAAATTATCCTCTAGATATCAAGAAGGGGGAACCCCAATTTTGGACCCAGAGGATCGACTTATGATTGCCCAAGTCCAGGCATTACACTTAGTGGATATTAAATTCCTTGGAACCAACTATACTTGGACTAATAAGAGGAGGGAGCCACATAGTAGGAAGGTTAAGGTAGACCATTTTTTGGTTTTAGAGGAGGCATTTGTAAAATGGAATATAAAATTTCAGATTTTGGAGCGTCAAGTTTCATATCACTTTTCCATTTTATTGGAAGGAGGGATCAATACAGTGGAGCATCACAAACCATTTAAATTTGAAAAATTTTGGTTATAAAAAGAGGAACTTTGAAAGAAAATTCCACAGTGGTGGGAAGAAGTTTGCCCAACATATGTTTAGATTCCACAAACAACTTCATTATGTCAAATATCAACTAAAACAATGGAGGTGAGCTAACAAGATAGACTTCTAGGTCCAAAGAGCTCCATTGGTGGCCATATGGGATGAGGTTCAAAAATACTTTAGGGAAGGAACAATTACAAAGCAACTCAAATAAGAGGATGATGCATTGCATAAATCAGTTGAGGACATTGACAACCAAGAGGAGACCTACTAGAAACAGAGAGCAATAACCACTTGGTTATTAGAAGGTGATAAAAATACCAAATTTTTCTATTGAACTGCCTGTGTTAGGAGGCAAATGAACAACATGGAAGCTCTTCAAGATGATAACGAACACTCCTTTGATACAATTTTAGGTATGCATTTCCATTCAATGGATTATTTTTCTAAACTATTTAAGGAAAGTATGGTGCAATATGAAGAGGCTCAAAAAGAAGTTCTTGCTGTCATACCCTCTCTTATCTATGAAGAAGAAAATCAGGCCCTACTTAAACCCATTGATAAAGAGGAATTGAATAATGTAGTATTTGGAATGAGCACCGAAAAAACACTAGGTCCATATGGTTTTATTATTGATTTTTTTAGGCCTTCTCGGACAAATTGGAGGAGGATGTAATGGCTATTATAGAGGAGTCCAAAGGTAGTAAAATAATGCTTAAAGCATTAAATCATATTTTCATTTCTTAATGTCATATATAAAATAATCACAAAGGTAATGGTTGAGTGGATAAAACCTCTTCTACATAGCATTATCTCCTCGGAGCAAGGGGGTTTTGTAGAGGGTAGGTAGATCTTGGATGGTGTGGTTTTAGCTCAGGAAGCAATCCATTCAATGCAAACATCTGGTAATAGATAAACATTCATAAAATTAGATATGTCAAAGTCTTATGATAGGATGGAGTAGAGCTTCTTGTCAAATATGATGGCAGCCTTTGGTTTCTCTCAATATTGGATAGAATGGGTCATGAGTTGTGTTTCTACTCTGACATACTTAGTGTTAATAAAGGGTCTTCCCTCACAACCATTTGGAGCTACTCAAGGCCTTCGTCAAGGAGATCCTTGTTCCCCCTATATTTTACTCATATTATCTAAAGACTTGGGTAGACTCATCTTGAGGAAAAAACAACAAGGTTTGCTAACAAGTATCAATGTGGGTGAGGAAGTTTTGACTCACCTATAGTTTGTGGATGACATAGGATTGGTGGAAATGGCCAGCTTTAGGGAAGCAAGAATGATTAAAGATACACTTAATGCCTACATTAGGGCTACAAACCAAGTCATCAATGATAAAAAATCCAAAGTGGTCTTTTCAATATTGATCAAATGCTTTAGGACATAATTTTAGAGATCTTGGGATTCATAAGGACTTCTCTCCTAGTGGGATACTTGGGGGTTGCATTTTAAAAAACTAGAAATAGATATTTGGAGGAATCTTTTGGATCGTATCAAGTAAATAATTAATTATTAGTCTCACAAATGGTTAAGCTATGGGGGTAGATTAACTTTTTTACAATCAATAATTCAGGCCATGCCAATTTATAAATTTTCTATCCTTGCTGCCCCACATACCATATGGAAAGAGTTGGACAAGATGGCTAGAAAATTTTCATGGGAAGGAGTAAAAGGAGAGAGGAAATGGTCCTTAGTAGCTTGGGAGAAAGTAACCCAACCCAAGGTAAAAGGAGGTTTGGGACTGAGAAGATCAAAGTTAAATAATAAAGCTTTGGATGGAAAGCTTTACTGGAGGTGGATTTCCCAACCAACTTTTTTATTTAGTAGAATCTTAACTAGTAAATATTTGGGACAGGTAAACCCAAATGAGGTGGGTCATTTCCCTTTGGATGGTAATGGATTCTTAGTGTGGCAGGATCTCAAGTTAGGATCTTAGGTAGTAAAATATGGATTATTTTTTAAAGTGGGGAGAGAGAATAAGGCACAATTTTGGACAGATTCATGGGATCAACACCCACATATCATTTTTGAATTTCTTGAATTGAAACAAATAAAAATAACCATTGAAATGAGGGGTTGGGTCCAAATTGAAAGTTATTTCAACACTAGTCAGCTGGGGATTATAATTTTAAGTAATTAAGAAGTTGGATGAGTGGCCAATTTTAATCCCTCCAGATTTGAAACCCATCATGACTAAAATCTTGGCAGAAATATTTCTCACAGGTAGATATTATGAGTATGAATTAGCTTGGGGCTATGGGAGCCTTGTTGTCTACACAGTGAAGTATGGATATGATAATATCCTTCCATAGCCTCCTCCTCATACATATCAGGTTGAGGATTGGAGAAATATTTGGCAATCCAAGGGTTGGTTGAAAGTAAACTTTTTTTCTTGGTAGTTCATGCATAATGGAATTTTTACTTTTGATAATATCAGATGTAGGGGAATCATTGGTCCATATCAATGTGTTTTATGCTACAAGAGTGAGGAAAAAGTTGATCACTTGATATTTGAGTGCCCATTCATGTGCCAAATCTAGGAGAGATGGTTTTTATATTATAAAATTCAAGTTAATAGTGATTTGAAATAGATTAATATTTGGGAAATATAGAAGAGGGGTAGATTTAAATCTAAAGCTCTTTGTATTGGTTGGGATATTGGATTAAACTTCATTTGGTGGCAAGTGTGGTTGGAGAGAAATACCAAAATTTTTAGAGAAACCTTTATTTCTTTAGATGGAGTTTGGCAGGTAATTTGGAGCAAAGTCATAGAAACTATGGTAGTCTATGCTAAAGAGGAAACTCAGGTTGTTATTGGGGCAATGGAGAAGGAATTTTAAGTGTAAGAGGGGAAGGACATAGCTAGTTGGAAACCACCCCTAGAAGGTTGGACTAAAATTAACACTGATGGAGCTACAAAAGGTAATTTTGGCAGAGCTAGAATTGGAGTGGTTTTCCATAATCATGTTGGAACAATGCTCTATTGGAAACTGCAAGGCTTGGGAAGAGCCACAAACAATTAAGTAGAATCCTTAGCTATCAAATCTACTTCTATTTGGGCAGTAAAATAAGGTTACAAGAGGATAATCCTAGAATCAGATTCCCAAATAATGGTTGGAGCTCTAGATTGATGAGGAACTTTGCTTTAAAGACATGGAGGTCGAGGATTCTTGTCACTCAAATTAAGAAATTATAGAGGGAATTAGATGATGTGATTCTAATTTATGTGAGTAGAAATCTAAGTAAAGTGGTAGACTTCCTAGCTAAGATGGGCACTAAGAAGGAGGTAGGGGTCTAGTGGCATAGTGACATGGCTATTGAGGATGAGATGATTAGGCAGGTTGGTGAGCAAATCTAGTGCTTAGCTAATTTGGATAACCATTCCAAAATTATGGTTTAGGATATTTGTGCTCCAATGTAGATCTTATTTTATAGTTATAAATAGGTGAACAACTATTTTAGAAATATGGTTTAAGAGATTTGGCTCCAATGCAAATCTTATTTTACTGTTGTAAACATGTGTTCTCTTTGGCTAATGCTAGGATAAGTATCATCCCAACTTGTAAATGATATTTGTTTTAATACAATTTTTTTCAAATAAAAAAAAAGAAACATTACAATTTATTTCTAAGAACCAATATTAGTATTTTAGATACACTTAAATATTTATATCATACTAAATCAAAGCATGAATACTAAATATTGCAATTGATTCTTGTCAAAATATAATAGAACTAAATCATCTATAGATTTTAGCTACCAAAATCTATAAGCAAATTATAACAATATAAATTTTAAGAGTACTTTACTAATTAAGAATACTAAAACTAGTTCAAGTAGTTACTATAATATATGGAAGGGGAGGAAAAGTAGGTGAGTGAGGTTGTGGTGAATGGTGGATTGAGTGAGAAGGTGGGGTCTGGTGGTTTGAGTAGTGAGAAGGCAGATAGAAAAGTGGATTTTTTTGGGTCTCCCACCCCTTTGGATTTTCTTGAGTTAATTGCAGGTGAGTTGATGGATGGGGTCCCTCCCCTAGGTTTGGAGTTGATGCAAAAATCCTTTGATCTTGATGTTTCTTCCTATGTTGCAGTGGTCTTAAGCAGTGCTGGGAGAAGTACTTTGAAAGTGATTTTTTTTTATCACTAAAATAGAACAAGATGAGTGTTCCAGATGGCCTTATGGATATGACTTTGAACCAAGGGAAATTTAACCTTGTGGGTCAGCTCTAGGGAGAATGTCTAAATTTGGACTCTACTAGAATTTGGGTCTTTTCCAAATTAAAATCCCCATATTTTTTTGAAATAGTGGCTCTTACAAAATATTTTCTCCTAATAAATCTAAACTATGAGGATGATTCAATTCAAATATTGGGTGGAGGTCCTTGGTTTTATGGTAAGAGAGGTTTTTTTCTCTAAAAATATGGGTCAAATTTCAACTCAACCACCTAAAAAGTAAATACAGTTAGGCTTCCTAGCCACCCTTTTCACCTATGACATGATGAGGTTCTGAGAGGGATTGCTAAGGTTGTGGGAGAACTAATTCTAATAGATTCAAGGGAAAAATCAAGGATGATCTTTGTAAGAATTTGCATCACAGATTTGGAAGCAGATATCCTGATGTCCATTAAACTATATTGAAGTTGAGGTCTTGGAATCAGGATATTGAATATGAGAATAGATCCAATGTCTACTTTATTTGTAAAAAATAAAGGTATAGTTCGATGCATTACTCAACTAAGATGAAGCCGATGATTTTTTTTTTGTCAAATAAATCCTCTAATAACAACCCAACTCAAGAAATATCAAGGGGAGGAAGGGCACAAAAACCCCAATCTCAAATAAGGGGTGGTTGAAGAGTTTGGTATTGGGGCTCAGGCTATCATGGAAATTTGTGAAGTAAGCACCCTCCTATTTTAATTTAGAGAAACCCTATTAAATTCAAAATATAAAATTCAAGATGTGGGGTCTTGATGAATTCTCCATTTAAAGCTTTAGAGGTTGATCAAAATAAAGTTTTTTAGGTTAGCTCCTCTCACATCACGTCGGATGGGATTTCTCCTAATGATATTTTTTAGAACACTTTTGGATATCTTACCCCCTCCTTTGAGATGCTTAAGGATGTGCTATTCATATTTGTCGACCCTAAGTTTTCTTCTCCTCATTCTCCTAATTGGCTTGAGATCCCTAATATCATTTTGGAGAAAAGCTCCCTTGGCCCCAAAACTCAAAGTTATAAAAATAGGGTTAGTGATGTGGGAGTTGAGCATAATGTAGGGAAGCCACCCAATAACTTCCTGAGTAAGAGGGAGATTGAATCAAATATTGCTAATGGTACCCAGTCACTTATAAAGTTTGTATAAGGTAAGATTTATTGGGATATACTTTTAAAGTTAGCATATTTTAGATCTAAGCCCCCAAACACAATGTTGAGATAAAGAGACCTACTCCCAATTTTAAAAGTACAAATAAAGTGAATATTTACAGACCTCAGGATCCTTAATTTTCTAAAACCATGTTGGGGCAGGATCAATAGGATTTGTAAGATTCCATGAGGATTGAGGGTTCCACTTTCCTCCTTTTTAGGTTTCCTTTTTTTGGGTTGTTTCTTGTTCCACAAGGTGGGATGGTTGGTTGACCTATGGTATTTTTGGTCTAATATCTAATTAAGAAACTTTTTTTGTTGGGTCTCTAGCTTATCTAGGTTCTTCTTATTTCTTTCTTTCTTTTTTGTGACCCCCTAGTAAAGGAGTGGCTTTGGTTGGGGATCTATCCTCCTGATGGGGATAGCTCTTCTTTGTACTAGTTGGATGTTATCCTTGGAATTTTTTGCTTCCTCTTAGTAAAAATGTTTAGGAACCCTTTCGAAACCCCTCATTTAACCTAATCAATATGTGTTTGTGTGTGTGTGTGGCTCCTATTAACAATCATTCCCATCATAATATTACATTTACTATTAGGTTATCTAAACCATATTCAAGAAATATTTCCATGAACAATTTTAAGTTTTCCTTTCCATTAAAGATACTTTTATTATATCACAAATTGTTATCTCTTCTCTATAAAATCCTTACTATTATTTTTATCAAGAGATAGAATCTTTGTTATGAACCTTAATTCTTCTTATTAATAAATCATTCACCAATATGCAAAAATATCAATTCATGTATCCACAAATAAATTCCACAATAAAATAGAGATAGATAATACCCTTGAGGTAGGGCAACACCCAAGATATTCCTTAAGGAAGGAAATATTTCACATTCACTCCGCAAGCCATGACTATTACAAGAGAATTTTTCATGTGACTTGCTTGCAACAATAATATCACTTCTTTTTATAACCCTCTTCCCAAACCTTTCATCTTCCTCAACCCTTCATCTCGCTTATCCCATTCATGTTGGCCCAGAATGGATTGCAAGAGCTTTTATTATTGCAAATATTTAATATAACATTACATATTCTTCAACCATATTTAAAATGGATCCCATGTATTTCATTTTCATAACAAAGTAACAGGAAAACCTAACAACTAATCATACCAAATAATATAATATTATTATCTAACATCCCCCTATTTAACATTATTTGGTAAACATAAAAATTCCTAATGTCCTCAAACTTTACTTGACCAAGAGTTTTTATGAATATGTCTTCCAATTATTTAGTAGTAGAGATGTATTTGAGACTAGTATGATGTTCTTCAATATCCTTTCAAAAAAAGTGACATTGTGCTTCAATTTGTTTACTTAGCTTTTGAAAAATTAGATTTTTTATCAACTTTAGTACTCCTTGATTATCATAATTTAATATTATCAGTTGTTTAAAATAAATGCCCATATCTAACTGAATGTAATGAAACCATAGTGCTTCACATGTAGCATTTTGTATAACTCTATATTTATATTTGGTTTATGATAGTGCTACTACATGTTATTTTTGTTATGCCAAGAGGTAGGATTAGTATCCAAATAAAATACATAACCTAAAGTAGACCTTTTGTCATCCATAGATCCAACATAGTTAGAATCTATGTATCCCTATAGAGAGAAATTATCAGTTTGTTTATATATTATTCCATATTCCATTATCCATTGTATATATTATAGAAACCTTTTAGAAACTTTTCAATGTGTTTCCTTAGGTTCTTGCATAAATATGGAAATATAGTTAACAACAAAAACTATATCTGATCTTGTATTTGTAAGATAAATTAAACTACCAGTCAATTGATGATATAAAGTAGCTAATACATATGGTGATGTACCATATTTTGATAATTGTAATCCTTGTTTCACAAAATTTTCTTTAGCCTTGCAAAATATCATTTGAACTTTTGTAACAAAGTCTTGGAATATTTAGTTTGACTTATTACAATATGATGTTCCTTTTTCCATACCTATAGACTGACAATAATGTAAGATTCCAAGATTTATCATATCAAAAACCTCCTTTAGATCATTTTTCACCTTGGTTATTAGGTTATTAGAGGTACTTGTGATATCTAAATCATCAACATATACCATAAGAATAATTTTGTCAAAACCTTTTTTATAAGTTTAGATATTTGAGACTAAAAAAAATTTGGGAAAACCTTTTTTATAGCTTATTAATTTTTTTAGATTGGATACATTTTGTGTTTGACTAGATAATAAAAAACCTTCTAGTTGTATCATATATACTTCTTAAAAATATCCATTAAGAAAAGCACTCTTAACATCCAATTGATGAGTTTTCAATTATTTTGAGTTACTAGTGCATAAATTATATGTATGGTAGTCATTTTTATTATTGGTGTAAATGTTTCATCATAGTTAGTTCCTTCTATTTGAGCAAATTCTTTTGCAACAACTCATGTTTTATATTTATCAATTGATTTATTTACTTTATATTTAATTTTATAAAATTGTTTGCATCCAATTGGTTTTTTATCTTTGGATAGATCAACTATATCCCATGTTTTGTCCTTCATTAGAGCATAATATTAAACTGTAGAGGGGGAAAAAATACCCTACCACATATGATTCTCAACTAGATCCACTGGGAGCTAAGGTGACCATAGGGGCATGTTATATCATATAGACTCAGGGGCTTGAGAGATCGAAGGGGTTCACCAAGAATAATTTAAGGACTTGCTCAAAGTCCAAGGTGGAAATTGTTGATGTATTTATTCAAACAAACACTTATGTTTGGTCTTTCCAAGATCTAAGCTATGAAGAATTTAATAACAATGAAATTCAAACAATTATGCAATTAAATAATGAGTTATCCTAGAATGATTCTTTATTTGATGAGAACTAACCTAAGTTGAAAAAAAAACTTTTCCTTTTTTGCAAGGTTTCAAGAGAATACATAAATAATTTTAACCTAGATGAAAACTATATGCTCTTTATCTTCCAAATTCCTAAAAAATAAATTAAATGTCCTTCTTCACTTATGATTTAAATTTAAGGTAGGACTGCCCAAACTTCCGAACTCGTTTCGGCCATATCTCACTCATCCGGACTCGGATTGAGCTAAAATTTTGAGGGTAGATGCCTGAAAAACCCTAGAACGTCTCCACCAATTTTCATATCATTTGGAGCAACACAGATCCTAGCGCATCCCTATGTGTGAACGATATATTTGGCAAGCGACTATGCGAGGGTTTCATCTGGGTTGAGTGCAAGCAGCTCTGGAGGTTGGTTTTTAGGGCCTTCGGGCCCTAGCGGCCAATATTTTTGTGGTTTATGCTCAATATTTTAGCAAGAAATGTTGCAGGGGATACAATATGGGTTAGAAATTTGTCTTTCAATAGATCATACTATGAACTTGAGTGACAACGGCTTCCAATTTGCTGCACAAAAGAAAAGTGAAAACCATACCTTTCCACGACGTCTAGGGCAAGGATTAAAGAGATCACGAAACAAGTTTCAAGCAGTTGATCAAAAAATGGCTCATATCTCAAGTGAATCTGGTGCTAAGGTGCACCCACAAAATAATTCTACTATGAAAACCCCTATCAAGGGTAAGAATTTCGAAGACTCAGTCCCAAAAATGAATTTTAGGGATGCCCTTCGTGGTGGACAGCCTCAGCCCAATGCTAATATCAATATTAGGGCTTCCCATAAACCTCTAAGAATGCCTAAGATTGATCCCAGGAAAATGGAGTCAGGATGTCTTAAAGCAGCTGATGGAACTCCTATTGTTAAGCTTGATATGGGTAACATTCAGACTGGCATTGAAGATTTGGAAAAAAGAGGACTAATTTGTCGGTTCGTGGGTTTTCGTCCGAGTCTATCTACTTTCAAAGTCTGGGCTGCAAAAATCTAGAAAACTAAAGGTGAGTTACAAATCTCTATTTATCCAAATGGTTATTTTCTTGTTTTATTTGCTAATAATGAAGATAGAGAGAAAAATTTTCAAGGGGGTCCTTGGTTTTTTGGAAGGGCAGGGCTTTTCATGAAGCCCTGGCATACTAAATTTAAAGCCGAAGAAGAGATGCCTTCTATAGCTCCCGTGTGGGTTAGACTCTTTGGCCTCCCTATTGAATTTTGGAATCCTACTATTTTTTCTTCAATTGGAAACTCTTTAGGAACTTTTATGATGACTCGTTGATTGTACTCAAAATTTTGAACATATTATTTATGCTCGGATTTGTGTTTTAATGGATTTTGACAAACCCCTACCTAAAAATATCACATTACAATTTGGGGAAGACACTTGGGAGCAAGTAGTGGACTATGAGAACATTCCTTTTCATTGTAGAATTTGCCATGAATATGGTCATTTGGCCAGTGCTTGCCCAAATAAAATTCCTGATCAAAAGAAAGAAGATATAAACTCAACAGGTTTCCAAATACCTAAGAAGAAGAACACTAAAAAAAAACTAGTTATGAAGGATCAATCAAAGTCATCTGCTAATATGTTTGAAATCCTTTCCACAAATGATGTCCCAAGTGAGGAAGAGGAAATAATGGAAACTGAAATCTTAGAAACACAATTTAAATATGAAGGGAAGAACTCGGAGACAAACCAACAAATCAAAGGTTTTCAACAGAAAAAAAGGAGAAAATTTACACAAGAAAAACAATATTTCAAATGTCAAAACTTCAAATAATGCAGGTCCCAATATAGACTCCGTTGAACCATCTAGTAAAATTTTGGTTGTGTACGAGCATTCTTCAAGGTTAGAAGCCATCTCGGATTCAATTGGAATAAGTCAAGAAACAGGAAGAAAAAAAATTGAAGATGGATTCTAATCAAAAAGTAGGTCGCAAGACCAATCAATATCATATGGTAAAAGAAGGTGAAAAGCTTGTAGAGGAAGGTAAGATTAATGCCCTTCCCAACTTTTTTAGCCCTGGTATTAATGAAGATCATCACTTGGAATATTAGAGGACTCAAAGGGAGTCTTTCAAAACAAAATGAAATTAGAAGAATGATTCGGATAAATCATCCACATCTTGTTTTCCTTCAAGAAACAAAGATGTCAATGGAGGATATGGACTTAATTGCCAGTAAAATTTGGCCAGTTGGAAAAGTGGTTTCCCTCAGTTCCCAAGGGACTTCGGGTGGCATTGCTTGTCTTTGGGACCCAAAAGAGGTAGTTATTCACCATATGGTTGGCAGTTGGGGTTTGTTGGCTATAGCTATTCAAAGTAGACATTCCAACCAGATTATGCTCTGCATTACTGTTTATGCTCCGACTTCTTTGGAGGAAAAAATAAGATAGTGGAAGGATATTACTCATATTATCTCTCATTTTCCTAAAGCTTGGATCTTGATCGGAGGAGATTTCAATACCATCCTCTCTCTGGATGAGAAAAGGGGGGAAATAGAAATTTGGACAAAAGCACTGACCTCATGAGCGAATATATTGCAAACCTCCATCTTGTGGATATCCAACCGGATAATGGCCTTATGACTTGGTCTAACAGAAGGCAAGGCTTAGCTTGTATAATGGAGAGATTGGATAGGTTTTTGCTCTCTGAAAATTTCTTAATCCATGGTCACATTCCTAAAGTGAAGACTCTTAATAATGTTGGTTCGGATCATTGGCCAGTCATGGTGGAAATGTGGAAAACCAATGTGAGTTTCTCTCCTTTTCATTTTCAATTAATGTGGCTTAGAGACATTTCCTTCGAGACCTCATGTGCAACAATGGTGGAAGGAAGGTAAACCTAGGCATGGGACTAAGATGTTCTATTTTTCCAAAAGACTGCAATACATTAAATCCAAAATCAAGACTTGGAACTGGAAAGAGTTTGGGGATGTTCATAAAAAAAACATGAAGTTATTGCTCATCTTGAAAATTTGAATAAGAAAATCCGTTTAGATGGCCTCACAGAGAAGAGAAGTGCAGATGAAATTAAACTCACAACTCGGTTAGAGGAATGGGAAAAAAGAGAAGAAATCTTATGGAAGCAAAAATCTAGAATTCAATGGCTCAAAGAAGGAGATCGAAACACAAATTTCTTCCACAAATATCTTCTAGCTCGAAGATCTCACAACTTTATTTCTTCCTTAAAATCAGATTCTGGAGATGTTGTTTATACTTGGGATGGCATGAACTCTATTGTTGTTGATTACTTTTCCAATATTTTTGCTGCTACTCCTCTTGACTCAACTTCTCAACATAATGTTCTTCAAGCAATCCCTTCTCTTATCACTTCTGAGGAGAACTCTATTTTGACTGCTCCTGTTACTATCAATGAGCTTCAACAAGTAGTTTTTAAAATGCAAAAAGGGAAAACCCCAGGTCCCGATGGTTTTCCTATTGAGTTCTACCAAGAGTTCTGGGATATCCTTCATGTTGATTTATTAGAGGTGGTGGAAGAAGCCAGGAAAGCCAAAGAAATTTTGAAGGTTATCAATAAAACTTATATTACTCTTGTTCCAAAAGCTCAAGAGGTTGATCATATCTCAGCTTTTAGACCTATTGCTTTATGTAATGTTCTTCTCAAAATCATTACTAAAATCATGGCGGAAAGGTTGAAGCCTCTTTTGCATAAGATTATTTCCCCAGAGCAAGGGGGTTATGTGGAAGGACGTCAAATAGTAGATGAGATAGTTCTTGCTCAGGAAGCCATCCATTCCATGGATATGCAAAATTCTCCTTCCATGTTCATTCGGTTAGACTTATCCAAAGCTTATGACAGAGTGGATTGGCACTTCCTTATCAAAGTTTTGAGGCAATTTGGTTTCTCTAAGGATTGGATGGATTGGATTATGGGATGTATCTCTTCAGTTTCCTACTTAGTTCTTATCAATGGTAGGCCTTCTCAGTCTTTCCCAGCTTCCAGAGGTATTAGGCAAGGTGACCCGCTATCCCCTTATTTATTCATCATTCTTGTTGAATGCTTGGGTAGGACTATAACCAAAAAGAGGGAAAACAAAACCCTTGAGGGAGTTACCATTGCTCATGGAGCTAGACCTATCTCTCATATTCAATTTGTGGATGACTCTACTCTTTTAGGTAAAGCTACAATTAAGGAAGCTTCTAATATTAAGCAAATCATTAGCTATTTTTCTAAGGCTATTGGGCAGTTGATCAATGAAGACAAATCTAAAGTTATTTTCTTTCATTGCTCTGCTAGACAGGAATCCATGGTCTTGGATAAATTAAGATATAAGAAGACCTCTCTTCCAATCACTTATTTAGGTATTCCCATAAATATTCAAAGGCAGAAAAATAAATATTGGAATTGGTTGTTGGACAAAGTCAAGAAGAAAATTGGAAAGTGGACCAACAAGTGGCTTTCTTCTGGGGGTAGAATCACCTTGGTAAAATCAGTCCTTCAAGCTATTCCTATTTATGTTTCTTCCATTTTGAATATCCCAAAGGTTGTTCTTCGAGAATTGGATCAAATCAGTCATCGTTTCCTTTGGAGTGGTACTAAGGAGAAAAGAAAATGGGCCTTGGTGAAATGGGATACTTTATGTCTTCCTAAGAGTGAAGGGGGTTAGGATTTCGGTCTTCAATTAATAACAACAAAGCTTTAGCTACTAAATTATATTGGAGGATGTTGCATAACCCCAATGCTCTTTGGGCCAATAATCTCCGTGCTAAATATCTTGAGAACAAAAGTCCTGAAGACCTTGTTCGCTATCAACTTCCTACCAAAGGTTCTCCCATTTTAGCAGTTCTTAAGACTGGTGAGGATTTGATAAAGAAAAAATTATTTTGGATCATTCATAATGGTCAACATGCAAATTTTTGGACAGATTCTTGGGATGGTCACAAGCCTTTGATAACTCAGTTTCCCGATTGGAGGCCTTGGATGGAGGAGCTTCACCGAGCTAATTGGATAAAGGTGGCTAATTACTGTCGGTACCATACTGGTAATTCAAATGTTGGTAGATATTGGATCCCTATTGAGGACTGGCCTATTCAAATCCTAGAAAGGCAAAGACAAGATATCCAAGGCATCCTTCATATGAGATCCCTCTCTTGGTCCCATGAAAAAGATTGTTTTGGATGGAACAACACTACTAAGGGTGAGTATTCAGTTGCTCAAGGTTATTTGACCTTATGCCATAATAATCCCAACCATTCTTCTGACATATTTTCTCGATTGTGGGCTCAAAAGCTCTGGCCTAAGGTGAGGTTCTTTAATTGGCTTTTATTGCATCGTAGGGTGCTTACTTGGTGAGCAACTTATGAAGCATGGTTTTCATGGCCCTTTTAGATGTGAAATGTGTGAAGAGAATGTAGAAAATATCAACCATATTTTTATTGAGTGTACTTTAGCCTCTGAGCTATGGAGGAGAATGGCCACTTTACTTGGCTTACAGTGGTCCAATTTTTTTACTTTTGAACAGATTTGGAGGGATTGGCCTAATCAAGAGGGTGTTGATCATTTTATTAGGCAGTTAGTTTGGATGGGTTCTACCATTCTTCTTTGGAATATTTGGAATGAAAGGAACAACCAAATTTTTAATCAAGATAGGAAGGATATTCACTATATTTGGCAAAAGACCATAGCCAACTTAGTTGAATCAGTCCATCAACTCCTTAATCACCCCCAAAACTCCCACCAAATATGGGATCAAGTGATGCAAATATTGAAGATTAAACCTTCTAAGGGCAACCAACTTAAAGGGAATGTGAGTATTAGTAAGATGGATAGGACTAGAAATTGGCAACCTCCTCCTAAGGATTTTGGAAAAGTCAATACTGATGGAGCCTCTAGAGGGAACCCTAGAAAAGCCAGTGTGGGAGGAATTGGTAGACTTTCAGATGGCTCCCTGGTTTTTACTTTTTCTGAGAATTTGGGTATTCTTTCCAATAACCTTGCTGAGGGGTATGGTATCCTCAGAGGTCTTCAGGAGGCTACTAAGGTTGGATGGGAAAAGGTGTTAGTTGAGTCTGACTCTCAACTTATGATTAATCTCTTGAAGACTCCTTCTAAGAATCATAAGGTGGATTGGAGAATAAAAAGAATTATTGAGAAGATTCAGTTAATCCAGATGGGATTTTTGAAAGTTGATTACAATCATGTGGTTAGAGATCAAAACAAGAGTGTTGATGCTTTAGCTAATTGGGCTTTGGACAAAGGTGATCTTACTTGTTATGGCCACCCTCCTATATGGTGGGCTTCTCAAATTAGGGAAGCTCTTCTTTCTATCATTTCTTTGGATGGCTCCAGTTTCGAAGGTACCTAGTTTCTTCTTGTTTTTTTTTTTTGCTTCTCTTTGGTTCATTCAGTTTTTTTTTAGTTCCCTAGCTCATTCTATTCTTTATTTTGTTTCCTCTATTGATTCTTGCCTTAATAGTCTTCTGGTCTAGATAGGTCATTGTTTTGTTCATTTTTTTTCTTTTTTCTTTTTTGTTTTTTTTTAGTTTTTTAAGGTGGGTGGGTTCTTTTGTTTTGTTTTGTTTTTGTGTTCTTTGTGTTGTTTTTTGTTGTTCTTGTGTTTTTGTTGTTTTTTTTTTTAATGTTTTTTGTTATTGTTCTTGTGTTTTTTTCGTTCTTGTTCTTGGGTTTCTCTTTGTTTGTGTTATTTCGTGTTTTTATGTGTGAGTGTTTTCTATGTATTTTGTTTTTGTTTATTGTTTGTTGTTGGTTGTTTTTTATTTTTATTTTATTTTTTTAATTTTTTAGGTTTTGGTTGTGTTTATTTTTCATGTTTTTTTGGGTTATGTCTTTGTAGTGTTCTGTTGTTTTTGTCTTGTTTGTGTTTTGTTATGTGGTTCTTGTGTTTTTCTATGTGGTTTGTGTTGTGGTTTCTTTTATCTTATTGTGCGTGTTTGGTTGTGCTTTTGTTTTTGACACACTCAAGGAGCATGTTTTTTATTTTATTTTATTATTTTTGTTGTTATTTACTTATTTTTAAATTGGTTTTGTGTGTTTGTTTGCTCCTTGAGTATGTCAAAGGTGGTAGGCCAGGTCCGAGTCCTGGGCGTTTTTGGCGGAATGGATACCCCCGCCTCCTTGGGTCTTACCCGAAAGTGGCATCCCTTTTGGGATGTTTTCCACAAATAAAAAAAAAATATTTAAATATAAAATAAAAATGAAGAGAAATCAAACAAAAAACAACCTAAGAAGTCTATTTAGAACAATTACTTTATCTGATGGTTGATCCTAGCTTTTAATTTTTGTCTCGATATATCCAATAGCTTTGAAACCTACAAAATAGCTTCAAAACCCTTGGAAATTTGATTAGTATTTGGGGGTCTACTTAGTCCACTATGTGACTGAGATTGGAGGTGTAACAATTTAGCCTCCTTGGTCCTTTTAGCTAACCATTTGAAAATAAAAGTGATTGTTGACCTTTGGAAGAAAATGAGAGAAAATGCAATAACATAAAATAGTGTAAAATATAGAGTGAAAACAAATATATTATGATCTAAATTTAGAATGAAAGAGCAACCTAGGGTTTTGGAAATAAAATCTTACCCCCAAGTCCTAGAGAACTAAATTTACACCCTATAAGGGGTAACTGTGAATTTGGTCCTATCAAATTTGTGCCTTGTACAAATGGGTATGAATTCATGATAAAGAATTTAATTGGCCTAATAAACACAAAAATGCAATGCAACATAAAAATTTAATGATCTAAGTAGAATAATAATGCAATGGAAACCTGGTGGGAGAGAAGAAGCAACAAAAGTATGGGGCAGTAACCAAAATGGTAGACTCCTCCTTAAGGCTCCCACACTTGTCCACCAAGAGTAGCAAATCACAAAGCAAAAGCAACAACAACATAATCCAAAGCACAAGAGCAATAGTCAAATCACACTTGGAAGAATAAAATTTTGCTAGAACTTATCATCAAAAACTTGTTAGAAAACTTATTAACAAATTGTTAGCATAAAAGAGAATTCAATCCTCTTTTTATAAGATATTTAGAGGGCAAAAATATGGGAAAACAAAAAAATAACTTTGGCCAAGCCGATGCCATAGAGGTCAACCTCAAAATTAGGGCTTTAGAGAGAAAAATCCTAATTTTGTTGAATTTGTGCTCCAAAATTACCGTGCGTGAATTTGGTAAATCCAAGCAAAAAGGTAAAACAAGAGGGAAAGAAAGGATCCAACTTGCACTTAATAATTTTGGATGCCTTCCTTAGGGATCCTAAGAAAAAGCAACTCATTTAGATGGATTATTTTCCATGTCTACATTTTACCCCCTCTTTGATGCATTTATGGCCTAGTAAATGCATCAAAGAAAGATGTAGACACATATCGACGAAGAATGATGAACACAAAAAGGGTTGGCTAGTTTAGAAGAAGGGGTGGTGCAAAAATGGTTTCATTCAAATTTTACACACAAAATGAGGCAATTAATGAATTTAATGCCTTTCAGGCCAAGGTGCCCCCTTGAGTTTTAGAAGGAATGCAATATTCCTAAGGAAACTTGAAAAATGCAGACGTAGAGGAAAAAATAGTAGCAAATAGATGGAAAAGAGTGAAAAACAAAAATAGGATAGAAAAAGAGGGGAATAAGAAGGGGGGTAAAAATGAATTCATTTTCACCATGCAATAAGAAGAAAAAGAGCTCTGGAGAAAAGGAGAAATGACGCTTCCCACACAACGTTCAACAATTATGAGGGGCCAAATCTAAACCCTAAGAATTTATTTTTTTCAATTTATTTTTAGGATTCTAGGAAAGTATCACTATGTGAGGCCCCAACATGAATTTAGGGTAGGGTTATGCATAAGGGGTCAGACCCAAAATGTATTTATAAAAAATTGGTGAATTAGTTTTGAAATCTAGGTGAATAGTGTCCAAATGCATGTAGAAGGTTCACTATTATTAGGGGTAATGTTGGAAATTTAAACTTAAAATGGTCAAATTATTATAAAATTGGGACGAATTGACCCAAAAAAAAATTACACCCAAAATTTTTTGGCTAATGGGCCCTAGTCAAGGGTCCCAAATATTAGCCAATTCCAAATTTTAAAAATCCTAATTTTAGCCAATTTGGCGATAAATAGCCACTGTGCATAACCCTAATTTAGGGATCACCCACAAATTTAGTGCAAACCTAAAAACAATCGATTCCACCCCTCATTTTTATAAGGTGTGGATTCACAAATGTATGCCCTAGAAAGAATGGGCGTGAATTCAGGAAAGAGGAAGAAAATAAGAGAGGAATGAGAATAAATAGAAAGAAGAGATAAGAAGGAAAAATGGAGAGATTACTCTTATGTATGCATTATGATGAGAATTTTATGATTCTTATTTTATTATTTATGTTTTTTAATTGAGTTGATGAAATTTTATTTTATGTTTTTGGTCACAGCATGAGGTACTCACGAGCAAGGATTGGTGGTCAAGCTCCTTAGAGGAGGCATTATGAAAACTCACAATAATCTAGCGAGACACTCTACAGGTGGTGGGGTTACTATAGTTAGTGGAGATACCATAGGTTAAAGCAAGTAGAGTGCTATTAACAACATCTATGGAGAGGTGGTACCCAAAGTCATCTACCTTTCAACTACCTACAAGGGATATGACCATCACACTGGAGTACATATGGAACATCATGTGCATCCCCATCAAGGGAAGAGTAGTTTACAGAGGATAGATCTAGAATATAATACTACATAGATTATCAAGGGATTGGAACCACAAGATCTAGTAGAGTGGTATCCACATGGATGAGCTACCAAAGTGATATGGAGTAGATGCCTTGATGATTATACTCTATGGGTTAGTGGTTGGGTTCCTGGTGTACCATTATAGTAGGCAACACCTACCATGGATGCTAGTGGGAGTATTAGAAAATATGCAAAATCAGTAGGTGTGGTTTGCATGGGGTTTGTATGTGTTGGCCCATCTATATAGGATATTGTACAATATCATGTACAAACAACATATAGGGCTAGTTTGTACAACATTGCTCTAGGTGTGGTGCTGGGAGCACATAGCTATCCTTAGACTACATGCACTACCAAGGTCATTATACAACCTAGAGCAACTAGCAGCATACAAGTGGTCCCATCAATTTGAGTGATTCTAGAGGAAATATGCAGGGATTCTGCTACTAGGGAGGTTAGTGAAAGATGAACTATGGTACCACATAATCATATGGTGGATGTGACATGTACACCTTAACTAGGCTTAAGATGGGGTGGAGCTAGCTATGATGAGGAGGATCGGGTGGGTATCTATAGAGAAGGGGGAGATTAATATTTATTAGTTTGATCAAGTCCAATGACATTTTTACATCCTTCAAGAGATACCAGACTTAGGAAACTATTGGTTTTGACAAGGGTTAAGGGATCCATTAGAAGTCAAATAAGATCCTGATGTGGGCAAATGGACAAATGAGGACCTAGACATCCCACTATATATTGATCCAAGGGTAGATGATGTCAGGTGGTATTGGGCTATAGGATATTGTACAAATGTATTATGACCTCAAGGATATCCCCACCTATTCCAATGTAGAGACACCAAGCCATGACCTAACAAGTATAGCTACCCTTGTGAGAGGCTATCTGATGCACCATAGAGTGATGACAAAGGGATCCTGGCCCTAGGCAAGCTAGGGTACAAGTCATGATAGATATGGTTATGATAATAAGGATGACCATCACTCTCTTAGAATCAAGAAGAGTGGGATAGCAAGATTTTCCACCATAAAAATAGAGGTTAGGCCAAGCAAGATAGCAGGGAGTGCTTCTATATCAATGATAGTGAGAACTAGTGGGATGATGGATTAGGAGGACTCAACAAGGGATATGGAGGTATTGCAATTTTGTATAGACATAATGCAAAGGGGAATGGACCTACTCCAAGAGTATATAGGGGATGTAGAGTACCTTGAGAATACCATTTATAGATAAAAATGTAACAAGAGCTAAGATAGACCACCTCAAGGGAGAGATAAGTTGGTTGGAGCAAGAGTGATAGCAGGCTTAGGTAGAGGGGATAGTTTTCATTAGTAATAGCCAGTAGGGTGAGAGGATATGCCTTATATAGGTAGAGTTATAGAGGATAGAGGATAGGCTGGAGGCATCCATATAGAGGGAGACTTTCTAAAAGACTATGTACTTTTAGGTGGTTCTAATGGAGCATAGGATGCCTCTACCATCCTCCTTTCAAAAATAGGGTTAGTTGCAATGTAGGTCATAAATTGTTTCATGGTCCATGAATACACACCCACCAAGACCACCTCCAATAGGTAGATCATAGGATATGGTATCTTAGACCTAGTTCTAGGATTGGGTTGATATGCCAATTTTGATTGTGGCATGCATCCTTGTGGAGGGTTGAGTGTGTCAGGTTTGGACTATGGAACACAAATAAAATTGATGTGTACTCTTTGACATTCAAGTAATATCATACCATATTTTGATGTATATGTTCTTGTTTAATGTGTGCTTATAATTTTTTATGTTTAGTACTTTTATGTTTGATTATGCATGAATGAGTGAAATGAACTTAACTATTGAAAGCATGAATGAACTAAACTAATGCAATGCATGATGTGATGGATCAAACTAATGAATGAAATATATGAGTGTATGAAGATATGGAAATAAATGTGATAGAATAAAGAAGAAAATAAAAAGAAAGATAAACAAATCTCTAGTCAAATTTACACCTCATAAAAATGAATTGTGAATTTGTCATAGAGTGAATGCATGCCCCATATGGATAGGGTGTGAATTCAAAAAAATAAAAGTAAAGAAAAAAAATAAGAATAAGAATATTATGTTCAAGGAGAAGAAATTCAACAAAGGAAAAGGAAAACAAAAAGGTACCTAGAGTATGATATTTGAGTCAATGTAGACCGCAAGGGGTTAGTGTGATCAAACAAACATAAACCAAGCAAAAAGAAAAAGAAAAATGTGGAGCAAGACCCTGTAAGGATGTATGCTCAAAAATGGTCAAATGGAGGCTACCCCTCGCTGGTGACCATGAAGCTATCCCGTAAGGGTGTAATGCTTGCTAGAAAAGAACAAGTGTGGAGCAATACCTACTATGGGTGTGATGCTCACTAATGGTTGTGGTTGGAGAGATACCCACTAGGATGTATGCTCACAAATGGTCAAATGGAGGTTGCCCCTCATTGGTGACCATGAAGCTATCCCATATGGGGTGAAATGTTTGATTGATTTTCCAAAAGGAGTGTAACCCAATAGGGGTGTGGTGTGTGCAAAATATGAGTGAGCAAAGCAAATCATAGAAAAAAATGTGCATGTGTTAGATAGAAATAAGATAAATGAGAAGAATATCATGAATAGTGTATGTGTGTGTGTGTTATTTTTAACATTTCAATAGCTAAGATATGTGCATAAGATTGTTAGTGGTTGTATGGTAACCAAAAATGATATTCATATGGTATCTATCCTATCCCACAAGGATCCCTTAACAATTAAAATATTGAGAAGGTAAAAGTGTGAGCAAAACAAGATGAGTAGATAGAAGAAGGAACATATATCCTTTATCTTAGAGAAAAAAATAAATGATTGAAAAATTTCAAAGGACAAAGGACATACAAGAGATGAAGAACTATATCCCTTGACTTGGAGAAATTAAAAATTATTGAAACTTTCAAGGTCAAGGAATATATGAGAAGATAAAAGAATAGAAGGAATGAGCAAAATGCAATGATGAAAATTCATGGAGATGTGCCCTAGGTTGGGGATTCACTAAGCATAAATTCCCTAGTATGAGTGCAATGCATGTGAGCTAGAACCTAACTAGGTTTCATCACTTGCCTCATCATGAAGTCCCCAAGAATCTATATGATCAAGCAGTCATGCAAGTATGATCAAGCAACAATGCAACTATATGACAAGCAAATATGTAAATGGAATAGAATGTCAGGTAATTCATGCAAAATATGATAGGCAATCATGCAGTATGAGCAAGCAAAACAAATTTAGGATGAAGAACGATGATGTGAAATCATGCATAATATCTTTTTAAGTGCATTATGTTCATTGGTTCTTTAATTTCTTTACCATATAACGACACTAAATGATAGGCTCTTGAGCCAAACTTGGTCATTATGATAAAGAGACCTACCAAATTGGGTTGAAACTTACCTTTTAGATCTAATCGAGAATTTGTGTTCTTCTGGTTTTCCTTGAGGACAAGGTCCCCAACCTCAAAATAATGGTTGTGAACTTTATTAGAGTAAGATCTCTTGAGCCTATTTTGATAGGCTTGAAGATGCTCTAAGGCATGAATGCACTTCTCATCTAACAACTCCAATTGGTTTAAATAATCTAAATGAAATTCAACACACACTTTGATGGTACCATATTTCTTAGCTACTAAAATGATGACACAAGGGACTAACTCCTCAAAGAAAAGGCTATGATGGAGGAAATATTCATGAGCCATGTCACAAAGAGTATCCCCCTTAGCACATTCTTTGGGAGTTGCTAAATGAAATTCAGCACATACCCTAAATGTGCCTTCCTTATTAGCGATAAGAACGATAACTCCTAATTGCTCAAGGTCTTTAGGAGACATAGGAATAGAATCCTCTTGAGAACTAGAAGACTCAACATGGGTGACACAAGGGACTGACCCATCAAAGAAGAAGTTATTTTGAAGGATATCTTCATGATCCATATCACAAAGAGTATCCCCTTTAGCATACTACCTTGGAGTTACAACTAACTCAAGGTGCACCAAAGTTATCATATTGCAAAATATATTTTTAGAGGGAGAATGTGGTCCCTCATCCTCATTATCCCACTCCAAGCCATGATGATCAATAAATTCAGCATAAGTAACAAATTGATCATCATCCATTGGTAAGGGTTGGTTTTTATTGGGGATGTATCCTATGCCACATCTCCTAGGCCAAAGCTCAACCTCCAAAGGCTCTTGAATACATTTCTATTGTGGCCCCAAACCCTTACCTACATATCCCATACTAGATGGTATTTGCTTAGGTAGTGGGTAATCATTGGATATATAACAATGGGTAAAATATCGATCTATAGAAAAGGGGTTGCTACCATGGATCTTTTCTTTGAGGGATGTACCCACATAGATAAAGGTACACATATCGATGTGTACTACTTCACCCTTTTTATGGGGTAAACCCATAGTTCAGGGTGAAGGTGGTAGCTTTTCTAGATCTAGAAGAGGACTTTCATCGAGAAGGTTGATTTGATCTTGTGATGAGATTATGGTTGGTGGTTCCTCATTTATTTTGAAAATTTTGAACTCCTTGATGATTTTAGAGGATGAAAGATAAGAAGAAGAAAAAAAAATATAATTAGAAGAAATTTTGTGGAGAGAAATAGATGGATAGAAATTGAGACTTGATTGAGCTTGCTCAACCATTGAAAAATATTGGAATGGATGAGGGTCACCTTGAATGGTGACAAGTTGATTTTTGAATTCATATTTTAAACATTGATGAAGAGTATAAGGGACAACCCTCATTGCATGAATCCAAGGGCATCCAAGAAGAATATTGAAATATGTTGGGAAAGATACCATATAAAACAAGGTATCTAAGATCTTGGGTCCTACCTTAAGGGGAAGGGATAAAATACCGTAGGCTTCTTGAGATTTTTTGTTGAAAGCTTTTATGATGACATCATATTTGGTTAAATCTTCCTCCTTTAATCCAAGATTTTGGAAGAATTTATAAGTGCATAGATTGAGGGAGGAACCATTGTCCACCAAGATTCTCTTGATAAACTTATCCCCAATGTATGCAGTGATGTAAAGGGGAGAATCCCCTTGTAAATTTGAGGAAGGAAGATCATCATCATAAAATGATATATGATTAATCCCAAGGGAACATACAACATTAGCTAGGTTACTAGGGGGAAGATATTACGGGATGGATTGTTGACTTAGAAGCTTCAACAAGAATGAGGGAGAATTTTGGTCATGGCTTCAAAACTAAGGTTGGTTTATCTACACTTGTGCTCCTTTTTTGGGTACTCTTCAAAACTAAAGGTGGTCTAGAAGGTTGGTTGGATGTAGAACTTATCTCTTGCTAATATTGTTGAGTTGGTTGAGCTTGAGCTTGTTGCCTTGTAGTAGCAGCTATCATACCAACCATGTTGTTGTAGGGTGGTGGCACATTATGATAAGACACTTGGTTGGTTGTCCATTGCTAATGATTGGGTAGGGGATTTTGGAAGATCCTCATATATTGATTAGTCATAGGTGCCTATTGAGTAGGAGTTTGATTTGTTGGAGGTTTGTGGTTAGGAGTAGGTTAGGAGTCCTCTATGACAAGATGACCCTCATCTATTAAGTCTTGAACCACATGTTTCAACCTCTTACATGAATGTGTCATGTGCCCTTCCACCCTATGATACTCACAATGTTGATCAAGCTTATACCAATTTATTGTGGTATTGGGTTACCTTATGGGAGGCAACTCAATCATGTTAGCTTCCAAGAGTTGCTTGAGGACCACCATCATAGGTATGTTGAGTCTAGTGAAATTCCTTGGTGGGGGTTTTTGAGGTCTACTAAGTACCATATTTTGCAAGGTACTAGCAATATTAACATTGTTGGTTTACTTGTTATCCATTACCCCATCACCAACTACATGCTTATTATTGTATTGACTTTTTGTGGTCCTATCCTCTTATTTTCTTAACTTGAGTTGACCTCTTAGAATGAGAACCTTCTCTACTCTCCTTGCCAAATCTATTGCTTATTCAAAAGAGGTAACAATTGTTGTTTCCAACTCATATGAGATATGTTCTTGCAAATTTCTAATAAATATCTCTAACATGTCTTGAGGAGGTAAGGTGTATCTTAATCATCCAACTAAACTTCTCCATCAAGCCAAAAAATCTAAGAAACTTTCATCTTTACCTTGCTTCAAAAGATATAAATCTTGCATAGTCACATTTTTCTCAATACAAGCTCCAAATTGTTGAATGAATAATCCAGCTATCTCTTCAAAATTCCTTAAAGAATGATGAGGTAGTTGATAATACCATTCCAATGCCATACCACCAAGGCTCTTAGGAAATATTTTTAGCAACAACATGTCATCATATATAATATCATGACATGTTGTTCTAAACATCCTTAAATGTTCAATTGGATCCTCTATTCCCTTATAAATAGATAATACCAACATTGGGAAATGCTTAGGGTAGGGCCTAGTGGCCTAGAGGTTGATTTCATGTTTCCTTATAGTCATAAGTAAAACTTGGAGGTTGAAGCATATCCATTCTTTACACTAATTGTTTCACTACACTTGTTAAACTTTGCACATCGATATTGTTGTTGTGCAATGCCCCTAGAGGGTTATAGGTGGATTATTAAAAAGGGGTTTGGTTAATGTTAGAAATATTAACACTGATATGATACAAATTATGATATGGGATGCTTTGTGTGGTATCTTGTTGTGGTGGATAACTCACATTTTGTGGAACAAAATAAATGTTATAAGAAGGAGGTATAGAATGAGGAGGAAATTGAACATTATTTTGAGGTGCACTACTAGTTGGAAGAACTTGCAAAATTCCCCCAATGTTGGTGGTTGTAGTAGTGGCATATGTAGGTTTATGAAATGGATTAACATTATGAGAATATTCAAACAAAGGATTGATATGAATATTTTGAGGAGAAATGGTTTGATGATGAGATGTCCTAGCCTCTTCGAGTTGGGCTTCTTCATCCATAGCCTTATTCAAAGCATCCATGTGATGTTTAAATAAATTCTAGATATGATCAAATGATTTAAAGGTGAGGTGTCCATTAGACCCCTCAATAGGATCAAGGTCATTACCAATATCTATGTCCTCTTCTACATCTAGATTGGGATTCTCCCTATCAATTTTATCATCCTCTTGAGGATTCCCATTAGATTCTAAAAGCTTTCACTTACTTCTAAGGTTGGGAGCCATTAGGATTAAGGGAAAGGATAGGAGAGAAAAGGATATCTAAAACTAATGAAAGACACAAAATATTTTATTAAGCTTTTTATATTTTTCTAATCTAAGCAAATAATTTAATGGTCTTATTTATGGTTTAAAAAAAAAATAAATAAGAGAAGAAATAAAAGGCTTCCTAGATGGCCACTAAGGATGTGTTTCATGTTGGGTTCACCAAATATGTAGAGGGGGGAAAACTGCCCTACCACATATGATTCTCAATTGGATCCACTGGGAGCCAAGGTGACCATGGGGGTATGTTATATCCTCTACACTTAGGGGCTTGGGGTATCAAATGGGTTCACCAGGAATGGTTTAAGGACTTGCTCCAAGTCTAGGGTGGAAATATTTGATGTTTTTATTCGAAAAAGAACCTATGTTTGGTCTTTCTAAGATCCAAGCTATGAAGAATTAAATAATAATACAACGTAAAAAATGATGCAATGAAACAAGGAGATATCCTAGAATGATTCTTTATTTGGTGATACCTAACCCTAATTTGAAATAAATAATATCTTTTTCCTTTTAACAAGGGTTCAAGAGAATATACAAATAGTTTTAGCCTAGATTCAAACTATATGTGCTATCTCTTTCAAATGCCTAAAAATGGAACTAAATATCCTTCTTCACTTATGATTTAAATCTGGAACAAAAATGAGTAGAAAGCAAACAATAAACAACCTAAGAAGTCTATTTAGAACACTTACTTGATTCGATGGTTGATCCTAGCTTTTAACTTTCATCTCGATATATCCAACAACTTCAAAACCTATAAAATAGCTTCAAAACCCTTGGAAAATTTGATTAGTGTTTGGGGGTCTACTTAGGCCACTATGTGACTGAGCTTGAAGGCACAATAGTCAAGCCCCCTTGGTTCTTTTAGCTAACCATTTGAAAACAAAAATGATTTTTGACCTTTGGAAGTGAAGGAGACAAAATACAATAACATAAAATAGTGTGAAAACAAAGTGCAAAGAGAGATATTATGACCTAAATACAGCATGCAAGAGAAACCTATAATTTTAGGGTAATAACCAAAATGTAAAACTCCTCCTCAAGGCTCCCATACTTGTCCACAAAGAGGAGAAAACCACAAAGCAAAAGCAATATCATAATAATTCAAAGCACAAGAGCACTTGTCAAATCACACTTGGAAGAATGAATTTTTTCTAGAACTTTTTGTCATCAAAAACTTGCTAGAAAACTTGTTAAAAAACTATTAGGATAAAATGGAATTTAATCCTCTTTTTATAGGAGGTTTGGATAGGAAAAATTCAGGAAAACAAAAAATCAACCTTGGCCAAGCTAATGCCACAGAGGTTGGTATGAAAATTAGGGCTTTAGAGAGAAAAACCCTAATTTTGTTGAATTTGTGCCCCAAAATTATCAGGTATGAATTTGGTAAAGCTAAGAAAAAAGGCAAAACAAGAGGGAAATAAAGGGTCCTACTTGCACTTGATAATTTTGGATGTCTTACATAGGGATACTAAGGAAAAGTGACTCGTTTAGGTCCATTGCTTCTTTTACTAGTTGAGGTTTATAATTTTCCACTATTGTAGTCATTAGACATTGTAGACACCTAAAAGTCACACATGCTCATTCCTAGATACTTGTAGATCTACATAGACACTTGTAGGTTTGCATAGGCCATCTTAGGCTATCTTAGGCCATCGTAGGCCATCATAGGCCATCGTAGGCCATCATAGGCCATCATAGGCCATCATAGGCCATCGTAGGCCACCATAGGCCATCGTAGGCCATCATAGGCCATCATAGGCCATCGTAGGCCACCATAGGCCATCGTAGGCCACCATAGTTATCCATAGGTGCAAAACCTACAAAACTATGTAAAATGCACCCAAAATACCTTCTATCCACAAGAGGGCCACCTACTAGCTCCCTAAGGCCACCTAAGCCCTTTCCTACACCTAATTAGGGCCCCCATGGGACCATTCCCTACCAAAAACCCTAATTAGACTAATTAGGATTCTAATTTGTGATTGACTTTCACTTAAGTTACACTTTATCATTAAATTGGGTTTAATTAGGGTTAATGATCAAATTAGTCCTAAACATGTCCTCACACATGTGTGCACCCTAAGTTGGTTAGGATATTTCCTAGAAATCCTAACTCAACCCTCATCTAACCTAGGAGTTAGCTAACCCTAGTTAACCCTAATCCTCCCTCACACATGTGTGAGGATAGGATATTTCCTTTAGGGCATGTGAGAGGATGACTAAGCTTGCCACCTCACAAACCCTAACCTAACCATGCTAGGAATTGACTCTAGGGTGTGGTACACCTAACTACCCCCTTGACCTTGGTTTTTCCTATAAATAGAGGGTCTTTTCCCTCATTTTACCTCTCTCACATTTTTAGTCAACCTACCCAAACTCTACCGAAATCACACCAGAATCATCTTCTACCACTTTGCTTCTGACAAACAACATCAAACAACATTTGGAGCCCATCCGGATAGAAAATCTTCATCAAAAGTCAACTACAGTCTAGTTCGCCCCCTAGCCTATGAACCCAGGATCCATTTCGTAGGCCGACCTACGAACCAGCCCTACAGTAGATCTACAACATCATATCAGGTATAAATCAGTTTTTAGTAGCTTCTATAACATTTCCAACAACTTTCATCATGTTTTTCTTCATATTTGAGTTGATTTGTCTTCATAACTATGGGGCTTGACCAAGGCAGGCCCCCAAACACACTAACACCCTTTTGTAGGCCCAAAATAGGTACAAAAGGACACACACAAGCAGACTACTAGTGGCACATGTGCACAAAAGCCTACCTTCATTGAGGAGCTCCGAAAAACACCATAAGATGCTTCAGATTTATGATGAAAACATGGAATAAAGATCTCCATTGAAAGAGAGACTTATTTTGTAACCCTACATTCTAAATGAATAAAGCAACACTTTGAATATTTTCTATTAGTTTTAGAAATGGTTGTCTTTTAGTCACTTCATTTTGGCATGCTCGATGGGACCACCACAATAGTTGTGTTAGAATAGTTGTTTTCACTAATCTAACTCAATTTCTAGTTTTATTTTGTTGTTTTAGGCACTTTGAACACAAAATAAAACCCTAAAAACCTGACATACACCTCAAGTTAGCAGAATAGGAGTTTCAGGCTCCTAAATCTAGTTTACCCCCTAACCTATGAACCAACAATCTAGTTTGTAGGCCACCTATGCAAACTCTACTAAACTATTTCAAAAAACCCTAAAATTGTAGAGGTTTATAGTAGAGACATCAAGCAGTTCATCTGACACCATAAGAGTCAGGTATTTCCCTCAGAACCTCCTATTTTTGTTATTCCTTTGCAAAGAAGTTTCACCATCAAATGCATCGAGTCATTTTGTGAAATTTCCTTTCAAACACATCAATTAGGGTTATCATGTTATTTCAAAATTAGTTAGCTTAAATCATCTTATATTTATTTTCTGTCATTTAGATTAAAGTTACATTCCTTTTTCAAGCCATTAAAATAGATTTTCATTTATTTCCAACTTTTGCAAATCATTTCTTTCAAATCATCTTTTCATGCATTAGATAGATCTTTAAAATCTCTTTCCAAATTTGCATTTAGATCAAACTTTTCACTTTCTCTTTTCAAAAAGGTATTTCAAATTTTTTAAATTTCATTTTTATTTTTTTTTTATTTAATTTTTTGATTTTATTTTTTTTTTATTTTTTTATTTATTTTTTTTTTTTTTATTTTTTTAAATTATTTCAAATTTATTTAATTTATTTAATTTAATAAATTTTCAATTTCCTTTCATGTCATTTAATTAGAACTTCAAATTTCTTTCCAAAATCCTTAGGGTACATTTCAATTTCTTTCAAATTTCAAAATCACATTTCAATCTCTTTCCATGTCATTAGAGTAAGGTTTCTAACATCTTTCACAAAATCACATTTAGGTTAATTTTGCAATCTCTTTTCAAGTCATTCACATTAGGATTTCACATCTCTTTCCTCTTTGCTTGCCTTTGTGCTTTCTAGATCATATTTCATTTTCAAAAATGCATCTAGGTTAGTTTTATTTTAAAAATGCATCTAGGATTAGTTTCATTTTGAAAAGGCATCTAGTTAGTTGTTTTGCTTTCACCTTAGTGGTAATAAACACACCATCACACACTCATATGGTATACATAGTGGTGAGATTGGACTTCATCCCCAATCCATCACTCGAGACTAGTGATGTTGGAATTCATCTCCTTCCACCAGCTCACCCCCTAGACACCATAGTAGCCCCCAGGAGTGGTTTTCTGGACTTCATCACCAGAAAATCCCCTACTCTTGAGACTGGTTTTCTAGAATTCATCATCGAAAGGGACCTTTAGAGTAGGATAGGGTTAGATGCCTTTGTTCACAAGGCTCACATAATTAGTGAATAGGTAACTATCATTCTTGACTAAGCCCGCCCGAGGGTGAAGCGAAAGCATGGGTATGCTAGTAGCAGGTCTTAGATAGTGCCACCTCTTCTCGTGAGAGGCTTTTGGACTCATCAGAGCATTTTGAGTTCCCCCTATTTGGTTATCATTTTACTGCACCTTTACATTAGGTCACCATTTTCCTATTGAGACATTATTCTATTCTATGCACCCTTGGGTGTTGTAGGAGGTTTCATGCCGATGACATTCCTATTATTTCTAGAGTTTCACCCCACTTCCCGTGATACTTTCTAGAGGCATATTTCAACATCAAAACACACAAAATAAATAAACATTTATTTTTCTATTTTTAGCACTGATTCTAGTTACACTTTGTTTGCATGCTCACAAAATTGGTTTCAACACATTCACCTATTAGCAACCCATCTATTGGCTATCTACAACCTATCACTTTTTGGTTTCCTATCAAAATTCATAGTCTAAGTCCAGTTCATAGGTCAACCTATGAACCAGCTCCCAGTTCGCATAGCACCATGCGAACTCTATTTTGATACATAAAAACTTCCCAAATTTCATAGGGTTACCCAAAAACCTCACATAGAGCACACCTAGAACCTCATATTTCTATTTTTGAGTAGTTTTGAGCACCAATTCATAGTACACAACACCATGCCTATTGTCACCCATAGTCAAGCATGCGAGCAAGCACATCTTGAGGAGGAGGCTTCTTGTGCCACTTCCAGTCAGTCCATTCCTCCCCCTTCAGTCATAAGGGGTAAATCCACACTCACTACAGACCTCCTTATAGGTTCTGACTCACTTCACATACACACTATGTCTCATGGTGAGACTTCTACCCTAGGTGATACCCTCACCACCTCATCTGGTGAAGATCACCCACTTCTTCCCTGCTCACCTTCACCTAATCCACCTTCCATATTTTGTGACCATGTAATCTATACTACTCTAGGACACCCACCTCCCTTCTTCACTATCGATGAGGAAACTCCACCTACCTCACCTACCTTTGCACATCCCTTCTTTTAGAGCCTATCTCATTCCCTCTTTGAGAATGACTCCTCCTTGCTCAATCGTACTCACCCTGAGGTTGCATCATTCACCCCTACCGTAGGGATGATCTCAGATCCCTCATATTCCACTTCAAGCACTCAAATGCCCTCATCTCAAATCCCCCCACAATAAACTCCTTTACAACAATAATATACACCACCCACATCATCATATCAGTACACTTCTCAAGTGTCACAACCACCACCTTCCCAACAATCCTTCTTCCCATCCTTTGATGTCGTATCACAACCACCTCCTCACTCACAATAATTCCAATATCAACAACATCAGTAGACCCCATCTCCTCAATCATGTGTGAACACTTTCACCACACCATCTTCTCAGGCTCCTACCTTTGAGGCCTACACTCCTTCCTCATCATTTCCTCCACCTACATCCCACCCTCCTAGAATGTATGGTATCCCATCTTCTATTCCACCACCATCTTCATCTACTCCCATTTTTTGACTCCCTCCACCTCCTCCATTTTGGGCTCCATATTCTAGTCCCCTTCCTACCTATGATCCATGACACTCATCCTATCCCACTAATCCCCCATGCTATTCTACTCTACCTACCTTCTCCACTTATCACTCTTCTAGTCAGATGTAGGTACCATATTTTGACACCTCATCTCACCCACCACTTGCACCATCTATCCAGACACCACTACCTCCACCACCATCTACTGGACCTACATTTTTCATTACACCTCCTTCTTGGTCATCATCCCCTACTACCCAACCATTATAGTAGGCCCCTCTCTAGTAGATCCTAGTGCAACAACCACAAACCCTACAACCACAATATTACTATCCCTAGTAGATGCCTACTCCACAGTAGAGTGTCCCATCCACTTCGACATCCTACACCATTCAACAATCACATCCATAGGCATAATTGCAATACATTCCTTCTCCACACTGGGAAGAACAACAACTCCAATACCCACCCCATTCTCAGGCTACAACCACCTCAACACAATCCTTTACACCTCTAGCACCTAAAATCCAACTCTTGCAAGAAGAATTTAAGATGCTAAATCTTCATACAACTGGTTATGGGCCCCAAAAACCCACATACACTGAGCTGTGCAATGAGCCAGTCCACCCTTCAGTTCCCATTCCTCCTTACCCTTATCACTTTGAGATTCCAAAATTTGATAAGTACAAAGGTAAAGAGGACCCTCATGAACACATCAACAATTACCACTCTACTTGCTATCAACTTCATATTAGCGATCCCCTCATGTTATGTACCTTTTCCCTCTCACTTGGGGGACAAGCCCTTGACTGGTACAACATGCTCCCATGCCATAGCTTGTTCACCTTTGAGAAGTTGGCCAATTCATTCTTAGAATATTTCTCCATTAATATCAAAAATAAAATCAACTTCTCTGATGTCTACGCCTTATGATAGGTTGATGATGAGCCCATTATAGAATTTATCTCTTGATGGAGATCGATCATCCATGACCTAGCTCATAGCCTCCCATCTATTGAACTAGTTACACTCTTCTCCAAGAGTTGTCACAAACATATCTCCACTTCCTTACAACTTCATCAAAGTCACATGTTTGAGGAAGCTATCACTCAAGCCAAGGTTATCGAGGACATCAAAGTCCAATCTAGCAAGATTAAGCTTAGGTAGAAACCATCTTACAACTCCAACTTTTACTTCAACCAAAATACACCAAATCAACCCTTCTCTAGACCACCATAAACTAATCAGGTAGCAACAACTTCTCTAGCTTCTTCATCCATCTCATGACCTCCCCTCCATAGTAGTAGTTATTCCAAACTAATGCACCCCTTCCACCTAAACCACAATAGACTCATAGCCTTCATCCATAACTTCCATAATATAATTTGACCCCACTCTCTGAGCCCTTGCTAGCTCTATTCTAGATATTATATGATGTAGGTCATATTACCTTACTAGAAATTCGACCTATTGATCCAAATCAACCCAAGCCTTAGGGGTATATTGAGTAGGCCTTCTATGCATACCATCGATAATATGACCATGATATAGAATCTTGTCACTCCTTTCATGGTCTTGTCTAAGACCTCATTGATCGAGGTACCATTCAGGTCTCAAACCCCCTCACACCACAAAACCAAAATTTGGGTATCTATCAAAACCCACTACCTGAACACAGGGGGACGAATCCCCAAGGAGCCTAGTCCAATCCCCAAGGGTAACCTAGATAGGTTAACAATGTTCAATGAGACCCTCCTTCATGTGGTGTAGTTGGCATGATCAACCTTACAACTCATACTCAATGCTATCCACCATGCCAGGATGCACCTATCGTATCCCCTCTAGTACCTTTTACTTCATCGCAATCCCCTATAACCTCAAATATTTCACCATAGTTACCTCAAAACATCATCACTATCTATGGTAGCCTTACACATCAGTTACGTAATACCCCTACTAGGCTATCCATTTTTGACCTTTTATAATAGTCTCAACCCCATCATGAGGCATTGAATGACATCCTTCGATCCATTGACCTTGAAACCCATGACACAAATGCATTTGTGAACTTTATAGGGAACATCCCATGCTACCTTCAACCTTCTATTAGTTTCCATGACCATGATATTACAGAGCTCGTAGGTGAAGGAGTTGATCCTCCTCTCCACATCCAAGCAACCATCAATGATATCACCTACAAGCATGTCCTCATTGATACCAGTTCATCTATTAGTATCATTTCTACTACCACCCTACATCACCTTCACATTCCACCTACTCACTTTGCCACCCCATCACTCGACCTTCATGCATTCGATGGTTCCATGTGACCCACTATAGGTTCCATTGTCCTACCTATCCATGTAGGTATCCGTACCATCTCCATTTTATTCCATATCATTCAAGGTGAGATGCAATACAATATCTTGCTTGAACATCCATGGATTAGAGACATGCAATGTGTTCCCTCTACCTTGCATCATTGTCTCAAGTATGTCTATGATGGACTTGTTCATTGTGTTCCTACCGATGGGGACCCCTTCAAATTCTACAACATTGTAGACCTTCCACTAGGACCCTCATCATCCTCTACTCAAGTTCTTCCCATTCCTTCTCATCATTTAATGGGAGCATCTACATCTTCTTCTATATCAACCTCATCACCACAATAATCATTAAGGACATGTACACATTCCCCTCCATCTATGTCCACACCACTCTCATCATCTATCATGGAACCTCATCCTACTACCATACCTTTCTCACCACCTTCCTCATGGCCTCCCCCTCCTTCTCAATCATCTTCTTCCATGGATCTACCTCCTATGCCTACACCTTTTTTACCACCCTCATCATGGCCTCCTATTACATCTCATACATCTTCCTCTATAGAACCTCCTCTCCTTCCCACTCCTCAAACACCCCCACTTCCTTTTCATCCATGACCATGGTATTTTACATCTTCTCGTAGCTTGATACCTACACCTCCTCCCCTCACCACATAGTTCCCACATGTGAACCATCCCATTCCCTCCACCATGATTGAATGCCATGATTGGGAATAATGAGCCTCCTACTTAGATGCTCAATTACTCCATTCTTCTCCTGCTATCATTCATGATTCCTAAATGGCATCATCTTCCTCTGATTCTGATTTACCACCTCATTCCCCAACATGTATGATACCTCGAGTGTCAATTTTCATGATAAATTTTAGGTTCGATGACTATAATATTCATGATGCTCATGTTTGACCCCCAATAATCCAATCTATCCATGATTTTGGTCATCCTTCAACTTTAATATTGACCATTGGTACTATCATACCACTTGGTCCACCTAAAAATCATACCAACTTCGTGTATGTAGGTCTAGACTCATCACTCCTGGCTACTATGCCTCCACCACTACAATCTAGTTTCTATGGCACTCTTGACCACATGTCCAACCCTCAATTCACCTTATACTACCTTCAATATTTTTATTGGCATGGATTTGGACTAGGCTACTATGAGCAAGGGTTACGCATGCCTATCAACCCCCATGTTCAATCACCCATAGATAAATCTGGCCTAGGTTATCACCCTATAACCATTCATATGCTTGAGGATGAACTTCAAGATCTCTCTCTATATCCCATACCAATTCCTACACACTCATTGGAAGAATACATCGACATGGATATCCTAGATGAGAGTCCATCTCCTCATTCTACCATCACCATTCCATGCAACTTCTTCCAAGAAATATCTTTTGCTGACACCACATCTGCTTATTGTATTGATGCGCTAGTTGACAAATTTGCTGCCTTGTCCCTCATAGCTCCTTATCTAGAGTGCAACACTTCACCTCCTCCTCCATCATCGATACATCTGGCCATACCATTGCCTACTTATCGATAGCTTCATCAATCCATAACTCAACCTCGTTCTCCACCCATGGTTTTACGTCCATCGTTAAACCTACCACGATGTTCACATGCTTCTGAATCTTCATCATTAGACTCATCATCTTCTATGACCTCTACTACTTCTATCAACATGGTCTATGTGGATCTATTCTCACCACTTTGATACACATCTCATTTGAGTCATGATAACACACCAAACCCTAACTTCATCGACTTTACTCACATTTCACCAATACCTTCATCATAGGACTTCTTGCTATCACCCCCATCTTGCATACTATGAATGCTCCTTCACCATCTACCCCACCTCACATCCCATGGGTTCATCACATTGACATATATTTAGATGATGAATTTGATTTACCTGAGGCTATCGATGACCTCCATCTTATTCCAATCTTGAAATAACTTTGAGATGGTTCCCACATGCTTGTGGAAGATACCATCGATATCGATATTGGTGATGACCCCACCAATCCACATATTGTTAAACTCATCACTAACCTCTCATCAGAGGAGCACATCCTATTTACCACCTTCCTTAAGGAATACATCAGAGTCTTCACTTGGTCCTACATGGATATGCCTGGACTTGATCCCTCTCTAGTGGTTCACAATCTCACTCTCGATAGCGATGCCAAACCTATTAGATAGAAATTGTGATGTATGCATCCTACGGTTGCATTGCTGGTAAAATCTGAGCTCCAAAAGCTCCTTGATGTAAATTTCATCCAACCTATTGATTACCCAGAATGGGTTTCCAATATGGTGTCGGTACCTAAACCCTTTGATGAAGTTCATGTCTGCACCGATTTTCATGATTTGAACAAAGCTTATCCCAAGGACAACTTCCCCCTCCCAAACATTGACTCACTAGTTGATGCTATCGTAGGTCATGAAATGATCTCCCTCATGGATGGATTTTTTGGTTACAATCAGATTAAGATCAACCCCATCGATCAACACAAAATATCTTTCACAACCCCTTGGGGGACTTTTTGTTATAAGGTCATGCCTTTTGGCCTTAAAAATGTTGGGGCAACTTACCAATATGCCATGACTTATATCTTTCATGACTACATGCATAAAATCATGGAATATTATATTGATGACCTCATCACCAAATCCAAAGAACATTCACAACATCTTGCTGATCTACGCAAGATCTTTGATCACCTTCTAGAACACAATGTTCATCTCAACCCAAAGAAATGTGTCTTTGGTGTTACTTTCGATAAAATATTAGGGTTCATTGTTTCTCAATGAGGCATTGAAGTAGACCCCAACAAATTCAAAGCCATCATCGAGATGCCTCCACCCACCAATCTCAAGCAACTACGTAGCTTGTAGGGCAAAATTCAATCTATTCATCATTTTATTGCCTAGTTATTGGATAAGTGCAAGCCATTTAATCATCTTTTACAAAAGGGAGTCACCTTCAAATGGGACGCAAACTATCAACAAGCCTTTGATTCAATCAAAGCCTACCTCACTTCATCACCAGTTCTATCTCCCCCACACCCATAACTACCATTCATCTTGTATATTTTTGCTATGGATTTTGCACTTGGCACATTATTAGCTCAAAAGAATATGCTCAATCAAGAGCAAGCCATATATTACATCAGTCGTATGCTAGTCAGCTATGAAACCTGATACGCATACATGGAAAAGCTATGCCTAGTTGTAGTCTTTATGACACAAAAACTATGCCACTATATGCTTAATCACACCATATTTGTCATCACTCATGATAATCCACTCTGATATATGATGAACAAGAGTTATCATAACTCTCACACCACTAAATGGATTATGCTCCTCATTGAATTTGACCTAGAGTTCATTTCTCAAAAGTCCATCAAAGGATAGGTCATCATCGACCAACTCATCGAGGCTCCATTGCTCGATAATCAACCACTCCTTATTTAGCTCCCTAATGATTCCATATTCCATGTCATAAAAGTTGAAGAGTATGTCAAACCAGAAATACTAGTTGACTTAACACTTTTCTTTGATGGCTCCCATTGCACTCATGTTGGGGGTGCAAGAATTGTATTCTTCACACCTGATGGGGAACCTCTCCCATTTTCATTCAAATTAGGGTTTCCCTACACAAATAATAATGTAGAATATGAAGCTTTAATTCTTGGTTTAAAGTAGGTGCATTCTATGCACATTAGATGCCTTCACATCATTGGTGACTCCCTCCTTATCATCAATCAAGTCAAGGAGATTTGGCAATGTCATTGCCTAGTCCTCCAACAATACAAATAGATTGCCCAACAACTCCTCACCCAACTTGAGTGGTATGATATCAAAGCTGCTCCATGCTCATCAAATCATTTCATTGATACAATGGCTTCCTTGGGATCATTAATACCATAAAACCCCCTCTCTGACACAATGCACATGTCCATTCATACTCTAACATAGTCCACTATCTCATCTTCACCTCCCATAGATGATGATGGCATCCATGTCATCCACACTGAACCACATGATCCTTGGTTTTCACAAATTAAGGATTATATCAAATTAGGCTTTCTACCTTGTGACTTACCACATGCTCATCATCGAGCATTCAAACAATGGGTGATCCATTACACATTATTGGGGGATATCCTGTATCACCGTAGTCATGATGGTATTCTTTTGTGTTTCCTAGAACCACATGAAGCTCAATGAGTGGTACAAGAAACCCATGATGGCACTTGCGATGGCCACTTCAGTGGCATGGCTATCACAAAATGTATTTTATGCATGGGCTACTATTGGCCCAAAATGGAACATGACTATTGTGAGTATGTAAAGTGATGTATCAAGTGTCAACAACATGCTAACCTCACACACTTACCCTCACAAGCACTCCAACCTATCCAATCCATGTGGCCTTTTTCCCAATGGGGTTTAGATCTTATCAGATAGATCTCGCCTGCTTCATCAAGCAACCATAAATTCATTATCACTACCATATAATACTTTACAAAGTGGGTCAAAGCCATCCCACTCATTCAAACTATGAGGGCCAAAATCATGGTATTCATCACTGACCATATCATATGTCACTTTGGAATCCCTTCACAAATCATCTTTGATAATGACACTCCTTTCAAAAACAAAACTATTTGCACCCTATGCACTAAATTTAACATTCACCATAGCTTCTCTACCCTATACTACCCACAAGGTAATGACTAGGCTGAGGCTACTAACAAAACCATCTACTCTATTCTTCATAAAATGGTCATAGAATCTCATCATGATTGGCATAATCAAATGCCATTAGCCTTGTGGGCCTATCGTACGAGCATCCATACTCCCACTAGGGCAACACCCTTTTCTTTGGTCTATGGTACTAAAGCCATTATGCCTCTCGAACTTGAAATACCATCTTTATGCATCTCCATGAAAGACTTCATTGATGATGACACTACTCATCAAGCCCACCTCGACCAATTAATGCTCTTGGATGAGCATCACATCCATGCCATAGAACACACTCATGTCTATCAAGATCATCTTCATCATGCCTACAATAGTAAGGTACACCAGTATGAGTTTTATATTGATGACCTAGTTCTCAAAGAGAATCAATAGATCACAAGTCAACCCTACCAATAATGAGACAAGTTCACTCCCAATTGGCTAGGCCCATACATCGTCACACACAAATTTGGTTTTGGTGCCTATCGATTGGAAAATCTCGAAGGACTCACCAAACCTAAACCCATCAACATAATTCACTTATGCACATTTAATGCCTAGCCTATCTAGGTACACATCACCATAGATTGCACATACTATCATCATAATATTGTATATATCACCTCACTCACAGATTCACAACCCACATCAGACTGAACACACAACTTTCACTTTCTGTTACACAATAGAAACACTTTTGTTTTTATGTCATTTTTATGTTGTTGGTATCTTTGGTTTTGTAGGTCTCTTATCACTAGCTATGACATCTTCTATGGAGATACATTGTTCTAGGTCTACACTTCTAGCATACCACTCCCCCATCATGCAGGACCTTTACATACCTCTAGTCCCAATCGACCTTGCAATACCTCCTGGCCCCATTCATATACATCAGGCATCCCTATCATCACATTCTAATCATCACACTTCACCCTAACTTCACTCACCTAATCATAGGGATTCTTCCTATTCCCCTCACTCTAGTGATAGTAATATCTCCTTGTCCTCCTTTTTAGATAAGGAGGAACATTCTCACCCACCATACCCTCATGCATAAGGACCATCCCCCCTCACTTGGTCGATGTGAGAGATCCTTATCTACCATATTCTCTAGCTCGATGACCTTCACTAGGCTACTTTCCTCCTAATAGGGGAAACACACCTATTCACACACACCCTTTAGGACTACCTCCACCCCTACCAAATGGGATGTCACCTTATGACCAATCCCTTCATCAGCATGCCTCCTAGGCTACCTCTATGCATGTTCCCCCATCTCATCCACATCACTATCTATAATTATCTCCCATACCACCTATTCTCCAGATACCCCCATCCCCACTCTATGGTATTCCACTTCAGCCTACTCCACCACCAACTCAACAATTTCAATCTCCCCCTTCTTCTCATTCATTCTCATCTTCATACCCATATCCCAACCCCATTTACACACTAGAATCTTGATCCCCACCTACCTTGATTCTATCACCCCCTCCCATTGACATCCAACACATCCTCTCTCACCTTGACAACCTCGAGTTACACTTGAGTCATTGTCGATGCCATTCCTCTCCCCATCACTCTACTATGACCTGCATTCCCTCACCTTCTTCCATCCCAATCCCTCACTCCCACATGCAACCTCCACTAAACCCTAGGTCCACAATCCAACCACTTGCACCTACCCCACCTTCCTCATGCTCATCACCACCTGAGCCATACATATACCCCATGCCTATTCATTTAGCACCACTTTCTCAGACATTCCACCAATTGCTCCACCAAGACCTCCTTGTACTACTTGAGATCTACCCCATCGACCCATTGCATCCTAAGCCATGAAACTATAGAGAGAACCAATTTTGCATTTATCATCATCAATCAGGGCATGACATCAATGCATGTCACACTTTTGAAACCCTTGTCCAAGACATGTTGTTCGATGAATCTCTCCCATAGCTTGAACATGCTCTCTCTCCTACTCAACTTTAGAGCCCTCCATATCATCTTGTACCTCACCCTATACCATCATGTGAATATTTCACATCCACACCTCGTTATTTCTAGTAGTTATCCAACTACACAAATCACCAAAATCCTAGTCACATCATCACTTCACCTAGTCATTCATGACCTGATCCCCATCACTTCACACATCCTTAGCTTGCTTTCTCCTCTTATTTCTTCTTCCCTTCTCTTTCTTCTTCTTGCTATCCCACATAGTTGTATGGTCATACTTTGAGAGACTACATACCTATGCTAGATTTCCTTCTTTATCTTCTTCTCCTTTCTATTTGGCATTGTTGTATGGTCACACTTCGAGTGGCTACATACCTATGCTAATTTTACCTTTTTCTTCCTCTTCTTCTCATCTTCTTTTCTTTGTTGCTCATTCTTCTTTGTTGCACTTCTTCATTCTCATTTTCCTCCACATCTCTTTCACTCCCAATTTTCCTTGTTTTTCATTATCATGTGCATTCTCCCATTTACATACTTCTCTCATGTTTGCTACACCCCCACATGTTGGGGCAACCATTACCATGACTCCCTCTTCTCATCATTTCTTCACACACCCATCTCTTTCAACATGGTTTCTAATCTCATCTGGTTAAGTCTCACAAAATTCCTCTTGTAGATATTTTCCTTGCATATTATATCTCTCATACTGCATCCATTGCATATATGCATCACTCCTCTTTTACATCTATATTCATGTTTGTATATTCTCCCTATAGAAATGCGCTCATGATAGGATTAATATACACACTTGTTAGCATCACCACTTGGATGTCCACTCCCCTTCTCAGGATTATAGAGTATATGATATTTTGCATGATTTTGACCACTCACCAGTTAATTCAATCAAACATCACCTCTAGTTGACAAGTTCTTACTCTTCTTACAACATCTCTTGGTTGGTTCAACTTCTTTCAGGGACCATTCACACATGTCATATTTTTAAGCAAATTTTGAGTCTAGGGAAGATAACACCTTGCATAGATATCACCATCTAGTGAATGGTTTCCCCTTCTCATCCTATAATTTGCATGATCAACATATGACCTAGGGATAAAAAAAGGGATAAGCATAAGAAAAAATTAGAAAAATGGGTAGAAAATAAAATCCAATGCCCACATTCCAAAAAAAAAGAAAAAAAGAGTACCACAAAAAGAGAATTAAAAATGAGGGGCAAAAAATAAAAGGAAAAGCCTCCAAGAAACACAACTATTATGCTTCATCTCCTTTGGTCCTTAGGTTTAACATAACATCATGGGATGATTTCCATCACTAGCTATAGGCTCTAAGCGCCTACCTTCTAGTGGAATAGTCTTACAAGTGGTGACACATCTATCACATTAGCGACCTTCTTTTGTATAGATCATTGCACGCTTGTGGATGAGCTAGCTACTTTGGTTATGTTTACAATGGGTTAGTCCTACCTCCCTCAAAATGGATAAATGAACATCACTTATTGCACACACTGGTCCCTGATAGACTTTGACCCAGTCAAGTTAGTTATGAGTTGTAGATGAACCTTGCTCAGTTCCTCATGAGGTTTGATTACTATAACTATGATTTTCAAGATTATTGCATAATCCCTATACCATCCTACATCCCTGAGATTATAAAATGGATCACATTACCACCAGTTATGCTACGATACGAGTGCTTCCTCTATGCATTTCAACATACACATACATGCATCATTGCATCTATCCTACATTCATTCATTTACATTACATCATTCTACATTGTATCTACACTCCAATTATATCATTCTCCTCAATGCTACCACATGCACATATATTCATCCATCATACATTTACCTATCAATATTCTACATCATACATACATGAGAAATCACACATTCATTCAAATCAAATCATGACACATGTATATAAAGTTACAACAAAAAGTGTATATATATATATATGATAAAAAATACCCTCAGGCTACAAAAATGGAATACATCCATAGCACATCTCAGCCTTATTGATCACTAGGAGTCTCACCACTCCCCTCCTGAGTTGCCATCACCTGCTCCATCCCACATGCCTCTTCCACCCCACTCAACTCTGGTGTTGCCTCCACCCCTCCCCCCCTAACTACCTCTCCCACCTATGTCGATATAAGCACTATCACCCTATCCAACCTTGGGGTAACTCCCACTACTTGGGATACTACTGGTACTACCATCCTTGGCTCCCTTGACACTATAGATGGTGCACTTCATTGACTCTACTATGACTACATCTGTGTCCATGATCATGATCTCGATCTCGATTATGACCCATCATAATCTGGAAGTGGGTGCCCATACGAAACTAAGGTAAGCTCACACTGTATCCTCATCACCCCCTCCTCTATGAATATCCTTGACACATCCTCATTTTCTTTATAAATGATCTACCTCTGCCCTCAAAGCAATCATCTCCATCATAATTTCCTCCCCTACTCTTGCACACTCTGCCTTCTCTCGTACCTACCATTGCATTTCTATCTTGGCATGTAACTTTACCACCTCTACTACATGAGTAGCTCACTCAACATCACTATTTACCTCCACTTACTATACCCTAGCAACCTCTACCTTCAATCTATCCCCAGTAGCCATAGCATCTACAACCAGGTGATGCAAGCCCTCTACAACCTTAATATGCCTCACCTCCTCTACCTCGAGCCATCCATGTAGCTCCACACACCATATCTCCAACTCTCTCCTCTCTCTGTCACTCGCCTACTTGACTACCACTAACCTCTCCTCTAACTCTCAATGCTCCTCTCTCCATTTTCCCAAATCTAAGGCCCAATCTACCTCACTCTCATGTAATCACCCCTCTAGATATTGTACTCTCTCCCTCAATATCAATAGCTCCTCCTCAGCATCCATCCTCTCCTATACATCAAAATGTATATCTCCCATATCTCTAGTATCATCATCTCCCATATCATCACCCTCCTCCTCCATAGGTATTGTATCATCCAAGGGCTGCTCTCCATCACTGGCCTATCGATCTGGTGACCTCCCAATAGGAATACTAGACCCATCATCTCGATGTCACCTCTATCATCGAAGAGGCTCCTCTACCTCATCCTCTGATCCTCCCTCTAGCTCTGGTCTAACTCCTCCTAGTGCATGCAATCCACCTACTAGCTACACCTAACCATCGATCACTCCAACTCCTGGCTCCCAACTCTATGTGGCCCACCATGCATCATACTCAGGAGTAGTCCCCACATCATCCACATCTAGAATCACCATTGGTGGATCCCTCTCACCACTCAAGGGAGGCACTACAGGTCACTCCCCCGATCACCCTACCTCCTATATATCACAATAGGTGCATCCGGTCTCCCCTACCGCAACCCAAACTAGCGCATGACCCTACTAAAGGGAAAGAACTCTGCCTATCATGCATACCACCCTACCACCCATCACCCTTAGTGGATCACTCCCAGCTGCTCCCCATCCTTCTCCCACACCACCCCACCCTTCCAAGGCTGATGCGTAGTCGTTATACCATCATTAATTCTCAAAGAATCTATCAATCCAGGGCAGTGTACAAGGCTATCTGCGGAAGAAGAAGTGAAACAGCTATAACTTAGGTCAATCTAGGGCAACAAGTCTTTATTGGTGGAACCGGTTTTGTGGGGGGTTTTGGAGCATTCCTATCTCTAAATTGCATGAATTAAATCTTAATCTAAGTTGCGGAATTGGAAACTAATCATTAACTGCAGAAATGAAGTCCTAATTACAATTGCAGAATGAGACCTAATTATATTACAGAATTAACAGTTACAGAATTGAAAGTCTGATCCTAATTGCGAAAGGAAATCTAATTACTTTTGCAGTAAAGAAAGTCTAGATCTAATGTGGAAATAAAAACTATCAAAATTCTGTAACAGAAGGTTGTCAATCCTCTGTTCAAATTTTGACAGCAAAACACAAAAATGCAGGAAATTGCTGAAAAATAGTAAATTCTGGAAATAACAGTTCTAAAAATAAAGTGAAAGCTTGGCTGAAAGTAAGATTGCAACTAAAACATTAAGCACAAGATTTATTTTAACATGAATGAACTAATACTGCAAATATTGTCAACTTATTCACAAGCAATTTACATAACAAGTTACGCAACTCATTCTACTGCAGCAAAATCAGAATAAAAACCTATTCTGTTAGTCCTCCTCCTAGGTGCGGGAAGTGGCCGACCTCTTTGTCCAGAAGAAGGTGTAAGTCTCTCTCTCTTTCTAAATCTTAATCACACTCATTTACAAGTAAATTGAAATAGAGCTGGTGCACTTTATTGATCAAAAGACATGATTACAAGAATTATATTGAAAAAGCTATTACGAGGATATGTGAGTCAATTTCTAGTTATACTCTGTATTTAGCTTCCTTACTCTATTTTCTATCTTCTGCTACTTCTCTACCCCCTTACTCGGCTCAACCTGAATGGGAGCAATATTTATAGCTATCCTATGATCTGATTACAAACAAAGAATATCTCAAAAGATCTAACCCTACAATGCTGCAACAAATTCTGGTTTTATCCTAGAAGAGGACTAAAACTCGATCTTTCCCTTAATGATGGCTTTGGTCGGCAATGACGGCAAAAACAGATGGCGAGATATTTCTCTTTACTTTTTCCAACCTTTATTTCCCTTTTTCGTCTTCAAAAATCGGTCAAAAAGGTCAAAATCACATTATGTTCTTCATTCCGAAGATAAGTGGCTTCATTTCGAAGACAGTGCAGTTTTCATTCCGAAGATCGCTCATTCCGAAGATACTGCATGCTTCATTCCGAAGATCCGCTCATTCTGAAGATGCTGCATTCTTCATTCCGAAGATCCGCTCATTCAGAAGATGCTGTGTTTCTTCATTCCGAAGATATCTGTTCATTTCGAAGATGCTTCGAAATGAACAAATGTGTGCTTTTCCTTTGATTTCTTCTGCATCTCTCAGGTGGGTTATCTCTTAAGATCAAATTCTAATGGTCTCCATTCCTTTCCTCATGTGAATTCCATGCCTTGCTATTTATGGACAGCTGGTTGGAATTTATATGGGAAAGACCGATTTCTTTGCACAACAACGGTTGCTTGCTTGTTGCAGATTTAGGTGAAGTAAATGCTTGAAACAAATCAAAATATGATTAGTGAAATCCTGCTATTATTCTAAGCATATCTCATTGTAGCAAATCATAACAAAAAGAACACAAAACTATGCAAAAAGCTGTAAAATCAGCATATAATATCTCAAATACATTGATCATGCAAAATGGTTAATATACAGCATATTAAATCAACTTAACTAACATATCAGATAAAACATAAGAGTTTATAGGCATTTTTAGTGTACAAAACATGTTATGATTGAGGCATTTCCAGGCCTCATCATTTTCCCCCAACTTATATTGATGCATGCCCTCATGCATTACTTGGGCTATGGAATCACAGATGTCCATGTTCAGATTCCATGACCTGTAGAATAACTTCTTGCCTATGTAATATCCTCTATTTTCTTGAATGTTTCTAAGCCAATCTTCAAATTGTTCATCGGTTGTTCATCTTCTTCAAAGTAAAATGGGCTGGAGTAATGATGGTTGGAGGCCTTGAACACTGAGACCTATCCGGTTATCTTTGCATGACCTGGATCGGTTGGACTACACCTTCTGCTCTTCTTCGGACCACTCTAGATTGATGGGGGAGATAGGTTCTCTTTTCCTTAAAGACATGGAAATTTCATTCCATCTGTCTTTGCATACTGACAATGCTAGAAAGAAATTGTGATCACAGAAATTGTTAAATCTGGTCACACGGTCCCTCAAATTGTTCAAGTACATTCTCTTGATATCATCCCTGTTCATCATTGAAAAGTCTTCTTGAGTGATATTTAGGTGATTTGGTTGGATTGCTCGACTAACAACTCGGCCCTTGTTTCAATCACTTTATTCTGCCTTTTCTCATGATCCCAATAAAGCTGATTTTGCAAGGTAGACATAAATGCTCTCAAGTGAACATCTCCAATGTAGATTTGAGGATGAGAGTCAACTTCCTCTGGAATGAAGAAACTATGCAAAAACAGTTCACACAGGAGATTTTTCTGTTCAAAGGGATTGGTCAAAATATGCCTCCAGAAAATCTTCAATAGTGTCCAATTTGTATGGAAGGTTTGAAGTAATCCTCATGACCTGCCATCTAAGGTATTTTTCCTTCAAAATAAAGCTGTAAAATCTGGTGGCCATCTAAATTGGACTAAAAACTCAGCAATTTGGCACAAGTCAGATACCTTTTCTTTCAATGCCTGAATTTATGTGTCCTTGGCTTCTAGTTGTTTTGCTTCCAGTTTGAATTTTTTAGTTTTATTGGCAAGTTGTTCATATCTAATCATCCAGCTAGCTATGTCTGCATTGTATTGCTCTAAGGACACAGTATTAGGTGGTCTTACTACAGGGGGGATCCTAGGCACCAGATTTGTCTGAACTCCTTTTTCTACCACTTCCATTGGCTGTTCATCTGTCAATATCTCTACTTGCACCCCCTTATTTGCTATTTCTATGGGGTTATCATCAAATAGTATTTCTACTTGTACCCCCTTATCTGCTGTTTCTATTGGAAGTGTAACAAGTTGAAATGCAGGGACCTCAGTAGGAGTACTTACTTGAACTTTTTCTTGTTGTTGGGATTGTTCTTGTGCTGGTGGCTCATTTTCAGCATCCTCTGCAATATTCCTCACCATTTTTGAAGCATCTTCAGAACAAGAAGGCACTGCTTCAGAATGAACAGGCACTTCTTCAGAATGAAGGAGTGCTGTTTCAGGATGAACTTCTATGTCTGCCTCAACAGAATCATCTGCTCTTGATAAACCCAGAAGCAATTGAGCCAAATTATCTTCATCATGGAACACAGCTGGCTGCTTTTCAGATTGTGCCAACAACTTTTTTAGTTCTGCCACTTCTGTTGGAGTTACACAATTTTTCTTTCTTGCATCTCAATGATGCTTTCTTTCTCTGTGATCCATCTGGTCTGTGTCTTGACAACACTCCTTGCTGCCCTCGGTTGCTCGGTGATGTCTTCCACTTCGTTTCTACTTGGAAGGTGATGCGGACAAATCGATTGCGGTTAGGTCATTCAACCAAATTTTCCTCTTCTGCTGCAACATTCTGTTCTTGTTCAGGAGGCTCGTGAGACTGTCTACAAGGACATCCACCATATCTGTAGCTTGTTGAATTGTAGCCTCTTCCAAACCAACTTGCTCGGTTTCTGCTTCAGCTATCTGTTCAGGGAATTCTAGAAAATTGTCAGATGCTGGTTGTATCTCTGTGACATCTGGGCTACCTGGTCTATCTTCTTCCTCCATGACCTGTTCTGCAGTCTCTTTCAAATGGATTCTTGTAGACCTCCTAGTTCCAGATGCAAACTTCTTCTTTTTGCTCTATTTTTTGGTGACAAAGGGGTCATGGGGTCAGTTTTTGATGCCTCTGTTTCCCTTGTTTCACTTCTCTGTTCTGACAAGTCAGTTGCAGCTTCAGCAAACCGAACTCTCTTTTGTTTTTCTGCTCTGCTGCTAGTTCCAGATCCTCTTTTCTTTTGTCTCTTAGCCTGTGAAGTTGAAGGCTCAGGAGCAAGTTACATAACGACTTCGGGGGCATCTTCACGACTTCTTGCAGCAACCTCTGCAACATTTTCTGCAGCAACTTCTACAATATTTTTTGCAGCAACTGTTTCCTCTTCTGCAGCAACATCAGCAGTATTTGACTCCTCTTCTTCTTCACTTTCATCCCCAAAAATGACATCATTTAAATTAGAGTAAAACCTGTCAAAACTCCTAGGGTTTCCTCTGAAATGATGTTGGCAAATTAATTTGATAAGGCCATGATGGCGAAGGCTTCCTTTACCCTCCTGATATCTTTTTGCCATGTTCTTTAACTCTTGGTACAAATACAGGGGAAGATTAACCCTAACTTTTGGTTGTTGTCTACCATGTACGAGATGGTTTAAAATTCAGTAGATGATGCCACGACAACGGCACATACTTGCCCTTCACGGGTCAAAAACTTAATCACCCGGTGGCTACTTCATCCCGGGGTTCTTGCGGGCTAGCCCTTTTTAACCCCTTGCATGTGTTGTTATGGGTTAAATATTCGAGTTCTCTATCATTCTCTTCTACAAAGCGATTAACTACATTTGCCAATGTGTTCTTGCCGAGATCTAGTAATTGAAATTCCCTCTAATGGCAGCTCTGTAATTTGACTTAAAATTTTAGGGCTTACCTCAATAGACATGCCGTTGACATGTGCTCGGTTGTTTACGAACGTGTGGGCAAACATGCCAGCTAAATCTTCTGAAGACCCATTGAATTTGTCCAGAAATGTCATAAACCCTCCGTCTTCAAAAATCTGCACAACTTGCAGATTTTCTCGGAGGAAATTGGTATCTGCAGGTTCTGTTCTGATCTTGCGTCCCATTTTTCTCTATTTAAAACTTGTACACTACGGCTGCTGTCCTACTACAGGATTTTTTGGCTGTTTCCTGTTGCTAATTTGCAGAGTTTAGAACCTTCGCTGCCCTGTTTCTCCTTCTTCTTCGTCTTCTTCGGAATGAGCCGTATTCTGTGCACTGTACCTCGCAACACGTCTTCGGAAAGAAGGATGGCACACATATCTACTTCTACATTGTACACCTGTTCGTTGATAATTGCATGGATGTCCTTGCCGTCAGATCCACGTCATCAGTTTTGCAGATTCTCACGTGCATGTTAATTGACATTAAAAATTGGTGGCATATGGTTGCAGATTCTCCGTATTTCCAATGAGTGCAAAAACGAGACCATGTGTTGATTGACATGTGTCCCTTCTTCGCATGCAACTAAGAAAAAATCTTAATTTTGTCGTATCTTATTTTCTTGGACGCCACGTGGAAATGCTCTTTCCGAAAATGCAAACGAAATTTCATTCCGAAGATTATGACCTCATTCCGAAGACAAATCCTCATTCCGAAGATTATGACCTCATTCCGAAGACAGGTCTTCATTCCGAAGACAAATCCTCTTTGCAGAATTTTCATTCCGAAGATAGATCTTCATTCCGAAGATCAATCCTCATTCCGAAGATTAATCCTCATTCCGAAGATCAAGCTGTATTGTGAAAGTAAATCGTCATTCCGAAGACAGACCTTCATTCTGAAGATAGATCTTCATTCCGAAGACAAATCTTCATTCCGAAGATGATGCAGCAAATCGTCATTCTGAAGACAAAGTTTCTTTACGAAGACAAATTGTCATTCCGAAGACAAAGTTTCTTTACGAAGATAAAGTGCAACATTCATTTTCTTGTCATTACGAAGACAATTTCATTCCGAAGATAATACGACAAGTATTGTTTTTGGCATTCTTGTTCGAAGATTAGGCGAGAAATCAATATTATCATTCTTAAAACATGTTTTTAAGTATGCCAACTCTTATGAATACCTTTTATGCTAATGGTTAATTGTCACATACTATATACCAATCATTTTACAATGAAGAAATGTAAGAAATATATACCTGATAAAAACAGTTAATGCCGGTTTTGAAGAATGACTGCTTTTGTTGATATTCTACTGAGATTTTCTGCAACATTTCAAAACAAGTGCACTAGGTGAATTTGTACAATGATGGTTCAAAAATTTCTCAAGGTTATGCATGCCAGAAAAGCTGGTTTTCATGCATACCAACCCAGTAGTGCCTTAAAAAGGTTTTCACTTCTTGAGTTATTCATTTTTCTCTCTTTTTTTTTTTTTTTTGATTTTCCCCATTTTTTTTATTTTTACCTCTCCTTTTCTCTTTTTTTTTTTTTTTTGATCTGACTATGCCCATGAAGGAATTTCATGATTTCCCCTGAAACCATGCCCATGAAGGAATTCATACTCGGAATTTATTCATCTTTTTGTTTTCTATTTTTTTGATTTTTTTGTATTTTCTATTTTCTTGAAATCCATGATCATGTTGATTGTTTTGAAGTGGAAGAAGAATTCTCTTCCACTGCTTGTGTATCCAAACTATCAAGTTCTTTGCAAGAATTCTTCTTTAGTCGAGAGGTGTATGGTATACCACGAGGCGATGTCCATTCACTACCAACTTTCTTCGTGACCCATCAATGGGGGATAAGCGAGCTGCTCCATTGTTGAATACCTCTTCAATCCGGTGAGGTCCCAACCATCTAGTTCTCGGTTTTCCAGGGAAGTCCTCATATTGAGAATCGAGCGAGTAAAGCCCAATCTCCTTGTTGGAGTTTCCTCTGTTGAATGTATTTGTCATGCCCACGGCTTCCTCTGCTCTGAATTACCTCGGTTTGGTGCGAGCATCCAATCTAAGTTCATCCAATGCATTCAGCTGCGAGAATCCTGTCTATCTGTGCCTGCGACAAGTCAATTCCAATTTCCGGTCTTTGTGCGCAATGTTAGTAGCTCAAATTCAATAGGTAAGAGAGGCTTTTTACCAAAGACTAGTTCATAAGGTGTGAATCCAGTAGTGGATTTCCAAGTAGTATTGTAGGCCCAAACTGCTTTAGGTAGTTTGTCTAGCCAATTTTTCCTATGAAAAGCTACTGTTTTTGTCAAGATGTGTTCTAGTTCTCTGTTTGTTACTTCAACTTGGCCATTTGCTTATGGGTGGTAAGGTGATGATTTCCTATGTTTGATTTCATACAATTACGTAAATACTTTTATGACTTTGGATGCAAATTGGGGTCCTTGGTACTGTGGTGATAGACCGTGGAGCTCCAAATCTCTGAAAAATCCGAGTATACAAGAAATCAGCGACCTTCTCTTCACGAGCATGTTTGAAAGCACGCACCTCTACCCACTTTGTCAAGTAATCAGTGCATACTAGAATATGCACCTTTCCTTGAGAAGGTGGATCAATAGGTCCTACAAAATCAAGCCCCCACCTCTCAAATGGTTCTAAAACCATTTGAGGCTGCGATGGCATCTCATTTGTATGAGTGGGTTTCCCCATTCTTTGGCATGCATCACAATGCACGATGTACTTTTTCACATCCTTGTGAAGAGATGGCCAATAATATCCTATCCCTAAGATTTTTCTAAGCTGTGCTTTTTACGAGAATAGTGTCCACACGAGGGTTCATCATGACAAGCTCTAAGGATATCATACACTTCATCCTTTCGGATGCACCTACGTAACACATGGTCGGAGTTGCACTTAAAAAGCATACCCTTAATCCACTCAAAAGAAGAACTCTGTTTGATCAATTGTTTTTTTTGTTTTGAGGTGAAATGTGGAGGAACTTTCCCTGTGGCCAAATAATTGGCTATATCTGCAAACCAAGGTGATTTATCTGATATAGCAAATAGTTTTTCATCAGGAAAAGTTTCATCAACTAATTCCCCTTCATCCGTATTACTGCAACCTTGGACAAAAAATCTGCTACAACATTAGCTTTTCCTGGTTTGTTGATTATGGTAATATCAAATTCTTGCGGCAACGACAACCAACGAATAATTCTTGCACTTACCATAGGTTTATTCATCAAATACTTAATGGTTGTATGATCTGTGTGAATAAATATTTGATAACTTTGTGATATAATGCCTGAATTTGTTGATGGCATAAATCACTTGCTAGGAATTCTTTCTCGGTTGTTGTATAATTTTTCTCTGCTCTGTCAAGTTTTTGCTAATGTTGTAGATGGTATAATGTTCACCATTATCAATTTGTCCTAATCCTTGCTCCAATTCTTGTATTGGAGGCATCGGTTTGAATGTGAAATGGTAATGTCCAATTAGGTCCTCTGAGCACGGGTGGAGTTATCAATTTCTCTTTCGAGCTTCAAATGCTTCTCGACACTTTGCGGTCCGGGAGAATTCAGAATCTTTAGTCAATAAGGCAAACATTGGGTGGCTATTGTACTAAAGTTGGGAATAAACCTGCGGTAAAAACCAATGTGTCCTAGGAAACTTCGACATTAGTCTGAGTTTTAGGAGGAAGGAGGTTCTTGATAATTTCAACTTTCTTTGGATCAACTTGGATCCCTTCAGGAGAGATGTGATGACCAAGAACTATCCCTTCCTTCATCATCATGAAGCATTTATCTGGATTTAAGGATAAGTGGTATGTTTCACAGCGAGTTAAGACTTTGTCAAGATTTTCCAATGTAAAATCAAAAGTTTGTCCACATCTTGTGAAATCATCCATGTAAATTTCAACACTTTTGGTGGTCAGATCAGCAAAAATTGCTAGGACTGCTCGCTGAAAATTCTTTGGGGCATTACACAAACCAAAAGGTAAAACCCTATAGGCAAATGTTCCCCATGGACATGTAAAAGTTGTCTTTTCTTGATCTTCAGGTGCAATCTGAATTTGATTATATCCATTGAATCCATCAAGAAAACAAAAGTATCTTTTCCAGCAAGAGTATCTAACACTTGATCTATGAAAGGTAATGGAAAATGGTCTTTGTATGTCACCTTATTCAATTCTCTGTAATCTACACATACTCTCATTTTTCCATTTTTCTTAGGAACTATTACCAATGGAGAAACCCATTGACTATCAGAAATTGGGTAAATGAATCCTACTTCCAGGGAGTTTTTCAATTTCTTCCTTCACAATATCTCTTAAGGCAGGATTCAATCTTCTTTGAAATTGTCTGACTGGCTTGACTTCTTCGGTATAGATCTTATGGGTACATATATCAGGATGAACTCCTGACATATCTTTGTAGTTCCAAGCAAAAGCATGAACATGCTTCTACAAAACAACTATCAATTTTTCTTCCTCTTCCCTAGTAAGCTGGCTGTAGATATTCAAAAATTTGCCTGGCTGGACTTCTATTTGTTTTGTATTTAGAAGGACTGAATTCACTCCTTCATACTTGGTGATTAAGGGATTAAGAGGACATTGTTGTGATTGGAGAAACGAAGCAGTTTCTGTTTCATTGCTTGCTTGAGGGAAGCATTTCTTGTATGGAGCAGTGAGAAGGAAAAATCGGATGATGGTGCCATCCATGTGATAGTGAAACCGAGTTTCCTTGTGATAGCACGAGATGATTCATCTTCAGATTTTTGATTCTCCTCATTACTTATCAATTGTTGGGTATTTGTTGCTTCCCCTTCTAAACTTTGTTCATGCGAGAACATTCATCGGGATTGTTTCATTTTCTAAGTTTTCTGTGTCATTGAGGTCTTACGTGTGTTCTCTTACTACTAAGGTAGCTAGTGTAGAAATGACCTCTTCCGGTTCTTCATCCGAGTCGAGAAAACCATAAGCTGGCCTAAAAATTTGCTAGATGGTTTTGCGGGAGGATATAAAGAAATTTGTTTCGGCTCAATACCATTTGAAATAGTCATATTTCCGGATCTGCGAGTCTATAAAGGCTGCTGCGATTTGCAAGCCAAGGTCTTCCCAAAATAATGGGATATCCATGTGCTGAATTTCTTGGTGTAAAACCAGAAAATCTGCAGGGAATTCCCAAGAAGAAACTTCTATAGGGACATCTTCAATGATTCCTTCGGGTTTTGCAAGCTGACCTATCGGCCATTTCTAAAGCTGTAAATGTGGGGCTGAGATGTTTGAGCTGTAATTGTTCCATTGTATCTTTAGTCATGACATTTATTGCGGCTCCTAGATCCACTAAAACATTTGATATTGGTGCTTGAACCTATGGTGATTGTGATAATTGGGCTTCTGGATCACTATACTTTGGAGGTAGTAGTTTTCCGGATAAGAGATCAGCTATCTTCCCTTCAACTTTGCACCAGTCTTGGGGAATGCTTTCTTCTTTCTTCCTGCTCTTTTAATGCACAAATTTTGGACAGTACTGTTGATTTATGGTATTTCCTTAATGGCTTGCAATAAGGGCAATGAGATAGTCAACTTTTTGAGTTCTTTGACCAATTCTGACTCAGAAATTTTTGGTATTACATTAAGTCTTTCAGGATATGGAACTATCCTTGGTAATTGTTCTGCTTGTGTCTCTTTTTCTATTGTTGGATCCAATTTTTCTGTTTCTTTTGTTGGTTGAATTCTCTCTGATTCTATGATTCTTGCTCTTCATTATCTTTGGTTTCCATTAAAGCTGGTTCGGGTACAACTTTTCTGAACGGAGTTGAATATCACTACAATCAAGAACATTAATTTCAATATTTTCTTCGACTTGACCACATAGGCAGGGAGGTGTCTGTCTTACACTATTGGGATTAGTGATTGGTTGAGCTGGCAATTGAGGTTGCTTCACTTGCTTGTGATTGCTATTTTTCTTGAAAATTCTGATTAGGTGCGAGGCAACAAATCGTTGAGTTTGACCTTGATTCCTTTCTTGCCTTGGATAGGACTGGTATTGCTGATTCCATTGTGGTTGGTTTTGCACCCAATGTGGATTAGTCTGATTTTGATTCCATGAGGGGTTGTTTTGATTCTGATTCCATGAGGGGTTGTTTTGATTCTGATTCCAGGCTGGATTACTCCAATTTGATTGTGGCCATTCTTGGGAATTTGTCCATTGAGGATAATTCCAAGGACGTTGGGGTGGTTATGATTGTCCCCAAGGCATAGTACCAGGATTATGCCCCCAATTTGTAGGAAAACGAGGGGGATTTTGATATTGAGAGAAATTTCCCCCTTGTTTTGGTCCAATATAGTTGAGTTCCTCGGTCTGGTTTTCTAACACGGTTTTGAGTTGTGGTAGCGGGTGGCATTGATCGGTTGAATGCCTTTTTGAGCGAGATACTACAAATGGTTGAGATGGTTGTTTTATTCAAAGGACATTCCTTGCCAAAGCATGTTTACTTCTACATCTTGGGCAATAAATTGCCAAAGGTTCTGTGTTTTTAGCTTTTGCGAGAGATTTCCCCCTAAAGTAGTGTTTAGATGCACTAGGATATCAGTTTTGAAATTTGCTAGTTCCTCTATCAGGTCCTTTACATCAGTGCCATTTGTGCGGTTTTTTCTTCTTCTCTGCTTAGTGCGAGAGTAATTCCTGTAGAGATCCATAATCTCCTCATTATTGAGAGTGGTTACATCCCCTTTTCCCATTAAATCCAGAACTTCTTTGGATTCATCTTGCAATCCTCTCAAAAAGATAGTTTTACACAATTACTGGTTCTACTAGTCCACATCTCCTTTGAACAAAGGAGAACCTATCAAGGTAATCTTCCAAGGTCTCATCATCTTCTGCTTGATTCTAAATAACTCATCTTTTCTATTCCTTACACGGCGGTATTCCGATATTTGTCTAAAAAGACGGTCTCCATTTGATCCCGGGTTCTTATGGAATTTGGCTCTAAGCTCATGAACCGGCGTAATCTTGAATCCTTGAGAGTTGAGGGAAAAACCTTAAGTTTTTTATTGTCATTTATATAATCATAAGTCCGACACACTACCTTGAATTCAAACAAAAACTAGTCAGGATCTTCAGATACAACACCTCGGAAGGTGGGAAGTGCTGAAGGTGAAATGGTCTTCATGGGAGAGTTTTGTGTTGGATTCAGATGAATAGGATATTCAAATGTTACGGATGGTTGGAGCACATCTTGATCATCCCCTTCATTATGAACATAGCCATGCTGGCCATCTACATTGCCTGCCATAGTTTCTTGTTTCTTAGGAGAAGTTAAAGCTTCCCAAATTTTTCTCTCAAGAGGTCCAAGCTTTTCTGTTGATGAGTCGATGAATTATCTTCCTTAAGATATTCTGTTGATACAATTGGTGATTTTCCTTTCTCAAAATGTTCTGCTGATGGTGAGGCTGGTGATTTTTCTATCGAGTCTTTCGGGTAGTTCAAACACAGGTGATTCACCCCTTAGGCGTGAAGATCTCCTTAATGGGACAAGCCGGGGATCCTTTGGGGTCTCCCTAGACTTACTCATTCATGTTTACTCCTAAATGACATAAATTAAGTCAATAGTTGCTATCTTACTCTCTTTGTTATATTAGATTTTAACTTTGAATGTTCACGGTTTAGTACGATTACGGCTATTGGACTATTTGTTTTCTTCTGGCAACACTATATCCCCGACAACGGTGCCAAAATGATGCGTAGTCGTTATACCATCATTAATTCTCAAAGAATCTGTCAATCCGGGCAGTGTACAAGGCTATCTGCGGAAGAAGAAGTGAAACGACTATAACTTAGGTCAATCTAGGGCAACAAGTCTTTATTGGTGGAACCGATTTTGTGGGGGGTTTTGGAGAATTCCTATCTCTAAATTGCATGAATTAAATCTTAATCTAAGTTGCAGAATTGGAAACTAATCATTAGCTACGAAATGAAGTCCTAATTACAATTGGAGAATGAGACCTAATTATATTACGAGAATTAACCGATTGCGAGAATTGAAAGTCTGATCCCTAATTGCGAAAGGAAATCTAATTACTTTTGCGGTAAAGAAAGTCTAGATCTAATGTGGAAATAAAAACTATCAAAATTATGTAACGAGAAGGTTGTCAATCCTCTGTTCGAATTTTGATCGACAAAACTATAAAAATGCGGGAAATTGTTTGAAAAATTAGTAAATTCTTGGAAATAACGAGTTCTGAAAATAAAGTGAAAGCTTGGTTGAAAGTAAGATTGCAACTAAAACATTAAGCACAAGATTTATCTTAGCATGAATGAACTAATACTACAAATATTGTCAACTTATTCACAAGCAATTTACATAACAAGTTACGCAACTCATTCTGCTGCGACAAAATCGAGAATAAAAACACTATTACGTTAGTCCTCCTCCTAGGTGCGGAAGTGGCCGGCCTCTTTGTCCGAGAAGAAGGTGTAAGTCTCTCTCTCTTTCTAAATCTTAATCACACTCATTTACAAGTAAATTGAAATAGAAGCTGGTGCACTTTATTGATCAAAAGACATGATTACAAGAATTATCTTGAAAAAGCTATTACGAGGATTGTAAGTCAATTTCTAGTTATACTACGTATTTAGCTTCCTTTCTCTATATTCTATCTATCTGCTACTTCTCTACCCCCTTACTCTAGCTCAACCTTGAATGGGAGCAATATTTATAGCTATCCTATGATCTGATTACAAACAAAGAATATCTCAAAAGATCTAACCCTACAATCTTTGCAACAAATTCTGGTTTTATCCTAGAAGAGGACTAAAACTTGATATTTCTCTTAATGATGGCTTTGGTCGGCAATGATGGCAAAAAAAGATGGTAGATATTTCTCTTTACTTTTTCCAACCTTTATTTCCATTTTTTCGTCTTCAGAAATCGGTCAAAAAGGTCAAAATCACATTACGTTCTTCATTTCGAAGATAAGTGGCTTCATTCCGAAGACAGTGCAGTTTTCATTTCGAAGATCGCTCATTTCGAAGATCGCTCATTCTGAAGATACTGCATGCTTCATTCCGAAGATCCGCTCATTCCGAAGATGCTGCATTCTTCATTCCGAAGATCCGCTCATTCCGAAGATGCTGTGTTTCTTCATTTCGAAGATATCTGTTCATTCGAAGATGCTTCGGAATGAACAAATGTGTGCTTTTCCTTTGATTTCTTCTGCATCTCTCAGGTGGGTTATCTCTTAAGATCAAATTCTAATGGTCTCCATTCCTTTCCTCATGTGAATTCCATGCCTTGCTATTTATGGACGAGTGGTTGGAATTTACATGGGAAAGACCGATTTTCTTTGCACGACAACGAGTTTGCTTACCCTTGTTGCCAGATTTAGGTGAAGTAAATGCTTGAAACAAATCAAAATATGATTAGTGAAATGTTGCTATTATTCTAAGCATATCTCATTGTAGCAAATCATAACAAAAAGAACACAAAACTATGCAAAAATGCTGTAAAATCGGCATATAATATCTCAAATACATTGATCATGCAAAATGGTTAATATACAGCATATTAAATCAACTTAACTAACATATCAAATAAAACATAAGAGTTTATAGGCATTTTTAGTGTACAAAACATGTTATGATTGAGGCATTTCCAGGCCTCATCAAAGGCCTCCACTGAATATGCTTAGGCTCCAAAGAGCCAAACTGTATCCTCCAAAACAAATAATCACCCTCATGTGGCCTCTTGATACCCTTTTCCTTACCCATTTGCCACCTCAAGGCATAGGGTATGAATTCATCTATATATGCATGCACACCATATGGAAACAGTTCCAGTCGCTCTATCACTATGTGTTCTCATACCCATACTTGCAGCAATGGGATCCAACTCAAACCTATTTGTGTCGCTCACACTACATCATGTAACTCTCTATATACCTATACCAATAGTGTAGATGTCCATGCAAAAACTACCACATGCTCTACCATATCATGCACTACATCCATAATATTCCAAGATAATTTCACTCTTGAGGCATATGGTAGAGCATATGTTGATATCATAAGCATCATTGCACATTGGTGATCAAACATCTTCCTATACCAATAATACTCATAATCCACCCTCTTCCTCGTGTCTACATCTCCCTAGTTCACACCAAATTTGTATTGTAATACCTCCTCCTATCTCTCATCCACTACTACCCTCACTAGAATACCTTCTATTGGTATTTTATATATCTTGTATATGTCCTCTAGTGTAATGGTCATCTCACCTATAGGAAAGTGAAAAGTGTTCATGTCTGGATCCCACCTCTCACACAATGCAAAAAAATATTCCCTATTGGAATGGATACTCACACAATTCCATACTCCCTTCATCCACACCTTCTCTAGCCAATCCACATCTGCTTCATCCAAGACCTCACCTAGGGCATCTCTCAACCACTGCACATGATGTCGCAACTCAATCATCTTCATTTGTTCCATCCACAAACATCACAAAATTTTCTATCTGTTCCACATACAAATTCTATTTATTTTTCATAATTTAATTCACATAATAATTACATTCATACTACACCTCCCATGAATAAAAAACATTCTCATACATAAACATCAAAAAAATAGTCCAATTCGTAGGCCACCCTGTGAACTCTAGCCCAGTTCGTAGGCCGTCTTGCGAACTCAAGTTCGATTCATAGGCCACCATGCAAACCCAATAGAAAAGCCATTATTAGGTACCCATTTACCCCTTCCATGACACACATGTATACACAAACACAAATGATTCTTTTCCAACACATACAACATCACTCAATTCATAACACACACATTCCATGACATGCAAAAATTTTAACACTCAAACAAACATCACACATAAACAAACCAATCACATTTTTGGATACCCATTTCACCCTTTCATGGTTAAAATTCAAATAGATTCTAAAAATAGTGCATATGTTTCAACCAAAACACATTCACACTCGACCGCATACATCTCATGGCACATAATTCCAAAACACAACAAAATAATTTGAAACACAAAAAAATAATGTTTTTTGATACCCATTTTTCCCTTTTATGGTGAAATTTCAAACGAATTTCAAACACAGTACACCATTCCCCACATCCAACAAAGTCAAACCTCACCAACATTCATCCTATGGCACACATTCATGCGACTCGCAAACACATAACAAATTGAAAAGACAATCACATTTTTGGACACCCATTTCACCCTTTCATAGTGAAGGTTCAGTCACATTTTAAAAACAATACACTTTTCATCACAAAAATCGTGGTCAACCATCACATCAATCACACAGTCAAACATGTTCATTTATTGGTCAACACAAAAAATTGACCACACATATGGATACCCATTTGGTCATTTTCACACTTTGTGCACACATTACAAACAAATGTCACATGCAAACACATAATCACACACAAATCCACATTCCAACATTCTTCAAACATTCATGCAAATCAAAATTAAAATAAATTCAGTCTTGAGTACTTACCGGTGGGTTCCCCCGTCGACTGCCAATGCTCGTTTGTCCTCTCACCATATTTGCCATACCTTGAAATCCCATAAGCACTATACCTCACAAACTATTCCTCACTGCTTCCTCCTTACAACTTCTTCCAGCACAAATGAAGCTTTACATGCCTCCAAAAATCTTTATATACCCCAAAACCCTAATTCGTATGCTACCCTATGAACTACAGTCTAGTTTGTAGTTTACCCTACGAACTACAGTCTAGTTTGTAGGCCACCCTATGAACCAACCCTCAAGACAACATTTCCACATTTTCTTCAATATTGCAACTTCTTCTTCCTTTCCTTCATCATCTGCCCAAATTTTTCCACCTTTTGTCAACAATTTTCTTCTATCAATCGACTCATCACCACATCACCACGTTTCATTCATATCATTGCTAATTACTCATTTGAGGGGATATTCATACATAAATCTGCTTTGCATACAACCAAAAAATCAAAAATCCAAATCACGAATATCACATATGTCTACAAAACTTTTTGGTTGAAGATTATCTCAAGATAAACCTCATTCCAAATATGATATTTGTTAAGTCACGAAAACCACACGCAATATTGGATACATCTCACTTTCATTCATGTATATCAACACTAACCACATACTGAATGTTATGATTGACTTATCCATGCCACTCAACTCAAATAGTTTGAAATATGTCATCATGCGCCCATAAATCAATCAGAAGCAAAAATTTGAATAGGTAATTGTTCTATTCCTAATTGGACCATCTTGCATTATTGGACCATCTTGCATTGGTCTCAAAAGCAAAGCAGTCTTAAGTTGCTCTCACAAAAAACCAGTATGATATTGCAAATATTGTACTAAATCGAAAAATCATCATGTTTCATCCATAGTCATTCATTCGCATTCATCCCACACATTCTTCATCTTCTCTCTTCTTCTTTTTGGTTCTCGATCAATGTTGTATGGTCACACTTCGAGCGGCTACATACCTTTGATTGGATCCAATTTTCATATTCCCATTCTTTCTTCCTCTTTTTGGATTTATATCAATGTTTTATGGTCATGCTTCGAGCAACTACATACCTTTGATTGAATCCTATTTGTATCTTCCCCTTCTTTCCACCTCTGTTTGGTTCTCTATCAATGTTTTATGGTCATGCTTCGAGCGGTTACATACCTTTGATTGAATCCCATTCTTCTCTTCCTCTTCTTATCTCTACCTCTTTTTGTTCTCGATCAATATTGTATGGTCACTCTTTGATCAGCTACATACCTTTGATTGGATTCCATTCTTCTCTTCCCCTTCTTATATCTATCTCTTTTGGTTCTCGATCAATATTGTATGGTCACACTTCAAATGGCTACATACATTTGATTGGATTCCATTCTTCTCTCCCCATTTTTCCTCTAGTTCACAAACACCTCTCCACCCTCCATCATATTTGTGCACTAAACTGTGTTTCACTCAACATAGTACAAAAGGGGTAAATGTAGACACCTAAAAATCATACATGCTCATTCCTAGATACTTGTAGATCTGCATAGATACTTGTAGGATTACATAGGCCATCTTAGGCTATCTTAGACCATTATAGGCCATCATAGGCCATTGTAGGCCACCATAGGCCATCATAGGCTATCATAGGTAATCTAGGCTACCATAGATCATCATAGGCCATCGTAGGCCACCATAGGCAATCATAGGCCACCATAGTTATCTATAGGTATAAAACCTACAAAACTATATAAAGTGCATCCAAAACACTTTATATCTACAATAGGGCCACCTACTAGCTCCTTCAGGCCACCTAATCCCTTTCCTATACCTAATTAGGGCCCCATGGGACCATTCCCTACCAAAAACCCTAATTAGACTAATTAGTATTCAAATTTGTAGTTGACATTAACTAAAGTTACACTTTATCATTAAAAAGGGTTTAATTAGGGTTAATGATCAAATTAGACATAAAAATGTCCTCACACATGTGTGCACCCTAAGTTGGTTAGGATATTTCCTAGAAATCCTAACTCAAACATCATCTAACCCAGGAGTTAGCTAACCCTAGTTAATCCTAATCCTTGCTCACACATGTGTGAGGAGGAGATATTTCCCTCAGGGCATGTGAGAGGATGACTAAGCTTGCCACCTTCCAAACCCTAACCTAACCATGCTAGGAAATGACTCTAGGGTTTGGTACACTTAACTACCCCCGTGACCTTGGTTTTTTGTATAAATAGAGGGTCTTTTCCCTCATTTTACCTCTCTCACATTTTTAGTCAACCTACCCAGACTCTGTTGAAATCAAACCAGAAACATCTTCTACCACTTTGCTTCCAACAAACAACATAAAACAACATCAGATGATTTAGATTTATGATGAAAATAGGGAATAAATATCTCCACTGAAAGAGAGACTTATTTTGTAACCCTACATTCAAAATGAATAAAGTAGCATTGTGAATATTTTCTACATTTGTTTTTAGAAATGGTTGTCTTTCAGTCGCTTTAGACCTAAATTAACTTCTCTTTGTATTTGATTATGAGTTTGACTATGAGTACAAGCTCTAGTAGAAATTATATATGGAGGTATATATATATTTGCATCTTTGAGAGTAGCAGTAGCCTATTTGGAATCTCTTTTGTGGATTTTGAGATGATATATCTGTTGATTTTTCTTCTATTTCTTCATTTATAATTTTAGATTCGCTTTCAAGGTGACCTCATAGTATTCTTTGATATTTATTATAGATGATGAAGTATCTTTTGATTCAACAATTTGTGAACATTCTTCATCAAAGTTAACATCTCTACTTATGTGGATTTTCTTTGTAATAGGATCCATTAGATGATATACTTTAGATGCCAAATCATATCATATGAATATACAGGGTATAGTTCAATTATTTGATTTTTATTTTAGGAATATGCATGTAGGTTTTACAACTAAATATTTTGAAGTGATATCTTGATGGTTTTCTACCTAACCATGCTTATTTTGGTGTTATTCCTTTAAAATTTGTTGTAGATGTTTTTTTTTTAATATATTGTGGTGTTAACTACCTATGCCCTCTAAAGTTTTCTCAAGGTTAGATTATTTTAACATGGATCAAACCATTTCTATAACAATATGATTTTTCTTTTCAACAGCTCCAATTTATTATGGTGTGTAAGAAGTAGATAACTAATGTTAAATTCCATACTGTGTAAGATTAAAATCATTAGAGGTATATTATCCTCCTCTATATGATTAAATTATTCATATTGGTTTCTCTGATTTCGTTTCAATGAATTGTTTGAACCTTTTGAAACACTTGAAGGCTTCTAACTTTAGTGATAGAAAATAGACCCACATTTTTTGTGAATAGTCATCCATAAATAGTTGGAAGTATTTGTGCCCTCCAAGACTAGATGGCATAGGACCACATAAGTCTATATGGATTATATCCAAAATCCAATTTCTCTATGTGAACTAAATTCAAAATAAATACAATGTTGTTTTCCAACAAGACAACTAGGATAGGTAATCCTGTAACCATTTGATGTTTATGGAGTTTAATAGTGAGGGTGATCTAATATGACCAAATTTTGTATGCCATAATAATGTTGTGTCTATTGTGACTATATATAATGCAATTGAATATGTAGGGGTAGCATATAGAACAAATAATATATTTTTAATGAACCAATTGCAACTAGTTTTTCATTCTTCACGATCACACATTATTTCTTTTCATTCACAATTTTGAATTCAATTGCTAAACCTTTGTCTAGAATTTGTGATACTGAGAGAAGATTGTTGGCTAAACTTGGTACATAGAGTATATTTTCTAAAGTCTATTTGTCATCTAAAATTTTTATATGAATATTTCTAAATCTTTTTATTTGATAAATTTTATCATCTACTATACTGATAGGTTTTTCAGCATTTTTATGAATATGAAAACCCATTAACTATCTTCTATCATATGATTAGTTGCTCCAGTCTATGTACCAATTAATGTATTTGGTTTTGGTGAGTGACATGATAATATTTTGTATGCTCCTTATAATTCCTTTTGTTGATTGTAAAAGTATTTAACTTGTACATTTAAAATTTATCTTCAAACTTTATAATCAATAAATTATGCAATCTTCCAGTATCAACTTGATGTTTTTCAAATTTATAAGAAAAAATCATGTTATATTTCAATATGAAATTATAATAAATAAATCAAGTGGTCCTCTAATAATGATTTATAATTAGAAAATCATACTCATCATCTATGCATTTCATGACATTGAACTCTTTGTAGGTGATTAAATTGTGTAGATACTTTGAAAACACATAACCTTTTCTTGGATGCCTTATTATTTAGGAAGGAAAGCATATATTTGAGCATCTTATTCTTCAAGGATGCATGAATTTGTATCAGTGTATCCTTATTTAGAGAGGTAAGCACTCTTGGAGTTTTTTCTTCAAGGAAGTGAGCACCTTTTCTTCCAAATTGAGTATCACTAAGGATGCTAAACACATCTTTCTTTTGAGATGGGATGATGGGATTTTTTAGAGATCCAAGTGCTCTATTTTTTAGTGCCTTTGCTTTTGTGAGTTGACGTCCTTCTTGTCCATAGTGTTGAGAACTTTATTTTTTTAGCGTCTTTCTCTTATGAAGTCTCTAGTCTTATAAAAGAAATACTAATTACCATAGAGAAACAAACATTAAAAAAATAAATTCTTATTTGTTTTTCATTGAGAATTTATGTTAATGAATACAATTTAGGGACATCAAAATATTTTATTTCTTGACTACTAGGTACCTGAAATCAATGTGCAATGGGCATAGACATGAGATTGATCTCTTCTAATTTGTGTAGCATATGTAATCAAATATGCAATTCCTGCTCATTCATGTACTCTTAGGTATATGTAGCATATGCAATTAATACATAATACATTCATTAATCTCTAGTGAAATCAACCAAAGAAATCAAATGAATTATGATTTTGGTGTAGAAATCAACCAAAGGAGCTCTCTTAGTGAAGAAATGAACCAATATATTTTTTCAATGACCTAGTATTCATCCACTAAGATACCACATGTTGGCCTAGAATGGATTGCAAGATCTTTTATTATTATAAATATTCACTATAACATTACATATTATTCAACCATATTTATTTTAGATGAATCCCATGTAGTTCATTTGAATAACAAAGTAACAGGAACACCTAACAACTACCCAAACCAAATAATATAATATTATTATCTAATAATTCATTGTTTTAATTAAATATTAAAATATAATAAACCTTGAGTTATGGGTGACCCATGTAGTAATACCCATATACAATATAATATTATATCCCCTTTGGTACCTAAAATTCCACCCCCTTACAAAAATTTTCATCCTCAAAACATAGGAAGAAACTAAATAATATGATATTCTAAGCAATTTTGACAACTAGTACCAATCTTAATCATCCCTCCATCCAAGTGAAATATTGATTGGTGGTAATATATGATGATGTAAAGCTTCCATTATGCCACTTGAACATCCATAGTATTTTGATTCTGTTTTTGTTGAACTAATTTCATCCTTATATCAGCCATAAACATCACTCCTTTTTATCCATACATGCTCATAGTTACCACTAGTAGTATATCTATATTTTTTGCTCCTATGGTTCCATTTATGTCCATTGTAGTTATTCTATTTATATTTTCCCTATCACCATGATTGTAGCCTCTCATGATGGTGTGGATGGTGATATGCTATGACCCTAGCTTCTTATTCTACTTTCTTTACCTCTTCAATATTGTATACCTCTATTTTATGCTCTTCTCTCTTACTCCCTTCTTTTGGTTCATTCTCATACTTTGCTTTATATTATTTTTTTATCACTACTATTATGCCCTCCTTAGACTCAATTTTAGGTTCTTTTGCTTATTTTTCACTTTGTTTCCCTGTAATAGTTTCTTGTTATTACTCAGATTCTTACCTCTTACATAGAGAAATATCCTATATTGTACCATAACATGGTGAACTTATTTTGCATATTAATATTAAAAATAACCAGTGAATATAATAAATGATAACCAAGAAAAATATGCATATCATGTATCACAATAGCATAAAAATCTGATTATAAAACATATTTGTCCATAGTAATCTTCACATCTTCAAAAATCTAAACATTCTCACATTTTAGTTGTATGTCCTTAATTTTTGCCACTTGAACCTACAACCTCTTAGCCAAAAAGATATTAATAAAATTATATTTTCTATTAGGATTCATAGAAACAATAACTTTTTTTATTTTGAATGCAACCATGAACCCACAAAATGGAATTTCTAGATTCAAATAGATCATTGTTTAGTCTATCTGACATAAAACGTGTGGTTTCTTTAACTTGCACACTATCATCCTTATATTTTTATTTTTTCAATTTCTTGAAATTTTCTAATTCTATTTTTAATTCCTTCTATTCATCCTAGACCCTAGCTATCTTTTAAATTTTTATCCCATTCCCATTTGCTTAAAAATGCAACTTCAAATTCTTCACATGGGTACATAAAATTATGGCCATAGTCAAAGTTTATAAAACAAGATAAAGCTTCCCCTTCGATCCAAAAGAACAAACAAACTTACTTTTCCACCAAGAATCAATAAAATTTAATGAATTAAAAATTTTCTACCATTCCAAAGCATCAATATCATTCTTAGTGATTGTGGTATTACCATTTTGCTTTTTGTTAGTCCTTTCCTTCCATTATTACAAATTTGGTATGTGATGGAGCATTCTGATATTATTTGACTTCTTCACATGTATTTATTGGTCACGCAATATACTTTCTACAACCAAGGCCATATTTTATTTTCATTCATTTTATTTTAATTTTTTGCATCCTTACCTTCTCATATTTATTTTTGATATTTAGGTTAGATTAGTTTATATTAGCAAGGACAGTGGAGATCCGACCTAAATTTATAGGTTAAAAATGACATGATTCTCCTTATTCTATTCTATTAAATTGAATTTGTGAGGCACATTAGAAGCTATACTTTCCAATATTTAATAGAGTTTTTGGCATGTTTGATGGAACCAAGGGCTTGATTTTCATATTAAAGGTGATTCTAGACCCTTTTCATAAAATTTTATATCTAATTGAAATTAAATTGAACCTATATTTTAACATATTTATAAAAGTATAGATTCTTTGTAGAATGATGCCTCCACTATGAAATTTAGTAAAATTATAAATCACTATTTTTATAAAGTAGGAGCAAAGGTTCAAAAAAATCAACAAATCACTTCATCTTTGGCGTTAAATTATGAGTTGCTACTAGGACAAAGTGATTTACCAAATTTAAATAAACTTTACAAATATTCCTTTGAATGAGAAATCAATTCCATCCAAGAAGTGATTCTCTACTTATCAAGAAAATCAAAACTTTCTCTAAGTATTGGCATAGCGAATAACCTAATTTTAAATAGTGAATTGCCTAGCCCTTGGAAAAGAGTGATTTGCTCTAATATCTTTTCTTGAAAAGTATTCGATTTTTAACAAGTGAATTTCCCAATTCTAGAAAGTGAATTTCCTAATTCCAAAACATAATTTTTCTAGTTTTACAGAGTGAGTCATTGTATTTTATTCTTACAATTTTTTTCTAAGTATTTTCCTAACAAACTATAATTTTCCAAAAATAAACGATTCACTTCTCTTATAAAAAAAGTTTTTTTTTCTAACCCATTTTTTTCATGTAGGTACAAGTGGGGTACATTATTACTTCAAAATATGCAAATCAAATTCTTTACAAATTCAACTTGTGGAGTTTGAATATTGGTAATTTTATTCACAATGCAAGAATTTTAACCAAGGAAAAAAAGAGTGATTCAATAATTTTGGACAAAAAATATGATTCACTATCAAAAAATAATGGTTCATCAATTTTGAACGTAATATTTTCACCCATATAGTCAATTGCCCCATCTTCTAGCTAAAATAACAATTCCCTACTAGCAAAAAGCAATTTGTCAATTTGGAAAAATCAATTGACATGTTTTTATAAAATGAGTGATTCACTCCCTTCATGAAGCAATTAGCTAAGATTTAAGGAAAAATTAAAAAGCTAAGTTATGAAGCTAAAAATAACCACTTCCCAAAGATTTATTCACTTTATTTTTCAAAGGTAAAATTTTAGTAATTCACCAAAAGCTTTAAGTGAGTGATTCACCACTTTTAGATAGAAATTCACTTTTCTAATTAAAAATGAAGCTCTTTATTTCAAAAATACACCCAAAAAATATGTGATGTTTAGCTTATATTCAAAAAATTCAATTTTTGAGTAGCTTCATGATAACTCAACTAGAAGGTAACCCTAAATGGTGTAAAACATAATGTGGATTAAAAATGCTCAATCACCCTAGTACTTACAACTTTTTCAAGGTCAACATTAGATTATACAACATCAACAATTCCCTTAGAATTAGTTGACCATGCAATATAATTAGGCAATGAAAAATCCTCATCTATAGTATTTTTATTAGGGCTAACAATCAATGTAGTAATTCATGCAACAACAACAATGAATGGTGGCTTCAAGTTTCTAAGTTGTACAAAATCAACATTTGTGAATATATAATTTGACATAACAACCTACATACTAAATTTTGTGTGAACAAGGATATTATAACCACATATATAATATGGACAAGTGCCTCAACTACCTCAATTAATTGAATGAAAAATTTAATGGTGTTTATGCAGTAAAACCACCTAGCTTATTTAGACCAAACTCATAAATAGTAGATGACTTTGCAATATCAACAGGTTTCCAAAGATTAGTAGGACATGTAAGATAGTTAAATAAAACTAGATTAACTCAAGGGAATGACTATGGTTTTTTAGTTATTAATGGTACAAGATCATGAACTCAAAGAAGAGATTCAAAAAATTCATCAGTAAGAAAATATGCAAGCAACCAATTAGGGGCACAATAGCATGGAGAACATAATTTTAGAATTAAGAACACTATAGTGTCTCACCTATTGTTAAAGTTAGCATTTAAAAAATTATGCTCTGGCCATGCACCATACCCAGGTGATGAATCAACAAGTGGCAAATAATTCTATAGTAGAGCAAATCAAGCTAATGTTATTCAACTTGTGATAAATAAACCAATCATAAATTAGATGGATACACCTCAATCAAATGCAACATAAGCCTTTATAATTCCTAGATAACCTTAAAGGATCAGATGCTACATTCCTATCCAAAGATAAGTAACGTACAAACCTAATTGTGATGAATTAACAACTTCATTGGTGAATACTCTACTTATTCATGAAAATCCATACTCATTTTGGTCAAAAAGAGAACCTAAGATAATAAAGGGAGATTTAAATAATCTTAGATTGATAGTTCTTATAGGACATTATCCTCTTATAAAGGGGCATGCTTCCTATTTTTTGAGGAAATATTTAAGATTAAGAACAAGGGTTCTAACAATAAAGAATCAAAGGATGGAGAATATTGTGAATCATTTAAACCTTTCCTAGATAAGAAATAAAATATATAAGGGGAATAATATATGATAGGAATAAGAATTGATCCAAAATACAAGGGGTTTGATTTCCCCTTTGATAATAAGAGCCCATGGAATTAACAAAATAAAATTTATAATCAGAACATGAGGTATTGGTGCTTCTCTCATATATTTAACTAGAGTATGAAAATGCAATAGAAAGAGAAATTTGTCCAAAATTTGAAGATAAAAAAAAAGTTTAGAAGATTTAAAAAATTGACATTTTTTTCCTACTTTATGAATGCATTCTACTTCTTTGAAGAGGATGTTCCAAAAAGGAACCACTAGATTCTTAAAACGCCTATTAAAGGTTATCTTTTTAACAAAGATGTTGTCATGTGTACTCCTCATAAACAAATCCCTTTAGAATGATCTCTATACCAAGAGTTGAATTCTCCCTAGTTAGAGAGAGAACCCAAAATAAAATAAAAAAGAATATAAAAATGAAAAGTCAAAAGTTATAAAGGAATGTGAAGTGTTTGGTTTTCCAAAATATGAGGCATTCAATTTATTTTTTGCATAAGAGGAACCCATAGGGGTAATAGATAAAATTCTACAACTAGAAAATGAGGTATTTATACTAAATTTAGCATATATACTAGAATCAATGGGGGTGATGAAGGAAGAAACTAAAATATAATATGAAACATACAAATTTATTTTAGGGAAAGATAATTCTATAATAATAGAAGTGTTCACATGATATCCTTCTTTTATGGAAGCATTTTACTTCTTTGAAGATAAAAATTTAGGATCAAACACCATTCAATATATATAGAAGGGCTCACCTACCACTCCTAAGGTTATTCAAGTGATTTATAACCAATAGGATATATTGAGTAATAATGAGGCCACGATTCTAATAATAATGAGTCCATGATTAAATAATTTGTATTATCATTCTTATATCTCTTATCCACAAATGGATCATCTTTATTGCCTATATCTCCCATAAGAGCTCTTATTTCATTTTCATATTCATTTTATGTTTTCTAAACTTCTTAAACTAAGTTTATGTTAGGATCCTTGATCCTAACTGATGGATTTTAATACTAGAATATGCAAAAGAAAAGATTGAATCACTATTTTAAATGAATCATTGTTGCACTGGTAAGGAGATCCTTCCAATGGATTAAAATAAATTATATTCTTTATACTTTTATGGATGATTTCCTACAATATTATCTACCCTATTTTATATCTAGCTAGGGTTATGATGAAAGGACGTAACTATTCACGTTATTAAATAATAATATAATAATCAACGAATTAATAATATTAACTATTAATGTTAGGATAGAGGATCCTAACATGCCACCCCTCTCGAAAGAAGCTTTGTCCTCAAAGCTGGGATTAAGTAAAATTATTTTTGAAATTGATGAGGCGCTTTCCAAGTAGTATTTGCACAAGTTCTTGTACAAGATTAATGTCATTTTTTTGGAGGCAGGGATATGTTGAAGGTCAAAGCGTTAGTGGGGGGTTTCTAGGAAGATAGTAGGATTTTTATGAAGGTGGGGGGGCAACCCTTGGGGTTCCTCAAATACCTCGAAAGGATGCATAAAAAATTGTGTTAATACTTCCACATATTTTAGTTGTTCCCTAGGAGAGTCAACAGAAAATGAGTGTGTAGTCACCTTTCTGCCTTATTTTCGGATAGGTTTTATTATATGGTGAGAACTCACTATTTGTGAAGAACTTACGTGTAGTATTTTTAGAGTGTATTTTTGAACATCATTGGTCACTTCATGTATGTCTATCTCATATTTTCCTATGGAATTGATCACTACTTGTATATCTACCTCATATTTTCTTGGTGCATCAATCACTTTTTATACATAGACCTACCTTATTGTCTTCATGGGTGTGATCCAGTGTTTCAGTATTTTCTTGCTCATCTTCCTCATATTCACCCTTTATGGATTGACAAGGAGTAACTACCTTCAATAAATACAATGTTTGTGTAGCACATTTATGGTGGGGTCCAAATTGCTCATCACAAGTATCATAGAGGTATTTTGCTCGTCATTCCTTTATCTCCTTATAGCTAAGATGTTTAATTGGTAAAGTTCAATTAGGTTTATGGGTGGTGTAAGTGGTTTGTGATTTCCCCATAGGTGGTTTTCCTGATCGACGTTGAACATTGAGTTTATCTTCAGCTAATAAAGCTAATCCAAAGGTCTGCATCAAGGTACATGGATTGAATATTTCCACCTCCTTTCTAATCTCGTCCTTTAATCCACTGACAAAGCAACTTATGAGAAATAATTCATCCAACCCAAATATGTGATTGATGAGATCTTGGAACTAATTTTGATATGCACACATGAAAGTTATTTGATAAATGGTGGTGAGATTAATCGGTGAAAGTATGTTGGGGTCATGATATCTTCTATCGTAGCCCATTTGTGCAGTCGTCGTTGGAAATTGTCACTAATTTTTTTGAAAATCATCACAAAAACTGTCGTGAAAAATTGTCAATAAACGTTGCTAAAAAGTCATCATCAAAATTTTGTAGCAAAAAATTCATCCAACAATTGTTGCTAAAAAAATCATCGTCAGTCACAAAGTTGTCAAATTTTTTTGTAAAAAGTCATTGACAATATTTTCTTGTAAAAATCGTTGATAAAGGATTTTTGAAAAAATTATCAGTAAAATTTGTTGTCTTCCACTTTTTCAACTAGAAATATCCACAAATAAAATTGTTTTTTTCCACTTTTTGAATTATCAATATTAAGCTTGAAATATCCCACATGACAAGGATGAATTGACGAATGCCCAGATAGAAAAATACAACGAGGATGGACCACTGGATTGAGTCTCCACATGGACAACAAGATGCTGACATGAGAGACTAGGAGATAGGTGCGATGAGATACGTGGAAGGACAAGGAGACACAGTGAAGGGGACAAGATATCAGGGTAGGAGACACGAGGTGAATGAGGACATGGGAAACTAGTCTAGACATGGACAATAAGGTCACTTGGACGACTGACAAGGAAATAGGGCGATAGATACCAAGGCATCATGGTAGGCTAGGTACAAGCGGAGGGCATGGATAGACTAGGTAGCATAGCAGACGAGGTGGTTGAGGAAGTGATAACAAGGCAACATGAGGTGATGGCATTAGCGGTAAGGGAATGATGAGCAAGGTAACAACAAACATCGCGTGAAGTATAGGAGGGTGTGTATGACCTAAGTCACTATCTCTTTTATGCACTTGTGCATATAAAAACTTTAAAATTTCCTTTTGTTATTCAATGTGGGACTAATGTCTTGTAGATATAACATGATGTTTTTTTACTCACGGATTTTGATGTCAAAAAAATAATAGTCGACAGACGAAAAATTTAAACCTTAGCTTTATTTTTAATTTTTTTTTTTATCATCATTTTTTTGCTAGATTCCTGGAAAACGTCGTCGTGTGATAGATTTAAATTTTTTTTTCCCATGATTTTTACTGCGTTGTTTCGATATGAGAGTGATCTATTTCTGGATAAAGAAGTTGAACAAAGGTGATATTGGAAAAATATATTTTTTAATTGCTTTGGAGCTTCGTTTGTCGTTGAAGATGATGTAGCAAGAGATGATAGATTACACAGTTGGCCTCTACACAACGTAGGCTAAGTTTTAGATCAAAGGGAGGGCTATGTGGTAGACGACGTTGCTATTGTGGAAGGTGAATGGTGACGATGAGCAGAATGACGATGAGAAAATTGGTGATGAACTAAATAGCATAGAAAATGTTGTGAAGGTGTTATCACTGCCAAAGACATGATGTCAGTTTTAGCAGAGAAAAAATTGGGCTCCAAAGAAACATTGCAATGGATATTATATGGAGTCAATAGGTCTTGGGATGAAGCAGATGGAGTTTTGATCTTGATCATGAATCTCTCTGATACCAGATGTTAGGATCCTTGATCCTAACTTATGGATTTATAATGAAAATAATGGAAATATTAAATAAAATGAATCACGGTTTAAAAAGGATCACGGTTTCACTGGTAGGAAGTCCCTCCAATGTATCAAATAAAAAAATATATATTCTTCTTCATGGATTTTTTCCTACAACATTATCTACCCTATTTTATATCTATCTAGGGTTATTATGAAAGGACGTGACTATTCACGTTATTAATTAATAATATAATTATTAATGAATTATTAACTATTAATGTTAGGATAGAGGATCCTAATAGTTTCCTTTTTTATTTTCTTCTTTTGATCATTTTTGTTGCATAGGTTTATATTGAGATTGATATTGCCTTAGTTGGAACCTTTAAAAATATCTATTCATTTGATTTCTTTTATTGAAAGAATTACACCTATAATTGCTTGTGGTATGACCTTCCACATTGTATATGTAACAATATTTTCTTCTCCATTTAGATTGAGTTTGAGATGATGTAGCAACATTTTTCTTTGATACTAGAGAAATATTAGACATTTCACCTCTGACTAGATTTTCTATTTCGTATTCTTGAAGAATGTTAACTAATTCATCAAAATATATTGTCTTATTTAGCAATTGAAGAGAAGTGACTATATTTTTGAATGTTTTTGAGAGTTCTCTTAATATAAATTGGACAAGATATATGTCTTCTACCTTTTCTCCCATAGTTTGCAATATGGCTTTCAATTTTGCTATCCTTCAAAGAAAATATTCTCTACTTTCTCCATTATGAACCTTCAAAGAATATAATTACGATTTCAAATGCAAAATAGTTGCTTCATTCTTTCCTTCAAATATTTTGCATAATTATTTCCAAGCACTTTTTGAAGTCTCTAATTCATTTATATATGTTTGAAATTCATATGTTATGCCAAATGTGATTAGCATAAGGGGTTTTGCATCTTCATCCTTAAGTTTTTATTTTTCAATTTCATCCTCTAGCATGTTCTTTGTTCCATTTACTATATCCCAAAGTTGTTCAATAATGAGGAGTGATTTTATTTTATTTTTCCATGATGTAAAGTTTTGTCCTTTCAAAAGTTGTGATTCAAAAAGGAATATCTTTATATTTTCCATAAAAAACTATTTCTCAATTTCAAATCTTCAAATTATATTCCTTCTTATATCTCCCTAATCAGCTTTCAGTTTTAATTTCATAATTTCTCCTTTAAATTTTAATCAATCCCAATCTTAACCAATATTTAAAAAATTTACTTTCATTTCATTCCATTTAATTTCCTCCCAATCATCTCAATATTTTAATTTTTAATTAATTAGTTATCCATTCAATCATTCAATTTTTGGATTTCTTTTTATCTAGCTTATATCTCCCAAAAAATCTTTTATATTTAAAATTATCAATAACCACACCATATAACTCCCAAGTAATAAATAAATCACTCATGCATGCACCCACAAAGTAGATTAATAAAGTTTATCCAACAACAAAATGAAGCTCAAGTTAAATAATATTGTCAAGACAAATCTCAAATATCTTAAAATAATTACTGACATAGTCTACCATTTCACAGGTGCTCCAAAATACATTATGTCTATTTTCACTTCTTGTTGGGCTTCTACTAGAAATAATAGGTAAAAATATTCGCTCCTGCAATATCACACTCTACAAATACTTTGAATCAAGGTTTCCAATGTATACACAATCTCTCTTAGCTTTCTACAGCTATCTCAATAGCATTCGATTAAAGCTTCACCTGAAATATCCTTTGGCTCTAACATCTTTGAATTCTTCATCTAGCTTCATTGTTCTTAGGTCTAGAACATTTTTCATCTTTACTATTCATGCTTAAACTCGGGTACTTTGGCTTAACTATTATCTAGATCATATTTTGGCTTCTATTTATTCTTAGGTCCATGTCCTTCTTCTTCACCGTATTTAAGTCCAACCTCCTCTAAATACTTTAGATTGCACTTAATCTCTTTAGCAATATGTTTTCTTCTAATTAGAAAATATCCAGTGTATAACAATAAACGCTTTTATCTTCAAACTCACTTAAATTAATCTCTTAATCCTCAAGTAATCATCATCCTCTAATGTTCTTCTCATTCAATATTCTTCAACAAACTCTTCAGCAAATTCATGTTCTCTTCTTCAATATTCTTCAAACTTATTCTTCTTATTTAGCAAATTTTGATTCTAGAAAATCTCTCTTTATTCTCACCAATCTTCTTCTTCTCAATATTCTCTTTCAATATCTTATTCATAATATCCCCCTTCACTCTTCTTCTTCAATATTCTACAATTCTACTTTCAACAACTCTTTCTTTCTTCTCATCAATATTCTCTTTCAATATCTTATTATCACCAATCTTCTTTTCCAATATTTTTATTCTCTCCAATATTCAATCTCTCCATCATAGCTCTTGAACCAAGAAGGATCTAATACCAATTTTTGTAAATATTTCTCATATCAAATATCACTCACATAAAAGAACATTTAATAGTATCACCAATATTTCAAAAATAACAAGATCTATTGATGCAATAATATATTCAAAAATAGTCACAAACTTGTTACATAGCATAGAGATTTATCTGCAATATATAACAATACTTGTGACTTTTTCCCTCCTCAAAATCATGGAAGATATAACCTTTCACATGCCTTATATTATGACAAAGCTTCTCATGATTACATAACCTCCTACTTCACATCTTGAAACATCTTATATGACTCTTCACTCCCATACTTGACACCTATCACTTATGACTCTTCACTTGCATACATGATACTTTCACACTTATGAATCACACTTGCACACTTGAATCCTTACATAATTACTTGACACATACTTATGACACAAATATTAATCATACTCCTAAACTAAATATTTGCATTGGTACTTCATGGTACCAAATAATGTAATACCTCCAACATCACCCATTATGAAATTTCTAATATATTTTAGTTGTGGACTTCCAACCAAATATATCCATTCAAGGTCTAACTCCTTCACCATCACCTTCCATCAATCCATTACCATATTCTTCTATACCATCCTCATCATTGGCACCTTTAGATACACTTTTATCATCGTTAAATACTCTATAGAGGAACATGTCAAAGAGGCCTATTGATGAGATCCCTCCAATCATATCTACCATTTCCACAAAATATATTCCTAGTCTAGCAGATGAGGAACCATCTCATGAGGTAAGCATTGAGTCATGTCAAGCCTCACTTCTATCTCCTCCATCCTCGCCATCCTAGGTCACAGTACATTTAGCTACTATGGGTTTATAAGAGTACCTAGTGATGAATATCACAATAGTTCCAAACATTGATACAATATAGAATATGAGATGACCTCATCTTCCCATAGGTACCATTGTACCTCTAGGCATACCTTCCAATCAAATGAATTTCATATATGGGGTATTGAATATGGCACAAAACCATCTCCTCAACAAGAAGAGGATGAAGAACCTTTTTTGAGGACATCAATTATATGTCCAATCCTTACTATGCCATGTGATATAGCCATCGCTGCCATTGACATGGCTATGGTTTGGGGTTGTACAAACAAGGTACTCACGTTCCTTTCCAATTGCAATACCAATTGCCATATAATAAAACTGGCTTAGGATACAACAAGCTTGTGCTTATTGATGTCCTCATAGAAATTTTAGAGCACCTAGGTTTGAACTATAGGGATGAGCTTGCACGTGATCCTTATTGCCAATCCTAATCATGTCCACTTTTTGGGGGATTATTTTCTCATAAATATGATAGATCAAGGGATATCTCACGATTTCACCCAATCCTATGAAGAAGGTGAAGGTTCACGTACTCTCCCATTCAATAATTAGGAAGAGGATCAAGGTCCTCTTTATGAATTGATAACTAATGATGAATTGGATTATGGGGTAGCACCTATTAACTCCCCTAGTTCATATGAGGAATATGAATAGGTCATCCTATTCGATGATGAAGAAGATTTCTATCTATGTATGTTCCCATTGCAACATCCCATCTGGTCATAGCTTTTACCACTCAAGGAGCAAGCTCACCCCTTGCCACAAAGACCATCATAGATCATTCCACCTCCACCGCAACCACCCCTACAAGTCTTATGACAACCTCTTGTTACTAGACCCAATCACCCATCCAATGGAGATCATCCATCCATTAATATGATTTCCATATATCTTACTACACCTTTGCATGATCTGAATAACCCATTAAATCCATTGCACCTTGAGCGTGAGGTAATCAAATTTTATCAAGGAGATTCTCCACCATCTCCATCAGAGTATTGGCCATAGATAGGGGGTCCATCCAAAGGTACCCATAAATCCTTTGGTCACCCAAAAAGCTCCAAAGATACCCATAAATCCTTTGGTCACCCAAAAATCCCCAAAGGTACTCATAAATCCTTTGGTCACCCAAAAAGCCCCAAAGGTACTCATAAATCCTTTGGTCACCCAAAAATCCCCAAAGGTACCCATAAATCCTTTGGTCACCCAAAAAGCCCCAAAGGTACCCATAAATCCTTTGGTCACCCAAAAAGCCCCAAAGGTATCTATAAACCCTTTGGTCACCCAAAAAATCCCAAAGGTACCCATAAATCCTTTGGTCACCCAAAAAGCCCCAAAGGTACCCATAAACCCTTTGGTCACCCAAAAATCCCCAAAGGTATCTCTAAATCCTTTGGTCACCCAAAAAGCCCCAAAGGTACCTATAAACCCTTTGGTCACCCCAAAAATCCCCAAAGGTATCTATAAATCCTTTGGTCACCCAAAAATCCCCAAAGGTACCTATAAACCCTTTGGTCACCCTAAAAGACCCCAAAGGTATCTATAAATCCTTTGGTCACCCAAAATACCCCAAAGGTACCCATAAACCCTTTGGTCACCCCAAAAATCCCCAAAGGTATCTATAAACCCTTTGGTCACCCAAAAATCCCCAAAGGTACCTATAAACCCTTTGGTCACCCCAAAAAGCCCCAAAGGTATCTATAAATCCTTTGGTCACCCAAAAATCCCCAAAGGTACCTATAAACCCTTTGGTCACCCTAAAAAGCCCCAAAGGTATCTATAAACCCTTTGGTCACCCAAAACACTCCAAAGGTACCCATAAATCCTTTGGTCACCCAAAAAGCCCCAAAGGTACCTATAAACCCTTTGGTCACCCAAAAAGCCCCAAAGGTACCTATAAACCCTTTGGTCACCCCCAAAAGCCCCAAAGGTATCTATAAACCCTTTGGTCACCCAAAAAAAGCCCCAAAGGTACCTATAAACCCTTTGGTCACCCAAAAGTCCCCAAAGGTACCCATAAACCCTTTGGTCATCCACTAAGCCCATTGGTCAAATGTATATATATATATATATCAAAATTCAAAAACATCATTAAAATAACAAAAATACAAAAATATTGCATTGCATTACATTTCATATCGTTGCATTATACAATCACTTGCATTAAGCATACCCATCATTGCATTTTGCATTCTAGAGTTGATCATACATGTCTAGCACTAGGTCTGTACACTAGCCATCCTTCAAAATCAACTTTGTCAAAAGTCATTATTCACACCTCTACATTACAATTATCATTTCCATACACATTCCCCACCTTTTATATTTGTGTATGTTTTCCTTCACCTAGTCATTTGTTATAAGGCATCATTAGGGTTTTTGGTCACTCAACCATCTCTAGTTTTCTTTTCAAATTTTGTAGAAAGCTATCCTGATTTTTAGAAGGTAGAGTCTTGCTTTGATTGTACCTTGTATACGTCATAATCCCAACACATTTTCACACTAATAAATCCAAGTTTTGCACAAGGAAAGATGAAACCTACAAAGTGGTCCTTGTTACCTTAAGAAAAAAGTTTACCTTGCTCATCCCCCTATGTGCATGGTTCAAAAATACTGAGAATTGACAAAAGGACAAGCTCCTCCCTACCCAAAGCAATAAAAATCCCTTGCCCCACACCAAATCTGGGCAAGTATCCAAAGAGCAAAAGAAAAATAAAAAGTGGTTTTTACCACTAACAAAAGAAAAAATCCCCAAAATAAAAAGTGGTTTTCACCACTAGCAAAAGCAAAAAGTAAAATAAACAGTGGTTCTCACCACTACCAAAATCCCTTGCTCACCAAACAAAAATGAGCAAATCCCTAGAGCAATTCAAAAATAAAATAAAATAAGGGAGTACTGAACTTGAATCCCTAGAATTCTCAGCATTTGACAACCATAAGGTGATCCTCATTACAGGTTGGGTGGCATCAAGCCTACCTAGAAATGGTGGTATCCTTATGCATGATGATATGTCTATCACATTAGTGACCTACTTTTGTATAGACCAATGTTTGCATGCGGATGAGCTAGCTTTTGGTAGCCTATATTGCCTAGTGGTCTAATCCAACTACATACAAAACTCAGGATAATGATACTCATAGGGTGATCTTCAATACAAATGGGCTGCATAAATCTTATTTGGCACTGGGGTAACTTTATGTGTTATCATAACAATGAACTCACATGCACACATAGGGATATTGAATATCTTGGTCATCCTAGCAGATTTATACCTTGCCAAAAAGTCTTGCATAGTTAATATATAACTTTTGACTAGGTCACTAGAGTGTTTGAGTCTCATGAAAACCTCAAGGATATTATATAACATCTTACTATTCATTCCATGCCATACCATTTTATCACATGTTTATCAGTTTACATTTTCACAATCCATTACATAATCTTATGATAACGTTAAAATGAATCGATGAATTTTGTACAGTCTATGGTGCTAGCATCTAGTGTGTCAAATAGTATTCATAATTCATCAGTACAGATTAACAAATCATCCATTTCATTATGCATACACACATGTACATATCATCAACTAACATCATATTACAATACATGCATCCATGATAAGCATCCATAAATGCATCAACAAACCAAGAAGCAGACATAAATGCACATATTTTCTCACCACAAGGAGCTTCATAAAGGACAATTAAGCATATCTACCGGTCCAAAATATTCAAAAATCATAAAATAAAAAAAAAATCAAATAAAGCAAAATATCAAGTGCACCTCGTATCCAATTATTTACCCTATACACTTGGCGGTTGCAGCGACTTGCACTCCATGCAATCCGACAAGATGAGTAAATTACCATAAGGCCACTTGAACCAAATTATTCATCAAAGAATTGAAATGTTCTTCACTTAAATCCCCAATAAATCCATTGTGGTTGGACTTCTCCATGGGAACAAGGTATTCATTTCTTTTCTTCCATGAAATATCATCAAAAACACCAAAAAAAGAGAAGAAAAAGCAAAGAAAATGGCCTAAAAACCACCAAAAATATGTCAAAACTGATAAAATTCACAAAGGATCAATATGGAACCAAAATTATTCATTGATGAATTGAAAATTATCTACTTCAATCCCCAATAAGGCCATTGTGGTCAGACCGCTCCATGGGAATGAGGTATTCATTTCTTTTCTTCCATGAAATATCAACAAAACCATCAAAATCCTCACAAAATTGATAAATTTTACAATGGGTAAAGTTGAAGGAACCCTAATCAAGTCATATTGGTCAAGTGACTCGTCACTTTCATCACTGGTCATTCCCTCATCGACTCATCTCTTGAGGGGGTAGTCATAATTAATGAATTCATAATCAAAATCAACACTCAAACACTCAAAAGTGCAACTTGCATACATTCAAAAGAATCATTGCCAAAGATAAATTTCAAGCCTACACTGGGGCATATAATTTAGCACCAATTCAAAAAAACAAAGTCTTGGTATCCTTGAAGCCTTGGGATACGTATCCCATAATAGGCTTATAAGCCAAATAAGGAACCAAGACCAAGTATACCCTAAGCCCCTAAGACTGCCATTATAGTGTGGCTGAAAGGTATACCAAAATCAAATCCTTCAAATATGTCAAAAGCAAGGATTCCAAGAATGTATGCTCCTTCCATGATGGAGGCATCTAAATTTGGTTAGGTTACTGAATAACATTAATCATTTGATAGTTTAGTCATCTATTTTTGCTTAGCGCTTTGTTTCACACAATACATCTCAAAAAGAGGTATCTATAGACACTAAAATCATGTCAATCCGATTAGACTACAATGATGCACTCTTATCGACACCATATGGCCCCATTGGGCAACCCTCAGGGGTTAAATAGTGGTCCTAACCACTTTTGGGAAGGTTTACCCCAATTTTGGGAAGTTTTGGGCCATGTAGCCATGGTCGTCCCACCCTAGAATGACCATAGTTCATGGTCATCCCACCCAGGGATGGCCACCAACAACCATCCTTGGGTGGGACGACCATGGCCTAGGCCCCTCAAAAAATCAAGGGTGGGACAAATGGCAATCAAATTCTACCATTTATCCCACCCAATGATCTATGATAGATTGAGGGCCTACCAAAGCCATCACAACCTACAAATTGGAGGCCTCTTCCACCCAATGCATGGCAAGGGTTTTGACAAGTGGTGGTACCTACCTTGCATGCCCCAACTTTCCCATTTGACCCTGTGGCCCTCTTGGGCTATAAATTGGAGTCTTTCCACCCAATTTAAGAGAGAGGTATTTGCAATAATTTGCAATGAAGTGCTACCGAGATTCACTCTCCCCTTTCACCCACGTATTTGCCCTTGAAATCTCCATCCATCAAAGGAGGTTTGCAAGTGATCCCAAATACACAAATCCATTCCAAAACCCACCAATTTCTATGAATTAGATCACCAAATTTGATGACAACACCCCTAGGAGTAGTTTGAACTAGATCCTAGAGGAATTGGTGGTAAAAACCACTAGGTTTGGTGGTCATCCCCACCTAGGATGGTTAAAAGTCCTAATTGGAACACCTAGGGATGGCCATGAATTGGCATACAATTTTGGTTCAATTTTAATGTAGATCATTTCTAAATTAGTTTATATGCATCATACTAGAATTTGGTGCATTTTGGAGCAGTTTTGGACCTTCAATTAGGTTTTTCATTATGACAGTCCCAATTGGAACACCTAGGGATGGCCATGGATTCTTCTTACAATTTCATTTCAATTTCTACATAGATCATTTCTAAAGTAGATAATATGCATTATGTTAAGTTTTGGTACAATTTGGAATAGTTTTGCACCACCTATTTCACTTTTTATATTCAATATTGCATGCATTTTTTTGATTTCATCTTAATCCGCATATGTTATTAATCAATTTCAATTTCTTGTGTGTAGATCTAGGTATTCCAGCATGCAAGGAAGGAGCTACAAGTTCAAATATGGATAGATCATCGCAGCGGTAGCAAAAGCCCACTCTTCAATTCGTGAGTGCGAGGAAGACACTGAAAGCATGCCTTGAGTTTTTGAAAGGATTAGATCCTTTGAACTTCTGTAATGGATTGTATCAATTAAGAGCCCTCAAGGGGACATTTTGTAACCATGCATTTGGAAAATATATTAATATAAAGATAACCCCCATTTATTTCACTTATTTTTCATCATCATGCTTACTTTAATGTCACTTTTGAATGCTTAAATAGAACAATAGATGCATTTCATTTTCCTTTGCTAGGTGCACCATTTTTTCTTCTCTACAGGATATTCAGGACTAGTGACTTATGCTATATCTATGACTTATCAAAATAAATTCCAACTAAAGCTAGTTTATATGGTGGAAGACTACTTACACAACTATATATAATATAAATTTAATTTAAAAAATATAGTATTTTGACCCTTCAAAATGAGTAAATTTATCCTTTTATATGATACCTATTTATCTCTCTTTTGATATCCAAATGATTTAAAAACAATTTACATCATTTACCACATTCATATAAAATTTTAATAAAAAAATCACCCATTTGTAATTTTTGTAAAGGCTAAAACCAAGTTCAACCAACAAGCTTGTAGGTGATGGAAAAATTGCTATGTGAAATGTATTTTAAATATAAATTGAGTATGTTTTAAAAGGAATATATGCATATGGAATCATGACATATTATCTCCATATATTTTTATGACTGAAAAATCCTTGGGAATAAAGAAACACTACTTTCATTCCTAGTTTTTGAATTGCAAGAAAGTAAATGATTATTGGGTCTAATATTTATAAGAAGGAGGATTACTAGAGCTACATATATAAATAATGAAAACTACATTCTATAAAAAAAGAGTAAGGTAATCACTAGGAAGTATCATAGGGAAAAATTACTCAACAAAACATAATCCAAAAAGCCTAGGATCTACAAGGTTCTATGGATGGGAAGAAATAATGTTTGAATCTCCATGAAGAAGTTAAAATATACCTTTGAAGTCAAATTTTCCATATATATTCTACTATAAATTATTTTGATTTGCACAAAATAGGTACAAAACATTCCAACAAAAATTAGAATAATTGGAGAAAGAAAAAAATTGGATCTTCCTTTTATCCTTTTGGTCAATGATTCTTATAAACTCTGAGATGTAATTCATCTTAGAAGTAAAAAAATGCAAGGCTCCAAAAAATATTTTTATGTGGCCAATAAATCAAGCTCCATACCCATAGTAATCCATCCACTCAAATATTATACATAAAGTGTAAAATAGATTAAAATAAAAATATATAGTGGGAACCCATAGACAACACAAATAATCACTATATTATTGATAGATAAGAATAACAACACTCTGATACAATGGATGGAGGGGTGGGAGTATTTATATCAATACCAAAACCCCAATTACATAAATTAGTTTAACCTAATATAACATAAAAATAGTACTTAAGGTTATTTACAATTTATATGGTGGGTTTAACCATAACAAGCATAATTATGATCCATAGATCCTACATAATAAAATACTACATTAAACTAAATACAAATGTATAATGATTATTTGTAAGCCTATAAAATATTATATTATACAATGTTGGCCTTGGCCATAAGTCAAATTACACTTTCAACATGGAAGGCACAATATGTTCAACTTGGATATAACATCCAACACATGCATAAAAATATTATATTTTTTGTGTACGTTTGGCATATGCAAGAAGTGATAATGTCAAAAGCAAAAGATACATGCTTGTGCATGAAAGTAAATTTGATTGTGAAGCACTTTATGAGTACTTTATGAGTTTGAAAATAACAAGAAATAAAGCTCCACCATTGATATAATATTGAATATATGTGAATCAAATATACTTGTGACATGGAAGAATCATGTCAAATACTTTTATGCATAGGATAATGAAGTTTGCTTGAACAAGACCAATGAAGATGTCTAATTATTATTTAAAGGAATTGTTTTGCAGATGTGACATTAATGCTTTTAAATTAAAACTAAGTTAATGAAGTGAATTACTTGAAGAAGATATAAGTTGTTTCCTTGAAGTAAGAATTATTCAACAAGATGTAAAGATGTTTTTCTAGTAGATGCTAGTTTGCTATTCATGAGAAGAAATCTTGATGTCTTGAAAACATTTGCTCAAACAAATAATATTAACTAGATATGATTGAATATCATATAGAAGAAACATTCATAAAGGGACATCTAGGAGAGTTAAGGTCATCTAAAGGATTTCAAGTACAACCATATAAAGTAAATATAATATGTTATATAAGTATGGGTTGACTAGGTCATCCATTGACAGGGTCATTGCAAGTGTAGGTCATGTAATAGAGGTCATATGGATGTTGTGGTAAAGATGATTTATAAAATGTGAGCTATGCAAAAATATAGTAGAAAGAAAATATTATACAAATATGATTCTATTATAAAACAAAGACTTGTTGCATGGAAACATCATTCCTTGATGGAAGAAAAATCTAAAAAAAATTTCTATCTAAAGTCATCCAACTGATGTAGGAGATTTAACCATGTTGACTAAAGCATACGTTAATTATAATGTAGGATGAATTTTGTTCTACTCAAACTACTTTCATAAAAAATATGTAAGGAGTAGTCACTTGTTTCATAAATATAGATGATTAGATTGAATAGATCAATGGTTGTTGAATATTAATGTTACCATGTTGAATTATTATCAAATGTGAGGTGAACCCTAGCATTGTTGTATTGGAATAAATTATTTGTAATCCTATAAAATATTATATTATACAATGTTGACCTTCGCCATAAGTCAAATTACACTTTCAACATGGAAGGAAAAATATGTTAAACTTGGATATAACATCACACATGCATAAAAATATTATATTTTTATGTGTATGTTTGGCATATGCAAGAAGTCACAATGTCAAAAGTAAAATACACATGCTTGTGCATGAAAGTAAAGTTGATTGTGAGGCACTCTATGAGTACTTGATGAGTTTGAAAATAACAAGAAATAAAGCTCCACCATTTCTATAATATTTAATATATGTGAATCAAATATACTTCTGACATGGAATAATCATGTCAAATACTTTTATGCGTAAGATAATGAAGTCTATTTGAGCAAGACAATGAAGATGTCTAATTGTTATTTTAAGAAATTTGTTTGTAGATGTGATATTAATACCTTTAAATAAAATTATGTTTATGAAGTGAAGTACTTGAAGAAGACACAAGTTGTTTCCTTGAAGTGAGAATAGGTCAACAAGATGTGAAGATGTTTTGCTAGTAGATGCTAGTTTGCTATTCATGAGAAGAAATCTTGATGTCTTGAAGATATTTGCTCAAAAAAATAATCTTAAATGGAGATGATTGAATATCATCTAGAATAAATATGCATAAAGGGACATCTAGGAGAGTTAAGGTCATCTAAAGGAGTTCAATTACAGCCATATAAAGTAAATTTAATATGTTATATAAGTATGGGTTGACTAGGTCATCCATTGATGGGGTCATTGCAAGTGTAGTTCATGTAATAGAGTTCATATGAATGTTGTGGTTAATATGATTTATAAAATGTGATCTATGCAAAAATATATTAGCAATAAAATATTTTACAAATATGATTCTATTATTAAACAAAGACTTGTTGCATGGAAACATCATTCCTTGATGGAAGCATACTATAAAATTCTTTCTATATAAATTTATTCAACTGATGTAGGAGATTTAACCAAGTTGACTAAAGCATGAATTAAATATAATTTAGGATGAATTTTGTTCTATTCAAACTACTTTCATAAAAAATATGTAAGGAGTAGTCACTTGTTTCATAAATATAGATGATTAGATTGAATAGATCAATGGTTGTTGAACATTAATTTTACCATGTTGAAATATTATCAAATGCAAGGTGAACCCTAACATTATTGTATGCCAATTATCAACTCAAATATGGAATAAATTATAATAATTTAATTCTAGATAGAATAAATACTATTGTCTTGAAATAAGTAAGTTTGTTCTTGAAGGTAAATATCAAACACGATTGCTAAGAAAATGAACACAATTTTTGTGACTTGTAGTTGACTAAAATAAAAGCATGATTTGTGATTTGTTAAATAATTTATGTGATGTAAATGAGGTGATATGTGATCTATTGAATAGCTAACACATATGAGGAATAAAAATAAACATTAAAATCCCTTTACTAAACCCTATTGCCTCATAAATTATAGTTGTCTAATTGTTATCTTTATTGGTGGAGATTGTACATGCAAATTATGTCAAATTATGATTGATGTCATCTACTAGCATATGCAAATCTATTTTAGGGATAAATTGGATTATTTATTCTACATCTATGGTGGTAACAACAATTAAGTTGTTTAGACTCCTATAATATCAAATCATTTTCTAGATAAATATGTAGTATTGCACCCTCTATCCAATCACATAGAGTATTATGTCAATGGTTGAGTTGATTGTTCCAAAACATGTTAACCTATGGCATGTGTATTTTTCTAACTCAATGGAGGACCATTTACTATTATAGGCCAATGATATATAATTTTTAGTTTAAATAAAAATTCTTTATCCCACATTCATCTAGTGAAGTGATTTTGAGCACTTATATGTCACTTTAGAAATATTAAATAGCTTAAGCTTTCGGTGTATAAATCAACCAGAGAGCTCTCTTACTGAAGAAATCAACCAATCTCTTTTTTTCAATGACCTAGAATTCATCCACTATGATAACAAATATTGGCTTAGAATGGATTGCAAGATCTTTTATTATTATAAATATTTACTATAACACTGCATATTTTTCAACCATATTTACTTTAGATGAATCCCATGTAGTTTGTTTGAATAAAGAACTAACAAGAACACCTAAGTACTACCCAAACCAAATAATATAATATTATTATCTAGTAATTCATTATTATAATAAAATATTAAAATATAATCAACCTTGAGTTATGTGTGGCCCATGTAGGAATACCTATATACAATATAATATTATATCCCCTTAGGTACCTAGCATTCCACCCCCCTTACAAAATATTTCATCCTCAAAATATAGCAAGAAACTAAATAATATGATCTTCTAAGCAATACTGACAACTAGTACCGATCTTAATCATCCCTCTATCCAAGTGAAATCTTGATTGGTGGTAGTCTATGGTTATGCAAAGCTTCCATTATGTCATTTGAACATCCATAGTTAATATTTTGATTCTATGTGTTGGTTGAACTAATTTCATCTTTATATCAGCCATAAACATCACTCCTTTTTATCCATACATGCTTGTAATTGCCACTAGTAGTATATCCATATTTTTCGTACCTATGATTCCATGTATGTCCATTGTAGTTCTTATATTTATCTTTACCCTGTATCCATGATTGTAGGCTCTCACGATAGTGTGGATGGTGATATGATATGACCCTAGCTTGTTGTTCTACTTTCTTTAACTCTTCAATAATTTATACCTCTATTTTATGTTCTTCTCTCGTACTCCCCTATTTTGGTTCATTCTCATACTTTTATTTAGATTCTTCTTTGATCTCTACTATTGTGTCCTCCTTAGACTCTATTTTAGGTTCTTTTGCTTCTTTTTTACTTTATTTCACTATAATAGTTTCTTGTTTTTCCTTATATCCTTACCCCTTACACAAAGAAATATCCTATATTGTTATACTTTTCTTCTTGTACCATAGCTTTATGAACTTATTTTGCACATTAATATTAAAAATAACTAATTAATCTAACCAAGGATAACCAAGAACAATATCCATATCATTTATCTCAATAGCATAAAATTATGATAATAATACATATTTGTCCATAGTAATCTTCAAATCTTCAAAAATTTGAACATTCTCACATTCAAGTTGTATGTCCTTAATTTTTATCATTTGAACCTACAATCTCTTAGCCAAAAACATATTAATAAAATTATATTTTCTACTAGGATTCATAGAAACAATAATTTTTATTTTGAATGCAACCATGAACCTACAAAATAGAAATTTTAGATCCAAATGGATCATTGTTTGGTCTATTTGACATAAAAGGTGTGGTTTTCTTAACTTGCACACTATCATACTTATCTTTTTTCTGCAAATTTCTTGAAATTTTCTAATTCTTTTTAATTCCTTTTATTTATCCTAGACCCTAGCTATCTTTTCAAATTTTCTCCCATTCCCATTTGCTTAAAAATGCAACTTCAATTTATTCCCATGGTACATAAGATTATGGGCATACTCAAAGTTTATAAACCAAGATAAAGCTTTCCCTTCAATCCAAAAGAATATAAAAACTTACTTTTCCACCAAGAATCACCAAAATTTAATGATTTAAAAATTTTCTACCATTCCCAAGCATCAATATCGTTCTTAGTGATTGTAGCATTACCATTTTACTTTTTGTTAGTCCTTTCCTTCTATTATTACAAATTTGGTATGTGATGGAGCATGCTGATATTATTTGACTTCTTCACATGTCTTGATTGGTCACACAATATACTTGCTACAACCAAGGTCGTAATTTATTTTTATTCATTTTATTTTAAATTTTTGTACCCGTACCTTCTCGTATTTATTTTTGATATTTAGGTCAGATTAGTTTAGATTATCAAGGATAGTGGATATCGGACCTAACTTTGTAGTTTAAAAAGGATATGGTTCTCCTTCTTCCATTTTATTAAGTTGAATTTGTGAGGTACATTAGAAGTTATACTTTCCAACATTTAATAGAGTTTTTGGCATGTTTGATGGAACAAAGGGTTTGATTTCCACATTGAAATTTATCGTAGTCCCATTTCATAAAATTTTATATCTAATTGAAATTAAATTGAACCTATATTTTAAATTTCATTTATAAAAAGGTAGATGCTTTGTAGAATGAAGCCTCCACTATGAACTTTAGTAAAATTCTAAATTATTTTTTATAAAGTAGGAGCAAAGGTTCATCAAAATCAACAAATCACTCCATATTTGGCATTAAATTATGATTTGCTACTAGGAAAGAGTGATTTACCAAATTTAAATAAAATTTACAAATATTCCTTTGAATGAGCAATCAATTCCATCCAAGAGGTGATTCACTAGATTTCAAGAAAATTAAAACTTTCTCTAAGTATTGGAGTAGCGAATCACCTAATTTAAAATAGTGAATTACCTAGCCCTTGTAAAAGCATGATTTGCTCTATTTATTTTCTTAAAAAATATTCTATTTTTAACAAGTGAATTTCCTAATTCCAAGACACAATTTTTCATGTTTTATAGAGTGAATCATTGTATTTTATTTTTACAATTTTTTTCTAAGTATTTTCCTAGCAAATTGTAATTTTACAAAAAGAAGTGATTCATTTCTCCTCTAAAAAAGTTGTTTTTTGTAACCCAATTTTTTTCAATGTAGGTACAAATAGAGTACATTCTTATTTCAAAATATGCAAATCAAGTCATTTACAAATTCAACTTGTAGAGTTTGAATATTGGTAGTTTGATTCATAATGCAAAATTTTTTACCAAGGTAGAAAAGAGTAATTCAATAATTTTGGAAAAAAGCTATGATTCACTGTCGACAAATAGTGGTTCATTAATTGTGCAAGTAATATTTTTACCCATATAGTCAATTGTTCCATCTTCTAGATAAAATAACAATTCCCTACTAGCAAAAATCAATTTGTCAATTTGGAAAAATCAATTGACATGTTTTTTATACAATGAGTGATTCACTCCCTTCATGAAGTGATTAGCTTAGATTTAAGGAAAATAAAAAAACCTAAGCTGTGAAGTTGCAAATAACCACTTCCTAAAGATTTATTCACTTTATTTTTCAAAGGTAAAATTTTAGTGATTCACCAAAAGCTGTAAGTGAGTGATTCACCACTTTTAGATAGAAATTCACTTTTTTAATTAAAAATTAATCTTTTTCTTTCAAAAACACACCCAAAAAGTATGCTATGTCTAGTTTTATCTTCAAAAAATTCAATATTTTATTAGCATCATGACAACTCAACTTGAAGGTACCCCTAAATGGTGTAAAATATACCATGGATTCAGAATGCTCAATTACCCTAGTACTTACAACCTTTCCAAGTCCAACATTAGATTCTACAATATCAACAGTTCCCTTAGAATTAGTTGACCATGCAATATCATTAGACAATGAAAATCCTCATCCATTGTAGTTGTATTAGTGCCAACAACCAATGTAGTAATTCATGCAATAATAACAACGAATGGTGGCTTCAAGTTTCTAAGTTGTGCAAAATCAGCATTTGTTTCAATATCTGTAATATGAATGAATATATAATTCGACATAACAAGCTACATACTAAAAATTGTGTAAAAAATGATATTATAACCACATATATAATATGGACAAGTGCCTCAACCACCTCAATTAATTCAATGAAAAATTTAATGGTGTTTATGCAGTAAAACCACCTAGCTTATTTAGACCAAACTCATAAATAGTAGATGGCTTTGCAATATCAACATGTTTCATAAGATTAGTAGGACATGTAAGATAGTTAAATAAAACTAGATTAACTTAAGGGAATGACTATGGTTTTTTAGTTATTAATGGTACAAGATCATGAACTCAAAGAAGAGATTCAAAAAAATCATTAATAAGAAAATATGCAAGCAACCAATTAAGGGTGCAATAGCATAGATAACATAATTTTAGAATTAAGCACACTATAGTGTTTCACCTATTGTATGGGTCATGATTTAACAAATTATGCAATGACCATGCACCATACCCAAGTAATGAATCAACAAGTGGTAAATCAATCTATAGTAGCAAATCATGCCAATGTTAGTCAACTTGTAATAAATAAACCATTCATAAATTATATGGATACACCTCAAGAAAATTCAACATAAGCCTTTATAATTCGTAGAGAAACTTAAAGGAGCAGATGCTACCTTCTTATCCAAATATAAGTAATGTACAATCCTAATTGTGATGAATTAAAAACTTCATTGGTGAATACTCTACCTATTCATGAATATCCATACTCCTTTTTGTCAAAAATATAACCTAATATAATAAAGGAAGATTCAAATGATCTTTGATTGATAGTTCTTATAGGAGATCCATTATCCTCTTGTAAAGGGATATGCCTCTTATGGTTTGAGGAAAATTTTAATATTAAGAACAAGGGATCTACAAATAAATAATCAAAGGACAGAGAATATTGTGAATCATTTAAACCTTTCCTAGATGAGATACAAAGGCTATGGAATAATATAGGTGTTTAGATTTGTTTCTAGGATGAGAAGAATATATGATGGGTATAAGAATTGATACAAAATACAAGGGATTTGGTTTCTCCTTTGAGAATAGGAGCCCATGGAAGTAAAAAAGGCAACATGAGGGATTGGTGCTTCTCTCAAATATTGAACTAGAGTATGCAAAGGAAATGGAAAGAGAAATTTATCCAAAATTTGAAGATAAACAAAAGTTTAGAAGATTTAAATAATTGACATGTGTTTCCCCTTTTATGAAGGCATTCTACTTCTTTTAAGAGGATGTTCCAAAAAGGAACCACTAGATTATTGAAACGCCATGTGAAACTCAAATCTATGCAACACCTAAAACACCTATAAAATGTTATCTTCCTAATAGATATGTTGTCATGTGTACTCCTCATAAACCAACAACCCCTTTAGAAGGGTATCTATACCAAGATTTGAATTTTCCCTAGTTAGAGAGAGAACCCAAAATGAAAAATGAAGAATATAAAAATTAAGAGTCAAAAATTATAAAAGAATGTGAAGTGTTTGGTTTTCCAAAATATGAGGTATTCAATTTATTTTTTGAAGAAGAGGAACTCATAGGGGTAATAAAGACAAATCTACAACTAGAAAATGATGTATTTATACTAAAGTTGGCATATATACTAAAATCAATGGGGGTGATGAAGGAATAAACTAAAATATAAAATGAAACATACAACTTAATTTTAGAGAAAGATAAGTCTATAATAATAAAAAATTTCACATTATAACCCTCTTTTATGGTAGCATTTTACTTATTTAAAGAGAAACATTTAAAAGCAAACACCATTCAACAGATATAGAAGAGCTCACCTACCACTCCTAAGGTTATTCAAGTGATTTCTAACAAATAGGCTATATTAAGTAATAAAGAGGCCACAATTCTAGAAATAAGTCTAATAGTATTACACCTTGGGATATGACATTGAATTAGCTAGGGAACAACAAGAGAAGGAGACACTATTGTCGCATAAAGGTGTGTTTTCTAGATAGATAAAAACAAGAGCCCAAAATTATAGTTAGCATTAAATCCATCATGGAATGAGAAAAAAATGAAGGATACTATCATGGTTAGAGAGATTCTATCATTCATCCATCATCCTAATTACTTTAGGGTTAAAAATTAGTACCATTTTCAGAATAGTTAGCATCAAGAGGTGGATCAAAAAAGAATAATGGGAGGAAAAGTTGTTTTGATTGACCAAATAATGGAATCCATCTACAATATAGACTATTTTTGTGAATATTATCTCCCATAATGTATTTATGAAGCTCTAAATTAGGGAAGATACATTGGCAAAGGTCCTCCATATGTATCATTAATGTGATCTAACTTATTATGTTTGCATACTTGTTAGAAAATATTTAGCTAGAACATTGGCAACAAAAGGGTGTAGCTATTTTCTTGAACTTGTAAATGGGATTGTATTTCACTTAGTGAAATAGATTCTAAAATGATTATTTAAGAAAAGTCCCATTTTTTCCCCCATTTTTTATTTCAATATTAAAACTATTTACCTAAGAAAAAACTTGCAAGAAATTTCTTATTTCTTTTCATCCCTTTATTTATAAGATCAATGGAAGATATCTCCAAAATATATTTCTTTCTGAAGATAATTTGGATAAGTGATGTGTTAACTCAAGAAAATGATGATAGTAAGTCACAAGAATAAACAAATTTATGAATATGGGTCATTTCTATATTTCATGGTGGCAAATAAAAAATGAGTATGAGGCTATGAGACCTTTAATGACTTAGGGTAAAAACATCTGAGAAATAATAGATAACCCTGAAGATAAGGGTTTCTGAAGAGAAGGAGGTTCACATATCAAGAAGAGAGTAGCAAGAAAAGAAGTCATTAATTTCAAAGCATAAATTACTTCCACCATATATCCCATGACCACATTTAATTCACTTCCACTCTATTTTCTTCTATTCTTGTCTCTATTCTCTCTTCTCCTCTTATTTATTTTATTCTCACATTTTTAACCCCTTTAATTTATTTTGTTGTGCCTATCTAACCTCAAATTAGAATAGCCATCACCTTAGAGCCACTAAAATATTTGTCTATTCAAGATGTAGCATCATCCCACATACCATATCCACCATAGTTTGTCTTCTTATCATTAACAACACAATTGTCAATTATTCCATCACCTTGCACTATTATTTGGTTGACACATTTCAAGTATCATTATCTCACCCCATGTGTCATCATCTAAACCCCTCTTATTTCTTCCCACCTAGTTTATTCCATAATAAACGTCATCATACCAAATGGTTATCCTCATCCACATTGATCCATAGGTTTGTACATGTACAATAATACTCTTTCCTACAATAACATAAAAAATATATATGGCAATTCATACTTATCCAAAGAAATATCCCACACTTCATGTTAGCTAGTCATTCCTTCATTAAATAATAGAAATCCTTGGGAAAAAGAACATGGAGAAAATATCAAACATCATGTAGGAGCACGAAAGCATATTAATTTAGACAATGTCAATAATAAAAGCTTCAACACTTGCTACACTTGTGACCACCATCCTAGTTAAAAAAATAAGGAATAAAGTTATTGGTTCTCAAGGCACTTTCAATGGATCCAAGTAGGTCAACAAGTTGCTCTATCTGATTACATGCCAAAATGTCAAATCTAGACTTGTTAAGGGTTGACCCCTTCTAGATGATGTTATTAAAACAATAGTTTTGAAAATCCAAGATAATCAATACACCCAAGCAATATGTAAAGAAAAAAAATATAGGAAGTAGGCACATGATAGTTCCAACAACATAGTTGGAAATATTAAAAAGAAAAATAATGGTTTGAGTAGGTAATTCATGGTGAAATGAAAAAAACAATGCAAAATATGAAATTCAAATTCTCAATGGTGGAGCAGCTCAAGTCCCTTTGGGACCAAGAATGTTCTAAGATTGTGCTTGTTAAGTCATACTTTGTATATATCAATGAAAACAATATCTTGCTTAACTAAAATTTAATGGTGATCCAACAAGTAGAAGATAAGCTAACAACCAACGCAAGGTACACTAAAGTAATCCATGTCCATTTAACAAGCAAAGTGGATGGGCACGTTCAATAAGAATATAGTAATAATACAATTAAATAAAATACTCTACAAGGAAGAGAAGTTCTAAGGATACAAAACTATTTATGATGCTCTCAAAGTGACAACTAAGAAAATGAGAAAGTAGATACAATAGTTGCTAAACAAAGGATTGTCCAAAATATTCTTTAATCAAGGAAAAGTCCATATGTCATAAGAGGTTGTTAGGGTTGTTTATGAATAAAAAATCAAAGTGGAAGTGCCCATAGATAACACTATGTATGATGTCACAAAATAGATAATTGAACTAGAAAGCCTATTGGGGAAGTTATAAAATCGAAGAAAATGAAGGAGAGAATATCCTAAAATATTAGTATGAGAAGTTGGTGTTGAATGCCAAAATATTGGATGCTCTAGATGTTCCCTTAGACATTGATTAGTAGGTATTTTTAACTTGTTTCCCAGACCTAAACAAAGGTGACCCACAATTTGCATTTTATTGTGTGATGACCTCAACTTTGACTATATACCCAAGGATAAAGGAAGGATCAAGGATATCTTACAAATCAAGCTTGACATCCTAAGAAGTTGTAAAAAATGTAGTGGCTCGACTACTACCTTCAAATTATTACAAGGAATTAGTCAAATGGATGATAAACAAAAATAAATTTTGCAAGCCCAAGAACAGTAATCCAAAATTGCAAAGTTTGGAGAAATTGACAAAAAATTAGTTATGTCCTAAAAGAGTGATTACTAAGAGTAGAAAGTTGTTACTCAACTGCCTCTTAGGTGAATAATATGTTATAATAGGAGCTAAGGGATCCATTGTACATATTTTTTGGTTAATTAAGGAAATTATAGGTACACTTTGTAGACTCCACATTATGCTCTTAAACTCATTTTAAAATAATAAGAAGACTATGCATGATATTTTCATATTAATTGTAGCATTGACCTTTTGATCTATGTAATGAATAGTGATTGTGGCAACACCCTTTCACTTTATGGTAGTCATATTATTGCAAATTTTATATGTGTTTATTGATCATACACTCTCCTTTCTATGGCCACTATTGTAGTTAATATTCATGCATTTAATTTTAATCTATCTCACCATTACCTTTTTGCATTTATTTTTGCTATTTAAATTAGATTAGTTTAGATTAACAAGTGATGCAAGAGCATCCAACTATCAACCAAATAAAATAGTTGGGATTGTTATTCAGAGGATATGAACGTCCAAATAGCAACAGGTAACTACAAATAGGATGAAATTTTTATTCAGAGGATGAGTAAGCCATAAGAATTTAGAGTTACTATATTAAGCATTGAGAGGAAGTGTTAAAAATAATGCTTAATGAAAAATAGAAAAAGCATTATGCTACAAATAGACTTTTCTTAAAGAAGAAGAAAAGTTATTTATATATATAAAGACCTTTCTTTAAAAAAGGAAAAAGGTTGTTTATAAATAGAAAGACTTTTCTTTAAAAAAAAGAAAAACTATTCATAGATAGCAAGACAACTGAAAATAAAAAAAGGAGAGATAATAATAAAAATTAGGGCAAATAGATATAGAAAAATCTATTTTTATTAGCATGAGAGATCTCTATTAATTAGGTGCAAGGCACCCATTGTTATTCAATTTTATTCATCAGAATTTAGGGGAACTCAGGAGAAGAGAAGTTTCAATAGAGATGGGAGAGAAAGAGAAGAATAGAAGGGAGAGACTTCCTTGTGTAAATGCGTTGTTGTTTCATAGACATGTTATTGTAACAAAAAGGCCATGTGTGTCAATGATGAATAAAATTATTAATTTTCCTTAGTGATCAAATTTTTATATGAAATTATTAGTTGTGTTAAGGAACTCGTATTATAGCCTATAAATAATTTTTGTAGGTAACACAACCAAGGAACATAGATAAGTATACATAAAAAATTATTGCTATTTGATACTACCATTGCAGGTTTATCATCACCACCTGCCATTGCATCATTTTGGTATCAGAGATAAAATATCGTTGAGGACATGCCAAAGAAATGATTGCATAGTGGGGAAGAGGATGACCATGAGGATTTCATATTGTAGAAATAGCTAAAATGTTGAGGGAAATTATTGCCTGACTTGAAGCAATTGAAACCGCTCAAAGAAGAGGCGTTCATATAGAGGAGATTAGTGAAAACGAAGAAGAGGATGTTGACCATGTAGAAACTCAAGATGAAGAGCAATAGGAAGAAATAGATGAACTATTAATCTAAGCGATATATAATTTGGGTCAAAAGCCTAAGATAGAAACTTTATCATATAATGGAAGCTTGAATCCAAAGGATCTCATAGACTAGATTTTTGAAATAGAGTAATTTAATTTTGAGTTAATATAAGAACCAAAAAGGGTGAAGTTTGCTAGTATGAAGTTAAAAGAGAATGTGTCCTTATGGTGGGATCATGTGCAAACTAAAATATGAAGGAAAGGAAATAAAAGGATCAATTCATGGGAGAAAATGGTCACCAAGCTAAAGGTCAAATTTCTATCATCAAACTACCAATTGGGTCTCTTTAGGAAGTTGCATAACCTAAGATAGAAGAATATCAGTGTGAAGGATTACACAAAGGAGTTCTATAGGCTCACCATTCCAATTTGACATGTGGAAGATGACGGGGAGAAGGTGTTAAAGTACCTCAATGGACTACGACTATCCATATAATATGAAGTTGGTATGCTAAGGGTAAATATAATAGAAGAAGCCTACCAGTATACCTTGAAGATATAGTAGAAGTTATCACAAAGGCAACAAAATAATGCAAGATGAAGAGGATGATCCTCTCAAGAAAAAGAACAATTAAACAATGGTAGTGAGCAAAATTTACAAGGATAATCTAGTACTTCTCATGGTGATTTCAATCATAACACCAGAGGAGGCAGAGACTCCTCATAAGGAATAGGTGTTTTTTTTTAATTGGTAAAAAAATTCATTAAAAGTGGGTTTTGAAAGGGACCCCAAAACATTTTTACATCAGGTCAACAAACCACACATAAGGCCAAAGGATAGGCCAATTGAAAAACACATTAAAAATCCTGCCCAAAGTAGGAACTTTAAAAAATCCCACCAAAGCAAGAAATTTAAAAAATCTCGCCCAAAGCAAGAAATTTAAAAAATCCCATCCAAAGCAGGAAAATTGAAAAATCTTGCCCAGGCAGGAAAAATACAAGTTGAAAATCCCGCCCAAGGGGAAAACTAGAAACTAGAATACCGCCATGGAGAAACCAAAAGATAAAACCACCTAGAAAGAAAATCCACCCCAAGGAGGCAAATGGACCAAAGAAACTTGCCAGTCAAACTAGGATGGACCATCCCGTCCAAGCAAGGCCAAGACTAACACGAGCACGCAGGAAAACTAGAATCCCACCTAGGAAAGCCAGGAATCGCTAGAGGAGAGCAAGAACAGCTGAAATCTGAAGAACGAAGCTAGGATCCCACGTAGGGATAGCCTAAGAATGTAGTCTAGGAAGCAACATCCTACATAGAGCCTAGAAAATGGATCAAAAAATCTGAAGATATCCACAGGCCATGAGATCCTTTTGCATGTGAGGTTGAACTACAAGGAATCCTGAAGAAACAAAAGGATGTGATGAAAAAAGATCCATCAACCATGGGAAAAGGATTGATAATATCTCAAGGAACCTTATATGAAGGAAACACGAGGTGATCAACATTGCAGATAGAAAGCACAGGTCCTCCTCCAAGATCAAAAGATGTAACAAATGACCCCAAGCACCAAAAAAATAAGGACCATGAAAACCCTCCAAACTCGCACACAAATGACTTCAGGGAACTAGATCAGGACAACCAACGGGATCATCTCAGAAGCAAGCAAAAAGCACAAGGTCCTCCACCAAGGCCGAGAAAGATGCACTAAGGATCCACCAAGTAGAACCAATCCAATAACCTAGGAAGAAATTTCACTAAATATGAAGCATGTGGTCCCCCCAGACCAGAAGGATGTAATAAAACCTCTCAAAAAGCATAATGTAAAAGTTGAACCCCCAACCTGAAGCCAAAACACTCCATAATCGAGGAAAATAGGAATCCGACACCAAGTAGAGAACCTACAAAAAACTTGAGAGCAACTAGGAAAGGATCCCAAAAGCTCAACAGGAAAACCAGGGGAGAACCCAGGGATGCACCAGATCAAAGGCACATGTAGGAAACCCTCAAACAGGCAAAAACAAGAGCAAAAAAATGGATCAGGGACCTCCTAGCCCAAGGATATCATCTGCATCAACAATAAGCCTAGCGAGGAGGGCTTGGAAAGTACCATGAAACTAGGACAAGGCCAGGGGAGGGGGAAGCAGGGAAGTAGAATAGGATATCATGCCCAATGCTATATCTCCAAGAATAGGTAGTTTTGGCCGAGGAAGGGTTAGAGGATTTTTTAGATGTTATAGATGCAGAGAATATGGTCATCGGGTATTTCAATGTCCAATTATGCAACAAAGCAACAGTAAGTAACAAAATATTAGGAACCATATTGCACAATCAGAATATAAAAGTGTTGCTTCACCAGAGCATGTAGAAGAACCAAAACAAGGATAATTTATTATGATAGATAGGGTATTGTTGAAACCCCCAAAGGAGGTACATGAACTTGAGCAAAGAATAAAATGTTTAAGATAATTTTCAAATCAAGAGGTAAAGATTGCAAGGTGATTGTGGATAGCAGTAGCATAGATAACTTGTTATCAATAGAGATGGTGGAGAAACTCAGGTTGAAACATCCAAATCCATATTAAGTATCCTAGTTGGAAAAGGGACATCATATCTTAGTAATTGAATAATGTATGGTAGATATCCAAATTGGCTCTTATAAGGATGTGATTCTATATGACATCATGTCTATAGATGAGTATCATGTCTTGTTAGGAAGACCATGGCAGTTTGATAAAAATATAGTGCATGAAGGTAGGGAGAAAACCTACACCATTGAGGATGATGGCAAGAGATACACATTAAGTCCATTGAAGGAAAAAGAGAAAGAATTGGACAACAGTACTACAATATGCAAGAGTGCAGAAAAATAATCCTTGAAGGGAAAAAGAAGAAGGAAGCATATTTTTCTTTCATAACTAAACCCATAAAATAAGGGATAGTGAATAAGATGGACAAAATCCTATATGAGGTGAAGGATATTTTGGAAGAATATATAGAGATTCTTTTGAAAGATGGGTTGTCACCAATAAGGAGCATGGGTCATCACATGGATTCTAGTCTTGGATCGAGCTTGCATGATAAGTAGACACCAATGAAGAATGAGGAATAAAGGGTAGAGACAAGTAAAAGGATAATCAAAGTGAAGAAGCAATTGACCTAGGTCACCAACAGTAATAACGATGAAGATGACAATGCAACAATTCTTGTTGCAGATAAGGAGAAAGAGAAAATAAGTGGTAAATAGATAGCAAAGGAAGATAAACCTCATCAAGTCATTGGTGATCATGACGACCATATTGCTAGAGCTGATAGTGACAATGGTACTTCAAAGTGTGGTGAAGGACATTGTGAGTATGATCGAGATCAAAGTGGTGATGGAGAGTTTGGGTGCTTTGAAAAGCACACAAGAGGCATTAGCTCCATGTTGATGAGAAGAATGGGATACAATGGTAAGGTATTGGAAAGATATGACCAAGGTGTCAAAATACCCATAATACCATAATTAAGGCCAAACATTAAAGGTCTTGGTTATATAGGTCTAGCAAGATGTAGTGGGACTAAACTTTTGAGAGGAGAGATCAATATAGAGAATGAAGGTTTGAGAATGGTTTGTTGCAATCAGTGTGGAAGACTTGGACACGTTGCAACTAGGTGTTGGAACCTCCATCCTTGTGTGAGTTGTGGAGGATATGATCACTCCAAAAGAAGGTGTTGGCAACAAGAAAATATCACAAACAAAGTGTATGTTGATTGTGGTTGGATGGATATGACACAATAGGAAAGTTGAAGAGGATGTTGAGTTCATTCTATGCAAGGAGGTTTGATCCTCAAAGGAAGGCCAAAATAATATAATGAAGTTGGTCTTGTGTAGATAGCCAAGCTAGAGTGGTCATAGCTTGGAAAAACACTTCATGAGTTGGATCTCATGAAATATTTTTGTTACCTAGTGAGTATGATGCAGGAGCATCTAGTTGTCAATCAAATAAAATAGTTGGAATTACTATTTAGAGGTTAGGGACATCTAGCTAGCAACAAGCAACTAAAAATAGGATGAAATTTGTATTCAAAGGACAGATAAACCGTAAGCATTCAAAGTTACTATATTAAGCATTAAGGGGGTGTTAAAAATAATGCTTAATAATAAATAAACATTATGCTACAAATAGACTTTTCTTAAAGAATAATAAAAGTTTATATATATAAAGACCTTTCTTAAACAAAGAACAACAATTATTCATAGATAGAAAGGCAACTGAAAATAATAAAAAATGAGAATAATAATAAAAATTAGAACAACTAGATATAGAAAAGTTTATTTATTATTAGCATGAGAGATGTCTATTTATTAGGTACAAGGTACCCATTGTAATTCAATTTTATTCAGTAGAATTTAGGAGAATTCAAGATAAGAGAATTTCCAATAGAGGGGGAGAGAAATGGGAGAAGATAAGGGAGAGACTTCCTTGTGTAAATGTGTTGTTGTTTCAAAAACATGTTATTGTAACAAAGCAACCATGTGTGCTAATGATGAATAAAATTATTAATTTTTCTTAGTGATCAAATTGTTATATGGAATTCTTGGTTGTGTTAAAGAACATGTATTGTAGCCTATAAATGATTTTTTCATGTAACACAACTAGGGAACACAAATAAGTATACATCAAAAATTGTTGTTGTCCAAGACTATTGTTGTAGGTTTGTCCTCACTCGATTGTTGCTACATCAAGAAGGATAGTGGAAAGTCAACTTGAATTTGAATATTGAAGGGGATATAAGTATCCTTCTTCCATTCTATTTAAATTTATTTATGAGATACATTAGAAATTAGACTTTTTTGACATTCAACAAAACCTTTACAAGAAACGTAATAATACAAATCCAAACTTGGATATGATTTTGAGATTTATTTTTTAAAATTACATTATTTCTTTCAAACTACACATTCCAAAAAAATAATGGCAAGATCAATACTCTACAAAATCCTTCACGCCTCAACATTAAATAATTATTTTAATATTTCAATGTTGGTGGAACAACCTAATAGTTTCTCAATTTCTTGATAAAATAACCCCAAATGATGGAAAAAAAGGAACAATAAAAAAGTTGATGATTTAATGTTTCTAGTTCCTTACACAAAACACATCTCTTGTTATCCTCTTCTTTATCATTCATAAAAAATTCGTATAAAAGATCCTTAATAATCACTTAAACTCATATAATATTCATGTTATAATTATAATAATAAAGATAATAAATATAAGATGCAATCATATAAACATAATCCTAATTTAAATTTGGACACTCATTTTAAAAACACTTTATTCTATATTCATGATATAATAAGATAAAACCATTTTTTATGAGGAACCGTTTTTATACACAGTATATATGCAGCATGCAAGGGGAGAGATTTGAACCTGGAGCCTCTCAAACACAACTTTGAGAGTTTTAACTACCCACTTCTCTCCAACTCCTATACATGAGCAGATGATAAAACTTATTTTGATTTTATAAAGAGAAATAAAATTAATAAGATTTTTTTTTTTTAATACATAGAGGAATCGTTTTCTTTTTTCGAAGAACTGGTCATCCTTTTTAAAGAACTGACCACAGGGTTAAGTTTCATTGCCTTTGATGGTAGCGTCAAATCATGGTGCTACCACTATAATCCCTATAATCATGGTGCTCGAGGTTGATACCGCCGTCAAGCTAGCACACACTCAAAAAACTCAAGAAAAACTTAAATATTTTTAAACCATACAAAACCAACATAAAATAAATTAAAACATGCTCTATACATAAATAAAAAATAATTTTAATTCAATCATCTTTATATTTTTAATTAACCCCTCTATAAACAAATTAAAAGTAAATATAATAATAAAAACTTTCCACAAGATAATCTTAAATGTCAATGATGATAATACAAATGATAAATAGCTAAAGTTTAAACCATATCTATGATAACGAGGCTATATATTCAATTTTCTTTATGATAATTTGTTTAAAGTATACACCAAGGTCAGGTTTGGTTTAATGCAAACAAAAGCATTTTATTATTTTAAATTAAATTTTATTTTTAATAATTAATTTATATTTAATATTTTGTCCTTAATGTAAGTGGAAAAGGTAAGTTTGATCTCACGTTCTAATCTATGAGATGTGAAGGTGACACAAAAAAATATCTTTTGTGGTTTTAATGGTATACTTGGATGGGATGGTACTACGACAACTACTTAAGAGGGTTCTTGAGGTTTTTTCTACCTTTAGAGTTTTAATTCAATCCCCAGTGTTTGGCTGTGTGTTAATTCAATCATAGCTGAGAGAAGACTGTTCAATCCAACTTTAAAGAATTATGTTGAATAAACTTTTAAGGCAACCAACGATTCTACACGGTTTAAAAAATTTGAACTCTAAGGAAAGCTTTTGACCAGTTTTTCATTATATTATAAATGGGTCAATCTAAAATTTATTGAAAGAGAAGAAGCACATGATTTCCAACGAAGGACATTATACTTTTAAAGTGATAGGTTATAATTTTTCTTTGAAAAAAATAGGAATAAAAAGTCTCTGAAACGACATGATTTTTATTATTATTTATCATCATTAATCCATCCACACATATAGTCTACCATAAGAGATCGTATCTTTCTTTTCTCATGAGTTGTCGGCCATTCAACACCAGAGCACCTAAACTATTTATATTACATCAATCATGTGACACCATACTATTAGTATCTTGTAATTACAATAATCATAGTAGACATGGTAGTTCGCTACATCCAAATTGCAGTCAACCTAGTTTAGATCCTATAAAACAATGGAGCCCAATGGCCGGCCACTTGCCTTTGATTAAGTTGAACAGCTATAACATTTGACTGTGTGCTCCTTGTCTCGGAGTTTCACGTATTAGATATCGACTACTCTTTTATTTTATTCATCATACAAATACAAAAATGTTGCAATCCGGAATTTCTGCTAACATTCACACTCCTAATAAGAAAACTACGCCAGCCTGGGAATTGGGAACACCGGACCCACTTCTGAAAAAAAAGAAAAATTCACCCTGGACAATTATTGCTCCAAAACTGCAAAATGCCGGCATCATTTTATATAGACTTATTAGCCCTGAACAGTCTCCATACAAGACGGAGGAAATGCGGGGATTGCAAAAGTCCTCATCAACCATAATATATATAAAAGATTGGATTTTAAATTTTTAATACTGCAATCATAATCTTCAAATTACCAAAAACATTATAGCTTTTATCATATCACAATCTGGGAAAATCTTATACACTTGCCCTTGCAATGAAAGCTCTTCCTCCTCTACAGAGTCACCAAATATGAACTGAAATGAGTTCGCCAGCTTCAAATATGGTTTATGGTTTATGAAACTTTTAAACATGGAAGTACAGATATTCAAATCACTTCCCCTTTTACAGAGTCGTCAAATATGAAATGAAATGAGTCAGCGAGATCCAAACATGGTTTATAGAACTTTTAAATATGGAAGTACAGTTATTATTCAAATTATATGACCATTTGAAAAGGTTGTTCCTTCTCTCTTCAGTTTGGGTTAGCAACTCTCCAACTTTTTTATTTTATTGTTTTCAAATAACTCTACCATAAAATCACACATATCTAAAAAGCTCAAGCTTCCATATAAGGTAACCCATTTACTAAATCTTCATATTAGATAGAGGTTGGCATGAAAGCTCTATCTCCTCTAAGGAGACATCAAATATAAAGGTAGCTCATTTATTGAATCTTCATATTGGATAGAGGTTAGCATGAACAGTAATGTTTTTTTTCCCTTTTTTAATAAAGGGAATCGGTAACATTCTTTCATCTCTAACAGTTAGGTACTGGGGATAGTCATTTTTCTCAATGTTTTTACTTCCAAACACTAGTCAAATCATTGAAGTTGCCTTTATAACCCCTACCTCTCCTCAGGGTTGAGGGAGACCCTTCAAACGTAGGTCAAATCATTGAAGCTACCTCTATAACCCCCACCTCTCCTCAGGTAACATTATTTCATCTCTAACAACTGGGCAGAGGGAAAGTTATTCTCCCCATGTTTCTACCTCCAAACACAGGTTAAATCGTTGAAGCTACCTCTATAACCCCTACCTCTCCTTAGGGTTGAGGGAGACCCTCCAAACATAAGTCAAATCATTAAAGTTGTCTCCATAAACCCTACCTCTCTTTAGGGTTGAGGGAGACCCATCCTCAAGCTTATGGGCACTTACTACTTTTACCCTGTATTGAGGATGCTCAAGTTTAAACTTAGATCTCTTTTTGATAAGTGCCTAAAATCTTAGCAATCCACCGTTCTAGCCGGCATGAACAGTAATGTACTATGATAAAAAAAAGGGAATACAATACAACAACAGACGAGTTATTTTTGACTGGTCAAGCCAATAGATAGCAATGACAGTAATGAATGATGATCCTTTCAAACTCCTTGCAGTGACATGTGTAGAGCAAGAGCCTTCTAATAACGACGTGGCACTAAAGTTGTGACGGCGATGAACCCCAGGTGGAGGTCAGGTGCATTATGCCACCACAAGCGGACAAAGTAGACGGTCCATAACGGCGCCAAGAGCTTCCGTCAGCTGTCAGATTGCATGTGCGTTCTGTCTCCTCTTTTTTTTTTAATAAGAGCGTGGACCGATACCCACCCTTCGCTTTCCGTTAATTTTTTTAACGTCTGGGTGTTATCCCCACGTACGGCCGGTGCTATAACCTCTGCAAGTCAAGTCTGTAGGCATTTGTTTACTTCACTATATTGTTTTAAGTATTCAAAATATTATTTGGAAACACCGCCGGTTTTATATAGTTGCGTTATTGATCCCAGTGATTTATATTAAAATAAAAAAATCTAGAATAGAGCCAAGCATTATAAGGTCCTGCATGCATATCTGAGATATATACAATATTCTGATAAAAAGTGAGAAGGAAGTGCGCGTGGGTCTCCACAGAGAGCCATGCCTGTGTATATGTGTGGTCAGAGTGTTGACCTTCCTTTTATCATATCGTCCAATACTGGCCATTAAAATTATCTTTTTCTTTGTTTTGTCCATTTTGGTTATGGCCATTTATCAGGGAATTGTTCCCCTGTGCCTTTGACAGAGGCCTGTCATAAAGATTTTTAAGATACTTTTGTTTATTCTTTCAACTTTTGCTTATGCTGTAAACAAAATGTTGGTGCATAGTTAATTGAAATCTTATTTAAATAATACAAATTGCAGTAGAGGACATGGAAATGCTCCATAAGCTGGAAAAATAAATAGAATTGTAGGCCATAGACTAGGACTTCAAGAAAGGCTCAAACGAATAATCTAAGTATATATGAGCCAAAAGTATCTGTTGCCCATCCAGCATTTTGGTCAAGGGTTGATAAAAGTATTCATAGAACTTATCGTTGACGTTTGGTCCATTCCTGTGATTAAGTACCTTACACCAACAATGAAGATTGCATATGGTTTGTCCAAAAGTTGACTAGTTTTTCTTTCTAGTCACAAGTTTTATTGATATAAATAAGTTTACAGTTTTATTGAAGTAAGGCCAAGTATAATCAGTAGTACAATTGAAGGTGATATAATTGAGGGTCACATTTTCAGAAGCACAACAAGATCTCCTTTCCTTGATTTTAATTTGAGTAGTTGGATAACAGTTCAACTATATCGCTAAAGTGTCCCATAAAAGAGGTCATAGTTTGAATTTGGATTTCTAGATAACCCAAAACTTTAACCATTGCAGCGTGTCACAAAACTACTATATACTGAATATCCAAAATTCTCTGGTATAATTATATCCCACTCAATGATAATGATCCTTCTAAAGTGTCCCATAAAGGAGGTCATAGTTTAAATTTGGATTTCTGGATAACCCAGAACCTTAATCACTGCATTATTTCACAAAACTATTGAATATTGAAAATTCTGTCATATCCCACTAAATGATAATAGCCCTTCATGCTAAAGTGTCCCATAAAGGAAGTCATAGTTTGAATTTGGATTTGTTGATAACCCAAAACCTAATTTGAATTTGGATTTGTTGATAACCCAAAACCTTAACCACTGCAGTGTTTCACAAAACTACTATATTAAATATTGAAAATTTGTGGTATAATTATATCCCTGTAAAGGTTAATGGTCACGCTAGTGTCCCACGTTCCCAAAAGCATAAGAGGGTCTCCCTCCCTTGATTTGAACTTAAATAGCTGGATAACAGTTCAACCACTGTAGTGTTTTACAAAACTACGATATTGCAATGTTTCACAAAACTACAATATTGAATATTGAAAATATTATGGTATAATTATATCCCACTAAATGATAATGGTCCTTCAAAAATTAAAAATGTCCCATAAAGAAAATGATAGTTTGAATTTGGATTTGTAAATGGTATAAAACCTTAACCCTATACTTTTCACAAAACTATTATAATATTGAAAATTCTGTGGTATAGTTCAATAATTATATCCATTAAATGATAATGGTCCTTCGAAAAATATTCATTCGAAGGTATTTGTAATAGAATATATGTTAGTTGAAAGTTTAATAGAACCAGAAAATCTTCAGGAGACTTTAAAACGATTTATTTCCTTTCGTCTTTAATGAATGATCACTCATTCAAATTTTCTTGGAGAATATAAAATTTTATAAGATCATCAAAACCATATAATATGAATAACAAATCACCGACGGTTATTGAAATTCATTAATCAAAAATCAAATGGTGTCCAAAGTTAAGAATAAGAATCACGCCACACTTTAAATTATAATGAATTTCATAGCTCAAAGTGTGGAATAAAAACAAGTTGAGCCATGAATCCTAAGATCTTAATATAAATTGCTGCTCAACTTGGTTGAGCATCTTTTTCAACCTTATGTTAAAATGATTTTTCAGTAGATAATAGAATGTATTGTGTTGTTGTTTAGGTAATAAAGTGTATTGTGTAAAGGACTAGATAACAGATGTATGATAGTAGTATCTTAATAATTATTATTAGATGTAATCACTCTTGTTATAATTTTTTATAATGATAGGTGTTTAAATGAATGAAAAGGTAAGTAATTTTATGTTATATTTTGTATTTTTCATTTTTCTTTTCTATATTTTGTATTTAATATTATTTAGAGCTATTATTTGGTATCAAAGCCATTTTGAGTGAGTGTGGGTGTGTGATTTATTTTATTTCTAAAGTGACTTCCCTCCTTATCTGCACTGCATTCAAGCCATATAAGCCTCGACATGGGTGCTTTGAAGAGAGCTTTTTGTGATTGCTTAAGAGCCACTCGTGGTGCTCAACATTGTATCATAGTAGTCATGGATGTTCTAGAAGTTTCATGATGCTAGGCCCATGAAAGGAGTCTTCATATCTACGAAGAGATAGAGAAGCGACACTACTTTAGTGGAATCCTCATGGAGGAGGTACCAAAGAAGGAATTAATGCTTGTCGCTTTGGCAACAAAGGAGGAAGATGCATCAAAGGAGAAAACAATGCTTACTACTTTGGTAATAGAGGAGGAATTGGATCTTGTTGCTCCGACGATCAAGTAGACATTAGAGGGGTTGGCAACGCTAAGCCGAGTGGAGTTTGTGATAGTGGAGATTGACTTGTTATTGGTTGGTTGGCAGAAGTCAATAACGACATGTAATATAACAAAAGTCGATGAAGTAGTTTGGGTGTCAAATCTAAAGGTATACTAGATGTGTCAAAATATAAAGGAGTAGGTGTCATGAAGACTTGTTTGAGTTGGTCTATAGTTAGCTAAAATTAATGTTCTACTTAGGGTGCATTACACCCTTAAACTTATGTTGATAAAGTCAAGTTTTTAGAGGGCATTTGTATCACCTAACAAAAATGGGAAAGGTTACGATAAAATAAACTCAATCTCAAAATAAAGATGCATCAAATCAAGGATTTCATATTTAAGAAGGAAGGGAAAATAAAATTCCTTTTTATCTTCAAATGAAGTTGAAAAATTTTCTCAAAGGATCTAATGTTGACGATGACGTTGTGTTATTTGTTCCCACAATGATGAAGATATGAAATATGGTCTCCAAGCTTATCATGCTTATGGATAAAAACACAAAAGTGAAGGAGCAACATGAGGTATGGTTAAAAGAGAAGCCCTCACTAGTGGATTGTTCCTATGATACAAGTGATCTCATTCAAAAGATGAATTCACCTTGTGGCATTGATGACTTGTGCACTATCAATGATAATGCAATTAATGATCCCCATATTAAATCCCAACATGAAGAAAATATTGATGTTAATGTAATCGAAGATGCTAATTGTGTTGTTGATGGCCATGATAGAGGTCATGTTGATAATATCTATAGTGAAAAAGATGCAAATTATGAGGAAATTGGGTGCTTTGAAAAGAACACCAAAGGTTTTAGATTTGAATTAATGAAATGAATAAAATATTATGGCAAAGGATTAGGAAGAATGGACAATGAATGAAAAATCCCATAGACACAAGCATAAGGCCAAAGAAGGAAGACCTTGGTTATGTTGGACAAACAAGAAGTGGTGAGACCAAGTTTGTGAGAGGAGAAACCTAAGTAGTAGATAGGATATTTATAGGTGTACACAATTAATAAAATTCTTATAGCCATTATGGCCAATTAGACAATGCTATAGCTAAGTGTTGACATCTACATCTATGTGAGATTTGTGGTGGAAACAACCATTGTGAGTTAGTATAAATCTAAAATGACAAAAAAATACATGTTGACTATGGATGGATAGCTATGTTTGGATGGGATAGGTAACAAGCATGTTAAGAGGATTATTGAAAAATGTTTTATCCTCAAAAAAGCAATATAAAGAGTAAAAGTTGACATTGTATTGATGTTGATTGTTGATGGCTAAGAAGCCTTCATGTGTGCACTAGGTTGGGTGGTTAAGAGAGACCACAATAATGGTTATGGATTATCCACATGAAAACCCTTATATAAGATTGTTTGAGGATCAACGATAAGAATACCCTTTGTTGTAATGGTTTTGGGTTAACCAGTTTAAAACCCTTAGTGATATTTATGCACATAGTATGATTCTATATAGGATGGAGAGGCATCCAACATTATAGTTGTTGAACAATGGTACATATTGAGAGTACCATGATAGAGTGGAAGACTTTGATGAATACCCTTGTTGTAAATGGGTACCTAATTAGCTATAATACCTAGAGAGGCAAGTGGGATTGAAGAACACAAGCTTATATTGAGAGGGGGGGTGAACAGTATAAGACCACTTTTTACTTTTTCTTCCAAATCAATATTATGTTGTGTAAAGATAGCAGTATCAATAGCAGTAATCAAAGCAATGCACAAAAACCATACATAATAGAGACACCACAATTTACGTGGTTCACCTAATGTGGGCTACTCCGTGGAGAAAATATTTTAATAAAACTTTTTCAATCAATCTCTTTTGGAATCACTCCCAATTACAGTGTTTATGGATCTCTGTCCAAAGGAGATGCTAATCCCCTAATCTCAAGTTCGTGGATCTTTTCCATAGGAGAACTCTTTCCCCTTCTGTTTTGGTAATGTGATCTTCTAGAAGACTTTGTCTCTCTGTTGCACTAACTGGTGGACCTCTCTCCACTTGAAGACTCCTCACTCATATTTGTCTTCAATTTTGTTGGTTGTTGGATATCTATCCACTGAGACTTTATCCTTTGTACTATGTAAACTCCAAAGCTCTGTCAATAGGCTCACTAATAATCTGCTCAATAGGTTCACACAGAACCTGCTTAACAAGCTCACATAGAACTTGTCCAATGCTGAATAACAAGTTCACACAGAAACTGTCCAATGTTGAATAACAAGTTCACACAGAACCTATCCAAAACTACTCTAGCAAGCTCACCAAGAACTTGTCCAATTCTACTCCAACACTGTCCTCAAATTTGTCCCAACACTATCCTCAAATTTATCCTAAAATCCTTCTTAAAGGCTTAATCAATCATGCTCAAGTAGCACTCAAATATCATCCACAAATCTATCAAGGCAAAGCTCAAATATGAACTCAACAATGAATGACAATGTACTCTTCAATGGATGACAACAATGATCCACAATGATCTCAAATCAACTCAACTCATAGAAGCATAAAGAGAATTGTTAGAGACTCAATATGTTCTAATCTCAATCTCAACTCAAATCAACTCATAGAAGCATAAAGAGAATTGTTAGAGACTCAATATGTTCTAATCTCACTCTCAACCCAAATCAATCTCAACTCAACTCAAATCAACTCATAGAAGCATAAAGATAATTGTTAGACTCAATATTTTCTAAACTCGCTCTCAACCCAAATCAATCTCAACTCAACTCAAATCAACTCATAGAAGCATAAAGAGAATTTTTAGAGACTCAATATGTTCTAATCTCACTCAACTCAAATAAACCTCAACTCAATTCAAGTCAACCTCAACTCAACTCAAGTCTTATAGAACCATAAAGAAAATTGTTAGAGACTCAATATGTTCTAGCCTTAATCTCAAATCAACATAGAATGATGGAATAGTTTGTTTCACAGAACTTGAACAATCACTTCACACATCACTTGACTAGGCTCAATCAACTCAACTCAACCAATCATCACAAGGGACAACTCTTTCTCTCACAAAACTAGTCCATGTATGTATCAACCAACTCAAATGTTTCCAACAATGCTCAACCACAAATGTCACATAACAATGATACTCATGTTTTTTTATAACTCAAGTTCTTTCACAACCAATGGGCTTCAATAACAATGCTTATAAAACAAGGTTTAACCTCAACTCTCAAACTAGAAAACCTTGAAGCATTAACCAACCACTTTCGAAAAGGAAACCACAAACAATCCTTTTCCCTCCAATGATATTTCAGAAATCAACCACCATAAAAAATCAATAGGAGAATGTGCCCATACCTTTTATGAAGATGAAAAAACCTCTTTGTAAATCTGCCACAATCACAAAATTCTTTTTCCAATCTTCACAAGGGTTAGAAGATCACAAAATAATCAACATTACTCCACTTTTCAATAATCATCACCAAGGCCTTTAATTGCACAACTTCCTTATCTCTCCTAAAACCACTTGTACGATAAAATAAAATAAATAAAAAACATTGCATAATATTTTCACTCCCAAAACCACTTATACCATAAAATAAAATAAATCACAATATTGCATACCTTGTCACCTCATGAAAGAATTAATCCTCTTGAAAAAGAACAAGGCAAACTTCACTTTTGGAACCCCTTTGCAAAATCAGAAATATCTATTTACACACATCTTATTTCTCCTTCAAAATAAGTTAGTCAAATAGCCCTCGAAATAAGCTTTCCGACGATATATAATATGCCCCCTTTCTGAAATAAATTGAAACCTTTATATATATATATATATATATATATATATATATATATATATATATATATATATATATATATATATATATATGTATATGTATGTATGTATGCCAACCTCCATTAATTGCACATAGGTCGGCCCTCCATAAATTTAAACTTAAACTTTAAACTTTAATATCTTCATCACTGGAGTTCCTTTTTCGATGAAACAAAATTCCACCTTAGCTTTTAAGAAAAGCCCTTTCCACATAAGCCCACCATGGTTTTAAATAAAACCTTTTATTTTGTCTGCCTTGGTTTTCATAAAAACCTTGTAAATAGCCATGCTTTCCAAAATATCATAAATGCTTATTTATGAAATATTTTGGCCACCAAAACCAAATGTGATCCATGTGACATCAATGACAACATAAAATGCCTCAAATTACCTCAATGTCCAACAGGGATCCATATTTTCCTATTATGTTTATCAGGAAGTCTTCGAGTCTTACACAAAATTAATTTATAGGAAGGTATTAGCGAGTAAATAAATTTTCAATAGGATGTATTGTGCCATTATCCAGATAATAAGGTGTGTTGTGGCAATATCCATATAATGGGATGTATGACGGTATTTTCCAATTAATAGTCAACAATAATCAAATATTTAGAAGCAACCACTCTTCTAGAATATATTTTAGCATCTTATAAATACCCTCTAAAGATCAAGTGTGAGTATGTAGAATTTTGTATTATATTTCTACATCAATGTAAATAGTCTTATTATTTTGTTCTATCTATTTTTCAATCTTTTGTGTTTATGTGTTTCTTTGTTGGTGTCTCATATTTGGTTGTGTTTCTCCATATAGTACTAACAAACAAACAAAATAATAAGTAAATGCATTAGATCACATATAGTCAAACTTATATAACTTGTACTAAATTAAATATTTGTGATCTATATAATCATGGTTTTATACATTTTAGATTACAAATATGATGAATAAATAATAAAGACATAATTTTTTAGAGATTAAAATTGCAATTGAAAAAGGATGAAAGTATATGTCAATTGAGGAGATTCACAAATGATTATTAATGTTATTAACAATAATGGATGTGGGGAATAGATAAAAAATGATATTATTGTTGATGTTCATCATATATTATTAGAGATAATATTGAAAATGTAAGCATATCTATACAAGGAAATAAGAATAGTAGATAATTTAGCCAATCATGATGTTGATCTTCATATTGGTAAAATTCAAATATTAAAAGGCAACTAGTTGAGTGATATTATCTCTCAAGGAAAATGATGTCAATGAGGTAATTTTGGAAAAATAGCATTTTGAGGAAGAGGAAGAATATATTTGATAGAAAAATAAATGAAATATATCTATGATAAAAAGGCATGTTGGATATGGTTTAATTGACCTAATAGCAAATGTAACATATTGGTATTTGATGAGAGTGGCCCTAATAGAAACCACATATAGATTAAAAAAATGATATTCTTCATGTTTAATAATGAAAATCATAATTGAAATAGTGGTAAAATAATTTTTCATATAAAAACTTCTTAGTATATATGTTTTTAGAGGTTAGTTTTTATAAGCAATATTACACATACACATCTCATGGGAGTTGAACATAAGAGTCCACATTAATAATTAAAATGTAATATTACAAGTTACATGATATGAAGTTCCATGATGGTGATCCTTTGGGTAGGATTCTTTTCCTAAATAATTTCATTGCATCAAGAGAACCTATATATATTTTTAACTAAATTTTTTGCCCAACTCTTTCCTTAATATCTGCCAAAGTTTTTCCCTTAAGACCGAACTCAAAAGTCTGTAATTTTGCAAGCTTACCCCTTCACTATTTTTTCCTTTGCAAACCCTATCCTACTTATAAAGAGGAAACATGATTTTTCCTCACATCCTTTCCAAAGAAAGTATCTTTAAATTTTATCAATGTTTTGATGTTATACCTACCAAAAATCTTGAAAGTGACATTATATAAATAGGGATGGATTACAATGTAGTCCCTATGAGTTGTAGCCTTCCCATCATGGTTAAGAACTTATCCTTTCGACCTTCCAAACAAGCTTTCATTCTATCCAAACAAGAGATCCAAAGCCTCTTTTTATTTAATTTTTGAGATAGGAATACCCAAGTAGGTTGATGGAAAATTTTCAATATGAAATCCTAAAATATGCACAATAATTCCTTCTAAATATAGGGTAGTGTTAATGAAAATCGTGGATTTTTTGGTATTACCCAACTTTCAAGTACTTCTCATAGCATGATAATATTGATTTAAATTCCATGGATTCATTAATTAAGGGATGGCCCAAAGGAAAAGTCTCATCAATAAATTGAATATGAGATTAGAAGGGAGCATTTTTTGCAATCTAAGTACCCTTGATTCTTCCTTCATTTTTACCTTTGATAAAGATCTCCCTAATACCTCTGCAAAAATTATAAATAGATAAGAAGATAGTAGATCACCTTGGCAGTGTCCACAAGATGAATTAAAGTAAATAGTAGGAGAACCATTGATCAAAATAGAATATTTCATAGTGCTATAACAACATTTAATCCATTTACACCATCCTTGATCAAAATAAAACTTTTTGAGAATAACATGTAGAAAACTCCAACGAACGCTATTACATGCTTTATTCATATCTAATTTCATAAGCATACCTAGTTTTTTCATGGAATGAAGAGAATATATGACCTCCCATACAATGATTACACCATCAAGAATTTTTTTACCATAAAAAAACCACCTTGTTCCTCTAAGATAACACAATCTAGAATGCTCTTCAACCTATTTTTCATAATTTTTTAAAAAAACTTATAAATCATATTACAAAGGCTTATTGGATGAAAATTATCAAAAAACATTGTATTGCCTTTCTTGGAAACCAATGTATTAAAAGTGACATTGATCTTACTTATTGTAGCCTTCATTTTTGGGTCTCTTCAACTGCAACCAACATATCACTCTTCAATAATCCTATTTTTTGGAAGGAAAATTATAAAATTCCATTGGGATTGGGCGCCTTCTTAGGATGGAAAGATAAAAATGCTTCATGTAGCTCCTCCATAGATATATTATTCATCAAGATTTCGTTATGTACATGTGTAGTAATTGGTGGAATATTTTACAAAAGCTTACCTTGTGCCTCCTTATCTTACCTAGTATATGACAATATTTTTTATGTGATAAAAAGAAAAAATGTTTTTGTTGTGGCATGAAAAAATTAGTATTTATATCTCCTTTCTTGATCCATTTATCTATAGATTTTTAGAGACAATATGAATCCTCATTTTAATTGCATTATGATCATAAGAAAGTAATTATTTTTCTTGCACATAAGAATTTTGGTCCATTCCATTGATTTCTACTATCTCATAAATTTTTGAGCTTGCATTTAATTTTCTTATTTTCTTTAAAAATATGACAAAAATATTTGGTATCCCAAATCTTAATTTACCCCTTAGATATTTGAACAAACCTGTACATACATGATCCTTACAAATTTGCTTTATGCCATCGTAACATAATCATCTGGACAAAATCAAGGTCTTGAAGCCACATGTATTAGAAGCAAAATGGATTTGGATGACCATTATTATGTAGATCACAAGTCAAAAGAATAGGCTTGTGATATAATCCTACTCATAATAAAATATCGAAAGAGATTGTATTTTTTTTTTACAACCAGGTATTGGATAACAAAAACGTATTCAATCTTTCTATTGTATAAGTTTTCTCAATGTACCTATTATCCCATGTATATTGAAAAATTGAAATATTAACATATCAAAGGCCATTTTAATTGACAAATGAAGAAAAAACATTGCATTAATTTAGACCATCCATGAGTACCACTATTCTTTTCCAAAGGATATAGAACAATGTTGAATCCACCCCCAAGAATCTATAGATCATAATTATGAATCATCATTGTGTTTAAAAAAAATATGCTAAGGTCCTTCCAACATCTTTCATGAGGAGTAACTATAGTTGGACCATATGCATTTATAACCCAAACTTTGATATTTTCTTCTTTCCATAAAATAGTCTAGCAATCCAATAATTTTTTCCTTATAATAATTGTCCATACCATTTGCATTTGTCCTATATTATTACAATATCATGGAAAGCTCCTATATAAGAAACTACCAAATAATCCTCCATATTCCAAATATTTTAAATGCATCCTTACATTTCTCACTACTAAATTTTATTTTTTGTATTAAAATAATCTCGAGACTATAACTACCTATTAATTCATTAATTCCTTTACTAACTCTTTTTTGAAGGGTCTTATTCATACCCCTAATATTCCATGATACCATTTTCACCATCACTTTTTATTTTTATTAGTGCATTAGCCCCACTTCTTCTTCACAAAGTGATATCTCTTTGAGTTTATTTTTCTCTTTATTCATGCTTTGACGATTTTCCTCTCATTCTTTCATTCCCACCAACACTATCATCTTAATCAATATTTTCTATTTTTCCACGTTGTTCATAATGAGACTTATCACCTAAAGGCTTACTCTACCCTAAATAATATGAAATGCAAGGAATAGCCTCATAAACACTTTCTTCTTTATGTTGCCCTAGAAAACCTAAAGTACAAGGATGATCCTTGATAGTAAATAATTTCTTATGCTACCCTAGAAACCCTAAATTTCCATATATGTCCTCCATACAAATGTCTTTATTATGTTGGTCTTGAAACCCTGAAGTGCAATGATTACACCCTATAATACTTCATTTTTATTTTAAGGAGAAGAATTTATACTACTTGAATATAATGAAGATGATTTACCTTCATCCCCTTCACCTTATTGACTTTAAATTTTTCCTCTCCATATTCCTTCACACCTTTAACTTGTAAATTTGAACTTGCACATTGTAATTCCTCATCCCTTGTATAATTTTTTCTTCCAATGGTTGATTCAAGTAAATTGTATGGCCTTTGTCATTTAATGATGTAGAGAGATTTTTTATCACTTTCTTATGAGTGGAAAATCCTTGATTTGACCCAACTTCTACTACAAATATCCTTGTTTAATATTGATGTTTGTCTTATGCCCAACATTTTCCACCTCTTTCTCTATTATTTTTATTTTGTAATATCTTGCCATGTGTCTAGTCTCATAATATTTGCAACATTGGAATGCGATATTTTCATAATCCACTTACTAACCCAATCCTCTTAATTTCGATTTAATCATTATGGACTACCATAAAGGTTTTGAAAAATCCATGCCAATTTTTTTTTGAGTTTATACAACATGTCTTATCTCCTTAGTAGTTGGTCCCTTCTAGATGAACTCCATTAGAGTATTACCAATATTCTTCAAAACCTATTATTAATGAGCTGATAAGGAAGTCCAAAAAACCTAATCCATATTGAAAGCCTTTTAATAATCTCTATCTCTACAAAAAAAATTCCACTCCATGGTCTTATTTACCCCTAAACTAAGGGCCACCATCCATTATTTTATCCCATATTGTTGAACTAGAGAAGATAATGAGGGAAAATATCCTTTTGAAAAAAGTCATGAAGTAATCTGAATTCAATCTCCACTTCCATTTGATCCAATATTGGATTTCTAAAAGACCTAACCAATATCCATGGAATATACATATTGACCCTTTCCTTTTGAAAAACATTATATCATGATTGATCATCTCATCCTTGATAGTCACTTTTGGTATAATATTTGCTACCTAAATAGGGTTTGCCATAGATTCACTCTTCTTCTTATCGATGTGTAGTGCATCCATTCATCAAACTGGGACATCCTTACTTCTAGTAAGGACCTTCAAAAATGACTTTCCAACCATGTTCCCTAGATGTTCTTCATATGAATCCTTTAGTTTTTTATTTTCTCCTAAGATCTGGAATAACAAGAAGTGGTCCTCACTCTTTGCTTGCACTTTGATTCCTATTCATGCTTCCTACTCACACTCGTAACACTTGACTACTTTCTAAAAAAATAAAAAGGTGAGGCTTGCACATGTGCATAGAATTTTTGTTGGTATTATAGATGCATTATTTGCTTGCTAATAAATGATTCATGGTTTTTATTCATTTGATATATTATTGATTATTGTAATTTAGTTAATATTATTTTATTAATGTCCACGACACATTTATTAAACTAAATATTAATCATTAGTTAATAGGAAATTATGGTGACTTATTATTGTATTAATTAATATTAATATTTTTTTAATGGTTTAAATGGGATTAGAACTAGCCCACCAGTATTACATCATAACTAAATAGTGGTATTACAACTTGGAAATTATGGTTGTATCATTTGGCAAGACTCAAACTTAGGTCTCCTCCTTGAAAGTTGAGGAATATAACCGGTTGAGCTAATACCATTTGATATAGATATTAAGACTTTTATAAATAATATTTATTAGCAAACTCTAAAATACATCAATACTAAAATAAGAATACTATAAGTAAATAACACAAAACTTTAACTGTATTTGCTCAAATTAAGAACATATTGTTATTAATCTTTGTTATATCCAATTTTATAAATTTCTTTCCATTAGCTAGTAGACTAAATAAGATTATCTTTGAGATCACATATACATATATCATAGAAGCATTATTTAATCTTGATTATACTAATAAATGACTCAAGGATTTTTATTCATTTGTTGTATTATTGATTATAATAATTCAACTAAGATTATTTTAATGATATCTATGAAACAATTATAAAATTAAGTGTAATTTATTAGTGAATAAAAAATTATTATGCTTAATTATTGTATTAATAAATATTAATATCTTTATAAGTAATATTTACTAATAGATTCCTTCAAAATCAATACTAAAGTAAGAATATTATTGATAATTTGTTATTTTTGAAATTATATTATATTGTAATTGATCATATGAAAAATTTTGAACTTGAACCTCTACCTTGAAAATCCATATTTTTAACTACTTAAACTCATGCCATCTGATAAAATGTGAAGTTTCACCCTTAAAATTGAAACCTTGGCTTATGGTGTAAAATTCGTTATACTCCACCACTTGCTCAATCCTATGGGAAAAATATTATATGGCTCACCCATGGGATTGGAACCTTGAATTATGGTGTGAACTCTTTGTTTCCTACTACTTTTCCTAGAATATGCTCCACCCAAATTGCATCAATGATCATGTTCTCACAATTTTTCAAAAAACACAAATGGAATTTAGCATTAATATAGGAATTCAAGTGAATTATCTACCTTGAAAGTTCACATCTTTAACCACATGCAGGATTATGCATAAGAGGTCAGCCCCAAAATGTATTTACAAAAAATTAGCGAATTAGGTTCGAAATCCCGGTAAATAGTGTCCAAACACATGTAGAAGGTTCACTATTATTAGGGGTAACGTTGGAAATTTAAACTTAAAATGATCAAATTATTATAAAATTTGGGCGAATCGACCCAAAAAAAAATTTGCACCTAGAATTTTTTGGCTAATGGACCCTGGTCAAGGGTCCCAAATATTAGCCAATTCCAAATCTTAAAAATCCTAATTTTAGTCAATTTGGCGATAAATAGCCGCTATGCATAACCCTGAGGTCCACATGAAATCACATACTTTGATAATCTATATCATATTGTTATTTCTAATATTAAAATCCAATTTCTCCTTTGATAGTAAGTTAATAATAAAGTCTAATAATAGGATAAATTATAAAAAGATCACTTTCTTCTAAAAGATATAACTTGATTATAATAAAAACTATTTGCAGTATTGTATTTTTCCTTTCTAAGAAAACAAATGATTATATTAAAAAAATGGTCATATTAAACATTTTGATGAGCATATGAAAGACATAAACTTTAAATTTAACCCTTAAATTTTAATTTATTGGTTGATTTTATACATAATTATATTAATGATTTTTATTTCTATTTTTATTTCTCTTTTATAGTCAATTATATGAGATTGAAATAAGACTCATATCACATTATGTCTACATTACCACGCCCTTATAATGGACTACATGATGGTATTAACATGATAGCAATTTAGAACTTATACATATCATGTTGTAAGTTATAAACCTTGGTCTTTGCCTTGAAAGAAAATCCACATTTTTGAACACCAAAGCTTCGTGTCAATTGATTCAAAATTTGTTTCTTATTATTTTTATTATTACAATTTTGTTATTGGTTTTATTAATATAAATAGATATTTTTTTTAAGTTTAAATTAAAGATATCTCATTTTTTTTACAAATAAAATAAATTTCAATAAAGGTTTTTTAGAGAAAACATCTAAATAAAAAATATTGAAAAACCCTAAGACATCATATCCTTTTTAATAAATAATTGCTTAGCAATTATAAAAGAATAATAAACATTATTTTAATTGTTATGCTAGTATTATGAATTATCCTTGTGAATATACATATTACTTAATCTATGACTAAGATTTGAAAACTTTGGAAGCAAGAGAAGGTGAAGCTGAAATCATCCTTGCACTTACACAATCATCCTTGGGAGTTACCTTGTTGGTTTGAAGGTTGGGAATTTTAATATCTTGCTAAAGAGAAAATAGAAAGTTTGTTGATTAGATTTTAAAAGTCAATAATCTTTGGTTTTCACTATTTTATTGTCATAGTCATCCTTGCATCAACTTTGTTAGTTATTCTTGAATTACATATTTATATTTAGAATGAGAACTAGAGTCTTCAAGAAGGGAAATAATTTTTGTTTTCTTAGCTATTTAATTTGGAAAGTGTGTTAAAGTAGTTTACTACTCAACCTTGATTAGATGCATATAATTGTTGGTTCATAGAGATGATCTTGTTATTGTTATTATTGCTCAGACTTGGGTATATCCATTAGGAATTGGGGAGTAATATAGAGGTCAATTTTTATATTGATATTTAAGGTTGATAAATGAAATTCTATTGAATTGGATTAAGGGAAGGGATAGTTATTTCCATGGAGAGCATTGAGGGTAATATGGATCCAATTTATTTGCAATCTTATTTCATCCCAAGGATTTTGGAATCCTTGTTTGCCCCTTTTTTTCATACGTTGGGATAGGATCCCTTGATTATATATTAAGATCACACCAATATCCATGGGGGTATGCATGTTTAGTATGTTGCTACTATTAAAGTGAAGAGCTTGAAAATTCAAGAACTAACTCTCCTTAGCCCATCCTAAGTTTGTTGGCTTGATGGATTATTACAAAAATATGATGGATCATGCCACCTCATAAAAGATAAGAAGAATTATAAATACACATGTAGCTACTAACTTGTTTACTACATATAAATGATAGATTAAAAATTTCATGTGGAATAAGGGAATGACCTAGATTAGTTTAATGACTAGGTCATTGGTCATCCACAAAAATATTCATGTGCTTGATTTGATTGATTTTCTTCTTTATTGTTCATGTGTGTAAGTTTGATTTATTTGATACTAATATTGCTTATTGTTAGTTAGAAATTGTTGAGTTTGATAGAATGGTATTGCATGTTGAATTAGTGTTAGGATTCTAACACTATAATTACTCTAAATTTTTTTGAACTATCCTTTATTTAATTTTGTGAAAAAAATAGTTAAAAAATATTCAAACGCCACATATTATACAAATATATACCACTTATCCACACTAGAATTATGGATCACTTTAGTACATTACCATTGACCCAGACTATTAAAACTTTACTTTATGCACCTAATAGCCTCACAAGCATCTATACATAAAGAGGAGCTTTAACAAAATATTACTTGTAGGAATTAACTTTTTAAAGCAAGCACCCAAATAAACCCCAAAAATAATAAATATAAAGTTTTTATGTAATAAATTGTAAGCTTACTGTAGTGGTAAGGGCTTTGGCCTCTCTTTGAGAGGTCCAAGGTTCAAACCGCACTTAGTATGAGGGGATAGGGACCCCTTATAAAAACTTGTGTAAACTCATTGGAAAACGTTTCTATGTAATAAAATCAACCTAATATTCTTGTAAGTTATCATTGTCAAAGGTGCATTCTAATCCTTTTTATCTAAAATTACTTAGGTTTTACATAACATTAGTTATTTATAATTTTAAATATAAAATAGGGCAAAACACTTTTTTCAACGTGTTGTAAGGGCTTTGAATGTTTTTGAACATAGTTTTACCTTTGTTTTTTGTTAAGAAAGCTTTCCATGGTGAATGCAATCCATATTTACTAAGTTATACCTCTTTGAAAACTACCTTATCAAAATTATCATGAATAAGCTTATAATGACAATTATGAGTTTGGAAAACCTTTTAAATACATAAAAATCATATAGCATTATTACATCATTCATTTGGTGATAAAATATTCATATACTTTAGTGGCCCATTTGGCATCAAAGGATTGGTAGACTTAGGTAATACTGAATTGATGAAAGAGATATATCTCTATAGATTTTGGTATGAGTTGATAAAAGGTGGTTAAGAAAAGAGAAATTTGACATGGACATCTTTTTTTTTTTTTGTAGAATCTAAGATTGTGTGCCCTTCCCCCATATACACAAACGAGTTAAAACGAAAAAAAATTAATATAGGTTCATTCTAGAATTGAAGGATTAAAACAAAGGGTCTCTCATTTGACAAATAAGAATGGTTTAAACTGAAATTTAGAGGATGACCTCTACTATGAGAAGAAAGGAGTCACTCAAATTGTAATAGTCTTTATTACCTGTATTTTATTTGATTGAATTCCCTTCATTGATTGAGAGGGGAGACTAGAATAAGTATAGTAAGAAAAAAATTAAACATAATGCTAAAATTTACCTCGAGAAGCACAATAGTTAAAAATGAATGCGCATATATTCTCTACTATTTTTTATGGATTTATCATGGAATAATAATAAGAATGAATCTAATAGAAATGTGATCCATATTGTTAGTTGTTTCCTTGAATAATATTGAAAGTGTAATCTGATTTATGGCTAAGGTCAACATTGTATGATGCAATATTGGATAGGACTAAGGGAATTCATTGTACATTGCATTGAATTTATTAAATAATTTTATTATGTAAGTCCTAGGTTCCTTGGTTAACCTTGTTATGGTTAAACCCACTTTATAACTTGTAATTAACCTTAAGCCATCTTATTATTGGTGAGGTATATTACCCTATTTGGTACATGCTAATGTACCCCTATGGTACCTCCATGGTACATTTGTAAATATGTAATAGATTAGAGTTGATTCTATAGTTTAGGGTGTGATTTATATTTCCCCTTTTATGTAAGTGTTAATGTGTAGGAAATGCACAAGTGTCATGTAAGTTAGAGTGCAAGTGTAGATTGAGAGAATATGCACAAGTGTCTTGTATGTAAGAGTGCAAATATGTAATGTGAGGATGTGCAAATATGTAATGAGAGGATATGATATAATATTATATAGGTATTATGAATAATTAGCATGGGTCACACATAACCTAAGGTTGATTGTATTGTAATATTATATTTTAATAATAAATTGGATAAATGTTTGAGAGTCATCTAAGGTTAGGATTGTACCCTTCCAAAAGTAGATGGTTATATGAAAAAGTGGCATTATCATTGTAAGAATCATCAATCATTGATCATATTAAGTGTTGCCTTGTAATTGCCCTTGCCCATAGAGTGGTCTATCATTTTGGGATATCTTGTGGAATTATCTCTTCTTTAAGGAGTATTATTAAATTTACCCTGCCTAATGTGGATTGTTATTATGGATAATTATTTATGGATGGATGACTTTGTTATTTTCTGCATATGGTGAATGATATATCTTTATGAAAATAAAATTATGTAACACATAATGTAAATGTAATGTAATATGGGTAAGACCCGTCAATGGGGCCATGGTTCAATACTTGAGACATATGAGTGATATAGTTTGGGGAAGCCAACCCTTTGCAAAGGTAGTAGTTTGCTCTGAATCCTTTGAATGCACACCAGAATGACAATGATGATACAAACCTCGAGCAATCAGTGGTCCTTATCTCAGGTCACGTCAACAAAAACGAGACGGATAAGTTTGTTGGGAACGGTCTTTGTGTAGTTTGAACTCTACGTTGACCAATTACTACAAATAATGGATGTAACCAAATCTTGACAACTCCAAATAGCTTATATAGTTTGGTGTGATTAAGTTGATATAAAAGGAAAAAGAAAAAAGAAACCCTTTCAAAACCCTACTTTTCATTTGTAAAATTATATGTTAACCTCTATATATATATATATATATATATATATATATATATATAAACATAATTTATTTGAACTTAATTATATGTTAACCTCTATATACATATATATATAATTTATTTGAACTTAATGTAAATTTTTAAATATATTTTAACAAATAATAATTAAAATATAAAATACTATAAATAGTCTTAACGGCGATAGTGCAACGTTTCGGGTTTTGGCTTTTCCTCGAAAGATTCAAGGTTCAAACAATAGCTTAGGTTAATGTGTGAAGAGGTGAATGTGTATCCATAAAAAAAAAAATAAAAGATTGAATACATTGCAAATAAATTAGAGAGTGCATTGATTGTAGGATGGCAATTCTCGTGACTATTTTAATAGCAAAAGTACAAGCATCCTCTTCAAGGGTTTTTAAGAACAGCAATGTTACGCGTGGGCATAGGCCGTACGTAAGCCACTAACACAGTACACTGCGAACGCATTCTCTCCCCCTGTGGTGGGTCCCGCCTGCAGCAACAAAGGCTGCTCTTCGGTCACGTAGTAGTGGCTGCGGCTCCATCCCTTAAAGCGGCTGGGATGAGATGGGATTGCATTCGAATATTCTCACCCACGGGTTGACCAATTGGGTCCGAATATCAAACAGTAACCACCCCTGGGCCCTGTGCTTCGCAACTACGCACACAAAGTTTTAACTCTAGTCTTGTTTAACGTGGCTATCTAACATTAAATGTTGAGGACGACCTAGCGGTTAAAGGTTAAATAAAATGGGCACTGGCAGTGACCGGAGGTCGCTTCTTCTTTCCATTGCTTTGAGATGCGCTCTCTTTTGCAGGCTTTAGTTCGGTTTTCCTGCTCTGAAATCGGAGTGACGGCTTGACTTTAGGGAAAGCTACAAAAAAAAAAAAGTTATTGCAGAACAAACACATGACAAGTTAATTAATAATATTGAGATTTCCGACGATGAGGTACATCCACGGATCAGTTCCTTTGGTTTTCCGGGCAATGAAATAGGTTTTACCCAAGGCAAAGCCTTGGCGCTTTGGAGCGAGGAAACAGTGAGTATGGGTAATGGTGGATGGAGAAGGGTTCGAATCGCCTTAGGACTTGCAGGCTGCAGTTCGGCCCCTTCAAAATTCGAGCATCTTTCGCTGGAAAATGTTGTTGATTGTGGAGGCGGTAATAACCCCAGGTTACAATGTCGAATCGCAGAAAGTCCGCGATTGCAGGGCGTGGACAAACCTTCCGAGAGCGATGCCGCGGGTCCTTTGCCGCCGCTTTCTCCGTCGTCCAAACGTGGCCTTTTCCGCCATGGTCCACGGATTTCTCGAGTAAGTCCTTCTGCTTCGCCTTCTTTTCGTTTCGATAAGGCTCAGTATGCTTGTGTCTTCTGTGATGAAAGATGAAATTTCTTTACATAGGCTGAGTATGTCGTCTATTTGCCCGCTAAGAATGCGATTTGCTTAAACTTTATCATCTATTTCAGCAATTAGGATTCGAAAGTAGGTTGATATAACCAATTTAACCACAAATTAAACGATTTAGATTGTTCAATCCATTTCCTTGTGAAGAAAGCATGTTGTCTGTGAAAAAAAAAGAGAATTTTGTTGCAGAAGCTTAGGAAACTGGTTGGAGCTGTAAATATTTGACTGTGGAATCAATAGTTTATGTTTACCTGCTGAAAATATATCAATTCACAAAACGATTTTTCTCGCGAAAGAACAGCGCTGCCAGCAATAATAGTCTGTTTTCCGTTTGAATCACAAAGTTTTTGAAGTTCTTTCAGTACCTTTCGCTCGTTTACAACAAAGCCACTCAAATTGTACAAAAATATCCATCCTTTATGTAATTCTTTTATTTATTCGTTATAATTCGACACGGCTTCTGTCGAGTATGGAAGCATCTTCAAGCATAAAAGCACATTGAATGAGTTCATGCATCTGGAATGATCTGGAATAAATGTCCCGTCTGGAGAGTATTAATGATGGACCGAACGATCGGTTTCTTGCTTAAATCTGGTAGCTAATTTGTCAATGACCGAACGATCGGTTTCTTGCTTAAATCTGGTAGCTAATTTGTCCATGACCGAACGATCGGTTTCTTGCTTAAATCTGATAGCTAATTTGTCCATGACCGAATCTGATAGCAATTTTTGTCCGTGATAAACCCTGCAGGGTACTTGTCCAATATGTTTGGAGTCAATGAAGACGGGGAACGGCCACGCAATTTTCACGGCAGAGTGTTCACACGCATTTCATTTTCGGTGTATTGCCTCCAACGTAAGGCACGGGAACCTCATTTGTGCCGTATGCCGGGCCACCTGGAAGGAGGTCCCTTGGCAAGCTCCTCCAAACCAAAAGCAAGAGACAAAGCCGCACGAAAGAGGAGAACCGTCAGCACAGAGTTCGAACCCCAGACCTCAGATGACTGCAAGACAACAAGAGGCCCTCAGAAACGCGGAAGAAGAACAGAGACGGATGGATCCCGTCTTAAGAATTTTAGACGAATCCATCGCAAGTATCAGAGGAAATCATCAGATGGACTTTCCGGAACCGGCTACTTACGACGACGATGAGCCTCTGCGTACAGGTTTCAACGAACATGATGCAGAAATTAACACATCCGCAGCTCAAAGAGAAGGGACCAGCTATTGCATTCAAGAAAACAGTAAGGCCAGAAACATGGAAATAGCTTTGCATCCTGAAGCCGAAGCCGTAGCCGCTGCAAATTCGTGTAATTTTACAGTTCTTGTACACGTAAAGGCTCCGCGGAGTACAGATTCAGCCCCAAATTCGAATTCTTGTTTTAATCACGGCCCGTTAAACATAGGCCGGCGGGTGCCCGTGGATCTGGTCACCGTCCTAGATGTAAGCGGAAGCATGTCGGGAACAAAGCTTGCTCTCCTGAAACGGGCAATGACCTTCGTTATCTCCAGCCTGAGCGCCGCCGATAGGTTATCCGTCGTCGTCTTCTCGTCAACTGCCAGACGGGTATTCCCCTTAAAAAGCATGTCACCTGAGGGCCAAAGATTCGCGAGGCGAGTCATCGAGAGGCTAGTGTGCATGGGCGGCACAAGCATCGGCGAGGGTTTGAAGAAAGGCGCCAAGGTCCTCCATGATCGCCGGAGAAAGAACCCCGTCGCCAGCATTATGCTTCTTTCCGACGGGCAAGACACATTCTCCATGACACCCCGCCGCGTCCTCGAGTCCTCCTCCGCCATGGAAGAGAGGCATGTTCCGGATTCCTCCGGCCATGTTCCGATCCACGCCTTCGGCTTCGGCGTTGATCACGACGCAACCACGATGCACAAAATTTCTGAGGATTCCGGTGGAACGTTTTCGTTTATTCAGTCGGAATCGCTGGTGCAGGACGCCTTCGCACAGTGTATTGGCGGCCTGCTGAGCGTCGTGGTCCAGGACGTTAAGCTCACGATTTCCCCTCATGCCGAGGGAGTCCAACTGAAAACTATTCACGTCGGCGGCTATCGGACGGACATGGCGGATGACGGGAGCCGCGGAACGGTTCAATTGGGAGACCTTTACGCCGACGAGGACAGACACGTTCTAGTGGATCTGAAGATTCCTTCCACCAAAGATTTCAGGACGAATGTCGTCGCCGTCAACCTGTGCTACAAAGATCCCATTTCGCAGCAAGAAGTACGCACGGAACACACAATTTTATCCATTTCGCGACCGGATGCCGTCCTAAACCAGACGAATTCCCAAAATGCGGAAGTGGAAAGGCAGAAAAACAGGCTGAAGACGGCGCAGGCGATAGCGCAGGCGAGGTGTTTGGCGGACCGTTCGAAATTGGCGGAAGCGCAGCAGGTGTTGGCGAGAGCGAAGGTTGGATTGCAGAGCTCCCTCCTGACCAGAACGGGAGACAAGCTATCTCGCGCTTTGGAATCCGAGCTCACGGAAATTGAGTCGAGAATGACGAACCGCCACACCTACGAACGTTCTGGCCGGGCGTACGCTCTTTCCGCCCAGAATTCTCATTTCCGGCAACGAGCTACGACTAGAGGAGAAAGCATGGAGAGCTTCAGCAGGGAATACCAGACTCCTTCGATGGTAAATATGGTCACGCTTTCTCAGAGCCTCTCTTCTTCCGCAATTAACAACACAGATAGTTCCACCAGCAGTGATTCTGCATGGAAAGTTGCAGAAAAGCTTGCAAAGGTTGCGGTGCTACGTAAATCTTTAACCAAGGTCAGCGACTTGCATGGCTTTGAGAAAGCCGGATTCTGAAAAACCTAATTTTGTACACACTTTTTTTTTATCTCATCCATCCAACCGTTGTATTATGCAAACTCACTATATGTTTTTCCTTTGCGGTTTTCTAAATTACTTTATATTATTAGAGGGTGGTAACCAGAAGGGATAACAGAGAAAATAACTGAGTCACCGTACATCCATTTGTTTGCATTTTTATTCTATCCCTATACCCACAGTCTGAGCTAGTCATAGCTACAGTCTGAGGTTGTCAGTGCTAAAAACGCCCTCACGTCACTTCTGCTGTTATGAAAAGTACCTAAAAAGATTCTTTCCTACATGATGGCTAGGGTGATAATAAGTCTACGCATGTGGCCTTTCGATCCTTCAGCGAAAGCGAGGCCAATTAGGTAATGAATGTCAATAAGCATGGTTCAGAACCGCCATATTTGCAAACAGTCATGCAATTTGACGTCCATGTAGACGTACTTATCCATCCAACACTTCTTTATCCTATTTAACATATTATGGGATTTATATTCTTAAAAAGTTTCTGAAGACAATTTTATCTTTAATTTTAATTTTAATTATAATTATTATTTTTAATTATAATATATATATATATATATATAGTATTAATACATTTTAAGTATTGACTATAAGTTAAATAAATATTACATTAAGTTTGTACAAAGATTAAATTATAACAATAAAGAAATTTGAAGGAATAATCGAAGAAGACATCACAATACTAAACAATTTTAAAAGTTACTTTAAGTCATTGTTTTCTTTTACACTACTAAACAATTTTAAAAGTTACTTTAAGTCATTGTTTTCTTTTACACTAGGATATTTCTTCTAGTTTCTACATAATCCTAGTAAATTAAATCTTAATATCAATTAATTGTTGTACTTGAATCCACTTTTCCTATCTTCCATTTTTAAGCTTAGTCAAATGATCATTGTTAACTCTCATATATGAACCCATGACAAAAATTAAGATATAATAATGATACTTGGATGGCCTGCTCTTCTTAGGCTCCTCTTTAACACTTACATTCAAGGCTCCTCTTTAACACTTACATTCAAGGCTCACACTTAGAGTAAAACTCTAGAAAACCAACAATTAGCATAGTAAAATCAAATACAACCAACATATTGCACAATAAGAGAGAAACATTTGTCCTCAAGGACTAGGTGGATTGGTAAGACTTTGGGCACTTACTAAGAGAAGACCTAGGTTCAAATCTTGGGGGCAAGCCCAATAAAGGGCAAAGGTAGTAGTCTGACTTGAGTCCATTGAGTGCGTGCTAGCTTGATGACGACGGTACCAACCCTGAGCCATCGGGGGTCTCCCTCACTCCGAGTCGCATTTACTGAAGAGAGGTAGGGGTTATAGAGGTAGCTTTAATGATTTGACCTGTGTTTGGAGGTAGAAACCTCGGGGAGAATGTCTGACCCTCGTACCCAATTGTTAAATATGAAAAGATGTTACTGATTCCTCTAATATCAAAAAAACGAGAAACATCCACAGGCATCAAACTAGACTAAGGTAAGCAAATCTAAAAAACCATCAACCAACACCCTAGAAACCAAAATCGATGTAAGCATTTAACAAAATAAAAGTGCATTATTGCCATAACAAAGCCATTAAAGAAAAAGAAAAAATAAAAAACTAGAAATTATAATAGTCCACATCCTAATCCTAACTTCTCGCATACCTATAACCAAAATAAATTTGACCCCGTTATGGGACTTCCTTGGCTAAGATGCCAAAATAAAATTCAACAACAAGACCATTAACTAAGCCAAGTATATTGCTCTCACTAGCAAGTCATCCCCTCTTCTTCCTCTTACTAGATCTAAATCTAGAAGAGGAAGAATCCATCCTTTTTTTCTTAACCTCCCTATAGCCATTAGTAACCACAACATCCCTATATGATTGCACTTTGGGTAACCCACACTATATAACTGATAGGGATGAAATTGTTGAGCATTTTGAACACCAAATCCAACCTAAAAAAAGAATATCCTATCCTAGAGTTGTATTCCTATTAACACTATTAGAGAAAATACCTAGAGGTAACCTCATGATGCTTCTTAAATATTTTAGTTATAGCACCAAACTTGCTCTAAAATTGAAATCATTGATTTGTTGAAGATATGAAGGGCAACATTGAAGGGCTATACCACCATGTTTTGTCCTTGAAATCCTTGAGCACTATACAAAACATTAGTAACTTTCTTAACACTTGAATCTAGCCAAGCAATTCCTACCTCTTATGAATAACTTTCCTCCTTGGAATCAATATTAGCAACCTTACTCTCATTTATATTACTTTTAGGATGATTCCTTGTCATATGATCAACTTCTTGATATTGAAAGCACTCATTCAAATGGTTCAAATAAACAACCCATTACTCACATTCAAGACCCAACTAAAAAAACTTAACACTTTATAGAAGCTTGCTATCAAGGTTCATCTTAACACAAGCATATGGATGGACCTTGAAAATCGAGAACTTTTCTTGTTCATCTATGCATTAGACAACCCTACTAATACCATTTGCAAGCTCTTTAAGATAAGGAAGAAATACCAAGTTAAGGAAACAAAAATTTACCTAGAGTGAGACTTTATCCTTAGAAGGTCCTTTTGGGTAAAAATCAAAATATTAGACCTACAAATTGTAGAGTTGGCCACAAATAGATCAAGAACCACATTATAAAACCACTTGGATCTTTTCCTTACATCATGCATGTCGTGTACCATTTATCCAACCCCCTTATTTGTTTTAGAACCCAATCCCTAACCTCCTAATTTGTCCTAGTCTATTAATAAAACACATGTTCTAAAGGGACTACACATAGGAAAAATAAACCAATGATGTGCTTCTAAAAACCCATAATCCTAGACATTATTTCACTCAACAATAGTAACTCTAAATTTTACCGAAGACTTTAACACCTTAAGCTATGTTTCTAGGGTTGGATAGATTTTTAATTTTGAGTCTACCTCTAAACATGTCAAATACCCTCCAACCATACTATTACTTTTGTTGTTTGCAAGTGCTTCCCCATAGTTTCTAATACCTTATAAGGACTTATCAAGAACATCACCACTAGACACTGATCAAGAGACTAAAACAAGCAATGTACTTGAAACTTAACCACTAGGATGAAAATTGTAAAACAACAAAACAAGCATAACTAGACCTAGATGTAACAACATAAGGAACAAAGACAAATAAATAACACATAACTACTAGAAACCACCATCGAGCTAAGCCCTCCCATTAGAAGCCTAAGCATCAAAAGAGGTATTTGACCATGAAAATAAAAATGAAGATATTTGAATGCTTACAAAAACTATGATAGAAGATGACAATCTAGTCAACTAAATACCATCATGACCATCAAGTAGAAACCCAAAGGATATCATGCAATCAAACCCTTGGCTAATCATTGGCAAAACAACACTAACAATTGAGATATCACATTACCATGTTGTAGGAGAATGTTAGATATGGTAGTATTAGGAACCACATCTTCCATGTAACCCTTCATATTTGTAGCAAAAAAATATGTACGCTTGTTGGAAAGGGCCATTTGTCCCACTTGAGGTACCTTGAGGGAATAATGCCTAGGAACCAAAAGCACCACCACTAGTAGAGAATAAAAAGAAGGAAGCAACAGTAAAACTAATCCACCATTCACCCTTGGGGGCATGTCCAATAAAATGTAAAGGTAGTAGTATGACTTGAGTCCGTTGAGTGCGCACCAACTTGAAAATGGAAGTACCAACCCTAAGCCACTGGGGGTCTCCCTCACTCTGAGTCGCATTTACCGAGGAGAGGCAGGGGTTATAGGAGTAGCTTCAATGATTTGACTTGTGTTCGAAGGCAAAAACCTCGAGGAGAATGTTTGACCCCCATAGCCAATTGTTAAAGATGAAAGGATGTTACCGATTCTCTTGATATCAAAAAAAAGAGAAACATCCACATACATCAAACTAGACTAAGGCAAGCAAATGTAAAAAAACATCAACCAACACCCTAGAAACCAAAATCGGTGTAAGCATATAACAAAACAAAAGTGTACTATTGCCATAACAAAGCCATTATAGAAAAAGAAAAAAAAATAAAAAATAAAAAAACTAGAAATTATAATAGTCTACATCCTGATACTGACTTCTCTCACACCTATAACCAAAATAAATTTGACCCCCTATAGGTCTTCCTTGACTAAGATACCAAAATAAGTTTCAATAACAAGACCATTAACTAAGCCAAGTTGTATATTGCTCTCACTAGCAAGTCATCCCCTCTTCTTCCTCTTACTAAATCTAAATCTAGAGGAGGAAGAATCCATATTTTTTTCTTAACCTCCCTATAGCCATTAGTAACCACAACATCCCTATATGATTGCACTTTGGGTAACCTACACTATATAATTGATAAGGATGAGATTGTTGAACATTTTGAAGACCAAATCCAACCTAAAAAAGAATATCCTATCCTAGAGTTGTATCCTTGTGAACACTATTAGAGAAAATACCTAGAGGTAACCTCATGATGCTTCTTAAATATTTTAGTTATAGCCCCAAACCTATTCTAAAATTGAAATCATTGATTTGTTGAAGATATGAAGGGGCACATTGAAGGGCTATACCACCATGTTTTGTCCTTAAAATCCTCGAGCACTATACAAAACATTAGGAACTTTCTTAACACTTGAATCTAGCCAAGCAATTCCTACCTCTTATGAATAACTTTCCTCCTTGGAATCAATATTAGCAACCTTACTCTCATTTATCTTCCTTTTAGGATGATTCCTTGCCATATGATCAACTTCTTGATATTGAAAGCACTCATTCAAATGGTTAAAATAAACAACCCATTACTCACATTCAAAGCCCAACTAAAAAAACTTAACACTTTATAGAAGCTTGCTATCAAGGTTCATATTAACACAAGCATATGAATGGACCTTGAAAATCGAGAACTTTTCTTGCTCATCGATGCATTAGACAACCCTACTAAGACCATTTGTAAGCTCTTTAATATAAGGAAGAAATACCAAGTTAAGGAAATAAAAATATACCTAGAGTGAGACTTTATCCTTAGAAGGTCCTTTTGGGTAAAAATCAAAAGATTAGGCCTACAAATTGTAGAGTTGGTCACAAATAGGCCAAGAACCACATTGTAAAACCACTTGGATCTTTTTCTTACATCATGCATGTTGTGTACCATTTATCCAACCCACTTATTTTTTTAGAACTCACCCCTAACCTCCTAATTTATCCTAGCCCATCAATAAAACACATGTTCTAAATGGACTGCACATAGGAAAAACAAACCAATGGTGTGCTTCTAAAAATCCATAATCCTAGACATTATTTCACTTGACAATAGTAGCTCTAAATTTTACCTAAGCCTTTAACACCTTAAGCTATGTTTCTAGAGTAGGATAGACTTTTAATTTTGAGTCTACCTCTAAACATGTCAAATACCCTCCAACCATACTATTACTTTTGTTGCTGGCAAGTGCTTCCCATAGTTTCTAATACCTTATAAGGACTTGTCAAGAACATCACCACTAGACATTGATCAAGAGACTAAAACAAGCAATTTACTTGAAACTTAACCACTAGGATGAAAATTGTAAAACAACAAAACAAGCATAACTAGACCTAGATGTAACAACATAAGGACCAAAGACAAATAAATAACACATAACTACTAGAAACCACCATCGAGCTAAGCCCTCCCATTAGAAGCCTAAGCATCAAAAGAGGTATTTGACCATGAAAATAAAAATGAAGATATTTGAATGCTTACAAAAACTATGATAGAAGATGACAATCTAGTCAACTAAACACCATCATGACCATCAAGTAGAAACCCAAAGGATATCATACAATCAAACCCTTGGCTAATCATTGGCAAAACAACACTAACAGTTGAGATATCACATTACCATGTTGTAGGAGAATGTTAGATATGGTAGTATTAGGAACCACATCTTCCATGTGACCCTTCACATTTGTAACAAAAAAACGTGTACGCTTGTTAGAAAGGGCCATTTGTCCCACTTGAGGCACCTTGAGGGAATAATGCCTAGGAACCAAAAGCACCACCATTAGTAGAGAATAAAAAGAAGAAAACAACACTAAAACTAATCCACTATTCACCCTTGGATCAAACCAACACAATCATACATATAAAAAAAGCAATTCCTCCTCCCTCATGCATTTGATTTTTGAAATTTATAGTTAATTGTTATTATAAGTACAAAGTGAGACATTTCATATTAGAAACTCTTTCATGTTAATTCTTTCTCAAGGAAATTTTATGCATAATATGAAATCTTCTTGTATTACGTATTATTTCTTCAAATATGGTTTATCTTTACTAGTTTACTAGGCCTTAAATAGGAACTCATAAAAGAGTTATTGAATATATTCTTTGAAATATTTTTCTAAGCTATATTCAATGGATATAGTTATCTTAGATGGATAATAAGGTGAGTCGATGTGTTAATGGAATCCAAGCAATTATAAATACACCATACAAATTTATTGGATAGTATAGTCCAAGTTTAGAGGTTATAATTTTTGTAATATAATACCATGCATTTGTTTTTCTAGACTTTTGGAAATTTCAATGGCATTTTTTTAAAACCTTGTCTTTGATATGTAACCATGCTATAATAAATAGGAGGTATTTATATCTTATCAAAGCTTAATATGGTGACAATTGATTAATTATTTATAATGCCTATCCATATCAATTTTATATAATTTCTTATATTTCTACTATATTCGTGTGCTATAGTTTCACTTTCTAAGTCAAGCTAACAGTGGAAGCCCTTTTTAACTTAATACAAAAAAATTAAATTTTCAACATCAAGAAGTCATTATTTAGACATTTAGTTATTGCTACATATTTGCACTATAACATTTCTAAGTTTGTATTGTTATAGCACCATCTTAGTGCCACATGTTATATATATTATAAAAATAATTTTTAAGTGAGATTATTGACAAGTTTCTCACTAATGACTAATTAATTTTTTTTTTTTTAATGGATTTATATATATTTTTCTATGGATAAGTTGCTTAGTAATGACTAAAAAATTTTATTTTCTTAAGTTTTAAATAGATTAAATGGATTTTTTTATAGCATGACGAAGAAATTGGGGTGAAGACACTCACACACACACATGGTCTATATACCCATTGGGACTTGGATTTGATATTTCTCTATAAATGATGACCTATCTGAACCACTCATGCTCAATTTAATGATAACTAGTCAAATTAAAATAGATGGAATAAGATTAGTAATGAAGCTTCTCGTTATGGATAAATTGACCACTATTATTTTTTATCTAACATTATGAACAAGTTACTAAAGACTCCTCTCCTCTAATTTTACTAAGTATTACAATTGTATTACTTTATCATTTCATGGAATAAGATCTTATGAAGATCACTTTTTATTTTATATTTTTCTAAGGTCAATGAATTGATATCCTCTAGTATTGAACATATTTAGCTATCCTAGAACTTAAAAATACGTCATCTTTATTTACCTACTTATTGGATTGAAAATTCATCTCTCTCTTTTCGTAATCAATGAATTAAGTTGCCCTTATGTATATTAACTGACTAATGTAGCTATTTATATCCACTAATTTGTATGTGTAGTTCCAATAGAATCAACAACTAAATATTAAGGTGGTCTAAGCAATGTTAACAATCAATTGCTACTAGTAATTTTACCAATATGTTCCCCCAACTAACATTATAATATGCCTTTTACCTTTGTAAATTTGATCAAATTTTGAGAGTTCAATAATGTGAGTAATGTTGGTAAAGGAGATAAGGATAGATGTTTTATTATCTCACTATACCTTATAATCACATGGGTAGTAGGATTAGCAAGTGTTGCATATATAAGGTCAAAATTTGAGTCAGTGAAAAATATTTCAATTGTGGAGGCCTTTATAAGTTCTGAGTTGAACATTTTTTAAGCACTCATAATCATGTCTAATTGTTCATGTATACACTTTCACACAATTAAAATACATAACCAAACGACTAGTTTATTCCACATATCTAATGCTTGTATAGGGTACAAGTTATACTAAGTACTTAATCTTCATATTCTAATATTTAAATCATAGTTCATTCATTTAACATTTATTTCTCTATCATAATATTTAATTTTAAAGTTTTATATTTCTCTAGTGTTTATTATTCCTAATAATATTTTGTGTACAACTTAATCCTCTCCCCAACCACCCATCTTAACTTTATATTTTAATTCTTTAATTGGTTATATGGGATTGGAATGGGTCCCACTCGTATTACATCATCACCATATAGTAATATTACAATAGATTTGCTATTATGCATGTATCACTTGGAAAAATTTGAACTTGGGCCTCATCCTTAAAAGTTGAGGAATTGAACTAATTGAGCTAATGCCATTTGATTTATATGTTTTAATGTTGAACGCATATGCACATCTAATATTTTAAACTCACAACATGCATGTACCCATCTTGGGCACTTGGGTATGCATACCATACCTTAATTGTAGCCTAGGTAATGCATCACATGTATTACTAATAATAGAGTATATTTTAGCAATGGTATATGCTTTTAACATGCACCTGAATGTATTCATATCCTTATACCCTCACACCTTGTATACCTCGCATCGTTTACTTGTGCACCCTAACTTTTGAGGTCTACATTGGAAATTTGATACTCAAACCCAACATGTCCCCACATAAGTGCATATATACAACCTTGAGTATAAATTATAAATTTCCCAAACCTATGTACTCATATTTTTTTTTAATAAGTTATATGTGGCTTCTATTGGGAGCCACTCCCATCAAAATACCAAAATATTACATTTGTTGTAGCATACATTTTTATCACAATTTTTTGTTTTTTTTTTCTATTAAATATATTCTTCAACTTCCTCAAAGTGCTATGTTTCCACAATCAACTCCTTGACATCATTTCAATTAAGAGATTAAATCTCACTTGGCCAGTTGCCTTGTAAAATTTGAATTTCATTGAGATGAAGATCAACACCACAATTTGCTAATTTATCTGCTATTCGATTTTCTTCTCTATAAATATGCTTATTCTTTCAATAGATTACCTCTAGTAATAGATGATGAACATCAAAAATAATATTATTTTTTATCCACTCTCCACATCTATTTTTGTGAAAAGCATTGATGATGATTTGTGAATCCCCCTCTATTGAAATATATTTCCATCATTTTTCTATTGCAATTTTAATCCCTGTAAGAAGTGGCCTAGCCTCTACATAGTTGTTAGTTGAAGTTCAATATGATTTTGAATAAGTGAGGAGAATTTTGCCTTCACTATTTCTAACAACACCACCTCCACCAGCTTTTTGTGGATTTCCTTTAAAAGCTCCATCAAAATTAATTTTGATAAACCCAATTTTTGAACATTTCCATTTACTATAAATCGAATTAGATCCTTTGTTTTAATTCTGTTATTGCATATCACTCTTCCATGTATGGTCAAATCTTATAGCCAAGTTATTAGCACCTTTTTTTTTATTATAATTGAGGCTTTCGATGATGAGCACCATATTTGTAGACATTCTACAAGAGAGGCAATAATACGGTTCTAAACTTAGGCATGATTTTGAGATTTATTTTTAAAAAATCTATTATTACCTTCAAGCCATAAATTCCAACAAATAATGGTAGGGCCAATCCTCCAAAGAATACATAATGCTTTAGCTTTGAAATAATTAATCCAATATTTCATCAACTCTTTAAAATTTGATGGAGCTACCCAATATAATTTCATATTTAAAAAAAATAATCCCAAATGTTGTGAGCAAATGAACAATTAAGAAGTAAATGGTCTGATACACAAGGCACATCTGAAAGGTCCATAATATCCTCTTATTTATATACTCTCTCCTATAATAATATTACTTTGAACTACTAACCAAAGGAATGTTGATGCCTTAGGGAGAGCCTCTAATGACCAAACATTTTTCCAAAGAAAATCTTTGGGAGAAGGAAATTTTGATTGTTCTAAATCCTCGTATCCCAACTTGACAGAGTATCCACCATCCTTTAATAAATTTCAAACCAACTCATCCTTTCATGTAAAAATCAACAAATAAAACTCTTGAAGCATCTTTTGAAGCTCATTTGCAATGTTTTTGCGTTTCTCTCCTTCAACCAAATTACAAAAATAAATCCATTATTTGGAGTTGTTTCTTATGATAATATAGTCTTTGACCTTTGGAACTGCATGCTAGGCATGCTTGAGCCAATGGTTACCAATTTGGTTCAGATATAAGAGGATAAGTCTTCAACAAAGCATTAGACCAAAAATTTGCATAACTCCCCTCATTGAATGACCATTTAATATGATTCATGATCAATTGCAAACTCTTTCATATGAAGTTCCATGTTGACAATCCTTTCGGTAGAGTTATTTTCCTAAATAATTTCATTGCATCAAGATAATCTATATATTTTTGAAGTAATATTTTTACCCATTCCTTGATATTTGAATAATATCCACCCAAGATTTGCTCCTAATGCCAAATTTATAAGTCTACAATTTTGCAAGCGTGCTCCTCTAATATTCTTTCATTTGCAAACCCTTTTTTTTAACAAGAAAAAAATCGTAATTTTATTTCAAGAATGAAATACAATTATACTTCTCAGGTGCCTTAGCACAAAAAAAACCCAGATAAAAATAGATTACTAGGAGTTAAGATATAATTACAATTGGGAAGATCAGAGAGGAAAAAAACCCATCTTCAAAATGGCATGGGGATAATTTCATTTGCAAACTCTATCCCACTTACAAAGAGGAAACTTAATTTTTTTCTCACAACCTTTCCATAGAAAGCCTCTTTGAAATTTAACAATTTATGATGCTATACCTGTTGGCAATCTTGAAAGGGACATAAAAATAGGGATGGATTTCAAAGTAGTCTTTATGAGTTGTAGCCTTCTTGCCATGGTTAAGAACTTACCTTCCCAACCTACCAAGAAAGCTTTCATTCTATCCAAAAAGGATATTCAAAGCTCTTTTTTATTTTCTTTATTAGACAAAGGAATATCCAAGTAGGTTGATGGAAAATTTTTAATTTTAAACTCTAAAATATTCACAATAATTTGTTGTAAATCTAGGGTAGTATTAATTATAAAAATCTTATATTTTTTAGTATTTACCAACTATCCAATAGCCTTCTTATAGCATGATAATATTCATTTAAACTCCATGGCTTCACTAAGGGATGACCCCAAATAAAAGTACCATCAACAAATTGGAGATGATATTTGGAGGACCAATTTTTTGCAACTTGAATACGTTTGATTTTTCCTTCTATTTTTTCCTTTGAAAAGGTTCTCCCTAATGATTCTACAAGAATAATGAATAGATAAGAAGAAAGTGGATCACCTTGATGAAGTCCACAATATGACTTGAAGTAACCAACAGGATAACCATTGATCAAAATAGAAAATTTTGTAGTGCTATAACAACATTTAATCCACTCACAACAACTATAATTAAAGCCAAAATTTCTTAGAATAGCATGTCAAAAATTTTAGGAAACCCTATCATATGCTTTGTTCATATCTAATTTCAAAATCATACCTAGTTTTTTCATGGAATGAAGAGAATGTATGACCTCTTGTGTAATAATTATACCATCAAGAATTTGTTTACCATGAACAAATCCACCTTGTTTCTCTAAGATAAGACTACCTAGAATGCCCTTTAACCTATTTGTCATAATTTTTTAAATGATCTTATAAATCATATTACAAAGTCTTTTTGGATGAAAATTATCAAAATATTATGTGTCACCTTTCTTGGAAACCAAGGTAAGAAGAGTAACATTTGTCTCACTTATTATAGCCTTCCTTTTTTGGGCCTCATCAATTACAACTAACACATCACTCTTCAATAAATACCAAAAAATTGAAAGAAAATTACAGGAAATCCATCAAGGCTAGTGCCTTGTTAGGATGGAAAGAGGAAACAGATTCATGGAGCTCCTCCATAGATATCTTCTTCATCAAGTTTTCATTTTGTCCTTAGTGATAATTGATGGAATATTTTGCAGAATGTTTTCTTGTGCCTTCTTATCTTGTCTTGTATCTAACAAAATATTTTTGAAATAATTAGTTTCTTCCTTCCTTACTATCTTTTTCATCCTCAATATTTCTTCCATATGGAGTTAATATATTTTTGATGACAAAAAGAAAATTTTATTTTTGTTGTAGCATGAAAATATTTTGTATTTCTATCTCCTTAGTTGAACTATTTCTCTCCAGATTTTTGGAACCAGTATGACTCCTTTTTCAATGCATTATGATAATAGAAAAGTAATTGTTTTTATTTCAGATAAGAATATTGATCCATTCCATTAATTTCTATTATCTCTTGTAAAATTTTGATCTTGGATTCAATTTATTTCTTTTCTTTAAAAATGTTAACAAAATATTTGGCATTCCAAATATTCATTTGCTCCTTTAAATATTTCAACTTTTGAAAAAACCTATACATACATGATCCTTCAAATTTTGATTCATCCCACCATAACATAATCATTTGGAAAAAATCAAGGTCTTGGAGCCACATAGACTAGAAGCAAAATGGCTTTGGATGACCATTATTAGGTAACTCACAAGTCAAAAGAATGTGTTTGTGATCTGATCTTGCTCATAATAAAATATCTAAAGATATTGTATACTTTGTTTACAACCATTTATTGGATAACAAGAATCTATCCAATATTTCTACTATATGATTTTTTCCAATGCATCTATTATCCCATGTATATTGAAAGCTTGAGGGATTAACATCCCAAAGGTCATTTGAACTGACAAATGAAGCAAAATCGTGCATTGATTAAGAACATCATGGAATACCACCCTTTTCTTCCGAAGGAGATAAAACAATATTAAAATCACTCCCAAGAATCCATATATCACAATGAATCATCATTATATTTGATAAAGGTCCTTCCAACATATTTCACGAGGAGTAACTATAGTTGGAGCATATACATTTATAAACCCCAACTTTCCTCTTTCCTAAAAATAATCAAACAACCTAATTAATTTTTCCTTCTAATAATTGCCCATCCCATTTGCATTTGTATCATATTATTGCAATACCACTTGAAGCTCTTGTAGAAGAAACTACTAAACAATCAACCATCTTCCAAATATTTTTAAAAGCATACTTACATTTTCTTAGTTTTTTTCTTGTATTGAATAAACTCCTGACTATAACAACCTATTAATTCCTTAATAACTCCTTTTTAGGGGTTTTATTCATACCCCTAATATTCCATGATATCATTTTCACCATTGGCACTTTTTATTTTTATTAGTGGGCTTAGCCCCCATTCTTGTTAACACCTATGATATTTTTATTTGGCTTCCCATATCGATATCATTTTGAGTTTCTTTTTCTCATTTTTCCAAATTTGATGGCCTTCCTCTCCTTCTTCCATTCCCTCCAGCAGTTTCATATTCATAAATATCTTCTATTTTTTCATATTTTCCATAATGAGACTTATATTCTAAAGATATATATTTCCCTAAAGAATTGAAAATGCAAGGAATAGCCTCATTAGCATTTTCTTCTTTATGTTGCCCTAAAAAACTTTAAACTACATAGACAATCCTTCATAGTCATTACTTTATTATGTTGGCCTAGAAATCCTAAATTTCCTTGGATATCCTCCATAATATTTTCTTTATTGTACTACTCTTGAAATACTAAAGTGCAAGGAATACACTCCATACTACTTTCATTTTTATTTTAAGGAGAAGATTTTATGCTACTTGAAAATAAAGGTGATTTACCTAGATTAAGCTTGATCTCCTTCACCTCATTTGCTTTAAAATTCGTTCCCCCATATTTCTTTGCTTTAAAATGTGTCTTCCCCTCTTACTTTGCACCTTTAGATCCTTCTATATTTGAACTTGTGCATTGTACTTCCTCATCCCTCATATAATTTTTTTTCTTTTAATGGTTGATTTGAGTGAATTGTAATGGCCTTTGCCATTTGATGATGTAGAGGGATTTTTCTTACCACTTTATTAGGAGTGGAAAATCATTTATTTGACCTAGCTTCTCCTATGATATGATCTCCTTGTTTCAAATTGAAGCTACCCTCATGCCCAAAATTTTCCATCTCTTCCTCCATCATTTTTAATTTACAGTATCTTGCTTTGTGCCTGGTTTTATGATATTTGCAATATTGGAATGCAATATTTTCATAATTCAATTGTTGATCCCATTATCTTGATTCAAATTTAATCCTAATCGACTATGGTAAAGGTTTTAAAATATCTATGGCAATACATATTCAAGTGTATGCAACATACCTTCTCTCCTTAATAGTTGGTCCCTCTTGGATGAATTCACCTAGAGTATTACCAGTATTCTTCAAAACCTCTTTATTGATGAGTTGATAAGGAATTTCAAAAAGTCTAGTCCATAACATAAGCCTTTTATTTATGTGTCCATAAAAATTCTCACTCCAAGGTCTTAAATATAATGCATATTTGCCCCTAAACCAAGAGCCTCCATCCATTATTTTATCCCTTATTTCTAAACTAGATAAAATAATGAGGAAAAATAATTTTGGAAGAAAATTCATGGAGTAATTTGAATTCAATCCCCACTTTCACTTGATCCAATTTTAAATCTTAGAAAAACCTGACCAGTATCCATGGAAATTACATATTAACTCTCTTGTTTTAAGAACTAGTACGTCATGCTCAATCATATCATCCTTGATAATCACTTCGGTGTAGTATCTACTACCTAGATAGGGTTTTTCATAAATTTGCTCTTCCTCTTATTGCTAGCTAGGGCATCCATACTTCTAACTAGGTCATTCTTACTTTCATTAAGGACTTTTAGAAATGAATTTCTTTCCATGTTACCTATATTTTTTTCAACTGAATCCTTTAAATTCTTCTAAGATCTAGAACAAGAAGTGGCACTTGTTCCTTGATCGTACTTAGCATCCTACTTCATGCTTCTTGCTCACCCTTATTCCTCACTCTCGGCTTGCACTCACTCTCAACTTGCACTCGCTCCCTTTCTTCAATTTAAACCTATGTACTAATATTATCTCCTTCTTTCCTAGCATGAATATGCTCATAACTTATAACCTCTTACACCTTGAATTATACTAAGTAATAATTCTAGTACTTGTTAATATTAGAATATTAAGTTTACTATTATCTAATAGTTATTTTAGTTTTTCCTAAATTTAAAATTTTCTAATCATAAGTATAGAATTAGCTAATACATAATAAACAATATATATTAACTAAGCACGCCCTAACATCAACTACTACTAACTATAGTTATAATATTTTAATACTAACTAATTATTGTTAGTTGATATATTAAATAATATGCTCTACTTTCTTCTCTCTCTTCCCATCCACCCATTCTCTTTTTAATTTTCCTTGAAGGTGAAGTAAGTTTGATGTTAAATATATGGTTTATTGGTGCAAACCTAATGCTAAATCTATTGGATTTTTAAGCCTTACTACCACAAAAATATCATAGGTCCCAATATAAAGAAGCCACAATATTAAAGGTCAAAATATCAATAATAATGAGTAGAATAATATATGAGCAATCTAATATGTATATCAAGGCCAATATAATAATGAAAATAACATTCACTTATATAATATCAAATATGAATGTAAATGGCCTAAGTCATTCATGAACTATGCATGAAGAAAACTTACAATATTAATTGCTCAAAATTTGTATACAAACTTTTTTCCCTTCTCTTATTGCAATCAAATAGTTGTATAATCGTATTATAATTGGATTTCTTTATTATGGAGCATTGTCTCTATAATATAGCCATAGTAATGTGACTCTTAAAATACTTGACTATTGCTCTCCATATGACAAGTCTCATGACCTTTGGCTTATCATCTTGCCACTTGCATACTAGACTCTTCACTTTCTTCATACATGCACTCATAATATAAGATACTTGTGCACATCCTCACATTACATATTTGTACATTTACATACATAAAAATTGTGCACATTCTATCAATATATTCTTGCACTCTAACTTACATGACACTTGTGCATTTCCTGCACATTACACTTTTACATAACACTTGTGCATTTATTGCACATCACACTTTTACATGATACTTGTGCATTTCCTGTGCATTGACACTTACATAAAAGGAAAAATATAAATCACACATATAAACTATAGATTCAACCCTAATCTATTACATATTTACAATTATACCATAAAGGTACCATGGGGGTACATTAGCATGTACCAAATAATGTAATATTTCTCAACATCCCCCTATATTTATTTTTTGGTAAGTAGATTGCATTGTATTAACAAATGGGTTTTGAAAGGGGCCCCAAAACCTTTTACAAAAATTCAATGGCCATCTTGACCAAATACAATTATGTAAAGCTTACAATCTAGGGCTTACAACCAAAACAAAACAAAATAGAATAGGGAATCCCAGCAGGATGATCCTGGCAAACCAATCCCATTCCAAAACCTCCAAAACACAACAGACCACCAACAAGCCAAAGCACGTGTACGAAGAAGTAAAAATCAAGTGATAAAAATTTAAAATAAATAATCCCACCCAGGAGACCTAGGACGAGAAAATTGGCAAAAAAAATAAATATGAAATCCCATACAAAGGGGCACGGGAACCCAAAACCCACAACACCTAAAACCAATTAGCAAGAAAACCAATCTTGCAGAGAAAACAAAAAAGAACAAATAAAAATATTGTTCCCACCCTAGAGAAATAGGAATGTTGAACAACCCAGAATACCACCATAGAATGAGGAACAAGGATGCAGAATAACTCAAAACCCCACCCAAAATAAGGGGCAGGGATGTAGAATAGCCCAAAAACCCACTTAGAAAAAGGGACAGGCATGCAGTTTCCCACTTGGAAATAAATCCATGCAAAGAAAAATGAAAAAGGGCTTCCCATTACAACTTGGGAAAGCAACCACTCAACTAGGATGAACCAAAATAGAAAACCAAACTGTGAGATGGATTAGTAGCACAAAAATATCACCACAAGTAAAGAGATCTTGATGCGAAGGAGATGTGTTGCATATCCAGTAGATAGGAAAGCCTCAAGAATAATCTAACCACCATGGCACCTCGGGAATGGATGGGACAATCACATACAGGGACAACCACGAGAGATAAAATTTTACAATAGGTAGGCAAGCATAGGGTCCCCCTCCAAGACCAAGAGACTACAAAAATCCCATTAGGAAGTCACCCATAATATATTACCACCATTCCCATAAACTATAAAACTAAGGAAAACCCAAAGGACACCATTCAACTACAGCTACACGAGAAAGTGCAAGCCCACCCCAGACCAGAAAGGAGTTGCAAAGAATGATTCTAATGGAGATCCCTGAAAAAGACAACAAACCTACTCCAAAAGCCCATATTAAAATATTTCAAGATATTCCATTCTGTAGATGATAAATATATGGCCCCACCCTAACACTAGAAATAAAATAGAAGAAGACCCTAGGCCACAAACAAGATAGGAAGCCATGATAGTGGGAGACCTCTTTCGTGAGCCTAGCACTAAAGCAGAAAGGAAGAAACCTTCTCAGCAAAAAGCAAAAAATCATAGGGTCCCCCTAAAGATCAGAAAGGTCTATCGAGAAAGGCTTCAAGTATCCTACTCATGAGCCAAGAAAAAAAAAAAAAAAACCACCACTAGAGATAGCCATGGAAAAAAACTTTGAGATAAACCACCCAACTACAACAAATATGTCAAAAAAAGGAAAAAACATCCTACGAAACCTCACAATAATCCCATGCAGGTCTTGGAAAGCAGTAGGGATATCCCAGGAGATCATCCCAGAAGGGGATTCACAGGACTGAAGGATGGGAAAGTAGGGAAGATGGAACGGGGTCTACAACAAACAACCCCTCTATATTACATTATGTGGTTATTGAAGACTTTATTTTTCAATATTGGTATTCATCTTCAACTTCATCTTTGATATTTTTTTGATATCTTCAACATGTGATACATCAGGTTCTTGTTCTAACACTTGCTTTTGATTTGCGTCTCTTTTTGCTATCTTCTTCTTTACTTTATTGATCTTCTTCTTCTACTTATTTATTTTGTTATTTTTAGTCTTGGTCTTGATCTTGCCATGTCGCCTCTTTGAAGTTTATCCTCTTGTATATTGATGTTCTATAACATTTGCAACATTAGTATCTTTAGAATTCTTTGAAAAATGAACATCTTTATTAACCAAGAGTTTTACTATAAGAGATTTGAATTCATTTTCTTTAGATGGTTCTTCTAATTCTTGAATTTTATGAATTTCTTGAACTAAATTTCCTTTTTTATTTTCTTCTCTAAATTGTAGCTAAGGTTGTTGTTGATGACCATTTGGTATTGAGGATGATATTGATGTTGTTGATATTGAAATTGCCATTGTCTTTGATGATTTTATCGATATTGTGATTGATATTGTCTTTGTTGAATTGGTTTATTCATTTGAATTATTGGTTCATATTCATCTAATTTACTTGATTCATAGTCATCAAATTTTCTCGATTATATCTACAAAAATTTGTACTATGACCCTTTTTCTTACATATATGACAAAATATTGAATTCCATTTAGATCTATACTTGGAAGTCATAGCTATATTACTTGGTATATTTTCTTTAGATACCAAGGCATTATTAGTCATTTCATCCTTGACTAAGTTCTCTACTTCATATTCTTGAATAATATTGACTAAGTCATCAAATGTAGTCTCCTTGCTTAGGACTTGTAAAGAAGTAACTAAATGTTTATAATTTTTTGGAAGTGCCCTTAGTGTGACTTGAATAATAAATTTATCTTCTACCTTTTCTCCTAGAGTTAATAGTTTTGATTTTATATCTTCTACTTTTTGAAGAAAGAGTTCTATACTTTCTCCACTATTAACCTTTAAGGAGTATAATTGAGATTGTAAATCCAGAATTTTCACTATTTTTTTTCCTTCAAATATTTTGCATAATATATTCTATGAATTTGTAGAAGCTTTTGCTCTACTTAAGTATGGTTGTATTTCATCAATTATTCCAAATGTTATCAACATGAGTGCCTTTGCATCACCTTTATTCAAATTTTTGTATTTCTCTTTCATCCTCACTAGGTTTTTTCTTTGTTTTGTTTACTATATCCCATAGTTTTTCTACAGTAAGGATTGATTTCATTTTGTTCTTCCATGATGCAAAATTTGGTCCTTTCAAAAATTGAGATTCAAAAAGGAAAATTTTATTATTTAACATAATGGAACTCATTCAAAATTTGAAATCCTTTGAAGTAGTAAACCTTATATCTCTTGGCTTAAAAAATACTCAAATATGAAATTTTCAAATTTTAAATTTCTCTAAACTTTTGATGTAGAAATCCTTTTAACTCCCTACTAAGTTAAATTTACAATTTTTAAGTTTAAAAATTTCAAAACTTTTGATTTTTTAAATCTTCAAAACTTCAAATCTAAACTTCTTTTAACTCCAAAAATAAATCTTCAACAATACTCAACAAACTTCAAATTTCAAAAACTTAAATATTTAATGCTTTAAATAAAATATTTGACTTTCAAACTAATACTAATCCTTATCACTCCATTACTTTTTTAGACCCTACAAAAAATTTCACAACCTTAAACTAATTTAAAAAATTAATGATGTAGAAAACCTTATATCTCCCTACTTAATTTTAATTAAGGTTTCAAATTTAAATATTTTACATTCCCAAAAATAAAATAATGAAAATATTTTAGTGTACCTTTCTTGTTTGAAACTGTTCTTAGAACCAATAGAAATGCTTGTAATAAGTAACATACAAAAAATACTTTACTTCATTCCTCATTTTACACTTTGACTTGAGTGCAAGACTTAAAATAGAATAAATTTTGAATTTTAAATACTTGGCACTCTTCGATTTTGGCTAGACACTTGTAAGATGCATTGATGTCTAGGGTTACATCTGTTAGAAGCATTCATTGTGAAGTGTGGTTGGTATTCCCTATACCATGCTTGGATACCTATGTTCTCTATGATACCTCTACTTCAAAATACTACCTTCTCTGTTGAATATTATGAGCTATTAAGCACACTAATGCTTTCTTAGTTTATCTTTATCTACTCACGTAAAAATACTTCACCTATATAGCATAATTATGCTTACTTGATTTCTTTATCTGCTTTAACTTAGAACATCTGCTCACTCATATATTGTTGTTAAGGAATAATGTATATTTGGATGGCTATATAATGTTTCTCTTGGTTGGATGAAGTTCCTCGCAACTAGATAATGCTTCTCACTTTGCTAGATAATGTTTCTTTCATTCATTGTTGAATAGTATGCACTACTTTCTTTGCTCTCACTCTACCTATAATAGTGCTACAATGCTCTTATAGCAATGTTATCTCTGTTACTTCCAGAGTGCTGGTATTTAATTTCTATTCATTGTAATTTGTATTCTTTGTGCATGCCACGCAAATTGATATTCTATGTTGGCCACTTATTTTTTTTCCTTTATGCTTTAAAAGAAAGATTAGACTTTCAAACTAATAATAATCCTTATCACTCCATTACTTCTAAAGACCTTAATTTTTTTTTGAAAACCTTAAACTAATTTTAAAAATTAATAATGTAGAAAGCCTTATATCTCCCTACTTAATTTAATTAAGGTTTCAAATTTAAATATTTTACATTCTCGATAATAAAATAATGAAAATATTTTAGTGTACCTTTCTTGTTTGAAACCATTTCTAGAACCAATAGAAATGCTTGTAATAAGTAACATATGAACAATACTTTACTTTATCCCTCGTTTTGCACTTTGACTTGAGTGCAATACTTAAAATAGAAGAAATTTTGATTTTTGAATACTTGACACTCTCTTCCTCAGATTTTGGATAGACACTTGTCAACTGCATTGATGTCTAGGGTTACATTTGTTAGAAGCATTCACTATAAAATGTGGTTGGTATTCCCTCTACCATGCTTAGATACCTCTATTCTCTGCGATGCCTCTACTTCGAAATACTGCCTTCTCTGTTGAATATTGTGAGCTATGAACCACACTAATACTTTATTATTTTCTCTTTATCTAGTCACATAAAAATACTTCATCTATATATAATACTTGTGTTTACTTGATTTATTTCTCTGCTTTAACTTAGAACATCTGCTCACTCATATATTATTGTTAAGGAATGATGTAGATTTAGATGGCTAGATAATGTTTCTCTTGTCTGGATGATGTTCCTCTCAACTAGATAACGCTTCTCACTTGGCTAGATAATATTTATTTCATTCATTACTAAATAGTATCCACTGTTTGCTTTTCTCTCACTCTACCTTTAACAATGCTACAATGCTCTTATAGCAATGTTATCTCTGCTACTTCCATAGTGTTGGTCTTTGATTTATATTCATTGTAATTTTTATTCTTTGTGCATTCCATGTAAATTGATATCCTATGTTGGCCACTTCTTCCTTTTCCTTTATGCTTTAAAATAAATATTAGACTTTCAAACTAATAATAATCCTTATCACTCCATTACTTTTAAATACCTTAAGAAACTTATAAAAACCTTAAAATTATTTCAAAAATTAATAATGTAGAAAGCCTTATATCTTCCTACTTAATTTAATAAGGTTTCAAATTTAAATATTTTACATTCTTGACAATAAAATAATAAAAATATTTTAGTGTACCTTTCTTGTTTGAAACCGTTCTTAGAACCAATAGAAATGCTTGTAATAAGTAACATACGAATGATACTTTACTTCATTCCTCATTTTGCATTTTGACTTGAGTGCAAGACTTAAAATAGAAATTTTAATTTTTGAATCCTTGGCACTCTCTTTCTCAAATTTTTGCTAGACACTTGTCAGCTGCATTGATGTCTAGGATTACATTTGATAGAAGCGTTCACTATGAAGTGTGGTTGGTATTCCCTCTACCATGCTTGGATACCTCTATTCTCTACGATGCCTCTACTTTGAAATATTACCTTCTCTACTGAATATTGTGAGCTATAAAGCACACTAATTCTTTCTTAGTTTCTCTTTCTCTACTCATGTAAAAATATTTCAGCTATATAGCATACTTGTGCTTACTTGATTTTTTTCTCTTCTTGAACTTAGAACATTTGCTCACTCATATATCGTTGTTAAGGAATGATGCAGATTTATGATGGTGTTCCTCTCAACTAGATAACACTTCTCACTTGGTTATATAATGTTTCTTTCATTAATTTTTGAATAGCATGCACTGCTTGCTTTTCTCTCATGCTACCTTTAACAATGCTAAAATGCTCTTATAGCATTGTTATCTCTACTACTTCCATAGTGTTGGTCTTTGATTTCTATTCATTTTAATTTTTGTTCTTTGTGCATGCCACATAAATTGATATTCTATGTTGGCTACTTCTTCCTTTTCCTTTATGCTCACTGATTAGGTATTTCCTTCTTTACTTGGATGTATTTGCTTTGTTTTCTTATGCTAGTCACTTATTTATTTACCTTTATATTGGCCATTTAGGCCTTTCCTTCTTACTTAACCACTTAGGCTATGTATTCTTATGTTGGATTCTTAGACCACTTCTTTAATGCAAATCTCTTGGACCTAATCCTTCTATATTGGCCTCTTGGGCTTCTTTCTTCTAATGTGGATGATAGCTCCACCAAATAGACACCTTATGTTCCTTAATACTTCTTGCTTGTTGACTTATTTATGACTATTATTCTATGTTTGCTATATTTTTTGAGATTCTAGATAGTGCTATTCTCTGCTTCCTCTAGAATAAGATAACTTCTTTAAATATGACAAGGTCATTTCAATCTTGCCTTGTTCTTCAATATTCCTTATATTAGAAATATTACAATGCTTTCTTCTTCTACTTTTATCTATGCTTACTACTCTCTATTGCTTCAAATATCTATACTCAAGAAGTTAGACTACTTCTTTGTCCTTTATATTGTCACTCTTATGCTTGAAATATTTTGCAATGTCGTAGGTCACACCTAAGGATACAATATAATTCTCCTCATTTCTAGAGAATCCAATATCAATGTCAAGATGACTTTAAATGTCCCTGAATGACCAAGTTTATCTTGAGTTGGTTCTTCCTCAATATTCCATAGTTTTTCTCCTCTTCTTCTCTAGAGAATCCAAAAATCTATATCAAGGTGGCTTTGTATGCCCCCAAATTTCCAAATATATTTTGAGTTGACTTCCAATCAATCAATGTTAAACTATCTTCTGATTAGACTTTCTATATCAAATATCCAACTTTTATTTGAGTTGGATTCCTCTATAAAATGCCTAAATTTTCTTCTAAGTTAACCTTTTATTTATCAAATGTCCAACTTTTCTTTCGAGTTGGTCATTTTTGTCAATATAGCTGAGTCCTAGTATATCTTGGTTTTCCTTCAACCAAGTGGAAAGACCCTAGCATTTAAATTAGGGTGACTAAATTATTGTCCCCTCAATATCTACTCAATTAGATCTTTAAAGATAGAGTCCAAGTTTGCATTACCTTTAAAGTGGACACACTCTAAATTAACTTGATCTAAAATAGATAAAGTTAAATATAAATGATGGTGGCTAATAAAATAACTCTATCAAAATGGATAGAGTCAGGTGGTAGCTTTGATACCACTATTGGCTTTTTAAGCCTTACTACCATAAAAATATCACAGATCCCAATATAAATAAGCCACAATATTAAAGGTCGAAATATCTATAATAATGATTAGAATAATATATGAGCAATCTAATATATATATCAAGGTTATATACTATCAAATGTGAATATAAATGGCCTAAGTCATTCATGAACTATGCATGAAGAAAACTTACAATATTAATAGCTCAAAATTTGTATATAGGCTTTATTCCCTTCTCTTATTACAATCAGATAATTGTATAATCGATTACAATTGGATTGCTTTCTTATGGAGAATTATCTCCATAATATAGCCATAGTAATATGACTCTTCAAGTACTTGACTATTTCTCTTCATATGACAAGTCCCATGACCTTTGGCTTATAATTTTACCACTTGAATACTAAACTCTTAACTTTCTTCTTATATGCACTCCTAATCTAAGATACTTGTGCACATTCTCTAAATACACTCTTGCACTAAAACTTACATGGCATGTGACACTTGTGCATTTCCTGCACATTGACACGTACATGAAAGGGAAATTATAAATCACACACCTAAACTATAGACTCAATATTAATCTCTTACATATTTACAATTTTAACATAAAGGTACCATAGGGGATACATTAACATGTACCAAATAATGTAATATTCCTCAACAAAATCAATACTACATAGTGTCACTATAGGGTCATCAATGAACCTAGTCAAACAAATAAGGTGTTTGAACCCTGGTTCAGAAATAAATTAAAAAAGGGACCCATACCACCTCATATTTACTCCTTGGGCATTTTATTCCCTTTACGTTGATAGAGATCAAATATGTCAAAGAGAGAGTCATTAATAGTACACTTGTTAAAGGATCAATAAAGTTGCCAAAAAGGAAAACCATAACTAAAAACATCAAGTCAAAATACAATTGGAATAAAAATAAAAAGAGAAGAATAAGAAAATAAATAAAGATAATTTCAAGAGAAATCCTTTAGAATAATGAGGTAAGTTTTCATTGTTACAACTTTTCAAGAAAAACTATTAAAGCCACATAAAAATACTTTTAGTTTTTAGGTTTTTTATTTTTTGGAATATTTAATTTAAGTAAAATAGCTTACAATTGAACTTTCTATGTAAAATTTAAAATAAACTATATTATTAATTAAAAATTGTAAGGTTATAACAAGCACAACAATGGACATGGAGAGCATGCAACAAGTTGCAGAGGCTACATCAAGCACAACAATGGATATGGATAGCATGTGATGAGCTACGGTGAATGTAAAGGCTACAAAAAGCACAAAAATAGATATGGGAAGGAAGGCTCTTGTGAATATGCAAAGATAGGCGAGGGAGAAGTTAAAAGGAAACCAAAGGATTATAAGAAGAACCAGCAGCCATGATGTGGGTTGGATGAACCGTCCATCATGTGTAAACCCTAGGTTTTCAGTCAGAAGAAATATCTCTAAAGGATCTTTGGGTTCTCGGGTGGATGAAACTCTACCCTCTATCAAAATTTTGGAGGATGAATTTGGGTTGGATCTGATTGATTATGAAGCTTGAACATTTTTTTACAAACTCAAGTTCAAAAGACCTAGCTTGGAGGAGCTCAAAGGATATTGGTGGAGTACAAAATTTCAAGTAACTCTCATACCCATAAATTTCTTTTTTGTTTCCTTTTATAATTTAGTGGATAGAGATGAGGTAATGGACTATAGATATAGTTGGTTTTTTGGAAAAATGGGTGTCTATATAAGACCTTGAACTCTTTGTTTCAATCCCTTTACATAAGATTTTAATTGCTTCCCAGTCTGTATGGATATTTATACTCTTCTTGTGGAGTTTTGGGGAGAGAATATATTAACAAAAATTGTTAATGCCATTGGTACATTCCAGTATATGGATGCTCAAACAGAGGAAAATTTATCTACTAAAATTGATATGAGTAAAGAAATATTGGTTGTTTGTATGGATGTTTCATTTCTATGGCCATACTATCTCCTTGAGCAAAGGGGAATGGATCTAAAGTATTGAATATGAAAACTTCTCCCTAAGATGTTATGGTTGTCAACAATATGGCCACATGAAGAAGAGATGCCCAAAAACCTGATCATGCTTTGATTCCTCCATGGTGGAGAAGGCCTTGCATGTGAATGATTCAAAATATTCAAATATCCCAGTTCAAAATAAAGAAGCTCATCTTCCAAAGGTACCAATTGTCCAACAATAATCAAGCAAGCAACATAAGACTCAAATCCAAAAGGAGAATTTGAAGTAGATCATTGATGAAAGCCAAACAATTACTAAAGACCATCCAGATGGTTCCATGGAAAATATTAGCACCTTAGATGGTATTCTTGAAGCTAATTATGAAACAATCAATGACAGTCAATTTTCTAAAAATGAAGATCCTACAAAATGTGTTACAACTAGATATTACCTCAGGATCTTGAAGTGTAAAAATGCATTCTTAGATCTTGTCACTCTACAAGAGGAAGAAAATATGCTACAGAAGAAAAATAATCAAAATGGATGACTGAAGGAAACTAGCAATCCAAATTTGGTAAAGTGGACTATGATAGTGCGATGTTTGGAAATATTACTCTACTAAGATGAACTGCATAGATAGTAGTTGTGAAGTTTTGGTATTCATATAGAAATTGAAAAGATCCATAAAATAAAAATCAAGACTTCAGATATTTTATGTAAAATGATGTATATTTCTAGCTATAACATCACAATTGACATGATAAGTGTATCTATTTGTAAACTCTCAAGCTTTAAAGAAGAGAGTTGTAATTTTTCAAGGGTGGGGGACTCAAGTACAACCCCTTATTATCCAGCAAAAAAAGTTACAAGGTTATAAATAAATTTTAAGTTGATATTTGCATAAAAGCTACAAAATAGTTTGTAATGTCAACTAAATTTGACAAGTTCCAAAGCATTTTCTAGTTTCAACTTTTTACTTTTTGAAGAGACAAAAACGCAACACCAAAAAATGCTAAATAAATTAAACACAAAGAACCCAAAATTGCACAATAGATGATATTATATTACAAGGGATGAGCCTAAAAAATCCATTGTTACAATGTGGATCCTTTAATAATTTTGATATAGATTTACAAATGGCTAGGGTTCTTCAAAACCCTAGCAAAAAATGTTGGTGGTGTCTTCAGGCACATCTTTGCTCCCAAAAGAAGTGAGTGGGCTTTTAGTTATCTAATTTCGGGTCACTCCAGCTTAAGCAACTATCCAATGTTGATGTCACACTTCTAGATATGCACACAATAACATAACAAATAGATTAGTAATATCTATGAGGGCTCTACAATGTGAGGCACTCTATAAGCAATAGTAAAACCCTAACTATCTGCTGCAAATGAAGTGGATAGAAATAAAAGTGCATACATGAAATAACAAGCAATGGATTTACCTTATGTACTTGATATATTTTGATATGATATAGCTCATTGTAGTGAATCAATGCGATGATGCCCTAGCATCGCCCAAAGGCTAGGGGAACTTCAAGATATCTGATTTAAAACACCTGTGGGTGCTTGGAAGCTATAGTAAATGCCTATGGGCACTTGGGACTAGTAGGGAGGTGTATAGATGCACTTGGTATCTAAGGGGAAGCATATAGAGGTACTCAACAGTGATATAAAGCACTCAAAGGCATTCGATATATGAGAGGAGAGTCTGCAAAAGTAGATCTGGTGAGGGGGGTGAATGGCAATGGATACAGGGGTTACAGCGAGCGAATATGGAGGTAGAAGTACTTGGATAATCCAAGGGTAAATGAGACTCAGGGATTCCAAGAACTCAGGGTATGAATGGCTTAGGATTTTTCCAGGGGTTGAGCCATCAAAATGGCTCTTATAAATAATCCAACCTAGGCATACTTAGGGTTTCAACAACACTAATAGTGTGGCTAAGATAAAAGAACATAAGAGGGTGTGGCATGGATTGATGTGAATGGATGAATAGGATTAAAAGGAATCGAATGGTTGGGATTAATTCACTTATATAAATATATAATATATAAAATATTAATATAAAAAATATATAAAATAAATAAATATAAATATATATGAATAGGGGTAAAAAATGGTGGGAAAACATGGTTGGAGGAAAAATGGATAGGTTTTTGTGTCTAAAATGCCCCTTTTTGAACTGCATTATGTGAAACATAATGTAGTGCAAAAACACGATAAAAAAACTCATTAAAACTACCTAATCTCTCTAGGACCAAATGTGTGTGTAGTGAATTCATTTACAAAATCAAGAGTATGGTAATGACTTGAGGTTATAAAGAACCAATGTATGTGCAAGTGAGTTCATTAACTCATCTTGAGTAAATTAGGTAAGCCTATTATGGATGAAACCAAAAAGCTAGCTTATCCATATGAGCGGTCAGAGGTCTCTTTGAAAGAGACGTGTCACCACGCATGAGTATACTCTACTGCAAGTCAAGCGTCTATAGCTTCGATGGAGGCTGACTCCATAGTCCATGATTTTTTTTTATCTCTTAAGTTTTGGAGATGACTACCTAACCGTCTGAATGGAAATGTAGTACAATCCTTGCAACCCAATAATTAGTGGTGTGTGATGTAAAATATTTAGAGTTTTTGTTAGGGATTTTCCCCTCTTTATTTTATTTTTGGAATTGTGGTAGTGGTGAGAACCACTATTTTTGTGGACTATTTTACATGATGGGACTAGCAAGGATGACCCTTTTCACTTCGAGGTTCATACCAAGTATGGTGTTATCCCTATTTGACACAAGATTTTTGTAGGATGTGAAATTGTGTTTGGTTCAAGAATGTATTGGAGTCAATTCCAAAACTCAATATTTTCTTAGTGAAGATGTGAAATGGTCCTAAAAAATAACTCGACATGTATTTTGGAGGTTTCTTAAAACACTAGGATTTACTGAGTGACCGAAAACACCTAGGGTTTTTATGGAAGTGTGGTTTGTGCTAATGACAATTTGACTTGGTTGAATTGTGTGGATGAAATTGTGAAGGTGCCCTTGATTAAGGTAACATGACTTTTTTTGGACCAATTAAGACCTTGAACTTAATAAATGATACCTAATATGAAATGTGAAATGTTTATGTGAATGCAATGTATGACATGCAATTTTGTGAAAATGCAATGTTTGTGAAATTTTGAAGTGCAATATGAGATGTATGTTGATGCATTGTTTTTGGAATGCAGATGCAAATGAAATGCAATGTTATGAATGAAATTTATGCAATTGTTTTATGTATTAGCCATATATATATATATATCTCATTATGTATAAAATGGGACCCCTAGACAAAGAGGATCTAAGACTGGCAAAGATGCTAGGTATTGCCTAATATTATTGAAGGCTTTTGATATTCATCTGTCCAAGAGAATGACACCCCATTTTGTAGTAGGCAATTGAATGGCCTACATTTATCAAAAAGTTTCACAATAAAATGACAGATTGATTGGATCTTTTCTTGTAAACTACGTAATTCCTTTAAGTTAGTTGGAGGAGGCATCTCCATGATGGCCTTGACCTTGTTAGGGTCCACATCAATGCCTCTTTTGGAGATAATGAATCCTAGAATTTTTCCCAAGGTAACACCAAAGACACATTTCTTGGGGTTCAACCTTACATTATGATCTAGAAGTCTATCAAAAACCTTCTCCAATACACCAATGTGTTCTTATCGAGTTTTAGATTTAGCCAAGCGATCATACACATAATATTCGATAATATTATGCATGTAATCATGGAAAATTTATGTCATGGCACGTTGATAAGTAGCACCTACATTTTTGAGGCCAAAGGGCATCACCTTGTAATAAAAAGTTCCCCAAGGTGTAGTGAATGTTGTTTTATTTTGGTCATCAGGATTTATTCGAATTTGGTTGTATCATGAGAAACCATCCATGAGTGAAAGCATTTCATGGCCAGCACAGGTATCAAAAAGAGTATCGATGTTTGGAAGAGGAAAGTCATACTTAGGACACACTTTATTAAAATCTAAAAAATCAGTGCAAACGCATATCGTACTGTTAGGTTTTCGAATAGGTGCCATGTTTGAAAGCCATTCAAGATAGTCGATAGGAACTATGAAGTTCACTTATAAGAGTTTTTGAAGCTTAGTTTTCACCAAGAAGGCCAAGATAGGATGCATTCTCCTAAGTTTTTGTTTGACCGACTTAGCATCAGGATGCAAGGTGAGATTATGGATAACCAAACGAGGGTCAATACTGGACATGTCATTGTAGGACCATGCAAAAATACCCTTGTTTCTCTTGAGGAGAGCAATTAATTGCTCTTGTTTATTGGTTGATAGACTTTTTCCAAGCTTGATAATTTAGGGATTGTCTTTATCTGAACTAAGGTCCACATAAATAGTACCTTCAATAGACATGTGTGAACCTTCCTCAAGCTGATGGGGTGTAGGAATCATATGAATGTCATCTAATATGTCATCAAAATATTCTAGCTTATCCTCATTTATTTTTCCCTGGAAAACCTTAGGATCCGAAGGTGAATGTGAAGGCAAAGTTAGAGGTGATGGAGGAATGTAGTTGGTGGAAATTCTTAACAATTCCTCAGACAAGACAAACTCAAAAAAATATGGAGGTGAGGAAATATGGTCCATATCAATAAGGCTTATGTCAATTGGAATCGGTTTAGCTGGGTCATATGGATTACGAAGTGGGATGAATAAATAAATAGTATTTATGTTGACTTATGGGCAAGGTGGATAAGGTCGGATGAAATGGATGGGATTGTCACATCCCACCTTGGAGGACTATTTTTAAGATGCTATTTGTGTAATGATAATTTGTTTTAATGCTTAATATATTTGTATTGTATTTATTTCTATCAAAATAAAATGATGTTGCATTGTTTGATTGCAGGAACATTTATTCTCATAGGTGGAAGACTGACCACCTAGATATGATAAGGGAAATGATGACTATGAAAACTCAATAGGTAAAGCTCATATTACTATCATCACTAGTTACCTCCCTGATGTCGATGTTACTTGAGTATTACTCTAAAAGTCCCACCCAATCAAAGAAAAAACGATGATGGGGGATACTAAGCACATGCATCGAGTGCTTGTATGCCTTTTGTGTGATTTCACAATTGATTTGCATGAGTTTGGTTAATTGAATTTTACTTGAAAATGCACATTAAATAATATTTTACATTTTATAAATTACTCTAGAAAATATTGAAAAAAATATCATGCAATTTATTATGATTTTGTGAAATCTTAATTTGAGCAATTTTTAAAGTAAAATATTTATTTTGTTGAGTATACTCATTTGATCTAGTTGATCCTATTTTAGAAGGAAATTAGGTAGTTTGTTTGTTTAGGAACTTGTTCAATTTTGATTGGACCAAAACATGAAAAAAAACTACCTTGTAGATTTAAATAATCTATTGCTCCTACACATGGCTATTTTGGGAAGGTTGAAATGGTGGATGAGATTATTCTCTTATCTCTATGGATTCCATTTCCATTAAAATGATATATATTAAAGAAATCCTTCACTTGGATGAGAAAAATATTATTTTAAAAATATATATTTAGAAACATCTTTCTTGTCGGAAAAAAAAATAAAAAGCTATAAATTGCCATTGTGGTTGAGAAAAAAGAATAATGTTATATTATACTATGTTATGCTGAACTGAAGAAGGTAGGAGAAGCGATTTATAAGATTTGGGAAGCATTAAAATATTGGAGAATTCCATGTTGGATATGTCCGTTGTATTTTATCTTAATTCTTGCCATAATGAATTGAAATCTAGTTATATGTGTTGAATGTTTTACTTTATCCGATTGCTTTTATTTTATAGAATATTTTAATATATAATATTCCTTCAACATTTAAGTAGATGTCTTCATAGATTATCCTTTTCCCATTGATTGGCTAGAATACGGTCATGCTTAAACACATAGAAGAGAAGCCTCTAACAACTTTAGGTCCAACTTGGATATCCTTTGTGCATACTCTACGAAAGGGGAGTCGTGTAAATTTTATAGAGATGATATTTAATTAACCTTATGTGCATTCAATAACTTATATAAAATCCTATGATGCATCTATGATATATAATGACTTTTGGAAATTCCATAATGATGTGCTAGTAATGCGTTGTGTAATAGAGCTTTGGCTAGGTTGTGCAATGTTAAAATATTTTCCATACAACTATGGTTAAAAATCTCCCATGTATATTTTAATTTACATTAGTATAGATCTACCAAATTCAGTCCTTTGTTCATTTCTAAAACATAACCATTATTACTGTCTACCAATGGCCAAATCCTTGATTTTATTTCCCAATTTGTGCTGCAAAATTAAGACTAGATTGGTTGATTTCATTGTGCACCAATGCAAAGCATTGAATTTGTGTTATTCAAACTGCGTATTAATTTCCTCTACATAAAACACATACCATATGCCTTTCATGTTTGATCATCGCCTCCTCCATCAGTTATAAACAATAATTAGCCTTGAAAGCCTTTTTAAAAGATTTGGATTGCTTTCAATTTTTAAAAGATTTGGATTGCTATCAGTTTTTAAAAGATTTGGATTGCTTTCATTTTTTTTTAAAATATTTAGATTACTTTCATATTGTATCATTTGAATTAAAGCATGATATATTAAAATGTATGATTTATTTTATCAAATGAAACTATGCTAAAGGCAATAAAATCATATATTATATATCGATATTTTAAATAAGTTGTATTACTTGTCTTTATGAAATCCTGATTAAAATAAATCTCCTTTAAGTTTAGAATATACATGTTTAGTTATATTGAGAATATTCGTAAATCTTAGTCTATAATAATATATGACAAAATAGAATTGTAGAATTATGATTGTCTTAAATTTTCTAGTGTTAATTGGTTTATTTTAATTTAAATTAAAGATGATGACTTTAAAATTAAAGCAATTTCCTTTATTTTTGGAATGATTGGAAAATCATATTGAAATCAATTAGATTTGTAAAAATTGGTTTTGTTTTATTAAAATTTGAATGGCTTTAAAATTAAAGTAATTTCCTTTATTTTTGGAATGATTGGAAAATCAGATTGAAATCAATTAGATTTGTAAATATTGGTTTTGTTTTATTAAAATTTGAATGCATTATAAAATAAGAAAACAAACAACTATGATTTGAGGTCTATTAGATAGACAAGTAGAATGAACTAGTGAAATCATAGTCTTTGTATAATTCTAGAAAACAAACAATAAACTATTATGTGTTTGAGGAGTTTTATAAATAAATATATCTCAACTAGAAGGATGAAATATTTTCTAGTTTTGGGAAGGATGGATTGGTGTCCATTCCTTGGAAAGAGGTATGGGACTCTTCTATATGTTTGGTAATAAACCAAATGAATGATGAATGGGATTAAGAATTAATCCTTATTGTAAAAATATTAAAGATGGATGATTCTATGGTTCATGCTTGGTGATTTCTTAGAATGTGTTATACATTTGGCAAATATTTGGAGCTTGATTGCATATATTTGATAATCATGTTTGCATGCAATGCATTTGGCATACTTTGCATCTGAGTGGTCCTGATCCCTTCACTATCATCTCTTCCAATCATGAAGAACTTGAGATATTCTAGAGAAGAGCTGAATAACACTATTTGAAGACTATTGCAATGTTCATCATGTAGAAGCTTGTATTGATATAGATCCAATATAATTATGCAGGGATGATATAATTTATGTAAAATAAGCTATGACTTGTAATATTTTATGTATTTTATTACTAGCTTTGTAAATTAGAGATAAAGTCTTCATATTGTAATATTCATCTCTAACAAATGTTAGGTGATATATGATTTGGAATATGAGTAAGTAATGGAATTACTTTGGATATTACACATTGTCAAATGTATGGTATTGAGATTTATGTTGCTCTAGTAGATTAGATGGATGTATTTAAATTCTCCCTCAAGGACTATAATAGTGTAGAAGGAAATTCATGATAACCTCCACAATAATATAAGACAGACAATCATCAACACCATCACACCTAGTAAATGAGTAAATTCTATAATGGTGCTTAAGACAATATCCCAAGTCATATGTAAGTTTTCACAAGAAATAACAAGATTAATGACTCTCTCCTTAATACTAGTCTTCATGGATAGTATGGAGAGGAGGGGATGAATTCCATTGGGTAAAACTCCCAATTAATGGTATAACCATTGAGATATACTCATGAAGGACATAGCCATTGTATTATCCTCATAACCACTTGGTGATGGTATGATGGAATTGTAGGAGTGGGTGCTCCTATTTGTGAATGGCTTTGAATGAAATATATAAGTTGGTACTTCTACTCAAATGTGACTTTGGATTAATCTTTTGTGATTCGGATTACTTACTTTTCATTTGGGATATCCTTGTCTTAGATCATTATTATATTCTTAACTCATTGAAAGGTGGACAAATATTATCATAGTTTAAAAAAATATATAGTAGATGAGTAGTAACAATTGGGGTTGTTATAGTTGGTATCAAAGCCCAGGCTAACTAGTGGATTCTAGCTAGATCTAGGTTAGCAAAATATTTGGGCATGAAACAAAACTTGAGAGAAAACTCAAACATAAGTTCCATAACTCTAAACGATGCACACTTGGTAAGGACAAAGTTAGTACTTGAGATTATCGATGTCTGAGTTCCTATCCCCCACGAATAGATCCATAGTCATTCAAAAGTGGAAGAGCTAAGTGAACCCTCCTTCTATGGGTTTTAAGTGGTGTACCTTAGACTCTTTTGGAAAAATTACTCGACATCTATGTATTTTGACTTACTTACTCCTTATTCTCAAGTGTGTATGAACAACAACAGAGTTAGTGGACTAAACTAGGGAATGAACCTAGTAGTAATAGATTACTTGAGAAATTATGATGAAATCTAGTTGTCTAGAATTTCAACTACGAAAATAAGTGAGAATTAATACAACTTTTTACTCCAAGTAAACATGGCAACAATCTTGAGAAGTAAGAGGAAAGGAACCTTGCAACAAGCTAGTCTCGATAGTCCTGAAGCCAAACAGATAGGAGAAAGTTTTGGGAATTTAGACAAATATATGGAGAACCTTACTACCACGGTTTCCATAATGCAAGATCAAATTCAATAGATTTTGCAAGCTATAAATTCACAACATCACCACAACAACAATCAGGAGATGGAAAATCCAGAGGTTGAGATTAGAGAGGATGAAGATCCCAAAGAGTGTGAAAACAAGGCCCACATGAAGAAAGAAATGGGTAATGACATAAATATTTATTAAAGTGACCAAGTTCACAGAAAAAGGAGGAGAAGATGCAGCTGATTCATGGTTAGATAAACTAGAACTTCATTTATCCATAAGAAACTACTCTAAAACTAAAAAAGTATTTGCTCTTTCTCATCTGGGAGGAATAGGAATTGATTGGTGGAATACTTATAAATATGAACATAAGATCTCACCTAACAAGTTGAAGTGGGAAGTTTTTGTGGAAGCTTTTAAGGATAGATTCCTTACAAAGCAATTTTATTTGAATAAATTTAAGGAATTATTCGCATTTCAAAAAGGATCAAGGTTTGTGGAGGAATACAATGAACAGTTTGTGAGACTCCTTAAATATGCATTGTCCTATAATTAGAATAATGATATGAAAATACACAAATTTATCCTAGGAATGAAGCCTTGGTAAATTTCTAGGAGAGATGGATTGAGTTTACCAACAAAGACAAAGAAAGGCAAAGGATGTATAGTGAACCAAGAGAATTTCAACCAATGCTAATTTCAGAAATGCAACTGAAGAAAACTATTAGAAAAGGAGGAATGGTTTATGTAGTAAAACTCAAGGAAAAAAAGGAAATTCCAATGGGAATAATTTATTGGAAAATTTCCACTATTGCAGGAATTTCATGATGTTTTTGTTGATGAGATACCTGGATTTCCATATAAATGTAAATTTGATTTCACCATAGAATTGATTCTAGGTACTGAGCCTATCCATAGAGCTCCTTATAGAATGAACCCCATCAAGATGTAGGAATTGAAAGTGCAACTTCAAGAGTTTCTAGAAAAAGGGTTGATAAAACCAAGTGTATCACCTTGGGGAGCACCTGTTTTATTTGTCAAGAAGAAATATGGTTCATTAAGGCTATGCATAGATTATAGAATGCTAAACAAGGCAACTATCAAGAATAGATATCCATTGCCAAGGATAGAAGATTTATTTGATCAACTAAAATATGCCACTATTTTCACAAAGATTGATCTAAAATCCAAATATCATCAATTGAGAATCCGAGAAGAAGACACACATAAAACCACATTCAAGACTAGATATGGGCACTATGAATTTACAATCCTACCATTTGGATTGACTAATGCACCAACAACTTTCATGAATTTGATGAATAGTGTGTTTAGAAAGTAGTTGGATCGATTTGTGTTGATATTCTTGGATGACATTTTGATTTATTCTCGTAATAGAGAGGAACATGATAAGCACTTGAGGATAGTGCTAGAAATTTTAAGGAAGAACCAACTCTACGAGAATTTGTCTAAATGTGAATTCTATGTTCCACAAGTGCATTACTTGGGGCATATTATATTAGCGGATGGGATCACTGTTGATCCAAAGAAAATAGAAGCCATTTTGAATTGGCCACCTCCAACAAATGTGATAGAAGTAAGAAGCTTCATGGGTTTGTTAGGATATTATAGGAGGTTTTTTAAAGACTACTCTAAGATTTCTTATCTAATAACAAACCTTCAAAAGAAAGGAAAGGATTTTAAATGGACAGAAAAGTGTGAAGAAGCATTTAATTTGCTTAAACATAAACTAACCTCAGCTCCTATTCTAAAGATTCTGGATCCCACAGGAAATTTTTTAGTTTGCACCAATGCCTCTTTGGAAGGGTTAGGAGGATTCCTATCCCAATATGGTTTTGTAGTAGCATATGAGTCTAGGAAACTCAAAAAAGCATGAAGTTAACTATGCTACTCATGATTTAGAACTTGTTGCAGTTGTGCATGCCTTGAAAATTTGGTGACATTATCTGGTTGGTAGACCATTTGAGTTAAGAACTGATCACCAGAGTTTGAAGTATATCTTCACTCAACCATTACTAAATGCTAGACAAAGAAGGTGGATAGAGTTCTTAGAAAAATATGATTTTGGTATTGAGTATATCAAAGGAAAAGAAAATAAAGTCATTGATGCCTTAAGTAGGAGGAAGCACATAGTGGCATTGACTCGTAGTCATGTGGATTTAATGGGGCAAGTCAAAAAGATGCAATGTTAGGATCATGAATGTAGTGAAATTTGGGTTAAGATAGAGCAAAACTTGAATGAAAACCAAGATTATAGCATGAAATATGGACTTTTATGCTTTAGAGATTGAGTAGTCATACCTAAAATGGGTGATTTGAGGAGATTGATCATGCATGAAGCTCATAATTCTCCTTATTTCACTCATCCTAGAGGAGCCAAGATGAGGGAAAATATGAAAAATACCTTTTATTGGTCAGGCATGAAGAAAGATATCACTAATTTTGTGGCACGATGTTTATAGTGTTAGAAGGTGAAAGTTGAACATCAACATCCATCAAGAAAATTGTTTTCACATGCTATACCCACTCACAAATGGCAAGTAATATCAATGGATTTTATTGTCGATTTTCCAAAGATAAAATATCATCATGATGCAATTTTTTTTATAGTTGATAAACTCACTAAGGTTGCATATTTCATACCAGGATGTACTACAGATGATGTTGTAGTTGTTGCCAATAAATTTACAAAAGAAATTTTTAGGTTGTATGGATTTTTGGAGATGATTATCTCTGATAGGGATTCTAGGTTTACTTCGGAGTTTTGGTAGGCTCTCCATCATGCAATTGGCACAACTTTGAATATCAGTTCTGCATATCATCCTAAAATGGATGGATGATACAGAAAGGGTTAACCAAGTTCTAGAAGATATGTTACACATATATTGCATGGACAAAAAGTCTCGTTGGGAAGACTATTTGTATCTGGTTGAGTTTGCTTATAATAATAGCTATCATTCTTCCTTGAAGATGGCCCCTTTCAAAGCTTTGTATGGCATATGGTGCATAACTCCATTATCATGGGATAATCTCGAGGATCAGGTTGTCATTGGACCATAAATGGTCAAAATAATGGAAGAGCAGCTAGGACTAATCCATCAAAGGCTCAAGGAAGCCACAAATAGACAAAAGAGTTATGCAGATTTGAAAAGAACACCTAGATAATTCTTTGTAGGTGATAGAGTGTTTCTAAGGGTAAAACCTAAGAAGAGTGCCATTAAATCAACAAAATTGGATCCTAGATTTGTTGGTCCATTTGAGATTGTGGAGAAGATAAGTCTTGTAGCCTATCGAATTGACTTACCACCTAACCTGTCAAAGATCCATAATACTTTTCATGTATCCCTACTTAGGAGATATATTGCTGATCCTGATCATGTGTTAGATGTTTCTAATTTATAGATGGTAGATCCGAAAACCTTTGAAGTGAGACCTATGAAGATCTTGGAATTTCATTCCAAGACTATGAGGAAGCGTAATATTGATCAGTGTAAGGTCTAGTGGGACCAATATTCTAAAAATAATTCCACTTGGAAAAAAGTGGAAGATATGAAAAGACACTTTCCTTATTTATTTAATGATGCTATGTAATAATACAGGTTGAACTATGGACCACTTATACAAAGTGGAAACTATGCCAAAAACTATGTTTTATTGATTGTTATGTAATAATATAGGAAAACACAGAGGATTGTGTTTAATATAAGGGGGAGAGTATGTCACATACCACCTTGGAGGACTATTTTTAAGATGCTATTTGTGTAATGATAGCTGGTTTTAATGCTTAATATATTTGCATTGTATTTGTTTTTGTCAAAAGAAAATGATGTTGCGTTGCTTGATTGTAGGAACATTTATTCTCATAGGTGGAAGATTGACCACCAAGATATGATAAGGGAAATGATGACTATGACAACTCAACAGGTAAAGCTCATATTCCTATCATCACTAGTTACCTCCCTGATGGCGGTGTTACTTGAGTATTACTCTAAAAGTCCCACCCAATCAAAGGAAAAATGGTGATGGGGGATACTGAGCACATGCATCGAGTGCTTGTATGCCTTTTGTGTGATTTCACAATTGATTTGCATGAGTTTGGTTAATTGAATTTTACTTGAAAATGCACATTAAATAATATTTTGCATTTTACAAATTACTCTAAAAAAATATTGAAAAGAATATCATGCAATTTATTATGATTTTGTGAAATCTTAATTTGAGAAATTTTTAAAGTAAAAGATTTATTTTGTTGAGCATGCTTATTTGATCTAGTTGATCCTATTTTAGAAGGAAATTAGGTAGTTTGTTTTTTAAGGAACTTTTTCAATTTTGATTGGACCAAAACATGAAAAAAACATGAAAAAAAATACCTTGTAGACTTAAATAATCTATCGTTCCTACACATGGCTATTTTGGGAAGGTTGAAATGGTGGATGAGATTCTTCTCTTATCTCTATGGATTCCATTTCCATTAAAATAATATATATTAAAGGAAGCCTTCACTTGGGGTGAGAAAAAGAAGATAAAAAAATATATATTTAGAAACATCTTTCTTGTCTAGAAGAAAGAAAGCTATAAATTACCATTGTGGTTGAGAAAAAAGAATAATGTTATATTATACTATGTTATGCTGAACTGAAGAAGGTAGGAGAAAGGATTTACAAGATTGGGGAAGCATTCAACTGCTAGAGAATTCTAGGTTGTATCTGTCCACTATGTTTTATTTTAATGCTTGCCATAATGAATTGAAATCTAGTTATATGTGTTGAATGTTTTACTTTATCCGATTGCTTTTCTTATATATAATATTTTAATATATAATCTTCCTTCAACTTTTAATTAGAAGCCTTCATAGATTAGCCTTTTCCCATTGATTGGCTAGAATACGGTCATGCTTAAACACGTAGAAGAGAAGCCTCTAATGACTTTAGGTCCAACTCGGATATCCTTTGTGCATACTCTGCAAAAGGGGAGTCGTGTAAATTTTATAGAGCTGATATTTAATTAACCTTATGTGCTTTCAACAACTTATATAAAATCCTATTGGGCATCTATGATATAGAATGGCTTTTAGAAATTCCATAATGATGTGCTAGTGATGCCTGTAATAGAGCTTTGGCTAGGCTGTGCAATGTTAAAATATTTTCCATACATATATGGTTAAAAACCTCCCATGTATATTTTGATTTCCATTAGTATAGGTATGCCAAATTCAGTCCTCTATTAATTTATAAAATAGAACCATTATTATTATCTACCAATGGTCGAATCCTTGATTTTATTTCCCAATATGTGCTGCAAAAATAAGATTGGCTTGGTTGATTTCATTGTGCACCAATTAACTACGAGAATATTCATAAATCTTAGTCTGTCATAATATAGACAAAACTGAATTGGAGAATTATGACTGCATTAAATTTTCTAGTGTTAATTGGTTTATTTTAATTTAAACTAAGGATGATGATTTTAAAATTAAAGCAATTTCCTTTATTTTTCGAATTATCAGAAAATCAGATTAAAATCAATTATATTTGTTAAAATTGGTTTTGTTTTATTAAAATTTGAATGGCTTTAAAATTAAAACAATTTCCTTTATTTTTGGAATGATTGGAAAATCAGATTGAAATAAATTAGATTTGTAAATAATGGTTTGTTTTATTAAAATTTGAATGGATTATAAAATAATAAAAAAAACAACTATGATTTGAAGTCTATTAGATAGACAAGTAGAATGAACTAGTGAAATCATAGTCTTTGTATAATTCTAGAAAACAAACAATAAACTATTATGTGTTTGAGGAATTTTATAAATAAATATATCTCAACTAGAAGGATGGAATATTTTCTAGTTTTGGGAAGGAATGGATTGGTGTCCATTACTTGGGAAGAGGTATGAGACTCTTCCATATATTTGGTAATAAACCAAATGAATGATGACTTGGATTATGAATTAATACTTATTGTGAAAATATTAAAGATGGATGATTATGTGATTCATGCTTGGTGATTTCTTAGAATGTGTTATACATTTGGAAAATGTTTGGAGCATGATTGCATATATATTTGATAATCATGTTTGCATACAATGCATTTGACATACTTTGCATCCGAGTTGTCCTTATCCCTCCACAATCATATCTTCCAACCATGAAGAACTCGAGACATTCCAGAGAAGATTCGGAAAACACTATTTGAAGACTATTGCAATGTTCATCATATAGAAGCTTGTATTGATATAGATCCAATGTAATTATGCAAGGTTGATATAATTTATATAAAATCATATATGACTTGTAATATTTTATGTATTTGATTACAAGCTTTGTAAATTAGAGATAAAGTCTTCATATTGTAATATTTATCTCTAGAAAATGTTAAGTGATATATGCTTGGAATATGAGCAAGTATTGTAACTACTTTGGATATTACACATTGTCAAATGTATGGTATTGAGATTTATGTTGCTCTAGTAGATTAGATGGATGTATTTAAATTCTCCCTCAAGGACTATAATAGTGTAGAAGGAAATTCATGATAACCTCCATAATAATATGAGAAAGATAATTATCAACACCATCACACCTAGCAAATGAGTAAATTCTATAATAGTGCTTAAGACAATATTCCAAGTCACTGGTAAGTTTTCACAAGAAATAACAATATTAATGGTTCTCTCCTTAATACTAGTCTTCATGGATAGTATGGAGAGAAGGGGATGAATTCCATTGGGTAAAAATCCCAATTAATGGTATAACCATTGAGATGTCCTCATGAAGGACATAACCATTGTATTATCCTCATAACCACTTTGTGATGGTATGATGGAATTGTAGTATTGGTTACTCCTATTTGTGAATGGCTTCGAATGAAATGTAGAAGTTGGAAATTCTACTCAAATGTAACTTTGGATTAATATTTTGTGACTCAGATTACTTACTTTTCATTTGGGATATCCCTATCTTAGATCATTATTATATTCCTAACTCATTGAAAGGTGAACATAGATTTAAAAAAAATGTAGTAGATAAGTGGTAACAATTGGGGTTGTTATAGGGACCTAAGAACTGGTGCCAGGAGCTTGGTTAACCTGAATAGTAGTATGCAACACAAATAAATGCATTTAACTAGATGATATATACATTCAATGCAAATAAAGACAAATATTTTTGTTTATTTTTTGAGTTTTGATTTTTCTTTTATTTGGTAGTGGTGAAAACCACTGTTTTTATGTTATGTACATATGTTACAAGTTGGATTATAAAATGGCTTAATGGAATGGAGGTGGTGGTTCACTGGTAGGGGCGACTCGCTCTTGTGGAAGAAGCAAGCAGAATATGGGCTCATGGATGGGGAACATGTTGAGATAAAACTCATATTGTTTTGTATGGGGAATTATGGCCTTAGATTATTCTTCAGATTCATCCAAAATTATTGACATAAGTTCAAATTATTCATATATTTCATCATCATAATTATCGGGATGGAGGGTTTCTTCTCCTGAATTGAGATTAAGCCTTTGGAAGGCTTGTTCAAGAGGAGAGGTGCTGGAAATTCGATGGTAACCTAGACCTGAACGGTCGTGCACCTCTTTATATGGAACATCAATAGGTTTATGGACTCCATGTTCATGCAATCCTAGGCCATGACCTTGCCAATTGACTATGTGAAAATAGCGAGATGGAAATCCTGACATATTTTGAATGTTGGTAAGTTCTGGTTCTTTGGGTTCCTCTAGGGGAGCTGGATTTGATGAAGAATCAATTCCCCCATATACAAAATGTATGCTATTTGGAGCTAAACCCATGTTATATACTGCTCCTATGGCTAAAGGTAGATCACGTGGGTGACCGAAATCCTTAGCACTAGGGATGGTGAGGGGCATGAAAGTGATGTCTTGGACCACGTATTCACAAATATCAGGATTAGTGAGGTAGACCTCGACTTGGGATGACATGGAAGGACTATGGTCAGATGATGACTCGAGGGATGGTAAATATGGATATGTTTCACAATCAGTCAACTTGACTTGCGAAACATTAGGTGTTGGTGATGGATTGGCTTGGGAAGGTTGTCGAATGGATGATGATGATGTGGATGGCAATGATGTTGATGATGTGGGTCAAGTGTGACCACATGTGCATGTAGTTAATTATGAAGATGATGCGGTTGTGGAAGCTTGATGAGGGTTGGTGATAGGAAGCTCCTCAGGAATTGGATCCTTTGATGAAGAAATTGAAGTGGTATATGGATTGGCTAATGGTGAAAGGAAAATTTGAGTGGAAGGAAGCATGGACTCATAAGGATTTGAAATGAAATTGTAATACTTAAATGGCTTGATGTCCACTAGTATGCAATGAACTTGTCTCTCATGAACACATTTCAAAAATTAATTTAAAATGGAAGGAACACATCTCATTTCCCTCATTCAAGGTCTTCAATGGAGTATATTCTACACCATGGATCCTTCCAAGATGTGAAACATGGTGTGCAACATTTTGACCTCTACTTCAATGGGAAAAACAATAGTGTCAACTATAGAACATAAAGCATCGTTAAATGCTTTTAGGATGAATGATGACTTGGTGATATGATATGGAGAAATGTTCAAATGATGAAGGGCAGATGTGGTGTTGACATTGATGGAGGAACTAGTATCAATTAGGACTCTTTTAAAAAGCTAATTGTCAATTATAGCCATGATATGCAATGGAGGATCTACTAAGTCCAATGAGATTGGCTTAATATCAAAGTCATAGAATGTGATGGAAGGCTCCATGCATGTTTGGATGCTCCCTAAAAAGTTGTTGAAGGCATTAGAATATTGATATTGTAGTTAAATGTATTTGAGAATATCCATTAATACTTCATGATGCAGGGGATATTGTTGAATTAACTCATAAATTGACAACTTGGATGAAGCTATTTTTAGACTTGTAGTTAATTGGTTACTCAATGAGATGACTGGTCGGGATGGACGATTGATGGGTGGATTTTGAGAATTTGATTGGCTAGGGATATGGATTGGTGATGAAGGATTAGGTGAAACTTTAATGGGTGGTGATAAAGGAGGTTGTGACACACTTGCTTGTGGTTGTTGCATTGCATTTTGTTGATTGTTTCTTTGACCTCTAGTGACCACATAGATGGCACCTACAAAGCCTTGGTATTTTTGGGCATGATTGACTTGATTAGGAGGAGTTTTTGTATTAACCTCTCCTACATTTTGTTGCACCTCCTCGTGATGAGGAAGTGCTATTTGAAATATACCAATGTTTTGATTTTTTTGAGCAATGGGGCTATCAATTTTGATTGCCCCCAAGTCAATAAAGTCTTGCACTATGTCTTTAAATGAATGACAATTGTTAATGTCATGCACGTTTTGCCTATGATAAGGAGAAAATAGATGTTCTTGATAGTGTTTACTACTTTTAACGGGATCATCAAGTTTGATTTTAAGCAGTGCAAGTTTGTTTATGTCATACAATATTAAAAAAAGGAAGCATATGACTCGGCTAAGGGGGTGTATTGGCAATTTTTTTGGATAGACTACCATTGGGGATGATTTTATATAGCTAGCACTATGTTTTTTATGGCTTGATTTGTTGAGGGTACTGCATGATAAGAAATTTGTTGCGGTGATTGTTGCACTAGTTGTTGTTAAGACATTACCGAATGGCTCATGACCACTTGATTAAATTGGTTGGGTTGATTGGCTGGTGTAGCCTGTGTTGATTTAGGTTGGCTAGAATAGTTGCTTTTATATTGGCTCTTATTTTGCCATTCCTTCTTCTTAGGTTTAAGTATGCCTTCTTGGATTTTGATTTCCTCAATGACACTGGCCTGAGCTAAAGCTTCTTCAAATGATCAATAAGTTTGTAGTTAAAGCATCGAAGAGATAGGTTTCAAGCAACTCTTGGTGAATAGCTTGATCAGCTAATTCATTAGTAGGATGAATGAAAATTTAGTGATGAAAACCCTCCAATGGTTTCTAAAATTGTAGATAGATTCATCATAATTTTGTCTTAAAGCATAGACATCAAACAATGAGATATTCTTCTTAAAATTAAGGATGAAATGCTCAAATAATTGGTCAGTAAATTGCTCAAAAGTATAAATACTATGACTAGGTAATTGATTATACCATTCTATGGCATCTCCTCCTAATGTTTGAGGAAAAGTAATGAGCATGATAGCATTGTCATTTTGAATTCTAAAACAAGCGTGTACAAACATGCTCACACGTTCTTGAATTTTTCAAATTTAGGCATCATGAAATCCGCCTAATATGGCGGCGATGGTACCGAAGGATGAATGTGTTAATTGATCAATTGGCATAAGGTTAGTTTTTAATTTGTCAAACCAGGATTATATTGTATCAATTAATCTATCTATTTTTGCATGGCCTTAAATCGAGGGTATTTCTCAAGAATGTGGAAGCCTTGAATTACTTGATGAATTTTGAAGTGGAGTGGAGAAATGTTGTGGAGTGACTAATGATGAGATTGGTAATGATGGCTAGGTGAATTTGATGGAAATTGATGAAGGGGAGACTGATGATGAAGATATGGAGAATTATGGAATGAGATTGATGTATGAGGGTTATGGCTAGGTTGGTCAATGGGAATAGAATGGGTAGTGGTATGATTTTGTGGAGGAATAGAGATAGAAACCACAGAAGACTATGGTGCCCATGATGGACCCTGGTTAACAAGGATAATATGAGTAGATTTTGGTAAAGGCTTAGGGTTTACCTGTACTTGCTATTGAACATTTTGATGATGTCTAAGTAATTTTTTTAGGTGTTCCCATGCCTCATTAATATCTCTATCAGAAGCTAAGGGTATGGAAGTAGATGGTATGGAAGATGTGGCTTGGGGAAAAAATCCACTAGGTATAGCAACTTGTGAGGTTGAAACTTGTGAAGCAGCATTTACATGTGCTTCATACAAGGGGTTGGTGTATGTATATGTGTATGACATGCTAGGAGCACATGAGGGTTAGGGAATGGACATATGGGAGGAAGGTGCAAGTGATGCATCAAAAAGAGGGTTGGTGTACACCTGGGTAAAGTTGGATGGTGGCTAGGAATAAATAGGCTCCTATTGTAAAGTAGAATCCTATCTAGGTGAGGTGGGAATTGACTCTATGGCATAGGTAGAAAACTTCATTCAAACTTCTACTCTTGCCATTTCTATATGGGTAATGTGATGGTTGATGGTTGGTGAGTTTAACTCCTCTTGGGGCATAACCTTATGAAAGGTTATGGATGGTAAGGAATGTGAGGGACCTGCAGATAAATTTGCTTGTATCACATTCAAGGAATCTACCATAGAAGTGGTGGGGCAAGTGGATGAAGGTTCCATTGGATTATCTTGATTTAATGCTTTCCATTTTTCATTTTTAAGACCATAAAGCAAATAAATCAAAATACAGATCATACAATAATATGAAACACCAAATTTAAATTTCACAATAAAAATAAACAATCATTGCTAAGTTTGTTAAACACATGTGTCTTACCTTGTTCATTTATTATCTTCTTATAATATGAGTTCATTTCCTTAGGTTTCAATATTGTGTGTTTCAAATGTTCTAATTTTAATTAATCTAAATAAAGGTAAAAAATATGGTTAAGCTGGGGCAACAATATTCTTGTTGGTGATGAAATCCAACAAGTTTACTCGAGGATGACCTAGGGTTTCTATGGGCAGATATTGGTGGATGGAGATGAAATCCACCATCACCAAATCTCAAGCAATGGCTGGTGATGAAATCTAGCCACTATTGTTGAATGTGAATTGTGCAATGTGTGGTTCTTTTTAAAGTTTATGATTTTATATTATGTTCAAACAATGTTAGAAAGATAACCACTTTCAAAGGTCTAAATCAAAAGCCACTATTCATGATACTAATTTCTACAAAGAATATAGAGTACATTTCTTAAAAACCACTCTAGATAGCTAGGGGGTTCGTCTATTCCTCCATATGGAATCATCCAAGTACGGTGATACTCTTGGTATATGAACAATGTTCCTACTTAGACTTACAAAAATAGGAATCCCTAATGCTATAATGCAAACTAATTATGCAATTTCAATTCACATGAAATTAGAATGCAATCTATTTTTAATTTGTACACAAAAAAAAAACAAAAAATTCAAATAGAATATGTGGATGGATGCAAATGATTAGTACAAAACCTAAAATGCAAGCTAATATGAATATTCTTTTCCAGATTAATTAGTGAAGTTCTTTTTATCTCAAAAACCTGAAAAAGACATAAAATTTCTAAAATACATAAATGGGAAAGCTAGGGTTTGGATTGTAGACTTACAAATGGCCTATGTATCTATCCTAGATCTCTATAAAACACCCTTGGTCATTTTTTAAATGCACCTAGGTGTTTCTAGATGACCTTCGAGCACCATTGGGCACTTCGTGCACCTTCTACAACTTCTAAAAACTTCCAGAAACCCTAGATCCAACAAAATATGTGAAATTTACACTTTTGAAAATCCTGTAAGATAACAAAAAACAACAAATAAATTAGTAAGACAAATCATAAAAAAAACCCTTAGGGGGTCCCACTGTGATCACCATTTTAAGAGACAAAAATGCAATACCAAACAATGCTAAATAAATTGAACACAAAGAACCCAAAATTGGACAATAGATGATCTTATATTAAGGGGGGAGCATGAAAACTCCATTGTTACAATGTGGATCCTTGAATACTTTTGATACCAATTTACAAATGGCTAGGATTCTCCAAAACCCTAGAAAACAAGGCTGGTGGTATCTTCAGGTGTGTCCTTGCTCTCAACATAAGTGAGTGGGCTTTTAGTTATCCTATGTCAGGTCACTCTAGCTTAAGCAATTATCCAATGTTAATGTCACACTTCTATATCTGCACACAATAACACAACAAATATGTTAGTAATACCTGTGAGGGATCCACAATGTGAGACCCTCTATAAGCAATAGTAAAACCCTAACTATCTGCTGCAAATGAAGTGGATAGAAATAAAAGTGCATAAATGAAATAACAAACAATGGATTTACCTTACATACTTGCTATCTTCTAATATGATGTAGCTCGTTGCAGTGAATCGATGTGGTGATACCATAACATCGCCTGGAGGCTAGGGGAACTTTAGGATCTCTGATGTAAAACAATTGTGGGTGCTTGTAAATTGTAGGAAATGCCTATGGGTTCTCGGTACTGGTAGGGAGATTCCTAGAGGCACATGGTGGCTAAGGGAAAGAGCCCAGAGGTACTTGGCGATGATAGAAATCACCTGAAGGTATTCAACAATTGAGAGGAGAGTCTGCAAAAGCAGATCTAGTGAGGGAGGGGTGAATGGTTATGGTTGTGGGTGTTACAACAAGAGAAGATGGAGGTAGAAGTACTTGGATACTCCAAGGATAAATGAGACTCAGGGATTCCAAGAACTCAGGTTATGAATGGCTTAGGATTTTTCTAGGGGTTGAGCCATCAAAATGGTTCCTATTAATTATTCAACCTAGGGCATACTTAGGGTTTCAAATACACTAATCATGTGGCTGAGATAAAAGAACATTGAAGGGTGGATATTAAATATTGGGTGTGGCACAGATTGATGCTAATAGACGAATTGGATTAAAAGGAATCGGATGGCTAGGATTAATTCACTTATATAAATATATATTTATTAAATATATATATATATATATAATATAATATATAAAATATTAATATTAAATATATATAGAATAAATATATATAAATATATATGAATAGGGGGTGGAAATGGCAGGAAAGCATGGGTGGAGGACAAATGGATAGGTTTTGGTGTCTACACTTTTAATTTAATAAGAATTTTTTTTTGGTAATTGTAGTATTTGCATTATATGGGTTTTTATTGGATCCCAAAACCATATACATTACTTTTAATCAGAATAAAACATTAGGGAACCCATGCAGGGAAACCTCCGTGTATTACAATTCCATAATTTTTGATAGTTATCAAAGTCTTTGCCCAAAAAATGACTGTATCTTCGAGGATGACAACACAACCAGTCAATGTTGGGTAAACCAAAAAATAGTGTAAAGACAAACTTTTTGGACATCCTACTAGGATTATACATCATTAATTATACCCAGGAACAAACAAAAATTTTGTCAAAATTCCTACATTGGGAGTAAAATCATCCAAACAAAACAAAGAAAACAAAATGATGATAAACATAGAAACCAAAACAAACATCTGCACACACCCTTCCATAAAGCATCAGTCAGGTCCCCCTTCACCGAGTTGCTCTAAGTAGCATTCTTGAGTAGCTGTTTTAGGTTCCCACTGATGGTCTCTAGGGTGTTGATAATGCTACTGATGATTATGGTAGCTATTTGTGGTGAGTGTTTGAAATGTGGCCTGAACTATCACTGTTGTCATCAGAGATGCACTCCAGGGAACTTAAAATCGTCTCCTTCTTAAATTTTTTAATGTAAGATTTTTAATGTGGGTTGACCTATAGGTCTAGGTAGTGCTTTCCTCTAGCTTGATTTTTCTATTGAAAAGCATGGATTTTGAGATGGCAGCTGGGGAAACCCTGCTTTTGGATGGGGTTTGAAAATTAGGGGCCACGTCAAACTCTTCAGGGTCCACTAGGGAGAGCAGGAGGGGCTTGGAGTAGAGGGGGACTAAGGCAAATTGGTCTGGATGGGAGGGATGGCGATGGGTGGAGGTTGGGCTAGGGTATGGTAGTAGAGGATGGCAAAAAACCCTTGGTAAGTGGGGGTGCTTGGGGATTTTATTTTATGGGTATTGTGAATGGACAACCTGATGGACCAAAAGAGGAAATCAAGGATGTTGATGGGTTTGAACCCCCTCAGGTGGTTTACCAAGGCAAGGTGAAAACTTAGGAGGGGCTTAGAAGGATTTTACACTGTGATATACTACAAAATAGGAATTAATAAGGACAACCAAGGAAAAGGAAGGGATTCATGATCGAGAGTTATACCTTTCTACCTAAAAAGTTTTGTGTGGTTGGGCCATCCTTCGAGCTCCTGATCCCAGTTGTGTTTGTCCATATGGACAACATGACCTACTATCGACAACTCCGTAACTTCAGCTAGCATTTCCATCGTCACTCGAAACTGCAGGTTTAGAACCTTCATGCTCCCATTGTTCTAAGAATTCACAAAATCACTGGTTATATCAACCTCAACCCCTTTAAATTTTTTGAAAAAAGAGATGTATCCCCAGGCTTCAAAAAATATAGGACCAGGGGTTTGATTTGGACTTCAGTAGGTTCTAACAGAGCCATAGGGAGAAAAATGATAGAAAATAACAAGGATTGGGATAGGGAGAAGGACACAAAGGATTTTGTGATTGTAGGCTAAGATCTTGGAGAGGGGGTTGCTATTTAAAGCCACTTGGGATCCCCGTTTGCAGTACTTGATGATCCAGATAGCTGTACAATTTGTATTGGTGCAATGGGTGACTATTATTTTGGAAATTTCATCATCATTGGTGATTCTATTGGTGATATCACACTTATAATGGAAATAATGACCTTCGCTGGTGTGGATCCTCTCACTTGGTTTGATATGGAATGATCCATATTGGAAAAACCTATGCAAACATTTCTCTACTAATTTGCCAAAAAAGGACATCTGATTCTATCTGAAGATGGTGATGGGATATGAGCCCTCTTGAAACCCCTCATTATTGGAAATAATGGAGGCACCTGCTGAGTTATTGAGCTTGAATTATAGGTTATGGGTTTGATTAACATGATAGGGATGAGAAATATGATCTCCAAATATTATTCAACCACATCTTGGAATCAGAGAGACTTGAGAAAACCACTCTCTAGGGATCCAATAAATCAAAAAAATCTTGATGGGGATGGAAGGGGGATGAAAAAAAACATGAACAAAAAAGAGGTGAAGTGGCCTAGAGAGGTTAGGGAAGGGTGGAAATTAGATGAGTACGTGGCTAGACCCAACCCCTTCAAAAATTACCATCTCTAGGACCTGTGCTTCATTGAAAATATCTTGGAGAAAATTCTTGTTCCAGACAACTAGGGAGTTTCCACGAGTGCCTTTTTTGGCCTGAATATTGGTCGTTTTGTTTGCTTCCTTGTACGCATGGTGGCAAATGACACTGGACTGATTCTGAAGAAAAATTTTGGCTTCTTGCATGGTTTTTTTGATGCTCCAAGAGGGAATTTTTTTGCTATTGATGTAGTTGGTGATGTTAAGGGAATCCCCTTCAATTTTGATTTTGTTATTATATGTTTGCAATATATTTAGGCCTCTCCATAAAGCGTGAGATTCAATAACATGGTTGGATTGGATTCCTAGGTTTTTAGCAAAAGTGACCAAGATCTTACCCTTGTGTTTTCTAACAAGACCTCCAGCTCCTGCCATTCCTAGATTTCCTTTGGAAGCACCATCATAGTTGAGTTTGAGCTAACATTCAGGGGGAGGTTGTTGGCAATTTTGGGTACTTTGGGTACATTGCCTTTGCTCAAGTATATAAGTTGTCATTGATGTCAAGAAGCTCTTGAAGGAATTTGATTTGATGTCAAACAATTTGTTTTGATGAAGGTTACGACATGACAGTTTCAAAGGTCTTTTGTAAACCCCAAGTTGGCAGGTTTAAATATTATAGGTGGATGCATTAGTTTAATGCATTTGGTTCCAGGAGGAAGTATTTATTTAATAATTTAAAACCTTGTTAAGGTTCCTTTTAATTATTTTTAAATAAATATTAATTTATTGTTTGCATTGGATTCTCCTAACCCATGGTGCAAATGTCTTAACTTTGATGACGCTATGTTCTAATATTGTGGGCGCTAGCCAAGACCTCCGTCAACATGTTAAAATCCTCCGCCGACGTGTTAAACTTCTTGCCGATGTCAAGAGTTTATCAAAAATATACATATAAATCTCCCATGATGAAGTTCAAAGATTATCCCATCCGCATTTTTGAAAAGTGTTGCTTGCTGTGATTTCGTGATCTGATGTTCGATTTCTTCTTCGTTGAGATTTCATGATCTGCTGTTCGGATATCCATCGTTCTTTTTTTTGTATCCGTCGTAAGGTTTCGTCGTCGTCGTTTGCATTAGAAGACAGGGAGGCCTGCTGTTTATTTTATCCTTGGCATAGAAGGTACAAGGGAAACAGAGTGAGGTTTAAACCTCACCGGACGCCTTTGGCGCACCGGTAGCGGCTAGGCTATTGGCGCGCTACCCGAATGGGAGGTTCCATGTTCAAATAACGCAAAAGGGTTTTTTCTTCGTTGAAGTGGACGCAGTGGGTGGTGTTAGAGTTCGTGCGCAATTTCTCCATAGCACGATTTTTGGTGTTGGCCAAGGTATTTTCAAAATTAATTTTTGCTAGTGTATTTTGCGGATGGAGGAAGTTTATTAGAGAGAAAAATAGCTTAGGAGTTATAAGGAGTTTGAAGCTTGCTTTATTTTGATAAAAGATTCTTTTTAAGGTGTTGTTTGCATTATCTTATTGCATTCTTATGAGAGATAAAGTTTATTGTTGATAAGACTATAAGGGAGAAATAAGGTGTATAAGGGATAAATATTTCTTGTAATGTTGAGAGTGCTTTTGGTTGATTATGGAAGTGGAAGCATGATGTTTTAAGGTTATAATTGCTTCTTGTGTGAAAGTGTGAAACCTTAAGTGGGTAGCTTTGAGATTGACATTAGCTTTCATTAAATTGGTTATAATTAAGCTATTCTTTACTTGGTTAAAGTGTTGCGTTTACTTCTTTGTTGATGATTTGAAAAGTTGTTTTGTGCTTGGTGATTTGAGTTGGTGGATGCTTTTTGTTCAAATAATGTTGGAGAGAAAAGGAGTTCTACTTCAAGGTTGTGTTTTGAGTTAAATGGTGTTGATTGAACCTTGGTTGATAAGCATTGTTGTTGAAGCCCTAATTGATGGTGAAAAGAACATGAGTATCATTGTTATGTGATTCTTTGCATAGTTGGGAATTGTTGGGGTTTCATTTTCTTGAAAGAAAGCATTCTATCCTATCCATTTCAGATATTGAGTTGAGTTTTTAGATTTGAGATTGAGATTGAGCTGAGTTGATTTGAGTTGAGTTTTGAGATTGGGAGTTGAGTATAGAACATATTGAGTCTCTAACAATTCTCTTTATGCTTCTATGAGTTTGAAAAATCACATTGGGTCTCTAACAATTCACTTTGTGATTTCCTACTAAGAAAGTTTTCTTGGTGAGCTTGCTGAGTTTTTGGACAGGTTTCGGTGGGGACTTGTGAGCAATTTTTGGACAGGTTTCGATGGGGACTTGTGAGTAGTTTTTGGACAGGTTTCGGTGGGGACTTGTGAGTAGTTTTTGGACAGGTTCCGATGGGGACTTGTGAGCAGTTTTGGATAGGTTCCGGTGGGGACTTGTGAGCAGATTTGGATAGGTCCTAGCAGAGGACTTGTGAGCTAAGTTTGATAGTTCTATCAGAGAACTTGAGGATAGAGGTGCATTGGTTCTATGAGAAGAACCTAAGGACATATTTGGCAAGTCTTTAAGAAGGCTTGTATGTAGAGGATTGATTTGTTCAAGAGTTGGACAACTCTAACAGACAAAGGAAGACTTGTACTAGACTAACTGACTATGTTTGGTACAACTTGCTGAGCTACTGTGGACGTGATCATAGAAGGTAGAGGTATCTTAGGTTAAGCATTGAGGACAAGAGGTCTTCGGTGGAAAGGAGTTCCACGTGCTGGCAAGAGGTAGAGGCAGTTGATCTTCTAAGGGATCATTTCTAGAGCAGAGGGGAAGGTATCTCCTTTGAGAAGAGGCTCATAAATTTTGATTGGGGGAAGGTATCTCCTTTGAGCAGAGACTCATAAATTCTGATTGGGGGAAGGTATCTCCTTTGGGCCGAGGCTCATAAACATTGTAATTAGGAAGGATTCCCAAAGAACTTTGAGATAACTTTTAGAGAAAAGTTTTGTGGACGTAGCCCAACCATTCTAGGTGAACCACGTTAAAATTGGTGTCACTTTGTGGATGATATTGTGCATTGCTTTGATATTGCTTTGGGTATATTGCTTTACTATTTTGAAGTATAATGGAAAAAGTAAAAAGAGGTATTATACTGTTCAACCCCCCCCCTCTCAGTATAAGCTTGTGTTCTTCAGAGGTTTCCATAGAGTAGACTACCTAGGATGGGGAATGGGAGGAGGTGAGTTGCTTTCATAGGGGATGTTGATCCTGAAAAACATAGCTTGCTCTATTACCAGATCGAGGGGTTTGGGATAGAAGAAGAGGAAAAAATTCTCTGTAGAAAAACTAATGGTTTTGTTGGAAATAGTTAGGGGATCCTTGGGTAAATTTGAAAACACTTTGATGTTCCTATATAGCCAAACCTACCAAAGGAAATGATGAAGATTTATTTTCCACAAGTCCTAGAGATGGTAATTTTTGAAAGGGTTGGGCCACTAGATGAAAAAATTGATCAAGAAATTGGGTTGGACCCATATTATTTGGAAAGTGGAAAAAATGTGGATCAAAATAGAAGTGAAGAACTCACACTCTGTGAATAGATGATTTATAGATTCCCAATATTTGGTGCACAAATAACATATGTTAAGGACCATCATCCCTCTTTTTATGAGATTATCAATGAACAGGATTTTGTTTTGGATTTATAGCGAGGAAAAGATCCCAACTTTGGGGATGAGGTGCTTGATCCAGATGAGATTGAATGGGATAGAAACTTGCTGGAGATTGATAAGGAGCTAGTGGGTAGTTTTGATAAAGAAGATCCCATTGTCAGTTTCTTTCCAAATGGGGTAGTCATTTGTTCTTTCTGTTGGGATCATTGTAGAGTTTAGCTTGTGGGATAGACCTTGAACAATATTGTGTATTTACCTATTAGTTTTAATGATATTGAGATCTTTCCACTTTTTAGTGCCATTGTTTGATTAAAAGAAATTCACCACTTTGCTTCCTATCGAAACATAAAGAAAGGGTTTCAGTAAGGATATTTCATTATCTTCTATGAGGGGTTGACCTCCAATCCATCTATCTATCCAAAAGTTTATAGAGAGACCAGATCCCAGTTGCCATCTTGTTCCCTTTTGGATGAGAGCCCTAGAATGGATAATGGATTTCTAAAATGTGGATCCTTCCTTGGGTATGTCTGCATCCATGAATTATTTGCCTTGAAGATACTTCCTTTTGATAATTGACACCCATTCTACATCTGAATTTGTGAATATTTTCCATGCTTGCTTTTCCAGAAAAGTTGTGTTCATGTTTTTTATTCTTCTAAGGCCTAACCCTCCTTGGATCTTAGGCTTACATACCTTTTTCCATCCAATCAGATGGATTTTATTTTTGTTTTCTGACCTAGTCCACAGGAATATTTTTTGAATTTGCTCTATCCTAGAGTAGACTGACATGGGAGCTTTGAAAATAGAGAGGAAATAGATTGGAATAATTTTAAGACAAGTTGAGGTAAGGGTTGCTTTAGCAGCTTGAGCTAGGAAAGATCCTTTCTAGCCTGCTAGTTTTTGGTTAATTCTCTCTATCACATGGCTCCACATGGAATATTTGGGGTGGTTGGTGAAAAGAGGGAGACCCAAGTATCAGGTAGGGAACTCACTGTTGTTGCACTAAAGAATCTAAGCAATTTTAACCTACCTGGGATGGGGAGTGTTGATGAAGAAACTTTTGCTCTTGGTGTAATTTATCTCTTGTCCTGCCACATTTTCATATAAATCAATAATGCACTTGATCATTTTGACCTCCAAAAATGAATTATGGATGGTGAGGATTGTTTCATCCAAAAATTGTTGGTGGGACAGAGGATTAAGATTTGAAGCAGCCTTGATTTTAAAAATGGTGCCCTTAGATACAACATTCTTTAGGGTTCTTCCCAAATATTCAGCAAGTAATATGAAAAGAATGGGGGAGAGGGAGTCACCTTGCCTGATGCCTCTGGAACTCAAGAAATATCCTAAAGTGGACTCATTTACTAAAACTAAAAACCATGGGTTTGAGATGCATCCTCTGATCAGGTCAATCCAGTCCCTATGGAAGCCAAAATTTTGAAGTACAATAAGTAGAAAGACCCTATTGACTCTGTCAAAAGCTTTACTTATGTCTAGCTTAAGAAAGAGGGTAGCATTTTTGGTTTGGGATGCTGAATGGAGGACCTAATGCAGGGAAATAATACCATTATTTATAGACCTTCCTTTAACTGAATTGCTTTGACAAGGATCTATGATGTGGGGAAGGATATCTTTGAGCCTTGTTGTCATTGCGTTGGCTAAAATTTTATAGATTACACTACATAGGCTGATGGGTCTATAATAATTCATAGATTTGCACTCAGAACCTTTAGGGATTAAATTAATGAAGGTGGAATTTGTACCTCTCTATGAATGTAATTGTATTTTTGTATGAATTTGATGGCATTGCACATATCTTCACCAATGATTTCCTAGAAGGTTTGGAAGAAATAGGGGGAAAAGTTATCTGGACCAAGGGCTTTATCAGGTGCCATGGAGAATAAAGCTTTCTTTATCTCATTGTCAGTGATGTCCTTGATAATCATGGTGTTCATTGTAGGGGTGATCATGTTGGGAATTTGCTGGAGGAGTTGATCTTGGGCTTGCCTTGGATAGGGTGCATTGGCTCCCAGCCTATTTTCAAAAAAAATAGTTGCTTCTTCCTAGACATTGAGGATGTTTGTTGTTGTTGTACCATCACTTTTGGTTAGCTCTTTAATTTTGTTTGAGCTCTTGTGGTGAAGAGTGGAAGCATGGAAAATTTTTGTGTTTGAGTCCCCTTATTTGAGCCATAAGGCTCTAGATTTTTGTCTCCAAAATATCTCTTCCTTGGCCAGAATGTTGTTATAATATGCAAGGAGATTTTTCTCTTCATTTATGATTTGGATGTTCATTTGAACGTTATAAATTTGCTACTCTAAAATTTGGAGTTTATCTATGATTTCTTTCTTGCTTTCAAAAATATTTCCAAAAAATTCCCTATTCCAGAACTTGATGTTTTCTTTGATTATTTTGAGTTTCTGGAAAACCTGTGATATGGGTGATCCACTTACTTGTTGTTACCACCACTCAAAAATTTAATTTTGTAGATCAAGGTGTAGGACCCACATTGCTTTGAATCTAAATGGAGTTTTGAATATGGTCACCTTGTTTGCTTTGAATATGAGAGGGTAGTGGTATGATCCAATTTTTGGTAGGGAATTGAGGGAAGCATCACAGAATAGGGAATGGCTTCTTTGGATAGGAAAAACCTATCTAGATTAACTTGGATGTGTTGATTCCCTATTCTCCTATTTCTCCACATGAGTTGAGTTCCTTTAATCTGTATATCCATAAGTTTGTTATTGGTGACAAAGCCATGGAAATATTGGATTCTTTTGATTGGGATATCGCTATCTTCTACTTTATCAAAGGGAAAAAGGTGGGAGTTGAAATACCCATCCAGAATCCAGGGGATGTTGCTAAAAGCGGTTCTCATTTGAATCAAGGAGTCCCATAGAGATATCCTACTATGAGGGTTGTTTGGGACATAGATATTAGACAAAATATAGCAAAAGTTATTGTCTTTGGAAAAAATATTATGTTTGTTACTCTATCCGATGATGAAATAACTCTACCTTCCACTTTCTCTTAATCCCATAGATACATTAGTCCCCCAGATGAGCCTTGGTTAGGGTTGGAAACATTTTCACTATTTTTCCATATGTTTTGGGCCACCTTATGAGCTTTTGCTTGATCAATTTTGGTTTCTTTCATGATGAGGATTGTAGGTTTGATATCTTTCCTTACAATGCTTACGAGTCTCTACTTGGCCACACTATTGAGCCCTCTCACATTCCATGAGAGGATTCTCATTTGGAAACTTTGGTTCCTTTCTTGCCTCCATTTGAAGTCTGCAAGGGAGGTTTGAATAGTTTGGAGTCATCTTTCAGTTGGTTGAACAGTTCTAGGAAGAGGGTTTTTTGGACCCCGTTGGCTATATCTTATGCAATTTATTTTATGTTTTGCTCTTGGATATTTTGTCTTCCCATTTACTTGTCCAAAACATAATCCACCAAATTTTTTTTGGAGCTCTGGGTATTTTTGGGACTGAAATCAGCTCTAGTTGAAGGGGGGCTTCTAGGTTGCTCTTGTCCAGGGAGGGGATTTGGGGGAGGTTCAAAAGGCCCTGATCGGGATGGGGAGACGGGGGGCAGAAATCTTCTAAAGGGTGAAAAAAATATTTTGAAGGGGGATGGTTTGGGAAAACCTATTCAATGGAGGGGTTTCGGATTTCCTTTACAGTATTCAGAATGTCATCATTTGAGAGGATTTGAATATCATAATTTATCCCAGAGTCATGATTAGTATATCCAAGTGGAATATAAAAATGATTGGGGTAAGCAAAAAAGGATTCTACCTTACTTTGGTCTCTTGGTTGTTCTAGACTTGCAAATTGCTTCCCTTTGTTTATTGGGGGATTTTGGGTATTTGATTGCTGGTAGTGATTCCCTCTATTTGTTTACCTTTCCTTTTGAGTGTGGGTTTTTCCTGGTTGTTTCCCAGCTTGGGATATGATTCTTTTATTATTATTCTCTAGTTCTTTTTGTACCCTGATAGAGGAGCACTAGGTCTTGAGGTGTCCTTGGGCTTGACATTCAATACATAATGAATTTTTATTCTCGTATTCTATTGCTTGACATCTATAGTATGATCCATAGATGAGATTGATTTACATTGGTAGCTAGGAATCCATATTGGAATTCACACAAATTCTTGCATGGATCATGCGAGTGCGGGCTTTGGTGGTGGGGTTAGTAGCTATAATTTCCCCTATGTATATGCCAATTCCTTGCAATATAAATTCATGCCAAAACTAGCTAGGTAATATTGGAAGATGGACCCACACCAATGCAAAGTTGATGTTCTGAGTATCAGTATTGAAATCCTCTCCCCATTTGTGAATGAACATGATTTTCCTTCCATAAAACCATGGTCCGCATGTTAGGATATGAGATGCATCCTCTTGATTGTTAAGCCATATGTTAAAAAACCCTCAAGGTAGGGCCACAAGCTCAAGGTTCCCTACAATTTTCCACCTTGATGACACCCATATTCGAATGGATTCCATATTTGGTCACCCTCCTACAAATTTCTCGATCAAGTATAGGCTCTTTAGGGAAATGTAATCGGTCATTCAGGTTTATGGTATCACTAGATCCTCTCCTACCAGGATTAAGGGGCTAACCCCTTTAGGATTCAAATGAGTGTTGTTTCCCTTGACCTTTTCAACATATGAATCAGATGGAGAGCATCTGAGAGGGGCCCCATATTTTTTGGTATTCCCACCAAGTTTTTTAGGTGGTTCTTTAACCCAGTAATTTTCCTTCCCATGGTATTTGTCATTTCCCATATCTGGATCTGATCCTGATGCTCCATATCCCATGGTAGATTCAACTATCTCGTCTGGTTTAGGATCCCTAGAAGAAGTTCTTCCCACCAAACCCTGGCCCCCACCAAAATTTTCTTGAGCTCCATTTTTCACCATCACCTCTCATGTAAATAAGGTTTTCATAAACATAAAAAAAGAATTATTTTAAACTAATAAAGGTCTTATATTTTATAAAATATAGCAATCAATAAATGAAATTTAAAAAAAATAATTTAAATTTTTTTGAAGAAAATCCTTGTCTTGTAAAATATATTTTATGAAAAGTTTTAACAAATAGACAAATGATTTTTCACAAATATGACAAGGATTTAAAATAACTAAACCCTATCCTTGATATTCCATGTCAATCCTTTGATTGTATCCTTCTTTTTCTCATCCATAATCACAATTGTATCTTTGACATAGATTGACATCATCCCAAGTGACTTCTCACCATTAATTGTCTATTTGTCCTACATATATCTCTTCCTCCACATATCTATAGTCATAACCATAGTGATCATCAAGACCACAACATAATTTTATATCATCCATAACTTAGTGTTAATAAGCATATAGTTCTTTGAGTCATCTAGACCTCTTGAAGATTCTTAACATGTAGTGTTAAAATCAACCATATATTTAAACTAGGTTTAGAAGTTAAGATCAATGATATCCAATTATAGATGATCCTTGTATTATATTATCTTAAACCTATTTTTGTACATGCTTTTAGCTCATCCAACTATTGCATTATATAAATTCACTATGTTTTCCTTTATATTTTCTAAATTACTTTACATTAGAGGGTGGTAACTAGGAGAAATATCAAATAAAATAACTAAATCACTATACATTCATTTTATTGCAATATTTTTTCTATCCATAGACATATAGTTTGAGCTTGTCACTATTAAAACCATCATCATGTCACATATGGGTGGTCATCCAATCATACTATTTTGAAAAGTGCTTAAAAATATTATTTTATGGATGGCTAATTTAATAATAAAGTAAAACATGTAGCCTATTGATGCTTTAATGAAATAGAGGTCAATTAGGTAATGAATATCAATAAGCACTTTTTTGAACCACCATGATTTCAAATGTTCAACCATCCCTTTTCAAGAAGATTGGTCTTAGGTTTAGGTTTAAGGTTATTAAATTTCTTCCTTATGTTCAAATATCTAAAGAATTTGTTCAAGAAAAATTATTATTTTTGATTTATATTTCATGCACCATGATCATGAGGTATAACAAATATCGAATCTAGTTTTAGTCCTATGTTGGTGGTCCTTGTTCTAGATTCAAGTTATTTCTTATCCATTTTCTAGAAAAAAAATAGGATGCTTAGTAATCTATAGTGTTATAGCGTGATCCAGGAGTAAGTGCAACATCGAGTGTGAGTGCGAGTGTGAGCTAGGAGTAAGTGCAGTAGCGAGTGTAGTCATGAGGAGTAAGTGCAGTGGTGAGTATAAGCATGAGTCGAGAGTGAGTGCAACCAAAATATAGTGTGAGTAAGTGTAGTCGAAAGTGAGTGCAAGTGAGTGTGAATGTGAGTTGAAGTAAATATAATAGTGAGTGTGATCATGAGCTATGAGTGAGTGTGCAAGTTGAAAGTAAATAAAATTAGAGAGGGAGTGTGAACTAAAAGGGAGTGCTAGTCAAGATTCAGTCATGGTAGCAGGGTAACGAGTTCATCCAAAGTGCATCAATGCTCCAAGCCTTTACCATGAATGTGTGGAAAATTATTTCCAAAAAATTATTTAAGCCAAGGAACGTCGATAAAAAGAAGAGACAAGGGCAATTGTGAGCAAAGAGGGAGTGCAAGCTAGGATTGAGTACAAGGTAGGAGAGAGTGCAAGCCAAGAGCGAGTTCTTTCCAAAAGGAAGTGCAAACTAAGAGGGAGTGTGAGCCAAGATTCAGTCATGGCAAAAGAGTAGCAAGTTCATTTGGAGTGCATCAATGCTTCAAACCCTTACCATGAATGCGTAGAACATTATTTCTAAAAAATTGTTGAAGCAAAAGAATTTCAAGAAAAATAAGAGCCACGAGAAATTGTGAGCTAGGAGGAAGTGCAAGCTAGGAGCAAGTGTGAGGCAAGAGAGAGTGCAAGTCAGGAGCAACAACAAGTGCAAGTAGAGAGGGAGTGCAAACTAATAGGGAATGTAAACTAAGAGGGAGTGCAAACTAAGAGGGAGTGCAAACCAAGAGAGAGCCCAATTAGCTATTGTGGAAGGAAAGTCATATTTGAAATCCCTAATGGGAAGTCAAGATGCCCTAGATAGAAATAAAAATTCCCTAGTTGGAAGTATGAAGGTCCAAGTTGGAGATAGGCAGAAGAACGAATACATGGCAAGTTATATCTAGGTAGCAGATGTTACACTAGAAGTAAGTATCAAGGATGAGATGATTGAGCATGATATAATGGTTCTTAAAAGTAAAGGGTTAATATGTGAGTTCCATGGCCAAGTTTTTTGGAGATTCAAAATTGCAACAAGTGGAAGTGGGGATTAAATTCAAATTATTCTATGAATTTTCTTCCTAAAGGGTTTTTCCTCATCATATTTTCTAGTTCATAAATTAGGGATAAAATAATGGTTGGTGGCCGACAATTTTGGGGAAAATATGTGCTTTATTTGAGACCATGGAATATTTTTTTTTGTGTTGAGATAGAAACTTTTAAGAAGTTTCTAGTGTGGGTTAGGATTTTTGGACTTCCATATCAACTTATAAATAAGGATGTTTTGAATAATATTGGAAATACCCTAGGGGAATTTATCAAGGAAGGACAAACAACTAAGGAGTGAAAGCATGCTATATATACTTGAATTTGTGTTGCTATGGATATTTAAAAACCTTTACCACAATCCATTTAAAAAATCTAAATCAAGAGAATGGGATCAAAAAGTAGATTATGAAAATATTCCATTTTGTTGCCACAATTATTTTGATATTGGACATATGGCAATATTTTGCAAAGTAAAAACTATGAAGAAAGAGATAAAAATTTCTAGCCATGAGATAAACTTCAAGATGAAGCAAGGAAATAATACAATAATAGAAGCTATATCATATCAAGGATATTTCACTCCAAAATAAGAGGTAAATAAATCCTATTTTTAATATCATTTGGCAAGTTTAGAAGGAATTAAAGATGAAAAAGAATATGTGGAGATAAAACCCAAAACAAAGACAACAAAAGAGGTCAAGTTTATTCTAAGTAAATTATATTCATTTTCCTCAAGTAGTATAGAATCCTCTTTAGGTAATAAAAGTGAAAGTGGTGAAGATGTTATCCCTTGCACTTTAAGGTTTCAAGAGCAATATAATATAGAAATGAGGTTGGAGGAAACCCCATAACAATTTAGGGATTTTAGGGTAGAATAAGAAGGTGATTGCTATGGAAGAGTATCCTTGCACTTTAAGGTTTCTAGGGCAACATAAATAAGTTTGTGCTTTTGAGGTTATTCCTTGCACTTTAGATCCATGAGAACAAAGTAAACTTAAAGATGATAAGTCTTACTATGAGTAGTTTGAGAAGATTGAAGAGATTGATGAAGAGGAAAGTATTGTTGGGAATGAAAAAAATAGAGGAAGGTCCAAGAAAAAAAATAAAGAGAAAAAGAAACCCAAATGGATATTGATATGGGAAAACAAAAAAAAATATCACAAGTGTTAACAAGAAGTGGGGCTAAACCCACAAATAAAAAAAAAAATAACAATGAAAATAATATCTTGGAATATTAGGGGAATGAATAAGAACCCTAAAAAAAGGTATTAGGAAATTGTGAGGTTGTTATAGATAATATTTTCTGGATATAGAAGTTGAGCAACAAATATTTTAGCCATTTGCAGTGTTGAATTTTATCTTGATAGAATTTAAATTTCGAAAGACATTTGATATAGAAGGAGTTGATTGTGGAAACTTAGCACTTTGAGGAAGATGAAGAATATCTTTGATAGAAAGGTAAATGAAAAATATCTATGATAGAAAAACAAATTTGGATATGCTTTAATTAACTTTTTAGAAATATAATGAGAGCAGTGTAATGTTTTGTTTTTGTAGTGGGAGTGCCCCCCAATAGAAGCCACACATAGCTTATTGAAGAAAGAAGAAACAAATATATAGTATATAGAAAATTATCAATTTTATCATTATAAGATCTTCATAAAATGAGAAAGTTTCTAAGGGAAACTTTATTCCTAATTACAATATCTTCTAGCATTGGCATATTTTTATTATTGGTTATGAATTTAATGAGCAAGGAAATAACTAAGTTACATTGAGTTGTAAAACATTAAATTATAACTTGTATGAGTGTTTAAAAAGTTGTATCAAGTAAAACCTCTATAAAAGCTATTTAAAATAATAAGTTTATTTTGAATTTAGAATTTCTTTAATTGAGGATATAATAAAATATTATATAACTTTATAATTGTACAGTATTGGATTTTATAGTGGTTATCAAAAATGAATCGAATCAATATATTACCCAAAAATAATGAAAATTAATACATAGAAAGCAATTCATGTGATATAAGGGATTTTAGTAGACAATAAATAATCTCACTAAATAAAATAGAATAAATTACAACCAATAAAAAAATGGTTGGTGTGAGGGGGTGTATATCCCTAATAATAATTTACCTTTGGATCAAGGTTAAGGAATTGAATTTTAGGTTAAATAATAAAATATTACAAAAAATACCTTTACAAGGTTTACAAGGGCCCAAACGGATTATGCATACAATACAATACAAATTCATTCATGGTCTTATGTGAAGCTTATCCACCATATATTTCAAGACCCTCCTTAAGCTAAGTGGGGGACAAAGAGAGACCCCTACTAGTCATCCCCTCTTAAAAGACACTCCTATACTTAGGAGCTTCTATATGCATGAAAAAGGAACCTTAAACATGAACTTGGTTAGGATATCCATTGAATAATCTATTAATGATACAAAAACTAGATCAAGCATTGCATAGGAATGAAGCCATTGCACATAGTACATCTAAATCTCAATATGCTTGGTCTAATAATGAAGCCCTAGATTGTGGATAAGTTGAATAGTTGTCCAATTATGATACCAAAGAGTCACTAGGTAGGACTAAGGAATAACCACTTACTCCAAAATAATAAGCATCTATTTAAGGTGCTTTGTTATTTCTATAGCACCATAATATTGAACTTCTATGGAAGAGACAACCCTTAAATATGAATATTTTCTTTTGCTTGCCCCTTTCCAAGGGAATATTCTCTGTTTGAAGATTTTATCTTTCTTTATAGTAGAATATTGTCTAAAGCACTAAAACAACGGTTGAAACAAATATTAAAGAGAATATTTGCAATGGAGCATAACTCTTCCAATTCACAAAACCAATTTGCATATAAAAATCCTATCAAAATAAGAGGTGAACCAACTAGATAATGAATACCTATATAATATGTATTTTTAATGTATCTAGGGATCCTCTTGAATATAGTCTAGTTACCCTTTGGATTTTCCTACATGTACCTAGAATAATAATTTACATTAAAGGCAATACTAGGTCATGTGTGAGTGAGGTAGACGAGACCTTCCATAAGAGGTAAATATAGAGTGGTATCCTCCAAAGGAGTTATACAATATGCTTGAAGCTTAATTCTTGAATAAAAAGGAGTCCAATAAAACTTGTAATCCTCCATAAAGAAGATCTAAAGTATACTTGAACTATGAAAGCATGATCCTAGAAGAAGTTTGATCAATTTGAATGTCTAAAAAAAATACTAGATCCCTAAATATGTCATCTCAAAGGAAGCACAAAGGGTGACTTCATATCCTAAACCAAGGAAAGAGAGCTACCCATAATAATATCATGTACATACAACACAATCATAAAAGTCTTCCATCTTGATGTTTGATATAAATATTATATTTGATCTCACATAAATAAAATCCATAACTAAGAAAAAAAGAGTGTACCTTTTCATACCAAGTATGCAGTGCCTACTTAAGGCCACACAAGAACTTATTCAATTAATATACCAATAGGGTAGGATCCTTAAGATAAAAACTAAGTGTTTTTTGCATGTAAATATCCTTCTAAAGATCAACATGGAGAAAGACTCTTTACACCATTTGATGTACCTTACAACCATAGGAAAAAACTATATATAGAATAACTTGAACAAAATCCATCCTATAAAATGGGAAAAATATATCTAAGTAGTAAGTTACATCCTTATGAGATAAACCCTTAACAACAAGTCATATATTGTGCTTCTCCACCTCACCATACAAAGTACACTTGGTCCTATAGACCCATTTGCACCCATAAAATTTCTCTCTTCTTAAAATAGGGACAAGCTCCCATGTCTAATTCTTCATTAAGTACTCAAAATTAGAAAGTAGGGAATTATTCCACTCTAATTAACCCTTAGCTTTATAATATGTGAAATGATATCCAAAATTATCAACCTTTGAGAGAAAATCTTGAGAAGAGACTCTTCGATGTCATTCCATAGAAAGAATGAGTTGAGAATCTTAGAAAAGAGTCCAAACCCACTTGTGTCTTGTATAAACTATGGAATATCTAGGCATGTGCTATTAAACAATAACATCAGAAGCCAAACTTGAAGCTTTCTAATAATACTCACCACCCACCTCATCATCCAATACTATGGCATAAGAAACTAGTGTGTTAAGCTCAACATTCCTAAAATATTAAATTGAAGGTGCTAAAGTTGGTGCTACTCAAGGAGGGGTTAAATCTATAGGTATAGGGACTTGAATGAAATATGAAGAGGAAAACCCAATAGTAATAGATCCCATAATAATATTTGAATAATATGTTGGATTAATTAGATAGTTAGAAGGATCTTTGGCAAAATTCTTAGGCAAAGGATTGCATGGAACCCATGGAAGAACCTCATAAAATATCACATCTCTTTGAATAATAATCTCCTACATATGAATATAATAGAGATGGTATAAAGGTATCTAAATACCTCTTAAAATGCATATATGACTTTTTTGTTTCCCCCTTCTAAATATCTATGGGCATATGAATCCAAACTAAAGATCCAAAGATACAAAACTACAACACATTAGGCTTATCACTTGTCAACCTATAAAGGGGTGCCATATCCTAAACTACTCTAGTGGGAACTCTGTTGATGATATATGCTACATAAGTGATAATATAACCCTTAACTTTATGCTTCATCCCATTAGGATGAATCATATAATTATCCATATCCATGATTACCTATTTTTTCTCTTAGCTACCTTGTTTTGATTTTGAGTATAGTGAATAGTCCTTTGAAAGATAATAAAATGAAGAGTAAAAAATAAAAAAAATATTTATTCATTTACTTACTTCCCCTATCTAATCCAAGACATTCGATATTTATTTCTAGTCGATTCTCTATTAGTGCCCTGAATTCCTTGAAATTTTTAAAATACTCATCTTTGGTACGAATATTATACAACCATATATATCGAAAAAAATAATTAATAAAAATAAGAAAGTACCATTCACATAAATGGAAGGTGTATCTATGGGTCCACACATATACCTATGAATGGGCACCAACGGTCATATAACATGCCTTGTTGTTTCTTTTGGAAAGGAATCTCTATGATGCTTCATCAAAATACATCCGTCACATGCACCACTCAAAGGGAAAATATGAAGAAGTCTAATATTGTTAGAGTATATTACATTATTTGGTACATGCCAATGTACTACCTTGGGCACATCTTTAGATTATGAGTGTGCCTTATAATAGAGTGTGAATATTTACTTTATGAAATGTAATAAATGCACAAGTATTAATAGAGTGTGCAAAGTATTTAATAATGTAAATGTGCATATTAGTCCATGTGCACATGTCCTTAGAGTAGGAAAGTGAAGAGTCTCAAGAAGAGTGAAGAGCAAGAGTACTCCATATAAAGAGTCACATCCCATTATATATGTATCTATGTGTGTGTGTTTGAAAGACACAATGTAGAGTGAGAGTGTGTGGAAGTATAGTGTATTTGAGATATTTATTCTATATCAAGATACTATTTTCATGAGAATTTGTTAATGGAAAATTTATGAGCTGTTGCAAAAGTTATTTATGAGTTTTATATGATTAGAATATTGCCATCATATTATATTTCATGTAGCAACTTTATTTTAGATCTTGTGGTTATTTTGCTTTAAGTTTTAAGCATCAAAAGCTAACAAATATCCATATAATGATGATGTACCTTAGTGAACCATAGCTAAGATACCCAAGTCTATCAACTAGTTTTTGTATCTAATCTAAATCAAGCTTCTCCTTTGTTACATATTTAATCTCATTCAAATTTTCATTATTAATCCTTATGTGAACCCATGAAAAAAAGCAAGACAAAATATCAACATCTAGATGACTCATTATTTTTAGGCTACTCCCTAATACCTACAATCATGGATTCCACTTGAAATATAACTAGAGTAAAATTACAAAAAACTAGTAGCTACCATAACAAAATTACATGCAAACAATAGATTGCAAAATAGAAGAGAAACATTCACAACAAGTAAACTAATATAATGCAATAAAAATAAAAAAAACTATCCAACACCCTAGAAACAAAAAACAATGTATACATATAACAAAATAAATATGCACCTTCGCCAAAATAAATCCCTTATAGAAAAAGAAAACAAGAGCAACCAGAAGAAAGAACAATACATGTCCTAATATTGGCTTCTCCTACACTTATATCTAAAATATTACTAAGCCTCCTAAGGACTTCCTTGTCAAATATGATGAAGGAATTTCCAACAACAAGATTTTTCTCAAAAGCAACATGGAATGATCATCTACACCATTGACACAGTAAACCATCAATTGAACCAAAACTCCTCATCACTTTCACTAGTAGGTATTCCCCTATTCCTACTCTTATTAGGTCTAGATTTAGAGGAGGAATAAGCCTTCCTTTTCCTTCGAACCTCCCTCTAGCCATTAGTAAGCATAATATTCTTATGTTGACTATCAATCATAAGTGGGTCAATGGATACATTGAGATGTTGTTTCTGCAGGCATGGTGCTACAATTCAATTAGTTTGGATCTTAGATGTTATGCGACTAGATAAAGATAAATTTTTAGAACATGACTAAGTCCTTTTGTAGAAACTTTAATTTATTTAAAATAAGAAAGATCTAAACTAGGATTCCTTTTATCAACCAAAGATAATCTACGATGCAATAATTTACTTAAATGGAAATTAGCCTTTAGATTTTAGAGTGCCTAAATGGTTTTGGATTTTCATGAATATAACCTTAATAATGTAGATGAAAAAGAGAATAATGCAAAAAAACAATCTATATTTTTATAACAAAATTTTTAATTAAATCAATCTTTGACAAAAGTGTTATAGATCTATCATACTTACATAAGCATGGAAACACTAATAGAATTACTATAGATACTAACATAACTATTACTATAGAGCAACACTATCATTCATATCATTAAATTGTGTAAAAAAGAGGATGTAAGATACAATGTGATAGTTACCTATATAATTAAGACATAGGGAAAAGTAGAAATAAAAAATAAGGAATAGAATAGATCTGATTCAATGTGTTTGATAGTGGTTTTAAGATTCAATGTAGCACACAATCATTTAATTCAACCGAGATGGTAAGAACCTATGCATAATATGGAAAGCAATATAGTTCGTTTAGGGTATAATTTAGTTAAGCCCCCAATTTACTTAATAAATAGAAATTTATCAAATAATGGGAATGGGTTAGAAGTAATACCTACTTTATTATCTATTTATCAATGAAGATATTGAATCTATATGGTGGTATAGTTAAATTTTATGATGGAAATAATGTTGTAAGGTATGGAAATACTTGCAAACATAAAATAAATAAAACTTAATACCTAATATAGACAAATCTATTAGATAAATGATAGTAAAGATTTTGTCACAATAAAAAATATTATAGAGAGTTAGCACTAGCATTAACATGATCACACTTGCAAAAGTGATACCATAGAGTGGAAAGACTAAATATTGCAACTAAGGTCAAGAATATAGGACACAAATTACAATAAATATTAGTGCAACACCTTAAAAAATAGAATAAATATACTATACAAAGTATTCCAAACTTATACATACATGATATGGATGAGGATGTTACAATTTGAAATACAAATTAAAATAGTCTAAAGTAAATATAACAAAATATAATGATAAAATAACCTATGATATGTTAATATAAATATTCATGCAAGTGGCTAAATAGTTAATTTTTTTGGTTATCAAAAAAGGGTTTGTAAAATTTTAGGTATAAGTGCTTGCTTTTACTGATGCTACCAAATATGTGGTCATGCTAAGAGAAGCATTGATGCATGTTGATATTACTATGTAGTCAAAGAAGAGGTTTCAAGTTAAAACTATAATAAAATTAATTTAAAATCCTACAAAATAGAGCAAGGATATGAAAAAGATGATCCTACACTAATGAATTCATAATTTGAAGAAATATATTTAATATTTTATTAATAGAAATGATGAGTAACATCCTAATCTAAGCTAAATCAAATGCAACAAAAAGAGATAATGATAAATGAGTTACATTGCAAAAATATTATGAAAATAAGATTTAGAGAGCTCATCCAAGGAACATGCATTGTGAGAATATTTATTACAAGCTATCCATTAACTCATGCAATACCTTATCCACTTCCCTTCAATATTCTCCAAAATCTATACAAAAGAAAAATTGTTAGTCAATCGGGTATGACTTTCTTACCAACAATTACTATATAATTTTAAAGATAAGGATTCCTGGATTGAGCTAATAAAGTTTCCAAGTTAAGAGGATAATGTTGATTTGGATCGGAAGGTGCTCATGAAGGATAAAATTAGTGAATTGGTAGTAAACAATAAATGTTAGTTGACTACATGTTTTTTTTTTTAAATTTCTATTCTAAGAAAAATCATGACTTCTTAGTATTGTTAGTGATGATAATGAAAATCAATTCTAGTGCAATATTGACTTAGACATTTAGCTACCAAACTACCAAGGCACCAATTTAAAATTTTTAAATTTTGAATAGTATCATCATCCACATTACAATAGCATGACCAAGCTAATGCCAAGTGATTGTTGCTATTTTTAGGAAAATAAAAGACTTAAACTTTGATCAATTTATTTTTTATTAGTGTGTTTAAACTCAATTGTAATGTCAATTTAGGATTTGAAAGTTTTGATATATTTTGATGAATGTCTAGCCTTCAAAATATGATCAATGTCTTAGATGATGCACCTTTTAAACTTAAATTGGGATTTTTTAATTTTGGATTAGTTTGTGGTTTTTTCAAGTTTTAGATCTCTAATAATGACTTTGTTTTTATAGAATAAAATTTAGACATCTAAATTTATCCCTTTTTATATATTTATCTAAATATAAAAATGTCAAGAAATAACATTAAATGCCACAAAACCTATTTGAGGAGATAAGGCTGACTTGAACCTTTTTTTTTATTAGATGGAAAAAGGAGGGGTTTTGAAAGGCTCCCCTAAAAATTTTACAAAAGAGTCTCATATATAACCAAGCAAGAGAAACAACAACAAAAAAAAGGAAAAATACAACTACCAAGATAAATCAACCCAACCAGACCTCCACAAGAGAGGTGCAGAGAGATCCAAAAATCAACTAGGGAGATCTACACAGATAATTCAAAACCAAAGCCTAATCTTGTATAGAGTCATAATAATTAATGAGGTCCATCTCTAGGGTATTTAGATTTTGTTTCAATTTTCAATATAGCTCATTCACAAAATAGGTAGTATGCTTTACATATATCTTAATGTATCTTACCAACTCCCCAATCGAGTCACAATGGGAGCTTGTCGTTGCAATAAAATATTCCTGAATCTTATGCCTAGAATATGGGGTGGTCAACTTGTTTAGCCTCTCATTAGAAACAAGGGACTCATTAGAGTCATTTGAGTCATCAGAGTCATGGGTCTTCAATATATTTACAACTTTGGAATTAATGCACATCGATCTCCTCATGCCTTCCACTTCAATCTTGGGCTTCTTTAGAGAGTTGGGCTTTCTTTTTTATTGGAGTTTCCTCCTTTAAGGAATATGAATCACTGTCATCCAACTCCAATGAGATTTGAATAGGGGAGTTACATTTTGGTAGTTGAATACCAGCCCTATTATCCTAAGGGTCATCCTCCCTCGTATTTGGACCCATACTCACATCTTCAGTAATATTTCCAACTCTTTATTTTTGAGTAAATGCTCTAGTTGGGGCTTAAGAAGATTTTCATGAACAATATTTTTATCATTCAAAGGGGTAGAATAATTCCCCCTAGTAGTAGTACAAGAGGTACCAACATCTTTTCCAAATGTAGAGGCATCCAAAGATACACAAGACACAATTCCACTTTTACCCAATTTTAAAGAATTATTATTTAGTGAGACATAATTAAAAATCAACTTGAAAATACACTGGTGATTAGGAAAAGATGTATTACCATCTTGGATATATGAAACTATTTTCTCTAACTCTTTAAATAGGAAGCCCAATATGTTCATGTGTTTCTTCCCCTTGATGTGGTTCACCAACTTTAGATAAAAACTTTACACAACGTCTCTATTATATTCAATAGTAAAGAAATCCATTAACACAAAAATTACCCTATTCCATGGGGATTTGAACTAGCTCATTTTATAACTATTGTGGCATTTATTCGGATGACCAACTTTGCAACCAAATATTTCAAACTCTTTGGATAAGGAGTGTTTCTTCCTATCAACATAGTTCCCCTAATTAGGAACTCTAGTGATTTCAGCCAATAGTGGAATATGTTGGAATATGTAGTGCAACATTGTGTAAATTATTCTTAGACTAAAATATAAAGTCTAAAGAATAATATTTAGAAAATAATTCTATGTAAAAATATTTCCACCCAATTAATAAATAAAATAAGGGTGTTAGGAATATTTAATTTTTTGGGAAAATTTTATTTTCCTTTTCTAGCAAATATTAGAAAGTAACTATCACTTTCTAATATTTGATAGATGCCACTTATCACATATCTCAAAGATTAGATTGTGATAAAATTAGAAAGTAACTAAAGCACTTTCTAATATTTGATAGATTGTGATAAAATTAGATTGTGATAATATTTAGGGTTGTAGTAGAAAAACTTCTCTTTAAATAGGGGTGTTTTCTACTACATATTAGCAGATCTTATTATATCTTGTCATATTGACTTGTGTTGTATGTTATGTTGATGCATATTGTTGCATAACATTGAAGCATTCTTGTACTGTTGAATCATTGAGTAATATAGTGAGTTTCATAGTGGATGTTTCCCTTCTTCATTTGAAGTAGGGTTTTACCACTTAATATTGGTGTTGTGGTTTTTTTCTTTTTTGTGTGTGATTGATCTTGTGGAGCATTCTTCGATCTTGGGGAGACTTTGCTTATCTCACATTTGGTATCAGAGCGGTTGGGATCTCCATCAAGTGTCTTTAATCCTTTGAGGTGAAAAACCCATTAAGGTTTTTGGAGCCAAACGGACCCCATGGTTGCGTTCGAAAGACCCAAAAACCTTTATTTCCATATATAATCATTTTTTTATTTATTTAAAAAAACAGTCAACTATATATATAAAAAATAAAAAAACAAATTTTGCTTTATAAAAAAAAAATAGTTTTGTTTAAAAAAAAAAAAAAAGTTTTGCTTTATAAAAAAAAAACAGTTTTGTTTTTTTTTAAGAAAAAAAAAAAAAAAATAGTTTTGTTTTTTAAAAAAAAAAAACAAAAAAATAGTTTTGTTTTTAAAAAAAAAAAAAAACAAAAAAACAGTTTTGCTTTATATAAAAAAAAAAAAAACAATTTTGTTTTAAAAAAATAAAAATAAAAAAAAAGTTTTGCTTTATAAAAAAAAATTAGTTTTGTTTAAAAAAAAAAAAAAAACAGTTTTGCTTTATATAAAAAAAAAATAGTTTTATTTTTTTGAAAAAGTTTTGCTTTATAAAAATCTTTAAACTTTTTCATATAATTTTTTTTATTAATAAAATAAATTTTATTAATTTAATTGTATTTTTTTAAGCAATTTTTTGTATTAAAAATTATTATTATTCTCCTTAAAATGCAATATTTTTTTGTCTCACGTTAACAATGGTTGTTTTGAGTTTGCTTGTTTTGCAAGGTTATCCAAGTATGTTTTGAAGTATACAAGGCAAATTCGGATCAATTTTTTCACTCTCTTCCCCTATTTTTATTAATTTCTTCTAATCTCTCTCCAGCATTTGCTTGAAGCATACTGTAAATTAATGTAACTTGTATCTCTCATTATGAAAGTAAAAGAGAATGAAAGTGAGAGTGAGAGAGAGAGAGAAAGAGAGAGAGAGTGTGTGTGTGTGTGTATTTGTGTCTCCACTATCTCTTGTTCATCTTTCTTACATTTTGCATCTCAACTAATCTAACTACTAACTTGCTACTAAACAATCTACTAACCAACTAACTTGCAATTTACTAATTTTCATAATAATCAAGAAGGTTAAAAATGAATCAACTTCATAACCACAACTTTAATATTTGATTAAAATTTACTCAATCTTGCAACACAGTTTATATTTGTTAAACACCTATTGAATCCAAAAGAATTCGCTCTATCGGTAGCAAGTCATTTTTGGGTCCTCGTACCCCTACCCTTTTGGGTAGCTTGGTTGACCTTGGGTGAGATGATTTGGCAATTCATTAGGCTATAGCAAAACCTAAAATAAACACTAACTTACTAACTTATTGACTATCTAACATTTAAAAAATGTTTTATGGTTCAATTCAAGTTAGTTTATTTTGTTGCAAGATGATTGTTATGGTTAGTTACCTTCTTATTTCAAGTTGATCTTGGTTTATTCAATTGCAATATGGTTATAGTTGTTTATTGCAAGATGGTTATAGTAGTTCATGATTATCTTTCATGATGATCAATCAGCTATTGCCTTGGTTAAAATTTTTGTAATCCATCAAAGGACAAAGCATGTTGAAATCCAAGCCCATTTTATCAGAGAGAAGGTATTGGATGGGACTATTCAGTTGGAGTATTGCCCATCATCTTCTAATTCTATTAATTTTTTCACCAAACCTCTTCCCAAGGAGCAGTTTTGTAAGCTGAGGGAGTCACTTGGTTTGGTGAAGTTGTCCTCAAGGGAGAATGAAGTGTAGTTACACTTGTGTGATGACAACTTCATCCTTATGAGGTGTTTTATGCTATATATGAGTTGATCTTTGGTGGTATAATTGCTTTTTGCATCTTTTTTGAACATGGTACTTTCTTGTTTTCCTTGTGCAACTTTTGTACATGTTACTTTGTAGATGGCATTGTGCAATTATGGTATATAATGCAATTTCTTTATGCAACTCTTTTACATGGTACTTTCTTGTTGTCTTGTGCAACTTTGTACATGTTTTTATGTAGTTGGCATTATGCAATTGGTTTATCATGGTACTTTATTGTTAGCATTTATGCTACTTTTGTACATGATATTTTATGGTTGGCTGTATGCAACCGGTGTACACAATTTATTATTTTCATATACCTTATGCAACTCTTGTACATGGTACTTTTTTGTTAGCCTTGTGCTACTTTTGTACATGGTACTTTAGAGTTTGCATTATCATGGTACTTCTTGTTTGCTTTATGCAACTTTGTACATGATATTTTTTGATCAACTATATAGCATGTGACTATAAGTATGGCTTGGCATCTTTTTGTGATGACTTATAGTTCACTATTTGTTAGATCAGTTTTGTTATCATCTTTGGATATTCATATATGTTGTGGTGAATATATTTATGATGATGTATCTAACAGATCTTATGTTGAGTTGTTTGTAGCTTGTAGGTACTTCCATTTGGGGTTTTGCAGGCTTACTAAAGACACCCTTGTGATGTTTTCTTCTTGTCATTTGCAACCACTTGTGGTTGATGGATGGCTTTGTAAGTTGCTTGTATCTGAAGCTAATTCGTTGGGGGCTTGCAGTCTCATTTTGGCCCATTTTGTATTGGTGCCTTATTATAGATGATTCTTGGTCATAGAACTCATTGTAACTATATTACTTATTTGATTCTCATCCCTATTTGTATCTTTAGGGGGAGAATGTTTCTTTGTCTCATAATTCCTTTCCCCAATATTACATTAAGGGGGAGTGTTGGAATATGTAATGCAACATTGTGTAAATTATTCTTAGACTAAAATATAAAGTCTGAAGAATAATATTTAGAAAATAATTCTATGTAAAAATATTTCCACCCAATTAATAAATAAAATAAGGGTGCTAGAAATATTTAATTTCTTGGGAAAAAATTATTTTCTTTTTTTTAGCAAATATTAGAAAGTAACTAATCACTTTCTAATATTTGATAGATGCCACTTATAACATATTTCAAATAGTAGATTGTGATAAAATTAGAAAGTAACTAAAGCACTTTCTAATATTTGATAGATTGTGATAATATTAGATTGTGATAAAATTTAGGGTTGTAGTAGAAAAACTTCTCTTTAAATAGGGGTGTTTTCTACTACATATTATCAGATCTTATTATATCTTGTTATATTGACTTGTGTTGTAGGTTATGTTGATGCATATTGTTGCATAACATTGAAGCATTCTTGTACTATTGAATCATTGAGTAATATAGTGATCTTCATGGTGGATGTTTCCCTTCTTCATTTGAAGTAGGGTTTTACCACTTAATATTGGTGTTGTGTTTTTTGTTTTGTGTGTGTGATTAATCTTGTGGAGCATTCTTCGATCTTGGGGATACTTGTATCACAGAATAGAGATGATAAAATCAACCCCTTCACCAACATCCTCCCTTTGTTCCATAAAAATGCCATCTCTCTAGCCAATTCGATGGTGTGCCCATTTAACAACCTCAAAAATCACATAGTATCTCATTTTTACAATATCTATAACACCTCCCTATCTACCTCCATCAAATAAGGTTAAACCCCTTTGGCTTCTTCCTCCATAATGAAAAACCATTCAGTCTCAAAGTTGAACCAATTAAAGGTGAATTGCAAGTGAGGAATCAACACAATTAATCTATTTGTACCAGAACGAGTCTCCTTAAATAACACAACTTTAAAGTCATAATTTGGATAGGGAGATAATTTTTGATTAAAACCATTAAGGACCCAATCTCAAAGCCAATAGCCAACATGAGGATCAACAAAGAACCACCTAGAAAAGCCAAATCCCCCATGCAAAAGGAATGAAAAGAAAAATTATTAAGCTGATTGGCATGCATCAAGAAATGATACAAACCATAGGGAGTTACAATCATGATGGCCTTACACTTCAAACCAAATATGATACACATCCAATAAACATGTGTTAGCCTCAAGGGGTGTCAAATTTGAAGCAAAATAATCCAATTCAAAGAAACATAGAAAATGAGTTAGGAATTCATAGCGATGCTTCTCATGCTACAAGGACAAAACCAACCAAAAAAAAGAATGTGATCCCAACTCAAGTCTATCCACCACAAAGGAGGCATAATTTCCTTAGAATTAGCTTTGAAAATCATAATTTTTAAACTAGGGAAATCCATAACTACCTTCCAAATTTGAGCTCTAGTCCCATTCCTTCTATGATTGGAACACGAAACAACACCAAACTCCCACAAAAAATATAGGAAATAAAGCTTTGAAAAAAGATCACCAAAATAATTTTAAAATAGAGGGCCATAGCTAAAATCAAAGCAATGGCTTCTCTTTGAGTCTCTACAAACCTTGAGGTAAAAGTAATCAATAATCAACATCTCAAGAGGTTGGACTTCGCTTGATATTATAACTATTCCAATAAAACTATAACAAGCCTTTATTTTGAACAATTTGAAGGAGCTTCTAGGGGAAATCCTACCTCCAAACCATCAAACCATTTTACAACAATCCTAAATTTACCAAAAATTTCATCGTCTTATTTTATTCTTTGAGAACATGCTAAAAATTTAAGGACTCATAGACTCTTGAAAATATAATTGTATCATACATCATATTATCAATAAACCAATTAGTAGATTATTTAACCAAAAGAATATTGATTATATTTATAGAATCTCCCTAAAAAATGAACTTCCTACCCTAAAAGGAGTTGAGGAGAATGGATCCTTGATGAGTTGCTCTTGCCTCAATAAAGTGGCTCAACTAGCAGCCCAAATTCTCAATAAAAGCCAAGATTCTCTCATCCTTCTCATTCCTTAATATCCCACCAGCTCTAGCTGACCCCAAATTTCCTTTAGATGCTTTTTCAAAGTTGAATTTTAACCATCTGGCCTAAGGTGATTTCCAAATAGTTTATCATATAATCCACTAAGAATTATCATATGAAAAAGCTACACCTCTTGGAATACCAAGGAGCTCTACAAGTTTGGATTCATGAGGAGGTTCTTTTTCATTAGTGAAGGTAATACAAAATATTATTTATAAAAAATAGAGGATTATTTTACTAATTGAGGTGGCATCCTTAGAGGTATTCTTAAAAGCAACCATTTCTCTCTTTCTAAATGCCCCACAAAAAGTGAGGGAGAAGAAAGACCTAAAAAATCATGCATATTTTATTGAAAAAAGGAGTTGGCCATTGTTCAAAGAGCTCGACTAAAGAATTTGGTAAGACCCAAGAGATTCTAATCATATTCATAAGGATACAAAGGACTTCATAATAAAAGGGATAATCTAAAAGAAAATGCTTTGAATTTTCCTCATTTTGAACACAAATATAACATATATTAACCAAAAGTAAGCCTCTCTTCTTTAGGTTCTCAATGATTTAAATTTTATTCTGAATGACTAACCAAAGAAAAATATTATCTTAGAAGTAAAGGCCTTATGCTAGAACTTCTTGTTGGGTACCCAAAAATATCTCTCTGAGTCTATTAGTCTATAGGATGATTTAACTAAAAATTCACCATTGCTTTCTGGAGCCTAAAATAGAGAATCTCTACCATCCCATTGAGGGATAACTTGAAGCTTTAACATGTTCCACAAGTTCTAAAGAGCATCTCTAATATATTCATTAAGATTAGGAATAACCAGCTCCTTCCAACACTTCCTTCCTTTAACCTCTTCAATAAATTCTATAACATTAGGACTATTATAGGCTCCACAACCATTTTAATCAAGGCATAGGCAAGAATTATGGAGATAGAAGAATCCAAAATTCAAGCATCATTTTTAAAAATCAATCATTTGGCCATTTCCCAACTTCCATATTAACCCTTTTTGAATGATATATTTAGTTGAAACTATGCTTTTCCAAAAGGCCAAACCTAAAGGGAGGTCCTACTCCTCCAAAAAATAAAGACCTCTATTAAGATATTTGGCCTGAATAACATTAGTCCAACTAGAGCTCTTAGACTTAAAAAGTATCCATTCTTGCTTAGCCAAGAGGGCAAGATTCATATATCCCAATCTCTTCAACCTAATACCACCTTTTTTTTTTTCCAAAACAAACCTGATCCCATGAGACTGAATGATATTTCATTTTATTTTTAGAGCCAACCCACAATTGTTTTTTTGAAATTGTTCAGTTTTTATGAGCAATTTTAGCCAGTAATTTAAACACAGACATAAAATAAATAGGAAGGCTTTGAAGAGGTACCATAACTAAAAGATATTTTCTAGCTTGACTTAACAGAGCACCCTTCCACCCAACAAGTTTCCTATGCATCCTTTCTAAAATAGAAAAATAAAAATCCTCTTTAGTACAACCCTTGAACAAAATAATTCCCAAATAAGATGCAGGGAAAGAAGCAATCGAGCAACCAAGAATACAAGCAATATCTCTTTTCCTCCTCAAGAGGGTATTTAAAATAAAAACATTACATTTTTTGAGATTAATTTTCTACCTTGCAACAAGCCCATATAAATTTAGAATATGTTTAAGCACTCTGACTTGGAGAATAAAAAATCTTGTCATTAATAACATATCATTTGCAAATTATTAAAAATAAATATGATTAAAATGAGCAGGATACCTGTTACCTTTAACAACATGAGAATAAGAAACCATAGTGAGAGCTCTTCCAAGGGCCTCAACCAGGATTATAAACAAATAACCTCTAGAGCTTTTGAATTAGTCTGTAGGGGATCCATTCACCACGACTAAAAATATTGGAGAGGAGAAACATTGTTTCAAAATATTCACCCAACTCAAATGGAATCCAAATTTGATCAAAACCTTTTCCAAAAACACCCAAGAAACTCTATCATAGGCCTTATTCATATCCAGCTTGATAAACATGCATGAATTACCACTTTTTTTAGTCAAATGAATAAGCTCATGCATAATAATAATTCCATCAAGGATTTGTCTCCCCGGAACAAAACCACCTTGATTTGGACCAATTATACTAGGCAAGGTCTTTTTAATTCTATTAGCTAGAACTTTTGAAAAGATCTTATATATAGTGTTACACAAACTTATAGGTTTGAAGTCTTTGAGCTTATTAGCCCCCACAATCTTAGGAATGAGGGCAATAAACATGGAGTTAACATCAAGAGGTAAAAAGCATCTCAATTGATTTTCACAGATAGCTTCCTCCACATCCTTACCAACTATATGCCAAAACCTTTGAAAAAATATAGCAAGAAATCCATCAGGACCCGGAGTTTTCTCCTTTTCCAAAGAAAAAACATCTTTAATTTCCTAGCCATCAAAGGGAGAAGTAAGAAATTTATTAACTTCTTGGTATATGAGAGGAGGGATGCATTTTAAAACTAAGATTTAGCAAATTCATCTCCCTAGTGCCTAGTGCAAAGAAAATTCTCAAAAAAAGGTACAAATTTCAACTGAATTTCTTTCAAGTCATATATTTTTGAACTATCTTCTCTAAATAATTTTTTGATTTTATTATTGCATTTGTGCCTTAGCACTATCACATGGTAAAATTTAGTGTTTATATAACCTTATTTTAGCTAAAAAATTGTAGATCTCTATCTCCAAAATATTCCTTCCTTAGATAGGATATTGCGAAAATTGGCCAAAAGAAATTTTTCTTTATCTCTTCAATCAACACTACTAGATCCAAATTCTAGAGCCATTTCAAATTATTTCATTTGGAATTGAATTTCCATTTTTTTCTTAAAGAAATTACCAAACACCTCCTTGTTCTATATTTTTAAATATTTTTTTTATAAATCTTAGCTTCTTAGCTATCTAGGATAAATGAGGACCAATTTTTTTTTTATTCCTCCCTCCTTCAATTTTACCCTCAAGATATTTATATTTCAAGCTACATAGTTTCAAAATGGAAAGGCTTATTGAACTCTCATTATCTTGAGATTTCAAGGAGCAAAGGGTTATGCTTTGATCCAATTCTAAGAAGAGAGCTCAAAGAAGAATTACCCAAAACATTTATTCCTTATTTTGATATCAAAAACCTGTCTAGCCTATCTTGGATTAACTGATATACCTTTATTCTATTACTCTAAGTAAATTTACCTCCCCTAAGATCAAGATCCAAATGTTCATTACTATTAACAAAATTGGAAAAATCCTCCATTTTTTTAGACCAAAAATTATTGCCTCCCTTTTTATCAGAGTGGTATAGGGCAGTGTTGAAATCTCTAGCAAGAACCCAACATTCCTTCTTAAACTATTCTCTCATCTAACTCAGGATATTTAAAATATTTCCCTAATCAAGGATAGAGTTTGGCGGATAGACATTAGATAAAATCCATCTTCTATTTGAGGACTTACAATGAAATAAAATATTCATAATCCTATTCAAGGCTATAATTAGAGACCTTCAAATCTAGAAGGATACCAAAAACAAAGAAGCCCCTTAAAAGATCCCACAATATGGCTAGCATAAAATTACCTTATTTCCAAATAGAATTTGTTATTTTAATGATATTAACTGAATCTACCTTTGTTTCTTAGAGCAAAAAAATTGAAGGGGATAAGTATTTCCTTAAAGATGCTAGAATTCTCTTTTGGGATGGCATTAAGGCCTCTTACATTCCAAGACAAAAATTTTATTTAATAATATTTGAAGTAGAAGTAATCAACGTTCCCATGGGAAGGAGACCATGTGTTTTAGGGCTCATGGAAAAATCCACTATTTTTCCTCAAATAATATAATGTAGATAATTATTAATTAGATATAGAGATGGTTTTGAAAGGGTCCCCAAACCTTTTACAATAGGATAAGCCCTAAAAAATTAGGCCTAAGACTAGCAATATTGGGTCAAGAACAACTATTAAGCACAACAATTGGCCACCCATCACTAAGTGAAGTAGCTACACATTGATACAAAAATAAAATTAGAACAGTGTTGGTGAGCCCCCCAACCAACCAACACTCCCACCTAACTATGCATAAAACCTTTCTTCATAAATAGTAAAAGCTTATAGAGCATCAAGAAGCATGCATCACTAAATCCAATTGAAGAAGACCTTAAGGAAAATTATCTCTCCAAATAGATAAACCATTGAGACTTATACCCAAGTTTACCATAAAGTCAGCATGATGTTTCCTTATTTGAATATATGCTTTATCTCCCTATCCTCTCTAGCCTAAAGAATCCACTTAGATTCCATAATCACAACCTCAATGTTTTAACTAGGGACTATATCACTTTTGACGAAGTTTATAATATTAATTGAGTCTCCTTCAATGCAAACTTTTTGGTACCCCATATTCTCTACAAGTAGGATACCTTGGTATAGAGCTCTAGTATTTGCAACATGGCAAGCTTGGATATCTAAGAATTTGGTATACACCAGTAGAATCCCACCTTTATAATCCCTAATCAACCCACCAACACTAGCATTACCAAGATTACCCTTTGAATCTCCATCAAAGTTCAGTTTAACCCAACCTGGAGAAGGAGGTTCCCACCTCACAAGAGCCTAAGGATTAGGAATAGGAAGAACAACAACCCTATTACTCTATTGAAAGCTAATTTTCATTTTGAGCTTAGCCTCCTTAAATTTTACCTCCTCCAAAGCTAGAGAGGATACATTCTCTAGGGTGGAATCCAAGGCTCTGGCACAAATAGAGGCAAGATATATTTGAAAGTTTTTAAAAATTCTACTATTCCTTTCCTTCCACACCCATCATAAAATATGTGGTAAACAAAAGTTCCAAAAGCATTTTAGCCTTGGAGAGTAAAAAGGATATGGCCATTAAGTGCAAACATCAACAAGCAAACTTGACACCACCCAACTCAATCCCAAAAAATTAAATATGGAGTTAAGAACTTCCATAGAGAACGAGCATTGAAAAAATAGATGGCTTGTATGTTCCTCATTAGAACCATAGAGGTAACATCTACTCAACATCAACCAACCTCTTTTTTTAAGATTTTCAATGGTCAAAATCTTATTTTGAGTTGCCAACTAGAAAAATATATTCACCTTTGGTGTTAGACCCTTAAGCTAAAATTTGAAATGTGGGACCCACAAAGGAATCCTAACAACCAAGAAATTATAGCTGGAATTGAATGAAAAGGATTCATTATTTTTCCTTACCCAGAATATCTCATCCTCTTCATTTGATTATTTAATAACCTAAAACTTCAACTTATTAGCAAGTAGAATCCAAGCTTAAATTTTAGCATTATTGGGAATAGACTAGTATAGAAATTTCCAAACCTTCAACCCATTGAACATATCAATAAATTCAACCACCTTATACCCAAATACCAAATTGGTCCTAGGCTCCAAACATACTAGATTTTAAATCTGCATAAGGGGATGGTCCATCAGCCAAATATCTTTTTAGAAATCAATCTTGAGTCCATCACCCAACCTCCACCTGCAACCTTTCGAGTAGCACCATCAACTTTTGTAAACTCAACCAAAAGGCTGAACTAGAAGTCAAAAAAGGATCAACAAGCAAAAAAATTATCCTATCTCAAGTATTTGGCTGACACAATGTTGACCCAACTAGTTTTAGTTTTATTTGTAAACTTTCATCCCTATTTTACAACCATAGCATTATTCATCTATCTAAAATTATGGAGACCTAATACACCATCATTTTTAGATATAAAAACTCTCCCCAAACCAACTAAGTGAAATTTTTTCCTCTCATCAGACCTAGACAAAAGAAATGAATTTTGAACATGTTCAATGTTTGATAAAATCTTGTTAGAAATTCTAAACATAGATAAGAAGAAGGTTGGAATGTTTTGAAAAATAAAATTTACTAGGGTAGGATTTTTGTCTTGATTGAGAAGGTATCCTTTCTACCCAACCAACTTCCTCTGCAATATTTCCACCACAGGTTCCCAAAGTGAATCTCGGATCCTACCTTTAAACAAATATATTCTAAGGTAAAGAGGTGGGAGGGTAGCCACCTCAAGAACCAAGATATGATAAATTATCCTTTGGATCACTAACGGGGTATTTTGAAAGATGATTTTTCTTTTTATATAATTTATCTTTTTATATAATTTATCTTTTACCTAGTTGCATTTTCAAATGCCTCCAAGATTTCTTTTAGCACCTTTACATGGGAAACTAAAGCAAGGAGGGAGAGTAGAACATCATCTGCAAATTAATGATGAGAAACATGATCCATTGGCAAAGCAGGATTGATAACTTCCACAAAGGCTTCCAACTTTATAGCCCTACCCCAATCTTCCACCACTAATATATAGAGGTAAGGGGACAATGGGTCCCCTTGGCAAATGCCTCATAGACTTAAAAAATAACTTGTTGGGGATCCGTTTATTAAGACCAAAAGCTTGGCATAAGAGAAGCATGGTAAAGTTTTATAGCATGATATAAATCTTCTTGCTTGGTTGGTCTTCCCACATTTCTTTACCCCACATCTAGCATTGTATTATATTTTTTTCGAGGGCTAGGCCCATCAATAGATTTATTACCAAATTTCAAGGAGCCTGAAATTTTATGATCCCTCAACACTCTCTTACCAGTAGGATTAGGATATTCACTATAATCAAGAGGTTTGACTATTTTATTTGAAATGGGACTCCCAAATTTTACTAAACTCAAATAAAAAACAAACCTCTTTTGAGAAGAAGGGAACTTTGAATTAGATAATACCTAGGAGTTTACAGTATTTTGAGGAAATCTATCAGTATTTGAGCAATCTTTTTTTTTCAAAAGATCGGTAGTGACATTACTAGTACTCAAACTTCTATCTTTCATAGGGATTGGATTCAAGATTCCAAAGGATTTAATGGAAGTGGTATCCATGGAAAATTCCTTGCAAACCCATTTATTTTTTAACAATATTATTTGAGGAGATTCCAACCTGGTCCAGACGACTAGAGATTGAAGAAAATGAAGGAAGGTTTTTGAATTCAACTGGTTGCTTCCTAACACCCAATTCTAATATTAAATCAATAAATTATGGTATAATTGAGTCAAAAATAACATTGGCACACATTCTAGCTACCACAATTATGTATTTGGAGCTTTTTGGTCCATCTATCATGATTAATTCTTCAAAAATTTTAGTACCCCTCTAAAAATATCCACATACCAAAAATGGAGGGGTAACCCAAGAAGCTTTATCCACACAGGAGAAAAACTATTTTTTGCAAATTAGGATCAAATTTTATTCCCCATATTATGAGAAATAGGTCCCTTCTGCCAAAGAACCAAGGGGCTCCACTAAAAATATGAAGCATGTTAGTTTCCTCAGTTAATTTGATAAGGAAAAGGTCATTTGGAAGGGCTACAATCTCCAGATAATGACGTGGAGTCCATTGTAGAAGATACCTTTTCCTAATCAATTATATATCTGGATGAGGTCCCATAAATTTTCCAAAAAGAATAAATACCCCTTCATCCAAGGATGAGTAAATCAAATCCATCAAGAGCGAATCGATGTGGAAGAAGTTCTAAGTCCTTAAGATGGATGGAATCAAAACCATGACCCTCAACCACCTTGGCAAAGGAGGGAGCACCTAGGTCAAAGAGGACATGATGCTCTTAGATACTAGTAGGATATTCCCTAGATCCAACAAGCCAACATACACCATCGATCTCCACAATGCTAGCACAAGGACCGCTCCGATTACCACTCACCCAGATTTAATTTTTTTATTTTTGTTTTTTGTCAACTAGATTTGCTTTTGACTTAAATCTATTTTGATATTTGAATATTTTTTATGATAATTAGTTTTTGTATAAATGCTAATTTTCTCATTTATTCCTCAACTTCTTGAGAAGAGGAATTAATAGAATGAGGAAACTCAAGAAAAAAATGCTTGAATAAAAAAAATGATTTATGATAAAAAAAATTGTTGAGTACAAGGATGGAGGCTAAAAAAAAATAGTTTGTTACCATGAGCATTTAGAAAATTGAGATTTGGCATCCTATTTCGTTGCTATTTTTTGATGGATAATATCTATTACTCAAGGTATTTCAATGACTTGAATTAATCACTAATACTAGGAAGAGATGTATCTAGATAGGTGTGCAAATAAATACCAACATCATTTTTATCTTTAATTTTATCAATGGAACAAAGTGGTGATGCTTTCATTTATGAGCAATGCTATGATTATTGATTGATGTATAATATGAGTTGATTTATTTTAAACTTGATATGAAAATTTATCCAATGAAATGTAGGTGGAGCTTAAGCCACTAGAGATGAGAGATAGATGACCACACACTTTGGATTCAATTTTACTTGTTATGGATGTAGATGACTATAGATTCGTGCTCGCTATTACACTCTACTACATGTGTACCCATAGATTTTGACAAATATCTATTAGTTACACTATTTGGGAGATGAAATTTGGAGTCAAATACCTTTATATTACCTATTAGTGAGATGATTGTTATAGTCAAGAATGTCTGACACATATTACAAGTCCCAATACATGGTGCCCTATTTTAACAAAGCTAGTATCAATTGAGGTGCTAGAGATATTTACAATAAACCTTGAATATTCTATTGTCATACCTAGGATTGTATATGTAAGAGGCCATATCCGATAGTAAGAGGATCTCTTAATATTATTTATTTTTGATGTTATGGTACCTGATACCAATGGGAGATTTTTCGATAGGAGACAAGATGTTCTTAAGGGTCAAACCTATGAAGAGCGTAATAAAATCCACCAAATTAGATCTTAGATATGTGGGACCATTCACCATAATGGAAAAGATCAGTCCTATTGCATACTATCTTGACTTGCCACCTAACCTAGAAAAGATTCATGATTCTTTTCACCTGTATTTACTTAGGAAGTATTTACATGATCCATATCACATTTTGGATGTTTCTAAGTTGTAGATGGCATACCTAACATACATCGAGGTCAAGCCCATGAAGATTCTAGAATTTTGCACTAAGCAAATGCATAAGCAGAACCTGGAGCAGTGCAAGGTCCAATGGGATCTATACTTAGAGAAAAATGCCACCTAGGAAAAGGTGGAATATATGAAAAAACATTTTCCATATTTGTTTAATGAGACTGACTGATGATTAGATGCATAAAAACAATATATTTTGATGACAGGATTGGTACTTACATATAGTATGATGATGGATGTTAGTATGATATGGAATGGTGATGTTTATTTTTGATGATATTTGGAATATGAATTTATCAAACTATAAATGACACTTTATATTCAGTATGCAGTATAGATACTTTATTTCTTAGAATATGGTACTGATGAAATTTATTTGCTGCATTTCAGGACTAGAATATTCTCTTCAGGTGGAAGAGGTTGTTCTTCTCATTTGGAATAAGGATTTACTCAACCATCGGGAACGAGAATTGAAAAAAGGGAAAGGATGACAAAGACGATCTAGAGGGTAAAAAAAAGGTGGTTGGCAAGAGAACTTTACCCCCATATTTCATCGCTACACTATTGGACTATGATGTCCTAGACTAATCTCCTAAAATGTTGGTGAAATTTGACTATCTTAAAAATGCTAGCCTTGGAAAAAACAATCGTGTAGAGATGAAACATTGCATGAGTAGTTTTCATCATATAGGTTGCATATAGAAATTTTTGACTTGTTTGATTTCTCTTTGTATGAATTTTAAATTTTATTTTATACTAACTTCGGAATGAAACACAGAGGACTGTGTTTAGTCTATGGAGGGGAGTATGTAACATCCCAATTTGACCTTCCTATTTTATGATTGTTTTCTAAATATAAGTGATGAACTAAAATATTTAGATAGGAGTTAGTTAATTATTTTAAGAATAATTAAATGTAGCAAATGGGCAATTAAAAGATAAGATGTTTTGTTGTTTTAATTAGTGGTTAATTTGTCTTATTAAATTTGTATTACCAAGTTAAACCTGAGATTTAAGTGAGTCCAACTTGGTGGGTGGACTGTATTTAATGAATATTTAATTAGACGGTAATTTTTCCCAAGTTTTGTGTTAATGAAAAAAATTTTTAGTTGGGTTTAAACCAAAGTAATGAGGTTAGTTTCTATAAAGGTTAGGTGTGAAGTTTTTATTGGACCGCCTTGGGTGCAATGGTCAAAGTAGCACCAAGTTCCAAAAAAACATTAATGAGAGGTTTATCCCACCCAATTTTATAATAAAAAAGGGCTAGGATAATGGGGATCTTGAGACTTAAATAGTTGGTAGTTTTAAATTGATTATCAAGCTTAAAAAGGATCCTGAAAAAAAAATTAGAGATTAAATATGAATGTATATAGATAATGCTTCTAAAAAGGAATTGTCTACTACATTATGACTTTGGTAAAACATCATATTATGTTTAATTACCTGAGGAGATGTTGCATGTGGATTATTAGGTACTATGAAATAATATTGTTTGATTTATTTTTGTAATATGGTTATGCTATAATGATTTTTGGATGGGGAAAATTGGTAACAGGGTTACAATTTCTCGAGAACTTATGGAGGTTCCTTGTAGCCAAGTTGATGTTTACGTTTTGCATAGACAAGGGCATGTTTCTTTGTGGATAAATAAAATGGAATGAATGGAATATGAAATATTCATTCTTAGGGAAATTTATAGGGTTTCCCTAATCGTGGATGAAATGAATGATTATTTTTTGAAATAATATTATTATCTACATGATTTGCTTATATATCTTTGATATAGTAGTACAAGTGCATTATTATAATTAGGCATATATCATGTGGTGGATTTTACTAATCCCGAGTATCCAATCTTCTAGTACTGGCAACTTGAGACAAACAAACCAGATGCTCCTACTAAACCTGAAAGTGAGTTGAAGTGTTGTTGTTGCTATAATTTTATCTCAAGTATACTATAATTACTTTGTAACAGTAAGGATTGATTATGAGTAGAATATTTTGTTTAGCTAATAGGTGTTGAGAAAATATTATAATGATTTCATTATGGCTTTGTAAATACTAAAAGGATTTCATTGTACAATGTGCCAATTGTTGATGTGTATAATAGAGTTAAATTGAAATGTAATGCTACAATTCATTCTCTATGCTATATTTGAAATGTTACGTTTATGATTTTTAAAAGATGAATGTGCAAGTTAATGACAAGGAAATATGGAATCTAATAATGAAATAAACATGGATAAGTGAATCTAGCAACATGAAGTAAACCTTGAGTTAAAATGGTAGGTGCTAGCACACCTATGTGAATCCATGGTTGATTCCTTTAACAAACCATTATTGATATGGTTAGATATGTTAAGCATTACATCTTAAAGTTAATTACATTGTCCAATGTGTAGTGTAGTTAACAAGGCACACACTTACTGATTAGGTTTTGTAATACCTAAAGCTATAACAAAGAGTTTAAAATGGGTTGAACTTGTTGGGAAAAGAGTGTTCTGATTGAAATTGACTGGTAAAATCCTATGATCATTATGGGGGATTTGGCCACTCCCATACACTTGAATAGACTATGACCAAGTCAATTTCAGTGTGGTACTTGTCTGAAACACTCAATGGTTACTCAACTATAGTAATTGCTAGCATGATTCTCTCAATGAAATAAAAAAATGGTTGGTTTTGTAATGGGTAAATTTTGGTTATTACAATTGTATATGTAAGAGGCCATATCTGATAGCAGGGTTATGCATAAGGGGTCGACCCCAAAATCTATTTATAAAATCAAGGCGAATTGTCTTGGAATCCCAACAATATTTTTAGAAGTATACATGGCGAATTGTATTTATTTGCTTCCAAAATTTTTCAAACCGTGGTGATTTTCATTAATTTATCTCCAAAAAAATTCAAACCATGGCAAATTTTTCTGTGTTGGGGAATACGAACATCTTGTTGAGAAAGGTGCATAAATAGTATTGTCATTGTTGTCAACACAGACAGATAGATCAGTTGATGCAGTGGATAGGAGTTCAGAGGTCAGTCAGAGCATGTACAGTGAATTTCCAAGAAGACAAAAGTGGTCCAGATTCAAAGGATCAAAGAAAAAGACAAGTAAGAAAACTGTCGCGATATTGCGACATGTTTTCTATCGCGATTTCGTGACATATCGAAGGAGAGAGAAAATGCTAGAAAAACTATCATGATTTCATGACATATCGAAGGAGAGAGAAAATACTTGCACAAATGTCGCAATTTCATGACATGTTTCATTTTCGTAGTCCAAAGCGAAGAGAAAGAGGAGAAAGAAAAAGATGTTGCGATTTCGCGACATGTTGGACAAAAGAGAAAGCGCAAGGAAAACTATCATGATTTCATGACATGTTGGATGAAAGAGAAGTGCAAAGAATACTATCGTGATTTTGTGACATGTTTAGAAAGCACAAGGAAAGCTATCATGATTTTGCGACATGTTTAGAAAGTGCAAGGAAAGTTGTCGCGATTTTGTGACATGTTGGAAGAGAGAGAAAGCGCAAGGAAAACTGTCGTAATTTCATGACATGTTGGAAGCAAAGAAGGCAAGTAAGAAAACTGTCATGATTTTGTGACATGTTCGAAGAAGAAGTGCAGGTAAAGAAAACTGTCATTATTTTGTGACATGTTTGGAGAGAAGGTGCAAACAAAGCAAACTGTCGTGATTTCGCGACATGTTTTGAGAGAAGGAGCTCGCAAAGAAAAGTGTCGTGATTTCGTGACAATGTGCAAGAGGAAGTGCTAAGGAGAGAAAGTGTCATGATTTCATGACATGTCAGGCTTTTGTGGCCTGAAGGGAAGAATAGCGCCAAGGAGAAAAAGTGTCACGATTTCACGACATGTCAAGTTTTTGTGACCCGAAGAGGAGAGAGTGTACGGAAGCGAAAGATGTGATTTCATGACATGTCATGTTTTTGCTGGTGCTTGTGGAGAAGGGTGTACGGAAGAGAAAGATGTCATGATTTCATGACATGTCATGGTTTCGCTAGTGCAAGCAGAGAAAAGTGTAAGGAAGCAAAAGTGTGACGATTTCACGACATGTTTCATTTTCACGGGCAAGAGATAGAGAAGAGGTCAAGGCAGCGAAAGTGTCATGATTTCATAACATGTTCCATTTTCACGGGAAAGAGACAGAGAAGAGGTCAATGCAACGAAAGTGTTGTGATTTTGCGACATGTTTTGTTTTCACGGGCAAGAGACAGAGAAGAGGTCAAGGCAGTGAAAGTGTCGCGATTTTGTGACATGTTCCGTTTTCACGAGCAAGAGATAGAGAAGAGGTCAAGGCAGCAAAAGTGTCACGATTTCATGACATGTTCCATTTTCATGGGCAAGAGACAGAGAAGAGGTCAAGGAGGTGAAAGTGTCACGATTTTGCGACATGTGTTTTCGTTGGTTGAAGCCGAAAAGAGTACAAAGAGACAAAAGTGTCACGATTTTGTGACAGGTCGCAACAACACGATAACGGATAGTTAACTGGCATAGAACAACAGTTACAGGGGTAGTTGCAGAGGAAAATCATGTAGTCAAAATAAGTAGAGTTAACTGAAGTTAGTGCAGTAGTTACAAATAGAAATCATGTAGCTTTTTAAAGAACAGTCAAAGGATGAGAAATCGAACAGTCGTAGAAAAAGAATAAAAAAATACATGCATGCATAGAAAATAATACGAACAGTCATGACCAAGAAGACAAATAGTCATGGTAGAGATATATGTTGCATGTAACGTGTTTAAAGAAATGCCCACTCTATATATACAAAAAGAGTTACATAAAGAAGGAGTTACAATTGACAAGTGGCAGAAGAGAATATTAAAGAAATAGTTAAAATTGACAAGTGGCGTATGAGGAATAAAAGAAGGCGTTTTAACTGGAGTTACAAAGTGAAAGGTCTGTTATAAAAAGGGCAATCATGTAGAGAATTAAGTTTCTACTAAATGTGTGAAAGTGCTGCCAAAAGAGGGTTAGAAGAGTGTTGTAAGAGAGTGACAAGCAGAGCAGTAAGTGTTTACTGTGTTTTGATAAATTGTAGACTAGTCAGGGTCTTGTAAATATGAAGGCATTTTTATGTCATTGATAAAGCTTTCAAAACTGTGATCCAAGTTGGTTCTTGGATAGGGGATGGTGCTCCTTTCTGTTGGTTTAGATAAATCAGGGGTTGGTGCTCCTTCCAATGGGTGCTGGTAAACAGATTATAAAATTGGTGTTTTGCAAAGGCTGGATTTGGACTGTAGTCCAAGCATTCATTCTTGAGGAGTAGCCAAATTGGTGAATCTTGTTACATTGTGTGTTGTGGTGTGCTCTCTTGTGATAATTGCTTTACCTACATTTAAGTTCTCTTTGCTTCAACTTTAAGAGTTGTAGATTTGATTTTAAATAGCTACACTGATTCACCCCCCACTCTCAGTGTCATTGTGAGAACATCAATTGGTATCAGAGTAAGGTTCTTGAACAAGCTTAATCATCTAAGGTGATCTTGGAATAAACACAATGGCAGGTGGTGAAGGATTCTCATAAAACAAAGCTCCTTTGTTCAACGAAACTAATTACTCATTCTGGAGACTCAGGATGCAGACATATCTATGTGCGTTGGGATACGACATTTGGGAGTCAGTAGAAAGTGGATACACAATACTAGCTACTCCTTCAACAGATACTACCGAGAAGAAAAAGTTTGAGAATAACTCCAAAGAAAAGAATGCCATAATGTGTGGGCTAGTAGACAGTGAACTGATAAGGATCATGAGCTATAAAATGGCTAAAGACATGTGGGACAAACTGAAGAGCATTCATGAAGGAGACAACAAGATCAAAGAAGCCAAGCTACAAACACATCAAGCTCAGTTCGAAGCATTAAAAATGAATGAAGATGAGAACATAGAGGCCTATATGCTGAGAGTCAATGGAATCATTAATGCGATCAGGGGACTTAGCAAAGAAATCGAAGATGCGGACGTCATGAAAAAGGCACTTAGAACTCTTCACAAAAGATTTAATTCTAAAGTTTCTACTATAGAAGAAGCTAAAGATCTAAATAATTTTAGCATGGACGAGATGCATGGTTCTTTGACTACATACAAAATGAGAATAGGACAAACTAAGCCCATAGACAGAGAAGTTGCTTTTAAAGCACACAAAAATATAAAAGCTGAACAAGAATCTAAGGATGAAGAGACATCGGATGAAATGAAAGCTAACTTTGTTCGAAAACTTACAAAGGGAAAAGGAAAATATAGAGGAAAGTTACCATTTAAGTGCTTCAATTGTGGAGGTGTCGGTCACTTTGCAGCTAAGTGTCCAATGAATGAGAAAACCAAAAGTGATGAAGGGTCACACCAAGAAAGAAGTGACTGGAAGAAGAAACCAAATTTTAGAAAAAACAACTTCAAAAAGAAAAGCTTCATATCCAAGAATGTCAGCTCTTCTGAAGAAAGCTCAGGTGAGGATTCTAAAGAAGAAACAGGTGAAGCTCTATTCATAGAATTTGAAGAAAAAAAAACAAAAGAAAAATAGGAAGGTGATGAAAACCTTAAGGATGAGGCTGAAGTATATCTGGAAGGTGAGTTGGTTGCTGCACTTGAAGAGTTGAGTACAGAAAGGAAAAATAATAAAAAGTTTTCAAGAAATATAGAGGATGCTAATGACATAATAAACAATTTGAAAGTATAGACAGAAGAATTTAAGAAAATGTTTGAAGAACTTGAAGTACAATTAACCATGAAAATAGATGACTGTAGCAAACTGAAAGAAGAGATTGTTGTTTAAGAATGTGGCTAGAAGAACAAAATCAAAAATTGAGTTGCTATCACAAACTTGAAGGAAGTTCTGCAAAGCTTGAAAAGATTATAAGTATTCAGAGGACTACAGGCATCAAATTTGGCTTGGGCTTTGTCGAAGGACAATCGTCAAGTGGATCAAAGGCCATAACTGTAGACCAGTAAAGAAAGAAGATAAGATCAAGGTTGACCAAAGAAAAACGAATTATGCAAAAGAAAGCAACAATGCTAGGCACGAGAAGAGTGCTGACAATGAGGGATTCACAAAAGTCACACATCAAAGGAGAAGAAAATTTGTGTCTCCTACTACAAAATGGCAAAGACCAACTCCCAAGTTCAATCATTCATTTTTTGGTTATTGTTTTAAATGCAATACTTACGGTCATAAGATTTCATACTGCATTTATAATATAGGACAAAAATTTCACCAGTAGAAATGTCTTTTCACCCTTGATGGATTATGCAGTAGAATGCTATAACTGTCATAACTTTGGAAACATTGCAAGAAACTGTAGAAGCACATATGCAGCAAATAAATATCATGGAAGAAGATCTCATCCAAACAGTTTAAGGCAAAACAAAAAATTCCCAAAAAAACATGCACAGGACACTGATAAAGAAAAGTCTAAACAAGTGACAAAAACTATAGCCAAACCAGAGTGGAAAGAAAAGGAGCAACTCAAGGAAGAAAAGGAATCCTTGATTGTACAGACAACATTCAAAGCACAGAACAAATCTGCACCATGGATATTGGATAGTGGATGCTCCAGTCACATGACAGGAGATAAACAAAAATTTGAAAAGCTACATAAATATGAAGGGGGCTCTGTAAAGTTTGGAAATAATGATGAAGCCAAGATAGTTGGCAAAGGATCACTCAATATAAGTTATGGAAAGATCAATTCCAAAGAAGTTCTGTTTGTGATTGGTTTAAAGCACAACTTACTGAGTGTAAGTAAAATCTATGATGCAGGAGCATCCGGGGATAGTAGGGCAATATTGCATCTTCCAAATATTTTCAGTTTCTTTTCTAAGTTCTTTACACTTTGATCTCTTTATTTTTAGTATTGGGGAAGGTTTGTAGAGCAAGTTTGGTTTGGAAAGTTTTGTAAGGCAAAGAAGGGAGGGGTCACGAAATCGCGACATGTCACGAAATCGCGACCCCAAATGCTTCAACACAACTTTGGTAAGTTTTTTCGTGATATCACGACGTCGCAATATCGTGACAGTAATAAAAGGGAGAGAAGGGACTCTTCAAACATCGCGAGATCACGACGATAATGCAAAGAAGAGGGGAGGAGCTTCAGACGTCGCGATATCGCGACGTCGCGTTATCACGACGGTCTTTAGAGTTTGGTAGTGAAGTTAGAGTTCTGTCGCGATATCACGACAGGTCGCAATTTCATGACCTATCACGATATCGCGGCCAGTAAGGGGCCGACATGTGGCTGGTCAATCAAAGGGCCGCAAGACTTGAGGAAGATAGAAGACAAGCAAGACCAAGGGTAAATAGCGAACGGCTGGGCAAGGCCAAGCTGGACATGTGGCGATCGTGAAGGGCACATGGATCAAATATGTTGCAACAGGGAGGAGGCTTGAATGGATGTACATGCAGCCGACCACGTGTATGCAAAATAAAATTTGGGTCACATTAACTATTAAGGGAGGAGTCGATCGCGCTTTTCTTCTCAACATTTCTGGCATTGTAACATTTACAGGTGGTGGTTTAATGGAGGAGCCGACAGTGCAAAGGACGTTCAGAACAATGCGGCCGGTGCAGGAAGACCATCAATGCCGGTACCTTGGTAGATCGGGCGGATGGCCCTTTAAGACTAAAATTTTCAAAAATCTAGGAAGGGGGAAATTTCGAATTTGAATTTTGTTAGGCAGGCATTAATTTCCCAGAGGATCGGGGCCTCGATAAAACCCAAAAATTTGTAATAGGGAAGGGATGGTGAAGTTCGGGATTGGAGGGGGAGTTGTAGGCCTGGAATTACCACTGTATAGCTGTATTAAGCAATCTTAATGAAAATTTTACTGTGAATCTGTTGTGTGAATCCCGGCTTGCCATCAAGTGGTATTAGAGCGGGAGCTCCTGAGCATGTAACAGATCGCATAAGAGAGAGGCAGTTACACCAGGATCTGTGGAATATTTTTTATAAAAAAAATATATAATGCCTCCATGAAGAAACCGAGGCGGAGGAGGAGATGTGGTGTCGGCCGAAGACTTTCGAGCCTTGCAAAGGCAAGTTCAAGCCTTGCAAGCAGAGTTACGTAGAAGGCGCAAACCCGGAGGGGATGAGGAAAGTGAAGACGAAGTTGAAGAAGAAGACCAGTCGGAGGAAGAAGAAGAGGCTGTGGATCCTGCTCAAGCCCGGTTGTATAAGGCCATCTCTCAGATTGGAAAACAACCTAAAATGGAGGTTTCTACATACTCGGAAACCTAAATCCAGAAGAAGTGATTGAATGGATAAATTATTTAGAGGAATATTTCGAGTACGAGGAGGTTGAAGACCCTAACCGGGTCAGATTTGCTAAGACCAAGTTGAAGGGTCATGCCAGCATTTGGTGGAGGGGAATACAGTTGGAGAGGAATAGAAGAGGGAAGGAGAGAATAACAAGATGGGATAGGATGGTGGAGAAGCTGAAAAGACAGTTCATCCTAGCAAATTATGAGTTGGATCTGCTAAGAAAAATGCAGAGCTTAAGACAGACAAACAAAACTGTCCAGGAGTAAACTGAAGAGTTTTACAAGATTTCTATTAGAACAGGACATTTAGAGGCAAACAAAGAAAAGGTAGCCGATTATATCAATGGGTTGAGACTTGGTATCCAGGAAGAACTGAGTCTAGTTCGGGTAAGCACCATTGAGGATGCTTACCAATTTGCCTTAAAGGTGGAAGAAAAGCTAAATAGGCGGTTTGAAGGCAAGCAAAGAGGAAGGGGCCGTGGTGGAAGAACTGGTGGGAGAACCAGTGGGGAAAGGTACAAGGACCCGAAGAAGACTGGTGAAGCCAGTAGTAACCAGGACCAAAAGGAAGAAGACGTTTATCAACCCCGAGATCAGAACAGCCACCCAAGAGGACGTGGTGGATCTGGACGAGGATTTGGAAGAGGAGTATTTCGTGGAACATGTTTCCACTGTGGTGAAGAAGGACACCGGGCATTTGAATGTCCACAACATCGAGAAAGGATGAACAAGAGGCCTGAGGGTCCAGCCAGAGCCACTGTGGCAGAGGAAGATGCTGAGTCTGAGCATTCCAAAGAAGCGGAGAGAGGGGAAAAAATGATTGTAAGAGGAGTCCTATTGAATGAGGAAAAGGACACAGACCAGAGAAGAATTTTATTCCGCACTGCGATGTAAATGTGTGGGCAAGGTTTGCAATATAATTATTGATAATGGTAGCACGGATAACCTGGTTTCTGAGGAAATGGTTACAAAGCTACAATTAGAAAGGAAGAAACACCCACACCCATACCAGGTCGCATGGTTACAAAAGGACCATAGAGCTTTGGTCAATGAGCAGTGTTCCATTAAATTTAACATTGGAAGCTATTGTGATGAGGTCATGTGTGACATCCTACCCATGGATGCTTGCCACATGTTGCTGGGGAGGCCCTGGCAGTTTGACCGGAGTGCAGTGCATGATGGCCGTGCCAACACCTACTCATTGACAAAGAATGGTGTACACCACAAACTAAAGCCCTTAAAGGATGCGGATGAAAAGGTATGTAACATTTCCAGAGTCTGTTTAGTTGAGGGGAGGGAGTTCCTGAACGGGTTGAAGCATGAACATTTATGTTATGCAATAATCCCTAGAGTCAGGGGGAAGGAATGCTAGGATGCCCCAACAGAAGTCCTAAATCTGCTGGAGGAATTTCCAGATATTGTATCTGACAATGTGCCTGAGGGTTTACCCCCAGTAAGGAAAATTAGCCATCATATAGACCTAGTATCGGGATCAAGCTTGCCAAATAAAGTTGCACACAGGATGACGCCTGTAGAGACTGAGGAGTTAAATAGACAGGTCTAGGAATTGTTAGAAAAGGGATTGATTCGGGAAAGTTTGAGTCCATGCGCAGTACCTGTAGTGCTGGCGCCAAAGAAGGATGGGGAATGGAGGATGTGTACAGATTCACGGGCCATCAACAAAATTACTATTAAGTACAAATTCCCGTTGCCAAGAATGGATGATATCATGGACTGTTTAAGTGGAGCTGAATACTTCACAAAGATTGACCTGAAAAGTGGCTATCATCAGATCCGTATCCGAGAAGGAGATGAATGGAAGACAACCTTCAAGACAAGATAAGGCTTGTATGAGTGGTTGGTCATGCCATTTGGGCTGTCCAATGCACCAAGTACTTTCATGCGATTGATGAATGAAGTACTGAAGGAATTCCTAGGAGGGTTTGTAATTTTTTATTTAGATGATATCTTGATATTCAGTAGGACCTTGGAGGAACACCTGATGCACATCAGGAGAGTTTTTGAGAAGCTGCGGGAAGAGCAGTTGTTAATAAATCTAAAAAAGTGTAATTTTGTCAAAAAGGAGTTAGTATACCTGGGGTTTGTAATCTCAGCAGAAGGCCTAAAAATGGACCCAGAGAAGGTAAGAGCCATCATTGAATGGCCTACCCTAAGAAGCACAACGGAAGTAAGATCCTTTCATGGTTTGGCCGACTTTTATAGGAAGTTCATAAAGAACTTCAGCAGCATCTATGCACCTCTCACGGAAACAATGAGGGGGGATAAAAAGGAGTTCAATTGGACATCAGGGGCTGAAAGGAGCTTTGATGCATTAAAGAGAAAAGTTACAGAACAGCTTGTTTTGGCATTTCCAGACTTTAACAAGGTATTTCATGTGGACTGTAATGCCAGTGGCAGTGCAATAGGGGTCTGTACTAAGTCAAGGGGGCAAACCAGTTGCTTATTTCAGTGAGAAGCTAAATGATGCTTGGAAAAAGTATTCAGTTTATGACCAAGAATTTTATGCTATAGTTCAAGCTCTGAAAAAGTGGAGACACTATTTATTGCCAAAGGAGTTTGTTCTATTTACTGACCATCAGGCTTTGCAATACATTAATAGTCAGACAAAACTGAATCAAAGGCACATGAAATGGGTGGAGTTCCTCCAAAGTTATACCTTTGTACTGAAGCACAGAAGTGGGAAGTCAAACAGAGTTGCAGATTCCTTGAGCAGAAGGTAGACTTTACTGATTAAATTGACAGTGGAAGTAGTGGGATTTGAAGAACTGAAGGGTTTGCACCCTACAGATCCGGATTTTGCAGAAGCTTGGAAGGCTTGCTTAACACCTATTACGGTGGACCGGACAAAATGGTTGGATTTCCTAATCCAAGATGGAATTCTATTCAAAGGAAGCACATTATGCATTCCAAGAAGCTCTATGCGGGAGAACTTGATCAAGGAAAAGCACAACGGAGGATTGGCTGGACACTTTGGTAGAGATAAGACTATTGCCCTAGTGGGGGAAAATTATTACTGGCCACAACTTCAGCAAGATGTGAGGAAGTTTGTGCAAGGATGCAGAATATGTCAGATAGCAAAGGGCATAAAGCAAAACACAGGATTATACCAGCCATTACCTGTACCTGAGAGGCCATGGGAGGACATAAGCATGGATTTTATTCTTGGCTTGTCGAGAACACAGAGGGGAAATGACTCAGTATTTGTAGTGGTTGATCGATTCTCCAAAATGGCACATTTTATTCCCTGCCAGAAGACAAGTGATGCAGTTCACATTGCTGGATTATTCTTCAAGGAGGTGGTACGACTTCACGGTCTACCAAGAAGTATAGTTTTTGACAGAGATACCAAGTTTGTTGGGTACTTCTGGAGAACTCTGTGGAAGAAGATGAAGACAGATCTAAAATTTAGTTCTGCATACCACCCACATATTGACGGACAGAAAGAGGTGGTGAACAGAAGTCTGGGTAATTTATTGAGATGTTTGATAGCAAATCAGCCCAAGGGATGGGATTTAGTCTTACCATAGGCGGAATTTTCTTATAAAAGTTCAATTAATAAGAGCACCAACAAATCTCCATTCCAGATAATATATGGAAACAGCCCCAAGAATGTGTCTGAACTGAGAAAGTTGGACAGGAAAGAAAAGTGTAGTGCCAAGGCAGAAGAATTTGTAGAACATATGAAAAGTCTGCATGAAGAAGTAAGGAAACAAATTGTAAAGATGAATACTCAATATAAGGAGAGGGCGGACCAGAAGCGGCGATTCAAGGAGTTCAAAGTAGGCGATGAGGTCATGGTGCATCTCAGGAAGGAGAGATTTCTTGCCAAGACTTATAATAAATTGAAGATGAAAAAGTTTGGACCATGCAGAATACTGGGAAAGCGGGAATCAAGAAATGCGTATGAAGTGGAATTGCCTAGGTGGCTTGATATTTCACCTATTTTTAATATTTCAGATCTAGTGGAATATCATGATGGAGAAGGTACCGAGATGCCAAATGCAGAATTATGGCAAATTCCAGCATCTACTTCGACCACCAACGAGATCGAGGAGATATTAGACACCCGTGAAGGCAGAAGCACCCAAAACAGACAATATTCTGAGTACTTGGTCAAGTGGAAGGGCAGACCTGTTGAAGATGCAACTTGGCTGTCAAAAATGGAGGTTGACCGCCTGGGTCTTCCCCCAACAAATCAGAAGTGAGGGTCACTTTTAATTTACCCCAGGTGTCTGATGCAGGAGCATCTGAGGACAGTAGGGCAATCTTGCATCTTCCAAATATTTTTAGTTTCTTTTCTAAGTTCTTTACACTTTGATCTCTTTATTTTTAGTATTGGGGAAGGTTTGTAGAGCAAGTTTGGTTTGGAAAGTTTTGTAAGGCAAAGGAGGGAGGGGTCGCGAAATCGTGACATGTCGCAATATCACGACATGTCACGAAATCGTGACCCCAAACGTGGCAACGCAACTTTGGTAAGTTTTGTCATGATATCGCGATGTCGCGATATCACGACATCACGATATCATGACGATAATAAAATGCAGAGAAGGGACTCTTCAAACGTCGTGATATCGCGACGTCGCGAGATCGCGACGTCGCGATATCGCGACGGTAATGCAGAGCAGAGGGGAGGAGCTTCAGACGTCATGATATCACGATGTCGCGATATCGTGACGTCGCGTTATCACGACGATCTTTAGAGTTTGGCAGTGAAGTTAGAGTTCTGTCGCGATATCGCAACAAGTCACGATTTCGCAACCTGTCGCGATATCACGGCCAGTAAGGGGCCGACACGTGGCTGGTCAATCAAAGGGCCGCAAGACTTGAGGAAGATAGAAGACAAGCAAGACCAATGGTAAATAGCGAACGGTCGGGCAAGGCCAAGCTGGACACGTGGCAGTCGTGAAGGGCACGTGGATCAAATATGTTGCAACAGGGAGGAGGCTTGAATGGATGTACACGCAGTCGACCACGTGTATGCAAACTAAAATTTGGGTCACATTAACTGTTAAGGGAGGAGTCGACAGCGCTTTTCTTCTCAACATTTTTGGCATTGTAACATTTATAGGTGGTGGTTTAATGGAGGAGCCGACAGTGCAAAGGACGGTCAGAACAATGCGGCCGGTGCAGGAAGACCATCAATGCCGGTACCTTGGTAGATCGGGCAGATGGCCGTTTAAGACTGAAATTTCGAAAATCCAGGAAGGGGGAAATTTGAATTTGAAATTTTGTTTGGTGGAGGCATTGATTTCCTGGAGGATCGAGGCCTTGTTAAAAACTCGGGGAAATTCTTTGTAAAGGGATGGTGAAGTTCAGGATTGGAGCGAAGTTGTAGGCCTGGAATTACCACTGTATAGCTGTTTTAAGCAATTTTAATGAAAATTTACTGTGAATTTGTTGTGTGAATCCCGGCTTGCCATCAATCTATGACAGAGGTCATGAAGTAATTTTTAAGAAGCAGGGCTATGAAGTCAGAAAAGCTCACAGTGGGAAGCTGATAGCTAATGGATCGAGGACTTCTGGAAACCTGTATACTCTCTCAAAGACTTCAGAAGGAGCATGTTTGATTGGACAGGAAGATGAAAATTGGCTATGGCACAAGAGGCTCAGTCATATTAGCTTTGAAAATCTAGTAAAAATAAGTTCAAAAAGGGTAGTAAGAGATATACCCACCATTGGCAAACCATTAAATAACATCTGTGCTTCATGCTAAAAATGGAACCAAACTAGATCCACATTTAAATCAAAGGAATACTTCACCAGCAAATCGTTAGAGCTGATACATACTGATTTATGTGGACCCATGAGAACACAAAGTATAAATGGTGACAAATACTTTATGCTGTGCATAGATGATTATTCCAGGATGACATGGATATTATTTTTAAAGCTTAAATTAGATGCCTTTGAAATGTTCAAGACATTCAAAAAACTGGTTGAGAATGAAACAAGAAAAAGAATTAAATGCTTAAGATCAGATAGAGGAGGAGAGTTTATCTCAGAGGAGTTTGTAGAGTACTGTAAAAAATATGGGATCAAAATAGAGTTTTTAGCAGCAAGGACACCTCAGCAGAATGGTGTTGTTGAAAGAAAAAATAGGACAGTGCAAGAAATGGCACAGACAATGTTGACAGAGAACAAAATAGTAGACATATTTTGGAAAGAGGTAGTTCATACTGTGGTTTACATCCAAAATAGGTGCATGTTGAGGACACATGAAAACAAAACTCCTTATGAGCTATGGTTCAACAAAAAGGCAACAACAAGATACTTCAAAGTCTTTGGCAGCAAGTGCTACATAAAAAGAACTGAAGATAATCTTGGTAAGTTTGAATACAGAGCTGATGAAGGAATTTTTCTTGGCTATTCAACAAAAAGTAAAGCCTACACATGCTATAACAAAAGGCTAAAGAAAATTGTGAAGAGTGCCGATGTGAAGGTTGATGAAGGTAGGGAACTAGAAATTAGCAATGAAGAAAAATACCCTATTTATGAAGAAGTTATAGAAGTAGATGAAGAAAAGGGAACATAAGAGAATAAGGAGATTGACTCAGAAGTGGAAGAAAAAAAGAAATTTAAAAAAGGTAGCTGGCAAAAAAATCATCCCAGAGAGCAAATTATTGGGGACCCCACATTTGGTATTTACATAAGGAAAACAGTAGTAAGGAACTACTCTCTATTATCTAGCATTGAACCCAAAAATGTTGCTGAAGCAAGCACAGATGAAAGTTGGATGAAGGCAATAAATGAAGAACTAGATCAGATTAAGAAAAACAAAACCTGGGAGTTAGTACCACGGCCAAAAAATAAAAATATAATCGATACTAAATGGATTTTTTGAAACAAATTAAACGAAGACGGACAGGTTGTCAAAAATAAGGCAAGATTGGTCTGTAAAGGCTATGCTCAAGTTGAAGGTATTGATTTTGAGGAAACCTTTGCACCAATGGCTAGAATCGAGGCAATCAGAATGTTCCTGGCTTTAGCAGTACACAAGAATTTCAAAGTTTATCAGATGGACGTGAAATCGGCATTTTTGAATGGCAAACTTGAAGAAGAAGTTTATATTGAGTAGCCAGATGGTTTCCAACTCGGTGAAAATCCCAATTTTGTTTGCAAGTTAAAGAAAGCTTTGTATGGTCTGAAACAAGCACCCAGAGCATGGTATGCAAGGCTGGATAACTATCTTATTCAACAGGGGTTCAAGAAAGGTATGGTGGACAACAACTTGTATGTCAAAAGAGAGAATGACCATCTTATTGTACTTGTTTATGTAGATGATATCATATTTGGCAGTAGCATGGATGAGTATTGTACAAACATAGCAAATAAAATGAAGAAAGAATTTGAGATGTCTATGATTGGTGAACTATCGTATTTCCTCAGACTGCAAGTTAATCAAAGTGAAAAGGGCATTTTTATCTCTCAAGTTAAATATGTGAAAGAAATGCTAAAAAAATTCACAATGGAGGATTGTAAACCTGTTAGCACTCCCATGAAAACAGGTTGCAAATTGAGCAAGGATGACAAATCTCTAGATGTTGATCAAACCATGTACAGATCTATGATTGGGAGCCTGCTATATTTAACAGCTACAAGACCAGATATCTTATAGGCAATATGCATGGTAGCAATATTTTAGGCTAGTCCCAAAGAGACTCATGTGACAACTATGAAGAGGATCTTTAGGTACCTCAAGGGTACTATGGAGTATGGGTTATGGTACCCAAAAGGTAAGGACTTCACTCTTATTGCATATTCTGATGCAGATTGGGCAGGATGTATAGATGACAGAAAGAGTACTAGTGGTGGTGTATTCTATCTTAGAGATAGGTTGGTAGCATGGCATAGCAAGAAACAAGAATCAGTATCTCTTTCCACAGCAGAGGCAGAATACATTGCAGCAACAACATGTTATACGCAGATTTTATGGATGAGACAAACCTTGAAAGATCTTGGTATTAACTTCAAAGAGCCAATTTCAGTTAAATGTGACAACACTAGTGCTATTAACATCTCAAAGAATCCGGTTATGCATTCTCGAACCAAACATATTACAATCCGGTATCACTTTTTGAAGGATAAAGTTGCTGAAGGTGAGGTTAAATTGGATTTTGTTCCAACTACAGAGCAAGTAGCAGATATATTCACAAAACAATTGCCCCAAGAAGTTTTTGAGTACCTACGGAGTAATTTGGGAGTGGTCACACTACCCAATAACTGACTAGCTATCGGGAACACATTCTCAGGGGGAGCATTTATGCCTATGTTTATAGTTTTGCTCATAATCATGTTTTTTGCTAACTATAACAATGTGTGTCTGAGAATGTTGTGCATAGACTCAGGGGGAGTCTGCAGTAGCCCTTTGGTATTATTGTCAAAGGGGGAGAAGAATTACAGGAAATTGCACGTGTTGCCAACAATTCCAAAGGGGGAGATTGTTGAGCAAGGTGTAGAAACAATATTGTCATTGTTGTCAACATAGACAGATAGATCAATTGATGTAGTGGACAGGAGTTTAGAGGTCAGTCAGAGCATGTATAGTGAATTTCCACGAAGACAAAAGTGGCCCAGATTCAAAGGATAAAAGAAAAATACAAGTAAGAAAATTGTCGCGATATCACGACATGTTTTCTATCGCAATTTCATGACATATCGAAGGAGAGAGAAAATGTTGACAAAATTGTCGTGATTTCGCGACATATCGGAGGAGAGAGAAAATATTGGCAAAACTGTCACATGTTTCATTTTCATAGTCCAAAGCGAAGAGAAAGAGGAGAGAGAAAAAGATGTCATGATTTTACAACATGTTGGACAAAAGAGAAAGCGCAAGGAAAACTGTCGCGATTTCACGACATGTTGGATGAAAGAGAAGTGTAAGGAAGACTGTCATGATTTTATGACATGTTTAGAAAGCACAAGGAAAGCTGTCATGATTTTGTGACATGTTTAGAAAGCACAAGGAAAGTTGTCATGATTTCGCGACATGTTGGAAGAGAGAGAAAGCGCAAGGAAAACTGTCACGATTTCGTGACATGTTGGAAGCAAAGAAGGCAAGTAAGAAAATTGTCATGATTTCATGACATGTTCGAAGAAGAAGTGCAGGCAAAGAAAACTATCATGATTTTGTGACATGTTTGGAGAGAAGGCGCAAGCAAAGCAAACTGTCACGATTTCGTGACATGTTTTGAGAGAAGGAGCTCACAAAGAAAAGTGTCGCGATTTTGCAACAATGTGCAAGAGGAAGCGCTAAGGAGAGAAAGTGTCACAATTTCATGACATGTCAGGTTTTCACGGCACGAAGGGAAGAATAGCGCCAAGGAGAAAAAGTGTCGGGATTTTGCGACATGTCAGGTTTTCACGACCCGAAGAGGAGAGAGAGTGTACGGAAGCGAAAGATGTCATGATTTCATGACATGTCATGTTTTCACTGGTGCTTGCAGAGAAGAGTGTACGAAAGAGAAATATGTCACGATTTCATGACATGTCATGGTTTCGCTAGTGCAAGCAAAGAAAAGTGTAAGGAAGCAAAAGTGTCATGATTTCGTGACATGTTTCGTTTTTGCGGGCAAGAGACAGAGAAGAGGTCAAGGCAATGAAAGTGTCACGATTTCGTGACATGTTCCATTTTCGTGGGCAAGAGATAGAGAAGAGGTCAAGGCAGCGAAAGTGTCACGATTTCGTGACATGTTCCATTTTTGCAGGCAAGAGACAGAGAAGAGGTCAAGGCAGCGAAAGTGTCGCAATTTCTCGACATGTTCTATTTTTGCGGGCAAGAGATAGAGAAGAGGTCAAGGCAGCGAAAGTGTCACGATTTCATGACATGTTCTATTTTCGTGGGCAAGAGACAGAGAAGAGGTCAAGGAGGCAAAAGTGTCATGATTTTGTGACATGTGTTTTTGTTGGTTGAAGCCAAAAAGAGTACAAAGAGACAGAAGTGTCACGATTTCAAGACAGGTCGCAACAGCACGATAACAGACAGTTAACTGGCATAGAATGACAGTTACAGGGGCAGTTGCAGAGGAAAATCATGTAGTCAAAATAAGTAGAGTTAACTGAAGTTAGTGTAGCAGTTACATGAGATAGAAATCATGCAGCTTTTTAAAGAACAGTCGAAGGATGAGAAATCGAACAGTCACAAAAATAGAATAAAAAATGCATGCATGCACAAAAAAGAATACGAACAGTCATGACCAAGAATATGAACAGTCATGGTAGAGATATATGTTGCATGTAACGTGTTTAATAAAATGCCCACTCTATATATACAAAAAGAGTTACATAAAGGAGTTACAGTTGACAAGTGGTAGAAGAGAATATTAAAGAAATAGTTAAAATTGACAAGTGGCATATGAGGAATAAAAGAAGGCATTTTAACTGGAGTTACAAAGTGAAAGGTCTGTTATAAAAAGGGCAGTCGTGCAGAGAATTAATTTGCTGTTGAATGTGTGAAAGTGCTATCGAAAGAGGGTTAGAAGAGTGTTGTAAGAGAGCGACAAGCAGAGCAGTAAGTGTTTACTGTGCATGCACAAAAAAGAATATGAACAATCATTACCAAGAAGACGAACAGTCATGGTAGAGAGATATGTTGCATGTAACATGTTTAACGAAATGCCCACTCTATATATACAAAAAGAGTTACATAAAGGAGTTACATTTGACAAGTGGCAGAAGAGAATATTAAAGAAACAGTTAAAATTGACAAGTGGTGTATGAGGAATAAAAGAAGGCATTTTAACTGGAGTTACAAAGCGAAAGGTATGTTATAAAAAGGGCAGTTGTGTAGAGAATTAAGTTGTTGTTGAATGTGTGAAAGTGCTACCAAAAGAGGGTTAGAAGAGTGCTGTAAGAGAGTGACAAGCAGAGCAGTAAGTTTTTACTGTGTTTTGATAAACTGTAGACCAGTCAGGGTCTTGTAAATGTGAAGGCATTTTTATGTTATTGATAAAGCTTTCAAAACTGTGATCCAAGTTGGTGCTTGGATAGGGGTTGGTGCTCCTTTTTGTTGGTGTAGATAAATCATGGGTTGGTGCTCCTTCCAGTGGGTGCTGGTAAACATATTGTAAAATTGATGTTTTGCAAAGGTTGGATTTGGACCGTAGTCCAAGCAGTCATTCTTGAGGAGTAGCCAAATTGGTGAACCTCATTACATTGTGTGTTGTGGTGTGCTCTCTTGTGATAATTGCTTTACCTATATTTAAGTTCTCTTTGCTTCAGATTTAAGAGTTGTAGATTTGATTTTAAATAGCTACACTTATTCACCCCCCCTCTCAGTGCCATTGTGAGAACATCACATCTGCTATTAATTGGTATTTAAGTGCAGTAAGAATCTTTTCAAGGTATAACTATTTTTTTATTTAATTGAAATTAAATTTTTGTCACTGGTGTACAATTACTGATTTTGTATTTTTGTAGTGACATCCACCAAGTCCAGAAGGGGTTTGACCATACAGATGATTGAAGATAAATTTCTTCAAGAATGTTGCGAATTCTTCCTTGTCAGAATCATTCTGCAAGGAAGGCTGATAGAAATTCTGATGTGGGCCTTAGCATATTTGGTCTATTATATTGCACACTAGAAATTTGACTGGTCCACCTATATCTCACATTAGATTAGATTAGAAATTGAGAACGTGAAAACCCATGCTTCACCCTCACCGACAGTTAGCACATGTAATTATATTATTGAATTTTTTATGAATATTTATATAATTTATAGAACACTCCTGTACCATCTTGGTACTCTACCCTAGTCAATTTAGCCATGATAGAACAACAGGTTCAGGTAATTTTTTTTGTTAATATTTAAGTAAAATTTTTATTTTTCCATTGTTTGTTTATTTGTAATTTTGACATTTTGTACAAACATAGAAAAGGTTATCCTCTTTCTCTTCAAAGCGAGATGCTACTGTCAAAGGTTATTATGCAGAGGAATCAGGAGACTTCGAAACACCTGTGGAGGAAATAACACCACTGCTAAGGAGAAGATCAACAAGGAAATGTAGAAGGTCTAGTTCTCTTGATCGTCGACAACCTACGACTGCACGTCCTGTGCCAACGAGCGTAGTTGCGCATGAGGCTTCATCTTTGAGGAGTAAGTTTTAATTACTACCGAAACAAATTTTTCACGAATTTGTTACTATTTTTAATTAATTTTGTTATTTTTTCAGATGTACAGCATGCCCCCAATCCATTTGCAACAACAGCTATGCAAGATGTTTTTTCTTCTGCTGGTAAGTGTTATAACAAAGTTTGCAACCAATTTTCATAATTTAATTTTATAATTAGTTTTTATTTTCTACCTTCACAAATTTTATAACTAATTTTTATTTTTATGTTTCAAGGTCCCTTACAACAATTTTGTTAATAAAATCAACAAATGTTAACCCCTCCTCCACAATGCCAAACTCAAATGCAAGGTCAATGCTTCCCAGTTGGAAAACACATTCTTCCATCTCAGTCATAGAGAGAAGCAACACATCAGTTATCAGAGAAGGAAGCAAAAAATATTTTTTTTTGTATTTGGTCGTATTTCTATTGCTAATTTTACTTTTAAGGATATATCGAAAGCTTCTGGTGCTGTTGGATGAAGTTCCACTTGATAAAGAGTTATTTTTATAAGAAAATACACCCACTACTTTTCAACTATCATAATTTCTTCAAGACAAAGGAAATGAAGGTGCATAATGTTCAAGCAAATCTCCTCCAAGGTAAACAAGCACCCGTCAGGATCCTCCTTGACAAGAGGATGAAAGGTTAAACATTTTAGAAAAAATTTTGGTTTCTCATAATGTTGAATCTACAATTAAGGATTTAGTATTTCCAAATATAATAGAAATGAAAAAATGGGAGTATCGGGCAAAGGTGTTGATAAAGGAAATTAATGTCCGATACAATAATTTTTTAAAAAGAGAAAAAAAAGTTCTATTATTGAAAATGAACCTGAAAATATGGAGGCTCTGTTATAGCAAGTAAAATATGGTATTTTGAATGTGAATACATCATACACAGATGAAATTTTAAAGTTTATGATGAACAAATTGGAGAACATAAACGGTGAGGCCCAAGATTATTACAATGAATGGGCAAGTGATAAGAAAAAGGTTGATGTTGTTGTAGTTGCAAAGAATGTTGTTGAGGTTTGACTTAATCACTTTTGTGTTCAAAATTTTTTTGTTCTCTTTTTTAAAATGTAATTATCTTTTCATGTTGATTAACTATTTTTCCTTTTTGAAGGTAAAGTATGAAAATATCAAGAAGGTTCAAAACTTGCATGACTATCTCAGGATGGCAAAGGAGTTCTTAAATGCTTCCATGGCAATGAAAAAAGAGCACAGGAATCAGTTCAACAAAACAACATTTTGCAGAAAATCATTATCCACAATGGATTGGATCTTGATGTTATGCTAAAGGAGAAGGGTAAAGAAGTTCAAGGGCCAACATATGAAGATGTTGGCAAAGAAGAAAGCACCCTTCTCGATGGAATTCAAAATGTTGAGAAGATCCTTATCAATTCTAGAGCAATTGATAGTATTGTTACCCAACCCGAGAAAAGAGTCGTTGGAATGCAGAATGTGGTTATCGTGGAAGTAGTGGATGAGGAAAAAGGAGCTAAACATGGGAAATAAGAGGGAGGAGCCATTGCTATGGAGACTATGGAAGCCATTGAGAAGGCAAAAGGAGTGGAGGAGGGGGGAAAATATTCTGAAGTGAGAAATTGAATTTTAAAACTTGATATTTTGAAAGACAATTTTAAGACATTTCATATGTTTTCATTTGAAAACAAGATACTTGCTTTTATTATTTACTATTACACTATTTATATTTATAATTGTGTGTTATTTTTATTTTTTCATTTTTATTATATTATGCTATGTTGTTTTATATTTCAATTTTCAAATGAGTTTACGAATGATATATCTATGCATGTGTTTAAATTTTAGTTTACTCATATTCATTCTTGTTGTAGTATAAAAGTGAGTATTTTCATTTCTATTATGCTATATTGTTTTTATATTTCAAATGAGTTTACAAAGGATATATCTATCTATGCATGGGTTTCAATTTTCAGTGCATTCATAGTCATTCTAGTTGTTGTATAAAAATGTGTATGGTCATTTCTATTATGCTATATTATTTTTATATTTCAAGTGAGTTTACAAAGGATATATCTATGCATGGGTTTCAATTTTCAGTGCATTCATAGTCATTCTAGTTGTTGTATAAAAATGTGTATGGTCATTTGTATTATGCTATATTGTTTTTTATTTCAAAGTGAGTTTATGAAGGATATATCTATGCATGGGTTTCTATTTTCAGTGCATTCATAGTCATTATAGTTGTATAAAAATGAATATGGTCATTTGTATTATGCTATATTGTTTTATATTTCAAAGTGAGTTTACAAAGGATATATCTATGCATGGGTTTCAATTTTCAGTGCATTCATAGTTAGTCATTATAGTTGTATAAAAATGAATATGATAATTTATATTATGCTATATTGTTTTTATATTTCAAAGTGAGTTTACAATGGATATATCTATGAATGGGTTTAAATTTTCATTTACCATATCTAGAGTAATATACTACATGCACTTTTCATACATATGTAGAGAAATTTTTACTAGTTATGTATGTATATAAGGTTTACTCAATGATAAAGCATAAACCATAAAAAATCACTATATTTTGTCACATCATACAACTTATGATACTAATGATACATAGAGACATACATTTAAAGTCAAAGGAAAAATAACTATGTTTTGTCAACATATTCAAATAGTTCAATAACATAGCATCATTACGTATACATGGTTTTCAAATTTTCAACTTACTTAAAGTTATAGCTTAAATCATAAATATTGAAAACATAGACATGTCCATATCATTAAAAAGCAAACATGCATAATAATTGAAAATTGAATGATTATATGATTTTTTCAAATCACTGAAATTTTACAACAAATCAAATACGAAAAATCTTTGTTAATATGAAATTTCTCAAATCATTGACATATATAAATGATATCAAATACGGAAAATCACTGATAATATGAATTTATTCAAATCACTAAAATTTTACAAAATGATTTCAAATCCCAAAAATCTTAGATTATATGATATTTTCATATAATCATTGCAATTTTTAAATTTTTGGAAGCTGATACAAAGCTTTATCGACTTCTCCAAAAGAGTTGAGAATCATTTGTGAATTCTGTGTTTCCATAATCTCATCATCACTGCTAGTTGAATCATTTTCATCATTATCAACCATATTAGAGAGACCTCTTCTTTCTGCTAGGGACTTCCAATATGTCAACGCTTTATCATAGGGAAACTTACCCACCTCATACGATGACACATACATTCTCAAACAATTTTCCAAATTTTTGTCCAACCTATTACGAACTTTTGATTTAACAAAAGTTAATGCACTGAAAACCCTTTCGTCTTCAACAGATCCCAAAATCATTGTCTAACATAATTCATATAAAATAAAGTATTCACTCATAGTATCTTGCAAGACACTACTTTGATACAATTTTTGCCAAAAATGCGTGATTGAACCAGTCTCATGTGGATTTTTGAATTGTGCAATTTGATTATCCATTTTTATTCCAAAATTGGTTGATTGATGTCTCAAAAGATCTTTGTTTAGAATACCATTGATTTCAATGCCATTTATTTCCACACTTTTAGAGAAATGTGTCATAATATTGCCCATATATTTTACAAACAATTCACTTCTACTACTTTGGTCACCACAAGGATTCCAGAAATTAGGATTAACAACAACCATGGCCTCAAGTGTCTCATCTCTCTTAAAACGATCTCTTATTTCACTTGTTAATGCATTTGCAATTCTTTTCAATTTATTCTTAGTGCTATCCAAAACCTCATCGAATACGGAATGTGTAACGAGCACTTGTTCAACATCATCTGTCAGAGTATTTAATCACTTTTCAAAATGATATACAGGAATCAACTTTCCATGGATAGCAATACAAAGATTATCGTTGATGTTGAACTTTAAAAATTTGTTCTATTCATTGACATTAATTAACGTATTCCAACTATCAAACTTGGGATCCTCAAAATGTTTATCGAATAAATAAATCCTATCAATAATCATACATATTTGTTTTCTCATCCTCATGAAATCGACAATATAAATTGCCCTTTCCTGTGCAAGTTTAATCATAGTATTCATTTCTTGTAACATTGGTAGAATACCACATAATGTGAGAAGAGTTTCCAAGTCAGTCATACGAAAAAGCAAATATTTTTCCTTGTCAACATCTCTACGATGTGCATACATAAACCCAACCAAGGATTGATATTCTGAAAATACCCTTTTTGCAGGAAGAAACAATGAAATCCACCTGGTTTCCACATCTTTTAACATTTTTATGCCTTCAATTACACCTAGAGAAAATTATTGAAACTCTGCAAACCTTTTTGGATTGCATGAAAAGTATGAGTGTATATCACGGACGAGTTCTTCCACTTTGGCTACATTATCAAAATTGCTCACAATTTTGTATGCAAGATTCATTCGATGAGCCATGCAATGAATATGAATCACATATGGGGCAATGGAAGTCTGAAGCCTAACACAAAGACCATTCCTTTTTCCTTGCATTGTAGTCACACCATTAGCTCCAACACAAATTAACTTTGTGGCAATTTCCTTTTCATCCATTCTAGCAATATCCTTTAAATTGGTTACAACAACATTATAAATATTTTCCGCATTACAATTTTCAATCATCTTATGTAGTGCTAGTAAATGAGGTTGTCTCAAATGATTTTTGAATGTGTAAACATGTATACAAATCCAAGATGTGTTGTCAACAGTTGTTACCTCATCAATGGAAAGTGAAATAAATTTGGCTTGTTTCACATTCTCTCTCAGGTCTTCCTTCTCAACCAGTGATAGACATTTTACCATTTCCCAACCACTTCGATTTGACCAATGTGAAATGGTAAGGTTTTTTACATTGGCTAGTTGAAGTATTTCCCTAAAATCATCAAAATAATACATGGGACGACCTTTTTTTAGAATACTATATACAATAGAAAACTGCAATTTTTTTGAGGCTAATATAGTCTTATTAATTTTTTGAAATTGTGCCTCGATTGTTCCACCCTTCTCAATGAGAGTTTATTTTTGTTTCATTGATTTTTCATATTCAAGTGCATATCTCATATGCACACATTCTGATGCATCCTTCCACCTATGAGATCTGTTAATTGTTCCATCACTTCATATTTCTTTGATGTAAACTTTCCCACAGTGTTTTTCTATTGTGTCTTTCTTATTTTGCAATAAATGATCCTTTCCAAGCTTCCATGTACAAATAATGCATTTACACACATTCAGTTTCTCATCTCGCTCAATAAAGGGGTATAACCATGCCCATTCATTTTTAAAATCCCTTCCAATAGTCCATTCACTTATCTTTTGATATTTAGATTTTTGACTACAAGATTCCCTAGAGGTCTGAATTTTAATTGTACTATCTTTTTCTCTTTGGGTTGATGTGTCTGAATTTAAAATCTCCTGAAGTGGTTGTTGAATGTCGTTATTAGGAAAATTATCATGTGGTCCCATCTCATCTGCTAGAATATCTTTGAGTGAATGCACATCAGGCTCGACAATGTTTACTACATTCAATGTTTGGTGTTCTCTATCATTTTTTGTTGTAAAAAAAGCACTATTTTAAAGAATTAACATAATACAATTTTACAAAGCATTTAAAAAGAGGTAGATAAGCATAAAACCATTTATCTATTAATAGAGAAAGGTTTTACATTTAAGAAGAACAAAAATATTAAAAAATTGATGGTAAAAGGTGTTTGTACCTGCAAGTTGTGTAGGATCTGTAGAGATTGATGCCTCATTGCATTTTGATATTTGTGTAAAATATTTTAGAATTGTATTTTTACAAGAATATTGGCCTCCCATATTTCCATCTTCAGTAGGTGACATTGTATTTGTAAAGAAAAACCTTCAGATGTTAGGAAATATATATGAAATTGAAGGAAAATAGCAGACATCCCTCAAGACGAACCTATGCTGCCCTATAGAATGACATCTGAAAGATAAGAAGCAGTCTAACAAGAAAATGCTCCTAACACACAACATGACATGGATACTTATCGACCATAGTTGTAGATAGTGCTTCTACACTGCGTATGAAACATACTCTAAGAGACAAGAAGCAGTCTCTGACAAGAGAAATGCTCTTGACACACAACCAGATGACATTGATAGTTGTCTACCATAGTTGCGTATAGTTCACCTACAGTGCCTATGAAACTGTAGAAAAAGAGATTTGGATTTTGGACAAAAGAACAATGGAAGAAGAATACTCTATCGATTTTTAGTCGTGAATCCTCTGTAATGGATAGACTTTTACCGATAGACACTTCCCTGCAACTGATCGACTTATACTGATTGATAGTCCCTGTAATTGATAGACAAATGTCGATCACATGTCTATGCAATCAATAAAATGATGGTGATCGACACGTCCTCGCAATTGATAGAATGATGTTGATTGACACCTCTACAACTGATTAACAAATACCGATCGACACCACTATAACTGAACAACTATGATGATCAACACAGTTCTACAACCAACTGATTAATGTCGATTGGCACCTCTACAACTGATAGATAAATATCGATTGATAATCCTTGCAACTAATCAACTTATTCCATGGCTTTGCAATCAATCAGGTTATGTCAACAGACATGACTATGAAACCAATCAACTTATGTCGATAGACATGGCTCTGCAATCGATTGACTTATGCTGATAGACATGACTCTATAACCGATCGACTTATGTTGATAGAAATAGCTCTACAATCGATTGGCTTATGTCGACATACATGACTCTACAACCGATCAGCTTATGCCAACAGATATGACTCTACAACCAATCGATTTATGTTGACATACATGGCTCTACAACTGATTAGCTTACATCGATAAACATGACTTTGCAATCGATCGACTTACATCGAAAAACATAACTCTACATATAATCGGCTTATGTCGATAGACACGACTCTACAACCGATCATCTTATATCGACATACATGACTCTACAACCGATCATCTTGCATCGATGGAGACTCCTCTGCAATCGATCGGTTTATTTCGATAGTCACTCCTCTGCAACCTTCTCAAGTTTTTCGTTGTTTCAGAGCTATTTTCGAGTTAGAGTATTTTTGATGTATTTTTATTGGTACCCAGTACAATATATATATGGGTAGTATATGAGGTGATTTGGGCGGGAAAAATAAAATCATTTATAATTTGAAGGTGATTTGGGCAGGAAATATAAAATCATTTATAATTTGAAGGCGAATTGGGTGAGAAAATCAAAATCATATGTAATTTTAGGTCGGCGAATTAAAATAAAGTTAGGTTCATGATTATCAACGGCGGGTGAATTTACCCCAAAAAAACTTCCACCTCGTAAATTTTGGGTGAATGGCCCCCAGTGAAAGGATCCAAAATTAGCCTTTTCAAAATAAAAAAAACCTAAATAGAGCCAATTTATGATATTTTACGCTTATGCATAACCCTGTTCGATAGTAGGAGGATATCTTAATATTATTTATTTTTAATGTTATGGTACCTGATACCAATGGGAGAGTCATACCTTGAGATCTAAGAGAGATTATTATTGATTTGATTAAGCGCCATATAATTTTTTCTTGGTAGTTAGCTATTCTAGCCAAGTTATACCATGAGTTAAATTAGATTTCATATAAGAAATGTAAGTTACTTGTACAATTTTTCAAGTGTGGGATTGAGAGCATATTATAGTGCTTCACATACCATAACTGCTCAAGACTGTCAATGATTAGGAACTCTAGTTGTATATATATGGAGTCAATCCCATAAGTATGGATAGACACATCCTCAAAAGGGGGACTTAGGGTGGGTACATATATGGATAGATTATTTAAGGTGATGAAATATTATATAACCCTACTATATAGATCAAGAGATTTGGGTTAAGGAGGTATATGAGCTAGATTATATTAAGAGGATATAATGGTTCATCACCCATCATGGGGAGTAATAACTCCTTTATTATGAGAGAGTTTTGATGCAATTTGACTTATAGCAATATCCACACTAGATGTTATATCATAGTAACATGCTATGAGTGTGGTGGATCTTGGGGATATGCCAAATAAAAAATCATATTTAGAGGTAGATATAGATCACCCATATATTTAGGATCCTAGGGTCAATTAAGCTAGCTACATTGATGAGAATAATGGGTGGCATAAGGATTTGAAACCCATGAGGTTGAGTAATTCTGGTATATTATGGGTATTTTAGTGTGTTAAGGCTAGGAGGTTAGTGATCCATGTAGTATAAATAGTGCCACCATTATTGAGGTAGTGGAATTGATGAATATAGGGAGGGATAAAAGTTTAGAGATAATCACTTTTGTACCATATACTATGATAAATAGAGGGGCTAGACAAAGTGATGTATACACAATGGTATATGTAACCAAGTGTGATCAAATTAATACTGATTGAGATATAGCTATTGACATGCAATATGAGTTGATATAAGAGATAGGCCAACTATTAGTTGATATAGATAGCTTATAGGCCGCTATATCCTCATTGACCATAAATTTATTTCAACAATTAGTAGAGAATGACACTCCTGCACAAAAGAGGCATTACTTAGCAAGTTAGATTCATAGCTTATAGGTGTTGATTGCTACATTGGTCACAAAATTGGATTAGACTCTATAGGCTACTATATAGGTTTGCACAATATAGTAGATATAGTTGAATATTGTCATGGTTATAGGACAATATTAGGGAGATCCAAATATATATATTATATATGCGTGTGTGTGTAGTAGATATAGCACATTAAGAAGAGATCAATTATATGTAGTATGATTTGACTATTGTGATATCTTGAATTATCCATTATAGGATATACTATTATATGGTTGTTCTAGCTAATACAAAATTTACTTCTCCTAACCCTTCCCTAAGATGTAGCAAATCAAGCACATTTTGACATGATCACTCAGATTTAGGATGACCTGACTAGTGTGATAGTTTAGATTAGCCATTATAGGATAGTATATTACATGGTTGTTCTAGCTAATAATAATTTCCTTCTACTCACGCTTTTTTGAAATTATTAAAATTGAGATCATAGTACCACAGACATTAGTCACAAAGGATATTAGGGATTCCAACACCTTAGGGACACCTCAGGAAGGTGGTAGAGGATGACCCATGTCAAACACTATATTTGAGACTAAATAAGGATAAGGTCTAATACTATAATTTATAGTCAATTATAGAATGCTTATGTATATATGATATGATATATATGATTCATAATGAGGTAAAAATATATAGATATACTTTCAAGGTATATATATGATTATTTTTATGTATTTTTATTTGATTGTGTTTATGATGATTTATTTATTTTTTTATTTGTGGAAAACATCCCAAAAGGGATGCCACTTTCGGGTAAGACCCAAGGAGGCAGGGGTATCCATTCCGCCAAAAACGCCCAGGACTCGGACCTTGCCTACCACCTTTGACATACTCAAGGAGCAAACAAACACACAAAACCAAATTAAAAATAAGTAAATAACAACAAAAATAATAAAATAAAATAAAAAACATGCTCCTTGAGTGTGTCAAAACCAAAAGCACAACCAAACACGCACAATAAGATAAAAGAAACCACAACACAAACCACATAGAAAAACACAAGAACCACATAACAAAACACAAACAAGACAAAAACAATAGAACACTACAAAGACATAACCCAAAAAAACATGAAAAATAAACACAACCAAAACCTAAAAAATAAAATAAATAATAAATAAAAAAAAACAACCAACAATAGACAATAAACAAAAACAAAAAACATAGAAAACACTCACACATAAAAACATGAAATAACACAAACAAAGAGAAACCCAAGAACAAGAACGAAAAAAACACAAGAACAATAACAAAAAACATAAAAAAAAAAAAACAACAACAACAAAAACACAAGAACAACAAAAAACAACACAAAGAACACAAAAACAAAACAAAACAAAAGAACCCACCCACCTTAAAAAACTAAACAAAAAAACAAAGAAGACAAAAGAAAAAAATGAACAAAACAATGACCTATCTAGACCAGAAGACTATTAATGCAAGAATCAATAGAGGAAACAAAATAAAGAATAGAATGAGCTAGGGAACTAAAAAAACTGAATGAACCAAAGAGAAACAAAAAAAAAAAACAAGAAGAAACTAGGTACCTTCAAAACTGGAGCCATCCAAAGAAATGATAGAAAGAAGAGCTTCCCTAATTTGAGAAGCCCACCATATAGGAGGGTGGCCATAACAAGTAAGATCACCTTTGTCCAAAGCCCAATTAGCTAAAGCATCAACACTCTTGTTTTGATCTCTCGACCACATGATTGTAATCAACTTTCAAAAATCCCATCTGGATTAACCGAATCTTCTCAATAATTCTTTTTATTCTCCAATCCACCTTATGATTCTTAGAAGGAGTCTTCAAGAGATTAATCATAAGTTGAGAGTCAGACTCAACTAACACCTTTTCCCATCCAACCTTAGTAGCCTCCTAAAGGCCTCTAAGGATACCATACCCCTCAACAAGGTTATTGGAAAGAATACCCAAATTCTCAACAAAAGTAAAAACCAGGGAGCCATCTGAAAGTCTACCAATTCCTCCCACACTGGCTTTTCCAGGGTTCCCTCTAGAGGCTCCATCAGTATTGACTTTTCCAAAATCCTTAGGAGGAGGTTGCCAATTTCTAGTCCTATCCATCTTACTAATACTCACATTCCCTTTAAGTTGGTTGCCCTTAGAAGGTTTAATATTCAATCTTTGCATCACTTGATCCCATATTTGGTGGGAGTTTTGGGGGTGATTAAGGAGTTGATGGACTGATTCAACTAAGTTGGCTATGGTCTTTTGCCAAATATAGTGAATATCCTTCCTATCTTGATTAAAAATTTGGTTGTTCCTTTCATTCCAAATATTCCAAAGAAGAATGGTAGAACCCATCCAAACTAACCGCCTAATAAAATGATCAACACCCTCTTGATTAGGCCAATCCCTCCAAAGCTGTTCAAAAGTGAAAAAATTGGACCACCGTAAGCCAAGTAAAGTTGCCATTCTCCTCCATAGCTCAGAGGCTAAAGTACACTCAATAAAAATATGGTTGATATTTTCTACATTCTCTTCACACATTTCACATCTAAAAGGGCCATGAAAACCATGCTTCATAAGTTGCTCACCAATAAGCACCCTACGATGCAATAAAAGCCAATTAAAGAACCTCACCTTAGGCCAGAGCTTTTGAGCCCACAATTGAGAAAATATGTCGAAGAATGGTTGGGATTATTATGGCATAAGGTCAAATAACCTTGAGCAACTGAATACTCACCCTTAGTAGTGTTGTTCCATCCAAAACAATATTTTTCATGGGACCAAGAGAGGGATCTCATATGAAGGATGCCTTGGATATCTTGTCTTTGCCTTTCTGGGATTTGAATAGGCTAGTCCTCAATAGGGATCCAATATCTACCAACCTTTGAATTACCAAGTATGGTACCGACAGTAATTAGCCACCTTTATCCAATTAGCTCGGTGAAGCTCCTCCATCCAAGGCCTCCAATCGGGAAACTGAGTTATCAAAGGCTTGTGACCATCCCAAGAATCTGTCCAAAAATTTGCATGTTGACCATTATGAATGATCCAAAATAATTTTTTCTTTATCAAATCCTCACCAGTCTTAAGAACTCCTAAAATGGGAGAACCTTTGGTAGGAAGTTGATAGCGAACAAGGTCTTCAGGACTTTTGTTCTCAGCATATTTAGCACGAAGATTATTGGCCCAAAGAGCATTGGGGTTATGCAACATCCTCCAATATAATTTAGCAGCTAAAGCTTTGTTGTTATTAATTGAAGACCGAAATCCTAACCCCCCTTCACTCTTAGGAAGACATAAAGTATCCCATTTCACCAAGGCCCATTTTCTTTTCTCCTTAGTACCACTCCAAAGGAAACGATGACCGATTTGATCCAATTCTCGAAGAACAACCTTTGGGATATTCAAAATGGAAGAAACATAAATAGGAATAGCTTGAAGGACTGATTTTACCAAGGTGATTCTACCCCATAAGAAAGCCACTTGTTGGTCCACTTTCCAATTTTCTTCTTGACTTTGTCCAACAACCAATTCCAATATTTATTTTTCTGCCTTTGAATATTTATGGGAATACCTAAATAAGTGATTGGAAGAGAGGTCTTCTTATATCTTAATTTATCCAAGACCATGGATTCCTCATGTCTAGCATAGCAATGAAAGAAAATAACTTTATATTTGTCTTCATTGATCAACCGCCCAAGAGCCTTAGAAAAATAGCTAATGATTTGCTTAATATTAGAAGCTTCCTTAATCGTAGCTTTACCTAAAAGGGTAGAGTCATCCACAAATTGAAGATGAGAGATAGGTCTAGCTCCATGAGCAATGGTAACTCCCTCAAGGGTTTTGTTTTCCCTCTTTTTGGTTATAGTCCTACCCAAGCATTCAACAAGAATGATGAATAAATAAGGGGATAGCGGGTCACCTTGCCTAATACCTCTGGAAGCCGGGAAAGACCGAGAAGGCCTGCCATTGATAAGAACTAAGTAGGAAACTGAAGAGATACATCCCATAATCCAATCCATCCAATCCTTAGAGAAACCAAATTGCCTCAAAACTTTGATAAGGAAGTGCCAATCCACTCTGTCATAAGCTTTGGATAAGTCTAACCGGATGAACATAGAAGGAGAATTTTGCATATCCATGGAATGGATGGCTTCCTGAGCAAGAACTATCTCATCTACTATTTGACGTCCTTCCACATATCCCCCTTGCTCTAGGGAAATAATCTTATGCAAAAGAGGCTTCAACCTTTCTCGCCATGATTTTAGTAATAATTTTGAGAAGAACATTACATAAAGCAATAGGTCTAAAAGTATGAGATATGATCAACCTCTTGAGCTTTTGGAACAAGAGTAATATAAGTTTTATTGATAACCTTCAAAATTTCTTTGGATTTCCCGGCTTCTTCCACCACCTCTAATAAATCAACATGAAGGATATCCCAGAACTCTTGGTAGAACTCAATAGGAAAACCATCAAGACCTGGGGTTTTCCCTTTTTGCATTTTAAAAACTACTTGTTGAAGCTCATTGATAGTAATAGGAGTAGTCAAAATAGAGTTCTCCTCATAAGTGATAAGAGAAGGGATTGCTTGAAGAACATTTTGTTGTGAAGTTGAGTCAAGAGGAGTAGCAAAAAAAATATTGGAAAAGTAATCAACAACAATAGAGTTCATGCCATCCCAAGTATAAACAACATCTCCATAATCTGATTTTAAGGAAGAAATAAAGTTGTGAGATCTTCGAGCTAGAAGAGATTTGTGGAAGAAATTTGTGTTTCGATCTCCTTCTTTGAGCCATTGAATTCTAGATTTTTGCTTCCATAAGATTTCTTCTCTTTTTTCCCATTCCTCTAACTGAGTTGTGAGTTTAATTTCATCTGCACTTCTCTTCTCTGTGAGGCCATCTAAACGGATTTTCTTATTCAAATTTTCAATATGAGCAATAACTTCATGTTTTTTTTATGAACATCCCCAAACTCTTTCCAGCTCCAAGTCTTGATTTTGGATTTAATGTATTGCAGTATTTTGGCAAAACAGAACATCTTAGTCCCATGCCTAGGTTTACCTTCCTTCCACCATTGTTGCACACGAGGTCTGAAGGAAATGTCTCTAAGCCACATTAATTGAAAACTAAAAGGAGAGAAACTCACATTGGTTTTCCACATTTCCACCATGACTGACCAATAGATCTGAACCAACATTGTTAAGAGTCTTCACTTTAGGAATGTGACCATGGATTAAGAAATTTTTAGAGAGCAAAAACCTATCCAATCTCTCCATTATACAAGCTAAGCCTTGCCTTCTATTAGACCAAGTCATAAGGCCATTATCTCGGTTGGATATCCACAAGATGGAGGTTTGCAATATATTCGCTCATGAGGTCAGTACTTTTGTCCAAATTTCTATTTCCCCCCTTTTCTCATCCAGAGAGAGGATGGTATTGAAATCTCCTCCGATCAAGATCCAAGATTTAGGAAAATGAGAGATAATATGAGTAATATCCTTCCACTGTCTTCTTTTTTCCTCCAAAGAAGTCGAGGCATAAACAGTAATGCAGAGCATAATCTGGTTGGAATGTCTACTTTGAATAGCTATAGCCAACAAACCCCAACTACCAACCATATGGTGAATAACTACCTCTTTTGGGTCCCAAAGACAAGCAATGCCACCCGAAGTCCCTTGGGAACTGAGGGAAACCACTTTTCCAACTGGCCAAATTTTACTGGCAATTAAGTCCATATCCTCCATTGACATCTTTGTTTCTTGAAGGAAAACAAGATGTGGATGATTTATCTAAATCATTCTTCTAATTTCATTTTGTTTTGAAAGACTCCCTTTGAGTCCTCTAATATTCCAAGTGATGATCTTCATTAATACCAGGGCTAAAAATGTTGGGAAGGGCATTAATATTACCTTCCTCTACAAGCTTTTCACCTTCTTTTACCATATGATATTGATTGGTCTTGCGACCTACTTTTTGATTAGAATCCATCTTCAATTTTTTTTTCCTCGTTTCTTGACTTATTCCAATTGAATCTGAGATGGCTTCTAACCTTGAAGAATGCTCATACACAACCAAAATTTTACTAGATGGTTCAATGGAGTCTATATTGGGACCTGCATTATTTGAAGTTTTGACATTTGAAATATTGTTTTTCTTGTGTAAATTTTCTCCTTTTTTTTCTCGTTGAAAACCTTTGATTTGTTGGTTTGTCTCTTGAGTTCTTTCCTTCATATTTAAATTGTGTTTCTAAGATTTCAGTTTCCATTATTTCCTCTTCCTCACTTGGGACATCATTTGTGGAAAGGATTTCAAACATATTAGCAAATGACTTTGATTGATCCTTCATTACTATTTTTTTCTGAGTGTTCTTCTTCTTAGGTATTTGGAAACCTGCTGAGTTTATATCTTCTTTCTTTTGATCAAGAATTTTATTTGGGCAAGCACTGGCCAAATGACCATATTCATGGCAAATTCTACAATGAAAAGGAATGTTCTCATAGTCCACTACTTGCTCCCAAGTGTCTTCCCCAAATTGTAATGTGATATTTTTAGGTAGGGGTTTGTCAAAATCCATTAAAACACAAATTCGAGCATAAATAATATGTTCAAAATTTTGAGTACAATAAGCAATCATCATAAAAGTTCCTAAAGAGTTTCCAATTGAAGAAAAAATAGTAGGATTCCAAAATTCAATAGGGAGGCCAAAGAGTCTAACCCACACGGGAGCTATAGAAGGCATCTCTTCTTCGGATTTAAATTTAGTATGCCAGGGCTTCATGAAAAGCCCTGCCCTTCCAAAAAATCAAGGACCCCCTTGAAAAGTTTTCTCTCTATCTTCATTATTAGCAAATAAAACAAGAAAATAACCATTTGGATAAATAGAGATTTGTAACTCACCTTTAGTTTTCCAGATTTTTGTAGCCCAAAATTTGAAAGCAGATAGACTCGGACGAAAACCCATGAACCGACAAATTAGTCCTCTTTTTTCCAAATCTTCAATGCCAATTTGAATGTTACCCATATCAAGCTTAACAATAGGAGTTCCATCAGCTGCTTTAAGACATCCTGACTCCGTTTTCCTGGGATCAATCTTAGGCATTCTTAGAGGTTTATGAGAAGCCCTAATATTGATATTAGCATTGGGCTGAGGCTGTCCACCATGAAGGGCATCCCTAAAATTCATTTTTTGGGACTGAGTCTTCAAAATTCTTACCCTTGACAAGGGTTTTCATAGTAGAATTATTTTGTGGGTGCACCTTAGCACCAGATTCACTTGAGATATGAGCCATTTTTTGATCAACTGCTTGAAACTTATTTCGTGGTCTCTTTAATCCTTGCCCTAGACGCCATGGAAAGGTATGGTTTTCACTTTTCTTTTGTGCAGCAAATTGGAAGCCGTTGTCACTCAAGTTCACAATATGATCTGTTGAAAGACAAATTTCTAACCCATCTTGTATCCCCTACAACATTTCCTGCTAAAATATTGAGCATAAACCACAAAAATATTGGTCGCTAGGGCCCGAAGGCCCTAAAAACCAACCTCTGGAGCTGCTTGCACTCAACCCAGATGAAACCCTCACATAGCCGCTTGCCAAATATATCGTTCACACATAGGGATGCGCTAGGATCTGTGTTTCTCCAAATGATATGAAAATTGGTGGAGACGTTCTAGGGTTTTTCAGGCATCTACCCTCAAAATTTCAGCTCAATCCGAGTTCGGATGAGTGAGATATGGCCGAAATAGGTTCGGCAGTTTGGGCAATCCTACGAAAAATGCCTCGCTCATGAAGAGAAATTATGTCTCTCTCAAAATCTCTTCTTATGCTTATATTAAATTCCAAGTGAACCACTACTATTTATGATGGATATCTATGAAAGAATTCAATATTGTAAAATTATAATGGAATCTAGACTCATTCCATTAAGGTAAGCCAACATCAATAATAATCATTAAGAAAGTAATCACTACACAAGATATTCCAATATGAGAGATCACTCCATAGGAAAATATGATTATAAGAGAATACTCTATATGGTTGATTATTGATGTGTTTATGATGATTTAATTATGATTACAAATATTTAGTTTGGATATTATATTTTAAGTATTTTTGGGTGTTCAAATTAGTTATATTATCATGATGAATAGATAAGTTACACTTATGACATTAATGTATAACATACATATCATCATTAAACTATCATGAATGCAAATAAACTTTATGTGCTTAGAAAAAAATAGTTTTGTTTTTTATATGTCCTTAAATGAGATATTGAAGAACACAAAATAACATGCAAACACCCTATGTTTTAGGTCATTCTTAACAAAATATGATAAGATATATATTTGCCTTGCATAGGCATCAAAATGTTTTGTTTGTTATTTAGATTTAAATGTGCGCAAGGACTTCAAATTTTCCTTGAGGAAATACATCAAGATTTTTTTGTTGTATCACATGGGGCTTTCTATGTTACAAATGTGTACAATATAGATGGTCCCAAAGGGAATTTAGATTTGCCTTGGTTAAACACCTTAAGGAATTATATTGTGTAATATGAGACTTTTTATGTTACATGTATGCATAATATAGATGTCCCTAGAGGAATTTTAGTTATTCCATAAAATACTTTAGATATACAATGAAGCGATTTAATTTTTCCATAAAGGACTTTAAGTATGCCATAAAATACTCTAGTTATGCCATGAAGAACTTTAAGTGTTCAATGTACTTTGAAAAATGCTCAATGACTTTGCTATGCCATGTGGGACTTTAGAATTTTGATATATTTTTATTTCAAAAATTCAAACTAATATGTATAATACTTATTCAAAATAAAAAATATTGTGCTATAAAAATATATAAAGCTTTATACACACCATAATGCTACAATGTACAAGTGTATACAAATTAATTTCGATACATGATTTGGATAATTCATAAATAAGCTTATTCAATTTATATGTAATTTATTATTTTGATGATAATATATTGGTGACACAATTTGCCCCCTCTTTTTAATGTTTTAAAGATGGATTTGGTGATCCTACATAGGTGCTTAAAATCCCTCATAATAATACCACCCTATATGTTGAAAGGGTACAAACAAAATTAAAATAAGATAAGTTGTCTCCATGTTTATATATATCTTGGATTATTTTGGTGATCCTACGTAGGTGCTTAAAATACATACTATTGAGGCCACCCTATATTTTACTTGGGTAAAAAAGCATTATTTTCTAGACAAATGATTTATTGGATTAAAATATAGTGTTATTATTAACTATTTGTGATAAAAGATATGAAAACAAGGATAATGAAGATTGTAATATTTTTGACCATCAAAGTGACATGATTTATCATTATAAATCAATTAGACATGATAATAATCCTTTTGTTGTAAATGTATAGATAAACATATTAGATAAATAGGATAAGTCATTGGAAGTTGACAATAATGAGATTGTAATAAATCAATATTTACTATCACCAATGTAAATCAATATTTATCAATTGAATCAATAATGTGTGATATTCATCCTTTAATTTCCAATGAATTATTAGATGCAATAATTATTAGCACATGTGAAACCACAATATTAATCACTTGATAATGAATAGTGAAATGAAATGATTCGATGAAGTAAATTAAAGAATGATTTTATAGATGTAAAATAAAATTACAAAAATTCAAGACAAAGAATGAGTGTTAACTATCTCTTGAACCATAGCAAAAAATTATAATTAGATAAATATTTTATAGATAGACCAAGAGATAAAAAATATTTTGTCTAGGTATGAATTATGAAAAATAAAAGAATATGGCTATGTACATATAATTTATCATGAGATAAAACATAAAATTTTTAGTTAAAATTCCATTATATTTTGAGAGAGAGAGAGAGAGAGAGATTCATAATAATATTTGGAAAGCTAAATCAATATACATACACTTCATAATAACATACTTAGAATTTTAATTTATCTTCTAAACATAGTTCTCTCTAACCCTTAACCTTAAAGATAAGTTACAAGTACAATATCTTATAGAACCAACTTGTCTTATAATAAAACCTTATGAAAAAGACCCCTCCTTAACACTTAGGTGCTTGAATGCATTATTGCAAAAGAACTATATAAAAAAAGGAATACTAATAGAGGAAGCAATAGATGAATCAACTAACTTTAGCTCCATTTCAAAATTGCAAGAAATTTAAATTAAGATTAATCATCAAGAGAGGACTTGAATAATATTATGAACAATTTGAAAGATCATTTGGATGTTCTCCGCTAATATTGGGATTTTGCAGATGAGTTGCTTTGGCCCTATATTGGGTGCTTTCAATTCTAAGTCCATTGTAGATGCTTTTATATAACTTTTTTTTCTAGGTTGTTAACTGAAGCAGTATAACCACAGTTAAATGAAGCAATGCTATGGTTTATAGATATAGTATTTTGGTTGTTTTTTGTTTTGTTTATCTCATGCTGCAATTATATGTTCATATCTATCCAAAGAGATTTTGGTTATAAAAAAGGGTTGGTACCCTTTAAAAAAATCTTCTTTTCATCCAAAAAAAAATGGAAGGCATCACAATGTTGATTTTTTTGAATCAATATTACTAAGCACTTGTTTTTTGAGTATATTATGGAAAAGCATTTATATGTTGTTAAGCAATAAAATTCTATAAAAACTTATATTCTTGTAGGCATTACAAAAATTCTAAAAATACACTTATTTGTATAGTTATAGGCATTATGAAAATGTTGGAAATAAACTTGTATGCATTATAGAACTATTGGGATACTTGTATGCTTGCAGGGATTATGTAAATTTTAGAAAATGCAATAGTATGTGGTCAACATTTTATAAATATTGGAAGAAGTGAATGATAGTAGGTATTATGTAAATGCTATAAATTAACTTGTATGCATGCTACAAAAATTCTAGAAGATGTATATATGAGTAGGCACTATGTAAATAGTAGAAATACACTTGTATGCTATATGGATTATAGAAAGGCTAAAAATTCCTACATACTTGCAAGCATTATGAAAAACATAATCGTATATTTTATGTGTTCTTGAAAATTTGGAAAAAATTTTATGCTTGTAAGCATTGCGTAGATAGTAGAACTACACCTCTATATTATATGCATTATGGAAATGCTAGAATGACTTGTATGTTTATAGGAATTATGGAAATGTTTGAATTTTCTTCTAAACTATATGTATTGTGAAATATTCGATACACTTCAGTGCATTATAGAATTGGTAATATACATATATGTAATTTTATGTTTATAGGTATTATATAAATATTAGAATGTGCTTCTAAAATATATGTATTATGAAAGATCCAATATGCTTCGATGCATTATAAAATTTCTAATATACTTATGTGCATTATGAAAGTGCTTATATGATTGGGTGCATTATAAAAATACTTATATGCTTGGGTGCATTATCAAATTGTTGCTATGCTTGGATGAATTATGAAAGCATTGATATACATATATGCATTATAATAGAATGAATATTTTTGGGTGTAGTATGGAAGTTCTGATATGTTTGGATATTTTATAAAAGTGATAATATGCTTGAGTGCAATGAGAAAGTGTTGATATGCTTATGTTCATTATCAAATAAAGTATATGCTACTTATGTATAACACATGTTAGTATGGATTGAATGTCATTATGGAAATAGGTTAGGCATCTACCCTAAATAGATGAACATGAGGATAGGAATACAAAATTAAACCATACAAAAAATCCTTTTCAAATATAGATGGATGCTTCAATATACACAATAGTTGCATCATCCTAGTTATAGAGTTGATCACTATATAAAAAACTTTGAACAAAATTTATGAATTTAAAATCCTAGTTACAATTTCATATATGGTAGCTATGCTAAACATGTATGGGTGAACCAATTGGTATTTGATATGTATAGATAGATATTGACACACATGTTGGATTAGTGGAATCCTAGATAAATGGTGTAAAAAACTATATCTGGAAGAATTTTAGAAATTTGTTCAAAATAACATTATGAAAAATAATTTCATAGCTATTTTTTGGAAAGTCAATAGGATGAGATAATCATATAATAATATATTCTAGATCAAATGCAAGGGGTATTAATATTATGAGTGCCAAACCATGTAATATTTTGGTATGTTCTTATTTCCACAAAAATCATGTTGTATTTGTTTTTGATTAGATAGAAGAAGGTGTTTTGAAAGGATCCCTTAAAATTTTACATATTTACAAAAAGGACATAAAGAAGTCCTAAAAAATCTAAACATTAAACAAAACCAAAGGGAGAAAAGGGGCAAGACCCGCAAGACAACAAAGTAATGAAGACACATAGAAAACAAGACCAAGAGAAAGCAAACAAACCTAGTCACTCTACTTTTTCTTCAAACAGATCCACTTCCTCCTTTGAGTTGGTTTGATTATTCTTAAATTACTTCATAATCTAGGTGATTTCATCAATGTACATAATAGATATTTTAACATACCCACTTAGAGATATGAGAAGATCTTTAGTTGTCTTTCTAGCATTTTTTGGAGTCTTGAGAGGATCCAAGGATCTTATTGGTCCTTTTCCTTTCATGGTAGAATTTCCAACTTTTGTCCTTAGTTTATTTTGAAGAGATGGGGTAGAATTCCTAGAACTCTCCAAATCAGGGATAACTTGCATAAATTTCTCAACTTTAACTATTTTTTCCCTTAGATATTTCAAAAATCTTAAATATTCCTCCTTGCCTTTAGGGGTCTTCTGGTTATCAACCTTCACCATTGGATATTTATTTAATTATCCCTTATCCTTAGCAAGAGAATATTTATCTTCATTAGTTGAGAATTCTAAAGATGTCAGGGAAGGATTTCTAGTATCCTTACTCTTAGAATACTTTGAATAATTTTTCTTTTTCTCCACTTATATTGGGTTCCCAAGAAATCCCAAACTGTTTATTTCCACCCTATCACCATGCTTAACCACATGCTCAAATAATAGTTTCATCAGACCCTGATGGAGATGGATGATATAATTACCTCTTTGAACAATAGAAAAACTATTATCTAGAGTAAAGTACTCCACCACCACTAGAGCCACTTTGTCCCATGATGCCTTGAGAGATTCATGCAAATATCCATTTTGACACTTCTTCAAATGTTCTCCTTTGCCTCTAGAAAGCTTAAGCTCCTTAGCTAGGAAGTGTTTCTACCTATTAATGCACTCCCAAAAAATGGGGAGATATGAAACCTCAAAAATAAGGGGAATAGAAATGGTGAAATCAATCCCATTCACTCTAAATTTTTCATCATCCTAGGTATAAGCAATCTGATTGGAGAGTTCAATATCAATCTCATTAAAAAATTTCAAGAGATTTAGAAACCCTCCTTTCTCAAATATTTACATAACTTCATCATCCATGGTCAGGGTTACTAGTTCCACTCTCTTTAATTCTTCTTCCATATTCTACAACCTTCTCCTATCAATCGGTCCAAAGTTGAAAAACAAGAAAGGGATCCTATGAAGACTTAAGCTTTGGATAAAATCAGTATGAAGGTAAATCAGTCCTACCTCCACCCAAATTTTAATAAGTGACCATTTCCTAGCATCTTCCCAAGATAATGATGAGTGTGCATCCCAATATCACCTCTTGTCCTTATAAAATCTCTACCACCGCGATGAGGGAGGCTATGATCTAACACACAAAGAGCTCCACAAACGAGTAAGAAATTAGGAAGAAAAAGGGAATTTCATAATTCCAATGCAAACTAGGATTAGGAGGATCATAAAATGAAGCCAAGGTATGCTTCACATGCTCTTGGAAGATACAAGGCTCTAGAATAACTTGACACCTCATCTTAGGATTATCACATTAAGGACAACGGATTAAAAGCTAATACTTGAGAGGAAAAGTAAAAATAACTACTCATAGACCATACAAGCTTGACATGAGATACAAAGGGGATCATTTTTCAAAGAGGTCATTCCTAACAAGTATGCCACATGAATGAGAACAAAAAATCTAATTAAGACAAAAAAGCTTTTAGGAGAAGAAGACTCGATCAAAATGGAATGAACATTCCACCTAAGCACCTTTGATTAGGGATTCCACACACAACCTTATTGTTGACTTGGGAATTAGGAGTACTCACCACCTCTGACCAAAAATCTTGCCATGTGAATAGAAACACAATCCCAATTCTTTTATTACAAAAAATTGAAATAAAATTTAGCAGGATCCTCACATGTTTTCAAATATTCTTATCTTATAAAGCACTAGTCTATATTTTCCTCACAATGCATTATATAACACTAGCTCCATGTTGAATAAACTTATTGCTCCAAAAAAGGAGAACTTGAAGTCTTCTTCTAGAGATTTCACCAGACAAAAGCCCATTGGGTAGGTAATTTTATAATTCTTCATTAGATGCACCATTTTATTTTAGGTATATGTGAAAAATAGCTTTTGAGAACCTTTTCCTCCAAATAGTCAAGATCTTTATGAACCCCTAAATTGGCTAAAGAGTCTACAAAAATATGACCTTCTCTAAAGTTGCATTTGCATTGGATGTTTTCAATGGTCCTGAGAATCATTTTTTATTCAATCATCAAATTTTCAATGTTGCAAATAAGAGTGTAATGGCCAAGAAGAATATTGATGATATTTAAGGAGTCCCTCTCTATGATTACCTTCCCATACTTCATAGAATCAATAAAGACCACTCCTTGAAAAAGATATCTAGCCTCATAAAATTGGTTGGTTTGAACTCCAATATTCTCAACAAAAGCAAGGATGATCTCCCATTTTTCATTCCTAAACACTCCTCTAACTCCTTCTATCCTTGTATTTCCTTTAGAATACCCATCAAAATTCAATTTTATCCATCCTGGAGGAGGAGAGACCCATTTGGTCTACAATATGTTTATTTTTCCTAGGATAACCTCCTGATCATTTTATATGGGAAGACCCAACAATTCTACCAATTTGATTTCATAGGGACTTTCTCTAACATCTATCAAAGATAATTTTGAGATATTTTACACCTGAAAAGGTAAAATTCCTATTACTATTCTTAAAGCATCTGTTATTTCTCTCCTTCCATACCCCAAAAGGAAATGGAGAATACAAAATGTCTAGAGGGTATGCCATATTTTACTAAAGAAGGGTGGGATCCAATGCTCAAACAATACGCCACCTAATAGATCCCAAGAATTATCAATAGGGAGTTGAAGATTTTAAGGGAGAAGGTACACTCCAAGAATAGGTGTTGTGTGGTTTCCTCTTTCTTATCACATAGATAACATCTATTTGGGATGATCATCACCCTTTTATTGAGATTTTCCAAAGTAGAATTTTATTTTGGAGGTCAAATAAGAGAAAAAAGCTGATTTTGGGGATGAGCTCCTTGAACCATACCTACTTACATGGGAATCAACTTCCAAATTCACCATCCACAAGGAAGCATGTATTTTTTATAGAAAGGTACCATTTTCCTCTTATTTCCATACTAGGGAGTATTCACTTTCAATATTCCTAATTACTTGAGTTATCAACTTATTTGACAGGGATCTTAAGGCTTCCTCCTCCCCTTGATTGAGATTAGGAACTGATAAAACTTTCCATATTTTTCTACCCTCTACTTATTCTATATAATCTATTACTTTAGATTTATATATTTGAGCAATTCTAGGCTTTAGGTTAGCAAGAGAGGGGTTATCACTTAGAGGAGAGTCCACCAACCAAAAATCCTCCCAAAAATCAATTTTATCACCATTGCCCAATCTCTATTTGGTGCCTTTATATATTAGCCTTTTTGAATTGACATTATTTTTCTACCTGAAAGGTTTAACCTGAAGGGGATTTTGATCTTCCAGTAAATTCAATCCCCTCTTTAGGTATTTGGATTTAATAATCTAGGTCCATCCTATATTTTCCTATTTAATGTGTTTTCAACTTTGTTTGGTTAGGAATGCTTTGTTCATATATTTTATCTTTCTTAGCCCTAAACCTCATACTTATTTTTTAGAGCAAACTTATTCCTAGGAGACAAGATGAAATCTCTTTTTTTCTTTAGATATGAACCAGAGAAAGGGTTTTTGAAGTTATATTTTTTGAGCAACTTTTACCAAAATTTTGAAAAGAGATATGAAAAAAACATGGATAATTTAAAGAGTGGACATAACCAACTAAGCTTTATCAACCTGGATGTGAAGAGCTCCTTTCCATCCTACCAACTTATTTTGAAATATTTCCAATATAGGATTCCAAAGAATCCTTGATTCTTACCTTAAATAGGGGTATTCCCAAGTAGACTGAGGGAAAATTAGCTATGGTACAACCAAGGATTTGAGCTATAGATATCTTCCTTTTAAGAGGATTATTAAGAAAGAAAACTTTTCTCTTCAAAAAAAATATATTTTGTCCCACAACAAGCTCATAGTAAAATAAATTTTCTTTGATTTCTCTTACTTGCAGAATAGAAGAAAAGGTGGATAACAGGGTGTCTTGTGGAAACTATTGATGGGTGATCATATTAGTTGAATAAGTTGGTCTAATTATTTCAATGATATTCAAGGTTGAGGCTTCTTTAAAGGATCTTCCTAGGAATTCAAAAAAAATAATGAAAATATAAGGAGAAAGAGGGTCCCACTACCACAAGCCTCTAAAAATCCTAAAATATTTTGAGGTAGCTCCATTCGCTATAACTGAGAACATAGGTAAAGAGAAGTATTCCTCAAAGAGATTGACCTAGATTTTATGGAATCCAAACTTGAACATAATTTTTTCAAGAAATTCCTAGGAGACTCTATCATAAGCTTTGTTCATGTCCAATTTAATAAAAATTCCTACTCTTCCACTCTTATCCATCTAGTGGATAAGTTCATGAACTTTTATAATTTCATCCAAAATTTGTCTCCCTGACACAAAAACTTCCTAGATAGAATAAATAATTATGGGAAGAAATATTTTGATTCTATTAGTGATAAATTTAGTTAGAATCTTGTAAATGGTGTTACAAAGACTGATAGGTTTGAAGTCTTTGAATTCCTTAGCTCCTGTAGTCTTTGGAATGAGGAATAGAAAATTAGAACTCACATATTTCGATATGTCATAGGTTATTTAAATTTCACAAATTACTTCCACTACATATTTCCCTAATTTTGGAAAAAATAGGGTGGTAAATCCATCTGGATCCAATGGTTTTCTCCCACCATAGAGAAGATTGCTTTCTTAATGTATTCCTCCTCAAAAGGAATAATGAGGTGGGAGTTCATCTCATTAGAGATTAAAAGTGGGATGTTAGCAAGAAGCTTATATTTTGCACGCTTCTCTCCCTAAATTGTGGAACCCAAGAGGTTTTTAAAAAACTTACTACTTCAGCCCTGATTTCCAAGGATTCCACTATTTTGGATCCATATGCTTTAGTAATCTCTCTAATTTTATTGTAACTTCTATGTATGAGAGTATTCACATAAAATTTTTGTGTGTTGCGGTCTCCATATTTCATCCAAAGAGCTCTTGATATTTGTCTCTAAAAAATCTCCTCTCTAGCTGGAGTGTTATGAAATTTAACCAGCAACACTTTCTCCTTCCCTCTATATCCTTAGGCAAGAAACTTGACTCCAAGGAGACCTCTATTTCTTCTAATTATTTTTTAGTTCCTCTTTTTTAAAAGAGGTGATAAAAAATAGTCTTATTCCACTCTTTCATATTGGCCTTTATGAATCTAGGTTTTTTCACTAATTGGAAAACAAGAAGACCAAAATTTTTTGAGTCCATCACTCTACAATTTTAGACTCAAGATCAGGATGTTAAGTCCAAATAGATTCAAATATAAAAAACCTTTTGAACTTTATGTAATTAGGAAAATAATTTAGCAGTAGCAGGTTGTGGTTAGAACCATTCTTGGAGAGGGTGCTTAAAATTTTTTTTCCTATGGAATCCAACACTTATTTGGAAACCAAAAACCACAAGGAGCATCTTTCAGCCACTAAATATGGGGTATAAATATTGGACAAAATTCATCTTTGATTGGAATCCTTACAGAAGAATAAGATGTTAGTTTTTTCATTCGAGGAGGATATCAACATACTTTCTATTCTAGATGGGTCCAAAAATCATAAGAGCCCTATTAAATCCCATTGGGCATGGCTTGTTACAAAATCAACCTCCTTCCAAATATTTTTTTTGGATTTAACTATGTTGTTTTCTTCCAATTTATTTCTTGAAGCAAAAGAATCTACAAAGATAAATATTTCCTAATTGAAGATAGAAATATTTGCTTGGAATGGCCATTCGGGCCTCTCACATTCCAGGAAATAATATTCATTTACAATTTTTGGAGTTATGTTTATTTCTGCCACTTGCTATGGCTAGAGGTTTATGTCTGAGGGTTGCAATGTTTATTGGATTATCCAATGGATCATTTCCTCCTTCCAGTTTCAGGATGACTTAGGATCCATTGGCAATATCTATTTTTGATGCATGCCTTTGAACATATTTATTAGAAGGTAATCCCAAATTTCTCTCAAATCCTACATCCATTTCCATTTTATTTTGGGTTCTCATCAAAAGTCCTAATATCATCAAGCCATTACCCAATTTGCTCTTTTATTTAGAAGGAGATACTAGTAAATTATTTAAATTTGAAGCTTCTTTACTAAGAGCCAGATGAATAGTCTTGATATCTAAAGCTTATATAACTAAAGCATCTAGTTTTAGAGAATTTTTATAAAATAATTATTTCAGATCTTGAGGCTAAACATTTAAAAGGATTACCTTGGAGAGGGTTCAAACAAAGAGAATCAAAGGGGGCTCTTCATAATATACCTGGATAACAAGATCCACTAGAGCACCAATTTATTTTGCTAGAGAAACTTCTTTGCCTAGGGGTATCCTAGGAATAGATAGTCCTCCAGATGTTGCCATGGGAATGAAGTCCTCTGTCAGATCATCGAAGCTCATAGAAGCCTGTGGATCCATTGCTTTCTTCCATGACCATAATTTTTTAAGAAAATAATTTTGAATGGACATCAGTCACATGAATGCCCAATTTTCTTACATTTAGGGTAGAAGGATGGTTTGTTATCATATTCAATAGGTTGGATTCAATTTTCATCATCTAAAATAACCTTTATTGACTCAGGGAGATCTAATTATATATCTACGTTGATGCACATCCTGGAGTACATCATTATAGATTTGGTCTAGGTTGTCGCATCAATCATGACTAGCTCTCTCAAAATTTTTGTAATGTCTCTTAAGATGTCCTTGTGCCATAAGTGGAAGGGTAGGTGGATTTTAACCCAAAGAGGACTTGTGTTGATATTTTTAGTATATGGATCAAATTTTTGTCCCCACCTATAGAGAAAAAAACTTCTCCTCCTATAGAACCATGGGCCACCTCAAAGTATGTAATTCATGTCTTCTTACCCAAGAAGCTTGATGAGGAAAAATCCTTTAGGTAACACCACAATTTCTATATGACCTCTCAGAGACCATTTTGAGGAGGCTCATATCCTAATGGAATCAATATTTGTATGGGACCCCAAGAATTTTCCAACTAGGTTGAAAGCTCCCTCATCCATGGTTAAATTCAAGAGGTTTCCTAGAACACTCAACAATATTTCAATTCATTAAAGGTCAAAAAGGTCAACCAAAAAGTTTAATTTTTTTGAAAAGTTTGATACCACTTTTGCAAATGAAACTACCCTTAGATTAAAGAAAAAATGGATCCCAGGTAGGCCTAGAGGAGGGTCCACATCTCCAAAGAGAATCATAGGATCACTACATACCTTAGAGATCTCCTACTTCCCAATTGCACCATCACTTACCACTTTCCCATTCATCACCTTCCCTCTCTTGTCCATTTCAAAAATCACTTGGTCCTTAATCATGTTGTTGTATTATTATACAACTACAATTTTTAAAATGGAATATATATTACTTGTAATATTTGTGCATAAGTTACAATTATTGCTTAGAATATTTATATGCATAAAAATTACTACTATTGCAATTCTAGTTTTATGATAAAAAAATATTTTGCTTGGATATTTGAATAAAATACCATATTTTGGTAGCTACTATTGTTGATTATTTGCATTTATGAAATTTATGACTTGTATGCAATATTGAAGATTTGGGAAGGTGTGAATTATGTCATGAATTATTCCAACTATGTATATTTCCAATACCTTACTAGATACTTAGGGGAATGAATATACTATAGAATTTAGAATATTTAATAGATAAAGGTTGATTATATAAGCCTATGTAGATGGGTATAGGGGATAAGTATACTGGCTAATCATATGCATGGGTTTTTGAATTTATTCTAATATCAGTGTGATTGTATATTGACATGAATTAACATTGCCAAGTTCTTGTATGAATGCATCGTAGTTGCATTTACCTAGGGTAAAAATTTGATCCCTATAATCAATGTTTTATCTAAAACTATGACTGGATAATATTTATGTTTATTGAGTTAAGATACCTGATCATATATGAGATTAAATAATTTTATTAAGATGCATGTGTCACATGTATACATGTATATACATTAACATATACACACTCTCTATGATCCACTGATATTATGCATCTACTCTTCCATAGAAGGGTTAGAGTTTCCATGGAGGAAATTAAGATGAGGAACTATATAGCTTTGTAGTTAGGAAGTAAATTACTAGATAATACTCTCCCTCACTATTTAATAATAATAATAATAGTATATTTGTATAGGATACTAATATAGTCCACATAAATATCATTGAGGAGATTGAATCAAAAATGGAAATGTAATGAGTATATTGACTCATTGCTTTTGAAATTTTAGAATTATCTGTCGCACTACTTTTTGTACATTGATTGGTAATATCGTGTGCTTTTTCTTCTTTGAAATCGTCTTTGTCCTAAAATTTTCTCCTTATTTTCTTGCCTGTGTTAATCCTATGGTGAGCTAGCATGATGCCCATATCTCTAGTGTCTTTCTTGTGTGTGTGTGTTCCTTGTCATGTTTGTGTTCTATGATCCTCTCAATCTCATTATGTGTTGGACGACTGATTCCCATATCTCTCGCCCCAAGCATTGATCTCAAGGAAGTTCATCCTAGTTTTTATTGGAGGAATTATTTGTCTGTTAGTTTGTGTTATGATTTATCAATATGTCAAAGATTTATTTGGACTAAAATAAGGATTGGGTTTTGTACCCAACCTTTCATTATGAAGCTTCTATTTGAAGATAATGTTTCAATTTTAAGAGGGAGATGTGCTAGTCTCAATTATATTTAGTTGGATCATCTTTGAATCCTAAGAAGTTGTAGAAGCCCTCTTCACTTTGACATTGGATAAAGATGTTCAGATAATTATAGAGAAAGGAGAATTGATGAATATTTTGAGGAAATTTAATGGATTTTATTTTAATCTCTCTAAGAAAATTGCTTACACTTAGGAGGATGACAAAGTCAAGATGAAGGGGATGGAATTTACCATTTTTATTCCCCTTTTATTTGACATGTCAAGTCTTTTAATTAATGGGGAATGTGTAAATAGGGATAAACATTCCCTAGCCAAATAAGCAAGGTTTTTCAAAGGTAAAGGTGAGCACTCGACTAAATGCCAAAATGGGTACCTTTTAACATCCATTAAAGCTCCTTGGGACAAAGTGGTATTGGTGGTTATGGATCATTTTTCTTTGGATGGTCAAGTTACAATTATTCATAGCTTCTATTTTTCTTTCTTAAATCACATATGAAAGAGGAAATAATGAATGTGCTTGCTTTATTGTTCTCTTCCTTAGAAATGGGAAATTCAACCATCAAAAAGAGTCATTTCCCCTTTCCCCCTTAGAATCCCTATGAAGTTCCTAAAAATTATAATTACAATATTTGAGACTTATTTCCCCCTTTTTCTTGCTTTTTTCCTTGGCCTTTCTAAATTTTAGGTCATCCAAGACGAGGCACAAATTTGACAAATTTGGATTTTTCTCTTAGAAAAGCTCAAATTTGGGATGACCTCTTCTGTTTGGCCCTAGACCAAGGTTGTTTTTCATTTTCCTACATATTTTCCTCCAAACCTCCTATAAAAAGAGTATTGGTTCCCCTTTGTCTAAAAAAAAAAAAATTGACCAACAACAATTTTTAGCAAGTTCGCTCCTAGCTATCAAATTCTTCCAGGTGTGATCTAACAAGTGCTCTTGTGCTTTGGTTGTTGTTGCTATTACTGTGTGATTTTGCTACTTTGGTGATCAAGTGTGGGAACCTTAAGGAGGGGTATACCATATTGGTTTCTACCTACATTCTTCTATTGCTCTTTGACTTCTACTAGGTTTTTCTTGTATTAATAGTCTTCTTAAATCATAAAATTTTCATATTATATTGCAATTTGGTATTATTAGATCATCTAAGGTCTCTATCATGAATTAGTGCCATGTCCTTACAAGGCATGAATTCATTAGGACCAAATTTATGGTCACCCCTTACAAGGAACAAATTTGGTTCTCTAGGGATTGGGGGTAGGATTTCACTCTCAAAACCCTAGGTTGGTCTTGCATGCTATATTTAGATCATAATATCTTTGCCTACACTCTATTTTTTACATTGTTTCATGTTACTGCATTTTGTCTTGTTTTCTTCCAAAGGTCAAAAATAACTTTTATTTTCAAATGATAAACTAAAAGGACCAAGGGAGCTTGAATGTTGTACCTCCAATATCAGTCACATAGCAACCTAAGCAAGCCCCCAAACACTGATCAATTTTCCAAGGGTTTTTGAAGTTGTTTTGTAGGATTTGAAGTTGTTGGATATATCAGGATGAAAGTTAAAAGCTAGGATCAACCACTAGATCATGTAAGTTCTCTAAAAAGACTTAGGTTATTTTCTATTTTCTTTTTTCTTATTTCTATTCTAGATTCAAATCATAAGTGAAGATGTAACATCCCAATTAAACCCCCTTTTTTATGATTGTTTGCTAAATATAGTGATGAACTAAAATATTTAGCTAGGAGTTAGTTAATGACTTTAAGAATAATTAAATGTAGAAAATGGGAAATTTAAAGATAAGATGTTTTGTTGTTTTAATTAGTGGTTAATTTATCTTATTAAATTTGGATTAGAAAGTTAAACGTGGGATTTAAGTGAGTCCAAATTGGTGGGTGGGCTGTATTTAATGAATATTTAATTAGATGGTAATTTATCCTAAGTTTTGTGTTAATGAAAACATGTTTTATATGGGTTTAAATCAAAGTAATGAGGATAGTTTCTAGAAAGGATAGGTGTGAAGATTTTATTGGACCGCCTTGGGTGCAATGGTCAAAGTAGCACCAAGTTAAAAAAAATATTAATGAAAGGTTTATACCACCCAATTTTATAATAAAAAAATAGATCATAGGTTAGGGGTCATAAAGGTTATAAATAGAGATCTCTGGGGTATTCGAAAGGATAATGAAATCAATGGAAGCAATTTAGGGAATATGCTCTCTGAGAAATTCATATCAGAAACCAAACACTTGTATTTTCTATTGATTTGACACTGAGAATTTGACATATCCTAGGGAGTATGCTCTCTGACTCTGTCAGAACAGAAACTAGATGGAGTTTCGAATCTCTTGCTTAATCCTCCTCTCATTTATCTTTTGTTATGAAATAAGGGAATCTCATAGAAACAAAATCAAAGTTTTAATTAAGGCTTATATTTAGAATATTTTCTTACAGTGAGTCAGGTTAGAGCCTTTCTGGTTGATGATCTATTGTTGTTGAGTTAAATGAGTCAAGGGTTGAAAAATATTTATGAAATTTTTATGTTTAAAGGTTTATGTTGAATTTGAAAATTATTGATTTGTGAGATGTTGTCATAGTATGTACTAAAGGAAACAAAAATGGAAAAGGTAAGGTTATTTTGTTATGCGTGTTGTTTGAGTATAAATGATTTCCTTCTTTGAGAAGAAAACGTATGTTGTTCATGTCTGGTTATAATAGCTTTGTGAGTCTCTAATGAAAGAATACTTATGTAAATGCTAAAGTAATGGTGGTTGTAGGGTTTGGGTAAAGTAGAAGAGTTGTGTTTGATTGTTTAAAAAAATGATTAAATTTCCTTGTGAAACCCTGTTACGATTTTTCCATAGAAGAGGTTGTCTTTGCTTGATCTGCATAGGGTCTCCATGACCGTGCCCTAGAAGACATTATAATGTGCATGATCAGTAAGAATAATGGCAACGTAGATGGCGTGCTTGAGAATTCATGGAATTGACTTTAGGGTTGTGTAAACTGGCTATTAAAATATCAAATTCTGCCCCGTATTTGATAGTGTAAATTGGTTGTTAAAATGTCAAACTCTACCTTGTATTTGATAGCAAACATCTTCAAGAACTTAGGAGACAGTGCAAGCTAGGTTTCATTATGAGTCTTTGTGAGATGTATTATCTTTAGTTTCCACTTGGGTTTGTTAGTTAAAGAAAAATAATAATAACAGTGGACTATGTGGTTTAATTGTTATAATGAGGATTTTGAAATATTATGTGACAAGTTTATGTATTTAAGTATTGTTGATTCTTGAGACTAAACTATGGGTTGGAAAAGAGTTAGGGGAAATTTTAAATTATACATTACCCTAGGTCTTTAGGAACTCAACTAAATTTTAGAAAATAGTAAGAAGAGATAAAAATAGTACTTGTGTGTGTGTTTAAAAGAAAAGTCTCTAAAAGCTAAAGATGACAATAGTTACCTAAATAACTATGGTAAAGATATAGTAATATGAATTTAAAAGGTATTAGGAAGGAAATATTATTATGGCCCATTGATGGCCCCAAGTTTACCAAACTTGTTATGTCTAAGTGAAGTAAACAAGGGGGTTTAAATTTGTATAAAGGGCTAGGATAATGGGGATCTTGAGACTTAAATAGTTGGTAGTTGTAAATTGATTATCAAGCTTAAAAAGGATCCTAAAAAAAATTAGAGATTAAATATGGATGTATATAGATAATGCTTCTAAAAAGGAATTGTCTACTACATTGTGACTTTGGTAAAACATCATATTATGTTTAATTACCTAAGGAGATGTTGCTTGTGGATTATTAGGTACTATGAAATAATCATTCTTGATTTATTTTGGCAATATGGTTGTGTTGTAATGATTTTTGGATGGGGGAAATTGGTAACAGGGTTACAATTTCTCAGGAACTTATGGAGGTTCCTCATTGCCAAGTTGATGTTTACATTTTGCATAGACAAGGACATGTTGCTTTGTGGATAAAGAACATGGAATGAATGGAATAGGAAAGATTCATTCTTAGGGAAATTTATGGGGTTTCCCTACTCTTGGATGAAATCAATGATTGTTTTCTAAAATCATTTTTATCTGCATGATTTACCTACATATCTTTGATACAATAGTGCAAGTTCATTATGATAATTAGGTATATTCTAGTACTAGAAACCCCAATACTAGAATATTCTAGTACTAGAAACTTGAGACAAACGAACAAGATGCTCCTGCTGAACTTGAAAGTGAGTTGAAGTGTTGTTGTTGCTGTAATTTTACCTCAAGTATATTTCAATTACTTTGTAACAACAAGGATTGATTATGAGTATAATAATTTTTTTAGCTAATAGGTGTTGAGAAAATATTATAATGAGTTCATTGTGGCTTTGTAAATACTGAAAGGATTTCATTGTACAATGTTCCAATTGTTGATGTGTATAATAGAGTTAAATTGAAATGTAATGCTACAATTCATTCTCTATGTTTTTTTTGAAATGTTACATTTATGACTTTGAAAGGATGAATGTGCAAGTTAATGACAAGGAAATATGGAAACTAATAATGAAATAAACATGGATAAGTGAATCTAGAAACATGAAGTAAACCTTGAGTTAAAATGGTAGGTGCTAGCACACCTATGTGAATCCATGGTTGATTCCATTAACAAACCATTATTGATATGGTTAGAGATGTTAAGCATTGCACCTTAAAGTTAATTACATTGTCCAATGTGCAGTGTAGTTAACAAGGCACACACTCACTGATTAGGTTGTGTAATACCTAAAGCTATAACAAAGAGTTTAACATGGGTTGAACTTGTTGGGAAAAGAGCATTCCGGTTGAAATAGAATAGTAAACTCTTGTGATCATTATGGGGGATTTGGCCACTCCCATACACTAGGATAGACTCTGATCAAGTCAATTTTGGTGTGGTGCTTCCCTAAAACACTCAATGGTTACTCAACTATAGTAGTTGCTAGCATGATTCTCTCAATGAAATTAAAAAAATTGGTTGGTTTTGTAATGGGTAAATTTTGGTTATTACAGTTGGTATCAAAGCCCAAGTTGAGATAGGCACAAAATTTTGAACTAGATAACTCTAAAACAAGAGCAAAAAGTAAGGTGTGAATGGAGGTATGGATGTGGAAAATTATGCAAGTCTTGCCCCCCATGTGAACCCCTGGTGAATCAGATTGGAAGAGCTAGATGAACCCTCCATTAATTTGGGTTTTAAGTGGTGTACTTGATGCTCTTTTGGGGATCGTACTTGCCAATTGATGCTCCAAGCCAAAACTCCACCTTATTATATTTTTGTGCATATCCAACTCGAGTTATCTTCAAATAATAAATATATGGTGGGTAGAACTATTAAAAAACATAGTTAAAACCCTAGAGAATAACAAAGGTTTCATAGCTAGGTATATGGAAGTGGATATTAAAATAATTTTGATATAAGACTATGAACTAACACATTCCTTAAACTACCAAGAAATATGCCATCTAAGATTGGGAGTGGATCAAAGATGCCTCCTCAAAGACCTTGACTAAACCATATGGACAATATTGTAGAAGGGCATATTGGTGAAAGCTCTAGGAACCCTGATGGAATTGAGAACCTTGCCAACATGGTGCAATATATGCAAGGTGAAATGGCCAACTACCATGAGAAAATGAACCACCAAAACAACATGTTGGAAGCCATTAGGAATGAAATTAGGAGAAATGATAGAGCCCCTAAAGCTCCAGCTAAGGTAGCTATGGAAGAACCAATTGAACTCAAATAGGTAGCTAAGATCTGAATTAATGCTGAGTTGGAAAAGGATTTGAAACATGTTAGGGTAAGAAAGTTCTCAAGAAAAGAAAGCGGAGAGTCAACTGAGTCATGGTGGAATGAGTTGGCTATTTATTTATCCATGAGAAATTACTTGTCCACTACAAAAATAATCTTTGTTACTGGAATGTTGGCTGAAGTTGGATTGGAATGGTGGGAAACCTATTGTAAGAAAAACAAATTAACATCATACACTATGAGTGGGAAAATTTTGAGAAAGATTTTAGGAAAATATACCTCATAGAATAGTATTATGCCAAGAATTTAGATGAATTCACTAAACTTAGACAAAGGGAACAGTCAGTGGATACCTATTATAGACATTTCACTAGACTCCTTAAGTACATTCTAGCTTATGAGAAGGATGATAAGATGAAGGTGCATTAGATCTTATATGGGTTAGAACACCAACTCAAGATTTTTGTTAACAGTTTAAACCTACTAATATAGAATTAGCATGTGATCTGGCCTATCAAGAATAATATAGTAATGGAAAAGGTAGAAATCCCACTCTAGGACCTAAGAGGAGTCAACCCAATCCACATAAAATAAAATGGAGCAATGAGCTAGCTTCTAATAACATAGAAGGGTATAAAACTGGTAAAGTTAATATTGGTACAACAAAAAAGTTCAAAAAGAAATTTCATCCAAAGGACAAAAACTCTACCAATGTTGAGAAAGTTAAACTCGTAAACTAGGTAGAACCTGCTTCTAAAGAGAATGAAGAGAAGTCGGTACAAGGCTCAACTCAAAGTTCCAAGACTAGATGTTATGAATTTGGAGGCCCTCATTATGCTAGGAATTGTCCTCATCAAACTGGAACTAACCCAAGAAGTACAGAGAAAGGACATAAAATCTATGTGGCTACAGGAAAATAAAACCTTGATGGTTAGGCAACCCCTATGCTCTTACAAGGTAAGATATTTGGAAAAGGTGTTAGAGTTTTTATAGATAGTGGTGCTACAAATAATTTTATTTCTAGTAGCTTAGTCAGGGATATGCTAGAGAATCCTAGATCTTTGAAAGATGGGTGGAAAGTCAAGTATGGTTCCAGACAGACCTACTTAGTAAACTAGTACTACCCCATGATAGAAATATCCCTAACCACAAAATCTATCACTTGGAAATTCTATGTTGCTCCGCTACATGCCTTTGATATAGTTTTAGGCATTGATTGGTTGAAGGACCGCAAAGCCGTGATCAATTTCTCTGAAAGATGGGTCGAGTTTACTAACACTAATGGACAAAGAACTAAGTTGCACAGTGAACAATATGAGTTCATACCTTTGTTAATCTCCGCTATGCAATTTAAGAAAGTGATTAGGAAAGGGGGAATGATGTACATAGTCAAAATTAAGGAGAAAACAGAGGAAAAAAGGTGGAAATGTTGGAAATTTTCCTATTCTAAAGGAATTTGAGGATGATTTTACATATGATCTACCAGGATTACAAAAAAAAAGAGAATTTTATTTCACAATTGATTTATTTATAGGAACATAACTGATACATAGGGCACCGTACAGAATGACTCCAATTGAGATGTAAGAATTAAAGGTGCAATTGGAGGAATTGTCGGATAAGGGATTAATCAAACCTAGTGTGTCACCTTGGGGTGCACCGGTTTTATTTGTTAAGAAGGATGGATATTTAAGGTTATGCATTTATTACATAATGCTAAATAAAGCAACAATGAAAAATAGATATCCCTTACCATGTATAGAGGATTTGTTTGATCAACTTAAGGGTGTGACTATCTTCTCTAAAATAGACTTGAAATCCGGCTATCATCAACTAATAATTAAAGAAGATACACATAATATAGCTTTCAATAATTGCTAAAGTCTCTTGCCCTATTACCAACCTTCAAAGGAAAGTAAAGACATTTGAATGGACAGATAAGTGTGAGTCAGCTTTTCAAGCACTAAAGAAGGTACTGACCACCGCTCCTATCTTAAAAATTCTAGATCCTTTAGGTGACTTCTCTGTCTATACAGACACATATTTGGAGGGTTTGGGTGGTGTTTTATTGTAAGATAAGTCTATGGTAGCTTACGAATCTAGGAAGTTGAATAAATATGAAGGTAACTATGCCACCCATGACTTAGAATTGGTGGTAGTTGTGCATGCATTGAAAATTTGGCGTCACTACCTAATAGGAAGACCTTTTGAACTTAGAACTGATCATCAAAGTCTGAAATACATTTTCACTCAACCGCTACTTAATGCTCGATAAAGAAGATGGATTGAATTCTTAGCGGAGTATGACTTTGGGATAGAGTACATCAAGGGCAAAGAAAACAAGGTAGTTGATGCACTAAGTAGAAGAAGACATATTACCACCTTGACTAGAAGTCATGTTGAACTTATGGATTTGGTTAGGAAAGCTCAATCACAGGACCCATACTACTTAAAAGTGCAAGAGAAAATAATCAGGGATCCAAAAGTGGCTCAAAAATTTGGGTTCAAATATGGGTTTTTGTGTTTTAAGGAGTGGGTTGTGGTTCCAGAAGCAGGTAACCTACGTAGACTCATTATGAGAGAAGCTCACAAATCTCCTTATTCTACTCATCCAGGAGGATCTAAGATGAGGGAAAACATGAAGAAGACATTCTACTAGCTAGGGATGAAAGGTGATATTACTAAATTTGTGGTGAAATGTCTTGAATTTCATAAGGTAAAAGCAGAACACAAGCACCTAACGGGTCTGTTATACCCTCATGATGTTCCAACAACAAAATGGCAAGTAATATCAATGGATTTTATTATAGGGTTACTTATAACTCAATATCAACATAATTTGATGTTGGTGGTAGTGGATAAACTAACTAAAGTTGCTCATTTCATTCCTAGTAGTACTACGTATGATGTATTTGCTGTGGCTAATAGGTTTGCTAAGAAAATCTTCAGGTTACACGGGTTTCCTAAAATGATTATTTCTAATAGGGATTCAAAGTTCACATCAAATTTCTGGTAGGCTCTCCATCAAGAAATTGGGACTTCCTTGAATATTAGTTTAGCATATCATCCTGAGATAGATGGTCAGACTGAAAGGGTTAATCAGGTATTAGAGGACATGCTTTGCATGTACTGCATGAACTAGAAATCTGATTGGGAATATTTCTTGCATCTAGTTGAGTTTGCATATAATAATGGGTACCATACCTCTCTAAAAATGTCTCCTTTTGAGGTATTGTATAGCCAAAGGTGTAGAAACCCATTGTATTGGGATAGACCTGAAGATCGGGTCACTCTTGCAACTAAAACTTTGAAAGATATGGAAGAGCAATTGAAAGTAATTCAGCAAAGGCTTAAGGAAGCTTCAGATCACTAGAAGAAATACGTAGACTTGAGGAGGACACCTCTAGAGTTTTTGGTAGGAGACAAGGTGTTATTAAGGGTCAAACCTATGAAGAGCACAATCAAATCCACCAAATTGGATCCTAGATATGTGGGACCCTTCACCATAATGATAAAGATCAGTCCTATTGCATACCATCTCGACTTTCCACCTAACCTAGCAAAGATTCATGATTCTTTTCATGTGTCTTTTCTTAGGAAGTATTTACATGATCCATCTCATGTTTTGGATGTTTCTAAGTTGCATATGGTGGACCCAACATACATCGAGGTCAAGCCCATGAAGATCTTGGAATTTTGCACTAAGCAGATGTGGAAGTGGAACCTGGAGTAGTGCAAGGTCCAATGGGATCTATATTTAGAGAAAAATGTCACCCGAGAAAAGGTGGAAGATATGAAGAAACATTTTCCATATTTGTTTAATGACATTGATTGATGATTAGATGCTGAAAACAATATATTTTGATGACAGGATTGGTACTTACATATAGTACGATGATGGATGTTAGTATGTTATGGATTGGTGATGTTTATTTTTGATGATATTTGGAATATGGATTTATCAAACTATAAATGGCACTTTATATTCAGTATGTAGTATAGATACTTTATTTCTTAGAATATGGTACTACTAAAATTTATTTGTTGCATTTTAGGACTAGAATATTCTCGTCAGGTGGAAGAGGTTTTTCTTCTCAGTTGGAAGGAGTTGCTCAACCACTAGGAATGAGAATTGGCAAAATGGAAAGGATGACAAAGACAATCCAGAGGGTAAAAAAAAAAATAAAGTGTGGTTGGTAGGAAAAATTTACCCTCACCTTTCATCGCTACACTATTGGACTATGATGTCCTAGACTAGTCTCCTAGAAGGTTGGTGATAGTTGACTATCTTAAAAATGTGAGCCTTGGGAAAACTATAGTGTAGAGATGAAGCATCACATGACTAGTTTTCATCATATAGGTTGCATTTTGACTTGTTTGATTGCTCTTTGTATGAATTTTAAGTTTTATTTTATACTAACTCTGGAATGAAACACAGAGGATTGTGTTTAGTCTATGGGGGGGAGTATGTAACATCCCAATTTTACCCCCTATTTTATGATTGTTTGCTAAATATAGTGATGAACTAAAATATTTAGCTAGGAGTTAGTTAATGATTTTAAGAATAATTAAATGTAGAAAATGGGAAATTTAAAGATAATATGTTTTGTTGTTTTAATTAGTGGTTAATTTGTCTTATTAACTTTGGATTAGCAAGTTAAACTTGGGATTTAAGTGAGTCCAACTTGGTGGGTGGACTGTATTTAATGAATATTTAATTAGATGGTAATTTGTCCCAAGTTTTGTGTTAATGAAAACATGTTTTAGTTGGGTTTAAACCAAAGTAATGAGGTTAGTTTCTAGAAAGTGTAGGTGTGAAGTTTTTATTGGACCACCTTGGGTGCAATGGTCAAAGTAGCACCGAGTTCAAAGAAAATATTAATGAGAGGTTTATCCCACCCAATTTTATAATAAAAAAATAGATCATGGGGTAGGGGTCAGAAAGGTTATAAATAGAGCTCTCCAGGGTATTCAGAAGGATAACAAAATCAACAAAAGCAAGTTAGGGAATATGCTCTCCAAGAACTTTGGATCAGAAACCAAAAACTTGCATTTTATGTTGATTCAACACTAAGAATTCGACATCTCCTAGGGAGTATGCTCTCTGAATCTATAATAATAGAAACTAGATGGAGTTCTGAATCTCTCGCTTAATCCTCCTCTCATTTATCTTGTGGTCTGAAACAAGGGAATCTCATGGAAACAAATTGAAGTTTTAACTAAGGCTTAGATTTAGAATATTTTCTTGCAGTGAGTCAGGTTAGAGCCTTTCTGGTTGATGATCTATTGTTGTGTTGAGTTAAATGAGTCAAGGGTTGAAAAATGTTTATGAAATTATGATGTTTAAAGGTTTATGTTGAATTTAAAAATTATTGATTTGTGAGATGTTGTCATAGTATGTACTAAAGGAAATGAAAATGGAAAAGGCAAGGTTATTTTGTTATGCATGTTGTTTGAGTATAAACAATTTCCTTCTTTGAGAAGAAAACATATGTTGTTCATGTCTGGTTATAATAGCTTTGTGAGTCTCTAATGAAAGAATATTTATGTAAATGCTAAAGTAATGGTGGTTGTAGGGTTTGGGTAAAGTAGAAGAGTTGTGTTTGATTGTTTAAAAAAATGATTAAATTTCCTTGTGAAACCCTGTTACGATTTTGCCATAGAAGAGGTTGTCTTTGCTTGATCTGCGTAGGGTCTCCATGGCCGTGCCCCTAAATCCATGATAATATGCATGATCAATGTGAATAATGGAAATGTAGATGGTGCACTCGAGAATTCATGGAGCTACCTTTAGGGTTGTGTAAACTGGATGTTAAAATATCAAACTCTGCCCTATATTTGATAGTGTAAACTGGTTATTAAAATATCAAACTCTACCCTGTATTTGATAGCATATGTCTTCCAGAACTTAGGATACAACACAAGCTAGGTTTCATTATGATTCTCTATGAGATGTATTGTCTTCGGTTTCTACTCGGGCTTGTTAGTTAAAGAAAAATAATAATAATAGTGGACTATGTGGTTTAATGGTTATAATGAGGGTTTTGAAATATTATGTATTTTGGGAACAAGTTAATGTATTTAAGTATTGTTGATTCTTGAGACTAAACTATGGGTTGGAAAAATGTTAGGGGAAATGTTAAATTATACATTACCCTAGGTATTTAGGAACTCAGCTAAAGTTTAGAAAATAGTAAGAAGAGATAAAAACAATACTTGTGTGTGTTTTTAAAATAAAATTCTCTAAAAGCTAAAGATGACAATAGTTACCTAAATAACTATGGTAAAGATATAGTAATATGAATTTAAAAGGTATTAGGAAGGAAATATTATTATGGCCCATTGATGGCCCCAAGTTTACCAAACTTGTTATGTCTAAGTGAAGTAAACAAGGGGGTTTAAATTTGTATAAAGGGCTAGGATAATGGGGATCTTGAGACTTAAATAGTTGGTAGTTGTAAATTGATTATCAAGCTTAAAAAGGATCCTGAAAAAAATTAGAGATTAAATATGGATGTATATAGATAATGCTTCTAAAAAGGAATTGTCTACTACATTGTGACTTTGGTAAAACATCATATTATGTTTAATTACCTGAGGAGATGTTGCTTGTGGATTATTAGGTACTATGAAATAATATTGCTTGATTTATTTTGGCAATATGGTTGTGTTGTAATGATTTTTGGATGGGGGAAATTGGTAACATGGTTACAATTTCTTGGGAACTTATGGAGGTTCCTCGTAGCCAAGTTGATATTTACATTTTGCATAGAAAATGGCATGTTGCTTTGTGGATAAAGAACATGGAATGAATGGAATAGGAAAGATTCATTCTTAGGGAAATTTATGGGGTTTCCCTACTCTTGGATGAAATGAATGATTATTTTCTGAAATGATATTGTTATCTGCATGATTTTCCTGCATATCTTTGATACAATAGTGCAAGTGCATTATGATAATTAGGCATATATCATGTGGTGGATTGTCCTAATCTCGAGTAGCCAATCTTCTAGTATTGGAAAATTGAGACAAACGAACCAAATGCTCCTGTTGAACTTGAAAGTGAGTTGAAGTGTTGTTGTTGCTGTAATTTTACCTCAAGTATACTGTAATTACTTTGTAACAACAAGGATTGATTATGAGTAGAATATTTTGTTTAGCTAATAGGTGTTGAGCAAATATTGTAATGAGTTCATTATGGCTTTGTAAATACTGAAAGGATTTCATTGTACAATGTGCCAATTGTTGATGTGTATAATAGAGTTAAATTGAAATGTAATGCTACAATTCATTCTCTATGTTGTATTTGAAATGTTACGTTTATGACTTTGAAAGGATGAATGTGCAAGTTAATGACAAGGAAATATGGAAACTAATAATGAAATAAACATGGATAAGTGAATCTAGCAACATGAAGTAAACCTTGAGTTAAAATGGTAGGTGCTAGGACACCTATGTGAATCCATGGTTGATTCCCTTAACAAACCATTATTGATATGGTTAGAGATGTTAAGCATTGCAAATTGATGTTTAATTACATTGTCCAATGTGCAGTGTAGTTAACAAGGCACACACTCACTGATTAGGTTGTGTAATACCTAAAGCTATAACAAAGAGTTTAACATGGGTTGAACTTGTTGGGAAAAGAGCATTCCGGTTGAAATAGACTGGTAAACTCCCGTGATCATTATGGGGGATTTGGCCACTCCCATACACTAGGATAGACTCTGATCAAGTCAATTCCGGTGTGGTGCTTTCCTGAAACACTCAATGGTTACTCAACTATAGTAGTTGCTAGCATGATTCTCTCAATGAAATAAAAAAAATGGTTGGTTTTGTAATGGGTAAATTTTGGTTATTACGGAAGAAAAGCATTCAATTGTATTTTTAGGTATTTAAAAGAGAAAAAGCATATAGTTTACATCTAGGTTAATTATGTTTGTGCATTCTCTTGAACCCTTGTTGAAAAGAAAAAATATTTACTTATTTGCAATATTAGGGTTTTAGTTCTCATTGAAATAAAAAATCACTGTAGGGATAGTTTCTATTTTCTTGCATTACAGTTTGCATTGCATTGTTCTTTAATTATTTCTAGTTTAGATCTTAGTAAGGCCAAACATAGGTACTTGTTCAATAAACACAAAACATTTCCTCCTTGGACTTGGAGCAAGTTCTTAAAATATTCTTGATGAAACCTTTCATCTCATGAGCCCTCGAGTGTAGAGGAATCAACATACTCCCACGATCACCTTGACTCCTAGCGGATCCAACCGAGAATCATATGCAGTGGGGCGGGTTTCCTCCCTCTACATATTTGGTGAAATTGACATGAAACACTCCTTTAGTGGCCATCTAGGAAGCCTTTTTTTCTCTTCTTTATTTTTATTTTGAACCATAAATAAGACCTTTAAAATTTGTTTGTTTAGATTAGAAAAAACATTAAAATATGTAATAAATTCTTTTGTGTATTTTTTGTTAGTTTTAGATCTCCCTTTTCCTCTCCTATCCTTTCCCTTAATCCTAATGGCTCCCAATCTTAGGAATAAGTGAAAATTTAGAATCTAATAATAATCCTCAAGGGGATGATTAGATTGATAAAGATAATCCCAATCTAGATGCATAAGAGGATATAGAAACTAGTAATGACCTTGATCCTACCGAGGGGTCTAATGAACACCTCATATTTAAAATAATTTGATCATATCTAGAATTTAATTAATCATCACAGGAACACTTTGAATAAGTCTATAGATGAAGAATCCCAACTTGAAGAGGTTAGGACATATCATAACCAAAAAATTTCTCCTCAAATTGTTCAAATCAATCCTTTGTTTGAATATTCTCATGATGTTAACACATTTCATAAACCTACATATGACACTACTACAACCACCAATGTTGGGGAAACTCCACAACTTTTTTCCAACTAGTAGTGCACCTTAAAATCATGTTCAATTTTCTCATTCTATTCCTCCTTCTTATAAAATTTCTTATGTTCCATCAAATGTGAGTTATCCTCCACAAAAATATACCATTCAAAAAATCCCATATCATAACAATGTTAATGTTTCTAAAATTAAGCAAACCTCTTTTCAACAATCCACCTATAACCCTCTAAGGAACCTAGGGGTATTGCATAACAACAATCCCGATATGTAAAGTTTAACAAGTGTAGTGAAACAATTGGCATTACGAATGAATACACTTCAACCTCTAAGTTTGATTTATGACTACAAGGAAATGTTCAATCAACCTCTAGACCCTATGGTCACCACTAGGCCCTACCCCAAGCATTTTCCACTGCTGGTCTTACCTATTTATAAGAGGACATAGGACCCAATTGAAAATTTAAGGATTTTTAGAACAACATGCCATGATATTATATATTATGGCATATATTTTGCTAAAAATGTTTCCTAATATCCTTGGTGGTATGGCATTGGATTGGTATTATCAACCACCTCATCATTCTTTAAGAAATTTTGAAGAGACAACCGGGTTATTCATTCAATAATTTGGAGCTTGTATTGACAAAATGTGACTATGCAAGATTTATATCTTTTGAAGTAAGGTAAAGATGAAATTTTTTCACATATTTTGGCTTGATGGAGAATTTTAGTCAGATGATTAAGATACACCTTACCTCCTTGATACATGTTAGATATTTTTATTGGAAATTTATAAGAACATATCTCATATGAATTGGAAACAACAATCGTTACCTTTTTCAAACAAGCAATAGATTTGGTAAGAAGAGTGGAGAAAGCTCTTATTCTAAGAGGTCAACTTAAATCAACAAAAATAAGATGATAGGACTATAAAAATTCAATACAAGAATAAGCATGTAGTTGGTGATGGGATAACAAATAATTTATAAACCAATAATATTAATGCTACTAGTACCTTGCAGAAGATGGTACTTAATAGGCCTCAAAAACCTCCACCAAGGAATTTTACTAGACTCAACATGCCTATGATGGCAATTCTTAAGCAAATTTTAGAAGCTAAAATGATTAAATCACCTCCCACAAGGTAACCCAATACCACAACTTAGTATAATCTTGATAAATATTGTGACTATTATAGAGTGGAAGGGCACATGACACATTCATGTAAGAGGTTTAAACATGTGGTTTGGTACTTAACATATGAGGGTCATCTTATCATAGAGGATTCCTAACTCTCTCCTAACCATAAACCTCCAAAAAATCAACCTCCTACTCAATAGTCATCGATGACTAATCAATATATGGGGATCTTCCAAAATCCCCTACCTACCTAATCATTAACAATAGAAAATCAACCAGGTGTCTTATCATAATGTGCCACCTCCCTAAAACAACATAGTTGGTATGATAATAATTACAATAAGATAATAATCTCAAGCTCAACTGACTCAACAATCTTAGTAGGAGATAAGTTTTACATCCAACCAACCCTCTAGACCTCCCTTAGTTCTCAAAAGTACCCAAAAAAGGAGTACAAGAGTAGAAAAATAAATCTTAGTGTTGAATCCACAACCAAAATTCTTCTTTGACATTCAAAAACAACTAAGTAAAATTCCAACCAATATTTTCCTCTTAGAGCTTTTACAAATATCTCCTATTAATATGGAAGCCTTGTTGAAGCTTCTAAATCAACAATCTATCCTGCAAGATCTTCTCCCTACTAACCTAGCTAATATTGTAGGTTACATTGGGATTAATCACATATATTTTTATGATGACAATATTCCTTCCTTAAATTTACAAGGGGATTCTCCCCTTTATATCACTGCATACATTGGGGAAACATTTATCAAGAGAATATTGGTGGAGAATGGTTTCTCCCTCAATCTATGCACATATAAATTATTCCAAAGTTTTGGATTAAAAGAGGAATATTTAACCAAATCTGATGTCATCATAAAAGCTTTCAACAATGAGTCCCAAGAATCCTATGATATTCTATCCCTTTCCCTTAGGGTAGGATCTAAGATCTTAGATACCTTGTTTTATGTGGTATCTTACCCTTCATATTTTAATATTCTTCTTGGATGGTCCCATCAAATTATCAGCATTTCAGGTGACCCTCATCCATTTCAATATTGTTCAATGGTTGAGAAATCTCAATCTATTCTTAATTTCTATCCATCTATTTCTCTCCACAAAGTTTCTCCTTCTTCCATTTCTACTTCTTCCTCTATTTTATCCTCCAACATCATCAAGGAGTTAAATTTTTTTAAAATAAGTAAGGAACCATCAACCATAATATCATCAAAGGATCAAAGCAACCTGCTTGTTGAAAATCCTTTCTAGATCTAGCTAAGTTGCCACCTTCACATCAAACTATGGGTTTACCCCATAAAAAGGGTGAAGTAGTGCATATCAGTATGTGTACCTTTATCTTTGTGGGTACATCCACCAAAGAAAATATTTATGGTAGCAACCCCTTTCCTGTAAAGAGAGCATTTTACAATTTTTATCTATCCAATGATTACCCACTTCTTAAGTAAATCCTATCTAGCATAAGATATGTAGGTAAGGTCTTGGGGATACAATAGAAAGATATTCAATAGCCTTTGGAAGTTGAGTTTTGACCTAGGAGATGTGGCATAGGCTCAATCCCCATCAAATACCAACCCTTACCAATGGATGATGGTCAATTTATTACTTATGTTAAATTCATTGATCATCATGGCTTAGAGTGGAGTAATGAGTATGAGGGACCCCCTTCTCCCTCTAACATATTATTTTTCAATGTGATAACTATTGTGCACCCTAAGTTAGATGTGACCTTAGGGGATTATATTGAAGGTGATACTCTTTGTGATATGGAGAATGAAGATATCCTCCAAAATAGCTTCTTCGTTGATGGGCCAGTCCCTTGTGTCACCGATGTTGAGTCCTCTAGTTCTCAAGTGGATTTTGTTCCTATGTATCTTGAAAACCTTGAGAAACTAGGTGTCATATCCACCTCTCCTCATTATGATGATGAATGCCACATCTTCATAAGGAGACCATATATATCTATATCTATATCTATATCTATATGTTCTGAGGAGAACCTTACAATCCTTAAGTTATGCAAATCCTTGTCCATGGATGAGTAGGAGAAATTGACCAAATTACTTAAAGAATTTCAAGATATTTTTGCTTGGTCATATGCTGACATGCCAGGGCTTGATCCCTCCCTTGTTATGCATCGTTTGGTAGCTAAGCCTATTTTTAAGCCTTCTAAGAGGAAACTTAGGAAGATGCATCCTAAGGTCACCCTTTTAGTCAAGGAGGAGCTCCAAAAAATTATTGACATTGGTTTTATTAAATCTATCTAATATTTTGATTGGTTATCCTACATCATTCCTATAGCTAAGAAGGAAGGAACAATATGAATATGTATCATTTTTTGGGACATTAATTTAGCATGTCTCAAGGATTATTTTCCTCTCCCCAACATAAACATGATTGTATATTTTTTTTCTAGATGTGGAATGCTTTCATTTATGGATGATTTCTAAGGATAAAATCAGATCATGATTACCCCTAAGGATCATACAAAGATAAATTTCATCACTTCATGGGGTACCTTTATTATAAAGTCATGCATTTTGGCTTGAAGAACATTGATGCCCAATATCAGAGGGCCATGAATTATATCTTTCATGACATGATGTATGATATTATTGAGGACTATGTGGATGATCTTCCTAGTCACTCCATAAATTGAGAAACTCATGTTCATGATTTAAGATGGATCTTTGAAAGACTTTGACAATACAAATTTTATCTTAAACCCTCTAAATGTGTGTTTGGAGTAACATATAGTAATATTTTAGGTTTAATAGTGTCTAGATAAGGAATTTAAGTAGATTCTATTAAGATAGTGATCATTATTGACATACCTCCTCCTCGTAGTGATGAGGCCTAGAAATGCCTCAATCATAACATGTTTTGTACACTAAAAATGCCTATAAACTCTTATGTTTTATCTGATATGTTAGTTAAGTTGATTTAATATGCTGTATATTAACCATTTTGCATGATCAATGTATTTGAAATATTATATGTTGATTTTACAGACTTTTTGCATAGTTTTGTGTTCTTTTTGCTATGATTTGCTACAATGGGATATGATTAGAATAATAGCAGCATTTCACTAATCATATTTTGATTTGTCTCAAACATTTATTTCACCTAAATCTAGCAACAGTGCAAGCAAACTGTTGTTGTGCGATAAAAAACTGGTCTTTCCCATGTAAATTCCAGCCAGCTGTCCATAAATACCAAGGCATGGAATTCACATGAGGAAAGGGATGAAAACCATTAGAATTTGATCTTAGGAGATAACCCACATGAGAGATGCAGAAGAAATCAATGGAAAAGCATATATTTGTTCATACCAAGATATCTTCGAAATGAACAGATATCTTCGGAATGAACACAACATCTTCGGAATGAGCGGATCTTCGGAATGAAGAATGTAGGATCTTTGGAATGAGTGGATCTTCAGAATGAAGCATGCAGTATCTTTAGAATGAGCAATATTCGGAATGAGAATGCAGTATCTTCGAAATGAGCGATCTTCGAAATGAAAACTGCATTGTCTTCGGAATGAAGCCACTTATCTTCGGAATGAAGAACAGAATGTGTTTTTGACCTTTTTGACCGATTTTTGAAGCCGAAAAAAGGGAAATAAAGGTTGGAAAAAGTAAATAGAAATATCTTCCATCTGTATTTGCCGTCATTGTCGACCAAAGCCATCTTTAAGGGAAAGATCAGGTTTTAGTCCTCTTCTAGGGTAAAATCAGAATTTGTTGCAGCATTGTAGGATTAGATCTTTTGAGATATTATTTGTTTGTAATCAGATCATAGGATAGCTATAAATATTGCTCCCATTCAGGTTGAGTGAGATATATAGAAAAGGAGGTAGAAAATAGAGTAGGGAAGCTAGCAAAAAATACAGAGTATAACTAGAAATTAACTCATTACGATCTCGTAATGCTTTTTAAGTAATTCTTGTAATCATGTATTTTGATCAATAAAGTGCACCAGTTCTATTTCAAATTACTTGTAAATGAGTGTTATTAAGATTTAGAAAAAGAGAGAGACTTACACCTTCTTCTGGACAAAGAGGCTAGCCACTTCCAGACCTAGGAGGAGGACTAACAAAGCAGGTTTTTATTCTGATTTTGCTGCAGTAGAATGAGTTATAGAACTTGTTATGTCAATTGCTTGTAAATAGTTGACAATATTTACAGTATTAGTTTATTTATGCTAAGATTAATCTTGTGCTTAAAGCTTTTAGTTGCAACCTTACTTTCAAAAAAGTTTCCACTTTATTTTTTAGATTGTTATTTCCAGAATTTACTATTTTTCAGCAATTTCCTGCATTTTTATGTTTTGCTGTCAAAATCTGAACAGAAGATTGACAACATTCTATTACAAAATTTTGATAGTTTTTATTTCCACATTAGATCTAGACTTTCATTACTGCAAAAGTAATTATATTTCCTTTCTGCAATTAGGATCAGACTTTCAATTTTGCAACTGTTAATTCTGCAATATAATTAGGTCTCATTCTGCAATTGTAATTAGGACTTTATTTCTGTAGTTAGTGATTAGTTTCCAATTTTGCAACTTAGATTAAGATTTAATTCATGCAATTTAGAGATAGGAATGTTCTAAAACCCCCCACACAACCGGTTCCACCAATAAGACTTGTTGTCCTAGATTGACCTAAGTTATAGCTGTTTCACTTCTTCTCCCATAGATAGCCTTGTACACTGCCCTGGATTGAAAAATTCATTGAGAATTAATGATGGTATAATGACTACGCATCACGTAGTTTGATCGAGTTGTATAGATTGTAAGAAAAACTATAAACTATTCATTAGTTCATAGCCCAATTAGCCAATAAGTATTAGCCCTTTATTAAGCTTCTTAAGAAATATGTAGTGTTCAAGTGGGATAGTGAGTGTCAAAGATCCTTTGATGAACTCAATAAGTATATCACTTCCACATCTATCTTAGTTCCCTCTAGACTAGATAAGCATCTAATGCTTTACATAGTAGCCACAACCCATGCTTCAAGGGCTATGCTTGCTCAACATGATGATAAGAATAAAGAGTGATTTATATACTATATTAGTAGAACTTTGGTTAGCTATGAAACTTGGTATACTCCCTTAAAAATATTTACCTTGTTGTAGTGTTTGCTTCCCAAAAGTTGAGACACTACATGCTTAGCCATAAGACATTGGTAGTTGTGAAGTTTGATCCTCTTCACTACTTAATGTCAAAACCCCAACTTTTAGGTTGAGCTTCTAAGTGGGTTCTATCCCTTAGTGAGTTTGACCTCACCTTCATAGGTCAGGCTATAAAATATCAGGTTATTTCTAACCAACTAGCCATTTATCCCCTAGAATCCATCCATCCCTTAGTTGTCAAGTTTCTCGATCAATGTTTTAGCTTAAATGTCAAAGAGCAAAAGTCTTGGGATTTTTTTTATGGAGGCTATTGCTTGAAGGGTGTTGGTGCTAGAATTATTTTAGTTACCCCATAAAAACAACTCATCTTCCTTTCCTTCAAACTTTATTTCTATTGCACTAATAATACTATAGAGTACAAAGCCTTGATCCTAGGTCTTAGATCCTCATTACCCTTGAATATTAGAGTTATTTCAATATTTGGTGATATATCAACTTATGGTTAATTAAATCAATGGCATTTATCAAATCAAAGATGATAAGCTGAAACCTTACAAGGAGATTGCCCCTAAAAATTTGTTCACCTTTGATATGTTAACCATAGAGTCTATACATAGATACTCCAACCACCATGTGGATGCCATGACTACTTCTACATCCATGATCCCCTTGGAGCTATAATATGATCAAGTTATGATTATCATCCATCAAATCTAAGAGATCGTGCATCGTCATTCTAGTCACATTATGTTAGATGTCATAAATATTGAAGTTTCTCAATCTGAGCCTTGGTACATTAGCATCTTTAAATTACTTAAGGATGGTTCAATATTTGATGGTTTAGATCAAAATAAATGAAATATTTTGTGAAAAAGAGTGTGTCAATTCATCATAATTGGTAATACTTTATATTGATTTTCTTTTGAGGGCATCCTATTGTGATGCCTTAACTTCGATGAAGCCAAAATAACCCTTAGTGAAACTCATGAAGGATCATGTGGAGGCCATTTTAAATGTAATGCTATTGTTAAGAAGATCCTTCACATAAACTATTATTATCCTTCCATGGATAAAAATGCATGTGACTATGTTCTATGATATGACAAGTGTCAATGCCATGATAACCTTATTCATGCTCCTCAAAACCTTTAGGTTATTTCTTCTCCTTGGTTATTCTCCATGTGGGGATTGGAAATTATTGGAAATATTAACCCAATTTCATCATATGGTCATAATTTTATCATCATGGCAATGGAGTACTTCACTAAGTGGGTTGAATCCATACCCTTGGCTATAGTGATTAGATCCCAAGTCTCTAAGTTCATCTTCAACTAGATCCTTTGTAGGTACAAGATTCCTTCGATGATTATTTCTAAAAATGAAAATCCTTTTAAGAATAAGGATGTCCAAATACTTTATGCTAAGTACAATATTCAACACAAATGGTCAACTTCATATTACCCTTAGGTTAATGGTCAATTTGAAGCATACAATAAGTCTTTAGTTAAGATCCTTAAGAAGCTGGTAAGTAAGACTGGTCATGACTAACATATTCAGCTATATTCTACCTTGTGGGACTATTGAACTAGTGTGCAAACCCCTATAGTTGCATCCCCCTATATCTTGATCTATGGTATTGAGGTGGTTTTTTTGTTCGAGTTAGAGGTCCCTTCATTATGCATCTTGTTACAAGATACCTCAGTTAGCAATGAGTATTGTTTAGAGTGTTTAAACCAATTGGAAATATTGTATGAGAAGCACATCCATGCCTTAGAGAATCTTTGAGCCTATCAGAATAGGCTCAAGTTATCCTACTCTAAAAATTTTTATAATCATTCTTGAGGTTGGGTATCTTATCCTCTAGGAAAACCAAAAGAACATGAATGTTTGTATAGATATAAAAGACAAGTTTCAACCTAATTGGTTAGGCCCCTTTGTCATAATGGACAAGTTTGACTTAGGATCCTATCTATGGGTATTTTTTAGCATTACCCACATGCACTATTGTAAAATATGCAAGATAGGGCATTACAAATTATAATAGCAAAATCAGGAGTAATCGAGGCATATTTAGCCTAAGCATGCTAAGGATAAACTCTAGAAGTCTAGAGCTAAAGAAAAAAGTTTTAAAAATGGCTAAGTACCACACTGATCAAAAATTTTGTACCCAATTGGAGCCAATAAATATACCTAAAGTCCATCATAGAGATAGAAGGTGAAACAAATAAAAATAACTAAGTATTAGACTGGCCAAAAGTCTTATACCTAGATAAGGCCAATAGAGGTACCAAAATTTAATCATGCTATTGGAGAGAAAAGATCAACAAAATACCTAAGTATTGAATCTATCAAAACATTTGTACTCGAACGAGGCTAGAAAGCATACCAAATATTTGCCATGCTATCGGAGAGCAAATATCAGCAAAATACCTAAGTCCAAAATCTACCAAAATATTTGTACCTAGATGGGGCCAACAGGGGTACTAAAATTCCATCATGCTGCTAGAGAGCAAATATGAGCAAAATACCTAAGTATTGGATCCATCATAACATTTGTACCTAAACAGGAGCAACAAGGGTACCAAAATTCTATCATGTTGCTAAAGAGAAAATATGAACCTTATTATTCACATCTAATATCCAACATCAGTTTTTCAACATATGGATGTCATTCATCCCATTCTTCCTACAAGGTAAGATTGCTTGTCAAAAAATCTTAACAAAAAAATATTTACCAAGGTGATCATGCTAATGTTTAGGGTGTCTCAAATAAAATTTTAGTAAAATATCAATGAACTAGATGTAAACAAGGTCAATACGACTCAAGACGACACAGGTGCTAGCTAGGTCAGCAAGTCATAACTTGGTGGTTAGAACAAGCATACTTTGAGTAGCTTAACAGACTAGAAATTATTCGAGCACAATGATAATCTTTCCTAGGCTATGATGCTTTGGTAACTAAATGTATCATAAGAAGCTATAAATACTATAATGTAAAATGTAAAAAGGGTCGACTCTTAAGATTTTATAATTTGCATGTATGAAGCATATTGCACATTAAGAAATATAAAGGGATTGTTGTTTGGCCTCTAGTTCACTTCGTTGTAGGACATGTATGTATGGATGATTTCTTATTTCTAATTTTAACTTGTTGAATGCTCATGGTATTAATTTTGCTTTTTGAATTTTTATTCATGATTCATTCCTAGTTCTGGAATCTACAATTTGATAGCTATACAGAGTATAAATGAATATTCTATCATTTGGTAAAAATTGGTTGGTCTGTTAGGTGGTTTTCTTACTTTATAAATTCCATAGATTTTATATCTCATGTACTTTGATGTGCCTTAGCCTACACCATTATAATTTCTAGCTTCAAATTATTTTGGTTCTTTTATCACTCTTTCCCCCCATATTTTAAGAACAATTAGCTTGAACTTCATAGTAACTATCCTCCTTCGAATATTGACCATAAAATACTTATGATTTCTAGGTCATTCAATGTTGGTCAAGGTCTATGGGTGTACAACCTTTCCATAAACAAATTTCTAGACCAGTAGTTTTTGGCACATCTTATGGGACTCTAGTCCCACACCATTCTGATAGATCAAATATTTGGTGATGCTCTATTCTCATGCAACTCTGTTCAAATAGAAATCCAAAAATATTATATCCATTTCAAGAAAATCATTAATACCAAGTTGCTCTATTAAGTCCTAATATACATGATCACAAGACAAACAACTAGAAGATTAGAGGAACATATTAAATTTCTATAATTACACCTTGGTAGTTTTGGAATACATCTTGTTCTCTATGAATTAGCACCATATTCAGTCCTCATTGAATATTTGACCAATACATAAAATATTACTCCTATGTTCCCTCTCAATATAGAAGCAATAATGGATGGAAATCAGAACCAAAAACTTTAGGACTATCCAACCTAGAATCATATAGGTCCTCTAAATTTGCTCATCTAGAACCCTATTCCCCAAGTAAACTTAAAAGCATTGCCAACATATGATGGCATTGGAAATACAACTTATGAGCACTATCAAGATGTAGCATTACTATCATCCATACATAATATTTATAAATAAGACATCATAATCATATTATTAGTTATATCATTGAGGGGAAATATGTTATACTTGTACAAAACTTTGTCGGATCAAACTATAACTATATGGATTCAATTGGTTGGAAAATTGGTGGAAGAATTTAATGACCAAGCAGATCAGTTCTCTCTGCTAACATAGTTCACTATAATACAAAGGCACCCATAGGAGGAGATATCATATTTCAACATTAGGTTCAGCCAAACATGGAGAAGAGTGCCCCAAGGTCTTAGACCAACTAATGAATAAGCCATGTATTATTATATGAGAGCCTTTCACTTAGATCTAGGTATGGTTATAAGGTAGTCCAATGTGTTTACAATTATTTAGATATTTCAAGAAGTGTTAAAGGCTAAGAAGGATTTATTTTCTATAGGAAGGCTACCCCCAAAAATGGTAATGCCAATATTTCCAAAATTCCTCAACAAAAAATACAGAATTCTATTGCACATAATTATTTCCCAACAACCACTCTTTCTATCAATTTCCTAGCATGGCTAGCTATTCCTATTACTCAAACACTCCTTACACCTACTACAATACCATTATTGCTAGTACCTTTTGTTTTTTTTGGTAGATAAGATACTATAGCATTAATACCGAGTTTTACAGGTTGACCCAAAAACTTTTACAAAAATCAGCCTAGGGCTGTTGATGAACATGTCCTTACTAAGGATCCTATATATGTAAAATCTACATACCACCAAAGCCATTACATACGGTAAGGCACGTAGCCTATTATCAAAAATAAACTTCCCATACAATGGTATACCCTGAGAAAACACACTTGCATCATAATTACAAAAAAAGAAACAGACACAGATCCCTTCCTTGAAATAGTGGAGAAACAAAAAGCTATAGACACACATAGAAGAGTACTCAAAAAAACTCCCACAAGCTTTGTATTGATAGTTACTCTTAATAATTCTTTGGTAATTGATTTATTATGTATATGACATGCTTTGGGACCACATCTTGTCTTGGCCAATCAGCCTTGGAGAAGTGAACCTGATGGCTAGATTTATGGAGGTGGCTATCTGGTGGTCCACGTGGCTCTGGTTCGAAGTCTTATATTTCCATTTATTTCTTGCCCTATGATTATAAACCAACCTTAAATTACTAATATGACTAGGAGCCATGTTATCTAACATGTGACTATCCCCATTAGTCTTTGTGGTATTTCCAAGCAGCATCCACGAGGACTGATAACTTAGATAATTTTTATTGTGAGTCCATTTCAAAAAAGAGACAGGAATACTCATAGCCTTCGATATTACAACGCCTTACCTATTGGTAAATTCAACTATCATTCTTGGCATTCTTGTTGAATAAGCTTCTCTACTTCACTCGGGATATCATGTTCCCATTTGAAAATTTTGTCACAATCGACACCCAAATTGACCAGCTTATTAGCAACTTTGTTAGGTTCTCGAAAGACATGTTGGGCTTTTATGTCCTATCTTGCCTAGAAAAGGATCCTTCAACAATTGTTTTAATCCTCCAAGGAGGTTTTTTCCAATTATTGAGGAGATTTATAACATGCATAAAGTCTCCTTCTATGATCAAATTGCCTTCTAAGTCTTGAGTCATTTGAAGGTCTCCCCACATAGCTCTAGCTTCAGCTTCATTGTTCATCCTTGTTCCTAAATATTCGGAAAATGCAAGCATCATATTCCCATTATGATATCACACAATACCACCAATGCTTGCTCTACCAGGATTGTCCTTAGCCACTCCATCAAAATTAAGCTTAAACCAACCCGTAGGAGGTAGGAACCACATAACATTGGCTCTAGGGTTGACTAACCTAGGCACAGACCCATATAACAAGGTTAAGCATAAATATTAAGCAATAGTGGTATACTGTAGATGAGATTTACGGATATCAAAAGGGATAAGGTTCACATTATCATTGGCAAAGGATAAGATCCTGGTAATTATAGTTTGATGATCATGGATAGATTCATTAAAGACTCTATGGTTCCTTTCTAACCACACCTACCAAAGATAGTGATTGAGACAAATTTTCCACATGTATCTAAGTCTTTGGATTGAAAAGGGGCAAGGCCACTAGATGAACAAATAAAATATAGTTGCTGGTTTAACCCAAGAAATATTGAAGTCCTGAAAAACCCCACTTAGGATAGTCAAGGAAAAAGGGCACTCAAGGAAAATGTGATAAATGGTCTCCTAATTAGTCCTGCACTGATAACAATGATTAGTGATATAAATACCTTTACGCATCATATTATCAATGGTTAGAATTCTTCCTTGGATAACCAGCCATAAAAAGACTACAATTTTTGGAATTAAATTTTTTATCCAAACTAAGTCCTTTTGGAGGACAGAATCCTTGTCGTCAAGCAGAAGCTTGTAAGCTGATTTAACATTGAACTACCCATTTTTCATAGGATCCCAAGTCACTTGATCTTCCTTGGGTCTCATGGGGATAAACTATTGCCCAAGAATATTACAAAGATTATTTAATTTTGCTTGAAATACCTGAATCCTTATTTGTTTCCACTTCATTCTACATCTGTCCTCAACCTTATAATCAAAATTTTTTGCCAATGAGTTCTTTTGTGATATCTATGATTCAGTCTAAGTTAGGATATTGCATCAGTGGTTCATCCTTAACCCACCTATCATTCCATTAATTTATCCTCTCACCATTGCCTAAAACCCATATTAAACATTTTTTGATGATTTCCTTACAATTGAGAATTGCTTTCCAAAAAGCGAAACCTCTGATTGGAACTGAGTCACTTAGAAATTCCATGTTTTGAAGATACTTTCATTTGATGATAGTTGTCCATTCATTTTCTTCATTAGAAATGAGGTGCCACGTCTGCTTAGATAGTAAAGCTAAATTCATATGAGAAATTATCCTCAGACCTAAGCCCCCATTTTCCCTGGGTCTGCACACTTTGGTCCATCCTACAAGGTGTATCTTTTTTTTCTCCTCTGATCCAGTCCATAAAAATTCTTTTTGGAGTTCCTTAATTTTCTAGAAAACCTTCACATAGGCTTTGAAAACGGAGAGGAAATAGATTGGAATGCTCTAAAGAGAGGCCTTAGTGAGGGTTAGCTTTCCTGCTTGAGATAGAAGATGACCTTTCCATCCAACAAGTTTTTTTGAATTCTTTCAATAACCCTATCCCACATTGACTCTCTTAGAGAACCAATGAAAAGAGGAAGACCAAGATACAAAGTGGAGAGGTTTTCTATATCATGCCCTAAAAGCAAGTACCTTTTGTTGTTCCTACATTACTAGCCCTTAATCCTTAGAGAGTGGTCTTACAAGAAATTGTCACAGCCATGAAGAACCTCACTAATAAAGTTATTTCCATGAAAATGAGAGAGGCTAAGAGAAAATTTCAACCAAGAAGTTTTCTATATATCACAAAGGATCAAGCTCTAGACACCCAAAAGTCATACATTGTCCCTCTCCCCATTTTTGTGGTCAAAACTTGCTTTATGGCTAATCACATGCTTAATTAAATCTAATCCTAATTTGATTTGAGCCTGCCACCTCACATAGTCTACTTTGAATAGCCTATCCTTCCACCTCACCTATGCTAGCCTATCATATCTTTGCAACCTCTCACTGAGATATTTCTCCACCTCACACACCCCTGGGTCATAAATGAAAGATGGAAACTTTTGCACATAAAAAGCAAATTTTAAATTTAAAGATATTTATAAAAGGTGTTCATTAATGCCTAATGGATATTTTTAGCAAGTCATCATTATTTGTGGATGGATGAGGGATTCTCTCACCCAACTCCATTTATGAGCTAGGACACCTCCCAGGTGGACACGTCACCATTGACACCTCACAACGGACATCTCATCCCCTCCCTCTCACCTTGGCCAAGTCTATAAATAGAAGGTCATTTTCACCTTTTCATAACAACCAACTTTTACTTATCAAAAATTTGCCAAAATCACTACACCCATTGCATCCAACACTCATCCATCACATAATTATTATTCACCTATTGCAATTGATTTATCACTTCCATAATGTTCCTTTGTGATTGATATAGGTCAATAATATCCTAAAAAGTGCACTTTTTGAAGGTAACCCATGAAAAAATAAAAGAAGTAGCTACTCAAGGAAAACTAGGAAATTCATCTTGTAGATTTGGTACAAAAAGGACAAGTTCGTACGACCCCGTGCGAACTTATACCACAAGCACTAGAATCATCAAAAAATGTAAGTCTAGCTTAATTTAGTGTTTTTCTATTATTTTCATGTTTTAAGCCTATTTAGTGAGTCTTTTGTCTTCATAACTATAGGGTTTGACTGAGGTAGACCCCCCAATCCACTAACAATATTTTACAGGTTAACAGGTCTAGCAAATACAAGAACACATCCAACTAGTGGTGGCCCATGAGTAAGAAGCCCACCTACACTAAGGAACACAAAAGGATGAATATTGCTACTTTTATACCAATACAAAAGGGCTTCCTTCAAGGATACCCTATTGTAGCCTCTAGGGAAAAAACATGTAAAAGAATATCAAGTCTTGTAAACCCTTTTATGATTTTAATGATAAAATTTAGTAGATTCTATGATATCAACTGAGTGTTATAGCATCATTTTGCTCGTTTCATTTTGGCATGACTGGTGGGACCTCCACCAATCATTAGATTAATTACCTTCTAAAAAAATTTGTGGCTTGTTTCTGTATGGCAGGTAGTTGTCATCTTTGAATAAATCCTAAACAAAAATTGCCTTAAAAGCCATATTAGGAAAAACCACAAAATATTTTTTGGTGCATCGGTGAGCCTCTAAAGAGAGTGGAGAGTACACACTTGGACATGTGAATTCCCAATCTGCCTAAAAAATTCATACTTGATACCCAGGTATTAGTTCATACACCCACAACCAATGACAAGGTAAGTCAGGGAAGATTAAGAGCCTCATGTTCCTAGGGATTGCATGCCCCCATACCTAGAACACAAATTGTCTCTCACTACAGCGTATGCAAGGTTAAAGCATCCTTGTATTTTTGTGCAACAAATCAATAATTAGCTTATTTTCCTACAATTTTCTTTATTCATATATATGCAGAATCTTTTCAAGGTTGTCATCTTGCTAAGCTTACATTGAATTTTTAAAACTTTCAGTGCAGGTACCTATACTATAACACTCCAAAAACTTCAAAATCATCATAAAGACCCCAAAACTAACCAACCTACTCCTTATATTCTGGTTTGCATGACCCCATGCGAAGCACTTTTCAGAAGACAGGTTCGCACCTCGATGTGTTAACCTTCCAAATTAACACAGTTTCAGAACAAAATGTGGACCAAAATATTTTACACACCTCTGGACATAAATATTGTGTGAAAAGTTTTTTTTTCCTATGTTTTGGGGTTAACCTTTCCTATTGGTCTAAAATTCCACAAAATTACATCTGCTTGCTTGTTTTAGTTAGATTTACACCTGCTTTCCTAGTTAGCTTCAATTTTTGTAATTTCCTTTCATGTCATTTCCCTTCAAAAGCACTTAGATTTAATTTTTTACAATTTCCTTTCATGTCATTTGCCTTCAAAAGCACTTAGTTAGATTCAATTTATATAATTTCATTTCGTGTCATTTCCTTTCAAAAGCATTTAATTATCTTTCCTTTCAAAACACATTTAATTAAAATTTCATTTCACAAACCACTAGATCAAAATTGTTTTTGTAAGGAACCAAGTAAGTAGATTTGTTTTGAAAAGGCATCCTAGCATAATGTTATTTTGAAGAGGTATTTTAGAGTAGATTTTATTCTAAACAGTACCGCAAAAATAAACACCACACACTCACGTCCCATTTTAATAGTGTAAATAACTAGCTTTCATCTCGAGTCCAAATTGGATTTCATCACCAATTCAACACCAAAGTATAGTTAGGTCTGGGTTATACTCTCCACTGGCTCACCTTTCGTTTAGACACCATAGTATCCCCCCAGGTGGATCGTTCTGGAATTAATACCTAACTGATCCTTCCAAGTTCAAGTTTTGGTTATATAGAATTCATTACTAGAAGGTACCTTCGAAGTGGGTAGTTTTAGAAATCCCCTTTACCATATGGCTTTTCAAAATAACTAGTGGGTGTAATTGATCATTACTATGCATGCCTTAAATGTGAGGGTTAATTGAAATCCAGACTTGGTCGATAGCAGCACATTTATAGTGTAACCTCTCTTCATGAGATTATATTGACTCAGAGAATTTTGATTCTCATCCCTTTGGATATCATTTTACTGTACCAAATTCCATATAGGTTGCCACTCACCCATTGGAAACATAGTTCTATTATGTGTGCATTTGGGCATTGCAAAAGGTTCTATGCTATGACGTACCTAATTCAAAGTAGATTTCACCCATTCCCATGATTTGTTCTCAGCGTGGATACATACTTTCATCAAAACACACAAAAACCAAAAATAAAGAACATTTTCTTATTGTTGAGTCTCGTGAAAGTGGTTACAATAGCATATCAAACATGTTATAACTCACTCCTCAATTGTTCCATAGTTTCACTTCCACGTTATACATTGTACAATCTATTTTTAGGTGATTTGAACCCCTAGTGTGATTTTCCTGCACTCAAATTTATTCACATGATTCTATGTGAGATTTAGCTTCCAGGATACAAAATTGCACCACACAGGTCCACACAACACATAGAGAGTCTCCAAAATAGAAAATCCATCCTCTATCACTATTTCTAGTGTTTTGTACAACCCCGTACAAACCTTTGGTTGTAGAGGTGGTTTGCATGACTCCATGAAAACCTGGTTTTTAGGTCCTAGATTTATCGAATAGCACACAAGAACCTTCCAAAATACATATCTATCATGTATTTTTGATTTTTAGTGGTTCGCATGACCCCGTGCAAACCTATGATCTCAGAATCAATTCGTACGACCCTGTGTAAACTTGTATTTTTGAAAATAAATAGTGTCACATTCAGCCACAAACATTTCTAGAGTTTAGATTTTACATCTTTTGGCTTTTACCACCCATTTTTCACACATCACCATGCTAGTTATGCATAGTCAAATGCGTGAAGCCCTTTGTCATGTCATTGAGGCTTCTCAGTAGAATGTCATGATCGTAAGTGCTTCTACTTCTCAGACCACTGATCCACAGTCTAAGTAGGTTACTTCCATAGGTCTGCCTGACCTATTGATTGGGCCTTTCACCTCTAGTGCTAGTCCTATGTCCCATGTAGCTTCATCCACTTCATCCCATATCTTGGACGAGACCTTCAAGGAGACCCCTCCTCTGGAATATTTCTCCTCTCCAAATATCCCATCTTCCTACTACTAGCATGTCATATATACCCCTCTTTGTTGCCCCATATCTGTTATGGTGGTGGATGAGTTCACCCCACCTGCTTCACCATCTACCACCCATCCCTTCCTCAAGCATTCCTCCCACCAAATTTTGGGATATGACTCTGATCCTGACATTTTGCAAATCATGCTCGATTTCATCACTACTATCCAAATAGTAGGTATGATATCTATGCATAATTCTTCTATGCCACCACATTCCATATCTGCATCTTATATCCTACCATATTAGCAGGCTTCATCAGGTTACCAACCTTCAACCCAACCACCATAATCACTCCTCCCTCAATAATTTTCACACCCATATCAGTACTACCACCTATCATCACCCAATCTATCCTATCTCTCATTACAAGTTCATCTGTAGTAGGCATCCTCATCCTCACGTCCCGCCTCCTTTCAAACCATATTTTGCTTCTCATCCACCCACTAGTTATCTATATTTTTCATCATATGGACCCCCATCGACCCCTTCATCATCATTTTTATTACCACCTCCACTTTCCTTTTGACCTCTACCACTGAACCCCACTTATCAAGGTCATTTACCTTGATATTCGGTTCAACTTGAGTTCCTACTTGCCATCCCCTCCATACCACCTCCATCCTCATCAATTTCACCCCATCTTCACACAAGCCCTCTTTTACCACACCTGCATCTCTCCCACCCCATATTCTACACCACCCACTTTCTTCACCTCGCCACCTACATGGTCCTCTACCACTACTGCTTAGGTGCAACCAAATTTCCAATATGTGTAACAATAGTAGGTACCCATACCTACCTAGAAAATTCTTGGATACTATGATCAACAACAATAGCCACCCACCTTCCAATATTCCTACATATCACCTCATCCATCTCAGGTTCCTATCCCACAATATCAAACCATGTCAGCGCCTAATCCAAATTAGGTTGCTTACTATCATCCTTGGGAGGAACAACTACAATATCCACCATATTTGTATTATTTGGAACCCTCATTACAACCATTGCCTACATCCACATCATCACACCCATTTTTGGATCCACAAAAAACTACCACGATGCTTTCTAGTAAATTTCAAGCCATAAAGGAGTAGATTCATACATTGGATTTGCTCACAACTGGTTATGGGCCTCAAAAACCCACATATGATGAGTTGTGCAATGAACCAATTCACCCTTCTATTCCTATACATCCATATCATTATAGATTTGAGATCCCTAAATTTGATAAATTTAAAAGTAAGGAAGATCCTAGAGAGCACCTTAATAATTACCATTTTGCTTGCTACCAACTGCATGGTAGTGATCCCCTTATGCTTTGCACGTTTGCACTTTTGTTTTGGGGACAAGCATTAGATTGGTACAACCATTTACCTCACCATAGTTTATTCACTTTCAAACAATTGGTCAATCCATTTTTGGAGCACTTCTCGATTAATATCAAAACCAAGCTTACCTTGTACTATGTCTATGCATTGCACTAGTATGATGAAAATCCCATTATTGATTTTATTTCCCGTTGAAGAGTGGTCATTCGTGATCTTGAATTCCCTCTCCCACCTTCAGATCTCATAAAAATATTTTCTAATATTTGTCATAAACAAATCTCCTAGGCATTTTAGATTCATCAGATTTAGACATTTGAGGAAGCCATTGCCCAAGCCAAGGTTATAGAGGACATCAAGGTCTACACGAGTAAAATCAAACTTTGGAAAAAACTAGCCTATCCCACCAACTACTATTACAATCACCTCCATATGTACCACCCACTACCAGACCACCTCAAACCAATCAGGTACTCCTGAATTCTCCATATCCACCATCGCAAGTTGCATCCACTCAAACACCTCAACCCACGCCTCCGCGACCTCCTCAAAATACATACCAAGTCAATCCTCCACTACTTCCCACTCCATATCTAGGAAATCCTCCACCATATTCTAATCCATACCAAGGTCATAATCCACATCTGCTTTACCCTCCATGCAATTCGATGCCCTTATCTAAGCCCATGCTTGCTTTATTATGAAGATTACATGAAGGAGGTCTTATCACTTTGCCAAATGTCCAACCTCTTGATCCAAACCATCCTCTCCCACAGGGCCAAAATCCATAAGCTTTCTATTATTTCCATCAACAACATGACCACACTCTTGATTCATACCATATTTTTTGCCATACCGTAAAAGACCTTATCAATCGAGGCACCATTCAAGTCTCAAATCCCCTCGTACTACAAAATCAAAACTTGGAGATATATCAAAATCCATTACCCAAGCATGGGGGTAATATGCCTCCAACTAATTCATGCCAAATGAACCATGTTAATCATGGTACTTCCCAGTAGGGATTTTTGGGTATGATCAATATCTCAACTCATAATCAATGCTATCCACCCCTTGTGGTTTCCCAAAAGTCCACTTCTCAAAAACCACCTACTATAACCTCACTCATTACCCCACTGATTCTACCACCTCTACCATGAAATGTCATCACCATCCATGGTAGTATTTCCTATCAGCTCTATATTATCCCTACAAGGTTATCCTTCTATGACCTCCTACAGTAGTCCCAACCTCACCATGAAGCCCTCGATTCTAACCTTCGCTCTCTTGATCTCAAGACTCATGATACATATGCATTTGCCAAATTTATTAGAAGTGTTTAGAGATTCATATAGCCTTCTATCATCTTCCATGACCATGAAGTTATAGAAGTTATAGGTGAGGGATCAGATCTCCTATTACATATTCAAGCCTCCATCAACATCGTCACCTATAAGCATGTTCTTATCAACACCGGCTCATCCATCAGCATCATTTCTACCACTTCCCTTGACCAACTTCACCTTCCTACTTCTCATCTAGCCAATCCATCCATGGACCTTTGAGATTTTGATGGCTCCATGCATCCCACCCTTGGCACCATTATCCTTCCCATCAAGGTTGGTACCAAAACCATTTCCACTCTCTTCCATGTTATCGAAGGTGAGATGCAGTACAACATCCTTTTGGGATACCCTTGGATTTAGGACATGCAATGTGTCCCTTCCATGCTCCATCATTGTTTCAAATATATCCATAATGGCTTGGTCCATTGCATCCCCATCGATGGTGATCCATTCAAATTCTGCAATATTATCACCCTTCTACTAGGTCCATCCTTATCATCCATGCAATTCACCCCTACCCCATGTTGGTCTCTCGACAACACCTATCCATCATCTTAGCAACCATATCCTACACCAGATCCGAGCAACATCACATCAACCTCTTCAAATTGACCCTAAATTCCCAACACCCTAGCTATTCCCATATTTTCTCATCACCCTTCATCACCTTTCACACCACTACCTCAATTTATCTTTTTTGCTACACCCTGCATCCCATATTCATCCAATAGTCCACCTATTCTTCCCATGCCTCCTCCATCTTCTCACTGTTTTGTGCCTCACTAAATGTAGACATAGGTAATCTCTAATTCACCTTCCAAAACATATATCCTCACTTCTCAATTCATCCATGCCAATAATCCAATCACAAGAACACCTACTGAGTGCTATGAGTGGATACAATATGCCACTCATCCTGATGACTAGTTAGCTCAATTAGATTCTCTTGCTTTATCTTCTTTACCCACCAATACTACTCCATTCATTCTACCATCCTTTCCACCACCTAGGGGTCCTCCCCTCAACCTGAGCATATGACCCCTCCTCATGTTTCTACACTCATGACCACACTAGATCCTGGTGAGTATAACATAAGCAAGTATTGGGTTCTTCCTTTTAACATCCAATCCACCTATGACTTTGGACAACCTCATGATGTGCCCTTGACTATAGGGGAAGTTGTTCCTCTCGGTCCTCTCGATAATTTCACAAAATTTGTATATGGGGGACATGACTCATTTGTATAACCTCTAGTGTCTCCATCACTACAAACAAGATTTTGCAGTAGCCTTGACCACATGTTAAATCTTAATTTTACCTGGCATTATCTTCGTATGTATAACTAACATGGTTATAGCTTAGGGATATATGAATAGGGGTATCACACCCATATCAATCCTTCCTCATGCAAACCTACTGACCGATCAGGAATTGGTTACCATCCTCCAAAAATTAGTACCTTTGAGCATGAGGTGAAAAATCTAGATCTTGATCCTATCGATCTTATTTTTGATGAGTAATTTGAGTTTAATTTGCTTATAAATAGTTCTCCTCATTCCACAATCGATATTCCATCTATTTTCTTTCTACCATCCCCATTGCATGAGCCCCTCTCTCTACATGAATTTAAAACCCTTGCTCACCATTCCACCACCTTATCACTCGATCCACATCTGATCGTGAAACCACCTTTACCCAATGATCCACCTTCTTCACCCCCAACTGCTATTCCATTTTTTCCTATTCAATAAATGGCACCACGTCATGGCCCACGTTCTCATCTCCCTTCCCTGCATGTGGTGCTAAACCCAAGTCATCACAAACCTTTTCTAAATTCATTGCTATGCTCATCTAATTCCTCACCACCTTCATCACCTACCTCCATATTATCTAGCACCTCGGTTAACATGATCTCTATTAAATTGTATTCTCCACTATGATATCCTAACCATACCAATTACATTCCACATCCTGTCACTAATTTTATTTATTTTGATGAAAAATCTGACACCCCCACAACCACCAAATTCCTTCCAACACCCCAAATATCGCAATTCACAAATGAACCACTACCTTCCATTAATCATATAGATATTTACCTATATGATGAATTCTAGCTCCCTGAGTCCACCGATGACCTTCACTTCATCCCCACACTCACTCAATTTCATGATGCTTCTCACATGCTTGTTGAGGATACTAGTGAAGTTGACATTGGAAATTATCTAGAACACCCTCACATCATTTACCTCACCACTAGCCTATCCAAAGAAGAATGTGTCATTTATACTAATTTCCTCATGTACTACATTAAGGTGTTTGCATGGTCCTACAGAAATATGCCTGGCCTTGACCCATCATTAGTTGTACACAACCTTGTCTTGGATCACACTACCAAACTTGTCAAACAAAAGTTGCACTGCATGCACCCCATAGTTGCTCTCATGGTCAAAGAGGAGTTACAAAAAATCCTTGATGTATATTATACAGCCTATCAACTAACCTGAGTGGGTTTCAAACATGGTTCCCATAGAAAAACCAAAGGGGGGTATCTACATTTGCACCAATTTTAGGGATATTAAAAAAGGTTATCCTAAGGATAATTTCCACTCCCTAATATTGACACATTGGTCGATGCTATAGCCAAACACAAAATTTTGTCACTCATGGATGACTTTTTAGTCTATAATCAAATTCATGTCAATCAAAACAATCAACCTAAAACCTCTTTCATGACCCCTTAGGGGTCTTTTTGTTACAAGGTCATGCATTTAAACCTCAAGAACGTTGGGGCAACTTACCAATGCACCATGACCTACATTTTACATGACATGATGCACAAAATAGTCAAAGACTACTTTGATGATCTTATCATCAAATCCAAAACCCATGGTCAACATCTTGAGGACCTACATCAAATATTTGATCACCTCTTGGAACATAATGTCTGATTAAATCTAAAGAAATGTGTCTTTGGTGTTACCACTGGCAAAATCTTGGGTTACATCATTTCACAGAAAGGCATCGAAGTAGATCCTACCAAAGTCCAATTTATCATTGACATGCCTTCCCCTATGAATCTCAAACAATTACATAGCTTGTAAGGAAGAATTCAATCCATATGATGATTTATCACCCAAATTTCAGATAAGTGTCATTTGTTCAATCATATTATCCAAAAGGGGTCCCAACTTTATCGCCCAACTTTATCGATGACTACTGCTATTATTTCAAAAAGTGTGTTAAATGTCGACATCATGCCAATATTATACATTTGCTTTCTTAGGATTTGCAACCTATTCAATCAATATGGTCCTTCTCACAATGGGGTTTGGATCTCATCGGCAAAATCACACTCGCCTCATCTTCCAATCATAAGTTCATCATCACTGCAATCAAATAATTTACAAAATGGGTTGAGGCCATCCCATTAGTGTAAACGATAGGTCCCAAAATTGTTGATTTTTATCACTCAACACATTATTTGTCATTTTGATATCCCATCCAAGATCATATCTGACAATGACACACCATTCAAAAACAAGAATGGTTGCACATTATGTGAGAAATTCAACATCCAACATAGCTTTTCTACTCCATACTACCCACAGGGTAATGGCCAAGCATAAGCTACTAACAAAACCATTTGCACCATTATTCACAAAACCATTACAGAATCACATCATGATTGGCACAATAAAATACCATTAGCATTATGGGCCTACCGCATAAGCATTCACACTCCAACTAGGGCATATCACCTGGCCACATTGAGCCCATTAACATTATTCATCTGCAAGCATTTTACACCTAATTGTAGGCATTGTAGCTCATCACCACTTGTACATATGTTTATAATCCAAAAAAAACACACAAACAAAAATACAAAATTTTTGACACTCTACGGTATTAACTCCACTTGCATTTATATCTGATTCTACTTTCTCTACTTCACTCTTTTCTTCCTTCTTCTTCTTCTACCCCTCTTCTATAATGAATGTTGTATGGTCATGCTTCGAGTGGCTATATACCTTTCATTCTTCTTATTCTTCATCATATTTTTATCTTCTTTTCTTCTAGTTACTCATCAATGTTGTCTGGTGATGCTTCGAGCGACTACATACCTTTTATAGAAATATTTTCTTCTCTTCTCCTTCTTTCTTTTATTTCCCTTTATTTCTTCATTCCTTCCACCCATCACTCCCTCACTCACGCCATCACCCAATTCCATTATGTATAATACTGGGGCAAACTTGCACATAAATTCTCGCTTTTACACCCATACATGCATTTGTACATAATTATTGTAAATACCATGCTTGGGGAATTCAACATACACATGCTAGCATACCAATGTGATGCCCAAACCCATTTTTAGGAGATAGGATTATTGAAATGTTTTGAGTACTTCACCCATAAATGGTTATATAATCAACCTCCATCCAAATTTGGCATATTTCAACAACATTTACAGACTTACCTTGGTTACCTTGCTCTCATTCCTAGATTTATTCGTACGTCTTGCACACTAATAAAATTTTGGAAATAGTACTAGCTACATTGCATGTTGACTTATGCTTAGTGAAAATCACTCTGATCATCATATCATTCACATGATTTCTCTTGAACCTGAGGATTGACAAAAGGATAAGTTGCAAAAGAAAGGGAAAAAAGGCAAAAAATAAAAGCCAATGCCCATAAAAAAAAACACAAAGAAAATAGAATGAAAAAAGAGATAAAATCATCATATAGGGGCAAAAAAAAAAGCAAAAGCCTTGAGAGTACTATCAAAAATCTTGAATCCCTGCATTCCTCAGGTCTTTATCGATGAGCTAGCTTATAGGCTAAGTTACCATGTAGTTATAAACTACCCTCTTCCAAAATGGTAAAATGAATATCACTTTACACACAAATCCAAGATTGAGGTCTTGTTTACCAAGATAGCTTAGAACCTGTTCAATAAGTTTGCTCAGTTAGTCAATGGGCTTGATTACTTACAAATTGTAGTGTTCGTATCTCCTCACTACAACCTTCATATCCAAATTTCTTGGAAAAATATAATGGATTACATCATCTGACTATCGCAATGATGCAAATGCTATCCTAAACAACTCATTTATATATTTTTACATTATCATCCTATGCATATCCATTTTATGTCATTTCATATTTATTTAAGCATATAATCATTTCATTCACATGTAATTATCTATCACTGCATCTACACTAATCATGTATCACCATAAGCAGAAAAAAACACACACATAAATGTAATTAGATACAAATATCACATAATTGCATGTATATGTTTGTATATACATCAAAGGAATACCATTAGGCTACAATAAAATATTTGGGTGCCCTTGTGGATACGACATCACATGAGTGTATCATATTTGTACATCTCACTATCAAAAATGCCATATGGATACAATGAGTTGTGCATCCATGCTGATGCACAAACTCCTAAAAATAGCTCATCATTATGTACATATACCACAATACAAAGAAATGGGATAATCCTCACAACTGCTATCCCACGAGAGTCTCCCCACTCCCCTCATCCATTGGAACTCATGTTGAGCAAGGTGCAGAAATAATATTGTCATTGTTGTCAACACAGACAGATAGATCAGTTGATGCAGTGGACAGGAGTTCAGAGGTCAGTCAAAGCATGTACAATGAATTTCCAAGAAGACAGAAGAGGCCAACATTCAAAAGCTCAAAGAAAAAGACAAGTTAGAAAACTGTCACGATATCGCGACATGTTGAGAAGCTAGAAAACAAACTGTCGTGATATCGTGACATGTTGAGAAGCTAGAAAAGAAACTGTCACGATATCGTGACATGTTAAGAAGAAATAAAAGAAACTATCATGATTTCACGACATGTTAGAAGAGAGAGAAAGCGCAAGGAAAACTGTCACGATTTCGCGACATGTTGGAAGAGAGAGAAAGCGCAAGAAAAATTGTCGTGATTTCACGACATGTTAGAAGAAAAGAAGGCAAGTAAGAAAACTATCATGATTTTGCAACATGTTCGAAGGAGCAGCACATATAGTGAAAACTGTCACGATTTCATGACATGTTCGGAGAAAATGCGCAAGCAAAGAAAACTGTCACGATTTCGTGACATGTTCGGGGAGAAGGAGCTCGAAAGAGAAAAGTGTCACGATTTTGCGACAATCTATAAGAGAGGCAGTACGGATGAAAATGTGTCACAATTTTGTGACATGTTTGAGAGAAGGAGCTCACAAAGAAAAGTGTCACGATTTCGTGACAATTTGCAAGAGAGGCAGTACGGATGAAAATGTGTCATGATTTCATGACATGTTTGAGAGAAGGAGCTCGCAAAGAAAAGTGTCATGATTTCGTGACAATCTGCAAGAGAGGCAGTACGAACAAAAATGTGTCACGATTTCATGACATGTTTGAGAGAAGGAGCTCGCAAAGAAAAGTGTCACAATTTCACGACATTCTACAAGAGAGGCAGTACGGACGAAAATGTGTCACGATTTCGTGACATGTTTGAGAGAAAGAGCTTGCAAGGAAAAGTGTCACAATTTTGCAACAATTTGCAAGAGGAAGCGCTAAGAAGAAAAAGTGTCATGATTTCGTGACATGTCTGGTTTTCGCGACCCGAAGAGGAGAGATAGAGTAAGGAAGTTAAAGTGTCACGATTTCGTGACATGTTCTATTTTCATAGGGTCAAGGCATAGAGAAAGAGACAAGGCAACGCATGTGTCGCAATTTCGTGACATGTGTTTTCACGGGCAAAAGACAGAGAAAGGCACAAGGCAGCGAATGTGTCATGATTTCGCGACATGTCGTGTTTTCACAGGTGCAAGCCGAGAAAAGGACAAAGAAGCGAAAAGTGTCATGATTTCACGACATGTCATGTTTTCGCAGGTGCAAGCTGAGAAGAGGACAAGAAGGCAGAAAGTGTCATGATTTCGTGACATGTCATGTTTTCATGGGTGCAAGCTGAGAAAATGTCAAAGGGGTAGAAATGTCACGATATCACGACATGTCATGTTTTCACGGGTAAAAGGCGAGAAGAGTACAAAGAGACAGAAGTGTCACGATTTTGCGATAGGTCGAAACAACACGATTACGGACAGTTAGCTGAAGTAGAATGATAATTACAAGGGCAGTTGTAGAGGAAAATCATGCAGCCAAAATAAGTAGAGTTAACTGAAGTTAGTGCGGCAGTTATAGATAGAAATCATGCAAGTTAAATAAGAATAGTAAAGAACGGCAGTTATAGGGCCCGTGTCACAGTGAAACCATTGAGCGACAGTTATACTGATAGTCCAAAACAAAGACAGATCTATTAATAGGTTGCATGTAATAAATACTATGCTATAAAGGAGTTACCATCAGCAGTAGCTATTAATAGGCTGCATGCGAGATTACAGAAGTTACAGAAGACGAGGAGTCTCAATGAGAAATAGGGTTATAAAAGGGCAGTCACGTAGAGAATTAAGTTGCTGCTGTGAGTGAAAAAGTGTTGCGCAAAGAAGGTTAGAAGAGGGCCAAAAGAGAGATAAGCAGAGCCGTAAGTGTGTGTGGAGTTTGATTAATTGCAGACCAGTCAGGGTCGTGTAGAAAGCGAAGGCATTTTTATGTCATTGAAATAATTTAGATTTGTAGTCCAAGTTGGTGCTTGGCATTAGGGGTTGGTGCTCCTATCTGTTGCAGCAGAAAGATAAGGGGTTGGTGCTCCTTCCAGTGGGTGCTGGTAAAGTGTTTGTAAAATTGGTGTTTTGCAAAGGTTGGATTTGGACGGGAGTCCAAGCAGTCATTTTTGAGGAGTAGCCAAATTGGTGAACCTCGTTATATCGCGTGTTGTGGAATGCTCTATTGTTGAAATTGCTTTATCTGATTTTAAGTTCTCTTTGTCTCAGTTTTAAGAGTTGTAGATCTAAATTTAATAGCTACACTGATTCACCCCCCCTCTCAGTGTCATTGTGAGAATATCAATTGGTATCAAAGCAAGGTTCCTGAACAAGCTTAATCAGCTAAGGTGATCTGGGAAGGAACACAATGGCAGGTGGTGAAGGATTCTCATCAAATAAAGCTCCATTGTTCGACGAAACTAATTATTCATTTTGGAAAATTAGGATGCAGACATATCTTTGTGCTCTGGGATACGACATCTGGGAGTCAGTAGAAAGTGGATACACAATACCCACCATACCTCCAATCGATGCTGCCGATAAGAAACCATTTGAGAATAACTCTAAAGCATAGAATGCTATAATGTGTGGTTTAGTGGACAGTGAACTAATAAGGATCATGAGCTGTAAAACTACAAAAGACATGTGGGACAAACTGAAGAGCATTCATGAAGGAGACGACAAGATCAAGGAAGCCAAGCTACAAACGCATCGAGCTCAGTTCAAAGCATTAAGAATGAATGACGATGAGAACATAGAGGCCTATATGTTGAGAGTCAATGGAATCATTACTGCGATTAGAGGACTCGACGAGGAAATGGAAGATGCGGTCATCATGAAAAAGGTACTAAGAACTCTTCACAAAAGATTTAATTCTAAAGTTTCTGCTATAGAAGAAGCTAAAGATCTCAATACTTTTAGCATGGATGAGATGCATGGTTCTTTGACTGCATACGAAATGAGAATAGGACAAGCTAAGCCCACAGACAGAGAAGCTACTTTTAAAGCACACAAAAATATAAAAACTAAACAAGAATCTGAGGATGAAGAGACATCGGATGAAATGGAAGCTAACTTTGTTCGAAAACTTATAAAGGGAAAAGGAAAATACAGAGGAAAGTTACCGTTTAAGTGCTTCAACTGTGGAGGCATCGGGCACTTTGCAGCTAAATGTCCAATGAATGAGAAAACCAAAAATGATGAAGGGTCACACCAAGAAAAAGGTGACTGGAAGAAGAAACCAAATTTTAGAAAAAGCAACTTCAAGAAGAAAAGTTTCATATCCAAGAATGTCAGCTCTTCTGAAGAAAGCTCAGGTGAGGATTCTGAAGAAGAAATAGGTGAAGCTCTGTTCATGGCATTTGAAGAAGAAAAAATAGAAGAAAAATAGGAAGGTGATGAAAACCTTAAGGATGAGGCTGAAGTATATCTGGAAGGTGAGTTGGTTGCTGCACTTAAAGAGTTGAGTACAGAAAGGAAAAAGAATAAAAAGGTTTCAAGAAATCTAGAGGATGCCAATGACATAATAAATAGTTTGAAAGTACAGACAGATGAATTTAAGAAAATGTCTGAAGAACTCGAAGTACAATTAACCGTGAAAATAGATGAATGCAGCAAATTGGAAGAAGAAATTGTTGGTTTAAGGATTCAGCTAGAAGAGATGAATCAAAAATTGAGTTGTTATCACAAACTTGAAGGAAGCTCTGTGAAGCTTGAAAATATTATCAATAGCCAAAGGAGTACAGGCATCAAATTTGGCTTGGGCTTCGTCGAAGGAGAATCGTCAAATGGATCAAAGGCCTTAACTATAGAACCCATAAAGAAAGAAGATAAGATCAGGGTTGATCAAGGAAAAACAAGTCATGCAAAAGAAAGCAATAATGCCAGGCACGAAAAGAGCATTGACAATGATGGATTCACAAACGTCTCACATCAAAGGAGAAGAAGATTTGTGGCTCCTACTACAAAATGGCAAAAACCAACTCCCAGGTTCAATCAATCCTTTTCTGGTTATTGTTTTAAATGCAATGCTTACGGTCATAAGATTTCAGATTGCATTTATAATATAGGACAAAGAAATTTCACTAGTAGAAATGTCTTTTCACCCTTGATGGATTATGCAGTAGAATGCTATAACTATCATAACTTTGGACACATTGCAAGAAATTGTAGAAGTACATATGCAGCAAATAAATATCAGGGAAGAAAATCTCAACCAAATGGTTTAAGACAAAACAAAAAATTCCCAAAAAAACATGCACAGGCCACTGACAAAGAAAAGTCTAAACAAGTGACCAAAACTGTAGTCAAACCAGAATGGAAAGAAAAGGAGCGACCCAAGGAAGAAAAGGAATCCTTGATTGTACAGACAACATTCAAAGCATAGAACAAATCTGCACCATGGATACTGGATAGTGGATGCTCCAGTCACATGACAGGCGATAAACAAAAGTTTGAAAAGTTACAGAACTATGAAGGTGGCTCAGTTAAATTTGGAAATAATGATGGAGCCAAGATAGTTGGCAAAGGATCAGTCAAGATAAGTGATGGAAAAATCAATTCCAAAGAAGTCCTATTTGTGATTGGTTTGAAGCACAACCTACTGAGCGTAAGCCAAATCTGTGACAGAGGTCATGAAGTCATTTTTAAGAAGCAAGGCTGTGAAGTCAGAAAAGCACAGTGGAAAGTTGATAGCTATTGGATCGAGGACTTCTGGAAACCTATATACTCTCTCAGAGACTTCAGAAGGAGCATGTTTGATTGGACAGGTAGATGAAAATTGGCTGTGGCACAAGAGGCTCGGTCATATTAGCTTTGACAATCTGGTAAAAATAAGTTCAAAAAGGGTAGTAAGAGATATACCCACCATTGGCAAACCATTAAATAGCATCTGTGCTTCATGCCAAAAAGGGAAGCAAACTAGATCCACATTTAAATCAAAGGAATACTTCACCAAAAAACCTTTAGAGCTAATACATACTGATTTATGTGGACCCATGAGAACACAAAGCATAAATGGTGACAAATACTTTATGCTATGCATAGATGACTATTCCAGGATGACATGGGTACTATTTTTAAAGCTTAAATCAGATGCCTTTGAAATGTTCAAAACTTTCAAAAAATTGGTTGAGAATCAAACAAGAAAAAGAATTAAATGCTTAAGATCAGATAGAGGAGGAGAGTTTATCTCAGAGGAGTTTGCAGAGTACTATCAAAAATATGGGATCAGAAGATAGTTTTCAGCAGCAAGGACACCTCAGCAGAATGGTGTTGTTGAAAGAAAGAACAGGACAGTGCAGGAAATGGCACGGACAATGTTGACAGAGAACAAAATAGCAGACAGATTCTGGAAAGAGGCAGTTCATACTACGGTTTACATCCAAAACAGGTGCATGTTGAGGACACATGAAAGCAAAACTCCTTATGAGCTATGGTTCGGCAAAAAGGCAACAACAAGATACTTCAAAGTCTTTGGCAGCAAGTGCTACATCAAAAGAACTGAAGATAATCTTGGTAAGTTTGAAGATAGAGTTGATGAAGGAATTTTTCTTGGCTATTCGACAAAAAGCAAAGCCTACACATGCTATAACAAAAGGCTAAAGAAAATTGTGGAGAGTGCCGATGTTAAGGTTGATGAAGGTAGGGAACAAGAAATTAGCTATGAAGAAAACTACCCTATTTATGAAGAAGTTATTGAAGGAGATGAAGAAAAGGAAACAGAAGAGAATAAGGAGATTGACTCAGAAGTAGAAGAAAACAAGAAATTTAAAACAGGCAGCTGGTAGAAAAATCATCCCAGAGAGCAAATTATTGGGGACCCCACAGTTGGTATTCAGACAAGGAGAACAGTAGTAAGGAACTACTCTCTATTATCCAGCATTGAGCCCAAAAATGTTGCTGAAGCAAGCACAGATGAAAGTTGGATGAAGGCAATAAATGAAGAACTAGATCAGATTGAGAAAAACAAAACCTGGGAGTTAGTACCAAGGCCTGCAAATAAAAACATAATCGGTACTAAATGGATTTTTTGAAACAAATTGAACGAAGACGGACAGGTTGTCAGAAATAAGGCAAGATTGGTCTGTAAAGGCTATGCTCAAGTTGAAGGTATTGATTTTGAGGAAACCTTTGCACCAGTGGCTAGACTCGAGGCAATCAGAATGTTTTTGGCTTTAGCTGTACACAAGAATTTCAAAGTTTATCAGATGGACATGAAATCAGCATTTTTGAATGGCAAACTTGAAGAAGAAGTTTATATTGAGCAGCCAGATGGTTTCCAACTCGGTGACAATCCCAATTTTGTTTGCAAGTTAAAGAAAGCTTTGTATGGTCTGAAACAGGCACCCAAAGCATGGTATGCAAGGTCGGATAACTATCTTATTCAACAGGGGTTCAAGAAAGGTATGGTGGACAACAATTTGTATGTCAAAATAGAGAATGGCCATCTTATTGTACTTGTTGTTTATGTAGATGATATCATATTTGGCAGTAGCATGGATGAGTCTTGTAGAGACATAGCAAATAAAATGAAGAAAGAATTTGAGATGTCTATGATTGGTGAACTTTCGTATTTCCTCGGACTGCAAGTTAATCAAAGTGAAAAGGGCATTTTTATCTCTCAAGTTAAATATGTGAAGGAAATGCTAAAAAAATTCACAATGGAGGATTGTAAACCTGTTAGCACTCCCATGACAACAGGTTGCAAGTTGAGCAAGGATGAAAAATCTCCAGATGTTGATCAAACCATGTACAGATCTATGATTGGGAGCCTGTTGTATTTAACAGCTACAAGACCAGATATATTACAGGCAATATGCATGGTAGCAAGATTTCAGGCTAGTCCCAAAGAGACTCATGTGACAGCTGTGAAGAGGATCTTTAGGTACCTCAAGGGTACTATGGAGTATGGGTTATGGTACCCAAAAGGTAAGGACTTCACTCTTATTGCATATTCTGATGCAGATTGGGCAGGATGTATAGATGATAGAAAGAGTACCAGTGGAGGTGCATTCTATCTTGGAGACAGGTTGGTAGCATGGCACAACAAGAAACAAGAATCAGTCTCTCTATCCACAGCAGAGGCAGAATACATTGCAGCAACAACATGTTGTACGCAGATTTTATGGATGAGACAAACCTTGAAAGATCTTGGTATTCACTTCAAAGATCCAATTTTAGTTAAATGTGATAACACTAGTCCTATAAACATCTCAAAGAATCCGGTTATGCATTCTCGAACCAAACATATTGCAATCCGGTATCACTTTTTGAAGGATAAAGTTGTAGAAGGTGAGGTTAAATTGGATTTTGTTCCAACTACAGAGCAAGTAGCGGATATCTTCACTAAAAATTTGCCCAAGGAAGTTTTTGAATACCTTCACAGTAAGTTGGGAGTGGTCACACTACCCAAGAACTGACTAGCAATCGGGACCACATTCTCAGGGGGAGCATTTATGCCTATGTTTATAGTTTTGCTCATATTCATGATTTTTGCTAACTATAACAATGTTTGTCTGAGAATGTTGTGCATAGACTCAGGGGGAGTCCGCAGAAGCCCTTTGGTATTATTGTCAAAGGGGGAGAAGAATTACAGGAAATTGCACATGTGTTGCCAACAATTCCAAAGGGGGAGATTGTTGAGCAAGGTGCAAAAATAGTATTGTCATTGTTGTCAACACAGACAGATAGATCAGTTGATGCAGTGGATAGGAGTTCAGAGGTCAGTCAAAGCATGTACAGTGAATTTCCAAGAAGATAGAAGAGGCCAACATTCAAAATATCAAAGAAAAAGACAAGTAAGAAAACTGTCGCGATATCGCGACATGTTGAGAAGCTGGAAAACAAACTGTCGCGATATCACGACATGTTGAGAAGCTGGAAAAGAAACTATCATGATATCGCGACATGTTACAAAGAAAGAAAAGAAACTATCACGATTTCACATGTTGGAAGAGAGAGAAAGCGCAAGGAAAACTGTCATGATTTCGCGACATGTTGGAAGAGAGAGAAAGTGCAAGAAAAACTGTCATGATTTCGTGACATGTTGGAAGAAAAGAAGGCAAGTAAGAAAACTATCATGATTTCACGACATGTTGGAAGGAGCAGAGCAGAGAAAACTGTCATGATTTCGTGACATGTTCGGAGAAAAGGTGCAAGCAAAGAAAACTGTCGCGATTTCATGACATGTTGGAAGAGAAGGAGCTCACAAAGAAAAGTGTCACGATTTCACAACAATCTATAAGAGAGGCAGTACGGACAAAAATGTGTCATGATTTTGTGACATGTTTGAGAGAAGGAGCTCACAAAGAAAAGTATTTGCGAAATGGAGAGAGGAAGATGAGACAAAAATGTGTCATGATTTTGCGACATGTTTGAGAGAAGGAGCTCACAAAGAAAAGTGTCACGATTTCATGACAATCTGCAAGAGAGGCAGTACGGACGAAAATGTGTCATGATTTCATGACATGTTTGAGAGAAGGAGCTCACAAAGAAAAGTGTCGCGATTTCATGACATTCTGTAAGAGAGGCAGTACGGACAAAAATGTGTCACGATTTCGTGACATGTTTGAGAGAAAGAGCTTGCAAGGAAAAGTGTCACGATTTCGCGACAATTTGCAAGAGGAAGCGCTAAGAAGAAAAAGTGTCACGATTTCATGACATGTCTAGTTTTCGTGACCCAAAGAGGAGAGATAGAGTAAGGAAGCGAAAGTGTCATGATTTCGTGACATGTTCTGTTTTAGCAAGGTCAAGGCAAGAAAAGAGACAAGGCAACGCATGTGTCACGATTTCACGACATGTTGTGTTTTCATGGGTGAAAGACAGAGAAAGGCACAAGGCAGCGAATGTGTCATGATTTCGTGACATGTCAAGTTTTCGTAGGTGCAAGCCAAGAAAAGGACAAAGAGGCAGAAAGTGTCACGATTTCGTGACATGTCATGTTTTCGCGGGTGCAAGCCGAGAAGAGGACAAAGAGATGAAAAGTGTCACGATTTCGCGACATGTCATGTTTTCACGGGTGCAAGCCGAGAAAAGGTCAAAGGGGCAAAAATGTCGTGATATCGCGACATGTCATGTTTTCATAGGTAAAAGGCGAGAAGAGTACAAAGAGACAGAAGTGTCACGATTTCGTGACAGGTCAAAACAGCACTATTATGGACAGTTAGCTAAAGTAGAATGACAGTTACAGGGGCAGTTGCGGAGGAAAATCATGCAGCCAAAATAAGTAGAGTTAACTAAAGTTAGTGCGATAGTTACAGATAGAAATCATGCAAGTTAAATAAGAATAGTAAAGAACGGCAGTTACAAGGCCCGTGTCATAGTGAAACCATTGAGCGGCAGTTATACTGACAGTCCAAAACAAAGACAGATCTATTAATAGGTTGCATGTAATAAATATTGTGCTATAAAGGAGTTACCATCAGCAGTAGCTATTAATAGGCTGCATGCGGGATTACAGAAGTTACAGAAGATGAGGAGTCTCAATGAGAAATAGGGTTATAAAAGGGCAGTCGCGTAGAGAATTAAGTTGCTGCTATGAGTGAAAAAGTGCTACGCAAAGAAGGTTAGAAGAGGGCCGAAAGAGAGATAAGCAGAGTCGTAAGTGTGTGTGGAGTTTGATTAATTGCGACTGACCAGTGGTCGTGTAGAAAGCGAAGGCATTTTTATGTCATTGAAATAATTTAGATTTGTAGTCCAAGTTGGTGCTTGGCATTAGGGGTTGGTGCTCCTATCTGTTGCAGTAGAAAGATAAGGGGTTGGTGCTCCTTCCAGTGGGTGCTAGTAAAGTGTTTGTAAAATTGGTGTTTTGCAAAGGTTGGATTTGGACAGGAGTCCAAGCAGTCATTTTTGAGGAGTAGCCAAATTGGTGAACCTCGTTATATCGCGTGTTGTGGAATGCTCTATTGTTGAAATTGCTTTATCTGATTTTAAGTTCTCTTTGTCTCAGTTTTAAGAGTTGTAGATCTAAATTTAATAGCTACACTGATTCACCCCCCCTCTCAGTGTCATTGTGAGAATATCAACTCACTCTACGGCCAATGGCCACACTGAATACACCTCTCCTACCTCTGCCACTACCAATACCTCCACCCATGTCGGTGGTCCCATCTCTACCATATGAGATGCTATAGACACCACTATCTATTGCATTTATCCACCCATCAATGGTGAACTCCACTACGACCACCTGTGTGATAGTGAAACTAAACAAGAGTAGGTCAAAATAGGTATCCCACATATCATCAACTCCCCCTCACACCTCATCCTCTTCATAGAATCCCTCATGTTGGAGGCTATTAGGTTCCTATTTGCCTACTACAAATATGCAACCTCAACCTATGCTACCTCTAGCTATGGTACTATCACTACCAACCCTGCAATCTCCTTCTCCACCTATGTCGTAGCAGCTAGTACCTTTTTAACACTTTGCTATAGCTCAACAACTCGTGCTTGGTGACTGGCATTAACGACATTTGTATCTTCCTGAGCTTTATCCAACAACCTCTAAAGCCACTTAGCAGCCTTGATCATATCATATCACTCTCCTCAAATAGTATCATGCTCACCTCTCAGTGTATCCCACTGAATCCTAAGCACCTCCATCTCCTTAGTCATCTACTACAATCACATCCTAGCCTCATTCTACTCCTCTAAAGTGGCCCTAAGATCTGCCTCTACCTGATTCTCCTCATCTATCACTGAGTGATCAACACCCCAATCCAAATCAATGTTAAGAAGCTTATCTCTAAGCCTCTTCACCTCACCCTCCACTATGATCACCTCTGCAAAATATACCTTGAAGTCATTATCATCTGGTTCTCCTACCATATCCTCACCAATCACTAGTGACTCATTAGAAGGACATCCTCCATCACCTTTGAGCCACCTACCATCCCATCGCCTCTCTTCAATGTTGGCCCTATGCCACTATCACTCACTAGTCTATCCTGGTCATCATGATGTGGCATCACCTACCTAACTAGATGGTCTAGCTCTACCTCCTCCTCCTCACCCAGCTTAGGTGATCCCACATCCTCCTTCTCCCCCATATACCCTAGTGAATATGCTCTTGCCACACCTGATAGCTCCCTATTAGGCATCATTCCTACTTCTTCCACCCATCCATCCACCACACCATGCACTGGCTCCCACTCCTATCTTGAACACCACACATCATAATTCGGTGATATCCCTGCATTTTCCATATTGAGGACAACTAGAGGCTTATCTAGTGTCAAGTTTAGTGGTGGCACCATGGGTTGAGGTCCTATGTAACCCTCCACTTTGTAGATCACTACAGGTGGCTCTGGACACCCTTATCATAATCTAAACTATTGCTACACTCTAGAAAATAGGAAGTACTCCACCTACCATAATACTTCCACACCACCCATCACCCCTATCAGATGCACACCAATTAATCCACATCCTCTGTCTCATCTAGTGCACCTCACCATGACCTCCATATCACATGCTCCATGGTCAATCTCCCCAATTCCTCATGATGATACATAAAATCACCCTCCCGTACCCTCTTCTACCACCTCTCCATATTGGCCCTCCATATCATCTCATAGGTCACATCCTCCCCATCTATCTCATGCACCTTATATGGCAAATCAATGGGTCTCAAAATCAATATGTGCTCCTAAGCCTACATATGTATCAATGGACTCACACTAATTCCTATCCTCTCCATTTGCACTACCGTATACAACTCTTGATACACATGTGCTATTAATGTGGGTGCCCATGCATACACTATCTTCTGGTCTACCATATCATATACTTTTCCCATCATAGTCTAGGGGAATTTCAACCCTGAAGTATCTGGTAGCGCATGACTCACAATCAGTAACATCACCATCGCATGGCAATTTGACAGAAATTCCTTCTTCCAATACTTCACTCAATCCACCCCCTTCTTAGCATCCACCTGCTCCCAATGCCTCTTGAATTTCCTCTCCAGGATGCCATCCTGTAAATCATTATCCATCGTCATTATAGTAATTCCCTCTATCAACAACTAATAGATTCAGTAGATGTCCTCCAAGGTCACTTTCATCTCCCTTGTAGGTAAGTGGAAGGTTTTCCTATTAGGATCCCACCTCTCACATAGCACAAACATGTATGTGTGGTTCACATGAACCTCATGTATCTCCCACACTACATACAACCCCACTACCCATAGCCATGTTCCGTCATCCACCCCCTATACATCCTGTAATGCCTTTGGGAATTTACATAACCGATGTCATGCGAATATCTTCTTCATCTGCCATAAAAGCACATGCCACAAATTAGCAATCATGAATATAAAAAACATCCATTTTATTTTTACATGTACATATAAAAAAATGGTTCGCACGACCCTATGAAAACCACCCATTTTTGACAAATTTTCACATGTGCCTATTCACAATCACATCCCCATCCCATCCATACCATCCACACATGTAGAAACTTAAAAAAATATGTCAAAAAATACAAACCCTCCCATATAGGCATGCAAAACAAGGTAGTCAAAACAAGGTCAAATCAAATAAACAAAAGTAGATCTGGACACCCATTTGACTTATTAGATTCCTCTACTTATAAGATTTCACATGCATTACATTTTCACATTACATCTTACACATCGCATCACATGCATGCTTTCCCACAAGCAATCATCACATGCAAAAACAAAAAACACATCGGGATACCCATTTGCCCCTTTTAATACAAAGTGCACATATTTTTCCTACCCCATGCATACACATAAAATTTGTGGTATTCAAAGCAAAAATACATATTTACCAAACCCTACTCAATCACACAGTAATTGAGAGAGAATAAAGTGCTTTACCTCTGGCATCCCTTCCCCCATGCTCATACTCATTGACATGTTGGCCATCTCGTCTCGACCGATCCACACACTGGCAGCACTCCGTTCCTTTTTCTCTTCTCCAACCACTTTTGCTCCATCCTTTGCATGAAAATGATGTCAAAATGTCATTTTCCACCTTAAAAATCTTAATTCATGCAGGTTCACACCCCACACGTGCGAACCGACAGGTTTGCATGATCCTATGTGAACCATATTGGTTCATACAACCACATACTAACCTCTCCTACCCTGATATTTCTCCCAATTCATCGGTTTTGCTAATTTTCATGCAAAATTTTCCATTTTCTTCTTCATCATCATCAACTGTTTCATAATCAATTTTCGTCTCCTCCATCACCAATTCATCGCTTGAGAGGATAGTCATCCAAAAACATAAAAAGTTTGTTTTGCACATGATCAAATTGAAACGGTTAGAAAATGACATTTGATAATTTAACACAAAACACAATGATGCATTAAAGAGACTGTGATTCTATTGATATTAAAAGATACATGTTATGATAGGTACATGATGCCCTTTATCCATTTATCTTCCTAACAATGTTACAATTAATTTGATGTCTTATTCGATCATCCCTCAATGTAGGTGGGCTTCTTTGTAAGTGGGCCACCATTGGGTTGTTGTTGGTTTGATGCTGCTTTCCATCTTTAGATTTGCTACATAACATGTGAATAACCTGCAAAAGGGTGTTAGTATGATGGGGGGATTGCCTTATTCAGCTCCATATTTATGAATACAAAATGACCATAAAAATAGAACAAAAAATGAAATAAACTATGTAGAAGGTAATAATATGATGAAATAGAGCTTACCTCCCAAATTTGGAGTGATTTGGGGCCTGTAAACCCAATTTGCCATCTAGGGGGTGAATTGAGGCTAGATTCATGGGGCAAGGAGCGATTTGAGCTATGATGCCTCTTCTGTAAAATCCTTCTGGTGGGTCAAATCCTAGGAAGATGGGGTGCCTTTGTGTACTGTTGAAATCCGACTGTGTGCGCTCGAAAATGACTGTTCAATATTGGATTTCCATTTCAGTAGAGAAACTATGCTTTGTTGAATTTGTGAGTCATATCTAATTAGGGATTTGGGACCCATTATTTATAGGCAAAGGAAAGGTGCAGGGGGAGTTAGATAGACTAATCCTAGGTTTGATTCTGATTAGGGTTAGGTTAAGAAATGCGATGTGGCAACATCATATTCCTTATGAGAAATATCTCATCCTCACACATGTGTGAGGATGGATTAGGGCTAATTCTAATTAGGAGGTGCTTAAGTCAATTTAGGACATGATTAAATAAATATCTCAACAAACCCTAATTTCACACATGTGGGAGGATGTAATTAGTGTTAATCAAAATTAAAGGTTCTTTTAATAAAATTTGCCATAAAAAGGTGAAGTCAACATAAATTAAATTTTGGTAATTGACTTATTAATTGTTTTTCTCAACTAATATCCCGTGGGGGCCTCAATTGCATGTGAATAGAACATCGAATGATATCCCAATGCACCGGATGTGATTTGGAAGGCTTATGAGAGTTTAGGACCTGAAAGTCGATGGAGTGATACATGGAAGTCTACATATTACTATGGGAAATTATGGTAATCTACGTATTACTACACATGAGTACGCCTGACTACACATGACTACACACAACCATGATAGAATACACTAGCCTAGGGATGTTTGGATTTACCTATGGATACATAGAAGTAGTAATGTGCAACTTTTGGGTGTCTACATTTACCCCTTTTTTTACTATACTGTGTAGAACATTGTTTAATACAAAAATGTGAAGGGTTTGTGCGGAAGGAAAAGGGATATAAGGGGAATAGAGTCCAATCAAAGGGTATGTATCCACTCGAAGCATGACCATACCAATTAATTGGGTCCAGGGAAAATAAGAGAAAGAATGGAATCTAATCAAAGGTATGTAGCCGCTCGAAGCATGACCATACAACATCAACTTGATGTCCATAGGGGAAGAAGAGAGGAAAGAAAGAAGGAAAAGAGGAAAGAGATAAAAACAATGTTGGTAAATGAAAATTAATTATTATGAATTCAATAATGTGATTTTGCTAAGTCCGTATGACATTTACAATGCCATACTAGTTGCTTGAGAATGACAACTTTTGACTGCTTTGCTTTTACGACCAGATCAGCGTGGTCCAAAAGTATGATTAGGACAAAAGCCTAACTAAATATTTTTTGTTGATTGATTGATGAGAACATGGTGACAAGTGTCAAACCATTTGAACTAAGTTGACATTTAGCTTATTCAAACGTGTCATTCATGATGTTCCATGAATACCAGATATAAATACTCTAAATGTTGCGCTAGGATCATGTCAAATGTATCATACATTATGTACTCGACGTACAAGAATGCTATATTGACTTCTCCATTGTCACGCATAGCTCTCCTGATGTAACCCACATCTGATTGTGTTTGATATTATTTTGTATGATAATCTTCAGCAAAAAATTTCGTAGACAAATGCGCTAACCATGCTTTTGGATTTTTCGATGTTGTGGTTGCATGTAAAGCTGACTTTAGATATGAATACCCTCTCAAATGAGGAATAAAAAATGAGGTGAATGAAGTGTGGTGAATTGATGATGCAGCAATTGATAGAATACCAATGCATGATGAATATGAATGCAAATGAATTTAAAAGATAAGTTTGGAAGGTTCCTAGGGTTTTTGGGGACAAATGCTTGCTTTCCTAGGGTTGTGGGTGCATTTTGGGATGTTTTGGTTGAGTTCACCACCTAGGGGGTGATTTTGACCTAATTCACCCCTCGAGGGGTGAATTGGATTTTAGATTGCCCCTTGGGGGGAGAATTGAAGGATAAGGTATATTTAAGCCCTAATTTGCATGGGGGGCTCATTTTGACGGTGCACGACATTGGAAAGTGACTTGTGAGGGCATTCGAGGCACGAGAGGATCACGAGGGATGATTTTGGGAGTGATTATTATGAGAGGACGTAGAGAAACTGGCAACAGACACGAGGAGCCATTGATAAGTGATATTTTCCCTTGTTTTGTTTTTGTTTTATTTTTTTGGGAGAATGTGAATGAGCGGGGGGGAGGTTTTCGTCCCAATTTAAAAAAAATTACAAATTTTAATTAAAATTAAAATACAAATTGACAAACAAGCCAAATGGGTATCCAAAAGTGCGATCGGTTTTTGAATTAGACTTTTTTTTATACTGATTTGAGTGGGTGAAGGGTAGAGTAGGTGTGAGGTTTGACCGTTAGTTTTTGGAAGTAACGGTGTACTGACATTGAAATGTTTTTATATTTTTTTTGCTAAAGTGGGAAATGGGTATCCCATTTTGTGACTATTATATTTTTTTGACTTTGTTTGATGTGATTTCAGAATTTGTCGCTTTTAGATGTAATTTATGAAACCTAGACTATTAGATTTGACATGTTAGAGGTAAAACTTTAGAAATTTCACCATATAAGGGCAAAATGGGTGTCCAAAAATGTTGTTTGTTTTGGTGAATGACTTCGTTTGGCCTACCTTTGATTTGTGTGCCAAGGTGTAGATTAATGTTAAACTGAAAATGAGCTATAGGGAGCCCAATTTAGACTGTACTCAATGTCTGTTTGAACTTTCATCACTAAGTAGGTAAATGGGTATCCAAAAATATGACTGTTATTTTGGAATTATGTCATCTGATGTTTGATTTGTGTACCAATTAGTAGGTAGTTGTAAATTTGAACTGGGCTATTGGGAGTCCAAATGATGTTGTTTGTCATGTCAGTTTGAAATTTTGCCATGAAATACCGAAATGGGTATCCAAAAATTGTGACTGTTATGTCGATGTTTGTTGTCGTGTGTTTTGTGCATTGTTTAGCATCAAAGTGCATGTCAAATTAATAGGTTTTAATTTGTAAATTTTTGTTTATAAAATTTGATTTGATTGCATCACTTATGTGGATATTTATCTTGTATTTTGTTGTGGATGAACAGGTGAAGATGCTCAAGCCCCGTCATCAGGTGCGGGAGATTAAGGGTGTGTTTTACAAGGTGATGAACCAAGAAGAGGAGTTTAAGTGGCTAGATGATATATGGTTTCAAGGTGTATGGGAGTGCACCAGTATACACACCAACAAGGCCTACATATATGCACTATGTAAGCGATGGAATACGGATAGGAATACCTTTCATTTTCCCACTAGAGGAATGATTGTTACATTGGAATATGTGTACCGTATCATTAGGCTATCAATTGAGGGTGTTCCTATGAGAGTGGCAACTAATGAGAGTAAGGATACAATGTTGGAGTGATTATTTGAGACAGAGTGGAGAGCGATAGATATCTCAAAGATGGACTATGAGTGGTTGTGGTTGCAAAAGAAGATATCCGATCAGTAGTGTACAACCATGATGATGATCTCCATATATGCGTTGCCTGATAGTTTTGGGGTTTTTGTACCTAGAATATGCTAGACTTGGTTAGTGATATTGTGGAGTGTAGGGTTGTGTTTGCTTGGGAACCTACTTTGTTATCCCAAGTATATCGAGATTTGCATGATGTTGTCCATGGGAGGACGACAAGGCTAAGTGTGATTCCCTTGTTGTAGGTATGGACATGGGAGCACATAGCCATTGAGAGGTCATCTCTATTTTTTTAAATTTTGCATGTGGAGGACGAGTATTTACCCTATGTTTTGAGATGGAGCATGACAATTGAGTAGGGTATTAATAAGCTGCATAAGGGTGACCCGCTATTTTGGAGGGGTAAGTTTGAGGATGTGATTCCTGATGATATTACATGGAGGCCTTGGTTGGGTGGTGTGAGATGGAAGCTAGATGAGGAGCAATTGTGAGCCATTAGATGAGGTCATTGGATAGTAGGTAGATATACTCAACAAACCAAGTATTTCTAGTTTGATTGAGTTAGGTGGTATTTTGGCTTGCAACAGGTTGTTTTTGGAACTCTTGTAATTTATTTTAGGTGATAAGGTGACAAAGGAGAGCAGCCTATGGTACCACCATGGGTTGGGAAGAGGGATCCTCATATGGACATCTCGGATGTGGAGGATGCTGGGATGACTCTTGAGTTTGAGGTATGGTGGGCTTGGTAGAGTTGGCTGCCTGGCAAGGACATGATTTATCAGTGGGTGGCACATAATTTTGGGCTACCTCCATCGGTAGGGATAACTGGTAGGAGATCTTATGCCAAGGATGTGGCTTGCAATGTAGAGGAGGTTCCTCTATAGCGCTCACAACATCGCTTGGGTGGTGGAGTGAGCACCAAAGACGTGAGGGTGGAGAAGGTACCCATGGATGTTGATGTGGATATGGGACAGGCTACTAGGGGAGAGGAGGAGGGAGGTGTTTCTACTATTGTGGGTGATGTGGATGAGACCATTTATATTGGTGTATTCATAGATGTGGCACAATAGATTTTTGTCAATATCCCGATGAGAGGAGATCTAGATGATAAGGCATGGGAGGTACATGATAGAGTTTGTCAGTTGGAGGCTAAGGTGGAGCAATTGAGGATTGATATGGTTAGGCAAGGGACTAAGATAGAGTAGTTGATTGTCATGGTGGAAAGTCAAGCTTAAATTATTATGATCCTGACTGGTCAGCTGGATGCGAATACTACCAAGAAGTTATTATGTGAGACTTCTCTATTGGTGCATGAGATTCCTCTTCTTGATTATGCATAGGTGGTGTCGTAGTTTGGGACATAGTCATGAGTGCAAGCACCCTCACATTAGATTCAGTGTAGTGTTGCTCCGATAGGAGAGGTTGGTGTGAGGGTTGAGGTGCGGGATCTACCTACTATGGAGAATCTTGTAGTATATCCAGTTCCAAATGTCATTGCAGAGTCGAGCCAAGTGACAGAGAGGTGAGCAAACCGATACAGATACAGGGGGGCTCGTGGTGATATTTAGGAGTTATATCTTTGATTTTAGCCTATGGGCATTTTGGATGTTATATGTGATGGGCATGGTCCTAGGTTGTAGCCTTCGGGTATTTTTTGATGATGATATATATATATACCTTGATTTTGGCTGTTATATATGTTTTGTGATTTTGATGGTTTGGAATGTATTGAGTTTATATTTGTGTATATAGGACAATATAGTTCATAGGTATGTATGATTAATAGACACATATGTGTGAATGGTTTAGGTCTATTATCATTCTTTGATATGAATTAATTGTAAACTAGTATGCATGATTATTTTTCAAATGCGGTGTGATGTGATATCGAATGTAGTGTTGTAATAAATATACATAGAATAAATGCAATGTTATAATTTGATTTTGAAATTTATATAGCATGAATGCATAATGTAATTTGATTTCATGAATGTATGTAAGACAAATGCATAACTATAAGGTGTATCAAATGTATATGACATATATGCATGGGTGCATGTATGGACTTACTGAAATGAGCCAAGGAAGCACTTGTATCGTGGCATTTACCTATATGGATGTGATCCATTCCATGATTTCAAGGATGGTGGATAATGTAAGGCATGTGTAATGGTTTTGACTAACATAGTTATGATAATCAAATATCAAACCCTTAGCTATACAAGTTTTGTGGCAACTTATAACATAATCGGGTTGGTTCAAAGTCTGTCTTGGACCTATATGTGTGATTGTGTAAGGTTCATTTATCCATTTTTAGGAAGGTAGGATTAACCTATTTTAGATGCTACCAGACTAGATAGCTCATCCATACACAATAGTGATCTATACAAAAGTGATATGCTAATGTGAGAGATGTATTGCCACCCGTGAGACTATTCCACTGGTAGGCAGACTCTTGGAGCCTATTGCTAGTGATGGAAATCATCCCATGGTGTTATGGTGAACCTAAGGACCAAAGGCGATAAGAATAACATGGGTGATATCAAGAGGCATTTTCATTTTGTTTTCTACCCCTCTTCTAGTGTTGACCTAATGATTTTGGTTCTCTCTTTTTTTTATTATTGGTGGTGCTCTTTTTGTATTTTCTTGTGGTGCTCTTTTTGTATGGGCGATGAAGTTTGTTTTCTACCCAATCATTTATTTTTTCTTATGCTTGATCCATTTTTTTATCCCCAAATCATATGTTGACTATGCAGGCAATAGGACGAGCAAGGGATACCGTTCTCTAGATGGAGATATCTACTCAAGATGTCCTCTTTCCTAGGCTCAAAATTGTTAATGTGTAACCTGTTGTGAGTGATCCATGAGAGAAGTTGAACCAACCTAAAAGACCATAAGAAGAATGTACAAGACTCAATATCTATGGGTGAAACTTGATTGCCTAAACTACAAAGTAGTAAAAATTAAATACAAAACCTATGTATACCCTGATCCTGAAAAGGGGGAATGGACATCCAGGTGGTGATGCTAACAAATGCATGTATTATTCCTATTGAGGCGCATTTTGGGGGAGAATGTACAAACATGAATTAAAATTTTAACTATAAAGCATATGAATATGTGCAATGGATGTAAATGTAAATGATGCAAGTGGAGGAATGCGATATTTCCAAGAGGAAAGTTACGCTGTTTAGAAGGAGAATTTTAGAAGAATATATTTACATATGAGTAACGTGTGCAATTATGAGAAAAAGTTCAATGCTAGGATCATGGTTTCCCCAACGTGTGGGGTGTGTGTGTGTAGTAGATGTATAAGTTGTGATTTGTATAAGTGTATGTAATAGTCACAAAAAACAAGGAAGATGTGAGAGTGGAATGTACAGGTGGAAGAAGTAAGAAGAAGTAGACATTGGTAACCAATCAATAAAAGAGGATCACAAAAATCCAATGAGGATAGGAGGGAAGGATCAAATCAATGTATGTAATAAACATAATAATGATATAGAAGAAGAAGAGTAACTGAAACTACTATCAAGAAAATATGGTATGGGTCCGATCGGGAGTAGGATGGTGAAGTGATGATGCAGATTAGGTTGTGATTGCTACTATAATTTGACATGTTGTGTATGTAATAGGATGACGTTATTAGGGTACTACAAGGTGGCAATGTTCTAGAGGTAATGCAATGTGGGGGACTTAGAAGTCGACTAAATGAAAAAGAACACTTTGGTGATGGGGTATGCTCATCGTGTAACATTTTGTGCACCAGGGTTTCAAATGATCTACACTCTTTGATATCATGACCTAGATGGTGATGGTAAATGCAAAATTTATTCTCGTTGTAGTTTCTGGTTGTGAGTGTGATGGATCAATGGGTCGAATCTTGGGTAGGTCGATAAGGCCCTAATGCATGAGATGGTAAAATATTTTAGATAGTGGTGTGTGTGGAATAGGCATAGGATAAATGTATGGGTCTACTGGAGGTGAGCAAAGCATGGGTGATGGATGATCTGGTAATGGAGAAATCTATCTGGGTTTTAGAATGGATCGATTCTAGGGTCAGAGGAGGGATCTATGTGGTGGTGAGGATGGACGAGTAATGGGAGACTACCATGGGTGAATGTGGTAATGATGGTGGTTCATATGCAAATCTAGAGATTCAATATAGGAGATGAGATGTTGTATCTCATGGTGTGGTAGCGATGGTATTAGGGAAGGGGGCGATCGAGATTCCAATGTGAATGGAATGACTCGATGCATGGTATAAAATGAGTGTGGCTGGGATGACGACGCAGTGGAGTGGAATGACTATGGTGATTGTAAGCATTGTTGGGATGGTATGCCTCACAATGGTGAAGGTGGTTTCTTGAGGACTGGTGGCATAGGTAATGACTCTAAGTGGTGACACAAATAGGAATGGGGTATGTTTGCACAACCAGCTTGAGCAGCTTGGGCTACGCGGGCTTGCAAAGCCTGGGCATAGGTAGACTCATAATTGAGAAGAGAAAGTGGGTAGAAATGTAGGGTGATGTGGATGAGGTGTATACTCCCTATTATGTGTGTGGTAGGATCCTATGGGATGATGGGGGTGATTTGTGGGTGAATAGCGACATATGATATTGTCAAACGGATGGGAGGGTAACCCCTATGCTTGGCATTGGGATGATTTATCCTTTTCATCAAAAGAGGATATGTTGACCTAGCTATCGATAGAGTGTGGCAAATAGGATTAACCTCACTGGTGAGGGGAATGGTGTTGAGATGAGATATGATGACCTGAACAGGATGAATGGGAGGAGCACCTGGTATGAAGGGTGGTTGGTGGTCAGGCGAGATCGATTGGTGTAATGGATTTTTGTTGTGGCTGTATATGGTCCTGCATGGTGGTATGTGAGGCTACTATAGAGCTCTCCTGATGCTAATGTGAGTCTTTCAAAAGGAAAAACAAATAAACCAAGCATAAAAATGGTAGAAATGTGAAATGTACATGTATAGGGAAATAGTAAAGCAAAAATAACAGATTCACATGGTGATGTGTTTAGTGATTTACTTCTAATACTATGTGACACTTATGATGGTGAATGTGTTTGTGCATCATGCATTGAAGGAACAAAGGTGCAAGATGTTTATGGGTTTAATATCATTAAGGCCTTCAATATTGGCCAAATGATATGCTCCCAAACCGTATTTATGTGTGATAATAAATGGGCCTAACCAGTTTGGGGTGAATTTATCATGTTGCTAGCGAGGCTGACTTATGATTTGCTGGTTCTCTTTGAGAACCAAGTTACCAATATTAAACTCATGTTGATGTACCTTACTATTGTAGGTACGGTGAAGGTGATCTTAATAAACTTGTGTGTGCTCTATGGCATGGATGCGACATTCATCAAGGAGTGTTAGTTGATCTAGACAAGCTTGTTGAGTAGTGTCATCGTTAATGAAATATTTCATAGATATCCATAAGGAGGGTATATCAATCTCAAGGGTCATGATAGCTTCTACCCCGTAGACAAGTGAAAAAAGTTGTTGCCCCAATAGGAGTATAGATGCTTGTATGATATACCCATAAGGCTAGAACTATTTCATTCTGGCACACCCGGTGGGACCCCCACAATGGATAGTGCTAGATTCATTTTATTTATAAATCTAACATTATCCTCTATTTTTGTGTCTTGCAGGTACCAAAGCTATTTTCCACAGAGACCTCAAAAACCCTAGGAAACACCCTAGGTCATCAAAACTCTGATTTGAAGTCTCTACAACTGATTCGCCCATTGCATCATGAACTTGCTACCAATTCATCCCTCGGGTTGCGAAGTGCATTTTAGACCCCCAAAACCTGAAGATATTGTTGTCTTAGATCTCTATGCATCCTAAAAAAGCTCTCTAGACTATTAGATATTAGATCTGAGCCTTCCAAAACTAATTTGCCCCCCCAGGTGGCGATTTGACTGTAGAAGCCTCAAAAACCCCAAAATCAACTAGGGTGATCTTTTTAGGGGCAAAGCAAAGCCCCCTTAGCATAAGAATGTAGGTATGTTCACTTTTTCTATCTCTATTTAGAAATAAAAATTTCACTAACCTATTAAATAATCATTGCTAGACATAGTTTTGTTTTCATTGCAAATTTGTTGAATCCTTAGGGTTTCTAAAATTTTTAGGATGTGCAACTTTCTAGAAAGTATACAAAATTTATTTCTCAAATAATCTTGCTTTTATCTTTGTACTTTACATGTAGCATAAGCCTAAGATATTCTTCCTTCGTGGATAGCTTCCATTGCTAAAAGGAACTTTACATTTTAAAGTAAAATTAGCGTTTCTAATCCCATCTTACATTCTTTGAAATAATTTTGCATTCTAAAGTTCAAGTTAAGGTTTCATAATCCCCTCTAGTACAAACATTTGTATTTCATATTTATATGTTTTACAAAGTAGATTATTTTGATTCACAAAGGCATTTAGGCTAGACCATTTCTTTATGAAGAATACAAGTTATCTAATCATTTGCTTTCGAAAAGGAATTAGGATTAGTTTTCTTTTGAAAATGTATTTAATTAGTTTCTTACCTTGCAAACACCATTATAAAAACACAAACCCACACACACTCATGTGGTATCTTAAACGAGTGGTGATATTGGACTTCATCCTCAATCCATCGCTCGATATTGGTGTGGATTGAGTTGCAGTCTCCATAAAATCATCCCCCTGGACACCTAGCAGCTGCACATGAGTGGTTTTCTAGATTTCATCAAAAAAAAACACCCACTTTTGTGACTGAGCCTTGGATTTCAACACCAACGGTTACTTGCAGAGTGGGATAGGATTAGCGTCTTCATCCACAAGGCTCATATAATTTGTGGAATTGGTAACTGTCATTCTTGACTAATCCTGCCTGAGGGTGAAGTGAAAGCATGGGTATGCCAGTAGCAAGTCTCAAATAGTGCCACCTCTTCTCGTGAGAAGATATTGTGAAATCACTTCAGCACAGTGAGTTCCACTCCTTTAGGATATCATTTTACCGCACCTTCCATATAGGTCACCATTCACACGTTGCGATACTATTCTATCTTTTGCATATTTGGGTGTTGCAAGAGGTTTGATTTTGATGACATTTCTAACTTGCTAGAGTATTCACTCCATTACCTGTGATTCTACATAGGGAGTATCAACATTACAACACACAAAACGAACAAACCACTTTTACTTTTTTAGTAGTTAGATTTGATTTTGGTCTACCTTTGTTTGCATGATCACGAATCGGTCTCAACACATTACACCATATATTTTATTACTACACACAACATGTCACTTACTTCACACTCACATTAGACACAATTGAGTATATATCACACAGGGTTTATTCCTAAAAACCCCTTTCTCACATGCCATTATGCCTGTGGTTACTTGTAGTAGAGCACGTGAGCAAGCACACTCTATAGAGGAATGGCCTCCCCCTTCCTCTAGTCAGTCCACTCTTGCTCCTTCGATCATGAAAGAAAATACCATAGACATTTCTGATTCACACATAGAATCTAATGTACAACCCACACACATGATGCCTCGTGATGAGGCATCATCCTTGAGTGAAGCCCTTGCTACTTCACCTGCAAAATATTACCTACTCCTTTCAGCTCCATCCTCACCTAATCCACCAACCACATTCTATGACCATGTGATATACACATCACCAAGACAACCTCCTCCATTATTTACCATAGACGAGGAGGTCATGCCTACTTCACCCACATTTGCACATCCTTTCTTCCAAAATTTATCTCAATATATTTTTGATAATGATTGTACTCCTAAACCATACCCATCCTAAGGTTGCATCATTCGCCCCTACCATAGGAATGGTGTCTGACCCATCCTCCTCCATTGTAGGAAGCCAAAATCCATCCTTCCAAACTGCATAATAGATCCCTTCCCAACAAGAACCACAAGCATTCCCCCAAACCAAAACACCCACTCTTCACAAGAGTACCAACCATCCTATTCCCAAGATCAGTTCTTCACCATATTTGAGTGTACCTCCTAATAGCCTCTTCAGACACAAGATGCACAAAACCGAGTGGGATTATACACATATACTTTCCCCTCAACCCAAGATCCTACTTTGATAGCTTATCCCACTTTTTTAGCAGCTTTTCCACCTATCTCCTAGGTATCTAGAGTGTACGACACCCAACCCTTGGAGCCACCTTTGCCTATGATGACCTTTAGGATAATGCCACCTATTACTTTTTAGGATACTCTTGTGCACAAGGCTAGGGGTATTTGATTATGTCAATCCCATCAGGTGTGCTAGAATGAAACTATTAAAAAATGATATTTGATAATTTAACACAAAATATAATGATGCATTAAAAAAATATACTGTGATTCCATTGGTATTCAAAGATACGTGTTACAAGAGGGACATGATGCCCTTTATCTATTTATCTTCCTAAAAATGTTACAATCAATTTGATGTCTTCTTTGATCGTCCCTTAGTGTAGGTGGGGCTTCTTTGTATGTGGGCCACCGTCGGGTTGTTGTTGGTTTAATGCTGCTTTCCCTCTTTAGATTTGCTACATAACATGTGAATAAACTATAAAAGGGTGTTAGTATGATGGGAGGCTTGCCTTAGTTAGGCCCCATATTTATGGAGATGAAATGAACATAAAAATAGAACAAAACATGAAATAAACTATGTAGAAGGTAATAATATGATGAAACAGAGCTTACCTCTCAAATATGGAGTGATTTGGGGCCTAAAAAACCCAATTCACCACCCGAGGGGTGAACTGAGGTCAGATTCATGGGGTAAGGGGTGATCTGAGCTATGATGCCTCTTCTACAAAATCCTTTCAGTGGGTCGACTACTAGGCAGTTGGGGTGCCTCTATGTACTGTTGAAATACGACTGTGTGCACCGAGAAATGACTGCTCAATATTGGCTTTCCATTTTAGCATAGTAACTATGCTTTGTTGAATTTGTGAGTTGGATCTAATTAGAGGTTTGGGACCCATTATTTATAGACAAATGCAAGGTGTAGGGGGGATTATATAGAGTAAACCTAGGTTTGATTCTGACTAGGTTTAGGTTAAGAAATGTGATGTGGCAACATCACATTCCTTATGAGAAATATCTCATCCTCACACATGTGTGAGGATGGATTAGGGCTAATCCTTATTAGGAGGTGCTTAAGTCAATTTAGGACATGATTAAAGAAATATATCAATAAACCCTAATTTCACATATGTGGGAGGATGTAATTAGTGCTAATCATGATTAAGGGTTATTTTAATCAAATTTGCCCTAAAAAGGTGACTTAAGTGAAGTCAACATTAAATTATAATTTGGTAATTGACTTATTAATTGTTTTGGTCAACTAATACCCTATGGAGGCCTCAATTATGTGAAAATAGACCATCGAATGATATCCCAATGTATCAGATGTGATTTGGAAGACTTATGAGGGTTTAAGACCTAAAAGTTGATGGAGTGATACATGGAAGTCTACATATTACTATGGTGAATTATGGCAATCTACGTATTACTACGCATGACTATGCATGACTACACCTGACTACGCATGACTACGCATGACTATGATAGCCTAAAATAGCCTAGGGATGTCTGGAATCACCTATGGATACACAAAAGTAGCAATGTGTGACTTTTGGGTGTCTACACAAACAACCAAACATTCAATCATGGATTCAACATCTTCCTAAGAATTTTTTTGCTAACGATTATCTCAAGACCAAAATCCTAATCCAAAAATAAAGCAATATTTGATAAATCTCAAAATGCCTTTGCCTATAGACACCTCATGGATTCCAATATTCATAGTTGCAGTCGTAATACCACTTGTGAATGAAGATTTTGAAAGTTCTACCCAATGGCTCCAATGATTTGTCAAATGTTGTCAAAAGATCTCATAAATCAATCAAAAGCAAAAATTGGCAAAGGTATTTGTTCCTTACACAATTGGAGCATCTCAAGTTGATAATAAAATAAGGCAATATTACACATCCTCTCAAAATAAATCAATCACAAACCATTTTTATCAATGCGTCTCTCTTGCAATCATCCACAAGTCATCAATCACAAATTATTTGCCTTCCAAATCATTTCATCAATTCATATCATCAATTTTTGTACTAAACCATGTTTTACACAATCCAGTACAAAAAGGGGTAAAATGTAAACACCCAAAAGTCGCACATTGTACCTCTCCCTATTTCTACGATCAATCAATTTGCAAAACCCTCAAAAATTGCATAAATTGGCTAAAAATACTATTCATTCATCAAATTCACTATTCATAATCCTTAGACCCTTTGGGATAGCTAATACCCTTTCTACACTTAATATTGGGTTCTCATGTGACCTTATCCCCAACTCAACCAATGTTTAATTCCTCACCATGGTCAAAAAGCACTTTATGCTCAAAAGTCAGCATTTTTGGTCAAAACTTACTTTATGGCTAATCACATGCTTAATTAAATCTAATACTAATTTGATTTGAGCCTGCCACCTCATCTAGTCTACTTTGACTAGCCTATCCTTCCACCTCACCTATGCTAGCCTATCATAGCCTTGCCACCTCTCACCCAGATATTTCTCCACCTCACACTCCCCTGGGTCATAAATGAAAGATGGAGACTTTTGCACATAAAAAGCAATTTTTAAATTGAAAGATATTTCAAAAAGGTGTTCATTAATGCCTAATGGATATTTTTAGCAAGTCATCATTATTTGTGGATGGATGAGTGATTCTCTCATACAACTCCATTTATGAACCAGGACACCTCAGGGGACATCTCCTAGGTGGACACCTCACCATTGACACCTCACAGGGGACACCTCATCCCCTCCCTCTCATCATGGCCAAGTCTATAAATAGAAGGCCATTTTCACATTTTTATAACAACCAAATTTTGCTTACTGAAACTCTACCAAAATCAATACAACCATTGCATCCAACACTCATTCATCACACAACCATTGTTCACCTATTTCATTTGATTTGTCACTTCCATAATATTCCTTTGTGATTAAGTTAGGTCAATAATCTCCTGAAAATCTCACTTTCTAAATGTGACCCACGCAAAAATCAAAGAAGCAACTACTCTAGGAAAACTAGGAAAGTCATATTGCAAATTATATACAAAAAGGACAAGTTCACACCACCCTGTCCGAACCAACCGATCCAGGACTAGTTCACACGACCCCATGAAAACTTATGGCACAGGCACCTGAATCATAAAACAATATTTCTATCTTAATTTAGTATTTTTATATTATTTTTAGCAGTTATTTTCATTTTTTAAGCCTATTTAGTGAGTCTTTTGTCTTCATAACCACAGGGTTTGACTGAGGCAGACCCCCCAACGTACTAACAAGATTCTGGAGGTTAACAAGTCCAAAAAATACAAGAACACATCCAACTAGTGGTGGCCCACAAGCAAGAAGCCCACTTGCACTGAGGAACACAAAAGGATGAATCTTGCTACTTTCATACCAATCCAAAAGGGCTTCCTTTAGAAAGACCCCATTGTAGCCTCCAGGGCAAAAATTTGTAAAAGGATATCAATTCTTGTAACCCTTTTTATTATTTTAATGACAAAATGCAGTAGATTCTATTATATTTAATGAGTGTTATAGTGTATTTTTTCTTGTTTCACAAGATACTTCCACTAGCAAGCTTTCAAAAAATATAATACTATGTAGAGTAATCAATAAGAACAACCTTCTACCTCAGGTTCTGTCATGACCCGTCTTGGTAGGCATTTTTACATAATATACTATGTATTGATGAATGACTACTTGATGCCTAGTTTTGATGCATTTGGATGGTTATGCAATGTTTATATTGATTTATATTTAAGGAATATGGTGTTGCTAATATATTGTCAATATGTAGGACCAAGTACACTCATGGGTGGGAGAGGTAGAATTGACCATTGAGAACGGGATACTTGAAAAGAGAAATTATGATTATGATAGCTCAGGGTAACACAAATGACTACCCTCCTATAGATTGTATGATTTCTTTCTTTTGCAATTATCATCGATAATCCATTCATCTAGAGTTGAATTTTGTAACCTAGAAGTTACCGTAAGTCCTCAGCTAGGATAGGTGACTGGGTTTTTGATAAATCAACACCTTGTTTGATTGCACTTAATTGCTCACCTATATTGACATGTGTGTTTTTTGTAATATATTACAATATTTGATTCTTTACTAATGTACCATCATGGGTACATATTTAGATTAGGATTATATTAGGAGTTAAGTACTTTATTAAAGTAATGTAATAAATGCACAAGTTTTAGAATGTGCAATGATGTAAATGTGCATGTAGTCCACATGTATATGAGTCCTTAGAATAGAAAAATGAGGTTTCATAGGAATATTTAAGGCACATAGTTGCATCTCATTATAAATAGGCCTTCTTATAGTAGAAGAGTGAGAGGATTTTGGAGTGTATAGGTAGAGTAGTAGTAGATACAATGTAGATCATTTTTGCAAGATGGAGAGGTTGTGACCTCCATTGAATAGCATTGTATATTTTTGTGAGATTTCATTAATGGCTATTTCTTGAGTTATTTCAGAATTTTCTTATCATATTTTCATGCATATTAGTTAGCCATTATCATAGTTATATAATTGCATGCTTATTTCCATACTTTTGGTTGCATTTCATTTAAATTTAAAGCTTCAAAAGCTAATAGTGGTGTCAGAGCACTATGTAGATAAATAGGAACTAGAGATATCCACAAGAGAGATTTAGAGGAGATTGCAAATCTTATTTTCAAAAATTTTGAAACTATATTTGGCTAGTGTTTTTCCATAGAGTTACAAAAAAACTTGTGAATACTAAAACTCAACATTGAATCCACTAGATTGACAAATCAACTAGTGAATATTACTTTCTATAGATTTATATAAATTTCTATTATCATTTCCTAATACTTTGTTGCAGAAGAAAGGAGATTCAAAGAAATTTGGGAAGCTTCCTACAAGAGCTAGGAAGAATATCTTCTTTGGAATCAATCTAGTACCTGAAACAACAAGTTGGAGATTGAATATTTATAGGTCTAATGAGACATGTCCCATTACAAGATGTGTATATTGAAGTCTTAAATTTAGAGATTGAGGATAGATATAGTGGTAAAGGAAGCCATATTGAAGATTGCAAATAAGGGAGGTCCTAGAAAGAAGACCCCATTAAAGGAAGAAGAGAATCAAATATAAGAGTCCTGGTGAAGATTGGAGATTAGTGTTCTCCATTGAAGATTGAAAACTTCACATTGAAGAAGAGACCCTTAGGAGGTACCATTTAAGAACTTCCACATTTGGAAGGTTGAATATTGAGAAGTACTAGAAAAATTCTCATTACATATTTTAGAAGCAGTAGATTTTAGAGTAACTAGAGGGAGATCTCTTTGCCAAATTTCCATAGTGGAATATTGAAGAAAATGTCTCATTAGGAAGACCAGAGAATCTTTAAGAGTGAAAAACCTAGAGAAGAGGTCTCAAGGAGAAGTGGGGAGAAGGCTAGGAGAGTCTCATTTAAGGAGAAGTCCATTGAAGGAGTTCCTAGGAGAACTCCTTGGAGAATATTTGAGGAGAAATCAAGGAGAAGTTTCTGATAAAATACTTGGGACAATTGTCACCATTCAACAAGCCCAAGAGTGAAGGATTTGGAAAGAAGGTTGTTAATTTTGAAGGAGAATGGTGAAGACCCCAAGATAGTTAGAATCTTGAGAAGTCCATTAGATAGGCCAAGTTTGAAGTTAGAATTTGACAAGAATGTTGAAGGAGAAAGAAGATAGAAAATCCATCAAGTATAAGTGATTTGGGGATTGCCATTGAAGGCTAGAAGGTTATTTTAGATATAGGATATTTTTTGGTTTCTATAGAATATTACTGAAGAGTTATTGAAGAAAAACTCAGTTGTGATTTGGAGGAATTTCCTACCAAAATTTTAAGGTTCAAGGATAACATTTTAGTGAAGATATTGACTATGAAAGGGCAAAAATTAGGATAGCATTACTAACTACAAAAATTCAAATTTACAGAGTGCATCTCGAAGAAGAATTAAAGCCACTAAACTATAGTATTGGGTAGCAAGTTAGAGAAGTCTCTAAGCTGCAAATAGGTGAGCTAAAGAGCTATTTTGGATAGCCTGGAAGATATGCAATTTCATCTACTAATAGGCAGGATCTAGGTGATTCAAATAACCAATAACAACACCATATTCAAAGGTAAAAAATATATGCAAATAAGGTACAAAAGGTTCATTAGTTGAACTTTTATATTTGGTTCCTTATTAAGTTTAGTGAGCACCAATTTCAAGGTTTAGAGGTTGCATAAATAAGTTTCAGTTTAAAATTCTTCAAGGTAGTGCAAAATTTATAGTCTATAACGTTCAAACCTGCACATAAATATAGAAGTTAGATATATTTCAAGAGATATAAAAATATCAACTATCTAATGTCTATTCAAGAAAAGAAGACTAAATATTTGCATATACTTTAGTGCAAAACATTATTGAAAAGCTTATAATTATCAAAGTAAAATAGCCAAGCAAGGAAACAATTGCCAAGGGTTATAAGGTAATATTGACTCCAACTTATCTCAGCCTACAAAGGAAGTAGAAGCCACCATTTCAAGAAGCCAAGAGATTTATTTTAAGAGCACAAGGGGGAAAATATCTACACCATATTATTCTATGTTTGCATAGCATCTCATTAGAGCCACTCAATAGAGCTCTAAAAGTGAAGTATCTCCAAGGAAAAGGGAGATAACTCAGATAGCATTAACCTGCATTCATCACCCAAGAAATAACAAATATTGCTTACAAGTAGAATATAACAAAGAAGGTGAAAGCATAAGCAAGAGAAATAGCTATGCTAAGGACATCAAGCCAAGTACATTCAACATCTAGGAAGCCTTTGGTGAAGGTAAAATAAGGTACATCAAAAGGTATTTGAAGGTAAAGCAAGGTATCTTACATATTTGATAGCCTTTGGTGAAGGCATCACAAGTAAACTTAGCAATGTCTACCTCTAAGAAATGCAATTGAATGACTCATAGGACACATCCCTATTCAGCCCACATAACTATGTTGGAAGTAGCTTTGTTGGCACTTAGACAAGCCTCTATTTTTTCCCACGCAATTACACTAACTTGCACCATTGCAAGCGTTTCATTCAACTTGGATATCCAACATGGAAGTCATCATAGGTTGTAAGGTAAACTCAGTAAGCCTAAGGAGGAGGTACATCAAACTATAGTGTAGATTAGCAAGGTTGAATCAATTTCAAAGAAGGTTTAATCACTTCCTGAAACCATCACATAGCCTTGGTATATCAATTGAAGTGTTAGAGGAATAAGCTATTTTTACCATTGAAACATTGGAGAATAGCTATCATTCATCTATCATAGATGCATTGGAAGTAGAGCAAGAAGTGCAGTGAACAAGCATTGAGAAGTGAGACTCAATCAATTGAATAACCTAAGGTAGTTATGGTAGTGAAAGACTTGCACCACATGGAATAAGGTGTTACATGTAAACCAATAGGAAATCACCACAACATCAAGGATAATTTGAGCGATAGAGAGGAATACTTGAGCGAAGACATCATTTATATAATGCTCTTGAATAAATGTTGATCACAGGTCAAAAATGTTGAAGAAAATAGATAACTCTCCTAATACAACTTGTCATTTGGCATTGGAATAAGGTGTAGTAGAAGCATTTATAAGGAATTAGATAATGCAAGTGCCACTTGGAACTATTCATATTACACAACATTCCATTTTAGAGAGATACCCCTAAGAGAAGCACTTGTATAGCACTCATAAAGACGAATCCAATATTAAAGTGAAGAGGGAATTTAAGGTAGAATTTTAAGAGTTAAAGTGGCATAGAGATCGAGGATTAATAACACTATAAACTCACCAGTTGAATAAAAGTATGCAGGCAAGCATATCAACATTGTAGAAGAGCACATTTACCAGGTGAATAGAATTATGCATACCAGCAAATTAGCATTGAAAAGAAGAATGTTTGCCAGTTGAATAGAAGGGCATAGGACAACATACTACATTGGAGAAGAGCGTGCAATTTGGTGAAGAAAATAAATGAAATATTTATGTAGCATCTCAAAGTTGATAAGACCACCATCTAAGTCGTAGATATTCAAGTTGATTGTAGGAAGCTTGCAAGTCCGAATTAAGCATTTGAAAGGTAAGAGTTATTCTAAGGACTATCGCAAGTTTGTTAAGGTTGAAATCAACTAAGCTTTATACTCTAGGGATATTGAATATTAGGAGTAATAAGGTGTTAAGAGAGCCCCTAGAAATTATATTAATTATCTTGAGAAGAAAGTACAAACTAGAAGCTTTTAAACCATTTTAATTATTGATTCAAATATTTGCAAATTTCTAAAACAAGGAGATATAAGGTTAGTGAGAATTAATTTGCAATTACGTAGTTTTTATAAATTTCTAACTAGGGAGATATAAGGAATTCTACACCAAATTGAAACTATAGAAATTTAGAATCTACAAAGTTAGAAGGAAGTCAAACTCTAGTTGGAAGAATTGATTTCATTAGTCTCATACTTAAATTGAAGAGACATAGAGAATCCAACTTAAATATCTCATAGATATTGAAATATTATTATTTGAAATTGGATTTCTAGGCACTTTATCAATCTTAAAGATTAATCTAATCACTAGGGAGATTAAAGGAATTCAACTCAAAGTAAAAACTAGAAATCTAAGTATACTATCAAGTTTATTGTCCACTCAAATTGGTTGCAAATTAAAGGACATATTACAAAATTGGAAAAATATTTCCAAGATTAATTCTACAAATTATACTTCACTAGTGAGTTATAAGGTAGACTACTCCAAAGGATCTACCAAGAATATTCTCAAGAACTCTAAAGCTATAATTCCATTGACTAATCATTCTATACAAGGTCTACAAACAACAATCATCTATTCAATTTAAAATATGTCAACCTCAAAGAATACAGTAAACATTGATAGAAAGGAAAAGACAAGTGTTATAAAATTTGGAATCAAGAATCTACTTGCCAAAACTAAAAACTTAGATCTTGCCACAAGATTTATCTATAGTGAAGCCTTAGAAGAAAACTTTACAACCATGGAATATTATCTTCATGCTAGAATTATTGAAGCAATTGATAATGAACATGAAAATATTTTAGTTCCTCTAGAATTTAGAAGCATTTTATATATGGTTTTACTTACACTTAAAAATTACAAAGAGGAGAGTACAAAGCAAAAATAATTAATTGAATTACTCCAAGAGAAATCAAATATAGATGAATCCTTCTTATAGAAGATGTTTCAATCCTCATGCAATATTAATACTTCAAGTTCTACTAACTCAATATCTTATCATGATGACGTGAGTGTTTTTTTAGAAGCCTCTAGATACAACAAGGATAGTATTACAAAGGATAAATACAAAGAGAAAATATTCATGTAGGAATCAAGTGGTAGTACAATCACTTATGAAAGCACAGAAATTGGACTTAAAAATAAGAATAAAGAAGAAGAGGAGGAGAAACTAGATCAAGGAGGTATACAATGCAAGGTAGATTAAATATGAGGACCTGATCAAGATGAATATTATACAAGAGAGAAAGATCCTTATTGAATACTAAAGTCTAAAATACCCAAATAATGTAATACAAAGGGGTGTTGGAATATATTACATTATTTGACTCCTTAAAAATGTACCATCATGGGTACATATTTAGATAATGATTATATTAGGAGTTAAGTACTTTATTAAAGCAATGTAATAAATGCACAAGTGTTAGAATGTGCAATGATGTAAATGTGCATGTAGTCCACATGTACATGAGTCATTAGAATAGAATAGTGAGGTGTCATAGGAATATTGAAGGCAAAGAGTTGCATATCATTATAAATAGGACTTCTTAGAGTAGAAGAGTGAGAGGATTTTGGAGTTTATAGGTAGAGTAGTAGTAGTAGATACAATGTAGATCATTTTTTGCAAGATGAAGAGGTTGTGATCTCCATTGAATAGCATTGTATTTTTTGTGAGCTTTCATTAATGGCTATTTCTTGAGTTATTCATAAGTTTCTTATAATATTTTCATGCATATTAGTTAGTAATTATCATAGTTATAACATTGCATGCTTATTTACATACTTGTAGTTGCATCTCCTTTAAGTTTATAGCTTCAAAAGCTAACAGTGTTGTGTGTAAGAGAATTGCATAAAGAATCCCCTTCAAAAAAGACTAATGGATATAGAGGTTCCATTAATCCTTATTATGCTTAAATACCATACTAATATTTAATATTAGTATAGGTATTTTATTTAAATAAAGAATGATCAATGACCTTTATGGTTTGAATTAAATTTATTTCAATATTTTAAATACTAATGCTTTAAAGTTTTAATTTTAATCATCTCTTTACCTTTTAATTAGGTAAAGAAAATGAAAAGCTTTATCTTATATTAATTAAATATATATATAAATTTTTCTTTCATAAAAATTAGATAAAGAAATAAATATACTTATTTGGAGGTAAGATATTTGAAAAGGGAAGAACACATTTTAAAATTCAAATATCTCTTTTGAACCGCCTTGCGTAGATGGATTTTTTAATTTAGGAGATGACATTTATGTCAAAAGGAAGACCTTAGCCTTGGGTAGATAGCTTTAATTATTAAGAGAGATGAGAGTTAGAGGAAAGAGGGATTATCTTTCATTTGGGTCAAGGAACAAAGGGACGAAGGTGACCTTGGAGGAGAATTTCCATCACAAGAAGAATAAGGTTGGGACTTTCATTTAAATTTATTACCAATGTTACTTATGCATAGCTTGGAAGATTTTTATTTTGTAAAAGTGCTTTGCAGTATTTGGCTGCAAAGCTTGTTCTTTAGCATAATTCAAACTCGTGTAAATCCTACTGGTAATTACTATTCCTTATGCTATTCGACCTATACTTTTGGGTACTTGGGAACTTATGGTAAGACCTCCAGTTTACCAACCCGAAGAGGCCTTTCATTCTATAAGGAAAGTAGGCTTGAACTATATTTACTTGTTGCTTGCGTTGCTCTCAATCAAAATTAGGTTTTAATGTTTCTTCATTTTAGTTGAAATCCCTTTGGATTGTTTGATCACCTATGAGTGACTTAAAAAATCCTATTTAGTCATGGTCTAGCACCAAGAGTCTTGCATGTTTTCTCCACCCTTTTTTTTTGGAGGTATCCATGGATGGGTGTGTGGTTTTGCTATACCTATGTAAGGAAAAAACCTTGCTTCTCTTTCTCCCCAATGGTTGCCTATGCATTTTTTGGCCAGTAAATGTTGTATAAATAACTTCATTGTTGCAAAATACCTTAATAGTAACCTTAATACTTTGCTTATGTTAATTTCATCAACATTGACTGGCCAAAAAATGTGTGGCATTGTCTAGTCATTGATGCAATTGAAATTTGAGCTAAAATAGGTGTTGTTATTTTGGTTTGTTTCCTTAATCCCACATAGGATATACAATGAATGTGGCTCACATTATATCACCCAACACCCATTGGGTTTGATATCTAAGCATACCAAGTTTCTCAACTATCTAGGGTAGCTCCACACGGTACCGCCTTGGGTTCTAGTTGGTAGCACCAATGACTCCTATGTGAAGGCCACTGTGTGCTTGAACCACCTATGTTGGCCTTCATATCAGGAACCCAATATCTATTGACCAATTTCTATTATCCTAAGTTTATGGTTGACCACCTGACCCCTGGTTTTGATGCCTAGTCGACTATGTTGTAGTTTGTTTGGCTAAGCCAAAAAATCCCCTTTTTAACTTTAAGTTAAGGAAAGATAAATATTGTTAAATATGTATCTCTTGTTAATTATAAAATATCTTGATGTTGTAGTTCCATAAACTATTATATTTTGTTATATGCTTTAGCTAGATCTTGATATCTTATTATATACCTCCTTTGATATTTTTGTAGATATTATTCCATGTTTAAATTAAGTAGATAGATTTAATCATATCCTTCTAAAAAAATGAACGATTAGAGGTTCTTATTATTTAATGTAGTTAGATAATTAGAACATATGACTAAATGTGGTGATGCTTATATGTTAAAATTAAAGAAAGAAACCTAAGGGATTATGGGACCCCTTAGGAAGGAACTTCGGATAAACTTGGTTCAAATATCTCTTCAAGAAACTAGACCAAGTAGATTTAAATTAACTTGGCTATCTATGGAAGGAGTAAGTTAGATCATCATGAATATGAGATTGATAGCTTATTTGTAATACACATAGTATACCTACACATATGGAATTATGTATAATATAGATATGGGTGTATATTTTGACAGATCTTGATGTATTATTAGACACCTTATTTGATATTTTTGTAGACATTATTCCATGTTTAAATTAAGTAGATATACTTTATCATATCCTTCTAAAAAAATAATAACTATTAGAGGTCCTTATGATTTAATGTAGTTAGATAATTAGAATATATTACTAAATGTGGTTATGCTTATATTTTAGAAGTAAAGAAAGAAACCTTAGGGATTATGGGACCCCTTAGGAAGGAACTTCAGATAAAATTTGTTAAAATATCTCTTCAAGAAACTAGACCAAATATATTTAAATTAACTTGGCTATCTATGGAAGGAGTAAGTTAGCTCATCACGAAGATGATACTCATAGCTTATTTGCATTACACATAGTATACCTACATAGATAGACTTGTGTATAATATAGATATGGGTGTATCCTTTTATAGATTAAAGAAGGGAACATTGAATCATTGTGGATATGATACAAACAACTTAAAACATTAGGTTAGGTTAGACAACTTCTTAGTAATGCATATACTGGTTAGGGATATGTAATTTCGTCTCTCGAGTATATGTTTGTAAAAAATAAATTCTTAGATCAGTTAGATTTCTAGGTCATTACATTTGGTATCAGAGATCTATGTACGATGGACTTGAGGATTCCATGTAATTTGCTAGGAATTCAGGTATCTTCATATTTAGGCCATTACTTAGTTCTTAATCTAAAGCTAAGAAGACCTAGAATTTCCAATTTCTAGAATTCTAGAAAGTTTACCCTAAGGAGGGTAGCTTATTTACAACACCTTGTGTAATAAGTGTGGCCATTAGTAATGGAATTAGATAGCAATTTTTAGAGTAACACCCTATATAAGGTGAGGGTGGTTTTGGTTAGAAACTCTATAGTTGGCTTATGCATATAAAGTATTTAGCTAGATTTAGTAGTACAATTCAAGGAAGAAGTTGTAACCTAACATGGTACTCTTTCTTTTGTGTGACTAGGATAAATGGTACCAAAGAAAAGATAATGAAATTCTATTCCCCTAAGTAGACAAACTTTGAAGAACATATGCTTATACTGAGAGGGGGGGTGAACAGTATAAGATCTAACTTTTTACTTTTCAAACCAATTACCATCATAAATATCAAAGCAATAAACATCACACAAAGCATCACACACATGAGAGCCATCATTTACGTGGTTCACCCAACTTGGGCTATGTCCATAGAGAAAATATTTTACTAAAACTTTCTCAATCAATCTCTTGGGAACTCTTTCCCGATTACAATGTTTATGGACCACATTCCAATGGAGATATTGATCCCCTAATCTCAAGTTCGTGGATCTATTCCACAATAGAACTCTTTTCTCTTCAACTCTGGCTAGTTATCTTCTAGAAGACTCTATCTCTCTCTACTACATTGACTAGTTGATCTCTTTCCACTTAAATACTCCTCACTCAGAAGACTTATCTTCAATTGTCCTAGCTACTGGATCTCTATCCACTGAGACTTTATACTATAATATGTCACCTCCAAAGCTCTGTCAGGAAGCTCACATAGAACTTGCTCAATATCTATCTTACAAGCTCACTCAGAACTTGTCCAATCTCTATTCAGCAAGCTCACCAAGAACCTGCTCAAAATATGCTCAGCAAGCTCACCAAGAACCTACTCAAAATCTGCTTCAGCAAGCTCACCAAGAACCTGCTCAAAATCTGCTTCATCAAGCTCACCAAGAACCTACTCAAATATGCTCAGCAAACTCACCAAGAACTCACTAAAATCTAACTCAACTCAAATAAATCTCATAGAAACATAAATAAAATTGTTAGAGACTCAATATGTTCTATACTCAATACTCAATTACTTTCTCAACTCAATATCATACAAGCATAAAGAGAATTGTTAGAGACTCAATATGTTCTATACTTAATACTCAATTACTTTCTCAACTCAATCTCATAGAAGCATAAAGAGAATTTTTAGAGACTCAATATGTTCTATACTCAATACTCAATTAATTTCTCAACTCAATATCATAGAAGCATAAAGAGAATTGTTAGAGACTCAATATGTTCTATAATCAATACTCAATTACTCTCTCAACTCAATCTCATAGAAGCATAAAGATAGAGACTCAATATGTTCTATTCTCACAAATCAATCACTTTCTCAAATAATAATATAGAATAGTTTGTTTTATGGAACTTGAAAAATCACTTCATACATCCACTTGACTAGGCTTAATCAACTCACTCAACCAATCACTCAAGAAAGAACTCTTGCTCACAAAACCTAGTCCAAGAATGTATCATCCAACTCAAAATATTTCCAACAATGCTCAACAACAAATCTCACATAATAATGATACTCATGTTCTTTCCAAACCCTAGTTCAATTTATTTGTACAAAGACTCATTTCAAAAACAATGCCAATACCACAATATTCACATAACAATTATACTCATGTTATTTTCTACAACTCTTCAGTCAATCCAATGGCTTCAACAAAAATGCTCATCAAAACAATTTTGAAGTCACTCCACTAATCCAAAAAACCTTGTACCAACAACTTCAAAATTCACTAGGAAATATGGCAAAAGTCACTTTCCAGAAAACCTTATTCAATAAGAAACTCTCAATAAGGAAACCACAATCAATCCTTTTCTCTCCAATGATATTTTACAGAAAAACAACCATCCACTCACAAACAATTTTGAGAAGAATATTTGCCCATACCTTTTGATGCCCTAGGAATTGATCTCACAAAATCTATCAAACTCAACACACTTTCAAATATTTTCTTTTCAATCACAAAGAGGTTAGAGGACTTGAGTAATATCACAACAATAAAAATAATATCCCAATAAAACCTTATTACTCCTATTCAATAAAATTCACCATGTTCCCTCATGAAATAATTAATCCCCTTTGAAAAAGAATAAATCAAAATCACTTTGAACCCCTTTATAAAAATAAAAATCTCTTTAAATACACCTTATTTATCCTTCTAAGCAAGTTAATCAAATAGCCCTTGAAAAATTCTTTCCAACGATATATAATATGCTACCCTTCCAAAAATAAAACCATCAAAAATCTCTCAATTTTCTAAGGCATAGCATAACCCTTATTTCTCCCTTAAGGCTATTTTAATAAAAATTAAAATAAAAAAAAAATTAACTTGCCTCACCTCTCAAAGAGATTCGATCCCCCAATGTCCTCCTTCCCAATTCCTTAACTGTGGCCAAGTTGTCATTGGGCCACGCGCCCACATGTACCTAAAAGGGCACAAAATGCACCAAAACCTCATGAACTTGCACCTTTCAAAATAATCAAAATGTGCTTCAAGAACTTTGACCTTGCAAGAAAACTCCAAGAGAATCGAACGTGGGACCTCCTTTGTCTCACCAAGCCAATGCACCGCTAGGCCAAGCTGGACTATGTGCTCCACAAATCCAAACGTTCCCTGATTCAACCTTTTCGCAATTCAAAAAATATTTTAAACAGGAGCCTTAATTCACATGCACTCCAAAAATGAATTAGCAAGGATGTCTTCTTCTAAGGTTTGAGAGGGCATTAAATAGGAAATATTACACCACCTTTCAAACTTCGATTCTTTTGAATTCGAATGAGCAAATAAGATAAAACCTTTACAAAGCCTTTAATAAATTATTTTAAAAACCCACTTTGGGTTATTTTAAAATAATTAATAATAACTTGTCTTCTTTACACCTTGATGAACCCATCCTTTGGGTTATTGAATTATTTCTCACTTGCCTTCTTGAAACTTGATGAACCCAACCTTTGGGTTATTAATATTTTAAATATTTGCCTTCTTGAAACCTTGATAAACCCAACCTTTGGAGTTTATTATTTTTACACCGGATGCTCAAATTAAACCCAACTTTTGGATTTATTCCCAATAAAATAATTGCAACCTTATGACCCAAAATATTATGATTAAAATTAGAATATTGAATTTTGGGTTTCTCCTTCAACCTGGAATAATATTAGAAGAATTATAATATTATGTGCTCCTCTTACTCTTGAACAATCTGCAACCATGGTGGAATTAAATCGAACTCAGACTCACTTCCTTGAGTGCACTGATGAAGACATTTTACCTTAACTTTGAAACTATTTCCCTTTCACTTGAATTGGTGAAGGATGTTCACTGGCATCTTACTGACATCATGACATCAATGACAACTCACTTTTAACATTTGGTGATAACTGCTCAAAATGTCCAACAATATCCCCTTTTTTCATTGATATCAACCCAAATACTTATGCTGAAAACTTAACTCACTTATGCTCTGCTCCCCCTATTACATTGATCCCCCTGGGTCAAATATCTCCTCTTTTTCTTTACTTATCAATCTACTCCCCTTACTATAATCTCTCCCCATTTGACATCAATGGCAAAGGGTCACCTTTGGGGCTTGGGACTAAGAATGAGCCTCTTAGCTTAGCCCCTCCCCCACCTCCTGATGAGGTGTTTAATTTCAGAGTGGGGGTATATCTACTCCTAGAAAGAACTATTCTTTCCCTTTGTCATATTTCCTTCTTGCCTGATTCTTCTTATTTCTCTAACCAACTTCCATATCCATATCTTCATTTCTATCTCTATTCTTGTTCCTGTTCCTATAAAATTCCTTGTTCACGTTCTTATTATTTTTTGAGTCTCTATTCCTGTTCATATTTTTGTTCTTTTCTGAGTCTCTATTTTTGTTCCTGTTCTTATTCAAATTCTTCCTATTCTAGCTTCTTCTTGATTCAGGTATGTCTACTCTACACCACTTTTCTATGTGACCATCATTATTGCATTTGTAGCACTGAACACTACTATTATTCCTTGGAGGAATGAATGACTTTGGACTCCTCCTAGTGAAGCCATATCCTCTTTTGTCTTGAACCCTACAATTCACTGCCTTGTGACAAAAATAATTACATGAGTAGTAATACCCATGAAAGAACTGTATACTTCTATATTCATGTCTTTCATGTGCTCTAAATTGTGAATACATGTACCCAAACCTGTGACAAGAAAAGCATCTTCCATTGAAACCACTTTGTCTTGGTCTCATTGGTCTTCTAGTCTCTCTTGACCTATTCTGATTGGTGTTCCATTTGAATATTATTTGCCCATTGTTCTTATTCTTATTGGACTCACTTAAATCTGATTCCTCCTTAGAATTTTCACTTTCACTTCCACTATCATCTAAGAATTCCTATTCTAAAGTATCATATTCTTCGGATGTATCTTCGAAATTGGTAGATGACTTATCTTCTTGAACTTGTTTGCTTCCAAGACCTAATTTACCTAATTTACAAGAAGTTCTTTGTTGTCTGCTTTGTTGTTCATTTATTAACTTATCCAGTTTCTTAGAGCTATTTGTGAATCCTTCTATTTTGATCTTGAAGTATTCTATATCCTTCTTGAGTAGTGCCACTTCATGTGCTAGCTGTTCACATTCTGAGATCTTAGCTTCTAGCTTGTCCTTGGACTTGTTTGCTTTAGCCTTGGATTTCTCTAAATCCTCTATGAGTGCTCTTATTTCATCATCACATTCCTACAACTGAATCTCAAGCTTAGAATTCTACTTTCTCACATTCTTTACTATTTTAAGAGCAAATATGAGTTCTCCCTTGAGATCATATCCATTCTCTTCTAAATATTCCTCTATTTGTTTACCTTTGTCCGAATTTCTACTTCCTTTAGACTTGATTTCTACAGAACCATCTTCTTTATCTTCCAAAGCCATTAGAAGATTCTCATTTGGCCCCAATATTCTATGTTGTAACCAGATCTCATTTTATTTGGATAAGAGACATCTTTACCCTTTGATCTCATTGAGTACATAAATATTTATTTCTCTTATAGCACTAGCTACTAGTTTCCTAGATTTAAAATTTCTTACTTCACATCTATCTCGATGAAAAGTTACCATGTGGCCTTGATAATAGAGCTAACTAATTCTCAAGAGATTATGTTTCAGACCTTCCACATATAGAATATTTTCAGATTTTGCTTTCCCATTGCTTATACTTAGAGTTCCTTTTCCACAAATCGTTGTTGAACCATTGTCCCCAAATCTTACTGACCCTTTATTTCCTTCTTTTAAAACTATAAACTTGTCCTTTTCTCTTGTCATGTGTCTAGAGCATCCGCTATCCAGAAACCATTTTTCTTCTCTATCCTGAGCATGCAAAGCTATTTGAACTAGCAAGGATTTTAATTTTCCTTTCCCTTTTCTTCTTTTCTAGTAGTTTGAGTTGTGGTCTTTCTAGTAGACTTAGGGATTTCTATTTTACACCTTATAGTTGTATGGCCAAAACTATTGCATTTGTAAAACTTAACATCATTATCCATATGTGGTGTAATAGAATCCGTACTACTACTATCATTGTCTCTGCTAGTATATTACATAGCTTTATGACCATATTTATTGCAAGAAAAATAATCCCCATGGAAGGAATTTTGTAACCTGTTTTGATGAGGACTCGATCTGGTATTCTTCCTTTTGTGGTCTTATTTCCTTGAGATATGGTGAGATACCTCCTTTTTTCTTGATGTTCCTACCTCTTGCTGACATGCTTCTTTCTCTTGCTTACTTGGTGCTACTCCTTGTAATCTCTTATTTATTTTAGTTCTGCATTTTAGCATAACAATCTTTGTTGCCACTCTCTCAAGTCCTACTTCTTTGGATTCCAACATGTCTCTCAACCGATGTTCAATCTCTCTTCTTTCTTTCACTTCTATTTTGAGTTCTATTAGTCTTTGTAGAAGTTCAATTCTTGCCAATTCATCATTTTAGATTTTTTCCTTTAGCTGTGCATTCTCTTATTGAATTATTTCAAGATCTTGGAGATAGATGAAAAGTGCTTCCTCAAAGTCTATAATCTCTTCTTCATTTTCTAAACTCATGTGTGTCTCTGATGGATCCTCCTCCAAGTTGTTAGACTCGTGACCCACTCTGATACTAATTGAAGAACATATTCTTATACTGAGAGGCAAGGGATGAACAATATAAGATCTAAATTTTTACTTTTCAAACCAATTTTCATCATAAAGATCAAAGCAATAAACATCACACACATGAGAGCCATAATTTACATGGTTCATCCAACTTGGGCTACATCCACAGAGAAAATATTTTACTAAAACTTTCTTAATTAATCTCTTGGGAACTCTTTCCCTATTACAATGTATATGGACCATAGTCCAATGGAGATACTGATCTCCTAATATCAAGTTGATGGATCTCTTCCATAGGAGAACTCTTTCCCCTTTAGCTATGGCTAGTGATATTATAGAAGACTTTATATCTCTCTACTACACTAACTGGTGGATCTCTTTCCACTTGAAGACTCCTCACTTAGAAGACCTATATTCAATTATCCTAGCTACTAGATCTCTATCCACTGAGACTTTGTCCTCTATACTCTGTCACCTCCAAAGCTTTGTTAGCAAGGTCACACATAAATTACTCAATATCTATCTTAAAAGCTCACTCATAAATTGTCTAATATCTGTTTAGAAAGCTCACAAAGAACCTGTTCAAAATCTTCTCATCAAGCTCACCAAGAACCTACCCAAAATCTGCTTCAACAAGCTCACTAATAACCTACTCAAAATCTGCTTCAGAAAGCTCACCAAGAACCTGCTCATTTTTCTCAACAATCTCATCAAGAACTTTCTAAATATGCTTAAAATATTTCTCAACTCAAATCAATCTCATAGTAAATATAATTGTTAGAGACTCAATATGTTCTATACTCAATACTCAATTACTTTCTCAACTCAATCTCATAGAAGAATAAAGAGAATTTTTAGACTCAATATGTTATATACTCAATACTCAATTATTTTCTCAACTCAATATCATAGAAGCATAAAGAGAATTTTTAGAGACTCAATATGTTCTATACTCAATACTCAATCACTTTCTCAACTCAATCTCATAGAAGCATAAAGAGAATTGTTAGAGACTCAATATGTTATATTCTCACAACTCAATCACTTTCTCAAATCAGAATATAGAATAGTTTGTTTTATGGAACTTGAACAATCACTTCATACATCCACTTGACTAGGATTAATCAACTTACTCAACCAATAACTTAAGAAAAAAATATTTCTCGCAAACCCTAGTCTAAGCATGTATCATCCAACTCAAAATGTTTTCAACAATGCTCAACAACAAATCTCACATAACAATGATACTCATATTCTTTCCAAACCCTATTTCCAGTTCTTTGCACAAAACCTCACTTCAACAACAATGCTAATAACAAAATATTCACATAACAATGATACTCATGTTCTTTTCTACAACTCTTCACTCAATCCAATGGCTTTAACAACAATGCTCATCAAAAAAATTTTGAAGTCACTCCACTAATCCAAAAAACCTTGTACCAACAACTTCAAAATTCACTAGGCAATATGGCAAAAGTCACTTTCTAGAAAACCTTGTTCAACAAGCAACTCTCGATAAGGAAACCACAATCAATCCTTTTCTCTCCAATGATGTTTTACAGAAAAAAATCATCCACTCACAATCAATTTTGAGAAGAATATTTGCACATACCTTTTGATGCCCTTGGAATTGATCTCACAAAATCTATTAAACTCAGCACACTTTCAAATATTTCCTTTTTTTAAAGTGAAAAACCCCTTGTGGATCCTCCTTGGTCTAAGAGACCATGACCAGGGGTTCTACACCATCAAAGTCCCCGAGAGTCCCCCGCCCCCCCACCAACATTATCAATTGGATTTTGAATACCCAATTTAGCTTTTTGGTAGGGTGGAGATTTGAACCTGGGACCTCCCTTGGAGGATTGCCCTCTCCTCTCCAACTCACCTACAACACCTAGGTTCAAATATTTTATTTTCAATCACAAAGAGGTTAGAGGACTTGAGTAATATCACAAAAATAAAAATAATATCCCAATAACACCTTATTACTCCTACTCAATAAAATTCACCATGTTCCCTCATGAAAGAATTAATCCCATTTGAAAAATAATAAATCAAACTCACTTTGAACCCCTTTACAAAAACAAAAATATCCCTTTACACACACCTTATTTATCCTTCTAAGTTAATCAAATAGCCCTTGAAAAATGTTTTCCAACAATATATAATATGTAGCCATTCCAAAAATAAAACCATAAAAAATCTCTCAATTTTCTAAGGCATAGCATAACCCTTATTTCTCCCTTAAGGCTATTTTAATAAAAATTAAAATATAAAAAAAATAACTTGCCTCACCTCTCGGAGGGATTCGATCCCCCGACATCCTCCTTCCCAACACCTTAACCATGACCAAGCTATCGTTGGGCCATGCACCCACACATGCCTAAAAGGGCATGAACTTCACTAAAACCCTCACGAACTCATGCCTTTCAAAATAATGAAAACATACTTCGAGCACTTTGACCTTGCAAGCAACCTCAAAGCAAATCAAAAGTGGGACCTCCTGTGTCTTACCAAGCCAACACACTGCTAGGCCAAGCTGGACTATGTGCTCCACAAATCCAAATGTTCCCTGCTTCAACCTTTTCACAATTTAAAAAATATTTTAAACATGATCCTTAATTCGCATGCACTCCAAAAATGAATTAGCAAGGATGTCTTATTCTAAGGTTTGAGAGGGCATTAAGTAGAAAATATTACACCACCTTTCAAACGTCGACGCTTTCGAATTCGAATGAGCAAATAAGATAAAACCTTTACAAAGCCTTTAATTAATTATTTTAAAAACCCACTTTGGGTTATTTTAAAATAATTAATAATAACTTGCCTTCTTTACACCTTGATGAACCCATCCTTTGGGTTATTGAATTATTTCTCACTTGCCTTATTGAAACTTGATGAACCCAATATTTGGGTTATTAATATTTTAAATATTTGCCTTGTTGAAACCTCGATAAACCCAACCTTTGGAGTTTATTATTTTTGCATTGGATGCTCGAATTAAACCCAAATTTTGAATTTATTCCCAATAACATAATTGTAACCTTATGACCCAAAAATATTATAATTAAAATTAAAATATTGACTTTGGGTTTCTCCTTCAACTTGTTATAATAATATAAGAATTATAATATTATGTGCTCATCTTAATCTTGAACAATCTACTGCCATGGTGGAATTAAATCGAACTTTGAATCACTTCCTTGAGTGCACTGATGAAGATATTTTACCTTAACACCAAAATTGTTTCCCTTTCACTTGAACTGGTGAAGGATGATCACTAGCATCTTACTGACATCGTGATATCAATGACAACTCACTTTGGACATTTGGTGATAACTGCTCAAAATGTCCAACAAAACTCATGGGAAAAATATTGAGGGTAGATCCCAAGATAAAAGTTTTGTTAGACATTTTGAGTCCCTAAGTTGAAGTTGGCATTGATTTCACCATTGATGTCACCAGATGAAGCCATCATTAATATCAAATATTTCAATAGGAAATAAAGGAGACAAATATGGTTATTTGATATCCAGGAAGAAGGCCAAAGTTCAAGTGAAACAGTGCAAAAGACAAAAATTAAAAAGGAGTTATAATATTTATTTTCTAAATTATTTTAATTCAGCATGAATTAAAATTTTATAAATAAATATTAAAGGTACATTATCGAATGTTAATATTATAAAACAATTATAATTTTTATTATAATGTTTTAAAAGGCAAAGGTGGGTTTTGTAATGTCAGAAATATTTTAATAAACCCAAAGGTTGGGTTTAAGACCAAAGGCCTTGATAAATCCTCATTGACGTCATGAGGTTTAATTACATTTTGAAGCACCGATGTTCCAATAAGAGGAGGAAATATCATTATTTAAACCTATGCCAATGGACATAAAAATTATCCTTGCTTGAATTGAAAAAGAGAAAGCATACGAATTAATGCAAAGCTTGTGAGATGAATGTGCAAATTTTGTGTTTGTGTTAACGTCGAAAGGAAAAAAAACCAAAAGCGTTGTTTAGTTGGAAGCCAAAAAGGCACCTTAGCCTAGTGGCAAGTGGTTTGCAAGCTTACATTTTGGTGTGCAAGGTGTACAGTGTTCGAATCTCGATGACAGGATTTTTTGTGGATGTGTTGAAGGCACCAAACGTTAGGCACATCCTTTTTTGCAAAGCAAGGAAGGATAGGGTGTTGAAGCACATGGTGCTTCTTCCTTCCCAATGAGCGTATAGCTCATGTGGTGGTTTGCACCATGGGCAAATATGTTTGTGTGGGTTGCGTTGAGAGTTTGAAACTCTCCAAAGGCAAAGGTAACATTTTTATATTTTATTTTATTGAATGCCTAAGTTGGAGGTATAAGGTTTTTGGTGGTTGAAGTTTAAAAGGATTGATTTGTGATAAAGGTTGGTAGTTGAGAAATACCTTTAGGAGTTATAAGGAGAATTATGTTTTTATTTTGGAAGTCTTAAAATTTATATTGTGGAATATTGAAAGGTTAAAGAATTTTGGGTGTTATGTTATTTTGAATTAAGGCTTTTTAACTATTGTGAGGATATTGATTATAATAAAATTTGGAGTGATAAGGTGTAATTTTGATATTATTTTTGTGATATATTTTTTTGAAGAAAATTATCCTCTAACCCTTATTGAGATATACAAAGAAGTATTGTGAGTGTGGCAGATTTGTGAGGACTACTACTCTTCAAGAAAAGGTATGGGAAAAATTCTTCTTTGATTGAGTTGGTTGATTGGCTTGATTGAAAATTAAGTTTGGAGTGAAAAGGAATTGATTAGGGTTTCCTTTTCAAAAGTGTTTGAATTAATGCTTCAAGGTTTTCTAGATTGAGAGTTGTGATTGAAACCTTGTTTTATAAGCATTGTTGTTGAAGCCATTGGTTGTGTGAAAAACCTAAGTTAGGGTTTGGAAAGATCATGAGTATCATTGTTATGTGAAGAATTTTTTATAAGCATGGTTGTTGAAGTGAGTTGTTATGCAATGAACTTGAACTTGAGTTAGAAAAGAACATGAGTATCATTGTTATGTGATATTTTTTGTTGGGAATTGTTGGAAATATTTTGAGTTGGGTGATACATGCTTGGACTATTGTTTGTGAGAAAGAGTTGTTTATTGAAGTGATTGGTTGAGCAGATTTGATTGAGCCTATTCAAGTGAATGTGTGAAGTGGTTGTTCAAGTTCCATGAAACAAAATATTCTATATTCTGATTTGAGTTGAGATTGAGTTTTTGAGAATAGAACATATTGAGTCTCTAAAAATTCTCTTTATGCTTCTATGATATTGAGTTGAGAAAGTGATTGAGTATTGATTATAGAACATATTGAGTCTCTAAAAATTATCTTTATGCTTCTATGAGATTGAGTTGAGAAAGTGATTGAGTATTGAGTATAGAACATATTGAGTCTCTAACAATTCTCTTTATGATTCTATGATATTGAGTTGAGAAAGTGATTGAGTATTGAGTATAGAACATATTGAGTCTCTAAAAATTCTCTTTATGCTTCTATGAGATTGGACAAGTTCTATGTGGACTTGTTAAGCTCATTTGAGGCAAGTATTTGAGAATACTTGTGGACTGATTTTTGTGTGAGCTTTTGTGGAATCTTGAAATGTAGATTTGAGCAAGTCCTAGAGAGGACTTATTGATAAGATTTGGACAAGTTATATGTGAACTTGTTGAGAAAATTTGGATAGGTTTTGTGTGGACCTGTTGAGCATATTTGGACAGGTTCTATGTGGACCTATTGAGTAAATTTGGACAGGTTCTATGTGGACCTATTGAGCAGATTTGGATAGGTTCTATGTGGACCTGTTGAGTAGATTTGAGAAGGTCTTTTGATCATATTTGTGCTAGACCGAATGAACTGTGTTTAGTGCAGATTTGAGTGGACTTGTGCTAGACCTACTGGATTGTGTTTAGTGCAAGAGTTGAGCAGATTTGTGCTAGATCGTATGTAAAATGTTTAGTGCAAGATATTGAGTAAAGCTATGCTAGATAGACTGGACTGTGTTTAGTACAATATTGAGATAGAGATTTGGAGGTGATAGAGCAGAGAGGATAGAGTCTCCAATGGATAGATATCCATTAGCCAGGACATTAAGGATAGGTCTTTTGAGTGAGGACAAGAGTATTCATGTGAAGAAAGATCCATAGTCAGTGTAGAGGAGGTAGTTTCTTCTATAGGATCACCAGATATAGCATATGAGGTAGTGTCTTCTAGAGGATCACCAGTGAGAGCAGTGGAGGAGTTATCCTATGGATAGAGATCCACAAACTATAATTAGGGGATCAACATCTCCTTTGGACAGAGGTCCATAAATATTGTAATTGGAAAGGATTCCCAAGATATTATTTGAGAAATATTTAGAAGAAATATTTTCTCTATGGAGGTAGCCCACATTGGGTGAACCATGTTAAAATATATGTCTCTATTATGTATGGTGTTTTGTGCATTGCTTGATTACTGCTATTGATACTGCTATCTATATACTGCATAATATTGATTTAAAAAAAAATGAAAAAGTGGTCTTATACTATTCACCCCCCCTCTCAGTATAAGCTTAGTTCTTCAAGTTCAAGGAATTTAAGTAAATATGTGGAGAACCTCACTATTGTTGCCACATTATTATAAGAACAAATAGAAAAATAGGTGGAACTAATAAACCAATAGAGGAAACAAATGAATTAGCATAGGCAATTGAACAATACCTAATTTAAATTTGTAAACTTGTCAAGGGAAGATCAACAGTACCTAAAAATGAGAGAAAGTGTTGGCCATATAAAATGGGAACATAAGTAGAACAAAAAAAGTAGAGGTAACCCATAGTATGAAATAAAGAATAAATGAAATTAGAGAGATCTCAAGGAAAGGTTTCAATCAGGGAATAATAATAATTCCAGTAATCCTCAACCTCAAAGACATCCAAAACCATCATAGGAAAAACAAACTGGGAAGAAAAAATAAGGAGTGCACCCAAGACCCAAGGGTGGATGCTACAATTATGGAGGTCCATACTATGCTAATCATTATTCGTATCAAGCAAGGCCAAGTACATCCAATGTGAAAGGGAAAGAAACCTACCCATAGTATTTATACTGCAATCAAAAACCAAAAATTGGAAGTGCAAGCCACCCTATTGCTCTTAAGGGGTAATATTTTTATTAAGTAAATATTTTAATTGGTAGTGGAATAGTAGATAGATTTATTTATTCTAGCATAGTTAGGGATATGTCAAAAATACCAGGATATTTGATACAAGAGTGGAAGGTTGAGTATGGTTTTGGATAGACCTACTTAGTGGATCAATGTTTTTCTATGGCATAAATTATCCTAACTAATGGTTCCACCATAGAATGATTGTGTGAAGCATCATTGCATGCCTTTGAAATCATCTAGATAATGTAATGGTTAAAGGATCATGGAAACCTTATTAGTTTCCAAGTTATATGGGTTTTCTATTGATAAAAAAGAATATTTGTTTAGTGAATATCCAATTTCCACAGGAATTTAAGGATGGTTTCTTACACGTAGTCAGTATAACCATTGACATTATAAAGGAATGATAATAATGTTGATAGATCATGGGTATGAATAAACTAAACCCATTTTAATGTAAAATACTAAAGGAAATTATAAACTAATTCAACTCCCTTATGATTGGGGAGAATGGAATCATGAAATAAGGTAAGAGTAACCAATATGATTGCTAGAAATATCAAGTGTCAAAGCTAGAGTAGCATAATATGGGGATACAAGTGCATTTATTACCATTAATAATTTAAGTTAGTTTATGAGAGGATTTAACTAACCATTGGAAGTATAATTGGAGACATACTTTCCTTGATGAATTACTCTTTAGTAACCCAGATAGTAAGGGTTACCCTTATTATTCTTGATACAATTTGAAATGGTGAAATGACTTCAAAGCTGGTAAGAAGACTCAAGAAATGTATATTTAGTGGGATGCTTTTGATCAAAGCCTTAAGCAATAACCAATATGGACTTATCTATTGTTATACAAACTTTTCTTGTTAAACAAGTAGAATTCATTCTTGAGGGATAAATCGAGAAGAGGTTTTCAAATGTTCCAAAGGAAGAATTATCCTCAAAGGTGGGTAGGATTTGAAAAGGTTCTAAATAGCATAGATTGAATTCTGAAAGATACACTAAGTGTTTTTAGCACAAGGGGGAGTATTACTAGAAGGAAATATAATTTGGGAGGTTTGGATATGGATTCCAATGTTTTGTAATAACTTTTGTCCAGATTGTACAAGGGTACAATTTGCCTATGAATGATTTGCAAACTTCACAAAATCGGTTGTATGGTTCCCAAATCATATAGTTGTATGATACACCCAGGTGTTGTATGTTATTTGGATAGGAGAGGGCAATCCTCCAAGGGAGGTCCTAGGTTCAAATATCCACCCTACCAAAAAGTTGAATTGGGTATCCAAAATCCAATTGATAATGTTGGTGCGGGCAGGGTCGGGTGCGACTCTCGAGTGACTTTGACGGTGTAGAACCCCTGTTCGTGGTCTCTCAGAACAAACGGCCCCGCAAGGGGTTTTTTGCTTTATATATATATATATATATATATATATATATAGTTGTATGATCCAAATTGTACAAAAAGATGGATTATTTTCCACTTGTTCACTTTGCTGAAAGTCATTTTGTAACTCAAATCGATCAATTTTGTAATCGTTCTCTTGAACCTTGATTTTCCTTAATTGGTAAGTTTAAACTACATAATTGCACTTCCAAATTGGGAAAATGATCAGTTGTATGGTTTGGTGGTCTAGTTGTATGGTTTCACCAAACCCTTGTTGAATTCTTCACTTACAAATTTTCCAATTTGTACACAGACTCTTCTCTAGGAAATATTTGGGTTATCTTTCTAGTGCAATTGCTAACATAGTTTTATGACATGCAAATCCTAATTCACTGCAATTGAGTTCTTATCATTACCAACATTTCCAAAAATCATACAACAACATAATAACATTTTTGTATAACAATAATAATGCACAGATTCAATTCCCCAACATCATCTAGGGTTATGGGTTCATAAATAGTGTAATTCCATTGCAACAACATCCATATTCCACACCATTCTGGCCATACTTGCATAGAACACACAATCTGGATTCACCATCACATGTACACAATAGAATTCACAATAACTCACAATCCACAATGTTGTTTTCATATTAACATGGCTGAATGTATACACAATTACCAATGAACACTCACAATGAACAACAATCATGAATAGTAAATGAACTACAATACTCCATGGGAAACTATTTTGTATCATGAACAACCATAAAAAAATGAATGGGGGGTCCTTATAATGCTTTCCTAGGCTATTCCAAAGTGGTTCTTGAGACAACCACTATTTACAACTACCACCCCATAAGACAACCAACTTGCATTAAGGTTTCCCTAAGTCTAATTTGATTATTATCAAATTCACCTTAAATGCACATTTCACTTAATTTCACTTAATTTCTAATTGCACATTTATGACATTGTACAATTACACCCAATTGTACATTTTATAATTCCACATTTGTACAATTAGATCAAACCCTACATTTGTATATTTTGACAAACCGTACATCTAACAAAATTGGTAAAATTGACAAAATTATGCAAATCCAATTTTCACTTCTTCTAGGAGGTGGATTTGTTGCCTACATCTGCCCTCCCCTTTACATTATGTGGTGTCCTCACTGACTCAGTTGTCTTAGTCTTGGTTGATTGGTCTTGCTTAAGATCATCAAGTTGAATATAAAGGATGGCACACTCATTCTATAACTTAGCCATGTAATTACTGAGTTCCATAGCCTTCAACCCATACTTGTTGGCCTTCTCTTCCATAGTAGCCAAGAGTTGAACTAACTCATTTTTGCATGTATATGTACCCTTGTGTATCTTCTCATTCAATGCTACCTCCATCCTAGTGGCAATAACCAATGCCTCATCCTTCTCCGTGATGAGTCTTAGATGCTACTACAAGTCCACTTCATATACCCATATACACTCTTCTTTCACCTATAGTTGTGCTTTCTGGTCCATGATCAAATCACATATCTTGTTAGCTCCTTAATCTTATGATATTTTAGCTATAGTTGTTCTTCATAAGCCTTCAACTACTCCTCCTATCATTTGAGTTGTGTTGCATATTGTTACAACAGTGCTTCCTGCTCTTCCAACCTCTACCTCTACTCTTTAGTCTATTGTGTCACAAGCTACTTTTCCTATTCTTGTGAGCATAGCTTATCCTCATAAGCAAGCTTAATTTCATTCAATTCAACTTCTATCTTCTTCAACTTCTCCTCAACCTTAGTCTTGTTGCATTCTAGTTCTTCTTCAATCATAGCCATCTCTTTTTGAGTAGCATCTACTTCTTCCTTTTGTGCTTCCTTGGCTTGATAAATCTATTCAAGACCCAAGCTTAGCCACTCGATCCAATGTGTTAGGAAATTCAATTTCTGAAGGATGAAGACCAGCTCTAAAGGTGCCCTTCAAAATTTTGTATCTGGTGTGTTCAATGGACATCTCTAGGTACACTCGAGGATACTCTCTATAATTCATCTTCACTCCTAGCAAATCTACAATTCCCAACATTGTTGTTACCTCTCCTCTTGGTAATAGCCATGGGTGTTGTGCATGAATCTAGGCTATCTATCTTGTATGATCTTCACTACACACCCACTCCATAACCTTCTCCAATTTAGTAAAGGTCTTCTCCCTCCACTACTTCAACTATCCAATGCCACCTATGTAGAATTGCAACTAGGTGCTAGTGAACATATCATAAACTTGTTTGAGGAAGTGATCCACCTATTCATCTATGTCTTCACCATATCCCTCTGAGACACCAAATTGAGGTACTTCAAGCAAAAATATTGTGTAAATCCTCTCATCCCTTTCCTATGGTGGAGTCTATTCCTCCTCTTCCTCTTATGGAAGTGAACTTCCTCCAATCTCTTTCATTGCACTAGTTGCATTCCCTTCCTATAGCGAAATGTGAGCTACAGTCTTATCTATCTCTTCTTCAATCAGTCTGATCTCCTCAATATTGATGATCTCTTTAAGAATTTATTGCTCCTCCATAGGTTCCTAAACTTCCTCTTAGTGTTTTTGGCAATTCCTCCTATTGAGTATTTTCCACCCTTTCATCCTGTGGATTCAACTATACTTCCACCACTACTGTAGCTATCAAAATTGGATCATATCATTCTTATGATGGCCTTGTATTCTCCTCCTCTGATTGACTATTACCTCTTCACATCATAATTCTTATTTGAGGCTTCTTCTTTTCCTTAGCTTCATCCGGTAGGGCTACCATCACTTCCTTGGATTTTGTTTTTAGTGGTGTCCTTACTCGATCCATCCAATCCTTAGATGCCTCCAACACTTCAAAATCATTGTCTTGAAGTAATGTAGGAGATCCCATCACTTCTCCCCATTATTATTTATCAACTGGTATCCTCCATATCTAAGTGCACATCATCTAGATTGGTGAGCATAGGTTTCAATTGCTCCTTCTGCATAGGAGTTTTCTCCCTCCTCTATCTCTCTCATTGCCTATGCATCCTAATCCATATTGAACTGGATGTATGTGTTACTACTTTCTTCTCCTCATGAGATGGTATCTGATATTGTAGTCATTGTGCAAGTGCTTGCTACTCTGAATCAGGATCCAAGTGTAGCTATCTACGTCTCTTCCTCCAAGGGTGGACTTCCTCTTCTGATGAAGTCTCTCCTTCCTCAATCATGGGAGGTTCAGGTTTTCTTGTACTCTTCTTCTATCTCAATTTCTCTGGTGTCCTTTTTTTGGATAGGTACCAACTTTACCCATCGTAGTATAGAAGGTTGATCCTATGAAAAATCATGTGGTGATGTTAGCCTAGGAAATGGAATACCAACTTGGGAAATAACATCTAGCATAAGAGCTATGGCATGGAGGGCCATGGCAAAGGTCTTCTTTCTCTTCACTAATAACCTTTGAATCTGTTGTTCCAAGTAGGTTCCCCAATCATACCGTACTCCCTTAGAAATACCTTCTACACATTGTGCCATCCAAATAGGCATCTCGAAAGAGTATGCTTCTCCCGATAGTCGAGACATAACCACATTCATCGCACACACCAACTCATCAGTTTTTAACATGCTCTGCTTGATCCCTCTTCCACCTGGACCAAAAGCCTTCGTAACTGATGGAGATGTAAGCTTGGTGAGTGATGTGATCAACTAATGGGCCTCAATCTGGTCCACAATCTTCTTCCTAATGGGTTTCCCTTCCTTCAATAACTCAAATATCCATCGAAAAGCATCAACCAAGAATTCCACCTTAATATGGTGATTTCCAACTCACACATAGGTGCAATTCTGATTAGGTACATATGATTGTACCATTTGCAATAGGTACTCATTGTAGAATACCTTATCCTATGGTGGAATTTGCACTATTATGCTCACTCCTGCTTGTTTTAATGCAACTTTCAATGGGTGCTTGTCTTCATTCTCGTTCCACCATTTTTGATAAAATTCTCCTATGGGTTGTACAAAGGTGATATCCTTGATATCCACCTATCCTCCTTCATCCCCACTTGTCTACTCTTTAGGGGTAGCTTCCTTATGCACCTCACTATGAAGCTCCCAATGGTGTGCCCTAGGTGGTTCCATTACCTCCTCATAGAATTGTGGTTGTGCCCTTCCTCTACCACCATGCCAGTTCCTAGGTCCTCTCCATGGCTTATAACCTCTTCCCCTCCAAGGTCGATAGTCATGTTCTCCTTGTGGTTGAAACCCTCATCCTTGGTCCTGTACTGGGTAGGTCACTCCTTCTTGCCTAGGTCATAAATCCCTCTGGTGTAATGGTCTTGGTGAATGATCAACCCTAGTTGCTACAATCCACCATAAATGAGCTTGAAACTCCCTCTCGATGCTCATTCTTCACCATTCTTCATTGTGGAACCACTTCGCTATCAATCTTCTTCAATTTGGTAATTTAGGATAATTGCATCACCAACCATACAATATACTACTTCTAAAAATGTACAACTACTTCTAAAAATCATACAATTGCTACTCACAATTGTATAGGTGCTCTAGGAAATCATACACCACCTTCCAAATCGTACAACTATAATCCAAATTTGTACGATTCACCCAAAATGTATAATCTGAGCTTCAAATCATACAATTTCACTATGAAATCATACAGGAAGCTCCAAATCATACAAGTGCACTTCTCATCCATACAATTGCACTCAAAATCATACAATTGCACAAAAATTGCTCAATTTGGGCTCTGATTTGCACAATATTGCTCTGAAATCATACAATCTTCCTCCAAATCATACAATTTCATCCCCAAATTATACAAACTATATTTTAGGCCATCACTTGCTATAAAATCTTCAACTTTGCATGATTTCTATAATTAACTTTGCACCCTTTATCTCTGTTTGTGCAAATCTCTCTTTTTGATGTGTTTTTAGTTCCCTTTGCAATTTTTCTCTCCTACTTGTGCAATTATTCAACTATACATTTTGATTCTACCTAAGTGCAATCTATTGTATGACCCTCTCCTTTATGCTTTTCCACATGCAACTACTAAGATATCTTTGCTTTTTCATCGACTGAATTTTCCTGCCCTAGGGTTTGCAATCTTCCACTCTACTTGCTTTTTTGAAATTAATTCAAACCCTAGCCATATTTTTCGCCATTGGGGTTTTTTTTACTATATTTTTACTAAAAACCCTAACTCCATTAGTTTGAAATTCACCCTCTAGTATGTTTTCTAGAAAAAACTTAGCTTTTTCAAAGTAAAACCCTAACTTTGGCAACTTTTTCTCCCAATCTAGCTTGCTTTTTCAAAAACAAGAAGATTTCATGGTGCAAATTCATGATGGGTCATAAATTTCAGTTATCCTATGATGTTTGCATACCCATATGAGAAAAAATTCATTCGATTGCACACTTCTTGCTCTCGAATGCTCCAAAATTCATTGTTTCATTCATGCAATTTTTCAAATCTGGTAAAAATAACATGCATGGTGCCCTCTTTTTATATTTAAAATGTCCCTTGCATGAAAATTCACCACCTCAACCTCCTTTGCATGTACTTTTGGATTTTTGCATGGATGATTGCCAACTCATCTCTTTTTGCATGCATTTTTGTCCTTTCTTGCTTTTTGAATATTTTATTATTTTTGTTTTTCTTTTCTTTTCTTTTTTTTTCTTTTTCTTAGAAGGGGCCACCATTTCTGGTTTTCAACCACCTTCTATCTTAATTGCATCCTGAGGTATTTTCACAATTAATATTTTTTTCTATTTTTTTTTATATATATATATTATTTTTACTTACCTTCTAGGAAATTGTATAGTGACATTCACTTGTACGATCCCTTCTACTAATGTGTCATTTGGAGGTTGTACCACCTCATTTTGAGTAATCATACATTCAGGTTCCACATGATCATTTGTATGATTTACTCCCTCTTGCTGGCCCATTGTACAATTTGCAATCGTGTCATTATCATTTGTATGGTTTGGAATTGTACAATTGTAGATTGTACAATTTGCAATTGCACAATTTCCTCCTTGCAAAGCTACATTTTCTCACTCAATTGATCGATCTTGAGGTAGGGGTACCCTTGCCACTCCACTTTTATTTGGGTGGCTTCTACTCCTATCTCCTCGGATCAAGTCTACCTCCAAACTTGGTGAACGAGTCCTTTGCCTTCCTTGACTTTCCTCATCCACAAAGCATACTCTTCCTCTACTAGCAAGTCCTCTTCCTTTCACTTGTCTTTCATGACCTCATCCTCTTGCTATTAGACCTCTTCATATATTAAATGGATTACCCTCTTCCTACTTCTATCCTTCTAGGTCCTTGTTGATGCATGGGTGGTCACCCAAGTGGGTATCTTCCCATGAGATTGGGTACTTGTCCCCCTCGCACATAAAGACCATGTGCATTCCTAGTCCAATTCAAACATGTGAGTGATGTATCTCCAGGCCATATTGGAGTAGGAGGTTGGATCCTTCCCCTCCTACCTCTAGGTGATCACAATCCTCCTCTTTGACCTATCTACTACCCTATGGTACTTGGGATCCTTTGTGGTTGATCTATTGTCGACTAGGTTCCCCTCTTTCCCAAGTGCTTAGAGTTACCTCCACCAACTCTATATTGGCTAGGTGTCCTTCATTTCTTGGTGCTTGTGGCACCAACCATTGTAATGCTCTTATTCGATGATGCACATGCATTAGTCATTTTATCCAACATCTTTCTTCAAAGTGATGTTGTGGGGAACAATTTACCAAAGTCTCCCTATAATCATCTAAAAAATTAGACTTTGTACTCGAGTCATTATGACTATCCATTATTTGTGTTGACCACTCTATTGGAAAATTCCTTATTCATTGAAGTCTTCTTACTTCCCTTCTTTTCCTTCTCAATTGTTGATAGGCTATCTCATAGGCATCTGGATCTAGTTGAGCATGGAGTTCTTCTATTTGTGCTAAGAGGTCATCACTACCACTCTCTTGGTCACTATCTCTTACTAGATAGGGCATTCCCATCACTAGAATCACTTGATTCTTCATGTAAGTTTTCTTGGTTTAGGAGATGTGAGGTCTTGCTCAATGTCTCACCATACTACCTCAACTACTTCTCCTATGACTAGTGGCTCGTGTGTGGAATCTCTTATTTCAACTTATGATATTTCCTCCCCATGAGAACTTGTACCTTCTTATTGGCTTCCCCTTGCTTGAGGTACTTCCTCACTACTCTCACTACTTGTACCCAATTCCCTTTGTCTTGCAACCTATTTCTCATCAAGCCATTGCATAGTATCATCCATCTCCTGAATGATCTATCCACGAAGCCTTGCATTATGTGCTTGCAATACCTCGTACTCCTACAACTATTGTGCTTGATATCACATTCTCTATTGCATCATACCTATCTGAGCTAATAGAGTGAGTCCTGCTAACTCTTCTTCTATAGCTCCACCTTCATTTGAATCTAGGATTTCCATATTGAAGGTGTCTGTTCTATCCTCATACTGTATCATCAATCGTATCCTGCATCGACCTTCTGCTATGCGAGGTAACTCTCTTCATTCTAGTTGTGGATACACTACTTCTAATTGGTTGGCTTCTTCCTACCACTCCCAATTAATTTCTAATGGTACTAGTTCTTGATTTCTTATTTCACTTGGAGGGATCCATTCTTCATCCTCCTCTTCAATTCGGTCCATCCTATCTACAAACCTTACGTGTACTTGCATTCACCTTCTTTCACTAGGGTGAGGTACCAATTCTTACCTTTCTATAATTGGTCTTGCCTCCTCCCCTTCTACAAATAGATGTGTGATCCCCATATCATCATCCTCCTATGGTGGATCTTGATTGCTTGATAGCACTTCCTAAGGTTCACTAGACTCAGCCATTTGTTGTTCTCTTTGTTCGATTTCATGCATCATGATGAACATACATTGGAACATATCATACTCCTCCATCTACCAGTGAAGGAGTCCACTATCAGATCGAGCTTCATCTTTGCTACAGTCTTCTAGGTACAACATCCCTTCTTCATTAGGTTCATATTCTTCTTCGCCTAAAGAACTGCTTGACTCATCTATCATGGCAACATCCTCATTGATTCTTTGATTCTTCAGGTTAATCATATATTTATGTTATCCCTTCTTGAATGTGATTTGATATTTTTCCCAGTTGTGATTAAATTTGGCTACTCATAGCCAACCCCTTCCTAGAAGTGCATCATATGTGGGCTTCTACATCGTAATCACAACAAAATCCAAGATAAATTCTTGGTCAGCTATTATCACTTGTTGCACTATCAATACTCCCTTTGTTTCAATATCGTATTGGTCAGCACCATACAACCTAAAATTTTGGTGCCCACAATGATGGAGCACCAATCTCTCTCCAGGTCCTTTCTGGTAGCACATTCACACTGGACCCTCCATCCATAATTACTTGTGTTAACTTGTGCTCCTAGTATCTCCATATGAACTAATGTTAGTTTCTTTCCAACATCAATCATTAGTATGGTCGGATCCATGAAATAATCCTTTTGTTCTTTTTCCTGTATCGGTTGGCTTTGGACCTCCATCACCTTCTATGGTTGTACCTCCTCTTCCATCACCTTATGTAATGATGGTATGGCCTCCAACAAACTAGCCATATTTATCTCAATGGTTGTATTCAAAACCTATGCTGCCAAATCTTGTACAATTGCTTTATCTTTCGATGTGCAAGGCTTCTTTAACTCCTTTTATTCTACAAGCCTTACCTACTTAGCCTTCTTGGCTTCTTCTTCAAGTACCTTCTTCACCACCTACCATATCTACTTTTCTTTGGTAGGTTTTGGGTAAGTATCTTTCTTAGCCTTACTCTATGTCATGACTAGTACTTCTTCCTCAATTTTCTCTTCCTTCATTGAGGGTACATCAATGTCTAAGAAATTCACATTCTATGAGCCACTTGAACTCGCTTTCTTAGGATAGTTGACTTCTTTGTGGTTCCTTGGACCACACCATCTACACATATGTGTAGCATTATTCTATGTTGACTCCTTCATCTAAGGAGAAGGATAATTCTTCATAAAATGCCCCCACTCTTGGCAATTACAACATTGTATGATCGATCTTCCTTTCGAATCATACTGTAATCAGCTTTGGCCTCCTTATCGATTACCTTGATTTGGCCTTCCTCCTCTTCGACTATTCCTGTAACCTCCATTGGTTGTAGCCTATCCACTCCCTTGAGGTTTTGGTTTCTCCTCTTGATCTTGAATTGTGAGGATCTGTTGGTAAACTTTCACATTAAATGGATATTGCACCACTTCATGTCCTAGCACATTACATATGTGGTAATATTCATTTTGAGGATAATTCATATTTGAATGTCCTTCGGTCTTACATTTTGTACACTAGATATCTTTTTTATCTCATCATGTATCTTTCTTGGCTTCTTTTATGATCTTATCAAATTCCTTTCAGAATGATTGGATGGTCTGATGTATTGTATCTTCTTCATCACTATCTAAATCTTCATGCCTAGTATGTGTCACAATTCCTACTATCATCTACTTCACCTCACTCTCAAAATTCTTTGCTTTTTCTAGCACTTCCTCATATGTTGAGGATGGTACTACCTTCATCTTATTTTTGTATCTTGGTAGTAACCCATCAAGAAACCATCACTTAACCAATGCATCTGTTGGTGTGGTATTTGCATCTTATCGGCCAATTGCTTTAGTCGATGGTTATATGTCTTTACATCCTCATCAACACCTTGCTTTGTGGTGTAAATATCTATCACAATATCACCATCATCTCTCAAGGGTCAAAATTCTTTGATGAAAGTATTCTTCATCGTATTCCATGCTTGGAATGCTATTGTATTCTCTCACTTTAGATACCAATCTATTGCGAGTCCTCATAGTGTAGCAGGAAATAATTGCAACCATTCATCTGGTTGGTTCACACCATTTTCTTTCCAAATGGTTATGCATGTCCCGATGTGCCTTGTTGGGTCCTCCTTCCCTTCTCCCATGAAGGGTGGGCATCTCTATTTCCTTGCTTTCGTAGCTACACTAGCCATTGCTAGATTTCCTTCCTCGTCACTTGAGGAGGTATCTTCTAGAATCCTTGACTGATTCCTTCTTTGGGTGGGTGATCCACTACATTGCTCTTCATCAGATGTTTCTATCCATGGTACCTTATTTTCACCAAATAGTCACCTCTCGACCTCCTGTGCATCCTCACTCCATGACCTCCTTCATCAAAATATCGATTGTGGCCCTAGTTCTTCTTCCTGAGACCTCGCACCCTGTTGCTCTAGTGCCTGACTCCCATCCTCTACACCCCTTTGCAACCTTCCTATCACTTGTTCAGGTGTTACCATCCATGCACTATCTTCTCGCATAGTTCTTTCATCAATATCTTCCCTTACATCAATGTTCTCATCGACCCTTGGTGGTTCTTGTACCCTTTCTCCTGTATCTATCAACAACGTATCCCACCTTTCAATATCTCCTTCTTCTGAAGTCCATACTTGTTCGATTATTGGTTCATTCATAGAGTTGTTCATGGTCTCCCTTTGAGAAATTCTTATGCTCCTTCTAACTAGAATCTACTCCTCTCCTTGATTTCATCTCCCATATCTTCATGAACTTGTATCTGTCATTCACCTCCAATTGATTTCTACTCACAATTTATCACTTACAGGTTCCTTTCAACTATGACAATTTTGACCCAATTTTGATAAAATTATCAAATTTCAATTAGGCAACGGTGCCAAATGTAGCATAGAGTGGAGTATTCTTAGAGGGGAGGGATGATTTGGGAGGTTTGGAGATGGATTCCAATGTTTTGTAACAACTTTTTCCCAAATCGTACAAGTGTATGATTTAACGATTTGCAACTGATATGGTTCCAAAATTGTACAATTGTATGATCCAAATCATACAAAAGGATGGCATGTATGATTTTCCACTTGTTCACTTTGTTGAAAGTCATTTTGTAACTCAAATCGATCAGTTTTGTAATCGTTCTCTTCCAAACCTTGATTTTCCTTAATTGGCAAGTTTAAACTACACAATTGCACTTCCAAATTGGGTAAATGATCAGTTGTACAATTTGGTGGTCTAGATGTACGATTTCACCAAACCCTTGCTGAATTCTTCACTTATATATTTTCCAATTTGTACACAAACTCTTCTCCAAGAAATATTTGGGTTATCTTTCTAGTGCAATTGCTAACATAGTTTTATAACATGCAAACCCTAATTCATTGTAATTGAATTCTTATCATTACCAACATTTCTAAAAATTGTACAACAACATAATAATATTTTTTTACAACAATAATAATGCATAAAGTCAATTCCCCAACATCATCCAGGGTTATGGGTTCATAAATAGTGTAATTCCATTGCAACAACATCCATATTCCACACCATTCTAGCCATACTTGCACAGAACACACAATCTGGATTCACCATTCACATGCACAATAGAATTCACAATAACTCATAATGTTGTTTTTATATTAACATGGCTGAATGTATACACAATTACCAATGAACACTCACAATGAACAACAATCATGAACAATAAATGAACTACAATCCTCCATGGACAACTCTTTTGTAAGCATGAACAACCATTAGTGAACAACCATCAAAAAATGAATGGGGGTCCTTATAATGCTTGCCCAGGCCATTCCAAAGTGGTTCCTAAGACAACCACTATTTACAACTACCACCCCATAAGACAACCAACTTGCATTAAGGTTCCCCTAAGTCTAATTTGATTATTATCAAATTCACCTTAAATGCATATTTCACTTAATTTCACTTAATTTCTAATTGCACATTTATGAAATTTGTACAATTACACCCAATTGTACATTTTATAATTCCACATTTGTACAATTAGACCAAACCCTACATTTGTACATTTTGACAAACCGTACATCTAACAAAATTGGCAAAACTGACAAAATTGTGCAAATCTAGTTTTCACTTCTTCTTCTAGGAGGTGGATTTGCTGCCTACAATGGTGTTTTGAACATTAACCATGAATCCTTGTGAACCTAGACTATTAATATGACATATTCACATATAATTTTTTTTTTAAATATTGGACATACCTAATGGAAATAAAAAAAGTATCTGGAAAGGAATAGGCAAGGAATATATTCTTGAGAGGAGTATGGGACCCTCTATCTAAGTTGTTAAAGAATGCACCATATTTTAAGATTTGTAAGCATTAAGGGGTACATAATCCTATATTAGGAACAAATCCTAATATTAATAACATGATAGACCTACTAAAGCTCAAAATCATGAAGAAGGTATATAGCTATTTTGATCCGCAAGGAAATGCAATCTCAAGATGAGTATTGCAAGGGAATTTGGACCAAGTTAGAATGAAATCCTAGAAAGGATAATGAGAATTAGATGATTTAAGAAGAATTATCATGAAAGTGGTGCATATATATTCTTACTTTAATCACCTTGGAAGAACAAATATAAGAGAAAACATGATGAAAAAAACTTTTATTGGTCAGGAAATGGAGAGAGTAAAAGTAATAATTATAAAAGAAAAATACAAATGAGTTAGGATTTATTCCTTTTGAGGTAATTCACTCTAGATATCCTAAAACATAGAACCTAAGGATGGACCCAACCATGAAGATGTTATTATGTGGCAACATCTGAGGGATCTGCAGTGGGTACTTAAATAAATAACTTTTGAAGTGGACCCAAAGATAAATATTTATTTGGAGAGACATTCAAGTTGTAGCCTAAATTTTCTTTTCCAATATTTAAGGTTGGATCCCATTGTAAAAAAAGAGAGGATTGGTGATGGAAACCTAAGGATTTTTAGGATTACATGTGAGGTATGTTACACAGGGTAATAGTCACCTCAATAAAACCATCGAGAAGATGAAATTATTGAGTGCCATACTTTACTCATAGTGCAATGAGTAAACTAGGAGGTTTTACGCCTGAACATTGGCTTATAAAGAAAGAAACTTAGCCAAGTAAAGGAATTGACATCCTTTTTTTCAAACAACAGAGATAGGGTTCATACCTACACTATGGTCGAATTATCCTATATTCATGAAGAATGATAGGAAATGGGGGGAACATGTGAAGGTATCCTTTAAACTGTATGGGTAGTGTATAAGGTTAAACCCAATAAACTACTAGAGAGTGATCACTCCTATCTACTCAAGGGATGTTTGTAGAATATAGAACTTGAAATGTGGTGAAACCTCTATGATATTATTTGGTATATCATTTATAAACCTTAAATTGAATATAATCTCTACACATCACCTTGAGACCGATGGTCAACTAAGAGGGTAAACCTAGTAGAAGATGTACTTTGCATGTACCACTTGGATCAGAAGTCTCACTGGTAAGACTATCTACATATTGTAGATATGGGCATCATTCTTATTTTGGTATGACCCCATTTGATGCCTTATATGGAATGAGATATAGAATGCCATTATCTTGGGATAATTTGAAGGATTGGATTGTGATAAAACCAGATATGGTCAAGAAAATAGAAGGACAACTAAAGATGATCAGAAAAAGGCTTAAGGAAGCAATTGACCATCAAAAAAGCTTTATCAATTTGAAAATATCACCAAGGGAATAATACATGGGAGATAGGGTGTTATTAAGGGTTAAGCCAATGAAAAGTACCATCAAATCCATGAATTTGGATCCTTGATTTACCATTGAGATCATTGAGAAGATTAGCCTAGTTGCATACAGACTCGCCTTGCCTCCTTAACTCTCAATGATCCATGATACCTTCTACATATCCTTTATTAGAAAATATATTTTTGATTCTAATCATGTGTGGGATGTTTCTAAATTGCATATGGTAAATCCTGAGGCAATTGAAGTGATGTTGGTGAAGATTTTAGAGTTTCATTCCAAATAAAAAAGGAAAAAAACTCTAGAATAATGTAAGGTCCAATAGGACTGATACTATGAAAGGAGTGCCACTTGGGAGAAAGTGGATGATATGAAAATAAATTCCCACTTTTTATTTTTAAATATATTGTAATAACATTTGTATTATAGGAAAACACACGGGACTATGTTTGGCCCAAGGGGGGTAGTATGTCATGACCCACCTTGGTAAGACTTTTTATATAATATACTATGAATTGATGAATGACTACTTGATGCCTATTTTTAATGTATTTGGATGGTTATGCAATGTTTACATTGATTTATATTTAAGGGATATGGTGTTGTTGATGTATTATCAATATGTAGGACTAGGTACACTCATGGGTGGGAGAGGTAGAATCAACCATCGATAATGGGGTTATTGAAAATAAAAATGATGATTATGATAGCTAAAGTAACATGAATGAATACCCTCATATAGATTGTATGCTTTATTGATTTTGCAGTGATCATCGATAATCCAACCATCTAGAGCCAAAGTTGATAACCTAGAAGTTACCGTAAGTACTTGGCTAGGATAGGTGATTGGGTTTTTGATAAATCACCACCTTGTTTAAATACTAATGGATATAGAGGTTCCATTAATCCTTAGTCCATTTAAATACAATACTAATGTTTAAATAAGTATAGGTATTTTATTTAAATAAAGAATGATTAATGATCTTTAAGGTTTGAATTAAATTTATTTCAATATTTTAAATACTAATGTTGTAAAATTTTATTTTTAATAGTCTCTTTACCTTTTAATTAGATAAATAAAATGAATAGCTTTGTATTATATTAAATAAATAAAGAAATAAATTTGTCTTTCATAAAAATTAGAGAAAGAAATAAATACACTTATTTGGAGGTAAGATATTTGAAAAGGGAAGAACTAATATTAAAATTCAAATATCTCTTTTGAACCACCTTGGGTATATGGATTTTTTAATTTAGTAGATGGTATGTATGTCAAAAGGAAGAACTTAGCCTTGGGTAGATAGTTTTCCTTGTTAAGAGGGATGAGAGTTGGAGGAAAGAGGGATTCTCTTTCATTTGGGGCAAGGAACAAAGGGACGAAGGTGACCTTGGAGGAGAATTTCCATCATAGGAAGAATAAGGTTGGCAATTTTGTTTAAATTTATTACCAATGTTACTTATGCATACCTATGAAATATTTTTATTTTTTTTAAAAGTGCTTTGCGGTATTTTTTTGCAAAGCTTGTTCTTTAACATATTTAAATCTCATGTAAATCATGTTGATGATTACCAATTCTTATGCTATTCGACCTATACTTTTGGATACTTGGAAACCTATGGTAAGGCCTCGAGTGTACCAACCCGAAGAGGCATTTCATTCTATAAGGGAAGTAGGCTTGAACTAGATTTACTTGTTTCTTGCTTCACTCTCAATCAAACTTAGGTTTAAATGTTTCTTCATTTTAGTTGAAATCATCTTGGGTTGTTCAATCACCTATGAGTGACTTCAAACACCCTATGTAGTCATGGTCTAGCACCAAAATTCTTGCATATTTTCTCCACCCCTTATTTTTTTGGAGGTATCCATGGATGGACATGTGGTTTTGCTATACCCGTGTAAGGAAAAAACCTTGCTTCTCTTTCTCCCCAGTGGTCGCCAGAGCATTTTTTGGTCGGTTGATGTTGTAGAAATAACTTCATTGTTGCAAAATACCTTAATAGAAACCTTAATCCTTTGCTTACATTTAGTTCATTGACACATGGATAAGTCCAAGTCAGAAGGATGTGTGGCATTGTCTAGTCATTGATGCGATTGAGCTAGAGTAGGTGTTGTTATTTTGGTTTATTTCCTTAATCCCACATAGGGTGTATAGTGGATGTGGGCCACCTTATATCACCCAACACCCATTGGGTTTGATGTCTAAGCAGACCAATTCACTTAGCTATCTAGGGTAGCTCCACATGGGGTCACCTTGGGCTCCTGTGTGAAGGCCACTATGTGCTCGAACTGCCTATGTTGGACTTCATATCAAGAACCCAACCTATGTTGACCCATTGCTATTATCCTAAGTTGTTGTTTGACCACTCGATACCTAGTTCTGATGCCTATTTAGATATGTTGTAGTTTGTTTGGCTAAGCTAAAAAATCCCTTTTTTAATTTTATGTTAAGGAAAGATAAATATTGTTAAATGTTTAATTAATTGGGGTAACAAGATTTTAGTTGATTAAGGAAGTGATTATTGTTAAATTTTAATTGATTAAGGGTATGATACCTTAGTTAATTGAAGAAAGTGTTTGAATAAGTATTTAATTATTTAAGGTAATGGGGCCTTAATTAGTTAAATAATTAGTATGTTAAGTATTTAATTAGTTAAGGTTATGGGGCCTTAATTAGTTAAATTAAAGGTATGTTAAGTATTTAAATTATTAGGGTTATAGGACCTTAATTAGTTAAAGAAATGGTATGTTAAGTATTTAATTAGTTAAGGTTATGGGGCCTTAATTAGTTAAGGAAATAGTATGTTAAGTATTTAATTAATTAAGGTTATGGGACCTTAATTAGTTAAAGAAATGGAATTTTAAGTATTTAATTAATTAAGGTTATGGGACCTTAATTAGTTATATAAATGGTATGTTAAGTAATTAATTAATTAAGGCTATGGGGCCTTAATTAGTTAAAGAAATGATATTTTAGATATTTAATTTATTAAGGGTATGGGACCTTAATTGATCCAAGAAATGGATTTATATGTTAGAACATGAACCTTTGATTGATAAAATGATGGTACATTGAATTACCCATGCTTGATAGATGACTTTCCTTCTAATGTTTGAGTGAATGATTTATGAATAAATGCATTGAGTAGTTTGTATAGTTTCAATTTGGTATCCAGGTTATAATGCACCTATTTTCATAATTCATTTAGTATATGCATTTAGTTGCATGCTTCATAAATATATGAGTTGTCCTGATCCCTTAGCACCATCAATTAAGTGATGGACAAGCGAGAAGGACCAAGGAAGACACTCAGATCCAAGATACTTACCATTTGATATATGTTGTAGTGAAGACTTGTTATTGGAACATATTATGAAATAGGTTGTAGTTGAGAAAATCTCCTTTTGGATGATGTTGTAAATACTTTAATTATCTTAAAGTAAGGAAGTACTTCTACCATACTTGGGCTATGTAATGATTTGATAGATTTATAATATATGTATCTCTTGTTAATTATAAAATATCTTGATATTGTAGTTCTAAAAACTGCTTTAACTAGATCTTGATATCTTATTAGATACCTTCTTTGATATTTTTGTAGATATTATTCCATGTTTAAATTAAGTAGATAAAATTAATCATATCCTTATAAAATAAGAATGATTATAGAGGTTCTTATGATTTAATGTAGTTAGATAATTAGAATAGATGACTAAATGTGGTTATGCTTATATGTTAGAATTAAAGAAAGAAACCTAAGGGATTATGAGACCCCTTAGGAAGGAACTTAGGATAAACTTGATTCAAATATCTCTTCAAGAAACTAGACTAAGTAGATTTAAATGAACTTGGCTATCTATAGAAGGAGTAAGTTAGCTCATCATGAATATGAGACCGATAGCTTATTTGTTGTACACATATTATACCTACATAGATGGACTTGTATATAATATAGAAATGGGTGTATCCTTTGATAGATCTTGATGTCTTATTAGATACCTTCTTTGATATTTTTGAAGATATTATTCCATGTTTAAATTAAGTAGATAGACTTTATCATATCCTTCTAAAAAAAGAAGAAATATTAGAGGTTCTTATAACTTAATGTAGTTAGACAATTAGAATAGTTGACTAAATGTGGTTATGCTTATATGTTAGAATTAAAGAAAGAAAACTAAGGTTTTATGGGACCCCTTAGGAAGGAACTTCAGATAAAATTGATTCAAAGATATCTTCAGGAAACTAGACCAAATAGATTTAAATAAACTTGACTATCTATGAACTTGGTTTGTTTTCTTAATCCCACATAGTGTGTATAATGTATGTGGGCCACCTTATATCGCCCAACACCCATTGGTTTTGATAGCCAAGCATACCAAGGTGATCAACTATCTAGGGTAGATCCACGTGAGGCTACCTTGGGTGCCAGTTGGTAGCACTAGTGGCTCTTATGTGAAGGCCACTATGTGCTTGAACCACCTGTGTTGGCCTTCATATCAGGCATCCAACCTCTTTTTATCCATTGCTATTATCTTGAGTTACTGGTTGACCACCTAACCCCTGGTTCTGACACCTAGTCAACTGTGTTGTAGTTTTTTTGGCTAATCCAAAAACTCCCATTTTTTAACTTTAAGTTGAGGAAATATAAATAATGTTTAATGTTTAATTAATTGGGGGAAGAGCTCTTAGTTGATTAAAGAAATGATTATTGTTAAATGTTAATTGGTTAATGGTATGGGACCTTAGTTAATTGAAGAAAGTGTTTGAATAAGTATTTAACCAGTTAAGGTTATTTGGCCTTAATTAGTTAAAGAAAAGGTATGTAAAATATTTAATTAGTTAAGGTTATGGGGCCAATTAGTTAAAGAAAAGGTATGTTAATTATTTAATTAATTAATGTTATAGGGCCTTAATTAGTTAAAGAAATGGTATGTTAAGTATTTAATTAGTTAAGGTTATGGGGCCTTAATTAGTTAAGGAAATAGTATGTTTAGTATTTAATTAGTTAAGGTTATGGGACCTTAATTAGTTAAAGAAATGGAATTTTAAGTATTTAATTAATTATGGTTATGGGACCTTAATTAGTTATAGAAATGGTATGTTAAGTAATTAATTAATTAAGTCTATGGGGCCTTAATTAGTTAAAGAAATGTTATGTTAGGTATTTAATTTATTAAGGGTATGGGACCTTAATTGATCCAAGATATGGCTTTATATGTTAGAACATGAACCTTTGATTGATAAAAGTATGGTGCATTGAATTACCCATGCTTTCAAGCTTTACTTATGATGTTTGAGTGAATGATTAATGAATAAATGCATTGAGTAGTTTGTATGGTTTCAATTTGGTATCCATATAATGCACCTATTTTCATAAGTCATTCAGTAGATGCATTTAGTTACATGCTTCATAAATCTATGAGTTGTCCTGATCCCTTAACACCATCAATTAAGTGATGGACAAGAGAGAAGGACCAAAGAAGACACTCAGATCCAATATACTTACCACTTGATATATGTTGTACTGATGACTTGTTATGGGAACATATTATGAAATAGACTATAGTTGAGCAAATCTTCTTATGGATGATGTTGTAAATACTTTAATTATTTTAAAGTAAGGAAGTACTTCTGCCATAATTAGGCTATGTAATGATTTGATAAATGTATGAACAATGTATCTTTTGTTAATTATAAAATATCTTGATGTTGTAGTTCCACAAATTGCTTTAGCTAGATCTTGATATCTTATTAGATACCTTATTTGATATTTTTATAGATATTATTCCATGTTTAAATTAAGTATATAGACTTAATCATATCCTTCTAAAAAAAATAATGATTATAGAAGTTCTTATGATTTAATGTAGTTAGATAATTAGAATAGATGACTAAATGTTGTTATGCTTATATGTTAGAATTAAAGAAAGAAACCTAAGGGATTATGGGACCCCTTAGGAAGGAACTTTGGATAAAATTGATTCAAAGATATCTTCAAGAAACTTTGGAGTAAGTTAGCTCATCATGAAGATGAGACTGATAGTTTATTTGCAATACACATAGTATACCTACATAGATGAACTTGTGTAAAATATAGATATGGGTGTATCATTTGATAGATATTGATTTCTTATTAGATACCTTCTTTGATATTTTTGTAGATATTATTCCATGTTTAAATTAAGTAGATAGACTTTATCATATCCTTATAAAAAAAAGAAGAATGATTAGAGGTTCTTATGACTTAATGTAGTTAGATAATTAGAATAGTTGACTAAATGTGGTTATGCTTATATGTTAGAACTAAATAAAGAAAACTAAGATTTTATGGGACCCCTTAGGAAGGAAATTTAGATAAAATTGATTCAAATATCTCTTCAGGAAACTAGACCAAATAGATTTAATAAAATTGGCTATATATGAACTTGGTTTATTTCCTTAATCCCACATAGTGGGTATAATGGATGTGGGCGACCTTATATCACCCAAAACCTATTGGGTTTGATAGCCAAGCATACCAGGTGCTCAACTATATAGGGTAGATCCACATGAGGCTACCTTCTAGTTGGCAGCGCTGGTGGTTCCTACGTGAAGGCCACTATGTGCTCAAACCATCTATGTTGGCCTTCATATCATGCATCCAAACTGTTTTTATCCATTGCTATTATCTTGAGTTACTGGTTGACCACCTGACCCCTGGTTCTAACGCCTAGTCAGTTGTGTTGTAGTTCTTTTGGCTAAGCCAAAAACTCCCCCTTTTAACTTTAAGTTAAGGAAAGATAAATATTGTTAAATGTTTAATAATTGGGGGAAGAGCTCTTAGTTTATTAAGGAAGTGATTAAGGGTATGGGACATTAGTTAATTGAAGAAAGTGTTTGAATAAGTATTTAACTAATTAAGGTTATTTGACCTTAATTAGTTAAATAAAAGGTATGTAAAGCATTTAATTAGTTAAGGTTATGGGACCTTAATTAGTTGAAGAAAAGGTATGTTAAGTATTTAATTAGTTAAGGTTATAGGGCCTTAATTAGTTAAAGAAATGGTATGTTAAGTATTTAATTAGTTAAGGTTATGGGACCTTAATTAGTTAAAGAAATGGTATGTTAATTATTTAATAAATTAAGGTTATGGGATATTAATTAGTTAAATAAATGGAATGCTAAGTATTTAATTAGTTAAGGTTATGGGGCTTTAATTAGATAAAGAAATGGTATGTTAATTATTTAATTAATTAAGGTTATGGGGGATTAATTAGTTACATAAATGGTATGTTAGGTATTTAATTGATTAAGGGTATGGGACCTTAATTTATCCACTAAATGGATTTATATGTTAGAACATGAACCTTTGATTGATAAAAGGATGGTACATTGAATTACCCATGCTTTATAGATGACTTTACTTATGATGTTTGAGTGAATGATTTATGAATAATTGCATTGAGTAGATTGTATAGTTGCAATTTGGTATCCAAATTAGAATGCACCTATTTTAATTAGTCATTTAGTAGATGCATTTAGTTGCATACTTCATAAATCTATGAGTTGTCATGATCCCTTACCACCATAAAATGAGTGATGGACAAGTGAGAAGGACCAAGGAAGACACTCAGATCCAATATATTTACCATTTGATATATGTTGTAGTGAAGACTTGTTATGGGAACATATTATGAAATAGACTCTAGTTGAGAAAATATCCTTTTGTATGATGTTGTAAATACTTTAATTCTTTTAAAGTATGGAAGTAATTCTACCATACTTTGGCCATATAATTATTTGATAAAAGAATGAAATATGTATCTCTTACTTGTTAATTATAAAACATCTAGATGTTGTAGTTCCATAAACTATTCTATTTTGTTAAATACTTTAGCTAGATCTTGTTGTCTTATTAGGTACCTTCTTTGATGTTTTTGTAGATATTATTCCATTTTAAAATTAAGTAAAGGACTTAATCATAACCTTCTTAAAAAAAAAATTATTAAAGGTTCTTATGATTTAGTGTTGGAATTATACCTAATTCCTATGTAACTAGGTTAAGATTTGTTGTTAGTTTACTTAACCTAGGTGAGTATCTTGCTGACATTCGTTGTCAGCCGATATTAGTTTTAGATATTATATTAGTCAGCATAGAATGGTCGGCTAAATTACCCCATCAGGTTTTAGAATTTGATTTAGCATCTTCTATTCTTGACATAACAGTTAGCAGTATTTTTGGCTTATACACTATATAAGCCCTTGTATTTTCTTATTTATTTGAATTAATATACTTTAGAAAGTTCATTTGGTATCAAATTCAGATGAGGTGCTGAGGATATTGGAAGCCACATACAAATTTTGAGGGCCTACAAGCATGCATCCCGAGGAGCAGCCTTAAGCACACATCATGAGGAGGGCCCATAGGCATGCATCCCGAGGAGCAGCCCCTGTAGGCACATGGACCACAAAGGAGTCAAATCCAAGTACATATCCCAAGAAGAACACATGGCATTGAGGAGTCGAAGCCCACAGAACAGACCCAAACTTGCACATAGATCGAGAACCTAATGTGGTGGGCGAACACTGAGATAGATGACAGGGACATAAATCTTGAGGTAGCTAAGGTGGAAAACAGTAGAGTTGTCCTGATAGACAACTGATGAGGGCACAGACTGACACAGATGTGGACAAGTGGTGAACAGATGTATGAGAACCGTACACATGGCAAACATCCATAGGACACTAAACTAAATCGGATACGACACGTGGGAGACACATGGCTGACATACCACATGCCACCTGACCTGACCAACTGTGACATGTGGTAGCGACCAAAAGGGTGGAAGGACTCATGACTGCCCATAAGTAGTCAAAGAACAATGTGTGATTTGGTGTTTTTAAACACAAAAATCTCCACCTAGCAGATGTGGGATTAAAATTCTATTTTTTTGTTTGTCATAGATGATGACATAAATAAAGGAGGTAAGTTTCCTTTTTCTTCATGTCGAGCACAGTAGCCTGACTGGCTCGAGGAGCTAGCCGAGAGTCCTTTGCCCCCACATGGTCATAGGATCGAATCCCAGCGAGTTCAAAATTGCATTAATTTTTTTTTTGCTAAAGGTTGTTGCCTAAGGTTTAAGGGGAATGCTTTCCCTTTATCTCACAAAAAGGTGAGCTAGCATGGCTGATGAGTAGCCATGTGATAAGTTCCTTGCATAGGGACATTACAGGTTCGAAACCCTCCGAAGTTGATAATTTTTTTTAGCAAAGGTTAGAATTTTTTTTTAATATAGTTAATAATTTAATTAGTATATTGATTAAAAAAAAATTATTAGTTTTTTTTTAATTAATATATATATATATATATATATATATTTGATAAGTAACTAGAATTTTATATAAAAATTGAATTTTTTAAGAGGATCCCAAAACCTTATAACAAAAAGGGTTGTAGCACTCATATTTAAAGAAATTCCTTAGCACATGAAAATGAACACAAACTATAAGAGAAAGGGCCAAAAACAACCCTTAAACCAGTAGAAAGACCAGATTCTAGTACCAACTAGTGAGGCCCACTTCACAAAAATATCATCCTCCCATTACTGGCAGTTCAAGATCCTCCTAGGGGTGGATACAACAGTCTGGGATCCTCCCAGGGATGGATACAATAGTCTGGGATCCTCCCAAGGATGGATACAATAGTCTGGGATCCACCTAGGGGTGGATATAGTAGTTTGGGATCCTCCCAAGGGTGGATACAATGCACCTGCCCAGACCTACGTAGGGAGAGTGGGAAGGCCAAAAATAGCCTACAACCAAAAATCCTACCCGAAATTCAAAATTAGGGAATTATAATAAAATTGAAGAGGATCATCACCCATAGATGGCTTGGGATGCAACCCAGGGTTAGTGGGGCAGCAAGTAGCTATGCAAGCAAAGCAACAAGCAGCACCGAGATACAGGCCAGGGATCAACAGTGGGACAACCTTGGAAATGGCTTCAGGGTCATCAAAGAAAAGAAAAATAATGGGAAGCCTTCGCATGAGCTTGAAAAGTAGAACATCACTACTGGGGATATTTACAGTCTAAGATATCCCTGTGCATAGCGAGGAGAAATATGAGGAAGCCAGAAGGATCTAGGGAAAATAACAACAAGCACAAAGATAGGATCCCAAAAGCCAAAATTGAAGGAAGAAGGAGGGGCCATAGTTGCAAATACATTGATCTCCCCCAAACCAGAGAATACAAATGGAATCCCCCACCACTCTAGTAGAAAGGACCAGGAACCACCATCCTTTCTCATAAACAAATCTAGGAAACTAGGACCAGGAGCCCCTGAATAAGAGCTAAAACAAACATCCTAAGGATCCCAGGCGGGAAGCAGCAACAAACACAAATATGGTATCCTTAAAAGCCTAACCTAGGGGAACTAGGGTCTACATGCACTAATAATGGGTCCCTTCCAAGATCTAGATATGTAATAGAAACCTTGGGAACCCCAGAATAAGGGACCAAGATCCCCCATCCATGCTCATGGACAACTTCAGGGAACTTGGACTTGGACTGGGAACAACCCAGGCAGAGGAAGAGGTCCACCCCGAAGGCCAACCAATGCCCTAGGTGTCCACCAAATCATAGATACAACAAGAATAAGACTTCAAATAGGAAACCAAAAAAGGGCCTTACCCAATGGGGCGGGACCAGTAGCAACCACAAGTATCCTAGAGAGGATTCACTAGCAAAAGAGGAAATTGACCCCCCAAGACCAACCCTGAAGTAGAGAGGACCTCATAGGATGCACCAAGAAGAATTCAAACTCCCAACCTACCACCACCACTAACCGAGGAAGCCCTAGGAACCATATCCATGAAAAAAACCTAGGGGAAAACTTGAGGGAGAACGGGGAAGGGATCCCGAAAACATGCAGGAAACCCTAGGAGACCCCTAGGATGCACCAGACCATGGGCTCAAGCAGGGAAACCCTAAAACTATTGGGAAAGGAGTAGAAAGTGGAGAAGGATCTCCCCCGAGGGAGATCATCTGCTACAAAGCATTCTTAGAGTGGGACCTAGGATGAGGCAAGGACTGGGCAAGAACTACGGGAGGGGGAGCAGGACCCTCAGAAAAATAGTTGATTAATATTTAATTTTATTATTAATTAATATTATAAATTATTTCTTATTATTTTGCACCATTTAAAATAAGGAGGAAAAAGACATTTCCTAAGAGGAAATTATTGTAAAAGGCCTAAGAGGCTTTAAGAGTGTAAATTTCTATTATTGCCTAAGAGGCAATATTTGTAAAAAGGGGGAGCATAAAAGTGAGGTTAGAAAAGTGATGGGAAGCCTTCTGGAGCACCAGTTTAGTGCTTCCAAAAAATTTTGGACTCCCCATCATGAGACGGGTGAGGCATGCCAAGGATGCTGCCCCTTGTAACCCCGTTCAAGGGTTAAGTATTGTGATGGAAAAAATGAAGGTTCCAAGTTTCAATGGAGATAATTATGCTATTTGTAGCATAATGATGAAGACCTTCTTGATGGCCAAAGACCTCTAAATCATTTTAGAAGAAGGATATGATGAACCCACTTGGAACAAGCTACAAGAAGAGTGAAGAAAAGAGATGAAAGGGAAGTAATATGAAAATTGCTTAGCCCTTATATATTTGAGGAGAGGAATGGAAAATAATATTTTCCCTCTCATAGCTAATTGTAGAAAAACTATGATGGCATGGTAAGTGTTGAAGGATGCTTATGGGTTTGATGAGGACACCCATAAAGCCATGTGTGACAATATTGAAAATTGTTTAAACAAGGAGGAGCCTTGCTTCCTTGAAGAAGTTTCTAAATTAGATCCTTTTGAAGGAATTTTTGAAGAGTCTTATCAAGACTCATATGAAGACATACATTCTTATGATGGTGAATTCTCCTTGAAGAGGAAGACATGTTTGAAGAAAAGAGTGATGATGAACTTCTTGAAGAGAAGAGAGACAAAGATGAGGAATCCCTTCATGGAGAAGAGAATGAGAAGGCGAAGGAGCCTTGTATAGCTCTCATTGGAGAGAGTTATTGTGAGACACCCATAGTTGCAGACATGTCTTGTATAGGCATGGAAAATTGTAATAAACAATTATTTCTTTTAGGAGGAGAAAAAGTTGAAAAGAAAAATTGTACTAAAGAATTTTTTGTAGGAATGGCATGCTTGGAAAGCATTCACATTGATGGCAAAAAGGATAGATGTCTCACAGAAGAGACAATTTCTCAAAGACCTTGTTGTGTAGACTACTCAAGAGTGGAAGAAGAATTTGAAGATAAAGAAAGATAAAAACTCACATTGGAGTGTTCCTTGCTTGAAGATCACCAAGGTGAGATGTATGATGAAGAATATATCATGAAGGAGACATATGAAGAATATTTTCTTATGGAGGACACCAAATCAGCTATTTATTGAAAAATGCTTCATGGAGAATGCATCTACAATTCTCATGGAGGAGAATAAAGAAGATGATGATGTAAAAGCAATTTTCATGGAAGACCATTGGCTTGAAGACCATTCACTTGGCATGGATGAGTGCTATTTTGAAAGAGCAAATTAATATGTAAATATGGAAGCTCACTCATATGGAGTGAATGTTGATTGTAATGTTCAAGTTATGTGGGATTTTGATCCACAATAATTTATAATTTAAGAGGATATGAAAGCCATAGGCTTCATTATCAATGGAGGATATCACTCATCAGGGGTGACAAATAGAGATGCTTCTTGTTCATTAGCCCAAGAAGTAAAACATGAAAAAGGAGGAGAGATCGATAGTTTTCATGTTGTGATGACTATGAGAACATCAATGCTTGAACCTAGGAATTGTCTTGTACAGGAAATTACAAAGCAAGAGGAATATTACTCATTTGGTGTAATAGAAAAAGATATTAATGGGTTCCATATTATGGAAACATCAATGGAATAAAATGATGAAGATAACTCACTTGGAGTGACTACATTTCAAAAAGAGAGTTGTCTTCAAAAGGCAACAATGTATTATTGCTTGAATGAATGGTGTTTCAACACACCAACATGGATTGAACAAAGGAGGAGAACTCTCAGTGAAGAGTTGATGGTTGATATTTAAGAAACATACAATGAAGGAGAACTGCTATAAAATAGCTTTATGGGAAGCACCAAATCTACTCATACTAAAGGTAAAGTTTTTATGATTAATGATTTATTTTTTGTAAGCAGGAATGAAAATAAAGGAGAATGTCTTTCAAAGGCATTATTGAGAGAATATTATCTCATAGAGACAACTTTGATGAAGAGTCTTCTTGGAGAGAATACAATGATGGAGAGCTTGGGTCACATGGATCCAAATGATGTGTTAAAAATTCCTTGGAAGAAGGAATATTGTAAAGTCATTGTGTTGAGTGGAACTTTGTGTGAGGAGCAAAATTTTGTTGCATATGCAATTAGCTATTACATAGCTATATTTTGTTTGAAGATCTATGTAGAGGTATGTGAAATTGTAATATGGCAAAACCATCTACATAATATGATGCATTGTACATACTCCAAAGGAGTATTAGGAGCTGAAATATGGTTTAAAGACCATAGAATGAATGATAAAATAAATGTGTTGGATTGGTTAATGAGAACCAATACTTCTGGCATTCTAGGAATGTCATCATTTGAAGGAGTTTTTGATGAAGGTGTAGTAGCTCATAAAAAGGAGGCACTCGGTTACTTGCAAGAAGAAGCAATAACAAAAATGGAGGAGATCATACACAAACAATGGAAGGAGTGCCCAAGACAAAATTTTACAATTTTTTATTTCTTGTTACAAAATTGGAGGAGATGAAAAAGATTGAGTTTCTTCCAATGTTGTGATGCTGATGAAACTTTTTGCAAAAGTCACATCAAAATCAATGGGTAGAATGTTGGAATTACCCCTAATTCCTAAGTAACTAGATTAAGATTTGTTTGTTTACTTAACCTAGGTGAGTATCTTACCGATATTTGTTTCCAACCGATATTAGTTTTAGATATCATATTATTCGGCATAGATGGTCGGCTAACTTATCCCATTAGGTTTTAGAATTTGATTTTAATTTTATTTAGCATCTTCTATTCCTGGCATAACAGTTAGCAGTATTTATGGCTTATACACTATATAAGCCCTTGTATTTTCTTATTTATTTGAATTAATATACTTTCGAAAGTTCATTTAGTGTAGTTAGATAATTAGAATAGATGACTAAATGTGGTTATGATTATGTTTTAGAAGTAAAGAAAGAAACCTAAGGGATTATGGAACCCCTTAAGAAGGAAGTTCAAATAAACTTGATTCAAAGATATCTTCAAGAAAATAGACCAAGTAGATTTAAACAAACTTGGCTATCTATGGAAGGAGTAATTTAGATCATCACAAAGATAATACTAATAGCTTATTTGCAATACATGTAGTATACCTACATAGATAGACTTGTGTATGGTATAGAGATGGGTGCATCCTTTGATAGATTAAGGAAATTGACTCATTATGGAGATGAGACAGACAACTTAAAACATTAGGTTAGGTTAGACAACTTCATAGTAACACATATGTTGGTTATGGATACATAATTCCCTCTCAAGTATATATTTGTAAAAAATAAAATAAAATAACAAAATTCCTTAGATTAGTTAGATTTTTGGATCGTTACAGGTTTCGAGTCAAACTACTAGTGTACAACTTGCAATGACCCACATGGGGAAATTTTATGCATGTTGCGCCAACATCACATCCAATAAATTTCCATAAAGAAGGTAGAAAGGGCTCAGAAAGGTCAAGTAAATATTTTGAGGTAAATGGATTATATTTTCATGATACCATATATTGAACAAAATATCATTCCTAACAAGATAAGGAAATAAATCCTTGCCTGTTGATCCTAAGGTAATGGATCATTTTAAAGTACATTTTGAGATAAAAAACCATCCAAAGAAGGATGTCCCTCAGGCTAGCCTAGCCCAAAGACCAGATCAACAATATCAAAATGTGATAAAGGAAGGTGAAACCCAAGAGTAGGCAATAGACAAGCTAAGATACCCTTCTCTGATGAAGTTCCAAAGGATGGATGCAATGAAAGAATTTAGAAGTATGATGAACCTACAAAAAAAAATATAAAACAACCTAATATTCTTGGTTTCAATATTGTGGAGGAATTGAAGAAGACTCCATCTAAAGCTATTATCTATGATACACTCATTTCTAGATAGACTTATTTATTACAAGCTTCACTCAAGTAAAACAAAAGTAATGAAAGCATCAGACAAATCTTAATTTAGTTTAAGGACATCCTACCTCAATAACAAGAAAAAATCAACCATCACAATAAATAAATGGTCAGGAAATGGAGGGAGTAAAATTAATAATTATTAAAGAAAAATCCAAATGGGTTAGGATTCATGCCTTTTGGGGAAATTCACTCTAGATATCCAAAAAAATAGAACCTAAGGATGGACCCAACCCTGAAGATGTTGTGATGTGGAAAAATCTAAGGGATTTGCAGTGGGTACTTCAATAAATAACTATTGAAGTGGACCCAAAGACAAATATTTCTTTGGAGAGACATTCAAGTTGTAGCCTAAATCTTCTTTTCCAATATTTAAGGTTGGATCCCATTGTTAAAAAAAAAGAGGATTGGTGATGGAACCCAAAGGATTTTTGGGATTCCATGTGAGGTATGTTACACAAAGTAATAGTCACCTCAATAAAACCATCGAGAATATGAAATGATTGATTTTCATAGTTTACTCATGGTGTAATGAGTAAACTAGGAGGTTTTAATCCTGAACATTGTCTTATAAAGAAAGAAATTTATCCTAGTAAAGGAATTGACATCCTTTTTCTCAAACAATAGAGATAGGGTTAATCCCTACACCATGGTCGAATTATCCTACATTATTGAAGAATTATAGGAAATGGGGGGACCATGTGAAGGTATCATTTAAACTGTATGGGTAGTGTATAAGGTTAACCCCAATAAACTACTAGAGAGTGATCACTCCTATCCACTTGAGGGATGTTTGTAGCATCTAGAACTTGAAATATGGTGAAACCTCTATGATATTATCTGGTATATCCTTTATGAACCTTTAATTAAATATAAGCTCTACACATTGCCTTGAGACTTATGGTCAACTAAGATGGTAAACCTAGTATAATATGTACTTTGCATGTACCACTTGGATCATAAGTCTAATTGGTAAGACTATATACATAATTTAGAGTTTACCTATAACAATGGGCATCATTCTTCTTTGGGTATAACCCCATTTGATGCCTTATATGGAATGAGATATAGAATGCCATTGTCTTGGGAAAATTTGAAGGATTGGGTTGTGATTGAACTAGACATGGTCAAGAAAATAGGACAACTAAATATGATCAGACAAAGGCTTAAGTAAGCCATTGACCATCAGAAAAGCTATATCTATTTGAAAATATCACCAAGGGAATAATATATGGGACATAGGGTGTTATTAAGGGTTAAGCCAATGAAAAGTACCATCAAATCCATGAATTTGGATTCTCGATTTATTGGACCCTTTGAGATCACTGAGAAGATTAGCCTAGTTGCATACAGACCCACCTTACCTCCTAAACTGTCAATTATCCATGATACCTTCTACATCTCCTTGATTAGAAAATATATTGTTTATCTTGATCATGTGTGGGATGTTTCTAAATTGTAGATGTAAATCCTGAGGCAATTGAAGTGATGTTGGTGAAGATTTTAGAATTTCATTCCAAATAAAAAAGGAAACGATCTCTAGAACAATGTAAGGTCCAATGGTACTGATACTCTGAAAGGAATTCCACTTGGGAAAAATTGGATGATATGAAAAGACATTCCCCATTTTTATTTGAAAATATATTGTAATAACATTTTTATGATAGGAAAGCACACGGGACTATGTTTGGTCCAAGGGGGGTAGTATGTCATGACCCACCTTGGTAAGACTTTTTACAATATACTATGAATTTATGAATGACTACTTGATGCCTAGTTTTAATGTATTTGGATGGTTATGCAATGTTTATATTGATTTATATTTAAGGGATATGGTGTTGCTGATGTATTATCAATGTGTAGGACCAGGTACACTCCTGGGTGGGAGAGGTAGAATCAACCATCGAGAATGGGGTTATTGAAAAGGAAAATGATGGTTATGATAGCTCAAAGTAACATGAATGACTACCCTCATATAGATTGTATGCTTTATTGCTTTTGTAGTGATCATCAATAATCCAACCATCTAGATCCAAAGTTGATAACCTAGAAGTTACCGTAAGCACTTGGCTAGGATAGGTGATTGGGTTTTTGATAAATCACCACCTTGCTTGATTTCACTTAATTTCTCGCCTATGTTGACATGTGTGTTGTGTGTAAGAGAATTGGGTAATAATCCCCTTCAAAAAGGACTAATGGATATAGAGGTTCTGTTAATACTTAGTCCACTTAAATACAATTCTAATTTTTAATATAAGTATAGGTATTTTATTTAAATAAAGTATGATAATTATATTTAAGATTTGAATTAAATTTATTTCAATATTTTAAATACTAATGTTGTAAAGTTTTATTTTTAATCGTCTCTTTACCTTTTAATTAGATAAAAAAAATGAAAAGATTTGTCTTATATTAATTAAATAAAGAAATAAATTTGTATTTCATAAAAATTAGAGAAAGAAATAAATATACATTTTTGGAGGTAAGATATTTGAAAAGGGAAGAACTAATTTTAAAATTCAAATATCTCTTTTGAACCACCTTGGGTAGATGGATTTTTTAATTTAGTAGATGGTATTTATGTCAAAAGGAAGACCTTAGCCTTGGGTAGATAGATTTCCTTGTTAGGAGGGGTGAGAGATGGAGGAAAGAGGGATTCTCTTTCATTTGGGGCAAGGAAAAAAGGGACGAAGGTGACCTTGGAGGAGAATTTCCATCACAGGAAGAATAAGGTTGGTACTTTTGTTTAAATTTATTACCAATGTTACTTATGCATAGCTTGGAAATATTTTTCTTTTGGAAAAGTGCTTTGCGGTATTTTACCGCAAAGACTATTCTTTAACATAATTAAAACTCATGTAAATCCTGCTGGTAATTACCAATTCTTATGCTAGTCGACCTATACTTTTGGGTACTTGGGAACCTATGATAAGACCTCCAGTGTACCAACCCGAAGAGGCCTTTCATTCTATAAGGGAAGTAGGCTTGAACTAGATTTACTTGTTGCTTGCTTCACTCTCAATCAAACTTAGGTTTTAACGTTTCTTCATTTTAGTTGAAATCCCATTGGGTTGTTCAATCACCTATGAATTACTTCAAACACCCTATGTAGTCATGGTCTAGCACCAAGAGTCTTACAAATTTTCTCCACCCCTTATTTTTTAGAGGTATCCATGGATGGGCATGTGGTTTTGCTATACCTGTGTAAGGAAAAAACCTTGCTTCTCTTTCTATCCAATGATCGCCTAAGCATTTGTTGGTCGGTTGATGTTGTAGAAATAAATTAATTATTGCAAAATACCTTAATAGAAACCTTAATCCTTTGATTACATTTAGTTCATTGACACATGGCTAAGGCCAAGTCAGAAGGATGTGTGGCGTTGTCTAGTCATTGATGTGATTGAGCTAAAGTAGGTGTTGTTATTTTGGTTTGTTTCCTTAATCCCACATAGGGTGTACAGTGGATGTGGGCCACCTTATATCACCCAACACCCATTGGGTTTGATATCTAAGCATACCAAGTCGCTTAGCTATCTAGGGTAGCTCCACATGGGGTTGCCTTAGGTGCCAGTTGGCAACACCAGTGGCTCTTATGTGAAGGCCACTATGTGCTTGAACCGCCTATGTTGGACTTCGTATCAGGAACCCAACCTTTATTGACCCATTGCTATTATCCTAAGTTGTTGGTTGACCACCCGACCCCTAGTTCTTATGCCTAGTCATCTATGTTGTAGTTTGTTTGGCTAAGCTAAAAAATTCCCTTTTTAACTTTAAGTTAAGGAAAGATAAATATTGTTAAATATTTAATTAATTGGGGGAAAGGGCTCTTAGTTTAATAAAGAAGTGATTATTGTTAAATTTTAATTGATTAAGGGTATGATACCTTAGTTAATTGAAGAAAGTGTTTGAATAAGTATTTAATTATTTAAGGTTATGGGGACTTAATCAGTTAAAGAAATGGTATGTTAAGTATTTAATTAGTTAAGGTTATGGGGCCTTGCTTAGTTAAAGAAAAGGTATGTTAACTATTTAAATTATTAAGGTTATGGGGCCTTAATTAGTTAAATAAATGGTATGTTAAGTATTTAATTAGTTAAGGTTATGAGGCCTTAATTAGTTAAATAAATGTTATGTTAAGTATTTAATTAGTTAAGATTATGGGGCCTTAATTAGTTAAGGAAATAATATGTTAAGTATTTAATTAGTTAAGGCTATGGGACCTTAATTAATTAAAGAAATGGTATTTTAAGTATTTAATTAATTAAGGTTATGGGACCTTAAGTAGTTATAGAAATGGTATGTTAATTAATTAATTAATTAATTAAGGCTATGGGGCCTTAATTAGTTAGAGAAATAGTATGTTAGGTATTTAATTGATTAAGGGTATGGGACCTTAATTGATCCAAGAAATGGATTTATATGTTAGAACATGAACCTTTTATTGATAAAAGGATGGTACTGTACTGACACAAATTTTTCGTGCCCTTACCTTCATGCTAAAGGATCCATGCCCGAAAGGGGAATGTGAGAAGGATGGGACAATACCTCAGACTGAGAGGCCATTTGAAGGTCATGCCTCTCGGAGGAGGGGTATAAGGGTGAATTTTCGACGAATGGTGGGGTTCACTAGGAAACTTTGAGTGGCAGTTTCCATGCCTAGGTTGAGAATGGGTTTGATGTGTTCATTTAATACTCAATCATTCATATTTCTAGGTTGGCAAAAATGAATATAAGATATTCTATATGAAAATGCTGATTTATATGAATACATAAAGCATGAATGAATCCTAAATACCAGGAATATGTTAAATGAGAAAGAATACACCTGATTTCGGATGTCTAATGAAGATTCTGAAGCTTGTAGGAGTCTAGATCATCCCGAATATGACAGGATCATCTGCAATTGTACAGAATCATCCCAGATCATAGGCGATCATCTGAAATCAAACAAGATCATCATTGATCTGAAAAATTCGTCAGATGAATTCATCAAAAACCTACAATCATAGAAATAGACACCAAAAATAGAAAATGCAACTGCAAGAATAATGTAAAATGATAAAAATGACAGTATAAATGCTTAACTGATAAATATAGATAGTATATTAAAGGAAATGCATTTTTTTAATAACTTATTTTAACTTTATCATGCATTTATGCTAAATGAGGTGAACTCTAGGATGCAGAATAAAAATAATCAAGCTAATGCATAATAAAATGAGGAAGGAAGATGAGAAATGCAAACTCAGGGCTCTGATTGCCCCCAATATGAACTGCAGTCGAGATCACCTCCAATCATATGAGATCATCGTTGATCTTTGACAGGATCATCCAAAATCATGTGGAATCATCTACGATGATCTGAGCTTCCTATAGCTGAAGCACAGTGAAAACCTGCAATGAAAACTTAAAACTATGAGTGCAAAAAATGGTAGATAGGACGTCTTAACACAACAAAGCGAAATGGTAGGGAAATTCAACCAAGGAGAGAGTCAAGAGGAGAGCTAGGGGGATAAACTGAGAAAATCCCAGTTTATATAGAATTATGAGGAGGTTAGGAGGTTGGGGATCATCCCAATCTAGGAGATCTCCAACGGAGGAATCTCCAACTACGTAGACACGCTTCTGCCCAAGTTGGAGAGGCTATTGAAATAGAAGCTAATTATGAAAATTCGGTTTTGGGACGAAATCATTTGGACGTTCTATTCCAAACGAATTCGTTCGATCTGGGACGATTTTGTCTGATCTGCGATGATATCATCCAACGGTCAAAACAACTCCTAAAAATGGCATGAAAAATGGGGGGAGCAGTTAACGGGTGGTTTTGGGGTTAAAATTTAATTTTTTATCTTTTTACTAAGGGTTTAACTATGCCAATTTTAGGGTGCTACATTTTGCCCCCTCTTTAGCAAATTTTTTGAAGAAAATGCATTAAAGACGAGTTCTTTATGCTTTACGAGAAAGCAAAAATTTATTCCATTTTTTAGACAATGATTCTAGGTCGAATCTTACAACTGCTTACTATGGTGCCCCCTCCGTATTTTTACCCAAATCGAACGTTTGAGGTAAAAGTGCGGAAAAGCAAAATTAAAAAAAAAAACTGTTGTTTTTAAAATAAAATTACAAAAAATAGGATAAAACCCTAATTCCTTGTTATTGTTCACTTGTGTTGTTTCAGAGATCTACAGGCAAAATGGTGGAAATGACACACAAATCGATAGAGGTCCGACGCGGGTTGTGGGTAGGGATCTAAAATTGATGCATTATGTTTTTAATTTGATTTGTGTGATTTTTAATTTGAATTTTGACTGTTTTTGGGGCATCACGATCATTTTTATGCCGTCGATGACGTCAGAATGAAATCATCCCTAGATCGCCGATTTCATCTAGGGGCGAAATCAATGAAATAGGGGCGATTCTGTCCAACAAGGGGCGGTCCCCAAGTTGAGAAATCAAAGATGATTTTGTCCTACCAAGGATGATTTGACTTAATTTAGGACGATATCGTCCAATAATGGACAATATCATTTTTTTATAAGATGAAATTGATTTAAATGATTTTAATGATTATTTATTAATGATTTTTGTTGTTTTATTGTTTATTTTGTAGAGGTGATTACTAAAAAGTCAAAAGTGGAAATACGGGGGGCTTAGAGACAATGTAGCCATGCTTGATCAGGTGGAGGGATACTGACTATCGAAGGTTGGGCTACAACATGTGGTAAAGATGCCACAAATTTTTACAGACATGGGGCTACTGACAACCTTAGCAGAGAGGTGGTATCCGGGGTCATCCTCATTTTGGCTACTGACAGGGGAGATGGCTCCCACTCTAGAGGATGTATGGAGGATCTTAAGGATCCCCATACATGGGTGATTGATGAATCCTACAGCCAATTAGGGCCATGCCATGATGCGACTATGTGGATACCCTAGCTTCACCCTAGAGAAGGGTGAAGTAAACATTGAGACATTGAGGCAGATGCCTAGGGCGTCTCGATTGACTCAGGTTTTGGTAAGGGTAGTGGGTGGCCTACTGCTATGCCACCAGAGTGTATGCAGGTTATTGTGGCTGCTCGTAGATGTGGTCTATGATATGAGAGACCATGACTATAGGTTTTCTTGGGGCAGTTTTGTACTATGCCACTTGTATAGGATTTTGTACGAGGTCATATACAAGGGAGGTCGATGTCTAGTACTAAAACTGCTACTACAAGTTTTATGCTAGGAGCACATTATGATGCGGAGGCTGGTAGGGCTTCCAATGATAGGGGTTGACCGGGAGAGACCTCGAGTTTTCTATTGGTGGCTCCAGAGAGGGTCACAGTGGTGGATAGATTTTTCAATGTCCTAGAGGTTGCTAGACGACCTCATCCTTGACTAGATCACCTTGAGGCCATGGAGAGAGCATCCAGGGTGGGGAGAGGATGGACAGAAGTTGGCTCACATCAGGCGAGTATTTTAGCTAAGGATGGAGTGGGGAGAGGTAGATCTCCATTGCTATGACCGATTTTTGAGGTAGTTCAGTCTACAGTAAGGGATCCCTTCTCTTAGAGACTACGAGTACTCCCAAACTGTTTGGGATAACACTACACTAAGCGGGGCTCCAGATATGTAGTGATTCTAGAGTCAAGATGCTAATGATGCCCCCATTCAGCCAGTGTATGGGGATGATGCTAGGGTCATAGACAAGTATGATGCCTGGTACGCAAGCATCTGCCCTCCTCAAATGACGAGGGCACAGGGTCCAATGCACACTATGGTGTGATGGATGGGGAGGCGATGCCAAGCTACCATCAATGCAGTGAGGAGTTATGAAGGGAGGGAGCAATGAGGGTCTCCTCAAGAGAGATGCCAGAGAGCACCATAGGCTCTGGAGAAACCATAGCAGCTAGAGAGGATGGAGGAGGGACTCTCTTATCAATAGATAGCTTGGCCAACATCACTCGATAATGGCAAGGGTGTCAAGGTGGGGGAGAGCAATGAGATGGTAGCTCTTCGAGCAAAGAATGCCTACCTTCGAGCTTAGGTGTAGACACTACAATATGAGGCTACACGACTCAAGGCTTAGAGCGAAGGGGTGAGCACTCGAGATTTGGCATAGGCTATTGCTCAGATCGTGTTCTACTAGGGATTGTACTATCATGTGGTTCCAGAGGGGTAGAGGATACCGCTGCCAGCTAGCATTATGGAGCCGATCATGATGGGGTCATTGAGGACATCCTCATGATCGATGTCGAGGACCCAAGATACAGCATTAAATTCGATGGGGCCACCTCCTCCATCTCAGGGTGGGAGATGAGATGAGGTTGATAGCTCGAGGGCTTCTCGAGACTAGCTACTCTTTGGCTATAGACTATATATTTTTGAGAGGATTGAGTATGCCAAGGTATAGATTGTGGCATACCGATCCAGTTTTGATATGATGTACATAATTTTGATATATATATATATATATATATGATATTTTTGTGATATGACTTGTCCATATGTTTTATGATGCTTTAAATTTTGAATTGTTGATTGATTATTCATGTAATTATGTCGTTGGAAATAGTATAATTTTTGTCATGATGGAAAATTTAAATTAAATAATCTGATGTAAACAAATTGGTTGTTGTCGTATGATTTGATGAAAAATAAAGGGACTTCTAACAAAAATTTCAAAGGACATTTTCGCTGTTATATGACCATTTCATGGAGTCGCTGCTCGCTAGGTTGTCAAGCTAATCCCAGTATAGAAATATTGCTAAAAATGAAAGAGTGATTAAGAGACTGTCTTAATACTTTGTGTTGTGATGATAAAAAATGGTGATGATGATGGTTTGTTTTTAGATTTTCATGAAAATACTATGCATGAAATATTAAAAATATGATTTTTGCTAGGCATAAAATTCCTAAGTGTGATAAAATTTTGAACAATTCCCTAGGAATTATACCATCATTGCAAAATTGAATATTGACATAATGAAATGAAATAGAAAAAAAGTGTTCATTCATTTTAAAGCACAATTGTGTAACATAATGATGTAAGCCATATGTTTTTATGAATTAAATAAATGGGAAATAAAATTAGAACAATGGTTTGCGCTAGGCATAGAATTTTTAGATATAGACTTATACCATCATCGCGAAATCCAAAAATAATTTTATTGCATAATTGATTTTTGATTTTGAGATAAATAGAAAATATATAAGATGAGGACTTGCGCTAGGCATAAAATTTCAGTTTAGGTTTTAGGAACTATACCATCGTTGCGGAAGTCGAAAGTATATATAAATGTGACTTTATTGCTAGATTTTTGAACATGTTTTGAAAGAAAATTTTGGATTTTGGAAAAAATGTATTAAATTATTTTTATGGTAAGCAGATGTTCTCAAATAAGAAGAAATTATTCCAAAATATTTGCATAAATATTTTAAATTATCTCAAAGATAAAATGTAGATTTATAAGGAACCCTCATGTGCATATGTGAGTTCATTGTCGATCTTGATTTATCATAATGATACAAAATCTCTCAAATACAAATGTGTGTGCAATTGTATTGTTCATTTACCAATTTTGAGCAAGATAATTTGATACAAGTAATTTGAATTAACCAAATAAGTGTTTGTTGACCATGATTTATATGCATGTAACCGTACCAAACTAATATGTAAGTCGGGTCATCGAGAGCTAGTTGACCCATAAGCAGACATAGGTCTGTATAAAAGAAGGTCACTAATGTGACAAATATATCACCACGCTAGGAGTTACCCAAGGCCAAGCGGGTTGGGCACAAACCACCTGTTATGGGGCTTACCTCACGATTTTCGAATAATTGAGAATTCCAGGGATTCAAGCTCATTCACCCTTCTTTTATTTTCAAGGGGTAGGGAAAGGGATTTATTGCATTTTGCTTTTTCTTTTCTCTTTCTCTTCTTTTTTTTTTTTGTATTTTTGCTTGGAACTAAGATAATGCTGAAATATTGCTGCGATGGTACAAAATGATATTTTTCTTTTTCTCATTTTCTTTCTTGATTTTTTTTTTTTCCTATACTAGGGATACTTGCTCAAATTGGCTATAGAGCAAGGGATTTTTATTCTGGGTAGGGGTGAGCTTGTCCTTTTGTCAATTCTCAAAGATTCTAGACCATGTGCATGATAGGATAGTAGGGGAAACTTTTCGCTCAAAAAACCACTTCTACTATGTAGCATCATATTGAATTTGCAATGAAATCATTTTAATGTGAAAAGATATACTTGGTTCAAGTAAATAACAAGATCAATTCTCTATGCTCAAAAATTTATTTAATTCAACTGTGGACTTTGATATAAGAGAGATTAATAATCATACCAAATAAAATCAAGATATTTATTCATGTAAGTGTGAAAGTAAGGGATTCCAAATAAATGCTAATTTATCCAAAATAATTGAAAATATAATTGCAATACTTCAAGAATTGACAGGTGCAAAAATACAAGATATTTTTTGAAGATTTTGATGATTTTGATGTTTTTTTATATTTTGGTTTTAATTTATGAATTGAAAGAATAAATAATATTACTGTTTTTGAAATTTTTATATGAATTACTAAAATGAAACAATATGCAAAATAACAATATATACAATGATGAAATGACCATATTTATGCATAATAGCATTTAAGATGCATAATGTTCATTATTTATTTAAGATCTCTACCATCTAAGGTAGCTAATCTATATGCTCCCGATCCAAATTTAGTAGTGATGATATATGGTCCAAGCCAGTTGGGCTCGCATTTACCTTTAAGGTCTTTAGTTGCTTTAGTATTTTTTTGATTTTCTTTTAAGACGAGGTCGTCGATCTCAAAGGATCGATGATGAACTTTCTTAAGATACGCTCGTTTGAGCTTGTTATGATAGGCTCGAAGATGCTCCAAAGCATTGATGTACTTCTCATCTAGGAGTTCTAGTTGACTAAATCTGCCAGTACGATATTCATCTCCTACTTTAGTATCTTGAAGTAGTAGAGCCAAAGAAGGGACTTCTAATTCAAAGGGAAAAACTGCTTTAGTGCCATAAACCAAAACAAAATGTGAAGTGCCCATGGGAGTACGAATGCTAGTTCGATAAGCCCACAAAGTAGGATATAATTGAATGTGCCAATCTCGACCAAATTTATTGACCAATATTTTGAGGATTTTAATTAATGTTTTATTAGATGCTTCTACTTGGCCATTACCCTAAGGATAATAGGGAGTGGACCAATGAATTTTATATTTTTGACATAATTTCTTGACATATTTATTTTTGAAACAAGTTCCATTATCCGAGATGAGATTTGCAGGAATTCCAAACCTACAAATAATTTGATTAAAAATAAATTTGAAAACTTGGGTTCCAATGCAAGAAGATAAGGGCATAGCTTCAACCCACTTCATGAAATACTTGGTGGTGGTTATGATGAATTTGTGTCCATCCGATGACATAGGATTGATTTTTTCAACAATGTCTAAGCCCCATTTTGAAATGGGTCAAGGAGATGAAATATACTATAGTCCTTGTGCAGGCACATGGATAAGGTTAGCATGTTTTTGGAATTTGTTGCAATGGTGCACGTAATCATGTGCATCATTCTTCATGGTAGGCCAAAAATATCCTATCCTGAGGAGCTTCTTAGCAATGGCGCTACCACTAAAGTGTCCCCCACAAGATCCATCATGGGCTTCACTCACAACTGATCTAGATTCTTCTAGATTCAAACATCTTAGTAGGATACCTTCAAAAAATCTCCTATATAACATATTTCCAATTATTACGAAGCGACTTGCTCGTCTACGTAATAACCGACATTGGTTTCTATTAAAACCTTCAGGGAAGGTCCCATTTTGAATAAAATTGAATATATTAGTGTACCAAAGTTTAGGAGTAGTTTCGTTGATTAGAAACACATCCAAAGGTTCTAAGCATGATATATTTGAAGTAGGTTCCTAGAGTCAACGAATAATGACAGTAGCATATTCGTCATCTAACTCCAAGGGTAAAAGAGATGCAGATGCAGCCATAGCGTCAACTGCACGATTATTAGTTCTAGGAATAGCTTCCAAGTTAACTTGATCAAATAAAAATATTAATTGTAATACATATGTTTTATATGGACGCAATTTATCATATCTAGTCTAATAAACATCATTAATTTTATTTATAACAAGTTGAGAATCATCGAAAACTAATAGATTTTTAATTTTCAGTGCCAAGGCAGCTCGTAAGCCAAGGATTAGAGCTTCATATTTAGCAGTATTATTAGTACAAGCAAATGTTAATTTAAAGGATAGAGGTATAAGATGTTTTTGTGGAGATATTAGAATAATACCTACACTAGCCCCACTCATGCATCGGGCTCCGTAAAAGTATAAGGACCATTGCTCTGGATGGTCTGCCTCCAGTTTAAGGCATTCGTCAGGAATCTCAATGATGAGGGGATGGGTAGACTCTAAGGGTGTAGCAGCTAATTGATCTGCTATGATTTTACCCTTAATAGACTTCTGTCATATAAACATGAGTTCAAACTGGCTTAGAGCAAGAACCCATTTTGTTGTGTGACCAGATAAATAAGTTCAACTCATGAGATACTGCAAAGGATCAGATTTAGCAATAACATATGTTTTCTGACTGATCATATAATGGTGTAGTTTATATGTAGAAAATACGACTGCTAGACATAACTTTTCTAATGTTGTGTAGCGGGTTTCATAACTAATTAATGTTCTGCTAATATAATAATTAGCACGTTCTCTTTTCTCATCATCCAGTTGAGCTAACATAGCTCCTAAGGCAAAATATGAAGTAAAAATATACAAGATAAATGGGCGATCAGGTCTAGGTGGCGAAAGTACAGGTGGGTTAAGAAGATATTGTTTGAGGAGTTCAAATGCTTCCTGACATTTGTTGTCCCAATGTAAAGAGACATCCTTCTTAAGAAGCTTAAGAAAGGGTCCGATTTTATCCACAAACTTATCCATGAAGCGACGGATAGCTTGAAGCTTACCTTGTAAACTCTGTAATTCAGATATATTTGTGGGCACGGGCATATCAGTGATAGTCGTAATCTTGAGAGGGTCAATTTTGATGCCACGTAAAGAAACTATAACCCCAAATAATTTATCGGACTTAACTCTGAATATACATTTGGCTGGATTCAATCGGATAAGATATTCCCTTAACCGATCAAATACTTTTCTCAAGTCATCTAAATGGTCATATTTGTTAATAGAACGAGCTATAATGTCATCTACATAATCATGTAGTATATCATGCATCATATCATGAAAGATATAAGTCATGGCTCGTTGATATGTTGCACCTGCATTCTTCAAACCAAATGGCATAACTTTCTAACAAAAGGTCTCCCAAGGGGTAATAAAGGTTGTTTTAGCCTAATCTTTAGGAGCTATCCTGATATGATTATAACTAGAAAATCCATCCATTAAGGATATCATTCCACTCCCAACAGTAAAATCAATGGTCTGATCCATATTGGGAAGAGGAAAGTTGTCTTTAGGGCATGCAACATTAATATCTCTAAAGTCTGTGCAAACACTAACTTTGGTAGATTCTTTCTTAGTTACTGGAACTACATTCGAGATCCATTCAGCATAATCAATGGCTTGTATAAAAATAACATTCAGGAGTTTTTCTAACTCCCCTTTGACTAGTAAGGCCACTTTAGGATGCATTTTTCTAAGTTTCTATTTAACAGGTTTAGCATCCGGATGGACTACTAGGTGATGCATAACTACATAAGGGTCTAAACTTGGCATATCTTCATATGTCCAAGCAAAGACATCTTCATATTCTTTAAGAAATGCAATGTATTTATCCTATTTTTCTTGACTCAGTTCTGATCCAATGTTGATTATGTGAGGATTATCCTCAGTTCCAATGTTAATTTTTATGACATTTTCTACTTCCATGTGTAGATATTTCTAAAAGTTAGGTGGGGTGCGTGAAACGCCCAATTCTTGTAATTCTGCCAAGGTCATCTTGGATTATTCATCTTGAGGAGTCATGGCCTCAAGCTGGGCTATACTAGGTATAGAGCCATCAAAATAAAATTCATTATGTAATAATTCCTCAATGGAGACATCATGGAAGATATCTCCCTCCAACTCATTGTCAGATCTAGTGATCATCTCAGGGTAAGCTACAGATGGCATATTACATGTAAATAGCTTATTCATTAAACGCAAAGCATTGCGCTCATCCAAATAATCTTGATAACATATGAGATGGTCATCATCCTCAAATGGGAAGGGCTGAACCTTACTAGGAAATAGGCCCACACCACATCAGGCAGGCCACGGTTCTACCTCAAAAGGTTCTTTCATACAATTTTGGAAAGGTCCTAAACCTTTCCCTTTATATCCCAATTTAAGCATTATAGATTTGGCTTTAACATACTCACTAGTAAAATAACATTGAGCATATCCATCATAATGATTCTTGATGTTTTTGGGTATTCTACCCCAGTCATATCCCTTATAAATAAAAGCACAGCTCCCAAATTGGTAAATACTTCCCATAGGCTGTGGGAGGCCCAAGGTATGAGGATATGGTGGAAAATTATTTAAAATAAGGGAATATTGCATAGAAGCATTCGTTTTCTCTGATATAAGAATTTTAGATAAATCGGGTAAGAGCTCGTCAGTAAGAGCATAAGAGGTAGAAGGAACATTTCCTACATCTTTTGATGTGGAAACTATGCCTTTGGTGGATGTAGATGTTGTAGAGATGTCGATGGATGGGCCTATTATAGGTACAAAAGTTATAGGAGGAGAACAAGAGGCATCGATTTTGGTATTAGGATTTTTTTGAGGTCCTAATATGGTTTGTTCAGAGGATGGTTGAGCTGTATGTAGGGGTGGAATTGATGGAGAAGAAGTAGATGACGTTGTGGGTGTGTGTTTTGCATATTTAGATGGATAATGAGAATTAGGATGTGTGGATGACAGAGCAGGGCAAAATTGAACTCCAACAGGTTCTGCCAAAGCACACATATCAAATGGTCTAGGATCACCATGAATGGTAACCAACTGATTCTTAAATTCTAATTTAACACATTGATGTAAATTTGAGGGAAAAAATCGCATCGCATTGATCCAAGGGTGACCCAAGAGTATATTGTATGATGCAGGGCAATGTACAATAAACATGATCGTATCCAAGGTTCTCGGACCAACCTGCAATGGGATGGTAATAAATCCACACGTTTCTTGTGTTTCGTCATTGAAGGCTTTTATGATCATATCAGTTCTTTTCATTTCATCACTTCTAAAACCAAATATTTGGTAGAAGTCAAAAGTGCAGATGTTTAAAGATGAACCATTATCAATCAAGACTCGTTTAACTACTACATCTCCAATTAATGCAGTAATATATAATGGGTTATCCTTATGTAAACTATGTTGTGGTATGTCTCTATCCTAGAATTCAATACAATAAACTTCATGAGTTATTATAGTATTAGCCATGGCTTCAGGTTGAATGTTTTGTGGTACCATCATATGGCTTAATGTGAGCATTAATTCATCTCTATGTGTAGGAGAAGATCTTAAAAGGTCCAAGAGAGAAATTCTAGCTGTAATATTTGATAATTATTCATTAATATTATAAGGAGATTTAGGTTGAACATTAGGTGTATGATTCCCTTTATTAGGAACCTTCAAAACAAATGGAGTTGATCCACCATTCTAAATTTTATCTTGTTGAGAATTTTGAGTCTGTTGTCTAGTAACAGCTCCGATGGTACCCACAATATTATTCTATGAATGATGAATGGATCTTGGTCTAGCATTTATGGATTTCTCATTAGAAAGTAATTGGTGAGAGGATGGTCTAGTAGTGACTCTTCTTGTAAATGGTTCTTCTGGAACCATATGACTTGTGATAGGGTGAATAGTATCTGATTCATCTTTAGAGCTATTCGATTGATTTGATGTGATTTCTATATCACTCTCAGTCTCATATTTTGTATCACTAAGATTGGATATCTGCATTTTATATAGAGGCCTAGTTGTAACCACGAATAAATTTGTGTCAAAGGTTTCCAAATCATGAATAGGTAAATGTCCACTAATAGCTCCTACATATCGGGCAGGAGGAGGAAAATTATGATGTTCAATTTGATTAGCCACTTCCTTGCCATGTTTTGGTAAAGGATGTTGAGATATGTCCAATGACTGATTGGCATTCTGATTCTAGTTTTGGGGGATGTTATTTTGAGAATTATAAGGAGGAGTTTGCTTAGGTTGAAAGGCTTACACCTCGATCTCATTGTTATCGATCAAGTCCTGTATTTTATGTTTTAATATTTTACAAGAATTGGTAGTGTGTCCAGGTCCTCTATGGAAGTCACAATGTAAATCTGCTCTGTATCCGGGTATAGTTGGATCAGGTTCCCGGATATTTGGTAATTGAATCAAGCCTCATTCTAATAATTACGATAGAATAGTTGATAAAGGTTGATTTAACCTAGTAAATTCTTGAGGAGGTTTATCAAGAGGTTTCAGTATAAACTTCTCCATTGTCTTCGCAGCATTAACAGTAGCAATATTTCTACTATCAGTGACTCCATCACCCACAACTTCTTTATTTTTATATTGATTTCTGGATGTTTTCTCATCGTATTTCTTTTTAAGCTGACCTCTCCTAATGATAGAATCTTCCACTCATATGGCTAAGTCTATAGCCTGAATGAAGGTGGTCAAGGTAGCAGTTGATAACTCGTAGGATAGTTGGTCTTGTAAATTATTAATAAAGATGTCCAACATCTCCCTATAAGGTAACACAAAGTGCAATTTTCCTATCAACTGTCTCCACCTAGCTAGGAAATCAATAAAACATTTATCTTTGTCCTTTTTTAAGTTGTACAAGTCTTTAATGGTCACATGCCTTTCGATGTAGGCACTAAATTGATGAACAAAAGACTCGGTTGTTTCTTCAAAATTCCTCAAAGAATTAGTGGGTAATTGATAATACCACTCTAATGCCATTCCTCCTAAACTTTTCAAGAACATTTTTAGCAATAATAAATCATCATGTGATATATCATGACATGCTATCCTAATCATACAAATATGCTCTATGGGATCTTTCGTTCCTTTATATATGGGATAGGCATAGGAAAATGTTTAGGATATGGTTGTGCTATGACTATAGGATCTAGAGGCTGACTACACATCTCTCGATAATTATACGAGGGATGGTAGGGATCTATCTGATCCATGTGGGAAACTAACTATTTCACCATGGCTTCAAGATTACTAGTTTTTCCACCATATTGGTTCGGTGGTACATAAGTATGGGATTTGTGAGTGTATGACGGTGTGACATAAGGATTAGATGCTATATTGCTATTATGTAAAGTGTTGGTAGGAAGAGTATTATGAAGGAGATTTGTTGTAGTATTCTGTCGTATCCCAGATTGTTGGTAATTGGTGTTTGGTTTTGTTTTGGGCTTTTGTTGATTTGAAGTATGTTGATCAATAGCTTGGCAAAATAGAGCAGTAAATGATGGTTTCTTTTGTGCGGTAATGACCCTAGGCTTGCTAACAGGCACTTTAGATGGTTGGATAACTTGTTGTTTTTGCATGTTCTGGATTATAGCAGCCATATCCAAATTGGATGGTCCAGCTTGATCACTTTATTGGTCAACAAAGGACAAGGGATTAGTGCGTGTGTGAAATACTTCTTCTAGAGTTGCTTGAGTGTCACTAATTCGATCCTTGTCCATATGGACTACTCTATTAAGAACACCAATATTAGTATTAATGAACTTCCAGAATTGTTCCATGTTTTTAAAAGTGACAGCTCCTCCTGAAGACATTTTAGGGGATGAGGATCTTTCCTCTCAAACATTTTATTCTTGTTCATTTCTTACAGCAAGCTCTTCTTCTTGTTGGTATAGGATTTCTTCTTCCTAAACTTGGTCTTTAGGAAGGACATCTGGGTTATTTAATGGTTTTCCTAACAAATATTCTTCTTCTTCAGTCAGTTTTCCATTCCTAAGTCTAGGCATTATGCTTAAACTTAGATTTCAAAAAATATATATACTTATATATATATATGCGATAGGTTTGAGAGGTATATATTATATACCTACTATAATACTTAAAAAGGAAATGTTTTTGTTTTTTTGTTTATATGTTTTTTTTTGTATTATTATTTCACAAGTATAAAAATAACAAACAACATGCTAGTTGCAAGAAATAAAAATAATAAAAAGAATAACTTAGCTTTCTATAAATAGTTTATGGATATCGTTGATAGGATCAAGTTCATCAAGAGTCATGAAATGCTCCTCTTCAAATTGGAAGTGGTTTTTCAAGAACTTGACAAAGTGTGCTATGGTAATATGATCTACTTCAGATTTTGACTTATAAAAATAAAGTTCATGGCAATATTATCAATACAACATAGCTCTAGGAATTCTATTCCATATTTTTCTATCCGTAAGAACGACTTCTTGATCCTCTATACAAGAGAGAAACTTATGTACTACAACTGCATTCTCAAGGTATTCCTCAAAGGTGTACAATTTTGAATACACAAGTGCTCTTTTATTTGCTAACCACCTATGGCAAGCTCTCTGAAGTTCATGGTACAAAGTCACCTGATCAGAATCTAGGATTCTATCTAGGACAAACCTCTTAATTTACCTAAGTTTTGTTGATCTAGATGAAATAATATCCAATATCCTGTCAAGTCCGTCCCACAAAGGTTGGACTCTATTTTTTTGAGGTACTCTAAGCATAGACGTAATATCTATGGCTGTTAATTGATTTTCAACATTTATGGTGATAGCTCATCTTTTATTATAATCTACCATCTAAGTCTGATATGCAATTTTAACAATTTTCTAGTGATTCTAGATGTTCTTAATAATGCATTTATGTTTATTTTTATTTTTATTTTTTTCTTTCAAAAGGCTTTTAGTTTCATGTCGGGTTCACCAAAATGTATTGACCCAAATTTTTCATGCCCTTACCTTCAGGCTAAAGGATCCATGCCTGGAAGGGGGATGTGAGAAGGATGGGACAATACCTTAGACTGAGAGGCCCTTTGAAGGTCGTGCCTCTCAGGGGAGGGGTATAAGGGTGAATTTTCGACGGATGGTGGGGTTCACCAGGAAACTTTGAGTGGCAGTTTCCATGCCTATGTTGAGAATGGGTTTGATGTGTTCATTTTATACTCAATCATTCATATTCCTAGGTTGGCCAAAATGAATCTAAGCTATTCTATATGAAAATGCCGATTTATATGAATACATAAAGCATGAATGAATCCTAAATACCAAGAATATGTTAAATGAGAAAGAATGAACCTAATTTCGGATGTCTGATGAATATTCTGAAGCTTTTAGGAGTCCATATTGTCTCGAATATGATAGGATCATCTACAATTGTACAGAATCATCCAAGATCACAGGCGATCATCTGAAATCAGACAAGATCATCGTCGATCTGACGAATTCATCAGACGAATTCATTAAAAACCTGCAATCACAAAAACAAACACCAAAAATAAAAAATGCAACTGCAAGAATAATGCAAAATGATAGAAATGATAGTATAAATGCTTAACTGATAAATCTAGATAGCAGATTAAAGGAAATGCATTGTTTTAATAACTTATTTTAACTTTATCATGCATTTATACTAAATGAGGTGAACTCCAGGATGCAGAATAAAAATAATCAAGCTAATGCATAGTAAAATAAGGAAGGAATATGAGAAATGCAAACTCAGGGCTATGATTGCCCCCAATATAAAATATGTTGGCAATTTTGGGTACTTTGGGTACATTGCCTTTGCTCAAGTGTATAATTTGTCATTGATGTCAAGAAGCTCTTGAAGGAATTTGATTTGATGTCAAATAATTTATTTTGATAAAGGTTCGGCATGACAGTTTCAAAGGTCTTTGGTAAACCCCAAGTTGGTAGGTTTAAAGATTACAGGTGGATGCATTAGTTTAATGCAATTGGGTCCAAGAGGAAATATTTATTTTAATAATTAAAAACCTTGTTAAGGTTCCCTTTAATTATTTTTAAAATAAATATTAATTATTTGCAATGGGTTCTCCTAATCCATGGCGCAAATGTTTTAACATGGTGGGCGCTAGCCAAGACCTCCGCTGACGTGTTAAACTCCCCGTTGACGTCGAAGAACTCATGGCAAGGATTCAGGTTAACAGCCCTTGGTGAAAACAAGGAAAAATCCCATCCGAGTTTTGAAGAGTTGCTCGTTGATCGTTTCTATGTCTTCATCGATTTTTGTAATCCGCTAATCGTTTGTGTGTCTTTGTCGGTTTTTGTAATCTGTTGTTCGTTCGTTTGTCTCAACATTTTTTGAATCCACCATATAGCTTGTTGTCTACGAGTTCGTGTCAAAAGGAAGAGAGGACTGTGTTTTATTTTCCTGGCGTAGAAGGGACAAACATAATAGCATGAGGTTTTAACCTCACTGGGTGCCTTTGGCGCACTGGTAGCGGCTAGGCTATTGGCGTGCTATCCAAACGAGAGGTTCGGTGTTCAAATCACGTGAAAGGGTTTTTTGTCATGGACGCAGCGGGTGGTGTTAGATTTCAGGTGCAAATTTCTCCAAAGTGATTTTTTGATGTTGGCTAAGGTATTTTCGAATTTAATCTTTTGCTAAGTGTATGTTGCGGATGGATGAAGTTTGTTAGAAGAAAAACAACTTAGGAGTAATAAGGGTTTTAAAGCTTGTTGTTATTTTGATAAAAGATTAGTTTGACTATGTTTTTGAAATATCTTATTGCATTCTTATAAGAGATAAATTTTATTTTTGATGAGACAATAGGGGAGAAATAAGGTGTATAATGGATAAATCTTTCTTGTAATGTTGAGAGTGCTTTTGGTTGATTATGGAAATGAAAGCATGATGTTTTAAGGTTAATTTCTTCTTGTGTGAAGTTGTGAAACCTTAAGTGGGCAGCCTTGAGATTGACATTTGCTTTCATTAAATTGGTTATAATCAAGCTATTCTTTACTTAGTTAAAGTGTTGGGCTTACTCCTTTGTTGATGAATTGAAAAGTTTTTTTATGCTATTGTTGAGTTGAGTTGGTGGATGCTTTTTGTTTAAACAATATTGGAGAGAAAAGGAGTTTTACTTGTTTCCTTTTCTGATGTTGATTGTGAAATGCTTCAAGGTTGTGTTTTGAGCTGAATGATGTTGATTGAACCTTGTTTGATGAGCATTGTTATTGAAGCCCTAATTGATGGTGAAAAGAACATGAGTATCATTGCTATGTGATTATTTACATAGTTGGCAATTGTTGGGGTTTCATGTTCTTGAAAGAAAGCATTCTATCCTATCCATTTCAGATTTTGAGTTGAGTTTTCAGATTTGAGATTGAGTTTGACCTGAGTTGATTTGAGTTGAGTTTTGAGATTGGGAGTTGAGTATAGAACATATTGAGTCTCCAAAAATTCTCTTTATGCTTCTATGAGTTTGAAAAATCACATTGGGTCTCTAAAAATTCACCTTGTGATTTCCTACTGAGAAAGTTTTTCTTGGTGAGCTTGCTAAGGTTTTGGACAGGTTTCGGTGGGGACATGTGAGCAAGTTTTGGACAAGTCCTAGCAGAGGACTTGTGAGCAGGTTTTGGACAGGTTTCGGTGGGGACTTGTGAGCAGATTTGGATAGGTCTTAGCAGAGGACTTGTGAGCTAAGTTTGTTAGTTATATCAAATAACTTGAGGACATAGGTGCATTGGTTCTTTGAGAAGAACCTGAGGATAGATTTGGCAAGTCTTTGAGAAGGCTTGTGTGCAGAGGATTGATTTTTTCAAGTGTTGGACAGATTTGACAGACAGAGGAAGACTTGTACTAGACCGACTGACTATGTTTGGTACAGGTTGTTGAGCTACTGTGGACGTGATCATAGAAGGCAGAGGTATCTTAGGCTAAGCATTAAGGATAGGAGGTCTTCGATGGAAAGGAGTTCCACATGCTGGCAAGAGGTAGAGGCAGTTGATCTTTTGAGGGATCATTTCCAGAGCAGAGGGGAAGGTATCTCCTTTGAGCAAAGGCTCATAAATTTATATTGGGGGAAGGTATCTCCTTTGAGTAGAGGCTCATAAATTATGATTGGGGGAAGGTATCTCCTTTGGGATGAGGCTCATAAACATTATAATTGGGAAGGATTCCCCAAGAAATTTGAGATAAATTTTAGAGAAAAGTTTTGTGGACGTAGCCCAGCCATTCTGGGTGAACCACATTAAAATTGGTGTCACTCTATGTATGATATTGTGCATTGTTTTGATATTGCTTTGGGTATATTGCTTTACTATTTTGAAGTATAAAGGAAAAAGTAAAAAGAGGTCTTATACTATTCACCCCCCCTCTCAGTATAGGCTTGTGTTCTTCAATTGGTACCAGAGTAGGTGCCTTCAAAAAGTTTAACAGCTTGAAGGAAAAGCTAGTAAAGAAAACAATGGATCATTCAAGTAGCAATGCAACACCTATTCTTGATGGGTCAGATTTTGGTCTTTGGAGTGCAAGGATGAAGGTTCATCTAATGGCACTTGGTAATGAGGTATGGGAAGTGATTGAATATGAGTACACTATTCTTGTACATGGTCCTAATACTAAAGAAGAAAGGCTCCTACATCACAGCAATTCAAAAGTAATGAATGTAATCATGAAAGGCTTATAGAAAGTAGATCTCACCAAAGTGATTCACTGTAAGACATCTAGTGAAATGTGGAAATAGTTGAAGGTGGTTCACACAAGTGATACAAATGTCAAAAATGCCAAGTCGAGACACTTCAAATGTATGTTTGAACAACTCAAGATGAATGATGATGAAAATATTAGTGACTACATGCTTCGTATGGATGAGGTTGTTAACTCAATGAAAGACTTAGGTCTTGAGCTTGCTGAAAAATGTTTGTGATAAGATTTTAAGATCTCTTCCTAATAGATTTAGTGAAAATATTTTTGCTATTGAGGAAACTAAAGATTTGGATAAGTTGAAAAATGATGAGCTCCATAGTATACTTGCAGCATTTGAGTTGAGAACTCAAGTGAAGGTTGATGTCAAGAAAGAGGCAGCTTTCAACGCTACCAAGGAATCCAAGGGAAAACAACTTCAAGATAGTGATGAGTCTTCTAGTGATGAAGAGGCATATTATAGCAAGAAAGGCAAGTTCTCTAGAAAACACAAAAGTATGAAAAATATAAGATGTTTCAATTGTGGAAAGTTTGGTCATTATGCTACTAACTGTACTATTCCAAAGAATGAAAGTGATGAAGATAAATAGGATTCTATGAGCAAGGTTTCTGAAAAGCATAAGCATCACAGAAAGAACAAAGATGAGCAAAGCAATCAAGGAAAGAGGTATTCTCACAAGCACAAGAAGAGTTTCTATCTAGACAAAGCAAGTAAGTGTTCTAGTAGTGATAGTGAAAGTTCTTCAAGTGATAATGAAAATGAGATGTTGTTCATATCAGAAAAGAGGAAGAACCAAAACATAGATTCATTATCATGAAATGTCTTAGATGTGGAAATTTTGGTCACCTTGAGGATGATTGTACAAATAATGATTTGGTTTCTAGTATGTATGAGGATGCTTCAAAAAACTATAAGGAATATGCTTGTATGGTTTTTGAAAAAGGTAGCACCTCTAGTGATAAGAAATCTAAAAAAGGCTTTGATGATTCAGAAAGCAAACAAATAAAGGATCTTGAAAGTGAACTTATTAATGCTCTTAGTGCTTTGAAAAAGGAAATAAATAAGAATTCTAGACTCAAGGATAATTTATATGAATGTTGTATGGAGAGAGATGATCTTATAGAAAATCTTGATTTCTCTATAGCTAAGACACAAGAACTCAAGGATGAGTTAGAGTCTAAGGTTCTTGAGTATAGTGAATTAGAACAGAAAATGGCTTCTTTGAAAGAGGAAACTAAAGAGTACAAGGATAAGCTTTACAGGGGTTTCAAGATAGCTCCAAAAAGGTTAAGTCACTCATCAAAGGTCAAAGAAAGACAACAGATAAAATAGGCCTTGGTTTTGTTAAGCCACACAAGGAACAAGTTGGAGAGTCTAGTAAGAGACTCCAAAATGAAGAGAGTTCTTATGAGGAAAGTATTTCATATCATGAGTCCTTGAATGATAGATGCACATAAACAAAAAATAGAATTCAGAATGAGAAGAAGTTTTTAGGACCCAAGAGGTCAAATAAAGGAAAATTTCAAGGCAGATGTTTTGCTTGTCATAAGTTTGGTCACATGGCTTCACATTGCATGGCTCAAGTGAAGAAGGTAAACAACAATTTCAGAAGTGCTAGTTTCTTTCAAGGGTATTGCTACTCTTGTCAATAGTTTGGGCACAAGGCAGTCTATTGCAAGGTAAATAATAGGAACAGGTTTGATCAAAATAGGTTTGGTCAGAACAGGTTTGGTCAAAACAGGTGGATTCAAAGATCAAGTTTACCTCAGAGAAACAACATCGTCAAGTGTTTCAAGTGTAACAATGAAGGTCACATAATCAGATAGTGTAGAGCTAAAATTCTAGAATACAGGAATAGGAACAATGGCATGATCAGGTTCAAAGATCAAGGCATGGACAAGAATAGGGATGAGAACAAGAACAAGAACAGTGACAAGAATAGGAATATGGACAAAGAGTTCAAGAGAAGGCCCGACAAGGAAGTTATAGACGCTGATGATGATCAGTGCCTAATGGGAGTTTTACTCCCACCCCAAAATTAATCACCTCATTAGGAGGTGGGGGAGGGACTAAGCTAAGAGGATCATTCTTAGTCCCGAGCCCCAAAGGTGGCCCTTTGCCATTGATGACAAAGGGGGAGAGATATGAGTAAGGGGGAGAGATTCAAGTAATGAGGAAAGCTTCAAGTCAGGGGGAGCAAAACTTCAAAGGAAGATTCTCAGTTGTGGGCACAGTTTGTCAGTTGTTAGCACAGTTGGTTTCAGTTTTGGCTCCTAAGAAGTGTTTTCAGTAAAGGTTTGCCATCAATGACAAAGGGGGAGATTTTTGGCAATTTTGGGTACTTTGGGTACATTGCCTTTGCTCAAGTGTATAAGTTGTCATTGATGCCAAGAAGCTCTTGAAGGAATATGATTTGATGTCAAATAATTTGTTTTGATAAAGGTTCGACATGACAGTTTCAAAGGTCTTTGGTAAACCCCAAGTTGGCAGGTTTAAATATTACGGTGGATGCATTAGTTTAATGCAATTGGGTCCAGGAGGAAATATTTATTTTAATAATTAAAAACCTTGTTAAGGTTCCCTTTAATTATTTTTAAAATAAATATTAATTATTTGCAATGGGTTCTCCTAATCCATGGCATAAATGTTTTAACATGGTGGGCGCTAGCCAAGACCTCCATCGATGTGTTAAACTCCCCGTCGACGTCGAAGAGATCATGGAAAGGATTCATATTAATACCCCTCAGTGAAAACAAGGAAAAATCCCATCTGATTGTTGAAGAGTTGCTTGCTGATCATTTCTGTGTCTTCATCGGTTTTCGTAATCCGTTGATCGTTTGTGTGTCTTCACCGGTTTTCGTAATCTATTGTTCATTCGTTTGTCTCTCCATTTTTTGAATCCGCTGTATAGCTTGCCGTCTGCGAGTTCATGTCAGAAGGAAGAGAGGACTGTGTTTTATTTTCTTGGCACAAAAGGGACAAGCATAATAGCGTGAGGTTTTAACTTCATCGGGTGCCTTTGGCACACTGATAGCGGCAGGTTGTTAGTGTGCTATCCGAACGGGAGGTTCCATGTTCGAATCATGCAAAAGGGTTTTTCGTCGTGGAAACAGCGGTGGTGTTAGATTTCGGGCGCAAATTTCTCCAAAGCAATTTTTTGATGTTGGCTAAGGTATTTTTGAATTTAATATTTTGCTAAGTGTATGTTGCGGATGGACGAAGTTTGTTAGAAGAAAAACATCTTAGGAGTAATAAGGGTTTTAAAGCTTGTTGTTATTTTGATAAAAGATTAGTTTGAAGATGTTGTTGAAATATCCTATTGCATTCTTATAAGAGATAAACTTTATTTTTGATGAGACAATAAGGGAGAAATAAGGTGTATAATGGATAAATATTTCTTGTAATGTTGAGAGTGCTTTTGGTTTATTATGGAAATGAAAGCATGATGTTTTAAGGTTAATTGCTTCTTGTGTGAAGTTGTGAAACCTTAAGTGGGCAGCTTTGAGATTGACATTTGCTTTCATTAAATTGGTTATAATCAAGCTATTCTTTACTTGGTTAAAGTGTTGGGCTTACTCCTTTGTTGATGAATTGAAAAGTTGTTTTATGCTATTGTTGAGTTGAGTTGGTGGATGCTTTTTGTTCAAACAATATTGGAGAGAAAAGGAGTTCTACTTGTTTTCTTTTCTGATGTTGATTGTGAAATGCTTTAAGGTTGTGTTTTGAGCTGAATGATGTTGATTGAACCTTGTTTGATGAGCATTATTGTTGAAGCCCTAATTGATGGTGAAAAGAACATGAGTATCATTGTTATGTGATTCTTTGCATAGTTGGCAATTTTTGGGGTTTCATGTTCTTGAAAGAAAGCATTCTATCCTATCCATTTCAGATTTTGAGTTGAGTTTTCAGATTTGAGATTGAGTTTGAGTTGAGTTGATTTGAGTTGAGTTTTGATATTGGGAGTTGAGTATAGAACATATTGAGTCTCTAAAAATTTTATTTATGCTTCTATGAGTTTGAAAAATCACATTGGGTCTCTAAAAATTCACCTTGTGATTTTCTACTAAGAAAGTTTTTCTTGGTGAGCTTGTTGAGGTTTTGGACAGGTTTCAGTGGGGACTTGTGAGCAGGTTTTGGACAGGTCCTAGCAGAGGACTTGTGAGCAAGTTTTGGATAGGTTTCGGTGGGGACTTGTGAGAAAATTTGGATAGGTCCTAGCAGAGGACTTGTGAGCTGAGTTTGTTAGTTCTATCAAAGAACTTGAGGACAGAGGTGCATTGGTTCTTTGAGAAGAACTTGAGGATAGATTTGACAAGTCTTTGAGAAGGCTTGTGTGTAGAGGATTGATTTGTTCAAGTGTTGGACAGATCTGACGTAGACAGAGGAAGACTTGTACTAGATCGACCGACTATGTTTGGTACAGAGTTGCTGAGCCGCTATGGACGTGATCATAGAAGTCGAGGTCTCTTAGGCTAAGCATTGAGGATAGGAGGTCTTCGGTGGAAAGGAGTTCCATGTGCTGGCAAGAGGTAGAGGCAGCTTGATCTTCTGAGGGATCATTTCCAGAGCAGAGGGGAAGGTATCTCCTTTGAATAGAGGCTCATAAATTCAGATTGGGGGAAGGTATCTCCTTTGAATAGAGGCTCATAAATTTTGATTGGGGGAAGGTATCTCCTTTGGACCGAGGCTCATAAACATTGTAATTGGGAAGGATTCCCAAAGAACTTTGAGATAACTTTTAGAGAAAATTTTTGTGGACATAGCCCAGCCATTCTGGGTGAACCACGTTAAAATTGGTGTCACTTTGTGGATGATATTGTGCATTGTTTTGATATTGCTTTGGGTATATTGCTTTACTATCATGAAGTATAAAGGAAAAAGTAAAAAGAGGTCTTATACCGTTCACCCCCCCTCTCAGTATAAGCTTGTGTTCTTCAAACTACAGTCAAGATCACCTCCAATCATACGATATCATCACCGATATTCAACAGGATCATCCGAAATCATGTGGAATCACCTGCGACGATCCGAGCTTCCTCCAACTGAAGCATAGTGAAAACTTGCAATGAAAACTTAAAACTACGAGTGCAAAAATGGTAGATAGGATGTCTTAACACAACAAAGCTAAATGGTAGGGAAAATCAACCAGGGAGAGAGTCAGGAGGAGAGCCAAGGGGATAAACTGAGAAAATCCTAGTTTATATAGAATTAGGGGAAGGTTAGGAGGTTGGGGATCATCCCAATCTAGGAGATCTCCAACGAAGGAATCTCCAACAACATAGACATGCTTCTGCCCAAGTTGGAGAGGCTGCTGAAATAGAAGCTAATTATGAAAATTCGGTTTTGGGACGAAATTGTCTGGACGTTATGTTCCAGATGAATTCGTCCAATCTGGGACGATTTCGTCTGATCAGTGACGATATCCTCCAATGGTCAAAACAACTCCTAAAAATGGCACAAAAATGGGGGGAGCGGTTAACGGGCGGTTTCGGGGTTAAAATTCAAATTTTTATCTTTTTACTAAGGGTTTAACTGTGCCAATTTTAGGGTGCTATAGGTACATTGAATTACCCATGCTTGATAGATGACTTTCCTTCTTATGTTTGAGTGAATGATTTATGAATAAATGCATTGTGTAGTTTGTATAGTTTCAATTTGGTATCCAGATTATAATGCACCTATTTTCATAAGTCATTTAGTAGATGCATTTAGTTGCATGCTTCATAAATATATGAGCTATCCTGATCCCTTAACACCATCAATTAAGTTATGGACAAGCAATAAGGACCAAGGAAGACACTTAGATCCAAGATACTTACCATTTGATATATGTTGTAGTGAAGACTTGTTATGGGAACATATTATGAAATAAATTATAGTTGAGCAAATCTTCTTTTGTATGAAGTTGTCAATACTTTAATTATTTTAAAGTAAGGAAGTAATTCTACCATACTTGGGCTATGTAATGATTTGATAAATGTATGAAAGATGTATCTCTTGTTAATTATAATATATCTTGATGTTGTAGTTCCACAAACAGCTTTAGCTAGATCTTGATATCTTTTTTTTTGGTAAGTTGTAGTTGTATTTCAGAGGGTTTTAACTGGGTCCCACTCCCAGATATACAAAAACTTCATCAAATTGAAGTACATTCATGTTGCATAATCCTCTGCCTAAGAGGGATCAGTCTACACCAGTCTAACCAATCCCGTGCAGGGGATATGTTTGCCAAAATTCCCTCGCAGGGGATGTAAAAGCCGGTAATCAGGTGGTGCTTGCCCTCGCAGGGGCTACTGAAGCTAAACAAAAATAATCCATAGATGTTCGCTAGGGCCCTCGTAGGGGCTGACACAGGGAGACCCAACCGGATGGTTAGCCCAACACTAGACCAGACATCACCAAACATTGCATCAAAAATTCCCATCAAACCTCAAAAACAATACAAAAACCAACAGACCCACAGTAGCTCAAGGGTCAACCTCTGTGATGTCCTCTTCAGGTTGGTCGACACTCTACTGGAGGGCATGCTTCAGAGCGGCACTCGCGCTTTCGAAGGCGATGATGAAACTCCGAAGAAACATCCGGGTGAGACGGTTGGAGATGCCAGAAGTGGGGGTTGAGTCCCCGTTGAGGTCTTCAATCTCCAGAGGAGAATTTTGACTGGATTCCATTTTGGGCTTCTTTGCCCTGGAGGACCTACGAACAGGGGTTGCCGCTTCTTCAATTTTAGCTTTACGTTTCCCCAACGAAGGCTTCTTGTTGGCGGGAGGGGTGGGTTTGGAATGGGAAGGGGTTGGCTTTGAAGGGGAGGGAGTGGGGGTGGGGGTGAGGGGATGGGTTTGGAAGGGGACAGGGATGGAATGGATGGGGAAGCAGCAACAACGCCTTTCCTCGAAGGTCGGGGTGCTGGGAACTCCATCGCTGGCCATAAGCTCGCTCGAGATGGAATGAGCAGGGCTTTGGGGGGTTTGGGAGAAGGGGGGAAGCTTGCAAAGGGGTAGCCACAATGGGGGGATTAGCCATAACATGATAGAAAATAATAGCGAAAAGCCCCTGGTGGGCAGGGGGTACTTTTCTTGCGAGCAACGGCCACAGAGAGACGCATAGACCGATAAAGGAACCCAGGAATGTTCATGGGTTTGTATCCCCGGACATGGTTGACAAGGGCAAGGTGGAAGCTTGCCATAGGCTTGTTGGGATCATCGCAGGCTAAGTACTGAATGAGGGGAATGACAACAATTGGGAACAAGGGGGAAGGGATTGATGGTCTAGGGCATGGCCATCCCACAAGAAGTTTTGGTAGTTGGGGAAACCTTCCAACTCAGGTTCCCAACAGTGTTTGTCATGGTGGACAAGACGCCCTCCAATCGATAGCTCTGCAATCTCACCAATCATCTCTGGAGTGACCTTAAAGCGTAGGTTCCTGACACAGACATGGTCGTTCGACCATGTGCGAACAAAGTCCTTCGTGATGTCATCCTCAGCTCCATAGAATTTTGATAATAGGGTGGTGAGTTGGGCGCCCTTCAGGTAAGCAGACGCTAGGGTGTCCAGCTGGAGAGAGCTTGGTTCAAGGTAGGCCATGGTGGCAGTGGTGGGGACAGGAAGAGAGGTGGTGGAGGAGGCCCATAGGATAGACTTGTAGAAGGGAATGTCATGGGCTAGGCTGAAGAGGGGAATTAAATAGATCGGGGGAGGCGAGCAGTTCATGCCGAGCCTCACGGATGGGTGATAGGTGGATGGGGGATGCCACGTCGAGGATGGCGAGGATTAAGGGGAAGCCTAGGGACCATATCCGCATGGGCGGAGGTAATAACTTGGGTGAGGTCTGCAGACATGGGTAGAAACATGGAGGGGAAAGGGGGTGCGGCTGGAAACATGGCAGAGGTAGCTGGCAGAGAGCGTTGGGACACCGCGGATGGAGATCCACACTTTGACTTTGCACGATGAATACCAGTGAAGCAGCCAATCATCAATGGGTGCTGGAGCACACATCGCAAGGCTCTAGGACAATGGGACACCCAAAGTAAATCCTACATAATATAGAAACAATAAATCATTGGTTAGCATGGATGGATTTGGAGTACCTGTCGTGGCTGTCCGATGCCACAACTTGGAGGACATCTGGTGGGAAGGAGTCTTGCCACACGGTGATGGGTGTTTGCCCTAAGCCCAAGTTGGCCAGCCTATCCGCAAGCTGATTGGCTTCCCTATAAGTATGACTGGCTTCCACCTGGCAATGTTGGTTTAAAAGCTTCCTGCTTTCTTGGATAAGGGATCTGATATTCCATGGAGGGACTTTGTTGGAGATGAGGTAACCAATGATATTGAGAGAGTCCCCTTCGACATGGATCTTGACACATGACCCCTTGATGAGGTGTAGACTTCACCACAGGGTCCACGCCTCGGCCATATTGTTGGTCTGATGATAAATATTCTCTGCAAAAGCCATAACTATCTTTCCTCTGTGATCCCTGATCACTCCCCCTGCCCCGGCCAGCCCGGGATTCCCTTTCGATGCACCATCAAAGTTCACTTTTATCCATCCCTCAGGAGGGGGAAGCCAGTGAGCTTTGGTCCTGGGATGGGTCGAGGGAGGGGATAAGGTGGGAAGGGGGATGTTGAGGGAATTGATGATGTCAACCTCATTCTTGCTCAAGGGGGATCTGGGCCAAGGGATAAGATGGGAGTTTTTAGAGGCGTATGAAATGGCTTTGATGGCTATGGAGGTGGAGTTGTAATGGGTGGAAGAAAAGACCCTGTGATTGCGTTCGAGCCAAACTTGCCAAATGAAATGGTGGAGACAAATTTTCCATAGGAAAGCTACTTTGGGATTTCTAAAGGGAGCAGGCCATTGGATGAACATGTCCAGGAGGGAGTTGGGGCGGGCCCAGTGGATTTGAAAGGTGGTGAACAACTGATCTAAGCCCTCCCTAGTGAACACACACTCTAAAAGGAGGTGGTCAATGGATTCCCAGTTGGACAGACAGAGGTGGCATCTGTTAGGGATAGGGATCCCTCTTTTCATAAGATTATCTATGGTGAGGACCTTGTTTTGAATGGTTGTCCAGGCAAAGAACCCAATTTTTGGGACAAGGCGTTTAACCCAAACTAACTTGAATGGAATAGTGGGAACCCGAGATTTGACTAACATGGAGTGGGCAGACTTGACCGTGAAATCCCCACTATCAGTTCCCGCCCAGATTGGGTAGTCTTGGGAGACTATGGTAGGGATGATGGTGGTTCTCAGCATATTAGATAGAGTCTTACCAGCCTACAAGAGGTGCTCGTTGTCTTCGAGGAGAATCTTCCATGTGCCCCTATCCATGTAATTCTTCACTTTGCTTCCCCATCTCCTTTCGAGACTTGGTCTAAGTCTGGACACTTCAGCAAGATCCTTGAGGGGTTTGTCTTTCAGCCACGTGTCTTCCCAAAAGTCTATAGAAGCACCTGAGCCTAGCTGCCATCGAGTCCCTCTCATGATAAGAGGTTTCATTTGGATAACACCCCACCAGAAGGCTGATCCATTTATAGGGATGCTATTGTCCATAAGGGTTAAGTTTTTGAGATATTTGCTTTGGACAATAGTGACCCATTCTGCTTTGTAGTTGGTGAACAACTTCCAGGCCTATTTTTCTAGTAGGGCAATATTTATGTTTGTTGATCTCCTCATGCCAAGTCCCCCTTGGTCCCTGGGTTGGCATACTTTGTCCCAACTGACAAGGTGGAATTTCTTCGAATTTTTTGGGCCGGCCCAAAGAAACCTTTTTTGCATTTGCTCGATTTTGGAATGGACTGAGGCAGGAGCTTTGAAGACTGACATGAAATAGACCGGGATGCTTTGGAGGACTGCCACGGTGAGGGTTGCTTTGGCTGCTTGGGATAGGAGGGAGCCTTTCCAGGCAACAAGCTTACGGTTGATCCTTTCAATGACATTGTCCCACATCGATTCCTTCGGGTTCATGGTGAACAGAGGGAGTCCCAGGTAGGAGGTGGGGAGGGTAGCGATGCAACAATGGAGGATACGAGCAATTTTCCTCTACCTATTACCTGGAGTGTTTAGGAAGTAACACTTACTCTTGAGATAGTTGATTTCTTGCCCTACAGTAGAAGCGTAGGTATCAAGGATCCCTTTGATGGATTTAGCTTGGACAACGGAGGCCGAAGTTGCAACAATAGTATCATCAAAGAACTATTGGTGAGACAAGGGGGGAGAGTTGGAAGAAGCTTTGATACCTGACATGCCTCCCGAAGCCATGACCTGTTTGAAAGCTCTGCCCAGGGATTCGGCCAAAATGATGAAGAGGAAGGGGGACAGGGGATCTCCCTGTCTGATCCCTCTGAGGCTAGGGAAATAACCTGCAACAGACCCATTGACCAAAACTGAGAACCAAGGAGAGGTGATGCAGCCCTTTATGAGGTGAACCCAATCTGAGTGGAAGCCAAATCGAGCTAGCACTTTGAGGAGAAAAGTCCTGTCCACCCTATCAAAAGCTTTGTTGATGTCCAGTTTCAGAAACATGGCCGCTTTCTTGTTGCACTTGGATGAATGGAGGGTTTCATGAAGAGATATGATGCTATCGGTGATTGATCTGCCTTCAACAGAGCTTCCCTGGCATGGATCAATAATGGAGGGGAGGATCTTCTTAAGCCTGAGAGCTAGGGATTTGGCTAGGATCTTGTACAAGATGTTGCAAAGGCTGATAGGTCTGAAGTCATTCATGGATTTGCATTGGGGGTTTTTAGGGACCAGGGCAATGAATGTGGAATTAGTTCCTCGAGGGATGGTTTTGGTTTTCTGAAGCTCCTTGATGGCATCACTCACATCCTTCCCCACTATGTCCCAGAAGGTTTGAAAAAACCTAGGGGGAAACCCATCAGGCCCAGGAGCCTTATCAGCTTTCATGGAGAATAAAGCACTTTTGATTTCTTTCTCAGAGAGGGGTTGGATCAGGGATTTGTTCATCTCAGGGGTGACCAAGGGAGGGATATTTTCAAGCAGGGCATCCTGGGCTGCAATATTGGAAGGATTTTTAGAGCCCATGATGTTGTTGTAGAAGGTGGCGGCTTCTTCTCGGATCTTGATGATGTCCTGAGTGATAGAGCCATCCCTTAAGGTAAGTTCTCTGATCTTGTTTGTGCTTCTATTACGCATAGTAGAAGCATGGAAGAACCTGGTATTGGCATCCCCCTCTTTGAGCCAAAGGGCTCAGGATTTTTGGTGCCAGAAGGTCTCCTCCTTGGCTAGGATGTTATGATAATCGATGAGCAGCTACTTTTCTTCTTCCCTGAGCTGGTGGGTCCACTGATCATGCTGAGTTTGCTGCTCTAGATCTTTGAGTTTACTTAACATTTTTGCCTTGAGATCAAAAATATCCCCGAAGACTTCCCTGTTCCAGGTTTTCAGGTTATCTTTTATGATCTTGAGTTTGTGAGATACTCTGGAAATAGCTGAACCAGGGACAGGGGTCTGCCACCAATCTTCAATCCGTTGTTTCAAATCCGGATGTTGGATCCACATATTCTCGAACCTGAATGGGGTTGAGAAGGATGGAGCCTTATTTGATTCCAAAAGGAGTGGGGAGTGATCAGAGCCTATCCTAGGAAGGGGGATCAGGGATGTGTCTCCAAACAGGGGAATGGCCTATTGAGAGAGAAAAAACTGGTCCAGCTTAACCTGAATATGCTCAGCGCCCGCTCTCTTGTTGCTCCAAGTGAATTGGTGGCCACGAATTTGAATGTCCATGAGTTCATTTTCAGCGACAAAGGCCTAAAAGTCCACAATGCTTTTAGATGGGGAGGATGCTCCCCCTTTCTTGTCAGAATGGAAGAGAGGAGAATTGAAGTCCCTTGCAATCATCCATGGGAGGTGGGAGAAGGCATCCTTCATGAGGGACAGGGACTTCCACATGTTGAATCTCTCCATAGGATTATTTGGGGCGTAGATGTTGGACAACACCCATGTGAATTTGTTTTCTTTGCAATAAAACATTATGTTTAAGGTTCTACTGGAGCTGGAGATGACTTTGCCTTCCACCTTCTCAGGGTCCCAGAGACACAACAGACCTCCTGCAGATCCCTCCACTGGGGATGAAGCCCATTGTCCAGTCTTCCAAATTTTTTGGACTACGCTGTGAGTTTTGTCAGCGTCAGTTTTCATTTCTTGAAGGATGAGTATAGAGGGTTTGTACTCTTTCCTGGCGGTTCGAGCTAACCTTTGTTTGCTCATGCTATTAAGCCCTCTGATGTTCCAGGAGAGGATCTTCATTTAGATATTTTGGCAGGTTTCTTGCCTCCCTTGGTTGAGATGGAGGGAGGTTTGGGATTTTTTGTTTCATCCTTTGCCTGAGTGAACAAGGCTGAACTGAGGGTTAGCTGCACTCCATTGGCAACCTGGTCATCCGTGTCTTTCTTGCTTTGCTCATAGGTGGTGGGTCGACCTCTTTTTATTTCACCCCCTGTATCAATGGGGCCTTTCCTACTTCTGGTGATGATAGAGCTGATGTCCATTCTGGACTGAGTGGGACTGAAGGCATCCTCCTGGGAATCGGGGTTGGATTCAGTAGGGGATAGGGGTTCTTCTGCGGGGTAAGCAACTACAGAGTGGGGAAGAGGGTTGATCTCCAGCAAGGGTTCCAGAAGGGTATCGGGCTGGGATGGGGGTGATGGGGAGGAAATGGGGATGGAAGGCCCAGATCTGGAGGGAGAGGGATGGGGGTGGGGAATGGTGGAGGGTTGGTGCACAGGAAGGGATTCAAGGAGAATAACTTCATCATCATAACCATTTAAAGGCCCAAATCTATTGGGAAAGGTGAACATGGAGCATACCTGGCCTACATCTGAAGAAGGGTTGGTGGACGGATGGTCCTGGATAGCGGCCTGCTTTCCTTTTCCGTTGGTCGATCTATGGTTACCAGGTCCTCTGGATTGGTCATTGCATTCTCCCACCTGGTTCTGCTGAGGAGGGGGGACCCTTTGTGCTAGGTGCTTCCTGCTGGGGCTTGAGGGATGGGCAATGGGCTCGAAGGTGTCCCTGGGTTTTGCATTCGATGCAGAATGCTGGTTTGTTTTTGTACTCAATAGCTTGACACCAGTGAAAATCCCCATAGATGAGGTTTAGGCGGGTTGGAAGCTATGAAGCAAGGTTGGCATTGACACAGATTCGAGCATAGGCCATGCGGGACCGGGCTTTAGTTGTAGGGTCAAGAGCGACCATGTCCCCAATGTACGTTCCAATCCACCCTAGGATGTCTTCATGGAAAAACTGGATGGGGAGATCAGGGAGGCGAACCCAGATTGGAGCAATATTGATATCCTGGGTCTGGGGATTGAAATATTGCTTCCATTTTGTCACGAATAGACTTTTCCTCCCATAGAACTAGGGGCCCCCGGTGAGGATTCGGGCATAGTCATTCTGGTTATTTAAGCATATCAGGAAGAAACCCCATGAGAGGGCCACAATCTGAAGGTTCCCTATTGTGCGCCATTTGAATCTGGCCCATCTTCTTATGGATTCCATGTCAGGTCTCCCTCCCACGAACTTGTCGACCAGGGAGAGGGATTCTGAAGAGAGTTTGTCTGCCATGAGAGAGACTGGAAGAACCATATTTTCCCCATTGGTGATCACGGGGGGTGGTTAGGGTTACCAGAGGGGTCGGGTTTAGCCATCCCTATTACCTTCTCCAGGTAAGTCATCCCGCCCAGGTTCGGGTCGGGGTTCGTGGGAGCATCCTCCGAGGGGGGATCTCACCTTGCTCTAGATCCCCAGAAGGGGCCTGGGGAATCTCGCTCACAGTTACAGAGGGAGCTATGGACACCATAGTTTCAACCAAAAAATCACCAACTTTGGTATTGTTAAGTTGGATGCGAGATCTTGATATCTTATTAGATACCTTATTTGATATTTTTGTAGATATTATTCCATGTTTAAATTAAGTAGATAGACTTAATCATATCCTTCTAAACAAAATAATTATTATAGAGGTTATTATGATTTAATGTAGCTAGATAATTAGAATAGATGACTAAATATGGTTATGCTTATATGTTAGAATTAAAGAAAGAAACCTAAGGTATTATGGGACCCCTTAGGAAGGAACTTAGGATAAACTTGATTCAAATATCTCTTCAAGAAACTAGACCAAGCAGATTTAAATGAAATTGCCTTCTATATAAGGAGTAAGTTAGCTCATCATGAAGATGAGATTGGTATCTTATTTGCAGTACACGTAGTATACCTACATAGATGTACTTGTGTATAATATAGAGATGGGTGTATCCTTTGATAGATATTGATGTCTTATTAGATACCTTCTTTGATATTTTTGTAGATATTATTCCATGTTTAAATTAAGTAGATAGACTTTATCATATCCTTCTAAAAAGAAGAATAATGATTAGAGGTTCTTATGACTTAATGTAGTTAGATAATTAGAATAGTTGACTAAATGTAGTTATGCTTATATGTTAGAAGTAAATAAAGAAAACTAAGGTTTTATGGGACCCCTTAGGAAGGAACTTTAGATAAAATTGATTAAAATATCTCTTCAGGAAACTAGACCAAATAGATTTAAATGAACTTGGCTATCTATGAAATTGGTTTGTTTCCTTAATCCCACATAGTGTGTACAATGGATGTGGGCCATATTATATCACCCAAAAAACATTGGGTTTGATAGCCAAATATACCAAGGTGCTCAACTATCTAGGGTAGATCCATGTGAGGCTACCTTGGGTGCTAGTTGGAAGCATTGGTGGCTCCTACGTGAAGGCCACTATGTGCTCAAACCACTTGTATTGGCCTTCATATCAGGAATCCAACATCTTTTTATCCATTGATATTATCTTGAGTTATTGGTTGACCACCTGACCCCTGATTCTGATGCCTAGTCGGTTGTGTTGTAGTTTTTTTGGCTAAGCCAAAAACTCCCCTTTTTTTCTTTAAGTTAAGGAAAGATAAATATTGTTAAATGTTTAATTAATTGGAGGAAGAGCTCTTAGTTTATTAAGGAAGTGATTATTGTTAAATGGTAATTTATTAAGGGTATGGAACCTTAGTTAATTGAAGAAAGTGTTTTAATAAGTATTTAACTAATTAAGTTTATTTGGCCTTAATTAGTTAAAGAAAAGGTATGTAAAGTATTTAATTAGTTAAGGTTATGGGACCTTAATTAGTTAAATAAAAGGTATGTTAATTATTTAATTAATTAAGGTTATAGGGCCTTAATTAGTTAAATAAATGGTATGTTAAGTATTTAATTAGTTAAGGTTATGGGGCCTTAATTAGTTAAGGAAATAGTATGTTAAGTATTTAATTAGTTAAGGAATAGAATTTTAAGTATTTAATTAATTAAGGTTATGGGACCTTAATTAGTTATAGAAATGGTATGTTAAGTAATTAATTAATTAAGGCTATGGGGCCTTAATTATTTAATTAAATGGAATGTTAGGTATTTAATTGATTAAGAGTATGATACCTTAATTGATCCAAGAAATGGCTTTATATGTTAGAAAATGAACCTTTGATTGATAAAAGTATGGTACATTGAATTACCCATGCTTGATAGATGACTTTCCTTCTAATGTTTGAGTGAATGATTTATGAATAAATGCATTGAGTTTGTATAGTTTCAATTTGGTATCTAGATTATAATGCACCTATTTTCATAAGTCATTTAGTGCATGCTTCATAAATCTATGAGTTGTCTTGATCCCTTAGAACCATCAATTAAGTGATGGACAAGCGAGAAGGACCAAGGAAGACACTCAGATCCAAGATACTTACCATTTGATATATGTTGTAGTGAAGACTTGTTATTGGAACTTATTATGAAATAGACTGTAGTTGAGCAAATCTCCTTTTGGATGATGTTGTCAATACTTTAATTATTTTAAAGTAAGGAAGTACTTCTACCATACTTGGGCTATGTTATGATTTGATAAATGTATGAACTATGTATCTCTTGTTAATTATAAAATATCTTGATGTTGTAGTTCCACAAACCGCTTTAGCTAGATCTTGATATCTTATTAGATACCTTCTTTGATATTTCTGTAGATATTATTCCATGTTTAAATTAAGTAGATAGACTTAATCATATCCTTATAAAATAAGAATTATTATAGAGGTTCTTATGATTTAATGTAGTTAGATAATTAGAATAGATGACTGAATGTGGTTTAGCTTATATGTTATAATTAAATAAAGAAACCTAAGGGATTATGGGACCCCTTAGGAAGGAAATTCGAATAAAATTTATTCAAAGATATCTTCAAGAAACTAGACCAAGTAGATTTAAATGAACTTAGCTATCTATAGAAGGATTAAGGTAGCTCATCATGAAGATGATACTGATAGCTTATATGTAGTACACATAGTATACCTACATAGATGGACTTGTGTATAATATAGATATGGATGTATCCTTTGATAGATCTTGATGTCTTATTAGATACCTTCTTTGATATTATTGTAGATATTATTCCATGTTTAAATTAAGTAGATAGAATTTATCATATCCTTCTAAAAAAAAGAAGAATGATTAGAGGTTATTATGACTTAAAGTAGTTAGATAATTAAAATAGCTGACTAAATGTGGTTATGCTTATATGTTAGAAGTAAAGAAAGAAAACTAAAATTTTATGGGAACTCTTAGGAAGGAACTTCAGAGAAAATTGATTCAAATATCTCTTCAGGAAACTAGACCAAATAGATTTAAATGAACTTGGCTATCTATGAACTTGGTTTGTTTCCTTAATCCCACATAGTGTGTACAATGGATGTGGGCCACCTATATCACCCAACATCCATTGGTTTTGATAGCCAAGCATACCAAGGTGCTTAATTATCTAGGGCAGATCCACGTGAGGCTACCTTGGGTGTCAGTTGACAACGCTAGTGGCTCCTACATGAAGGCCACTATGTACTTGAACCACTTGTATTGGCCTTCATATCAGGGATCCAATCTCTTTTTATCCATTGATATTATCTTGAGTTACTGGTTGACCACCTGACCCCTTGTTCTGATGCCTAGTTGGATGTGTTGTAGTTTTTTTGGCTAAGCCAAAAACTCCCCTTTTTAAATTTAAGTTAAGGAAAGATAAATATTGTTATATGTTTAATTAATTTGGGGAAGAGCTCTTAGTTTATTAAGGAAGTTATTATTGTTAAATGTTAATTGATTAAGGGTATGGGACCTTAGTTAATTGAAGAAAGTGTTTGAATAAGTATTTAATTAATTAAGGTTATTTGGCCTTAATTAGTTAAAGAAAAGGTATGTAAAGTATTTAATTAGTTAAGGTCATGGGGCCTTAATTAGTTAAATAAAAGATATGTTAATTATTTAATTAATTAATGTTATAGGGCCTTAATTAGTTAAATAAATGGTATGTTAAGTATTTAATTAGTTAAGGTTATGGGGCCTTAATTAGTTAAAGAAATGGTATGTTAATTATTTAATAAATTAAGGTTATGGGATCTTAATTAGTTAAATAAATGGAATGCTAACTATTTAATTAGTTAAGGTTATGGGGCCTTAATTAGATAAAGAAATGGTATGTTAAGTATTTAATTAATTAAGGTTATGGGGGCTTAATTAGTTACATAAATGGTATGTTAGGTATTTAATTGATTAAGGGTATGGGACCTTAATTGATACAAGAAATGGCTTTATATGTTAGAACATGAACCTTTGATTGATAGAAGGATTGTATATTGAATTACCCATGCTTGATAGATGACTTTCCTTATGATGTTTGAGTGAATGATTTATGAATAATTGCATTGAGTAGATTGTATAGTTGCAATTTGGTATCTAAATTATAATGCACGTATTTTCATTAGTCATTTAGTAGATGAATTTAGTTTCATACTTCATAAATCTACAAGTTGTCCTGATCTCTTACCACCATCAAATGAGTGATCAACAAGCAAGAAGGACCAAGGAAGACACTTAGATCCAAGATATTTACCATTTGATATATGTTGTAGTGAAGAATTGTTATGGGAACATATTATGAAATAAAATCTAGTTGAGCAAATATCCTTTTGTATGATGTTGTAAACACTTTAATTCTTTTAAAGTATGGAAGTACTTCTACCATGCTTGGGTTATGTAATGATTTGATAAAAGAATGAAAGATGTATCTCTTACTTGTTCCATAAACTATTCTATTTTGTTAAATGATTTAGCTAGATCTTGATGTCTTATTAGGTATCGTCTTTGATGTTTTTGTAGATATTATTCTATTTTTAAATTAAGTAAAAGACTTAATCATATCCTTCTAAAAAAAAGAATTATTAGAGGTTCTTATGATTTAGTGTAGTTAGATAATTAGAATATATGACTATATGTGGTTACGATTATGTGTTATAAGTAAAGAAAGAAACCTAAGGGATTATGGAACCCCTTAAGAAGTAAGTTCAAATAAACTTGATTCAAATATCTCTTCAAGAAACTAGACCAAGTAGATTTAAAAAAACTTGGCTATCTATGGAAAGAGTAAGTTAGATCATCATAGAGATAAGACTAATAGCTTATTTGCAATACACGTAGTATACCTACACAAATAGACTTGTATATGGTATAGAGATGGGTGCATCCTTTGATAGATTAAGGAAGGGAATGTTGACTCATTATGGATATGAGACAGATAAATTAAAATATTAGGTTATGTTAGACAACTTCATAGTAACACATATGATGGTTATGGATACGTAATTTCTGTTCAAGTATATATTTGTAAAAAATAAAATAAAATAAAAATAAAAAAATCCTTAGATTAGTTATATTTTTGGGTCGTTATAGGTTTCAAGTCAAACTACTAGTGTACAACTTGCATTGACCCACATGGGGAAATTTTATGCATGTTGCGCCAACATCACATCCAATAAATTTCCATCGAGAAGGTGGAAAGGACTCAGAAAGGTCAAGTAAATATGTTGATGCAAATGGATTATGTTTTCATGATACCATATGTTGAATAAAATATCATTCCTAACAAGACAAGGAAAGAAATCCTTACCATTTGAGCCTAAGGTAATGGATACTTTTAAAGTAACTTTTGAGATAAAGAAACATCCAAATAAGAATGTACCTCAGGCTAGCCTAGCCCAAATACCAGATCAACAATAGCAAAAGTGATAAAGGAAGGTGAAACACAAGAGTAGGCAAGAGACAAGATGAGATGCCCTTATCTGATGAAGTGCCAAAGGATGGATGTAATAAAATAATTTAGAAGTATGATGAACCTAAAAAGAAACATATAAAATAACCTAATATTATTGGTTTCAATATTGTGGAGGAATTGAAGAAGACTCCATCTAAAGCTATTATGTATGATACACTCATTCATGGATAAATTTATTTATTACAAGCTTCACTCAAGTAAAAAAAAATTAAGGAAAGCATAAGAAAAAGCTTAATTTAGTTGAAGGACATCCTACCTCAATAACAAGAAAAAATAAACCATCACAATTTTATTGGTCCTTGCAGATAGAGGGATGGGTAGTTCACAATTACATGATTGACTCTAGAGTAGCTACTACAATAATAGCCAAAGTAGTTTATGAAATAATGGGTATGAAATATACAATAAGAAGTCTAGATGTGATACAATTAGATTGTACACCATTAATAAGAAGTCTGGATGTGATACAATTATATTGTACACCATTAAAGATAGTAGTTATAATCAAAGATGTGCCCATAAAATTACATAGATTACCTCAAATCACTGCTATCCAAGAATTATGATAGTTTATTTGAAACCTTATTTTGGGATGTGTCTATCAAGAGAATTCACTACCAAGTTGGGTTGTGTTGGAACAAAATCTGCCTTTGGTTAATAGTGTTGCGCCTTAGACTTTGCCAACATTGAATAGACAGATCTTGCTTTAGATCATCTGTCTAGTCTCTAGAGAAGGCTGGTTCCTTTGAGTTTTTTAGAGAAAAGGGGAACAAGAGATAAGGGAAATATAGCCTAAGCTAGAACTTTTATATGGTGCAGATTAGACAACAACAAAGACAGATTTACTTACTTCTATCCAAAGCATTTAAACACATTTCCATGCAGAAATTATATAATTCCATATATGATTTCTAATATTTCATTTAACATGCGTATATATTAGATTCTTATTCCAACAATATGATTTATGTATTGCGAAAGTTTAGATATAAGAACAGACTCAATTTACAATTCAATATTGTAAGCAAAAATAAAGAACATTAATACATACACTTGCACGATATGAACCAAAAGCCAATGGGAGATGTGATTTTATTGCTTGTATTCGAAGTACGTACATTCAGTCTTGTAAACGTCCAAGAGCCGACCCTTTTTTTGGAGTCGCTCACCCCTATATATACCCTAAAAGAGTATCTTTTTCTAAGTACATCTTACTTATTTTACAAGCAATCATCTGCAGTTTCTAATAATACACAACGAGTCTTCTATGAATTAGATATCTTCTCTGCAAATTAATTCTAGATGAGCCTGTCACATTTTCAATCATCTAGCAAGCCTGCTCTATCCTATATTTTTGATAATCATGTCAGAAATCACTTCTTGGTGTCAGTGCATGCCTTTGATTGCCAAAAAATCATTTTATTCCTTTACAGTTGGCATGTCATGAAATCGTGACATTCTTTCCTTGCTTTGCTCTTTTGAGAAATTGTGACATTCATCTCTTGTTTTGCTCTTCTGCCGCTTCCAGTCATGAAAATGAGACATGTCATGAAATCATGACATTCTTCCCTTGCTTTGCTCTTCTACTGCTTCCAACCGTGAAAATGAGACATGTCACGAAATCATGACATTTGTCTCTTCCTTTGCTCTTCTGCCGCTTCCAGCCGCAAAAATGAGACATGTCGCGAAATCATGACATTCGTCTCTTGCTTTGCTCTTCTGCCGCCTCCCACCGTGAAAATGAGACATGTCATGAAATCGTGACATTCATCTCTTACTTTGCTCTTTAGCTGCCTCCCACCGCAAAAATGAGACATGTCGCAAAATCGTGACATTTCTATGTCTTCAGCTCTTCTGCGCTTCCAGCCACGAAAATGAGACATGTCACGAAATCGCGACATTCTTTCCTTGCTTTGCTTTTCTACCGCTTCCAGCCACGAAAATGAGACATGTCATGAAATCGCGACATTTGTCTCTTGCTTTGCTCTTCTGTCGCTTCCAACCGTGAAAATGAGACATGTCACGAAATCGCGACATTCGTCTCTTACTTTGCTCTTTTGCTGCCTCCCGCCATGAAAATGAGACATGTCATGAAATCGCGACATTCGTCTCTTACTTTGCTCTTTAGCTGCCTCCCACCGTGAAAATGAGACATGTCATGAAATCATGACATTTCTATGTCTTCAGCTTGATTCTTCTTCTTGCATCGCAAAAATGCGACATGTCGTGAAATCGTGACACTTCTGCCTCTTTGCTCCCTTTTGTTGCTCTTAGCCATGAAAATACAACATGTCGCGATATCGCGACACTTTTTCCCTTTTGGCTATGACAAAGCAACATGTCACGATATCGCAACACTTTTTCCTCAAAGCAACATGTTGCAATATCATGACACTTTTTCCCTTTTGGCCGTGACAAAGCAACATGTCGCGATATCGCGACACTTTTTCCCTTTTGGCCGCGACAATGCAACATGTCGCGATATCGCGACACTTTTTCCCTTTTGGCCGCGACAATGCAACATGTCGCGATATCACGACACTTTTCCCTTTTAGCCGCAAATGCAACATGTCGCGATATCGCGACACTTTTTCCCTTTTGGCCACGACAATGCAACATGTCGCGATATCGCGACACTTTTTCTCTTTTCTTTGAACTGCAAAAATGCAACATGTCGCGATATCGCGACACTTTTCCCTCCTCGCTCTTTCTCTTTGCTTTGGACCACGAAAATGCAACATGTCGCGATATCGCGACACTTTTTCCTCCTTGCGGTGTTTTGCATTTTCTTTGATCTTTAGCATATGGGCCACTTCGGTCTTCTTGGAAAATATGCAAAAAGGAGCATCAGATGTTTTTTTGTAGTTAGTCACTTTTTGACTAACATTCTTGGCGCCTTCCGGGGGATTTTTTGCTTGCAAAAATTTTGAACCAGGCCTTTATCCATTGGGAAACGGAGTCAACAACGCAGTTGTAAAAAGAATATTTCAGAGAAAGACAAAGAACATAGGAAAATGCACTTAGATTAAACGTGAACATTACCTCGTCAAAACTCCCTTTATACCTTAGTATCTCTATTCAAAAAAAATGTCGACTTCTGATTGGCTGCGACTGAAATTTTTTTTTGTTAAGGCCGAAAAACGGTAATATTTACAAATATTGTCTGAATATACTTATATTATACTGTACATATAATTCCTTTTCTGCTTTCTCAATAGAAATATAACTTTAGGTGAAATGCATTCACCGTGATGGGAAGAGCCAATCCATCTTGATCTTTCAACTCGAAAGCATTGAACTGTTTCTTTGAAACAATTTCAAATGGTCCCTCCCAGAAAGCATCGAATTTATCATGGTTACCTGGCTTAGCTTTCTTTACATTCCATTTCAAAACCAAGTCTCCCACTCTAAATTTTTTTGCAGTTGTCTTTTTGTTGAACCATCCTTCAGTATCTGCCATATGCTTCTGATTGTGATTGTATGATTGCTCTCTTTGTTCTTCTAACTGTAAGAGCTGCATAACTCCTGCAACTATGTGTAGCATTTGGTCAATATGAGTTAGCGGGTAATGATCTTTGAGTGATGCTCTATTCAGATTTTTGAAATCTACACACAATTTGATATCTCCATTTTTCTTCCTTGATCGGTACCAAGTTTGCCACCCAGGTGGAGTGTTTAACGAGGGTATACTATTTTAGCTCGAAGGAGTTTTAGGAGTTCTTGTTTCATCAAAGATTCTATCTTCGGATTCACTGGTCTTTGCTTTTGCCTAAAAGGCTTAGCTCCTTCTTCTGATTCTATGGTATGTTGAATAACATCTTTATTGTACACTTTTAGATCACTATACACCCAAGCTATGATGTCAGGGAATTTTTTACACAATTCTCTGATCTGGTTCACTTCCTCTTCTATACAACTGATTCCAACCTTAATCATTTTGCCTGGCTCCAACTCTACATCTTTGTATCTTCATTTATCGACCTTGATTTTCTGGCCAACTGCTCTATCATTGTTATCAAACAGGCTTTCAAGGGTGATGAGACCCTTAGGAATATGATTGTTTTTTAACTGAATAATATCCTCTTCCTCTTCATCCTGTAGATCCCGGTTGGCTGAGAAATTCATTTCATGGATTAAGAAATCAAGTATCTGTTCATCATTTTCAAAAACTTGCCAAAAAATATTTTTATCAGGCACTGAAGGCCTGTATATAAGTCTAACAGTTTTAGACTTCTAAATAACATTACTTACAGGACAAAAATTAGCTCCTACTGAAGCTAACAAATTTGTGTGGGTATTCTGTTCTCTAGGGATAAAATTTATATTTAGGGCCTCAAAGGCCTCTAAGAGATCCCACACTTTGTTCCTGTAAGCCTTCAAATAATCTTGTTTACTTATACCTTTTTTGGTGACTTGATTCACAATAAGTTCTGAATCTCCATAGATGAGTAACTGTTTGATTCCCAATTTCTCAGCCTTTCTTAGCCCTAAGCACAGGGCCTCATATTATGTTGTGTTATTGGAGCAACTCCAAGTCAACCTGTAAGAGAAAACCTTTTCCTCTCCAGTGGGAGAAATCAAAACTATTCCGGCACCAGACTCCATTCTTGCACCTAGCCCCATCAAAGAAAAGCTTCCACAATTGATTCACAAAACCATCCTTTTCTAGGGAGGGTATCAATTTTCTTTTTGGTTTCTCAATAGAATAGTTTCCTATTTCTATTTCTATCATGGCATTAAAATTTTGTAGAGAAAAATCATCCTCAGCTTGGAGCTCTTCTAATGTCTCTTCCATTAGATCTTCTTCTATTGTTTCTTCAGTCATCATATTTACACGGTCAGTTTCACCAATATTTTCTACATGAAACGTAGATGGTTTCTCATTAAAAATATTGACCCTTCTACCTTTGAAAGGTATCTCCAAATGAGAATAATCTAAGGATAAGTATCCTCCTATATTTGCTTGTGAACTCTCTGGATAGACACATACCAAAATAGGGCTCCAAGTCTATGACTACTACCTCTTGTATGACTGTCATCTGAGGCATTTTATGCAGCCGTATGGGAATATCCTTTATCACTCCTACAGTTTTTACTGGAGTACCATCTAACTGTAGGACGCCTGTGCTGCTCCTAGTGTACTCCATTCCCATAATATCACATACTACTTTGGGTATCATAGTGGTAGCAACGCCTGAATCTATCATGCAGTTGTGGACAACCCATCCTTCCATTTGAAGGGACAAATAAAAGGGTGGTGGCCTATTCTTACCAGTGGCAGACGTCAAGTTCGTTAGAACCATTTTTGAAGATGATGCAGTCCCACCTCCATTTTTCATTGTTCTTAGGGATTCTTGTAGGAGATCGATTTGACCTAGGATTTGAAGAGCATCATGCATACTTGCCTTAGAAGGAGTCTTTTTCATTTCCTCTACTATACTGAATGTAGGTGAATCAACTATTCTTTCTCTTTCTTTGGCAAAAGTTTCATATTTATTTTTGTATCCCTGGGTAGCTTCAGTTCTTTGCCTTTTTGTCGGCGAGGGGAATCTCAACCTTTCCCTAGCTTGTTCTTGGGTTTCATTTTCCCCCCGAGGAATAAATTCTTTGTGTGTTTCTTGCCCTTGAATTTTGGCTGGAAACTGATATTTTCTTTCCTGAGGGAGACTTCCCTTAGGAGTTTCTTTGGGAACTTCCTTGGGAGTAAGGGAAACATTCAATGGCTGAAGCTCTTTAGGGTCTACTTGCAGTGGTTTCTTAGCTGATCTTGTCAAAACTGAAACCTGTTCTACTGTAGGCATCATGAAGTTGTGGTCCTTCTCTCTAATTATATTTACATGGCCTTTCATTTTTTCTTTACTCTTTTCAATTGCTATACTTTGTACATAATGCTGGTGTATCATACATGAAATTTCCCCATGTGGATCGTTACATGTAGTACACCAAAAGTTAGAATCAGTGGGAGGCTCCTCGGCCTCCACTGTCTCATTTGTATATACCATGCTCGGTCTCTCTTGTCCCCTATTGCTTGATTGTGCTGCATCTCCTGTTACCCGAGGGAACCTCCTTGGCAGAAAATTCCTTTCAGCCTCTCTCTTTTTCATGGATGCCATTTCATTTGACAATGTCTTCATTGTATCAATTATGGTCATGTATTGATCACTGGGGGGAGTTGATGCAAGGGGTGTAGCTGGTAATGCAAGGAATGTAGGAGGTGCGACTATAGCTGGGAGGGCCTACGTTGATGGGAGTACAGGTAGTTTAGAAATTGATGCTTGGGAAAGCTCTGGTAAAATTGGCAATAGACTTTTTGATGGATATCTTTTTATAGCAATGATATCGGCTTCACCCTTTGCTGCCTCTACATAGATCCCAGGAAAAGTGGTTACACGGGATTGCCTTATTATCATACTGAGATCTGAATCAAAAGCCCTTAAATAATAGCATATAGCTTGTTCTTCTATGGGCTTTAGGCCTTGCGAGTACTCTATCACGAGTTCTGGTAAATCTGATGTTGAAATCTTGGATTTCTTCTTGTGGATGCCTCTCAATGATAGTGAATTGATTCAACAATGTGAAAGGATCCGCATGTATATTAAATTCATCGACCAGACAGTCGGCAAGTACTGCCCAAGAAGTAATGGATCCAATGAGAAGCGCTCTGTACCAATAGAGCATCTTTCCTTTCAAAGATATAATCAACAATCTGACCATTACATCTTCTTGAGTGATGTTGTAAATAGATGCTAGCACTGATACATCTAAATAGTGCTCATCTGCTATTTTTCCTATTTCATCAAAGGTCGGTAATGCTTTTAGTGCAGCTTGTGGAATTTGGTGGTGTGTTCCCAAGTTCAAAGGGCCAGTTTGATTCCACACAAGATGCGTTGGGGCAGGGGTGGCTACCATGATTGCTAAAGGAGTTACAACCGCTATGGGATTGCTTGCAGATGCTCCTACAATGGGTGTTAAAGAGGTGCTAATGGTGTCGGGCGGATTTGATCGTGCGGCTAGCACAAGGTGTGCTTTTAGGCTTTCGAGATGTAGTTCAAAGAACTCGATAGGTTCTTCAGAGTTTCTAGCTTAGGATCTGGTTATCATATGGCTATATAACCAGAAGGTTTTTAGACAAGGTCTTTCTTTTATGGTCTAAATTGCAACGGAGTCGCCAGGTGGTTTTTCTTGAGATTTTTAAACAAAAAGGCTCTTAAGGTAAAACACCAAAACTTATACAATACTGTGGGATTGTCTGGTCCCACGGGGCATGCCAAAAACTATTGGAACAAAATCTGCCTTTGGTTAATAGTGTTGCGCCTTAGACTTTGCCAACATTGAATAGATAGATCTTGCTTTAGATCATCTGTCTAGTCTCCAGAGAAGGCTGGTTCCTTTGAGTTTTTTAGAGAAAATGGGAACAAGAGATAAGGGAAATATAGCCTAAGCTAGAACTTTTATATGGTGCAGATTAGACAACAACAAAGATAGATTTACTTACTTCTATCCAAAGCATTTAAACACATTTCCATGCAGAAATTATATAATTCCAGATATGATTTCTAATATTTCGTTTAACATGCGTATATATTAGATTCTTATTCCAGCAATATGATTTATGTATTGCGAAAGTTTAGATATAAGAACAGACTCAATTTACAATTCAATATTGTAAGCAGAAATAAAGAACATTAATACATACACTTGCACGATATGAACCAGAAGCCAATGGGAGATGTGATTTTATTGCTTGTATTCGAAGTACATACATTCAGTCTTGTAAACGTCCAAGAGTCGACCCTTTTTTTGGAGTCGCTCACCCCTATATATACCCTAAAAGAGTATCTTTTTCTAAGTACATCTTACTTATTTTACAAGCAATCATCTACAGTTTCTAATAATACACAACAAGTCTTCTATGAATTAGATATCTTCTCTACATATTAGATTCTAGACGAGCCTATCACATTTTCAATCATCTGGCAAGCCTGCTCTATCCTATATTTCTGATAATCATGTTAGAAATCACTTCTTGGTGTCAGTTGCATGCCTTTGATTGCCAAAAATTCATTTTATTCCTTTACAGCTGGCGTGTCATGAAATCACGACATTCTTTCCTTGATTTGCTCTTTTGCCTCCTCTAGCCACGAAAATGAGACATGTCATGAAATCACGACATTCGTCTCTTGCTTTGCTCTTCTGCCGCTTCTAGCCGCAAAAATGAGACATGTCACGAAATCATGACATTCGTCCCTTGCTTTGCTTTTCTGCCGCTTCCAACCATGAAAATGAGACATGTCATGAAATCATGACATTCTTTCTCTTGCTTTGCTCTTCTGTCGCTTCCAGCCATGAAAATGAGACATGTCACGAAATCATGACATTTGTCTCTTGCTTTTCTCTTCTGCTGCCTCCCGCCGCGAAAATGAGACATGTCGCGAAATCATGACATTCGTCTCTTACTTTGCTCTTTTGCTGCCTCCCATCGTGAAAATGAGACATGTCGCAAAATCATGACATTTCTATGTCTTCAGCTCTTCTGCCGCTTCCAACCGCAAAAATGAGACATGTCACAAAATTGCAACATTCTTTCCTTGCTTTGCTTTTTTGCTACTTCCAGTCGCAAAAATGAGACATGTCATGAAATCATGACATTTGTCTCTTGCTTTGCTCTTCTATCGCTTCCAACCGTGAAAATGAGACATGTCGCGAAATCGCGACATTCGTCTCTTACTTTGCTCTTTTGCTGCCTCCCGTCGCGAAAATGAGACATGTCACGAAATCACGACATTCATCTCTTACTTTGCTCTTTAGCTGCCTCCCACCGCGAAAATGAGACATGTCGCGAAATCGTGACATTTCTATGTCTTCAGCTTGATTCTTCTTCTTGCATCGTGAAAATGTGACATGTCATGAAATCGTGACACTTCTGCCTCTTTGCTCCCTTTTGTTGCTCTTAGCCATGAAAATACAACATGTCGCGATATCACGACACTTTTTCCCTTTTGGCCGTGACAAAGCAACATGTCACGATATCGCGACACTTTTTCTCTTTTGGCCGCGACAAAGCAACATGTCGCGATATCGCGACACTTTTTCCCTTTTGGCCGTGACAAAGCAACATGTCGCGATATCGCGACACTTTTTCCCTTTTGGCCACGACAATGCAACATGTCGCGATATCGCGACACTTTTTCCCTTTTGGCCACGACAATGCAACATGTCGCGATATCGCGACACTTTTTCTCTTTTCTTTTTCTCTTTGCTTTGAACCGCGAAAATGCAACATGTCACGATATCGCGACACTTTTTCCTCCTCGCTCTTTCTCTTTGCTTTGGACCGCGAAAATGCAACATGTCACGATATCGCGACACTTTTTCCTCCTTGCGGTGTTTTGCATTTTCTTTGATCTTTAGCATATGGGCCACTTCGGTCTTCTTGGAAAATATGCAAAAAGGAGCATCAGATGTTTTTCTGTAGTTAGTCACTTTTTGACTAACAGGTTGTTATTTATCTCTTGACTCACATATGGAAATCCTATTTAAAGGTAAAAAAGTCAAGATATTTTCTAAAAAACCATCCTCCTTCCATATTGAGAATCTTGAAGAGGAAAATAAGCAAGCTAACACTATCAAAATGATGATAGAGAAAGTGGACTTGATGGAAGAAGTATTGGAAGACCTCTAATATGAAGATTAGTTTTTTTGAAATAATTCAATGCTATGATTGAAATAGAGATTGGCACCTACTCGATCATGAAACCGAAAGAAAAGAAGACCACATCCCCAATTGGCCAAATTCCATAGAATGATCAGATGTGGAAGCTCTTCTTTGATGGATCTAGATGTAAAAATTATTCCGGAGTAGGCATAGTGTTGATAGCACCTTCTAGAGAAAAAAAGTATTTTCATATAGGTTGACATGGAGTTGTACAAACAATGCAACAAAATATGAAGCACTATGTCTAGGATTAAAGAAAGTTGAAAATATGGGGATCAAACAACTACAGATATTTTGTGATTCAAAATTAATTAGTCAATCAAATTACAAAAATGTGCATAAAAAAATAACTATACCTCAAAGCCTACAAAAATAGAGTATGGGATTTACTAGAGGCTTTTGAGGCTTTGAATATCAAAGCCATCCCAAAAGAGCAAAACACCCATGCTAACATATTAGCATCTATGGGAGCTAGTTTCTACCTAGTATCTAATGTCATACATAAGTCCAAGATGGTGAGGCTTGTGTATAGGCCTTCTATGTCAGATAAGGACACCTTTTGGTAAGTGTTTGATAATGATGAACAAGTAATTGATTTCCTGATTCAAGAAATGAATTATGCAAGTGACTAGCTATCAAAAGAAAATGAGGAAAGTGAATTGATATAGTTGAAGAATAATCACATCCCAAAAGTATTGATAATACTAGAAATTATATTTAATGGAAGTGATCATTTCGACTACTCATAGAATTGAGGTTGATAGCAAAAACTATAGGGATGTACAAATTGAGCTAGGAAAGAACATCAAAATTGGTGTACATTGTTTAGAAGAAGAGGTCAACCAAATTGTGAGTTTATGCAAAGAATTCAATGATATCATAGCATGGACCTATGATGACCTCAAATTGTATAGCAAGGAGACCATCCAACACACCATTGAGCTCATACCATATGCAAAACCTTTCTAGCAAAAGTAGTGGCCAGTAAATCCCAAAATAGAGGCCCTAATGAAACAAGAGCTACTAAAGTTGCTAAATGCCAATATCATATACCCGATCAAACATTCTACATGGGTGGCCAATCTAGTCCCAGTAAGGAAGAAGAATGGAGATATCCATCTCTATGTGGATTTCAAGAACCTCAATCAAGCTTCTTTGAAGGATCACTATCCTCTCCCACAAATTGACTAGATTTTGCATACTGTAGTAGGAGCCAAAATATTCTCCCTATTGGATATATTTTCTAGTTTTAATCAGATATGGGTTTGGGATGAGGATCATTACAAGATTACATTCACCACCAAATGGGATACCTTTGCATACCAGTGGATGCCTTTTGTCCTATCTAATGTTGGTGCTACCTTATACAGAGCTATGGATTCAACATTTGGAGAGTTGGTAAACAAGATAATACTCATCTATTTGGATGACATGACTATGTTCTCCCATGATAAGGAGAAACATGTTGAGCACCTTTGGATGGTGTTTGAAAAATACAAAGAATTTGGGGTTTCATTAAATCCCAAGAAATCAATTTTTGTAGTACATGAAGGGAAATTATTAGGACATGTGGTGTCAAAAATAGGATTGGACATTGACCCAAATAGGGTAATATTCATTTTAGCCCTTCCTCTACCATTTAATAAGAAAGGAATTTAGTTGTTTTTTGGGTAAATCAATTTTTTTCAAAAATTCATTTCAAATTTTGTTTAGATAATCCCATGACTGAGATGCTGAAGTAGAAAGTAGATTTCAAATGGATGAATGTACAAAATAATGCTTTCAAGGATATTAAATAAGCAATATATTAGGCCTCTATTCTCATTAATCTGGACTATTCTAAGGATTTTATTCTTTATGCATTTGGAGCAGCTTACCTAAAAAATGAAAGAAAACAATGAGTTACCAATAGCTTTTCTAAGTCAAACTTTGCATGATCATGAAGAAAGGTATAATTTCATTGAGAAAAAGGTCTATGCAGTAATGAAATATTTAAAAAGGTTTAAATATTTTGTTTCTTAGAACAAAAATTTACTATATATAGTACATTTTGATGTTTAAAACTTCACGATTTAGGGAGAGTTGGATGACAAAAGAGCTGGTTGGGTGACAAAAGTTCAAGAATATGATGTGGAAATCAAGCCAACTAAGTTAATAGGAGGTAGAGTGCTAAAAATGGAATATGTTGAAATGTCAATATGTTGAATAAGGAAGAACAAAACACTAAGATGAAAAGGGAACAAGTGCAGCCAAACACTTGGATTGAGAAATTGCAAAATTATTTCAATTTAGGAAGATATTTAGATGGCCTAACTGCATCTCAAAGACATAGATACAAGTTACAAGCTAGGAAGTATGTACTGATTGAAGGTGTTTTATACCAAAAAAACTTTGATGGAGTGCTCTTAAGATGTTTGCATCCAAAAAATACCAAGGAAGTGCTTAGGGAATTTTACAGTGATTTTTTAGGGGGTCATTATTTTGGATAGACTACTATGGAAAAAATCCTAAGGGTTGGATACTATTGGCCATCTATTTTCTTGGATGCATTCAAACTAGCTAGAGCATGTGATAAATGCCAAAGATTTGTTGGCAAGAGCAAGCATCCAATAATGTCACTTCAACCAATAATTGCAAAACCCTTCCAGCAATGGGGATTAGATTTTATAGACATGATCAATCCTAACTCATTCATCGGACATAAATACATCTTGACAACAATGGACTATTTCACCAAATGGATGAAAGTTGAGGCCACCAAGCATGCTGATCAAGACACGATGATTGATTTCTTGGAGAGGTTGATTACAAGGTTCAGAATTCTAGCTACTATTATCTCAGATAATGTTAGATCCTTCATAGGTGCCAAGACTATTGATTTTGCAAGAAAATATGGTATCTACTAGAATGCTTCATCGAATTATTACCCTCAAGGGAATGGTCTTGCAAAATCCACCAACAAGAACATATTGAAAATAATTAAACATAGCATCGAGCATAACCCTACAAGTTTGCACCTATTGTTAGATAAAGCATTATGGGTTGATTACATCATGATCAAGAAATTGCTAAAAATGTCCTCTTAAACCCTAGTATATGGAAAGAAAGTTGTATTTCCTATTAACTTAGAGCTTCCAACATTGATATTCATAAAAGAAATTTATTTGAATAATTTCTAGCTAATGGAAAGAAGGATGGTAGAGCTAATTCAGTTAGAAGAAAGACATGAGCAATCATATAACAATCTCTATCACCACCAAAAAACTATCAAATGTTGGTTTGATAAAAGAGCTATGACAAAGGCATTTAATGAAGGTGACCTAGTTCTTATATGGGATGTGGATAGAGCAAATCTAGGCTCACATGACAAATTTGATTCAATGTGGTCCAATCCATACCCGATCGAGTGAAATAATCTAAATGCATTTGAGTTGCATCACTTGGATGACCACCTATTTCCAATTTTGGTAAATGGCCAACATCTAAAGCATTATGCTTGAGACAAGTGGCATCCTCCATGTACATATGTAAATAAGACAAGTGTACATTATTTGTATATAGAATTTTGGTTGGTTGGAAGAACTATCATCATAATCAGTTTGCAACATGGAAAATCACCTACAAATTTTATCTGATAGGCCATGCCTATCCTCTATGGAAATTCTATTGGACCATCAATGAAGGGATCATTTAAATGATTAAAATCTCCTGGCACATTTTGCAAAGTGATTGCCAAGTGGTAATTATTAGAACATGCAGACCACCCAATTTTGATGAATCCTAGATTACTATTGGTTGCAAGAGCTACTAAGTTGGGCATGCAACATTATTGCAACAATGAATGGTGATTCCTAGTAGGATTTGCCTTGATTAGTGTAAGGACCCAGGTTCACAAAATAATGTGGCAATAACTGAGATATTAGTGGAAATTATTCCAGAAAGTGCTTTGAGCAATAAACCATACCACCACTAACCTGTAGTTTTGAATTGTGAAAGAATTCTATTGGATGGTAGCATTCCTCTCAAGCATGTGTTAGAAATTCTAAAAGGTAACTATTCCCAAGATAAATCCTCCTAGGCATGCGTGATATTTTACATGAGGATAGTAACATCTTCGAACTAGTGAAAGCCACAACCAAACACTATAAATTGAGCTCCACCTTCAAAGAATCACCTCCTTACAAAAATTTTGATTGCAAATTATAGGTGAAAGCTTTGATATACTAGAGAAATTAGTCACTAGAGATAGAGGCAAAATTTAGAGAAATAGCCTAAGGAAAGAAGAGTGTCCATTATGATAAAGACCACTAAGGAGTTGCAAGATAGGATGGTAGGCATTCATGACACGACAATCACCATCAAGTCCAAGCAAAAGAGCTTTTGAGAGGGATCCAAAGTTCAAGGAAATATTTTCTACAAGTCACCCAGCTAGTGTAGTTTTTCACTTAGGGCTAAGAAAGTTCATGCCTATACCTATACCTATACACCCATGCCCAAATTTTGTGGAAGTAGTGGTAAAATTTTATGATCCCAACACTACTACTATCTATAATTCAGATTTGGAGCCATTATTTACCATTAGTAGAGAATATGTGGTTGAAGCATTTGCATTAAAGGATGCCTCGAGAGTCAAACCAAAGAAAATTTATTTGGAGGAATAGAGGCTATACTTAAAAAAGGAGATAATTCATAAGTGGATCACCAAAATAGTAGGAAAACTAACAATGGATTACATGACCATGAACATGAAGCTAGGATATTGATTCTATTGTATACCCATATCAAATGGGCATGGCGAATGCAGTAATGGTAGCCTCCTCCTTTGTTACTTTGGACTAGGCCAAATGTTTTGCCATAAGTATACATGAATAGTTAAGGGCAATGAATAATGGGCATTGTGATATATTCATGTATCCATCATATTTGGCCTGGCTTTTCCTTTTCTACATGACCTCGAGAAAACATGACATGAAGGTGTAGATGATATATGAGAAGGGTTTAGCGTGTCTAGTAGTAGATTGGACTCATGTTCTAAGGGAAAGTAACTTGTATCTAGAATTCAATAGATAATTCTTGGGACCTACTCTAGCAGCAATCTATGGGAAATGCCCTCACATCACGCCCAAAGCAAGATATGTGTTAAGAGGAAATAGGTGAGAGCAAGGGTACTGGTTCTTCCTAGAGCAAGGCACCATTATCAAACTATATGGCTTCTCCAAATATCCATACCTATTGCCATACTATGTCACCAATTGGGTTTTTGGACTAGAATATTGTAGATAGATATACATAATAGAGCAAATTCTTGGCCCAAGGGCAAATAAGACTGCAATATTTAAGTTTCCCATCAAATTTGAGTGCATCAATATGTCCAAGAGGGATCCAAAGTAGTATAATAACCTGGAAGATAATTTGGAAGCTTTACAACTACTAGTTGTGCTACATATGTGGCACTATGACCCAGACGACATCTTGTTTGAGAAGCTATCAAGGATAAACAATAAAGCACCTGCATTTAAACATATTTCATACACAAATATTAAAATATTTAGGAATCTAGCTAAATACCAAGTGGCACCATTAAACTATATGGTGATGCAAGATAGATCACCATGGATAAAATTCTATGAGTTTAAGCATTTTTTTTTACCCAGAGAAGAATCAAGACTAGTTGATCAGCTCAGACCTTATTGAAAACTATCTAGGATAAGGGATGGGAAGAATACAAAATTGAAGAATGGTGGGTATCAAGGTGTGAGCACAACTTGATGAAGCCTACCCTCCCAGATGATAAAATTGATAAACTATTCATCACAAGGTTTGAGAATGAATATATCAGCTAGAAGAAGAAAAATGAGAAGGAAATCTTCTCGAATATGTTAATACAACAAGAATTAGAGGAAGAGGAGGAAGAAGAGCCAAAAATAAAAATCCGATAGTAGCCACAAGCTCCACCTAGCACCAATGATGTCGAAGTTGAAGAAGAATCACTACCTCGGACTCAACCTACCACTTACACTAGGAGATCAAGTACTCCCAAAGTAACCAAAACATCTTCAGAGGTGTAGCTTGAGTCCTCTGAGCAAAGCTCAAAATCAAGCAAGAAGTGAAAAGATCGCTCAAATATTGGAAGTTTAGACACTGAAAGGGCTATAGCCAGAAGGTAACGAGTGCAAAAGGAAGAAAAATAGATTATACATAAGAGAAATTAGTTATAGTTGGAGGCATAGAGGTGTGAAGCAGCAACTACCTTAGCTAAAGTTGAGCAAGCAAAGGGAGAAGGAGATCAAGATGAAAAGGAGGTCAAAATCAACCAAATGGAGGAGCCAAAGTGGGAGGTGCAAGAACAAGGTATGTACTCTAAACCATCCTCTCCTTCTCCTCGAAGTTCCTCCTTAGTAGAAATCTTAGCCTCTTCACCACCTCAAACCTTTTAATCATCAAAAATGATCCCTACCATTGTAGAGCTTATGTTAAAAGTCACCTCACTCATCACCCATTATGCCATTCCTTACATCCACTCCACCAGCTCAATAATTCATTATGCAAGAATCTCCATCACACCCTCCATCACTCACTCTACCATCCACAAGCTAAAAAACACCAGGTATTGTAGGAAAACATATCCCCTGCAAATTCTATGATTTTTTATCCTCTTACTCTATTACCAATATTCCTTGCTACCCCTATACTCCCCCTAGCTCTTGAAGAACCACTTCTAAAAATATTTTCTACCATTCAGACTACATAAGAGAATCAGTGGAAGTGGAGAGAAGAAGAAGAGTAGCTAGATAAAAAGGAAGAGGAAGCAGTCACCATGGGTTAGGATATATTAGAACCAATTAAGGGAAAAATAATATAATTGATTTCTCAATTGAAGGTCAAGAATCCAACCTCGCAAATGAGACCGCAAGATTAGCAGATAGAAGAACATAGTAGAGATATATTCAAGATATCCAAAGCAAAAACTCTTTAGGCTATTCATACAGAGGTAGATACGTTGTTTGTGTAGTCCAAGAAAATAGATAGAAGTCTAGCAGCTGCTAAGAAGAAGATTGAAACTCTAGAAGTCAAACTTACCAGAGAGAAACTAGATCAATATGCCCTTAAAAATGAAATCAATAAATTGAAAGGCATCATTGATGAATCCCCTCTATAAAAATAATTACAGTAGAAGGATGAAAGAATCAAGAGCCTAGAGCTAGAACTACAAATGATACAAGATACAATGCAACAATAAGATTCAGAGCTACTAGACCTTAAGGCCAAACTACAACAATAGGAGGAAGCCCTATCTATTGCCATGAATGAATTGTAGTAGGAGAAAGATAAACCACGTGGCTCAAAAATATCAAAGGATTGGCTCAGGAAAGTTAGGAGCCACTACTGGGGAAAAATAAAAGAAGCAATCTTACATGCTTTCCCTCCTTTTTGTACCAAACTAAAAGAAATGTTATCATATCTCTTTAATTCAAGAAAGAGTTTGATAGGGGAAAAAGGTTCTGATGCTTTAGATTCAAGAAGCACAAAAAGTGAGAAAATCTCCAAGAAATCCTAAAAATTATCCTATTCTAAAGAAGTAGTCTAACAAATATGTAGAGGAATGGAGATTTTTGGCTCATCAAGTATATCATGCAACTAAGCTCATCTATCAAGGAGAAGAGATATTTTCTACTCTAAAAAACAAAATTTAAGAAATGAGCACAATTTATAAAGAGGTGAAGGCTCTTGGTATACCAATTTTATGGGATGATAATACACACTTCCATAAGGTGGAAGTGATTAACCAGTTGTTTGATCAGTAGATCCAAGATGAAAGTTAGATTGACTCACTATAAAAACCACTAGAAGTAGACAAGGTTTTTGATATCTTCTATAGACTTTCCCACATCTTAACCAAAGTAGAGGAGATTAGTGGATGGTATATCGATCCTCCTTATGGAAGCCTTTGCATATTGAAAATATTATGTCTAAACTTATGGAGATCCTAGACCCCTCCTTGGAAGTTTGGGATAAGATGCATCGAGAACTCCACATGCCCATAACATCTCAATTAGTTTCGCAATAGGGTGAATCATCGAAATTGACTTCACAAAGGTATCCCTAGTAGAAAAAAAAAGTCACAATCCCTCCTAGACAAGGAGGATGATTTATGGTATTATGAGAACTATGCTTTCTTGTACTATAATATCTTCATGCTTGTACAAATTGTATCATATAGTCTTTTTAGTAATAATTACTTCAAAGCCCAATGGATGATGGTGATAAAAAACAAATTGAAACAACAAAGAAAAGATAACAATAGCATATTCTATTAGAATAATGACGATGAGCCCTAGTATTGAGTAATAAATTTACATCAAACAAATAGGATTTTCAAAAAAAATCATAAATCATAAATATGATGAAGTTGTTAGTTCGCACAATTGAGACTCAATGCTTAGTCCTATTTAAGGTTTCATTCAAAGAGTATCCTCAAATGTTGATAATTGGTGTGGTGGAAGAATGCAGGAAGAGTTGGATACCTAGAGATAGCAAAATGAAGAAGTTATTACTCAATCAGGTCAAAAAAAGAGAAAGAATAAAGAAAAAAAGCAGAAGAATGGTGATTTACTAAAGTGCCTATCCTGGACCTAAGGTAGCTACTAGTTATAGCAAAATTTACTCATGGAGATTCAATTTTGAGGGGGTGTCCCATTTTTGAGTTATCCCCAATTTTATTTTATGTTTCCCTTTTTCTATTTTTGTCCATATTTGTGCCTATAAATTATGTTAAAAATTCCACTTTTGTGTCTTTGTGTGGGTTGTCTAGGAGTGTCCCATACTCCAGGTATCCCCATGCATCAATTTTGCTTCATCACTTCCATGTTTACCTATAGTACCACCTATAAACTATGCCATAAACTCCACCTTTTGCATCTTTATTTATTTATTCTAGAGGTGTCCTATTCTCCAGGTATTCCTCTGCATTGTCTTTGTTTCATCATTTCTAGTTCACTCTGTTTTACCGTATATAAAATTTTCTCCAAATTCCACCACCCATCTCATTGTCATTGTTTTGTTTTCTCTTTTCTATATAGATGTTTTTTTGATATAATGTATTATCCATGCAATCTTCTACTATTTTCCTCCCACTTAAGCCTTGTTCGTGTCGATGTACATATAAGTAGCATAAAATTTTTATATTTCTATGAATTATAATTAGTCAATATGAGTTCTCTTTTTAACTAATAAAAGCCCCTATGAGTCACCAAGAATGTGGGTATTTTTAAGCATTACCCACATGTACTTTTATAAAAGATACAAGGGAGGGTATTACAGATTCTAACAATAGAATCATGAGAAATCAAGGAACATTTAGCCTAAGCATGCTAAGGATGAACTCTATAAATTTGGAGCTAGAGAATAGAAGTATTGAAAAATGGCTAAGTCCCATACTGGTCAAAAATTTGTACGTGAACAAAGACAATAAAGGTAAAAAAATTCCATCGTGGAGCTGAAAGGTGAAACAAAAAAAATGACTAAGTCCTAGACTAGCCAAAACTTTTGTACCTAGATGGGGCTAGAAAGGGTACCAAAATTCTTTCCTATTATCAGATAACAAAGATAAGAAAAATACCTAATTCTGATAGATATCAAAACATTTGTACCTGGATGATGCCAATAATGGTACTAGAATCCTATCGCACTATCGAAGAGCAAAGATAAGTCTTGAATCTTCCAGAACATGTGTACCCAATTGGGGCCAATAGGGGTACCAAAATTTCATCACACTGCCAAAGAGCAAATATGAGCAAAATGCCTAAGTCTTGGATCTACCAAAATATGTGTACCCAGATGGGGTCAATAGGGGTACCAAAATTCTATCACACTACTAAAGAGCAAATATGAGCCTTATTATGCATCTGACAACCATAGATCATCAAGAGCAAGTCACATATGATATTCAATATCAATTTATCAACATATGGGTGTCCATCATCCCATTCTACCTATAGGACAAAAATATTAACAAAATATTTACCAAGGTGATCATGCTAATGTTTAGAGTAGCTCAATTAAAATATCAGTAAAAGATCAATGAACTAGATGCAAACAACAAGGTCAATACAAATCAAGATGATGTAGGTGCCTGCTAGGTTAGCAAGTCATATCCTGGAGGTTAGAACAAGCATATTTTAAGTAGCTTAAAAAATTGATGAATCTTCTGATACAACGACAATCCATCCCCCAAGAAATGATGCTCTAATACCTGAATGAATTATAAGAAGCTGCAAATACTAGAATATAAAATTTAAAAAGGACCATCTCTTAAGCTTTTACAATTTGCATGTATGAATCATATTGCACATTGATAAATACAAAGGGATTGTTGTTTAACCTCTATATCACTCGGTTGTAGGACATGTATGAATGGATGATTACGTAAATCCATACATGCAAATTTCTCAATGATCATGGTATTAATTCTAATTTTTAGATTTGTATTCATGATTCATTCTTGGTTTTGGAATCTGCAATACGATATCTATATAGAGTATAAATGAATGTTCTATAATTTGTCAAAAATGGGTTTGTATTTAGCAGGATTATGCATAATGACTATTTATCACCAAATTGGCTAAAATTAGGGTTTTCAAAATTTGGAATTGGCTAATATTTGGGATCCTTGACCAGGGCCCATTAGCCAAAAAAAATTGGGTGCAAATTTTTTTTTGGGTCGATTCGCCCCAATTTTATAATAATTTTACCATTTTAAGTTTAAATTTCCAACATTACCCCTAATAATAGTGAACCTTATACATGTGTTTGGATACTATTCACCTGGATTTTCAAACTAATTTGCCAAATTTTTATAAATACATTTTGAGTCCGACCCCTTACACATAACCCTAGTCTTTAGGCTATTTTTCTTGCTTTCTAATTGCATAGCTTTTATGTGTCATATAATTTGATGTGGCTTAAACTGCATCATTATAATTTCTAGGTTTAGCTCATTTTATTTCTTTCAACACCCTTTTCCCCTCATATTTTAGGAACTATTAGTTTGAACTTCATAGGAACTGGCCTCCTTCGAATATTGACCACCAAAGCCTCACAAATTCTAGGTCATTCAATGTTGGTCAAGGTCTATGGGCACACAACCTTTCCATAGGTATATTTCCAAACCAACACTATCATTTGACAATGTTAGATGATAAAAATATTAAAAAACCAATGAACATAATGCACTTAAAAATATATTATGCATAAATTTATTCTCATATTATTTTTTTTCTTTCTCTTTTGTTGATCATCTCTCTTATTCTATTTTTCTTCTCTCTGCTTTGTTGTATCAATTTGCTTGCTCATTCTACATGAATTCTTGTCATATTGCATGGACTTCTTGACATACTTCTATTTTTTATATTTTTTTATTCATATAGTTAGCTCTTTGTTTCTTGATCATAAATGAATTATTGCTTGATCATATAGTTTTTTGGGAACTTCAAAATGAGGTAGGTTATGAAAAATAGTTAGGTTTTATCTCACATTCATTGTACTCATACTAGGTAACTGAATATTAGCAAGTCCCCAACCTAGGAAATATTCCTTAACCTTGAAATATCAATAATCAAAATTTTCTTCAAGTCAAGGGATATTGTTCTTAATCTCTTGTATATCCTTGTCCTTTGCATGTTTTATCTTTATTCTTTTCTCCAAGGCAACATATATATATGTTTCTTCTTCTATTTTTACATCTTGTTTTGCTTAAACTTATCCTTGTTCAATATTTTTATTGTTAAGGGGTCCTTAGGATAGATACCACATGGATATCATTTATGGTGTTCATACATCCACTGAATATTCTATGCACATATCTTAGCTCTTAGAATTTAAAAAAAGGTACACACACACACACATACACACACTACTTGTTATCTCCTTATTCTTCAATCTTCTTTCAATCTAATGCCCTTATTAGGTTGCAATCCTTCTGGCCATCTACACACACACCACCCTTATCAAGTTGATATTTATTATTATTTTGGCTTAGTGATCTCTACACCTATTACAAGGAGATATTTATGGTCACCAACAAGGGGCAACCTCCACTTAGACCATTTGTGAGCACACATCCTAATAGGTATTGCTACACAACATCCACTAGTGAGAACACACCTATAGCAATTTATTTTCTCTATTATTGGTCACTATCAAGCACATATCCATAGTGGATTATTCACTCCATATTTGGTCACTAGAGAGCACAAACCCATAGCGAGTAACATTTCCCTAAAATTTGTTCTTTTTAGTAAGCATAACACCCTCACAGGATAGATTCATGGCCACTCACGAGTACTACACCCCTAGTAGGTTTCATTCCATCTCGATAATTTGTGAGCATACATCCTCATAGGGTTCCACTCCTTTTATTTTTATTATTTTATGATCATTTGATAACACTAACTCCTTATGGTCTAAACTTATCTAAATACCATACTCTAAACATCCTTTTTTGTTCTTTTTTTACTTATTGTTAACTTTGTTGTTGTTCTTCTTCTTATTTTCTTTTCTTCTTATCTTCTTTTCTTCTTTCTCTTCTTTTCTTATTATTTCTTTCTACATTCTCACCCTATCCTTATGGGACATGAATTCACTCTGGTACAAATTCATGGTCCATTCTTACAGGGTGTAAATTCATCTAGAGTGTTTTTTTTCTCTTTTTTTCCTTCTCTTATTTTTTACATCATTCTTTTGTACCTCCAATAATCTAGTTATGCATTTCATTTCGTTTTACATTAGTTTAGTTAATTTGTATTTATGCATTTTTATTTAATATTCCATCATGCATTTGGTTAGTTCCTCATGCATTTACTTAATTTTCATTTATGTGCTCAATTATTTAGATCATTTTACATATTCAAAAAAATCATACACCCATATTTTCTAAAGAAAAATGAAATATATATAAAAGTATCTAGATGTATTCCTCATGAAAAATAGAGTGTGTGTTTTTTAGTGTATCATAGTGCAAGCTCGACACACTTGACCCTCCCTAAGCCTAGGGATGCATGTCATACTCAAAATTGGCATGTCACCCTAATCCTTGTCTAAGAACTACGAGCCTATCTCCTCTACTCCACCCACTAGATGTGGTCCTAGTAGGGGTATATTCATAAACCGTGACAAGATCTATGATCTAGATCAATACTAATATTATGTTTATAGGGAGAACAATGGAGGTAACCTTTGTTCCATTGGAACAACCTAAGAATATAGGATATGGTAGAAATTCTCCCTTTGTACAAACACCTCCAGCCTCTCCATCACCCTATGTAGCTCCACCTATAGTAGGTGGATCCCCTCACCCTCTATAGCTCTACCTATAGTAGGTGTATCCCCTCACTCTACTAGTTATAAATTATGAAAACCAAATTATATATCCCCATTAGATGATCTGCCTCAACCCTCATTGTGTCTCACTCTATGAGTGTTGTGCTTAAGGAACTCTATATCCTCTCTATCCTCTTGGAATTATCCTCTTAGAGTAGGTCCATATCCCTCTACATGGTCACTATATAGGCCTACCATGTTGTCACCTCTCCCATCAAGTTATCCCAACCTACAGTGCTACTTGGTCCTACCTCATCCATCCTAGGGGCACTCCTTGTCACTCCCTCCCCTCTCGTGGTGGTGATAGTCATCCTCATGGCCATCACCACCTCCTACTAAAAATCTACCTAGAATTACATAGGCTAGAATTCTAAGCATTTTCATCACTTTATGGTCCATCAGGTTGCCTCTCAGACTACCAAATATAGGCCTTAATCCATCCTTAGATATCTTTGCACTAGCACCACTAGGGAGATCCTTAGGGGATTAATAATCTTGTACCATATATTGTAGCTAAGGGACACCTTGACATCATCTACCCCTACATCAATGTATAGTAGTTCATCGAGGTCCTCCACCATGAACCTCCCCATATCATAGTTCCCTTTGACCCTTGATGGGTCCCTCTAAATCCACTTGAACCAATAGTCATCTAAGTCCAGTATCTCCTATAAGATGTCAAATTTCCTTTAGATCCAATCAAAGTAGAAGAGCTCCAAATCATCTTAGTTTTTGGCCACTCATCATATCCTAATAACCCTCATTAGCTCCTTCCCATCCTCCATATACCCAAGATTTTGATTCCATGATAGCGAGATGATTTTATGGTCTCATAGCTCATCAATCATATACCTCCCTAGTGGTAGAATCCCTACCTATATCCTATAAACTTACTTGAATTGATGGGTCCACCTATATATTGTTGATCACTATGGGTTGGATTGTGGTCCTAGAAATGCATGTGGTCTATGGACTACCATATGCTCCTAGTACCATACCTAAATCAAAGTCATGCACACCATCCCCATATACCTCTTATACACGACATTGTATAATGTATTGTATAAGTAGACCAACACATATAGCTCCCATACGAACCTAACTAGTTTGTCTTGTATGTCCATCACTACCCCTACAAGTTCCCATGACAAGTGTTACCTACTAGTGTGGCATACCAGAAGCCCTACCACTATCCCATAGAGCATAGTTGTTAGTGCCTTGACTCCATATCACATAGACATCTCATCAAAATGGGAGCCCACTCTAATAGACCTCATGTGTTATATCCCTTAACAATATTTACAATGCTACCTATGACACTTATGCCCTATAAACTATCCTCCCCTGCACCACACTTCCTCCTATGTGATGGCCATATCTCCTATAAAAAACTAAAATATTGATGAATCTAGACACCATCTCTTCACCAATGTTGTTAGTGGCTCTCTACCCACCTCCACTCAGGGTATTTTTGCTAGATGCAATAGCCCATCCAAACTACCCATATGATATCTCTATCCACTATGATAAGCTGCTCTAGGGACCCTTCTAGTGTGCTTTGCCATGACACTTTTCTCTAGAGAGCATCTAGATACAAAACCACATTAAATTTTAAATTAGTCATGTCCAAAAATAAAAAACATATAAATAAAACAAAAAGCATAATCCTAATAAAAATCATCAAGAGTATTTTCTTATAATTTCTTACACCTCTCTTTATTCTCTCTTATCTTATTTTTCTCTTTTCTCCTAGTATGTATATCTTGTTCTCTCTTTTTTTCTTCTTTGAATTTGTACCCCCTCCCTTTAGAGCACAAATTCATGATTTCATACCCCGTACGGCTAGGTTGCAAAATCAATTTCATGCCCAATATCTCTAGGCCATGAATTCAACATTACATCAGGCCTGATCAGAGTTGTGGTCACCCATTGAAGTTGCATTGGGACCAACACCAATGATTTCTTCCAAAATTAATAAAAAATTAATCTAGTGCTAAATTTCTAGTCTATCCTAGTCTAGAGGTTAGGTATTGGCTCTTACCTATGCTTTCTTTACTACTATGTCGACCTTGTCCCTCACAATGGTTGAATAATGCATCGAAAGAGCCATCTTCTATTTTATTCAAAGTTCTTCTTATCATATTTTTGCGATGAAAATGAATTCATTTTCACCCCATTTTCTCCTTTTTATGCCTCTTTTTCTCTTTCCTCTTTCTTCTCTCTCTCTCTCTTGTTTACCATTCTTTTTTCTTTTGCATCTGCATTTTTCAATTTTCCTTCAAAATATTGCATTTCCTCTAAAACTCAAGAGGGCACCTTGGCCTGAGAGGCATTAAAGTCATTAATGCCTCATTTTACATGAAAAATTTCAAAGAGTTTGGAATGAAATCATTTTTGTACCACCCCTTCTTCTAAACCAACCACCCCTTTTTGTTTTTATTGTTATTTGCCCATGTGTGTTTACATCTTTCTTTGATGCATTTATTAGGCCATAAATGCATAGGGGAAAAATGTAGACATGGAAAATTGACTCACTAAAATTATTTATTTCCCCCTTAGAATCCCTAAGAAGTTCCTCACAATGCTAAGTGCAATATTTGAGCATTATTTCTCTCTTGTTCTTGCTTTTTTCCTTGTCAATACCGAATTCATGGTCGTCCAAGATAGGGCACGAATTTGGGGTGCGAATTTAGAAAATTTGGATTTTTCACCTAGAAAAGTCCAAATTTGGGCTGACATATTCTATATCAGCCCTAGACCAAGGTTATGTTTTTATTTTTCTGTATTTTTCATTAAACCTCCTATAATAAGTGGATTGGGTCCTCTTTTTATATAAAAAAACACAAGTTTTCGACCAACAACAAGTTTTAGCAAGTTCACTCCTAGCTATCAAATTCTTCCAAGTGTGATATGACAAGTGCTCTTGTGCTTTGGATTATTTTTTTGCTACTTTTGCTTTATGATTTTACTACTTTGGTGATCAAGTGTGGGAGCCTTGAGGAGGGGTCTACCATTTTGGTTGGTGCCTATATCCTTGTGTTGCTATTTCACTTCCACTAGGTTTTTCTTGCATTAATAGTCTTCTTAAATCATAAAATTTCCATATTGTATTGTATTTTTGGCATTATTATATCATTTAAGGTCTCTATCATGATTTTTTGCCACATCCTTATAGGGCATGAATTCGATAGGACCAAATTCATGATCACCCCTTATGAGGCACAAATTTGGATCTCTAGGGCTTAGGGGCAAGATTTTGCTCCCAAAACCCTAGGTAGCTCTTGCATGTTGCATTTAGGTCATAATATCTCTATCTACACTATGTTTTTCACATTGTTTCATGTTATTGTATTTTGTATTTTTCACTTCCAAAGGTCAAAAATCTTTTTTTTTCAAAAAATCAACTAAAAGGACCAATGGAGCTTGACTACTATACCTCCAAGCTCAATCACATAGTAGCCTAAGTAGGCCCCCAAATACTGATCACTTTTCCAAGGGTTTTTGAAGTTGTTTAATATATTAGGATGAAATTTAAAAGCTATGATCAACCATCTAATCAATTAGGTGCTCTAAATAGAATTAGTAGCATATTTGTTGTTTGATTTCTGCTTATTTCTATTCAATATTTAAATCATAAATGAAGAAAAGTATTTAGCTCCATTTTTAGGCATTTTAAAAGAGAAAAAGCATATAGTTTGCATCTAGGTTAATTTTTTTTGTGCATTCTCTTGGGCTTTTTTTGAAATAAAAAAATCTACTTATTTATAAAATCAGGGTTTAGTTGTCATTAAAATAAAAATCATTCTAGGGATAGTCTTTGTTTTCTTGCATTGTAGTTTACCCTACATTGTTCTTTAATTATTTCTAGTTTAGATCTTAGTAAGGCCAAACATAGGTGCTTGTTTAATAAACACATCAAAAAATTCCTCCCTAGACTTAGAGTGAGTCCTTAAACCATTCCTGGTGAACCCTTCGATCCCTTGAGCACTCGAGTGTAGATGAATCAACATACCCCCACAGTCAGCTCTATTTCCAATGGATCTAGCTAAGAATTACACATGGTAGGGCAATTTTTCCCCTCTACATATTTGGTGAATCCAACATGAAAAACATCCTTAGTGGCCATATAGGAAGTATTTTTTTTATCTTCCTTGTTTTTATTTTGAACCATAAATAAGACAATTAAAATTTGTTTGTTTAGAGTAGAAAAACATTAAAAAAAATCTTAATGAATTCTTTTGTGTGTTTTTTTTAGTTGTAGATATTCCTTTGTCTCTTCTATCCTTTCTCTTAATACTACTGCTCCCAACCTTAGGAGTAAGCAAAATATTTTAGAATATAATGAGAATCCTTAAGGGAATGATAATATTGATAAGGAGAATTCTAAAATAGATGTAGAAGAGGATATAGAAACTAGTAATGACATTTATCCTACTAAGGGGTCTAATGGACACCTCACCTTTAAATTATTTGATAATATTTAGAATTTCTTAAATCATCACAAGGACTCTTTGAATAAGGCTATGGATGAAGAAGCCCAACTCAAAGAGTCTAGGAAATCTCATAATAAGACCATTTCTCCTCAAAATATTCAAATCAATATTTTTTTTAAATATTCTTATGATGTTAATCCATTTCATAAACCTATATATGCCACTACTAAAATCGCCAACATTGGGAGAATTTTGTAAGTTCTTCCAACTAGTAGTGCACCTCAAAATTATGTTTAATTTCCTCCTTATAATATTTCTTCTATTTTTCCAAATTTGAGTTATTCTCCACAACAAGATACCACACAAAATATCCCATATCATAACAATGTTAATATTTCTAACATTAAGCAAATCTCTTTTCAACAATCCACCTATAACCCTCTAGGGAACTTAGGGGTATTGCACAAAAATCTCGATATGCTACAAAGTTTAAAAAGTGTAGTGAAACAATTAGCATTAATAATGGATATGCTTCATGTAGAGGGGAAAAACTACCCTACCACATATGATTCTCAATTGGATCCACTGGGAGTCGAGGTGAATTGCGGGTGTGTGTTATATTCTCTACACTTGGGAACACAAAAGGATGGGTTCATTAGGAATATTTTTAGAACTCACTCTAAGTTTAGGGTGGGAATTTTTGATGTGTCAATTGATAATACACCTATTTTTTGGTCTTTCTAAACTAAACTATGAAAAATGAAAGAACAATGCAAGACATACAAGATGAAATAATACAAGGACTAACCCTAGTATGATTTTATAATTAAATGATGTATAAACCTAGGATTACAAAATAAAGCCTTTGATAAATGGTCCAAGGGAGATGCACAAACAAGATTAAAATCCTAGATACACACTATATGATTTTATTCTTTCAAATGCCTAAGGATTCAATCAAATATTTTTCCTTTACTTGTAATCTAGGGTTTTGGGTATAAATGAACAAAAGAAAACACCAAAAAACATAAATATATATTAGGTCACTTATCTAATCTGGTGGTTGTTCCAAGATTTATCTTACACATATAATATCAAATAGTTTTAAACCTGTAAAATAACTTCACAAACCCTAGAAAATTTGATTAGCATTTGGGGGCCTACATAGCTGCTATAATATTGAGCTTGGAGGTGCAACAGTCAAGCCCCTTTGGTCCTTTTAACTAACCGTTCAAAATAAAAATTGGTCATTGACCTTTGGAACATGCACAATTAGAGTAAAAAAAATATTTAATAGTAAAATAAAATGCATACAGGATGGGAACAATAGAATGCTAAAATGCAAGATGCAAATTAGGATTTTTGGGGTGCAAAACTTACCCTCAAGCCCTATTTTACCAAATTCATGCCTTGTAAAGGGGGATCAAAAATTTGGTTGACCAAATTCACACCTTATAAGGATAGGGTGTGAATATGGTTTATATGCCCTTTTCGGGCCCTAAAACATTAAAAATACAGCACAAAACAACAAAAAATAAACTTAAAAAGTGACTAACATGAACACCAAACCTAATGAGCTAATGAATAGGTCAAGGAGCAATGAAGACATGTCACATTTTCATGACCAAAAGAGAAGAGAAAAAGTAAGAAAGAAAAATTTTGCGATATCGTGACATGTCGCATTTTCACGACCAAAAGAGAAGATAAAGAGTAGGAAGGAAAAAGTGTCGCGATATTGCGACATGTCGCATTTTCATGACCAAAAGAGAAGAGAAAGAGTAAGGAGGCGAAAGTGTCGCGATATCATGACATGTTGGATTTTCATGGGCAAAATCCAAGAAAAGGAGCAAGGAGGCGAGTGTGTCGCGATATCGCGACATGTTGCCTTTTTATGTCCAAAAGCAACAAAAGAGGACAAAGAGGCAGCAGTGTCGTGATATCACAACATGTCGCATTTTCGACATGTCATAGTTTCATGATGATCCAGAGAAAATGTAGGAAAAGACTCAAGGACAACGCGATTTCATGAATTGTCGATTCTTCGCGGCTGGAAGCGGCAAGAGAAAAAAATAGGAAACGAATGTTGTGATTTCGTGACATGTCTTAGTTTTGTGACAGACAGTGGCAAAGGAGCAGAATAGAGGCAGATTGTCGTGATTTTGCGATAGGTCTCATTGTCACGACATGTCGCATTTTCACGACTATCCAGAGCAAATGAAGGAAAATACTTAAGGATGTCGCAATTTTATGACATGTCACACTTTCACGGATGGAAGCGGCAAGAGTGCAAAATGGGAGACGAATGTCATAATTTCACGACATGTCTCATTGTCGCAACATGTCGCATTTTTGTGACATGCAGCGACAAAGGAGCGAAACGAAGGCAGAATGTCACGATTTCGTGACATGTCTCTTTTTTGCGACAGGTCACATTTTTGCGACTATCCAAAGTAAAATATGGAAGTGACTTAAGTACATCGCGATTTCATGACATGTCACATTTTCACGGCTGGAAGCAGAAAGAGTGCAAAATGGGATATGAATGTCGCAATTCCACGACATGGCTCATTTTTGTGACATGTATTTTCATGAATTATAGCAAAGGAGCAAAATGAAGGCAGAATGTCGTGATTTCATGACATGTCTCATTTTTGCAACATGTCACCATTTCGTGACTCTCTAGAGAAAATGAAGGAGAAGACTTAAGGATGTCGCGATTTCATGATAGGTCGCATTTTCATGGCTGGGGTAGCAAGAAAGCAATGCGGTGGGCCATTGCCTATGTTCTAAGGTGTTTGTTAAATATGTGTAAGGGGTTGTGCTCTTTCTTGGTAGGGTGGCCTCAAAAGGGTACTAGTAGCGAAGAACAGACTATCGCTATTGAGGTTTTGATTCGTAATAGCATAGTGCTGATTTTTGTAAAAGGTTTTGGGTCAACCTGGAAAACCTAGATGTAATGAAATTGTACCTTAATTACCAAAAAAAAAGAGGTGGATGAAGTACTCCAAGAAGGTTTATCTATCCAATAGTCAAGACTCCTCCACTCAATCCCCAAGGGCAACCACCACCAAATCATGAAACAAAAAAAATAGAAATTTAGAGCAAATGAGATTTTTTAGCATGAAAATAGGTAAGTCAAGAATTAGGATCTCAAAATAACTTATTAGGATCAATGAGGGAATCCAAACCCTTATTTATAAGAGGTTTGGAGGGAAAAAAGTGGGAAATTGAAATTTCATTATAGGCAAAGACTGACCCCAAAACGGGTTGGCAAGGGAAGGGGGTTTAGTGAGAAAAAAAACCCTAGAATGTCAAATTCATGCCTAGTCATTACAGGTCATGAATCTGGTAAGCCAAATTTGTGCCCTATATAGATCAGGCATGAATTTGGTAAAGCTAAGGAAAAAAGGCCAATGGAGAAGGAAAAAGGGCTCCAAATTTGTACTTAGCAAGTTTGGGTGGCTAACTAGGGATCTAAGGAAGAATTGACTCATTTTGATGGGTCAATTTTTTGTATATACAATTTTCCCCCTATTTTATGCATTTATGGCCAAGTAAACGTGTCAAATAAATATGTAGACTCCTAAGGATGAAAGCAACGAACACAAAAAGGAGTGGTCAGGTTTGGATGGAGGAGTGATGCAAAAAGAGGTGTTAACCTGAACACCATAAATTTACTTGCAAATCAAGGCACTACTACCATTGATGCCTCTAAGGTTGGGGTACCCCATCAAGTTTTAGAAGGAATGCCAATTTATTGCAAAAACTCAAAAAGAATGGATAGAGAAAAAGATAAACAAAGAAAAGCCACATACATTAATTTTTTTAAATTATGCAATGCATGTAACATTAATGTGTTGTGTGCAGTTGAAAATTTTGGAGCCTTGACATCAATTTTTGCCTCTCATCCCTAGGGTGAGGAAGGAGTTGAGGGAGAACTAGTAGAAGTAGTTGGAGGATGTTGGGTTGGCTGGGGCAACGAAGATAGATGTGGTGAGGGTGTATGAGGGGTATCTCTCTACCTTGGTAGAGAGATAGGATCCAGATAGGAGGACCTTTTAGCTCCCTACTAGAGATATGACAATGACACTTGAGGATGTATATCGTATCCTCAAACTACCAGTGGAGGGGTTACATGTTGAGGTTAGACACGATAATGGGTATGAGATAAGCTACATGTTTTGATATGGGTGGCAGGATGTGGATGTTATGGGTGGATGGATAACATACTTTTTGATGTATGTGAACAAGAAGTTGGATGCCTTACCCACATTGGTGATGTTCATGTTGGCCAAAATAATAGCCATGAATAGTGTTGGGTATTGATTCCCCTAGAACCTTATCAGGGTAGTGTGCAATATGATCTCTACACATTGGGTATATGCATGGGCTCCTAATTTATTGATACATTTGTACCAAGAGTTGTATGAGGTGAGGAGGTGAAGGCAGAAGGGGTTGGGGTGTAGTGTTTTACTATAGTGTTGGGGTTGGGAGCACTTCAGTGTGGCTAGGCCTATAGGCTTCCTTGGGATAGGGATCAGCCTTATGCTATGAGATGGCCAGTGGTACAAGAGGTGTAGTCGAGTAATCCTATTCGAATGAGTTAGTGGTATAGGGATCTATGGATTGGATTGACTTCAACTCAAGTGATATGGAGGTCATGGTGAGGTTCCATGTGGGTAAGTTATGGGGAGCATTTATAGAGTGTTCGATAGGCTAGGTGGATAGTTGGGAGGCATAAGAGTGAGGTGGAGCTAATCCAGTTCTCACAGGTGTTGAGGTAGTTTGGACTAAGGTAGGGAGTTCCTAAGGTGCCAGTGCTCTACAAGCATCACCATATGAGATAGGTATACCTTGTGCTGAGGCATGGAGGGTGACCTATGAGGATGATGAGGAGGTAGACCTCCTCGATGTGGATGATGCAGGGACTACTAAAAAGTAAAATACATATTTTGCTACATAATCATCATGGGTACCGATTCTGGTAGTGGATGAGGGAATGGGGATGAGGATGAGGTAGAGGTTGAGGAGGCCGATGAGGCTCCTAAATGTTAGAGGCACCCTCAATATTATAGTTGAATGAGGTGGTCTAGGGGTACAACTGAGCAGGCACTAGGGATTGGAGGGGATGGATATGAAATGGAGGAGGTTCCAAAGGGACCTCTTGGGTAGAGCGAGGAGGATTGGGTGAGGTTGGAGTAGTTGGTGGTAGAGCGAGATGCGATGGTAGCAGCTTGAGATGTGATGGTAATGACTCAAGATGTAGAGATAGCTCAGTTGTGGGCAAATCTAGAGGTACAATTGGGTACAAGTGCAGGTGATGATAGGATTGCAAGGATCTAGGAAGAGCTACTAGAGAAGAGTCATTGAAAGAGATATGATGTAGAACACCTTTAGGCTCAAGATGGATATATCTGATTATTGGAGGATCTATTGATGGAGCATGACATTGGGCTTCTAGATCCACCCTCCTCATCCATATCCGGGTCTATTACGCATAGTGAGTCTAGGCATAGCTCTATGTCTAGGTCTTGTTCTAGGTCACAAGGGTCCTATTATAGGTGTTAGCTAGTGCTTAGATGCACTTTTTTATATGATCTTTGGTGCTCCATTGTATATATCCTTTGGGCATTCCTTGTATATGATATTTATATATATACATGGATATTACTTTTGTGTTATGATTTTTGTGTGAATTCTTTTGTGTGGATGCATGTGTATATGGATGATTAATACAATGTTAATGTGTTATGAATGCAAAAGAATTAATGATCATTCATAGTTCATATTTTGCATGGTCATGTTTAGCATTATTGTCTAATCAGGGGCACCAAACTGGTGGTATGTGAAATGGAATACTCATGTAATGATATGGATGTTGATATGGAAGATGATATGGATGTTGAGATATAAAATTGACTATTTTTAGAGACTTAGACATACTCGTGGCATAAAAAAAACTCACTAAATACTACCTATTTTCTCTAAGACCAGATGTGTGTGCAGTGAATTCATTTACAAAATTATGAGCATGGTAATAACTCGAGGTAATATTTTCTCTTGTATTCTTACATCCTATACCTTTGCATTGTCCTTTATATTTTTATAGCATAGATCTAGAAAGGTAAAATTTAGGTGTTTTTCTGGAAACTGAATACATCAAATATTATTGACATTCCTGTGGACTTGGAGCGAGTCCTTAAAGCTATTCTAGGTGAACCCTTCCCTCCCTGGCACCAAGTGTAGAGAACAACATAGCCCCCATGGTTCACCCCATAAGTATTTCTATATTTATAGATCTAGGCTTATTTTGGGAATTATACATAGCAGGGTAGTTTTCCCCCTCTACATATTTGGTGAACATGATGTGAACACCTCCTTTTATTATAAAACTCTAATCATGATTATTAATTGTGGTGAATATGATCATTAAGAACATAATTATTGGTGCTTGTGAGTCTTAGTTCCTTCCTATGTTTTGATCTATTTTTCTTTTCCCAATGGATTCCAAACTTGGGAATGGAAGAAGGTTTTTAAGATTTAATGAGATTTTTCAAGAGAATGATCAAATTGATAGAGAAAATCCTAACCTTGAAGAAGAAGAGATTGATAATAGTCTTGATCCTATTAGGGTACCCAATGGGAACCTTACATTCAAATTTATATATTGATAAATGTATGATCTTGTTTGCTCACCCAAAGACTTAGCTCAAATTTATTCATCAAATTCCTCATCTAAAAAAACCAAGAAACCTAAAAATATTGCTAAGGAATCATCAATTCATATCTCATCTCAAGATCAAGCCAAATATTCTTATCAATATCCTCTCTTATATAAATATCATCATGGTTTAGAGTGGTGTGTTGAATATGAGGGGTCGCCCTCTCCTTCTATGTTGTTTTCTTCCCTAAAGCAATTTATCAATGATGAAGATCCTCCCTAAAATGGTATTTGCTTTGACGGGTATGTACCTTGCACTACACAGGTGGAATATTATAATTCTAAAGAGGACTTTGGTTCTATGTCTCAAGATTACCTTGATCAATTAGGAGTAACTCCTACCCTGCTTCCTATTGAGGATGACATATCCATACTTATTGAGGATACCATAGATGTGAGCATAGGTTCTAAGGAAGCCCTTAGAATCCTTAAGTTTGGTAAAGCCTTGTCCATGGATGAGCAGGAGCAATTAACTAATTTATTAAGAGAATATCAATATATATTTGCTTGGTCATATGTTGACATTTTAGGGCTTGATCCCTCCCTTGTTATGCATTATTTTTTAGTTAAACCTAGTGCTAATCCTGTTAAGTAGAACTTATGAAGATGCATCCTAAGGTCACCATTTTGTTCAGGGAGGAGCTCCAAAAACTCCTTGATGTCAATTTTATAAATGCTATCGAATATTTTGATTGGATCTCCAATATTGTTCTTGTAGCTAAGAAGGAAGGAAAAATCAAAATATGTTCCAACTTTCGGTACATTAACTTAGCATGTCCCAAGGATGATTTTCCCTTGCCCAACATAGATCATATTGTAGATTTCATTACCATTGTGGAGTGCTTTCACTTATGGATGGTTTCTTAGGCTACAATCAGATTATGATTACCATTAAGGATCAAGCTAAGACAACATTCACTACTCCATTGGGTACCTTTTGCTAGAAGGTCATGACTTTTGGCTTGAAGAATGTAGGATCTACCTATCAGTGGGCCATGACTTATATTTTCCATGACATGATGCATGATATTCTCTAGGACTATGTGGACAATATTCTAGCTCAATCCATATAATGAAAGGATCATGTCCATGATTTAAAATGAATATTTGAAAGGCTTCAACAGTACAAGGTTCATCTTAAACCCGCTAAGTGTGTGTTAAAAGTCACATTTGGCAAGCTATTAGGCTTCATAGATTCTAGGTGAGGCATTGAAGTGGATCTCACTAAAATAGCGGTTATCATTGACATGCCCCTCCTCGTACCCTCACTAAAATGTGTAGCTTGCAAGGTAAATTGCAATTCATCCATTGATTCATTGACTGGTTAGCTGATAAGTATCAAACCTTTTTTAAGATTCTTAAGAAATATGTGGTCTTTCAATGGGATTATGAAATTTAGAAAGCTTTTAATGATCTCAAGAAGTATCTCTCCTCCCCACCTATTTTAGTTCCTCCTACGACTGATAGGTATCTTATGCTTTACATAGCATTCAATGCTCATGCTCTAGGAGACATGCTGGCCCAACGTGATGATAAAAATAGAGAATGAGCTACCTACTATATCAGTAGAACTCTGGTTAGTTATGAAACTAGGTACACCCCCTTAGAAAAGCTTTGCCTTACCATAGTGTTTGCTTCTCAAAATTTAAGGCAGTACATGCTCAGCCATAAGATATTAGTGGTTGCAAATTTTGACCCTTTGTTCTATTTAATGTCTAAGCCCCACCTATCCGGTCAAGCTTCTAAATGGGTGTTGGCCCTTAGTGAGTTTTACTTGATGTTCATAGGTCAAAGGGCTATTAAGGGTCAGGTTATTGTTGATCAGTTAGCCTCTTCTTCCCTAGAAGCTACCCGTCCTATAGTTTTTGAGTTTCCCAATGAATACTTCAATGTTGAAATTAAATATTATTAGTCTTGGACTTTATTTTTTGATGGAGCCCAATGCATGAAGGGTACTAGCAGGGTTATGCATAAGCACGAAATATCGTAAATTGGCTCTATTTAGTTTTTTTTTAATTTTAAAAAGGCTAATTTTGGATCCTTTCACTGGGGCCATTCACCTAAAATTTATGGGGTGGAAGTTTTTTTGGGATAAATTCGCTCTTCATTGATAATAATGAACCTAACTTTATTTTAATTCGTTAACCTCAAATTACATATGGTTTTTATTTTCCCACCCAATTCGCCTTCAAATTATAAATGATTTTATTCTTCCCACCCAAATCACCTTCAAATTATAAATGATTTTATTTTTCTTGCCCAAATCATCTCATATACTACCCATATATATATTGTACTGGGTACCAATAAACATACATCAAAAATACTCTAACTAAAAAATAGCTCTAAAACAACAAAAAAATTGAGAAGGTTACAGAGGAGTGACTGTAAAAATAAACCGAATGGTTGTAGAGGAGTCTCCATCGGTACAAGATGATCGGTTGCAGAGTCATGTCTGTCAGCATAAGCCAATCAGTTGTAGAACCGTGTTTGTCAGTAGAAGTTGATCGGTTGTAGATTTATGTCTATCGATATAAGCCAATTGATTGTAGAGCCATGTCTATTGGCATAATCTGATCGATTGTAGAGCCATGTTTGTTGGTATAAGCCAATCGATTGCAGAGCTATGTCTATCGATATAAGCTGATCAATTATAGAGTTGTGTCTGTCGGTATAAGTCGATTGGTTATAGAGCATTTTCTATTAGCATAAGCCAATCTATTATAGAGGTTTTTCTATTAGCATAATTCTATTAGTTGTAGGGATTATCGATTGATATTTGTCTATCAGTTACAGAGGTGTCGATCAACATTAGTCAGTCAGTTGCAGAACTGTGTCGATCATCATTAGTCGGTTGGTTATAGTGGTGTCGATCAACATTTGTCAAATGATTGCAAATGTGTCAATTGACATAAGTCTATTGGTTGTAGGACCACATTAGTCCATCAGTTTCAATGTTATCGATTGACATTTATTGATTGGTTACAGAGTTGTCTGCCATCATGCCTATAGCTGATTGGCATACCTAGAGTCGATTTTCATGCCTGTAGTCGATCAGTATGCCTATAGTCGATCATAATTTTTGTAGCCAATCATCATACCTACAACTGATCGTCATGCCTACATTCAATCAAAACTCATGCATCTGATCAGTATACCTACAGTCGATCAACATTCCTACATCCTATCAACATGCCTGTAGTCAATTGATATTTCTGTTGTAGGCCAAACAAGGTTAATTTCTTTCCTACTTTTGTCACATGCCCATGCATTTAATTTATCAACCCAGGGAGCTTCGTAAACTTGTGAAGGGTCTGAATAATATTGCTTACAATACCACTTGAGATGAGTCCGTTAGTTCTACTATTGGGGGGTGTTTCAAATGGTTGTCAATCATTCATACACTCCTCAATGATTTATGTAAAAAAAATTAAATCTATAGAAAGGAAATATTCATACATTCCTAGAAATAAACCTACTACAAATACTGGAAATAGCATTGTGATAAACAATCTTATAAAGTAGTAAACTAATCTAGAAAAACACAAGACAAATAGGGGAAGAAATATTGGCTTAGAGTGGGCTTAGGCTCTAGTAGCTTCCTCCTAGCTGAACACGCACTTAGAAACTCTTAGAACTGTATTAAAATTATCAAAGTATTACAATTACTATCCAAATATTCTATCTCCTCTCTCTATATATATATTTCTATATATCTATCTCTATATATATTCAGAGAGGTCTACGTGTTTATATAGCACACCCGTAGAACTTCTATTACAAAGAAGTTATAACAGTCGATTCATTCTAGACTAAACTAAGACAGTATGGTAAATGTGATCAATGTCTGCTAAAACTGGCATTTGGTTCTAATGATGGTGTGTTCACTGATTGGTTTATGCTTTTCCTAGCATTGGTAGGACATTCTCATACGTTGGTGTGATCCCCAATTTATCTCTACATGATGTAGAGCTGGAACTACATCAGTCGATGTTGTTCACATCGTACTTGTCTAGTCTATGGGCAAATAATAGGGGCACCTTCCTTATGAGGAAGGTGCCTAAGTATATCAGGCACCTTCTCGATGCAGAAGGTTCCTTACTACCGTGGGTGCCTTCTTGGAAGAGGAAGGCACTTATCTTCTATTGGTGCCTTCCTGTGAGAGGAAGGCACTTGCATTCTAGTGGCACCTTCCTTATGAGAGGAAGGCACTTGCCTTCTAGTGGCACCTTCCTTATGAGAGGAAGGCACTTGCCTTCTAGTGGCACCTTCCCGTCGACACCTTCCTTATGAGAGGAAGGTGCTTCTTTTCCTTTGGCACCTTCCTAGAAGAGGAAGGTGCTAGCCTTCTATTGGAACCTTCCTATGAGAGTAAGGCGCTTGTATTTCCTTAGCACCTTCCTAGAAGAGGAAGGCACCAATAGAAGATAAGTGCCAGGTCCATAAAAAGACCTCGACTGATCCAAATCTAACTAAATCAATTGCAATTCCACAAAAATACACTGAAAACACATGAATTAGATAGCATGCATAATTTCATAAAATAATTATATAATCATTCATAAAAGTATGCAATCCTTATTATACAACCGCATAATAATAAATAAAATGTATACAAAATATGAGCATTTCTAATGCTCATCATCCCCCCACACCTAACATATGCCATGCCCTCATGGCATAAAAAATATAGGTAGCCCTATTTACCCCTCATCATTGTCATTTCTTTGTGGGTTTGGCTATATATGTGGCCCTATTCTGCCTCTTCTACGTGTTGGAATCTAAAGGTGTGGCTCTTCTTTTCTTATGTGAAGCTGAGGGTGCGGCTGTCAACTATCCTTTCCTCATTCTGGATGCCATCGATATGATCTATCCAGTGTCATCTCTACTAAATGGAATGCAGCTTCTATAGCTTGCCAGAGGTCAGCATTCAAATGTCTGACCACTACAAGAGGGATATCTAAATTATCCCTCCTAGAATGAACTACTTGGGCTTTGTACAATTTGTCTACTTCAGGAGTAAGCCCTGCGTTCTCCCTTGTAATGGTTGTGACCTCCAATTCAGGGCCATATACCCACCATCATTCAAAATACCTCCTTATCATGGAGTACCATCCCCAAGATGATCCGTAAATATTCCAGAACTGGCTATCTTTTATCGGCTTAACGCAGATACTAGAGTGCCCCTGCATCCTCGAGGTTGGCTTCCTGGTCTCCTTGGCTACTATCATATCTTTGAGCAATCTTTTGAACTATTTTTTCCTCTTCACAAATGGCTACATATCCCACTCATCTTCCTCTAGCTCGATGAAGGTCATATTCACGTTCTTTCATGCCATCCTGGGCCCTTTTCCTCTGGCCTTTGCAGATAATGTAGTGGCTCAAATAGGGGTTTTCCATTTGTCCTTGGAAGACATCTTATCGCTCTAAGGGGCCTGATCTATGGTCTCTAGAGAATTCTCTTCACTCTATGATGCTATCCCTTGGGGTGCTTCTTCATCCCCCTATCTGTCCTATGTCGACCCCTCAGGTTCTTCTCTTCCTTCGTCAGGTCTAAGGAGTTCCTCCTTATCCTCTGGTCTTGTTTGCTGCTAGAGGCCATTATCCTACTTTATATCACTTAGGACGATGATAGGGGGTGTTGTGGGACTTATTTCCCCTTCACTCCTAAAAATAGAGGAATTCTTCCCTACCTTCGGGCTGCTCTATTCGGTGTCTGATCGAATTTCTCCCTAAGAGAATACTCATTCAGCATATGTGGGAGAATTCATTGGGACATCTTTTGCCCAGTCATTTTGGGTCTACGTGTCCCTTATTTCCATTCCCCTATCTTGGAGTAGTTGGTTCTCCTCCCGTAACTGCTAGACCAACTACTTGAGCTGGGCTATTCGTCCTTCTCATTCTTTCATTCCCCTCTATGCTTGTTCTAGAAATCCTCCAAAACTTGATGGGCCATCTAGTAATTGATTTGCCATTCCAACACTTCCTCCAAGGCCACATCAACCTGATCATTGCTCCCAAAAGTCCCTACACCTTGTGGGCTCTGGTTTGTCTATTATTGGAGGGTTTGGTCTATAGTGTTGACTTTTGGGTTGCTCTATTCTTCTTCTATTTAGAGGAGGATTTTTTATAGGCATTTCCTCCTGGGGGCTGGTTTTGTCGGCAAAAACTCGGCCTCACCACTAATAAGCAACACTCCTTACTCCTCACACTTGGGCACTAGGGAATGCCCTCTTTTCTATATTATTTTTGGCACTGGTGAATGCCTTATTTCTTCTATGAAATAGGGCAATGTCAATTTCCCGATACTCGCTATTTCCTCTATAGGGCTTCCCTCTTCTTGCCTTGTTTTAGAAACAACATCATCTTGCCTTCCTTGGCCACCATCTCCCTCTACATCGGGGTTCTGCCTCTGCACTTCTGCATGGTAGACTAGTGTCGATATCAGCCCATGGTGGGCTAAGGCAGATGGTGCTCCCTTCTATTACTAATCCACTTCATCCTTCAGAGCATTCACCAGGTAGAAGGGCATGTTCAAATTCTTTCCATGCACCAAGTGATTGAGAAATTGCACATGGTTAGTGTGCAAATGGGTATATTTCTCGGTGCATGTAAAGAATCAAGCAACCTGCTCGAATATCTTTCATAGATTCATGGGAAGGCTATTTTTTGGTAGCCCATCCTTGTCTATCTACACATTTTCCCCTGGTAGTAGCACTTTGGCATATGACTTCTACAGTACACCTTTGTATATGCATTCCCTTATCAAGGGCAATCCAGTCACCTACGAGATGTATTTGGGGGTGACTGGAATTTCTACCCCTCGCACCTGAGCTACGTCACCCCTGAAGGAGGTAGCGAATTCCTTGGCTACCTCCATATCCTAGCCTTGACTAACCAAGGTACAGTATTTGAGCCATCCTTTGGCCTCGAATTGTGTCTTACCGCCCCCATGATTCCTTCCGTATCACTTGGTTCATTCTTCTTCACTACATGATTCTTCGACCTTCCTCCCATGGTGCCTTCCCTTACTACTATGGTTTTTTTCTATCCTTCCTTCTTTAGGAAGGCACCTTCTTATAGGGAAGGTGCCTAACCTTAGCATTTATTTCTAGGGTACATCTTTTGAGCCATATCATTGGCATGCGGTTTTGGCTATGGGGGGATCTGATTTTTATGACGACAGTATTTTTTTGGTACTACATAATTTATAAATAATTATATAAAATTTTTAATTAGCATGCACGTACCTTATTTGATGTTTCAGGCATCGTGAAGAGCGTTGATTCACTGATTTGTGACACGGGAGAGGGGTATGGTCATCTGGTGCTGCTTGTTTGTGTGGTGGTTTCATTTTTATTAAGGCATCCGACGTAAGTGCTGGCTGCATGTGGAAGGCACTCTTTGGCACCTTCCCCATGTGGAAGGTGCTAATGTGGCACCTTCTCGATGTGGAAGGCACTTATATGGTGTCTTATCGATGTTTTCAGTGCTCTTTGGATGGATGCGCCTTTCGATGGTGGAAGGCACATTTTTAATTAGATGCGCCTTTCGGTGGTGGAAGATGCCTTTGATTGGATGCACCTTCTGGTGGTGGAAAGTACCTTTTTGATGATGGTGCCTTCCTACTATGGAAGGTGCTTCTGAATGGGTGTACCTTCCTGATGTGGAAGGCACCTCGGTCTGCATGCACCTTCTCGATGTGGAAGGTGCCTCGGTCTGTATGCACCTTCCCGATGTGGAAGGCACCTCCATCTACATGTGCCTTCTTGATGTGGAAGGCACCTCGGTATGTATGTGCCTTCCCTATATGGAAGAAGCCTTGATTTGTATGTGCCTTCCTGATGTGGAAGGTGCCTCGACTTTTTTTTTTTTGTATGGCGCCTTCCATCCATGGAAGGCACCTATATATATATATATATATATATATATATATATATATATATATATATATATATATATATATATTTTGTGTGCACCTTCTCTATAAGGAAGGTGCCTTCTTCTGGAGGGGAACCTTCTTTATAAGGAAGGTGCCTTCTTCATATGGAATGTGCCTTCTTCTGGTTGGGTGCCTTCTTTATAAGGAAGGCACCTTCTTCTGGTCGGGCACCTTCTTTATAAGGAAGGTGCCTTCTTCTAGCGGGGTGTCTTCTTCAAATGGAAGACGCCTTCTTTTATGTCTTCTCAATGTGGAAGGCATCTTATTCTTGGAAATCATGTTGCGTTTGACTGGGAAAGGGTGATCAAGCCTTCTCTGTCTTGCTTCACTCTGCCTCAGCTTCTACGTACGAGTGCCAGTGTTGGAATGCTGAGCCGAATCAGGCCTGATTTCCTAGATACCTATTCCTCATGCTGTCAGGTCCTCCACCTACAAAAAGCAAATGAAAAGAAAGAAAAATAAAGGTAGTTAGATGCATTCCATTCCTATTAGGCCCTAGGTTAGGATGCCTATAGCTTGCATGTGGGTGTCGTCCCTGCAAAACACACTGTAAGAAAAAAACTAAATTAACTGATTTTGGTGAGCACTTCCATGCCCACTATTTTTTCTATTAAGAGTTTGGTTCGGATCTAACAAGATGGGGTCTCCCCCATGTCTATTCTAGATTCCACCTATAAGGTTTTAGATGTGTTATAAGGGCACATTCAGTGGCCATTTACTGTTAACACGGTGTTGCTGCTATCAATTGTTCTAACATGCACTACCCCATTCTTGATGAGCTCTACCACCTCATATGGTCCCATCCATATTTGCATTAATTTACCTTTTCTTTCTTGGAGTCGAGAATCGTACAACAATACCCATTCTCCTTCTTGAAACTGCTTCAGTTTAATGTGGCGATCATCCCACCACTTTCTTTTCTTTTGTATGATTTGCATTCTCTGCAAAGCGTCCATTCAGATTTTGTCCAACTAATCGAGTTGTCGAATCCTTTCTTCTTGAGCATCATCCAAGCTCAAGTTCAACTCTGAAGTCGTCCTCAATGTCTTGATTTCAAATTCAATGGGCATCATCGCACTCTTCCCATAGACCAATTGGAAGGGTGTGGATCCTGTGGTGGATTTCCACGTGGTATTATATGTCCAAACTACCTTTGATAATAGTTTAGCCCAATATTTTCTATGTTGTTGCATGGTCTTCGTCAGGATGTTCTCTATTTCCCTGTTCGTCACTTCCACTTGCCCATTTTCCTGTGGATAGTAGGGTGTAGTTTTATTGTGTCTAACTTTGTATTACTCCATCAACTCCTTGATCAACCTGGAGGTAAATTGAGGCCCCTGGTCTATTGTTATCTCTCTAGGGACCCCAAATCATGTAAAAATGTGAGAAAATAAGAAATCGATGACTGTTATTTCTTTTGAGTCTCTCAACACTTGAACTTCAACCCATTTGGTGACATAATCTATACAGACCAAAATAAACCTCCTCCTTATTAAATGTGGATTAATTGATCCCACAAATTCCATGCCCCACTTATCGAAGGGTTTTAGGTGTACTTGAGGCTAGAGGGACATTTTGTCTCAATGGGTTGGTCTGCCAATTCTTTGGCATTCATCGCACTTGTTGGTGTATGTAGCTGCATCCTTGAACATAGTGGGCCAAAAGTACCTAGCCTGTAGGATTTTGTAGGTAGTTTTTTTCCCTACAAAGTGTCCTCTACATGGTTCGTTGTGACACGCTTTGAGTACTTCTGAGAACTCCTGCTCTGCTATGCATCTCCTTATAATATGGTCACATACTTTTTTGAATAGGAGGCCATCAACACATATGAATGATGCACTTTTCTCTATGATCGCCTAATTTTCTTGAAAAGGAAGAGCAAGTGAGGTTCTTTAAGTGGCCAAGAAATTGGCTATATCTGCATATCATGGGATTTTCTCACTAATGGTGAATAAATGTTCATCCAAAAACTGGTCTTCCACTATTGTATGGTTTGTCGGTATCAATTTGGATATAAAATCTACTACGACGTTGTCCTTGTCTGGTTTGTTGACTATTATGATGTCGAATTCTTGCATTAGCAGGAGCCACCTGATAATTCTTCCACCAATGGCTGACTTGCTCATCAAGTATCTGATAGCCGCATGGTCCGTGTGGAAAATTACCCTATACTCGATGATATAATGGTGGAATTTTTTTATGGCATGCACAACTGCAAGGAACTCCTTCTATGTCATCATGTAGTTGAGCTCGATGATGCATTGTCATTATACACATCATTAATTCTCAATGAATTTGTCAATCCAGGGCTGTGTACAAGGCTATCTACGGAAGAAGGGGTAAACAGGGTTATAACTTAGGTCAATCTAGGGCAACAGGTCTTATTGGTGAAATTGATTATGTGGGGGGTTTTAGGACATTCCTATCTCTAAATTGCATGAATTAAACCTTAATCTAAGTTGCAAAATTGGAAACTAATCATTAACTACAGAAATGAAGTCCTAATTACAATTACATAATGAGACCTAATTATGTTGCAGAAATAACAGTTGTAGAATTGAAAGTCTGATTGTAATTGTAGAAAGGAAATCTATTTACTTTTACAGCAGTGAAAATCTACTTCTAACATGGAAATGAAACTGTCAAGGCTCTGTAATAGAAGGTTGTCAATCTTTTGTGCAGGGGTTGCAAGCAAAACATAAAATGCAAGAAATTACAAAAAATAGTAAATTCTGGAAATGAAAGTCTGCAATAAATTGAAAGCTTTGCTAAAAGTGGGGATTACAACCAAATAATTAATCACAAAACATAAAATAAGCTAATATTGCAAATATCATTAGTTGTTTACAAAGGAATGAAAGGACAAGTTCTACAACTCATTCTACTGCAACAAAATCAGAATAAAAACCTGCTGTTAGTCCTCCTCCTAGGTCTGGAAGTGGCCAACCTCTTTGTCCAGAAGAAGGTATGAGTCTCTCTCTATCTAGATCTTACTCACACTCATTTACAAGCAATATGAAATAGAAACAATATACTTTATTGATCCAAACACATGATTACAATAATGCTACTGAAAACTGTTATAGGACTGTAACAGTCACTTTCTGATTATCACCTATTATTCTCTGATTTCTCTATCTTCTACTCCCCTTACTCTCTCTACTTACTACTTCCTAGCTCAACCTGAATGGGAGCCATATTTATAGATGTCCTAAGATTTACTAACAAGCTGAGAATATCTCAAAAATATCTAATCCTATTATGCTACAACAATTCCTGGTTTTATCCTAGAAGAAGATCATATTTTGATCTTTCCATAAATGGTGGCTTTGGTCGGCAAGGACGGCAAAGTCAGATCTGAGATATTTCCCTTTATCCTTTTCAATATTTATTTCCCTTTTTCCAATGTCAGAATTCAATCAATAAGTCAAAAAGCACATTCTATTTTCATTCTGAAGATAAGTGGCTCATTTCGAAGATACTGCAATTCTCATTTCGAAGATCCGCTCATTTTGAAGAGACTACAGTTCTCATTTCAAAGATCCGCTCATTTCGAAGACACTACAGTTCTCATTTAGAAGATCTACTCATTTTGAAGATACTACAGTTATCATTCCGAATATCCACTCATTTTGAAGACACTACAGTTCTCATTCTGAAGATCCGCTCATTTCGAAGATACTACAGTTCTCATTTCGAAGATCCGCTCATTTCGAAGACACTATGTTTTCTCATTTCGAAGATATCTGTTCATTTCGAAGAGACTTCGAAATGAACAAATGTGGGCTCCTTAAATGATTTCCTCTGCATTTCTCATGTGGGTTACTTCTCAGGATCAGATTCCAATGGTCTTCATCTCTTCCCACATGTGAATTCCATGCCTTGCCATTCATTGGTAGCTGGCTGGAATTTACATGGGAAAACCCAGTTTTTGCTGCACAGTAACAAATTTCTTGAAGTGTTGCCAGATTTAGGTAAAATGAATGCTTGAGACATATCAAAACATGATTAGTGAAATGTTATTATTAATCTAAGCATATCTCATTTTAGAAATTCATAACAAAACAACATAAAACTTATACAAAAAGCTGTAAAAATCAGAATATAGTATTTTAGATACATTCATCATGCAAATAGTTAATACACAGCATATTGAATTAACTTAACTAGCATATTAGATTAAACATAAGAGTTTATAGGAAATTTCAGTGTTCAAAACATGTTATGATTGAGGCATTTTTAGGCCTCATCATTTTCCCCCCAACTTATATTGATGCATGTCCTCATGCATTCTGTTGGGCTATGGAATCACATATGTCCATGGTCAAATTCCATGATTTGTAGAACAACTTCTTGCCTATATAAAATCCCCTATTCTTCTAAAGGTCCCTGAGCCATTCTTCAAATTGTTCGTCAGGTTGGGCATCTTCCTCAAAGTAGAATGGAACTGGAGTGATGATGGTTGGAGGCCTAAATATGAGACCTATCCAATTATGTTGCATGAGTTCAATCAACTGTATTACTCCTTCTGCCCTTTTTCTAGACCATTCTAAGTTGATGGGGGAAATGGGTTCTCTTTTTTGCAAAGACATGGAAAGTTCAGCCCACCTGTTTCTATAGACTGATAATGCTGGCACAAAATTGTCATTACAAAAATTGTGGAATATGTTCACACAGTCTCTCAAGTTTGTTAAGTACATTCACTTCACATCATCCTTGTTCATCATGGTGAAGTGTTGTCTTGTGATAATGGGGTGATTTGGCTGAATTGCTCTGACTAACAATTCAGCTCTTGTTTTAATCTCCTTATTCTACCTCTTTTCTTGGTCCCAATAAAACTGATTCTGCAAGGTGGACATGAATGCCCTCAATTGAACATCTCCAATGTAGATTTGTGGATGAAACTCTACTTCTTCTAGAATAAAGAAACTGTGTAAAAATAGTTCACATAGGAGATTTTTCTGCTCAAAAGGGCTATCAAAGTATGCTTCTAGGAAATCTGTAGTGGTGTCCAATTTATATGGAAGACCTGAACTAATCCTCATGACCTGCCATATGAGGTATTTCTCCTTCAGAATAAGACTATAAAATATGGTTGGTCGTCTGAATTGGACTAAAAATTCAGCAATTTGACATAAATCAGACACCTTTTCTTTCAATGCCTAAATTTTTGTTTCCTTGGCCTCTAGCTATTTTGCTTCTAATTTGAATTTTTTAGTCTTAGTGGCAAGCTTCTCATACCTAATCATCCATCTGGCTATGTCTGCATTGTATTGTTCTAAGGACACATTATTAGGTGGTTTGACTATAGGTGGAATTCTAGGTAGTAGATCTATCTGAACCCCTTTTTCTACCACTTCCACTGGTTGTTCATCTGTCAATAATTCTACTTGCACCCCCTTATCTGCTATTTCTATTGGGTTGTCATCAGAAAATAATTCTACTTGCACCCCCTTATCTGCTACTTCTACTGATGGTGTAATAGTTTGAAATACAGGGACATCAATAGGAGTACTTACTTGATCTATTTCATGCTACTGCTTGGATTGTTCCTGTGCTGGTGACTTATCTCCAATGTTTTTTGCTATGCTTTTTGCCAATGCTGAAGCATCTTCAGAATGAAAGGGTGCTTCTGAATGAGAAGGCACATCTTCAAAATGAAAAGGTGCTTCTTCAGAATGAGCTTCTATGTCTGCCTCAGTAGAGTCATCTACCCTAGATAAATCCACAAGCAGTTGAGCCAAATCATCTTCATCATTGGATACAATTGGCTATTTTTTAGACTATGATAGCTTCTCTCTCAGTTCTGCCACTTCCTATTGTAACTCTACAATTTTTCTTTCCTGCATCTCAATGATGTTTTCTTTTTTTGAAATCCATCTGGTTTGTGTCTTGACAACACTCCTTGCTGCTCGCAACTGCTCTGTAATATCTTCCTCCTCTATTTTTGCTTTAGAATCAGATGCAGACAGGTCAGCTATAGTAGGCTGCTCAATAACTGGCTCTTCCTCTGCAACATCTGTTTGCTCCTATTCAGTAGGCTCTATGAAATTGTCTATAATTGCATCTACTATTTTTGTGGCTTGTTGAACTGTAGCCACCTCCAGATTATCTTGCCCAACCTCTTCCTCAATTATCTATTCAGGAAATTTTGGGAAGTTTTCAGGGGTTGGTTGTATCTCTGTGACATCTGGACTGCTTTTTCCATCTTCTTGTTCTATGACCTAGTCCACCATTTCCCTCAAGTGGAGTCTTGTAGACCTCTGAGTTCCAGATGCAAACTTCTTCTTTTTGCTCTATTTTTTGGTGATAGAAGGGGTTGTGGGGTTAGTTTCAGATGCTTCTATTTCCCCTATTGTTTCTTCCCTTGTTGGGCTAGGTGCTTCATTTCTTTGTTCTAAAAAATTAGTTGCAACTTCGGAAAAATGGACCTTCTTCTATTTTTCTATTCTACTTCCAGTTCCAGATCCTCTTTTCTTCTACCTTTTTGCTTGTGAAGTTGAAGGTTCTAGAGCAAGGTGTTCTGCTGCTACTGTTGGGTGTGTTTCTTTTTTTGCAACAGCTTCTACAGCATCTTCTACAACTTCTTCTGCAGCATCTTTTGCAACATTTTTTGCAGCATCTATTTCTTCCTCTTCATCCTCATCTCCAAAAATTACATCATTTAAGGTAGAGTAAAACCTCTCAAAGCTCCTAGGGTTTCCTCTAAAATGGTGTTGGCAAACTAGTTTGATGAGACCATGGTGGTGAAGACTCCATTTTCCTTCCTGATATCTGTTTGCCATGTTTTTTAATTCCTGGTGCAGGTATAGGTGAATATTTACGCTAACCTCTAGTTGTTGCCTACCATGTCTGAGATGATTTAAAAAAAAATTGTGATGCCCTAAAAACAGTACATACTGCCCTTCACAGGTTAGAAATTTGATTACCCATGTGGCTACTTCATCCCAGGGTTCTTGCAGGTTGGCCCTTTTTACCCCCTTGCATGTGTTATTATGTGTTAAATACTTAGGTGCCCAATCATTTTCTTCCAAAAATTGATTAACTGTGTTTACCAATGTATTTTTTTCAGACCTAGAAATGGGAAGACCTTCTAATGGTAGCTCAAGAATTTGACTCAAAACTTTAGGGATTACCTCAATAGTCATGTCGTTAATGTGTGCCCAGTTGTTTCTGAACGTGTGGGAGAACATGCTGGCCAAGTCTTCAGAGGATCCATTAAATTTATCCAAAAATAGCATAAGCCCTCCATCTTCAAAAATCTGCACCACTTTTGGATTTTCTCAGAGATGGGTGGTATCTGTTGGTTCCATTCTTGTTTTTCGCCCCATTTTCCTATCTTGGTTTGTCACAAACTGCTCTCTTCTACCACTATTCCTCTGCTAGATCTCTGGTTTCTGGTGTTTGCAACTTTGTAGGGTTTTTGTGTCATGCAGGGTTTTCAATTTCTCTATTTTTGTTCTTTGGAATGAACCGTAATCTGAGCACTGTACCTCGTAATCATTTTGCGTTAGAAAATATGTCTTCAAAAAGAAGAGTGGCACACATTTCTATTTTTTTCTTTGAACACATGTCCATCAACAGTTGCACAGATGTCCTTGCCGTCAGATCCACCTTACTCGCTTTTAGTTTTTCTATTTTTCTTGTAGACTCTCACGTGCATGTTTATTAGCATCAAAAATTGGTGGCATACGGTTGGTCACATCCTCCATGATTCTGGTATTTCCCAAATGGGTGCAAAAACAAACCATATGTTGACTGACACGTGTTCCTTTATCGTATGTTGTCAAAAGAATTTTCACTTGATTGTATTTCTTTCCTTCCTTGGATGCCACGTGGAGATATTACATTGAATGTTCTTTTCGAAGATTATAATTTATTGCAAAAACAAAACTTCATTCCGAAGACGAATCTTCATTTCGAATATCATGCTTCTTTGTGATGTCAAATCCTCATTTCGAAGATAAATCCTCATTCCAAAGACAAATCCTCTTTTCGAAGATAAATCTTCATTCCGAAGACAAATCCTGCTGCATTCTGAAGACAAATCCTGCTTCATTCTAAAGACAAATCCTACTTCATTCTGAAGACAAGTCCTGCTTCATTCCGAAGACAAAGCTTCATTTCAAAGACAAAGCTTCATTTCGAAGACAAATCATCATTCCGAAGACAAAGCTTCATTTCGAAGACAAATTGTCATTCCAAAGACAAATTGTCATTTCGAAGATAAAGTGCAACAATCTGTTGTCATTTCGAAGACAATTTCAATCTGAAGACAACACAAAAATTAGTCTGAAGAAGATAGCAGACACTGTTTTTGGCATTCTTGTTCCGAATATTAGGCAAAAATCAATATTCTCATTCTCAAAACATGTTTAAGTATGCCAACTCTTATGGATATATTTTATGCTAATGGTTAATTGTTATATACTATATACCAATCATTTACAATGAAGAAATGTAAGAAATATATACCTGATTAAAACAAGTTAATGCAAGTTTTTGAAATATGACTGCTTCGTTGATGTTCTACTGAGAATTTTTGCAACATTTCAAAACAAGTGCAGTTGGTGAATTTGTACAATGATGGTTCAGAAATTTTCAAGGTTATGCATGCCAAAAAACTGGTTTTCATGCATACCAACCCAGTAGTGCCTTGAAAAAGGTTTTCACTACTGAGTTATTCATTTTTCTCTTCTTCTTTTTTTACCTCTCCTTTTCTCTCTTTTTTTTCTTTTCTTTTTTCTTGATTCTGACTATGCCCATGAAGGAATTTCATGATTTCCCTGAAATCATGCCCATGAAGGAATTCATAATCAGAATTTATTCATCTTTTTGTTTTCTATTTTTTTGATTTTTTTGTATTTTTCTATCTTTTCTTGAAATCCATGATCATGCTGATTGTTTTGAAGTGGAAGAGGAAATTTCTTCCACCTGTTGTGTATCCAAACTATCAAGCTGCTGCAAGAATTCCTCTTTAGTCAGAGGTGTATGGTATACCCTGAGGCGATGTCCATTCACTACCAACTTTCTTTGTGACCCATCAATAGGAGATAAACGGATTGCTCCATTGTCAAATACCTCCTCAATCCGATAAGGTCCAAGCCATCTAGTTCTCAGCTTTCCAAGGAAGTCTTCATAGAATCACAAGTAGTAAACCCCATCCTCCTTGTTGAAGTTTTCCTCCGTGAATGTGACTATCATGCCACAATTTCCTCTGCTCTTGAATTACTTCAGTTTGGTGTAGAGCATCCAACCTAAGTTCATCCAATGCATTCAGCTGTAGAATCCTATCTGTCTATGCCTGTGACAATTCAATTCCAATTTCCAATGTTGTGCGCAGTGTTAGTAGCTCAAATTCAATAGGTAAGAGGGGCTTTTTACCAAAGACTAGTTCATAAGGTGTGAATCCAGTAGTGGATTTCCAAGTAGTATTGTAAGCCCATACTGCTTCAGGTAATTTATCTAGCCAGTTCTTCCTATGAAAAGCTACTATTTTTGTTAAAATTCATTCTAGTTCCCTGTTTGTTACCTCAACCTGGCCATTTGCTTATGGGTGATAAGGTGATGATTTTCTATGTTTGATTTCATATAATTCTGTAAATGCCTCAATGACTTTAGATGCAAATTGGGGTCCTTGGTCTGTGGTGATAGACCGAGGAGCTCCAAATATCTAAAAAATTTGAGTATACAAGAAATCAGTGACCTCTTCATGAGCATGTTTGAAAGCACGCACCTCTACCCACTTTGTCAAGTAATCAGTGCATACTAGAATATGCACCTTTCCTTGAGAAGGTGGATCAATAGGTCCTACAAAATCAAGCCCCCACCTCTCAAATGGCTCTAAAACCAATTGAGGCTGCAGTGGCATTTCATTTGTATGAGTGGGTTTCCCCATTCTTTGGCATGCATCACAATGCCTGATGTACTTTTTCACATCCTTGTGAAGAGATGGCCAATAATATCCTGTCCCTAAGATTTTCCTAATTGTGCTTTTTACAGAGTAGTGTCCACCTAAGGGTTCATCATGACAAGCCCTAAGGATATCATACACCTCATCCTTTCGGATGCACCTACGTAACACATGGTCAGGACTGCACTTAAAAAGTATACCCTTGATCCATTCAAAAGAAGAACTTTGTTTGATCAATTGTTTTTTCTGTTTTGAAGTGAAATGTGGAGGAACTTTCCTTGTGACCAAGTAATTGGCTATATCTACAAACCAAGGTGATTGGACTGATATAGCAAATAATTTTTCATCAAGAAAGGTGTCTTCAACTAATTCCCCTTCATCTGTGTTTTGTAATCTAGACAAGAAATCTGCTACAACATTAGCTTTTCCTGGTTTGTTGATTATAGTGATATCAAATTCTTGTAGCAATAGTAACCAACAAATAATTCTTGCACTTACCATAGGCTTATTCATCAAATATTTAATGGTTGTGTGATCTGTGTGAATAAATATTTGATAACCTGTGATGTAATGCCTAAATTTGTTGATGGCATAAATTACCGCCAAGAATTCTTTCTCAGTTGTGGTATAATTTTTCTCAACTCCTGTCAAATTCTTGCTAATGTAGTAGATGGCATAGTGTTCACCATTGTCAATTTGTCCTAATGCTGCTCCAATTGCAGTATTGGAAGCATCAGTCTGTATGTGAAATGGTAATGTCCAATTAGGGCCTCTTAACATAGGTGGAGTTACTAATTTTTCTTTCAGAGCTTCAAATGATTCCTAACATCTTGCAGTCCAGGAAAATTTAGAATATTTAGTCAATAGGGCAAACATGGGATTGGCTATTGTGCTAAAGCTAGGAATAAACCTACGGTAAAAACCAATATGTCCTAGGAAGCTTTTGACATCAGTCTGAGTTTTAGGAGGAAGGAGGTTCTTGATAATTTCCACCTTCTTTGGATCAACCTGGATCCCTTGAAGAGAGATGTGATGACCAAGAACTATTCCTTCCCTCATCATCATAAAACATTTTTCTAGGTTCAAGGATAACTGGTATGTTTCACAGCGAGTTAAAACTTTGTCAAGATTTTCTAATGTAAAGTCAAAAGTCTGTCCACATACTGTGAAATCATCCATGTATATTTCAACATTGTTGGTAGTCAGATCAAAAAAAATTGCTAAAAATGCTCGTTGAAATGTTGTTGGGGCATTACACAAACCAAAAGGTAAAACCCTATAGGCAAATGTTCCCCATGGATAGGTAAAGGTTGTTTTCTCTTGATCTTCAGGTGCAATCTAAATTTGATTATATCCACTAAATCCATCAAGAAAACAAAAGTATCTTTTTCCAGCAAGGGTATCTAACACCTGATCTATGAAAGGTAATGGAAAATGGTCTTTGTATGTCACTTTATTCAGTTCTCTATAGTCTACACATACTCTCATTTTTCCATTCTTCTTAGGAACTATAACCAATGGAGAGACCCACTGGCTATCATAAATTGGGTAAATGAATCCTACCTCTAGAAGTTTTTCAATTTCTTCCTTTACAATATCCCTTAGGGCAGGATTCAGTCTTCTCTAGGGTTGTCTTACTAGCTTGACTTATTTAGTATAAATTCTATGGGTACATATATCAGGGTGAACTCCTAACATATCTTTATAGTCCCAAGCAAAAGCATGAACATGCTTCTGCAAGACAACTATCAATTTGTCTTCCTCTTCCCTAGTAAGCCAACTATAAATGTTCAAAAAATTTCTTGGCTGGACTTCTATTTGTTTTGTATTTGGAAGGACTGAACTCACTTCTTCATACTTGGTGGTTAGGGAGTTAAGAGGACATTGCTGAGATGGAAGGAAATAAGAAGTTTATGTTTCATTATTTTTTGATGGAAGCATATCCTGTATGGAACAGTGAGAAGGAAAAATCAAGTGATGGTGCCACCCATGTGGTAGTGAAACAGAGTTTTTCTATGATAGTATAGATGGTTCACCTTCAGAGTTTTGGTTCTCCTCATTCCTTAACAATTGTTGGATATTTACTGCTTCCTCTTCTAACCCTTGTTCATGCAGAACATTCATTAGGATAGTTTCATTTTTTGAGTTTTCTGTGTCATGGAGGTCTTCTATGTGTTCCCTTACTACCAAGGTGGCTAGTGTGGAAATAACCTCCTTTGATTCTTCATCTGAATCAGGAAACCATAACTGACCTAAAAAATTATTGGAGGGTCTTGCAGGAGGATACAGAGAGATCTGTTTTAGATCAATACCATTTGAAATAGTCATTTTTCCAGATCTGCAGTCTATGAAGGCTATTGTAGTTGCAAGCCAAGGTCTTCCCAAAATGATGGGATATCCATGTGTTGAATTTCTTGGTTGTAAAACCAAAAAATATGCAAGGAATTCCCAAGAAGAAACTTCTATAGGAACATCTTCAATGATACCTTCAGGTTTTGCAACTGACCTATCAGCCATTTCTAAAACTGTAAATGTGGGGCTGAGATGTTTGAGCTGTAATTGTTTCATTATATCCTTGGTCATGACATTTATTGCAGCTCCTAGATCTACTAAGACATTTGATATTGGTACTTGAACCTATAGTAACTATGATAATCTGGACTTCTGGGTCACTATACTTTGGAGGTACTAGTTTTCCAAATAAGAGATCAACTATCTTTCCTTCAACCTGAACAGTCTTGGGAAATGCTTTCCTTTTTCTTCCTGCTCTTCTAATGCACAAATCTCGGACAGTACTTTTAATCACTGGTATATCCTTAATGGCTTGCAATAAGGGCAATGATATAGTTAACTTTTTAAGTTCCTTAACCAGGTCTGATTCAAAATTTTCTGCTGTGGTATTGAATCTTTTAGGATATGGAATTATCCTTGATGAAGGTAATTGTTCTGCTTGTGGTTCTATTTTTTCTTCTTCTTTCTCTATTGTTGGTTCCACTATAACTAGTTCCAAAGGTTCTTGCTCTTCATTTTCTTTTCTTTTATTGGAAATAGGTTCAGGTACAACTTTTCCTGAACGAAGTTGGATGTTACTACAATCAATAACATTGATTTCAACATTTTCTTCAGCTTCAGCCACATAGACAGGGGATGTCTGTCTCATGTTGTTTGGATTAGTGACTGATTGAGCTAGAAGTTGAGGTTGTTTCACCTATTGTGTTTGTTGTGGTTGGTTCTATTTTTCTTGAAAGTTTTGATTAGGTGCAGGCAACAAATGCTGATTTTGACCTTGATTTCTTTGTTGCCTTGGATAGGACTGGTATTGTTGATTCCACTATGGTTGATTTTGCATCCAATGTGGATTAGTCTGATTCTGATTCTAGGGTGGATTGTTTTGATTCCATGATGGATTGTTTTGACTCCATGATGGGTTGTTTTTATTCCATGATGGGTTGTTTTGATTCTGATTCTAGGTTGAATTACTCCAATTTGTTTGTGGCCATTCTTGGGAATTTGTCCATTGAGGATAATTCCAAGGACGTTGGGGTGGTTCTGATTGTCCCCAAGGCATAGTACCAGGATTATGCCCCCAATTTGTAGGAAAATGAGGGGGATTTTGGTATTGAGAGAAATTTTCCCCTTGTTTTGGTCCAATATAGTTGAGTTCCTCAGTCTGACTTTCTAATACAGTTTTGAGTTGTGGTAGCAGGTGGCATTGATCAGTTGAATGCCTCTTTGAACAGATACTACAAATGGCTGAGATAGATGTTTTATTCAAAGGAAATTCCTGCAAAGCATGTTTATTTCTACATCTTGGGCAATAAATTGCCAAAGGTTCTATGTTTTTTGCTTTTGCAGACATTTCCCCCAAAGTTGTGTTTAATTGCACTAGAATATCAGTTTTAAAATTTGCAAGTTCCTCTATTAGTTCCTTCACATCAGTGCCATTTGTATTTTTTTTCTTCTTCCTTGCTTATTGCGAGAGTAATTCCTGTAGAGATCCATAATTTCCTCATTACTGAGAGTATTTACATCCCCTCTTCCCATCAAATCCAATACGTCTCTAGATTCATCTTGCAATCCTCTCAAAAATATGGTTTTGCATAATTCTGGTTCTACAAGTCCACATCTCCTTTGAACAAAGGAGAACCTATCAAGATAGTCTTCTAATGTTTCATCATCTTCTTGTTTAATCCTAAATAACTCATCTTTCTTGTTCCTTACACGGCAATACTCCTGATATTTGTCTAAAAACATAGTTTCCATTTGATCCCAAGTTCGGATGGAATTTGGCTCTAAACTCATGAACCAGCGTAATGCTGAGTCCTTGAGTGTTGAGGGAAAGACCTTAAGTTTTTGATTGTCATTTACATAGTCATAGGTTTGACATACTACTTTGAATTCAAACAAAAACTAATCAGGATCTTCAGATACAACACCTCGAAAGGTTGGAAGTATTGAAGGTGAAATGGTTTTCATGGGAGAATTTTGTGCTGGGTTCAAACGGATAGGATATTCAAATGTTCTGGAAGGTTGGGGCATATCCTGATCATCTCCTTCATTATGGACATAGCCATGTTGGCCATCTCTATCCAGATTTTTTGCCATAGTTTCTTGTTCTCTGGGAATAGTTAACCCTATCCAAATTTCACTCTCAAGAGGTCCAAGACCCTCTATTGATGATGAGTCTAATGATTCTTCTTTCTTAGGATGTTCTAATGATGGTGAAACTGGTGATTTTCCTTTCTCAGAATGTTCTAATGATGGTGAGACTGGTGATTTTTCTTTCAATATTTCTGGTAATTCAAACACAGGTGATTCACCCCTTAGGCGTGAAGATCTCCTTAATGGAACAAGCCAGGGATCCTTTTGGGTAATTCTACCTTTTTCATCCCTAGACTTACTCATTCATGTTTACTCTAAAATGACATAAATTATAGGTCAATAGTTGTTATTTTAACCAATTGTTCTATTTAGATTTTAACCTGAATTTTCATAGTTTAGTCTAATTAACAGCTATTGGACTATTGTTACCTTCTAGCAACACAATTCCCTAGAAACGACACCAAAATGATGCATTGTCATTATACACATCATTAATTCTCAATGAATTTGTCAATCCAGGGCTGTGTACAAGGCTATCTATGAAAGAAGGGGTAAACAGGGTTATAACTTAGGTCAATCTAGGGCAACAGGTCTTATTGGTGAAACCAATTGTGTGGGGGTTTTAGGACATTCCTATCTCTAAATTGCATGAATTAAACCTTAATCTAAGTTGCAGAATTGGAAACTAATCATTAACTGCAGAAATGAAGTCCTAATTACAATTGCAGAATGAGACCTAATTATGTTGCAGAAATAATAGTTGCATAATTGAAAGTCTGATTCTAATTGCAGAAAGGAAATCTATTTACTTTTGCAACAATGAAAATCTACTTCTAACATGGAAATGAAACTGTCAAGGCTCTGTAATAGAAGGTTGTCAATCTTATGTGCAGGGGTTGACAACAAAACATAAAATGCAAGAAATTACAAAAAATAGTAAATTCTAGAAATGAAAGTCTGCAATAAATTGAAAGCTTTGCTGAAAGTGGGGATTACAACCAAATCATTAATCACAAAACATAAAATAAGCTAATATTGCAAATATCATTAGTTGTTTACAAAGGAATGAAAGGACAAGTTCTACAACTCATTCTGCTACAGACAAAATCAGAATAAAAACTTGTTGTTAGTCCTCCTCCTAGGTCTGGAAGTGGCCAGCCTCTTTGTCCAGAAGAAGGTATGAGTCTCTCTCTCTCTAGATCTTACTCACACTCATTTACAAGCAATATGAAATAGAAACAATATACTTTATTGATGCAAACACATGATTACAATAATGTTGCTGAAAACTATTACAGGACTGTAACAGTCACTTTCTGATTATCACCTATTATTCTCTGATTTCTCTATCTTCTACTCCCCTTACTCTCTCTACTTACTACTTCCTAGCTCAACCTGAATGGGAGCCATATTTATAGATGTCCTAAGATTTACTAACAAGCTGAGAATATCTCAAAAAGATCTAATCCTATTATGTTGCAACAATTCCTGGTTTTATCCTAGAAGAAGATCATATTTTGATCTTTCCATAAATGGTGGCTTTGGTCAGCAAGGATGGAAAAGTCAGATCTGAGATATTTCCCTTTATCCTTTTCAATCTTTATTTCCATTTTTCCAGTGTCATAATTCGGTCAATAAGTCAAAAAGCACATTCTATTTTCATTTCGAAGATAAGTGGCTCTTTCTAAAGATACTGCAATTCTCATTCTGAAGATCCACTCATTTCGAAGATACTACAGTTCTCATTTCGAATATCCACTCATTTTGAAGACACTACACTTCTCATTCCGAAGATCCGCTCATTCCGAAGATACTACAGTTCTCATTTCGAAGATCCGCTCATTTCGAAGACACTGTGTTTTCTCATTTCGAAGATATCTGTTCATTCCAAAGAGACTTCGAAATGAACAAATGTGGGCTCCTTAAATGATTTCCTCTGCATTTCTCATGTGGGTTACTTCTCAGGATCAGATTCCAATGGTCTTCATCTCTTCCCACATGTGAATTCCATGCCTTGCCATTCATTGGCAGTTGGCTAGAATTTACATGGGAAAACCCAGTTTTCTTTGCACGATAATGAGTTTTCTTGAACTATTGCCAGATTTAGGTAAAATGAATGCTTGAGACATATCAAAACATGATTAGTGAAATGCTATTATTAATCTAAGCATATCTCATTTTAGCAAGTCATAACAAAACAACATAAAACTTATACAAAAAGCTATAAAAATCAGAATATAGTATTTCAGATACATTCATCATGCAAATAGTTAATACACAGCATATTGAATTAACTTAACTAGCATATTAGATTAAACATAAGATTTTATAGGTAATTTTAGTGTTCAAAACATGTTATGATTGAGGCATTTTCAGGCCTCATCACTCGGCTCCTGCCATGTTTTTTTTGACATAGTAGATGATGTAAAATTCTTCACCATCCTTCTATTCGAGGACTGCTCCAATCAAATTTTTGGATGCATCATAGTAGATATGGAATGGTATGGCCCAATTTGGTCCTCTTAGAACTGGTGTAGATATCAATTTTTATTTAAGCAATTGAAATGCTTCCTCGTAGTTTTTTGACAAATTGAACTCCACATCCTTAGATAATAGAGTGTGCAGTGGTTTCACAATTTTGTTGAATTTAGCGATAAATCACCGGTAGTACCCGACTGATCCAAGAAAAATCCTCACCTCTCTCTACATTCTGGGGCTAGGTAGGTCTCTGATGACCTCAATTTTTCTTTTATTAACCTTTATTTCTTCTACAAAGAGGTGGTGTCCTAGTACGATGCCTTCTTGCATCATCATAAAGCATTTCTCGTTGCTCAGGGATAAACTATTTTCCTTGCTTCTTTCGAGAACTCTTTCCAAGTTTGTCATTGATTCGTCAAAGGTTTCTCTATAGAAGGTGAATTCATCCATGTATACTTCGACCGCATCTCCCATCATGTCTAAAAATATTCTAAGCACCACCCTTTGAAACGTGGCAGGTGCATTGCACAATCTGAAAGGTAATACTCGATAGGTAAATATTCCCCATGGGTAGGTGAACGTTGTCTTATCTTGATCCTCTTCTCCTATCTAGATCTGGTTGTATCCATTGAATCCATCCAGGAAGGAGAAATACTTCTTCCCCGAGAGTGTATCCAAGACTTGATCAATGAATGGGAGCAGGAAGTTGTCCTTCTTGGTCGCTTTGTTTAATGCTCTATAATCTACATAGATTCACCATTTCCCATTATTTTTAGGAAATACTATTAACGATGATACCCACTCACTGTCAAAAATCAGATAGATGAATCCAATAGTCAAGAGTTTTTGAAGTTCTTCCTTGACAATGTCTTTCATTGTTGGATTCATTCTTCTCTGTGGTTGCCTGATTGGAGTTGCTTGATCATCGAGGTATATACGATGGGTATAGATTTTTGGGCTGATACCTTGCATATCCGAGTAATCCCATGCAAATGCATATTTGTGTCTAACCATGAGCTCTTCTACTTTCATCAATTATGTGGAAGTCAACCCACTGCTGACATTCAACATTTTTCCTGGCCCGACATGTATCTACTAAACATGGTGATCTTGGGCGCTAGCCAACGGTGATCTAGGTACAGAGATGGAGGACTCCCTATGGAGGAAATCCATAATAGTGCCATCCTCATATTCTTCTGCCAACTCATCCAATGTCATCACTAGCTGTATCATGGATAGCTCAAGATTTTCATGCTCGATCAACATGGGTTCTCCTACTGAGTCAATGGACTGAGTTGGGGGTGAAATAGTCAATCTTTTAACATTTTGTCCATCAAAGATGGTCATCAGCCCATCTTGATAGCTAATGTAGGCATCTGCTATTGCCATCCATGGCCTTCCCAAGATGAGCGGGTAACTGCCCAGCCTAGTTTTAGATTGCAAGACTAAAAAGTTGACTAGGTATTCTCATGCGCTGACTATTACTATTACGTCTTCCAACATTCCTTCTAGTGCCACGATCGATCGATCGACCAGCTATAGTAGTGTCACAGTGGGTTTCAGGTTTATGAGTTGTAGCCTCTACATGGTATCATGAGGCATTACATTGATGGCTACTCCGAGATCGACCAACGTATTGGACAGGGAATGTCCCTCAATTTTTACAGTCAACACTGGGCTGCCTGGATCTGCATACTTCGGATGGCACGTTTTGCCCATCATCAAATCTACTAGTTTACTCATGACATTGATAGTCTAGGTTGCTCTTCGTCTTGGCTTCCTTAGACACATATCTCTTATGACCTTGGTATATGCTAGGAACCTACGGTTCCTAGCACATAAATTGATAAATAAATAAATAAATAACCTAAACTAAAAGAATCACTTTTGGATTGTCGGGGAGTCCCTTCAATGTTTTAATAAATTTTTTATATAATATTTCATAGATGATCTTGAATGAATGGTTTGAACAATCATATATACCAACCTAACCTTAACCATCATGTCTCTTCACCACAATGGTTCATAATAATTAATATAATTAATTATTATGACTTATGCTAAGCCCAATAATATAATATAATAATTAATTAATAATTAATTATTATATTATAAACTATACTACATGATATTAAATTATTATTATTAATAAAGGTTAGGATATAAAATCCTAACATGCCACCCTTCCTCGAAAAAATTTGTCCTCAAAGTTTAGAAAGACTGGGAAAATAATCTTTAGCACTTTATTCTTTGAAAAGCTCAGTTTATAGGGTAGATAGTAGCATTGTGGACTTTGTTGATAACAGTTACCATAGCTTAATGAAATCCTGGCACAAACCTTTAATAATATATTCCTTAATAATAATGGGAATTATATTATTTTTGTGGGCTACTTCACCGAGTTGCTAGTATTCAATATTTGGCAATAAGAAAGAACTATACGAGGCTTGTAGCATCCCAACAACAACAATCTTTGGCTTATGAACACACCTCAATAATGGTGCAATAACTATATTTTAAAATTTGGTATGCATTTGTTGTATGTGCTATCTTGTAACGGTTCGTTTTAGCTTGTTGCTTCTTAATTAACTTGTGTCTTCTTGATCAAACATCTCCATTCCTTACTCAAGGAGGTCAATAATGTCATGGTGCTTCGAATGCTATGTTCTTTATCCTAAATTTTAGCAAGTCAAGAAATAAGCACTGCATAATACACCTTACAGGATTTGTTTCACCACAAAAACTTAGCAACACTTCACCAAACAATCAATATTTGGGTCAAGAAAGAATGCTCTTGTCCAGTAATCAATACATGATGTAAGGTTGAACAGTATCATGTCAGTCAACCAAACACAACTTGAATTAGTTGTACTATTATTCTTTATTTCTCTAGCAGTCTTGTATTTCTAGTTGTAATAAATGTCTTCCAATTGTTATTTACCTCTCTTAAATGGTTTGATTACTTCATTCGTAGTGATAAGACACTGCACTCTCCGTCCAATTTGACACAACTATAATTTTATTACCATTAGCCTACTTTGAACTTCCTCCAAATGCATTGAAAGTATCTTGTAGTGGTTCGTTCTCTTCCCTAGGCACGTAGATATTTTGAAACTCTCTCGTTTAGCAATTTGGTAGCAACTTTTTTTTTTAACGACATCGTACATAAAAAAATAGACCTCCTTTTAATGCTTTCAATCCTTAGGGTTTAAAATGGCTAGTCAATTATTTCACCAATCAAATGTGTTGGCTAATTTAAGAAATTAGGGATTCTAAAATACTGCAACCACATGATTAATTCGAAGGTGATGAATCGATATATCTCCTATGCTCCTAATGTTTTACTGCATGTTTGAAACATAATTCCAACCACTTGTTAGTTTATCTTCAGTAGTGCAACTTTGACTAGTTATATTTTCAGCATTGCTAGCATTTACATAGGCCCACCCATTAATAAATGAACTACTGGTACCAGCATCACTTCATATGTTCAAAATTTGTAGTTAGAACTATTTCGAAAAACCTGATAATCAGGTAAATTTGGAGCTGCCATAAGATTTATCCGTTCACCCTAAAATATATGATTCAATATTCATGTTATTTTGGTCAGATATATTTCCCAAATCAAATATTTCTGTCATTGGATGCATTGTGGTCCTTTGGCCTTGCATTATACCCTGTAATAGTCTCTTCCAGGTCCAAAATTTGGGCAACAAATGATGTTGTTTATAACATATTTGTAATTAATTTCAACCTGACATGTCACATGTGTCAATCATTTGAACAACATATTGTTTTTTGAAGCTGAGTAGCAATATCATATCCAAAAGCGATTTTCTTCTATCATTTTTCGTAAAATAACATTCTAACAGACAATGTTGTGGAAACTCTCAAAAATGTGACCGAGTGTTTTGTGATCGGGAAACAAATAAAATTTTCACCAAATTTTATGGGGGGTGGTTCATGCGTTAATGAAATTTTTCCTTTGAAAAAGTATGAACAGAACATCCTTATTATCGGGTACACTCTTCCCCTCATTAACAATGACTGTTCCCAGATTTGGGGAGAAATTGAGGTTGGGTTATATCGCTTGATAAATATATTCTTTTATCTTCTAGAACCCACACACTGTGACCTCCCTCGGCTCTTATAAGAGAAAAAAAATGTGAGACATATGAGAGCTAGAAAAAAGGTTTCCTTTGTTTGATGGATGGGTGTCCAGGATTACCTGCGATCAAAATTTTTCACTGCTAAGACTCTAAGAAACACAGTTTCAGAGCTCTAAATGGATAAATACAACAGGTAAATTTTCGTAGCCATTGCTAAAATCAACATTGTGTGTATCCAGATATCCAAACTACCCATTTTATGGATTGTGGTCTCCCAGTTCTATAGAATTCCTAAATATAATGAGTAACATGAACTTCTCCACATGAGTGGCATATGATGAACCATCGTCGCTTATCATACAAACTGAACAAATGAGCTACTTCAGTTGCCACTTTCTCCAAATCATGGAGGCCATTTTGACCAATCTCATTGGTAGGCGTAAGTTTCTATTAATAAGATCTTTGCGGACAAGGTTATAGATGTTATAAATCCAGAAGTTGATTATGTTTGGGTTCATAACTACCATTTCATGGTATGTTAAAATTATGGATGATATTTCCAACTAGTTATAAGTTGCAAGGAGAGAATGCATTTCCAGTTGCAGTGCTACCTCGAAATATGAGTACTAAACTTTCTCACTTTCTTGATATGAGTAAGTGTTGGGTGGTGCGTCTTCCAAATGAAATTGGAGAACTATTCGATCTATAAGATTTATGTTTGTCTAGGTGTAATCTAATAGATATTCCTCAATGTTTGGGTAATCTTATCAAGCTGAAAGTTCTTGACATCGGTGAAAATGATATAAGTAGTTTTCCAACAAATTTTCATCAGCTGAAATCACTAGTACATTTATGTGCAGACCAAAATGACAAACTTGAGGAATTGTCAGCCCTTTCAAATAGTCTCATTAAACTTAATATCTATTTGTTGTTGTACAAATCTGTAAGAAGTGTCCACCATTTCACAGTTGAAAAAATTGAAGGTCCTTGATGTCTCTTTCTACACAAGTCTCACGAAACTTCCATTGTTGAACTCCATGTATTATTTAAAAAAAAAATTCACATTGTGTAATTATGGTATCTGGGAATTGCCATCTCTTCTAGAAAGTCTTGTTGATCTCAAAGTTGCACACTACTACAATCTACGAAATTTTTTATCTTGTTTAGTTGGCTGGGCATCAAATGTAGAAGCTGGTGGTGGCCAAGGAGGTGGCCTCTCAGAACATAGACGCCATGTGATTATGTATGCATGAATCTCATTTCTATTCTTCAAAGTAGATACATCGGTGCATATGGATAGAACACTCGAAATAGTGACTGAATCTGATTTAAAGTATGTCTTTTCTAATTGACAGAATAGGTCAATAGCTTTACAACAACATTTTTTTGGGGTATAAGATTTCAAAAATGTTCTTGTAGTAGCACATGAATTCCAAGAAAAATGTACATTGTGGCCGTACTTAGTTTCCTAGCTACTTGTAATTATTTTTTGTATTGAAGTTTTTTTATGGTTTATATAAATTTTTTTCGGAAGTGGAATAGGTATTTTTTGGAGTTCTATGGTTATGGGCTCATCCAGAGAAACAATTAATTTAGGGTTTGGAGCAATATGTTCAGTTGCATTTTTTTCATTCTTGGGAAGAGAAATGGGTACCAATTGGTATTTCATGGCTACGGGTTCTTTCTCCTCTACCTGAGATTCCATGGCTAGGGTCTCCTCTTGCATTTCCATTAAATATTGTATAATACGATCAAAACGTTCCATTTGTTTTTTTTTGTTTTTGTTCAATCATTCTTCTAATTTTTGTAATGTCATTTTTCATTTCCTTGACCAATATGGTTGGATCCATAAGGCTCTGATACCATATGGTAGGAACCTATGGTTCCTAGCACATAAATTGATAAATAAATAAATAAATAACCTAAAACTAAAAGAATCGTTTTTGGATTGTCGGGAGTCCCTTCAATGTTTTAATAAATGTTTTATATAATATTTCATGAATGATATTGAATGAATGGTTTGAACAATTATATATACCAACCTAACCCTAACCATCATGTCTCTTCACCACAATGGTTCATAATAATTAATATAATTAATTATTATGACTTATGCTAAGCCCAATAATATAATATAATAATTAATTAATAATTAATTATTATATTATAAACTATACTACATGATATTAAATTATTATTATATTATTATTATTAATAAAGGTTAGGATATAAAATCCTAACAGTGTATATCGACACATCTCGGATGGCTTGAAATAATGGAATTATCACGATGAGGTTCTTCAAGCTAGACAAGATATCAAACTCCGATTGCGTTACTTTCCTTTGTTCTTGTAGCCGATTGGGAAATGAAGCGTTTGCTCTCTCAAGCATTTCTTCTATCACCTTTTCTACAAGAGGTGTTTCTACCTCTTCCTTCTCTTCTACCAGTGGAGGCGTTCCTACTCCTAGTTGTCTACTAGACCTAAGATGAATATGGTACATTGGATACATCTCACCCTCCACGTTGTATGTTGGCTAGTTCACCCTGTTATTTGGATTTGTCATTGGTTATGTGGGTAGCTGCGCAGGTCTCACTGCTGGCAACACCGATAAAATTTGTTGGGGGTGAGCTGGTGCTACATTCTATGGAGCCTGATTCCACAGAGTGTGGCCTCTCCACTGCTGTCCAGGATATGGATATGGCATCCATGGCTGCTGGTTCAGGAATGTTGTTGGGGGTGCATTGGACTAGGGTGATGGCCCCCACCACCCCATGTTAGGTGGTTGAGGTGGACCTTGGTGCATGTATGGTCCTCCCCCATATGAAGACATTTTGGTTGGCATATTCCCCATAGGGGGTTGTGGCCAACTCTTTTGATTGCCTATAAAATAGGCATCCGCACTTTCAACATCCTCTTGATTACTGGGCAGTTGTAGGCATAATCAGGTTTTATGGTTCAACCTGCAAACTGTGCATACTCTGACTTTGTTCTCCGAGCATGCATTCTTTGCATGCTTCCCTCTGCATTTTGGATAGAAATAAGCTAATTCTACTTTGTTTTCTTACTTCTTTTTCTCTAACAGTAGCGTATCCATATGCAATGCTAGATATGAGAGCATTTCGCTCTTTAAATCTTCCAGCATGTTACCTATTTTTGTCTTCATGACTGAAGTAGTCTCTTTCATGGTTCTAGAAGTGGTCTTGCCTCTCCTTCTTGAGTAGTTTTGACATAGTTGTCGGATGTCTTCCATAGCATGTTGGTAGACATCACCTCCATAAATCATGTTAAGAGCCTCCAGTGATTCATTGGTAAGTCCTCTCAGAAATATGCTTTTGAGGGACTTATCAGATAGTCTTGTATGAGCATATCATTGAATATTGAAGTTGAATCTCTCCCAGTATTCCTCAAGAGAATCATCTTCTTTCTGCGTCATGCTTAGGACCTCTTTTCTGGAGTCTCTTTCTCTCCTAAAATCTTGGTATTGCTCTAAAAAGAGCTTCTTCATTTGATCCCAAGTGGCAATGTGTTTGTCTCCCAGATTGATGAACCACCATAGAGCTACATCGTCCAACATGGAAGGAAAGATTTTTAGCTTCTACATATCATATTTGTAGTCCACAGACCTGCATAAGACACAAACTTAAATAAAAATAGGTCAGGGTCCTCAGTTGGGTATCTTCTGAAGGTCAAAAGGTGTGTAGGGGATATGTTTTTCATTTTGGTATCTCCTACTCCTTCCTCAATCAGAAAACTAAAGCCAGATGAGACTTCTTTTTTGTCAGCTATTTTTTTAGGAAATGTGGTCTCTAATGCAGTATTTATGGCCTTATGGTCGTTTAAGACTTTCTGAGTCAAGGCTCTAAGGTTGTCTATTGTTATCATCCAATATTTTATAGCTTTCCACAATAGGGCTTCCTCTAAGGGTGTCCTATTATACAAGGTATTTATGATGATTCGTTCTTCCCCACGTTGATGGGATGAGGAGACACTTTGCACAAAGTGCGGCTCCTCACTCAAATGGATTGCTGGAGGTGGGTCGGGTGAGTCTAATTCAAATTTAGAATGCTCTGCTAACTTAGGTTCTAATGGATTGGTTTTTATAAACCAACCGTCAGGTCCTATTCTTCTTGAAGAACTCATACAAGGTCAGATGGAAGGTTTCCAAGTATTGTAAATAATCTAGTTGAGATGCTTCCTTGACAACGACACCAAAATGTTGCGGGCCAAACAAGGTTAATTTATTTCCTACTTTTGTCACATTCTCGTGCATTTAATTTATCAACCTAGGGAGCTTCATAAACTTGTGAAGGGTCTAAATAAGATTGCTTACAATACCACTTGAGATGAGTCCGCTAGTTCTACTATTGGGGGGTTTTTCAAACGATTGTCAATCATTCATACACTCCTCAATGATTTACGTAAAAAAAATTAAATCTACAGAAAGAAAATATTCACACATTCCTAGAAATAAACCTTCTATAAATACTAGAAATAGCAATGCGATAAACAATATTATAAATCTGTAAACTAATCTAGAAAAACATAGGAAAATTAGGGGAAGAAATATTGGCTTGGAGTGGGCCCAAGCTCCAGCAGCTTCCTCCCAGCTGAACACGCACTTAGAAACTCTTAGAATTGTATTACAATTATCAAAGTAATACAATTACTATCCAAATATTATGTCTCCTCTATCTATATATCTATCTCTATATATCTTCAGATAGGTCTACATGTGTTTATATAGCACACTCACAGAACTTCTGTTACAAAGAAGTTATAACAATTGATTCATTCCAGACTAAACTAATATAGTCTAGTAAATATGATCGATGTCTGCTAAAATTGGCATTCGGTTCTAACGGTGGCGTGTTCACTGATTGGTTTGTGCTTGCTTGGTATTGATAAGATGTTCTCATACATTGGTGCAATCCCCAATTTAGCTCTACATGATGTAGAGTTGGAACTACATCAGTCGTTGTTGTCCACATCGTGATTGTCTGGTCAACAGGAGAAGAACAGGGGTGCCTTCCCTATTAATAAGGTGCATAAGTATATTGGGCACCTTCTCTATGTGGAAGGTGCCTTACTACCATGGGTGCCTTCCTAGAAGAGGAAGACGCTTATCTTCTATTGGCACCTTCCTATGAGAGGAAGGTGCTTTGCCTTCTAGTGGCACCTTCCTGTCGATGCCTTCCTTATGAGAGGAAGGCGCTTGCCTTCTAGTGGCACCTTCCTTATGAGAGGAAGGTGCTTGCCTTCTAGTGGTGCCTTCCTTATGAGAGGAAGGCACTTGCCTTCTAGTGGTGCCTTCCTATTGGTGCCTTCCTTATGAGAGGAAGGCACTTCTTTTCCTTTGGTGCCTTCCTAGAATAGGAAGGCGCTGGCCTTCTATTGGCACCTTCCTGGGAGAGGAAGGCACTTGTCTTTCCTTGGCACCTTCCTAGAAGAGGAAGGTGCCTACTTATTCTTGGTGCCTTCCTGTAAGAGGAAGGTGCATACTTACGTTTGGTGCCTTCCTGGAAGATGAAGGTGCCTACTTACATTTGGTGTCTTCCTGTAAGAGGAATACGCCTATCTTCTCTGTGTTGATTCCAAAAGAAACAAAGTGCCAGGTCCATAAAAAGACCTTGACTGATCCAAATCTAACTAAATCAATTGCAATTCCACAAAAACACACTAAAAACACATGAATTAGATAACATGCATAATTTCATAAAATAATTATATAATCATTCATATAAGTATGCAATCCTTATTATACAGCCACATAATAATCAAGAAAATGCATACAAAATATGAGCATTTCTGATGCTCATCAATTTCTATAGTCGATCGACATTCCTACAGCTGATCATCATGCTATCGGTCGTCATGTCAGCCTAAAGTATTTCATAGTGGCCTAATGCTTTAAGTATGTTGTACATTTTTTAGATTTTACAAACCAATATTCATAGCCCCCAACATAGAAAAATTTGCCATGATTTGAAAATTTTTGGAGACAAATTAATGAAAATTGCCATGGTTTAAATTTTTTTGGAAATAAATAAATGCAATTCACCATGTATACTTCTACAAATATCTTCGGGATTCCAAGACAATTTGCCTTGATTTTATAAATATATTTTAGGGCCGACCCCTTATGCATAACCCCGGGCACTGGTGTTGGATTCATTCTAGTTACCCCATAAAAGCAACTCATCCTCTTATCCTTAAAACTTCATTTCTCTTGCACAAAAAATATTGTAGAGTATGAAGCATTGATCCTTGGTCTTAGAGTAGCCTTAGATTTGTAGATTAGAGTTCTGGTAGTCTTTTATGACTCTCAACTTGTGGTTAATTAGATTAACAATGTTTATCAGACTCGGGATGATAAAATTAAACCTTACAAGGAGATTTTTTCTAAGTTGTCCTTGTTTGAGCAAGTAACCATAGAGTCTATCCCTATATCCTCAATACCATATGTATGACATGGATACTGTCACATGCTTGTTCCATCTGGAGTTATAAGATGATCAAGCATCAATTGTCATTAGACAACTTTGGAAACTTGCATCACTTGGTTCTTTTCTGGTCCTATTAGATTGTTTAACCATTAGAGCTTCCCCATATGAGACATGGTATAATGACATATTTAATTTCCTTAAGTATGGTTTATGCTTGATGGTTTAGATCATAATCAATTTAAACTTCTATGCAATAGAGTGTGTTCATTCTTCATAATCAACAATACTTTGTTTCAACATTATTTTGAAGGTATCCTTTTACGATGCCTTCACTTTGATGAAGCCTAGCTTGCTCTTAGTGATGCTCACAAATGTTCATGTGAAGGTCATTTTAGTGATAATGCTAAGAAAATCCTTTGGATGGGGTATTATTGGCCTTCCATGGATAAATATGCATGTGATTATGTTAGATTTTGTGATAAGTATCAATGCCATGACTGTATTGTTCATGCTCCTTCTCAAGACCTTCAAGTTATCTCTTCTTCTTGGTCATTCTCTAAGTGGAGATTGGATAGTATCAGGAATGTTAAACCATTGTTTTCTAATGGTCATAATTTTATCATTATTGTGACTAAGTATTTCACTAAATGGGTTAAATACATGCCTCTGCCTAGGGTGACCAAAACTCAAGTTTCTAAGTTCATCTTCAACCATGTTCTCTTCAGGTTTGGGATACCTTCGATGATTTTTTCTAATATTGACACTCATTTTAAGAATAAGGATGTTCATAACCTTTGTGCTAAGTACAATATTTAGCATAGGTGGTCAAATCCTTATTACCCTCAAGGTAATGGGTAAGCCGAAGCATCCAATAAGTACTTGATCAGGATTTTGAATAATTTGGTTAATAAAATTGGTCATGACTAGCATACCCAAATTTATCCTACCTTGTGTGCCTATCGTACTAGTGTACATACTCCTACAAGGGCCTCACCATATGTTTTGGTATATGGATCTAAGGTAGTATTTCCTTTTGAGCTTGAGATTCCTTCATTGTGCATCTTGTTGCAAGATGTTGAGGTCAGTAATAAGTATCATGTGGAACGTTTGCACCAATTGGAGCTATTTGATGAAAAGTGCATCCATGCCTTAGAGAATTTGAGAGCCTATCAGGATAGAATATGGTGATCTCATTCTAAGAAATTTTACTATCATTCTTTTAATTTTGAGGATCTTGTCCTCAAATAAAACTAGAAGCATACCAATGCTTGTACTGATCTTCGAGTTAAGTTACAACCCAATTGGTTATGGTCCTTTGTCATAACAACCAAGTTTGACTTAGGTGCCTATCGTTTGGCTTCTTTGTATGGTAAATAACTTAAAGAACCTATGAATATAATGCATTTAAAAATATATTATGCTTTATCTATCTTTAGCATTTAAAATTTTCATTTAGCTTAGATCATATTGCATTGTTGCTTAATCATACTACATGTTTTCCTATCATACTTTGCATGATTGTTTGAAATTCTATTTTATTTCACTTTTGCTTATCATAGTATATTGTTATTTGCTCATGATTGCTTGTTCATATAGATTTTTGGGGATTTGTGATAATGGAAAGTGATGACACCTAGTTAGGTCGTAGTTCACATGCATTGCACTCTCACTAGGGCTTTGATGCCTAGAAAAGTCCCAACCTAGGGCCCTTGCATTTTCATCCCCTCTTCTCTTCTTGTCTTCCTTTTGCTCTTTCTTTTCTAATCTCTTATTCTTGTCTTACTTGACTTTGAAAGTTTTTACAAATGATCATCATCTCTCTCCAAAGTCAAGGAATGAAATCTTCCTTTGATATGTCCTTATCCTTTGCATGATTCTTATTTCTTTGTTGTCTTATTTGTTCAGATAAGGATATGCATTCTTCTCTCCTTTTTTTGTACATTTCCTCCCTCTTGAATTTTCAAATAGCTAAAACTTTAAGCGGGGGGTACACATGCACAATTCATTACTTCTTATTTTCTTACTCTCATTTCTTCTAGCACATGCACACACTCACATTGTGTTATGCTCATATTGATTTGTCTATATATATTTTACACACCCCTATAGGGTAGTACTTGCTAAAATTCATCATTCATATTAGCAAAAACGTATTCCCCTATTAGGTTATGCTTCTTTTGATTCAGTGGGCTCAACACCCCATTACAAGATAAGATCCTTGACCATTTTAGTAGGCCTCGATATACATCCTAGTGGGTAATCACCCTATAGTATTCACTAGTGAACAATCATCCATAGCGGATTATGCTCCATTATTTTATCATTTATGAAATCACCCATAGTGGGTTATGCTCCATATTTTATCCATATAACCATTAGCAAGTACTACACCCATAGTAGGTTTTTCACTCCACACATGAATCATTATTTTGGGCATAGCACCCTTCATTCAGGGTTCTTTGATCAGCTTCTCTCAATTTCTATGATTGACCTTTGGATTCTTCTTCTCCTTCTTCTTGTTTGTCTTCTTCTTATTATTGTTCTTATTTTTTTCTTCCCTTATTTCTTTCCCTTTCTTATATTAATCCATGCATTTCAATATAGTTGTAGTAGATTCATGGTGTACCCAATGATCTTTGCTCTGTTGTTTTTTTGCTTTCTTTATGTATCTGTGCTTTGCTTTTATTCCTTATCTTTTTCAAGTTTCTCAAAGTAATTTCCATATCTTTTCAAAAATTGAGGGGGCATGCTAGCCATATAGGTATTAATGGTAGTAATGTCTCACCATTTTTGCCTAAACATGACCACTTATTTTCTATGCTTGCTACTTTCTGTCTATAGAGGTCTAAATCTTTCTTTGATGCATTTACTTGGCCTTAAATGCTTCAAAGAGAGGGTAAAATGTAGACATGGAATTTGATCCACTTCAGTGGGTAATCTTCCCTAAGCCCTATAGAGGATCCCTTAGAATTTTCTAATGCAAGGACAAGGCTTTCCCCCCTTTTTTTCCCTATTTTCCCTCTTTATGCAAAATCATGTCCGGTCCTTGACGAGATGTGACTTTGCATTGAAATATTGTGGTCGATCTTTACAGGGGTACGATTTCACCTTTTTAGGGTTTAATGCATTAAAACCCTAATTTTTCAAGGTTGGCATGTTTTACATCATCCCTCCTTGGTTTTACCACTCTTTTTACCTTCAAATCCATTATATAAGGATGGTTTGAATTCACTTTTTACACATGATAACAGAAAAAAGTTAAGATGTGCTCATTTTATTTAGCACTTGATGATTTTATTTTCTTGCATTTTATTTCTCAAAAAGTATTTTAATTTGGTCTACATACTTCTTCTTATTCTATTTCAATTAAATTTGAAGTTTGGAGTTTGATTTTCTGTTGCATTGTTCTTCCAAGCTCTTGGTGAATTTTTGTTGGAGCCCTAAGGAGAGATCGACCATCCAGGAGATCTAAAGCCCTTCTATTTTGCTTTTGCACTCTATACCAGGTGAATTCACTCTTCTGCATGTACATTTAGATTTTTTGAGTGAGGTAATCAAAATTTTACATTCATATTTCATTTTTTGCATAGTTTATGCGAAATCATGTCTAGTCTGCTACGGGGTGTGATTTCACCTGGTGTTATCACGATCACCCATTACGGGGCATGATTTTTACTAAGATAAAACTAGGGACAATATGTCTTCCCTATTTTATCCATTACATTCTAAATTGCATCTAGAGCATAGTGGAATATTTTATTCTATGATTTTTGCATTCTGTTTTGTTGTATTATATTAATGTTTGTTTTCCTCCAAATGTCAAGTTTTGCTTTTAATTATAAAAGGCCAGCTAATAGAACCTATGAGGCTTGACTTATGCACCTCCAAGTATTGTTGTATAGTGGTATAAGTAGCTCCTCTAACACTAATTCCATTTTCAAGTGTTTGTTGAGTTATCTTGTAGGAACGAGTATTATTGATAACATTGGACAAAGAGATACAAGCAAGGATAAAATACTGGATAAGCTAAGTATTCTGATTAGTCTTCTAGGCTGCTTGTTGGGTGCTTTTATTTCTATCATAAAACCCTAGATCTTATTTTATTAAGTATATTCAATTAATTCTAGGCATTTGAAAGATAAAAAGCATATAGTATGCACTTAGATATAATTTTGTTTGTGCATTTATTCTTGAGCCCTTACTTAAAATGTTGTTTTTTAAAACCTTGTATTAGAAAAAAATCAAAGAAATGATCATTCTAGGGTTAGCTCTTGTATTCTTGCATATTGTACCTTTTCATTGTCCTTTATATTTTTATAGCATAGATCTAGAAAGGCCTAATTTTGGTTTTTGTTTGGAAACTAAATACATTAAATATTCTTGAAATTCATGTGGACTTAGAGAAATTCCTTAAAGTCATTACTAGTGAATCCTTCCCCCCTAGCACTGAGTGTATAGAAAAACGTAGCCACTATGGTTCACCCCATAAGGATTTCTATCTTTACAGATCTAGCCTTATTTAGGGAATTGTATGTGGCAGGGCGGTTTTCCCTCTACACGCATCAAATAAAGAACATGCATAGTGTCATATGTTATTGAGCATTAAAAAACAAAAGATACATTGCAAAAGAGTGCTTTTCATTAAATAATAACACATTAAAGAGATTCAACATTTTTAGGTCCCAAAAATAGTGCATTTAATCATGTCATATGAATTGAAGGTGAAGAAGAGTATAGTACCTTTATACATATGCAACTTGTAGGAAGTCAAAGGAGGAAGACTACAAACAACGCACATCTAAGTTAAAAGAGGTATTGCATTTATTTAATCAAAGTGCATTTCTTATAAAGTAAAGGAGGAATAAGGAAATTTATTACTAATGTTGAAACTAATTAATTCTTAATGCTTGAGATTAATAAAAAAATTGGATATATAATTATTTGCTTTGATATAAGACAACCTTAGATGCATTATTAGAGATTTGAATGCTTTTTTCAAGCAAGCAAGGTTTAATTAAAAGAATTTGAATTACTTTATTCAAGCATAATAAATATTTTCAAATAACTCATTTGGAGGAAAAAAGAAATTTACATAGAAATTAAACATTAAATTTACAAATAACAATAGTTTCTAAATTTTCAAATAGGGAGATATAAGGATTTCTACACCAAGTTGAATTATTGAAACTTAGAAATTAAACTTTTGAGAATTGAAAGAAGCAAAGCATAGAAACTATTCTATTGAACATTGAAGAAGCTTATTATATAAAGCTGGAAATTGCATTTAGAATTTGTCTCTTGCTCTAATTTATGAGACATAAGAAATCCAACTAAAGGTCTTGAAGGTAAATAACCTTATCAAAAACATGAAGGTGCATCATAAATTATCTTTAGCTTTCTATTTATATATTAATAAGTAGAAATAAGGTGAAGAATAGAAGTTGAACATTATGGAGATAAAAGGGATTCAACTTTAGTAAAACTAAGAAAGCTAAGCATACTATAAGGATCATAGTACATTCCAAACACTTGCAAGATACAAAGTATTTTACAAAACTTGAACAATTGAAAAGACCTTATCAAACTTGATATTTTACTAAAATACTTGGGAGTTAAAAGTTATTCTACCTAGATATTTGGAAAATTAATTTCTTATTAAAACCATTGATCAGGGTTATGCATAATGGCGAATATTCACAAATTGGGTGAATATTAGGATTTTTAAAATTGGAAATTGGTGAATATGAGGACCTTCGACATCGGCCCATTCGCCTAAAATTTTTGAGACCAATTTTTTCTTAGGGTCAATTCACCATAATATATATCCAAACATAGGTATATTTGTACTCGTTGGAAAGCTATTTTTGAGCCTGATCTAATGGTGGTGTTTTTATGAAGTTATAAGGTGATTTAATAGGTCAAAATGTATCCCAAAGATGACCTTACTTTTTAGGGCTTAAAATACCCCAAATTTTGGTGTGAATATGATTGATTTGATTTTCTTAGGATTCGCCATGATTCACCTTGATTTTGACTAGGATTCACCATTTTTTTACAAGTATATTTTGAGTCCAACCCCTTATGCATAACCTTGCCATTGATTGAACATTAAGTTTTTTTAAATCATCCTACAAATTTGAGAATTGAAAAATTTCATTGAGTTTATTTTCAAAACACTAGTGAGCTATAAGGTGGTATACTTTAAAGAGATATGGCAAATAAAAATGAAATGAAAAATAAAACAAGTGATCAAAAACTAGAAACAAAAATACATGAGTTGAAGATAATTGAAATGGGAAACTTATGTTGTCAAGAAGAACAAATATACATTCAATAAGTCCAAGGAAAACAATTAGACATTCAAGAAATTTCAGAAATATTGGAAATATTAAAATGTCATTCACAACATTTGATAGAAGAAATTGAAAAAGATTCATCAATAAGAGAAAAGAGTGTCTTACAATCAATGTTAAGAGAAATCAAAAATGAAAATTTCTTAGCACTTAGAAATTATCTAAATGGAAGGCTTGATGAGGCATATAAAGAATCTATAAATAGTTTTATTTTACCTAGTGCTATATATATGGCATTACTTTATAATGAAATTCTAAAATGCAAGAATAGAAGACAAGAAAACATGATTAAATATTTGAAGAGTAATTTTATTGATGAAACAAATACTTTGAACAGTAGGCTTGATGATATTACTAGTAAAGTAGAAAAAGAGGATTTTTTAATACTTAAAAAATGCATGCAAAGTGTTCTTAATAATGCTAATTATTGCTATGAAGATTTTGTTACTATACCTATCAATCTATGGAGAATAATCTACAAAGAAATTGTCACTCTTAATGTTTCTAAGATGAGAAAACAAGAAATTTTTTAAGAGGTAAAGAACAAAATAGTGATGAAATATGCTTCTAGTGATACAAATGTTAAAGCCCATGATGATATATTCGTGTTGCAATAATATATAATCAAAACCATTGATGATTGATGCATGTTGTAATACTATTGACCTTCTTCAAAAATAAAAATATGGAAATTATGATTCTTGTCAAAGTGAAAGGAAATTATGTAATGCAAGCAATGACACTAGTGATTTATAATCCATGACAAATATAGAAGAACCTATTACAAATATTGAAGTTATATGCAATACAAATTATTTGAATACAATTCATTATTATTAAAAAAAATCTTATGCTATTAGAATTAATGAAGACATAAATTCAAATGATGACAAAGATAGTGATGCTTAGAATTGTATTTATATTGATAGAGATTAGTCTAATGATTGTATTGGTCATTTTGAAAAGTATACTAAAGGATTTGGTTCAAAGTTGATGAGATATAAAGATACAGGTTTAGGAAAACATGAACAGGGAATAAAAGAACCAATTATACCAGAAATGAGATCTAAATGTGAAGGTCTTGAATATACAGGTCAAACTAGTAGTAATAAGCAAGGAACTAAGTTTATGATAGGAAATATTTATCAAATCGGTAATAGAGATTGATAGGAACAGTTGCAATGAAGGACAATATGGTCAAAGAGATTTGGTAACAAAAAATAGATGTAATCATTATAGATGATATGGGCATAAAATAGAAAGATGTTGGAATATCCATAGTTGTAAAATTTATGGAGGTACCAATCATTCTCAAAGATATTGTTGGTACAAAGGAAATCATTTTTTGAATGGATATACTTATTGACAAGAAAATCCATTAATGGACTTTCTCAATTATATTTCTCAAAGTTTAGATATGGGCAATACAAGAAAGGTATGAACCCCTTCGACAATAAAATTAGAAGGAAAACATTAATAGTGCCAAAGCCAAAATAGAAAGTCAAGCAAAAATATGAAGCTCAAGTAGAAGATCAAATCCAAGGTCACTTGAAGAATGAAGACAAATATGAAGATCCATATTGAAGACTAAAGTATTCAATAACCAAATAATGTAAAATAGGGGGGTGTTGTAATATATTACATTATATTGTACATGCTAATGTACCAAATTGGTAAATCATTAGATTAGGAGAGTGTCTTAGACTAAGGATTGAGTATTTATTTTATGTAATGTAATAAATGCACAAGTATTATTAGAATGTGCATGGTGTCCACATGTACATGAGTCTATAGGATAGGAATATGAAGAGTCATAGGAATATGGAAGGCTAAGAGTCATCTCATTATATATAGGCCTTAAATCTCATTATATATAGGCCTTAATTAGTAGAGTAGATATGAGGTTGAGAGATAGAGGATGAATAATGCATTGGTCATGACATGCATTAGTAGATCTCCACATTTTGTATCAAGTTCTAATTTTCATGAGCTTTCATTAATGGCTATTTCATGAGTTATTTTATAATTTTCTCATGCTATGTGTTTGCTTATTAGATTGCCATTATCATAGATATAACATTGCATACTTATTTTACTACTTGTGGTTGCATTTCCTTTAAATTTATAACATCAAAAGCTAACATCATCATCCCCATTAACCAAATATCATATGCATGTACTTAAGTTTAAATGTGAATACCTCCTAAAGAATCCTTCAATACCTTGTGCTATAGAGTAAAAAGGACAATAAGGGTTTAAACCCTGAATATTCTACATAGAGTTCCCCCACCCATTTCCAATTGGTTGCCTTAGCATTAGATTGATGTGAATATTAGTGCACTCCTCCTTGAATAAGGGCACCATCCAAACTATTTATTTTAAAAATAGCCATAATTTTACATGAGGAAAGACATTAAAAATAAAATTTTGAAGTCTCAAAACCACCTTTATTCCCTTTGCTTGAAGAATTATAGATCCGTTATGAGTAATAAAGAAGAAAACCATATGCCATACAATATTTAAATTTTACACAAAACATTTTTTTATTATTATAAAAAAGTAGAAATTAGAGTGGAAAAAATTTCTCCAATATAATAATGAATAAAAAATAGTGATTTGGGATCTCTTCTCTACCTTTTATGCCAAAGATTCTTAAATATCTAAAAAGTAATTTGACCTAAAAATTAGAAGTATTGGAAGTTGCAAATAAACTTTTTATATAACTAAGTGATGGTGCTCCATACCCACTCTAATACCATATTAGATTTTATACATATTTCCAATAACAAACAAAAGTAATCCATTCACTTAAATATTATACAAAAAACTTAAAAGGATGAAAAAGGAAGTAAAATACATGTAATGGTTGGGTGCCCTTGAGTACCATAAATAATTGAAAAAGAGAAAATATGTTGTATTTCATTAATATTTTGTAAAAGTGTTACAAATATTTTTTGATATCCTTTTACAATATGCCCCAAAGGCTGCAAAGAGGGACTCAATAATGAGGGACCCTAGCAATGAATTTATTCATGCCATTACATGAGTCTTATTTTAGATCCTCAAAAGGGAGTGGTATTATGATGCATACCACTACATGCTATGCCAATCCTTGAAATATATGTAACCCTACAAACATTTATTATATTATTTGGAGGTCTATCTCAATTAGACCTCCTATTAACACAAACATGGTGACTTAAAAATCAAGTAGAAATACATCAAGAAAATGTAGATTTGAGATAAAATTGATGTGGAAGAAAGGGGTTACCTAGTAGGCTAACTTGGTAGCCTAAAAATAAAAATCATATACATCCATGTGTTTTGTGGGTGACCACATCTATTTGTGTGATTTCCTATTTCTTACTCTAATTGGTAAGTTATTTGGCCATAGAGTTCGCTGATGCAATTTGATATTGATCTAGGAATTGCCAATACCTATTTTTCACCTGCAATCACAAGTTTCTGTAAAGAAAGCTCAATGGGATGAGTTTTGAGTGCTTAGAATGTTTAGGAATATTTTAGACTATATTCAGAAAGTGTAATGATGCATAAAAAATATTTGAAACCATAGGTAACATGGTTTATTTATAGCCTTCCTCTCATGACCTACCCTCGCAAGACCCTTGTTGATAAGACCATATTATTGGAATTATTGTTTTAATTCCTAACATTATTGGTGCTATGACTATGCAAGGATAAATTATAACATTTAGTTTTACATCATGATTATAGCATTGCTAAGTTTTCATGGTTTTGTAGGACTAATATTACTTGTAGGTGGAAAATATTAAGCTAAAGAATCGATATTAGTTTGGGTAATGCTTTTAAATTTATTAGCAAAGAAAATGTTTAATATTATCTTATGAATATAATGGTTGAATTAAAATGACTAACCATTACATCATTAAGCTCATGATTTAATATTTGTCTTGGTATTAAATCAATTTACTAAGGAATAGCTTGGTATTGTTTAAATGCATATAATGGTTATGATCAAAGTAACTAACCATTGTGATATTAAGCTAGCAATGTAATATTTGATTTAATATCATTTTAAAATCATTTAACAAGAATTGATTAATATTTATTTTAAGCCTATGATGGCTGCATTTAATATGTCTTAGAGCATGAATTGTTTAATAATTATTATTCTTGTAAAGGACTCCTTTGAATTTCCTTTTGAATAAAGTATTTCAAAATCATTAAAGGATGGCTATTATAGAAACTAAAATTATGGCCCACGTCAGTTATGTTTGACTATGGAGCCTTGTCATAATGAAAAGCCTGCCCCTACCAACTAGGAAAATGGAGGAGGACAAGTGAGCATGATGTTTTTGAAAATAGTGCTTGTTTTCTTGGAGATAGTGGATGGCTTTGGGGGAATCCATCATGTGTTTGGAGGGGACATTAAAAAAAAGGGTGGGAAGAGGAAGGAGAGGAAGCTACACGGGGAGAATGGAAAGTATTTCAAAGGAAATGAAGCATTCACATTGGTCTTGATATCGAGATAAACTAGGTTGGGATATTACTATCTTATGGGTATTCATTTTGGAAAATAAATATCTTAAATTGCTTTAGAATAAATGTAGGATCTCGTAGTTTAATGAGATTTAGTTGTGGTGGTTTCTTTTTTAATTGACCTAATGGATTGAATAACCTAGTTTAAAAAAAGTCCCCTATGTGGTTCTTTTTTTGATTGCCCTGTATGTTCTCATTTTGCAAGCTTTGTGGTATTTTTGAAAACACCTATGCTCGTCTAGATTACTTCCCTTGTGTTTTTATTGTCTTAATTACTTGTGTTGGGTTTCAAACGCCTGCCCTATGTTTGAATTCACAAACTATGTTGCTATGAAATGCTCATATCTATAACAAGCCTTCCTATGGGTTTTCTAGGTTGATATTACCAAGTAAAGCAACTTGAAGCCCTCCCTTAGACTACCAGAGTTCCTCCCCTTATTGTGTCTGGATTGTGGCTAGGGTATTTGTTGCTATCGATAAACTTCATAGAATAGAGCATCTTGTGGATTTCAATGATATTTTTAATCACCCTGAGGGTGTGCTATTGTGAATGCCTTGTGAGTGCATATGTGGAGGATTTTTATTTTGTTTTGATCAAGCATGTGTAAGGATTAATTATTTTTTATTGCCTTTAAGGTGTAGGAGAACTTTCTTACCTATGCTTTAGTCTTTTGCAGTTCTTGATTTCTATTACTATCCTTGCATAGTAGAAAAATATATCTGGCTACACTCCTTTATGGTCAGAATGCTTCTTTCCTATGTGTTTGAGAAAATATCTAGGCCCATTTTGGCCTCTTTGAATATTTGTGCTAAAGATGTAGGCTTTCCCCTTGCTAGGCCCCTAAACGACCTTCTTTTCTCTTCAAGCGAATACGTGGTTTGTGTCACTGTAAATAATCACATATTCAAAACTTTTCTTCATTAGTTTTTTAGTTATAAACTTAGCTTATTGAAACCCCTACCATAACCTAATGCATGGAACCTTTCGTATGCTTGAATCATGCATGTGGTATTTCTTGGATCATCGGCTTGCTTAGAAATGTGTAGGGTTTTTATTTTTGTTTTTATTTAAATGTTTTAGTACCACATTGGGTACACAGTGGGCATGGGCTATCTTATAACATCCAAAACCAACTAGGAAAGGTAGCCAAGTACACCAAGGTACTTAGATATCTTGGGAAGCTCCATGTAGGGTCACCCTAGGTTAAAATTGGTGGCACCAGTGGCTTGCACATGGAGGCCACCTATTTTGGCCATCGTATTCGATGCTCTAACCTCTGTTACCAACCCATATGACATATTTTACTACCTTTCTAGTTTTTTTTATTCATGGAAATCTACATTTTGTTACGCTCCTTTAGGGTAGATAATTTTAGTTTCCATGCTTGTTTTTAATCCGATATAGGTCATGGTAAGAGTTTCGTAGGTGTTTAAAGGGGAAAATTACTTGTGGGTTAATGACCACCTCTTGGTGGTTCGGTGGAGGCCACTTTGGTGGTGGGACCCACCTACATGGGCCAACACCAGTTGGTGGCACTAGAGGGCCTCTTGCACGGTGGGGGGTGAGGGTCCAATTGTTGGTGGGACCTGTATGTTGGATTAAACTTGTTATTTTTGTAAATAACTTTTGGATTGAATATATTAGTGGATAATATATTTTATTTTTTTTTGTTTAAATAATTTTGGATTGAATATATTAGTGGATAATATATTTCATCTATTTTTGTTTAAATAACTTTTGGATCAGATATACTAGTGGATAATATATTTCATCTATTTTTGTTTAAATAACTTTTGGATTGAATATATTAGTGGATAATATATTTCATTTGGATAAATTGAATGAGAAATATATTAGTGGATAGTATATTTCATTTGGATAATTTGAATGAGAAATATATTAGTGGATAGTATATTTCATTTGGATAATTTGAATGAGAAATATATTAGTGGATATTATATTTTACTTTAATGGAATGGACTTGAAATATGATAGTGGATATTATGTTTCATTTTAATGGAATTGACTTGAAATATAGTAGTGGATATTATGTTTTATTTTAGTTGATTGGACTTGAAATATAGTAGTGGATATTATGTTTCATTTTAGTTGATTGAACTTGAAATATAGTAGTGGATATTATGTTTCATTTTAGTTGGATGAACTTGAAATATAGTAGTGGATATTATGTTTCATTTTAGTTGTATGGACTTGAAATATAGTAGTGGATATTATATTTCATTTTAGTTGATTGAATTTGAAATTTATTTGTGGATATTATGTTTCATTTCAATAGAATGAACTTGCAATATAGTAGTGGATATTTATGTTTCATTTTAGTTTGATGCACTTAAAATATAATAGTGGATATTATGCTTCATTTTAATAGAATGGACTTGAAATATAGTAGTAAATATTATGTTTCATTTTAGTTGATTGGACTTGAAATATAGTAGTGGATATTATGTTTTATTTTATTTGATTGAACTTGAAATATAGTAGTGGATATTATGTTTCATCTGAATGGAATGGACTTGAAATATAGTAGTGGATATTATGTTTCATTATAATAGAATGGACTTGAAATATAGTAGTGGATACTATGTTTCATTTTAGTTGATGAGTGGAATAGAAATCTATTGATGGATAGTATTGTTTCATCAGAATAATTTAGTGAGACATGTATGAGTGAACAATATAGCTCTTCTAGTTATTTGAGTGGAGGAACGTATCGACAGATAGTATGTTCCTTTGGATTCTTGGAGAAAGTAGGAGAAGGTTCCTCATATCCTTGGTATGTTCACATGAAAATTAATTAGAGGGGATTATGGGGTCCTCTTTAATGAGTTTTTGTGTGCATAGTTCTATGTACGGTTACATTAGTCTCCTAGAGGGAATATGTTCCTTGAGTTTAGGTCAAAGGAAGAAGTTATCTTTGGGAGGATGAACATGGAGTTCATAAATGGTAACTAGGGGGTTGATATGGATATTATGTGATAGGATTAGGTTTATTTCACTAGGCTTAGGCTTATTAGAACTTATAATTTAGAGGATTAGTTTATTTTAATAAAACCTTAGGATAAGACTTAGTTTGAAGTCTTTTGTAATGTGAGACTTTGTTGCTCACATAGAACTTGGCCAATGTCTTATAGATAAATAGTTGACATGCTTCTATTAAGGGTTAGTTAGTAGAAGATTAGATTATCCTCCAAGTTTTGAGGATCTATGAATGTAATTTGTGCTTATTTAAGCAACTATTTTCTAATGTAAATTATCTAGGAATTAATTTCTTATCTTGGATTTTAATTCCTTATCATTGGTATCAGAGCCTTCTTGGATCCTGGCCTATGAGGGGGGATTTCCCTCCTGGAAATCCCCCTCTTCCTTCCACAATTTTATTCTCTGGTTTGATTTCAAGGATTTGAAGAGGCTTTGGGTCATTTTTGGCCTCTAGTTGCTTGTTTGGATTTGATTTATTACCAGCCAACAAAAATATCCTATTTAGAACTTTCTGGAGTTCAAATATAGAGATAGAAGTAAGATCTCTTTGGTGGTACCTTGCTACCCCCTATTTCTTGCATTCTGCTACCTACATTTTGTTGCTTCAAAGAAGAAATTGAAGGGTTAAAAAGTTCCCTTTATGTTTTGTTTGAATATATGCAAAATTTTACCAATTTCTTCTTACAAATTATTTTTTGCAATTTCTCCTCTTATGTAAAGAAAAGGATAAAAAGATTTGTTTTTTAAGCTTTCAAAAAAAAATGAAAAGCTTAGAATTTTTTATTAAAATAAAAAAAACACAAGAAACACAGGCTCAAACATTTATGTTTACACCATCTACAACAACACTAACACCAAGGGTTTTCACCTCAGTGCCCACACAGTCTGATCCTGAATGACAGCCATCGATGATAAGATGTCATTGTCCCAACTGTCGATAAAACTAGGCCCTAAAGGGCCCTGTGAATTTTTCAACTACAGCTACATTGAGGTTGACGTCAACCTTGGTGCTTAAACCCTTTTGTGTGCTTGATGCCCATGTAGGCCCATGTGTGGAGCCTACATCTACCAACATTGTAGACCAATATTCAGGTCAAAATTGATTGATGATAGGAGGTCAATGGCCCAACATCCAGTGCTTCCTACCTGATGTAGGATTTACCTACTCTTTTCTTTATGGCTCCTAGTGAATGCAGGACCGACAAGAGGTCAGTCCTTCCTATAGAATCCACAATCATAGGCCACTATGCTAAGTTTGAAACCTACACCTTTCAAGAGCAGTTCATGCAATTCTTACTGATGTCTGATTGGTCACCCTTGATAGAAGTACAAGCTTTAAAATATTTACCCATTTATGGACCTCCTCGATGTAGCTTATCCAATAAAAAAAATGCTACATCGTGCTTCGATCTGCCTTTGGCATCTGTAAATATTAATGGTGTCATTGGATGTTTTTGTCTAACAATTTTTTAGATCTAGATTTGGGCGCTTGAGACGTGAATGGGGTGGCATTGGCCATTTCCTAGATCCATGACTTCATGGTTGGTGATTCACAATGACACATGATGTGGCTAGGTGAAACACAAACCCCATACCCAATGGTAGAGTGGTAATGTTAAATTTTTTTGTGATTGCTACAAAGTAGAAAGTGGACTCTACAAGCACATTTTCAATCCAGTGCATGTCCAGACCATATATTACCTCTAAGAAGGAGACATTACTATAAAAGATCCACATTTAGGTCATACTAGACTAGTCCTCATCATCAATAACCCCACATTGGGTATTATGTATTTTTGATCCATCAAGGAATGCATTGCACCTGATTGAGTCCAAATTAGATTTTTTTGCAGTTTTCCTTCAAATTTTTGCGTGCACCAGCAATTTTTGGTGCCACCAAAGCATTTACAACCTAATCACGGACTCTCTGACACATAGACCCAAACCAATAAATTTTGTGTTGAAGAATTCGCTCTACCTATCACACTTTCCCATGACATCGAGGATATTTTCAATGAAATCTATTCATCCTTAGGTTTTTTTGGCTACATATGCCACGAGGATGGTGGAGCGCTCACTAGAAACTATGATATTATTCTAAATTTAGTGATTTGAAGATTTTTCAAACCTTTAAATAGGATACAATAGCCCTTTTGAAGTAGCCAATACCATTAGCTATGATTGGGTGTTGGTGATGTTTACCATTGTGCGCTCGTCGCTGAGTTTGATCACGTTTGTTTGTGTTCACTTTGCCTTTGACAAGTTGATCGACACTTTTTTGTGTTCATTTTAGCCTTTGACAAGTTGACTGGAGCTTGTTTAACTGGTTGATTGTTATCACTCTCCAATCACATTGATTGACTCATCGATGTATATTTTTTAAATTACCATAAGGATCACCTATGGATCCTCAAGAGTGTGCATATTTTTCCACCTCTTTGGTGCACTCTCCTTTTACAAGTATAGCCTTGCCTATAGTCATTGGAAAGATCTTTTCGAGCCAGTTCTAATAGGTTGATTATTTTAATATTTTGTAAATTTCTATATAGACCTATGGTACTCCAAATTTTGGGTCATTCAAACCTTCTTCAAAAGCAAAGTATTGTAAATTGGAGTGCATTTTTGGTTGAACCCAACACTCCTTAAATCCACTACATCCTTCAAGATTTTGTAAGTAGACTTCCTTCATAATACCATGGCCCTCTTTATATGATCAAGAAAATCACATGGGTACTCCACACATTGGAGTTGTCTTTGCCCCTAGTGGCTTGTCTCTTAGTGGATTTTAGCTTTTTAGCTTATCTCATGTCTTCATCAGTAAGACTTGCAATACTTATTTGGGTAGCACTACATCAACCATAGTTTTTTCATTAGCTACTTCTGCTTCAGCTACTTGACTTCTCCAACTTCAGAATTGACTAAAGTATATGAGGAATTATAATCCTATAAAATTATCCATTGTATCTTTGAGGAGTCACATTACTCCTCCCTTCTGGAATTTTACAAAAATTTATGGATTTATAATGAAGTGTAGCTCAGTGGTACCCGACACTTCATACTTTTCTTTACATCCATTGTATCCCACTTAGGAATTTTTACTACTCCCTCATTAGGAGTTGAAGTCCTTTTGTAAATTTTTTAAGGCATCACTCCATTTAATGTCTTTCATTGAGTCGAAGACTACAAAGATTCAACACTTTGAACTACAAATTTTTGAAGACTACAACCATTTAACACTTCAGACAACAAAAAAATTTCTGAATACTACAGAGACAGACACTTCAGAATATGTATACTTGTATATTTTTCCTCCACTCTTCCTCCATCGACTATAGTTACAAGATGCTTTCTTGGTAGGATCATTTGTACTTAGTTTTGGGTGCATGCTTATGGTTTAGCATGATTGGTGTGAAGAGTTGTGCCTTCTTGAATATTGAACAATATTTTTACAAGGCCCTTTTTTAGCATAGTAGTGTTCATTCCTACATGCTAGAGGCTGACCCAAGAGGCAACATACCTCGAGATCCCATTGGGTTTCCTAAATGGACCCTTTTTGAGCATGTGTTTTGCTCATTGTTGCTCCCTTTGATGGAGTTGTGGTGATCTCTTTGGGGCTCTTGTACATCGTCTATCTCTCTTCTTTTCTGAACCACTTTGGAGGATTTCTAGGTACTTGTATATCTTCTCTCCCAAATTCTTGTAAAAGCATTGGGGTCCAATGCTTTCGTTGTTGGGAGGAATGATATGGATATTATGTGATAGGCTTAGGTTTATTTCACTAGGCTTAGGCTTATTAGAACTTAGTCTTTAGGGGCTTAGTTTATTTTTAATAAAACCTTAGGATAAGACTTAGTCTTAAGTCTTATTGTAATGTGAGACTTTGTTTCTCATGTAGAACTTGGCCAATGTCTTCTAGATAAATAGTTGGCATGCTTATATTAAGGGTTAGTATAAGATTAGATTATCCTCCTAACCTATCCAAAAAGCATGCACCTATCTATTGCATCAATCAGAATCAACATAAAAGCATAAAATAATGAACAAGATTGCATAGATTCAAGAAAATAGATGTTTCTTTTATTAATATTGAAATGAATCTCGATTATAATCATGCCCCTCTTAGGGTCACCCAAATGTTGATACAATTAATACAATTCCAAAGCCCCCAATGGGGTAGGTGCACTACTAATGCTCTCTAAATAGTCACAAACTGCTCTAGGGTGGAGTTGACCCTCTTCTTCACGTTGAGGAAGGAATTAGATGATTGAATCTCCTTTGAACCTATTTCCTGCGATCAAGAAACAACACAAAAACATTAAAAAAATAGGCAACCTCTCATGATGAGGCCCTTTAAAGGATTTAAACATGAAAAAGCCATAATGCTAATGAAATCAAGAAAGCATGTAAAGTAGGTAAAGCCTATGCTAAATTGATAAATATTTGCATATACATGTAAAGAGAAGATGCAACTAATTATCTAATGGCCTACTTATGTGAAATAAAGCATGGAGACACCAAAAGAAGCCATCATTGCATACACTACACTAATGAAACAAGATTACCTTAAACCCTGAATCTATCGGTCAGAAGTCTCTAAAATCACAACTAGTCAACTAAAATAGTAATTATAACCTAATTAATCAAACTATAATGAAAATGGTAAGGAGATATTACACCTGTTGCAAACCGCAGCTCTAATGAGTGGTCTGCACTATAAACCATGGCTAACAGCCATGGCCTACAACCAAGTAGGTTTGCCCTCCAATTCTAGGGCAATGGGCTTGATCCTCCTTGTCAAATTGATGATCAAGGGTCACCTTAGTGTCCTCTGACAGGTTTGGCGGTTGAATTGCTCGATAGGGCCTCCGTTTTCCCAAATTCATGTTTCTTGGCGTTCTAGCTCCTTAGGGCATCCATGGCATAATTTGACATGATGCTTAGGAATTGGCAAAGTGATGGCAACAAATCTCTCTCTTAGTGCACTCAAGTGAGTCCACAATTCGACAGGGCTTCGTTGCTCTAATCTCCAATGCTCTCTCATATTTTTGCCCTAATTCTGAGGGGTACTTATAGGATTACCCAAGGGCTAGGGGTGGCTTCATGGAGAAGCCAAGATCAAGAAGAGGTGGTTAGGACAGTTGGATTGGAAGCTTCCATCCTTTAACCACCTTCTTCTAGAACAAATGGTCATTCAAATCGATTTGGCTCGGATGAAGGCCAACTGAACTTCAGTTAAGACCGTAGGTGATAGCTATGGTTCAGACTATAGACCGTAGGTCTCAGCCATGGTTCAGACTATAGACCATAGGTCTCAGCTATGGTTCAGACTGATTAGGCCAAGGAGCCCAAATTGAGTGGTTAGAACCATTGCTCTATCTTGGAGTCTATCCAAGATCTTCCATATGGTCTTGTAGCATGTCCCATATGAGTAGTCGCCTTCGACATGACGTGTTTTAGGTGTCTACAGATGCCCCTTTTGAGATGCGTTGTGAGATTGAACAATGCGTGAGCAAAAATAGACCTCCTAAAATGATGTCGAAGGTTGCATGATGATCATTAGTCTGATCAACATTAGATGCCCTAGGTCCTGCAAAAGGATGCGCATCCTAGAATCATTGCTTTCAACTGGGTGAAAGGCTTAAATTTACTTCCAACTGGATGGAAGGCTTACATTTGCTTCCAACTAGATGGAAGGCTTACATTTGGTGCTTTGGCATTTCTGGGTATAATCGGATAGGACCGATAGACGGAGTGACAAAGGCTTAACTCATCATTTTTGCTTTTTTCCCAGCAAAGGGTAAGCTTATGATAATTGTTGGCAATGATTCGTAAGATGAACATAATTTTGACAAGATCAAGGGATCTACGATCAAGGGATATTCTATTGACTTTGATTATGATTATGATATTATGACTACCCCCTCAAGCGATGAGTCGATGAGGGTAATGACAATTAAATGAAGCGACGAGGTCGCTTGACCACTATGAATGATCTTTGAACAAATTAAGATTTAGCATTTGAATACTTGGCAAGGCCTAATCAGCTATGATTGCAACTGTTAATAGTAATTGCCTATTTCTATCCCATGGAGCGGTCCAGCCACGAAGGCCTTCTTAGGGAATTGAAATGAAAGCAATTCTAATTAGGCATGTGTTGAATCATATTATCGATGATCTGCTAAAAATATCATAGAAGAATTGACATGAATATCTCATTCCCATGGAGCAGTCCAGCTGTCTAGGCCTTCTTAGGGATTGAAATGAAGCATATCAATTCTACGATGATGAATTTACCCCAAATGTCCTTATGGTAATTTACTCATCTTGTCGGATTGCATGGAGCGCAAGTCGCTGCAACCGCCAAGTGTATAGGGTAAATAACTAGGTACGAGGCACATTTGGCTTTTGAGTTATTTGATTTTTTTGTTATTTTTACATTTTTGAGATGCACGTGGATGCAATGCTTATATTGATTTGATGCTATATGATGTGATGTATGGATGACATGCACTAGCTAGATGATGATTGTATGATGATGATGGTATGCAGTGATCTAGATGCTTAGATGTGCTATTTATGATGGATGTATATGGATGCAATATTATTTTAAATGCATATTTAATTTGCTTTACTTGTATGCATTTAATTTATGACCATGTCATGATATAACTAGTGCAATGTATGTAATGCATTATTTACTCGATGGTAATCTAATGTAAATGAACATGTATGCTTTAATCACTTAAAACATAAGGAATGAATGCAATATGTGTTTAACAATCTAATGGATGACACCATAGAATGTATAAAAATCATGGATTGTAATTGAAAATCCTCATTACTAGAATTTAATGAATGATAATACACCCATATATGAGATGCAATGATATGAATGGTATGATGCAATGATATAATATGTCACTCAATATTCCTTTTGCAATTTGTAAAATATGGATAATATAGTCAGTGGCCGTCTAAATATCATTTCTGACATCCATCCGGTATCTATCCTATATCCTAAAAAATTTATGCTCAATGTAAATGATGTATTATGGATTGGATACTTTATTGATGATTGAGATGAATTTATTTTAATGGTTTGTGATATTTGATATTTTGTTGCTATTAGAGAAATTTTTGAGGTTTTCCATGAGACTCAAACACCCTAGTTGACTTATCAAAAGTTGTATACTAACCATACTAGACTTCTGAAATGTAAGGCTTTCGCTAGGATAGGCCCTAACTGTTCATTATCCTTGTGTGTGCAAATGAGTATATTAAGATAAGGCATAAGCATACCCCAATGTCAGGCGGGATTCTTTCAGCCCATTGCTAAGATTGGGGGTCCACATATGTCTTATCCAATCCTAGGTTTAGATTTTAGTTGGACTAGACCACTAGGCGATACAGGACACCTGAAGCTAGCTCTTCCACATTCAAACATTGGTCTGCACACAAGCAAAATGCTAATGTATCAGACATATCATCATGCGTAAGGTACAATAGTGTTGACAATTCCAGGGATTCAAGTTCACTCCCTTTCTTTCCTTCAATTTTTTGGGATACTTGCTCATATATAGTGATAAGGATCTATTATTTTGTATTTAATGTTTATTTTATTTGATCTTTTTTGATTTCTTATTTATTTGATTTTTTTTGATTTTGATCTTCATTTGATATTGATTTGAACTTATTTGTTTCATTTGTCTTCATTTGATCTTGACTTTCTGGGATTTACATTTGATAATTTGCTTCAAAAACTTCCTTTGGGGATTTTACTTTGGGGAACTATTTCTGGGATATCGATTGAGGATATCGATCTTATGATATCAATATGGGATATCAATCTGGGATGTCGATCTATGATATCGATCTAGGGTATCAATATTGAGGATTGATCTGGGATATCACTCTGGGATATTGCTCATTTTATCGTAAGCAAGGGATTCTGGGTAGGGAATAAACTTGTCCTTTTGCCAATTTCCAACATTTCCCATACCATCCGCATAGGGGGATAAGCAAGAATAAATATTTTCTCTTCAGGATACCCAGTCCTGCTTCGTGGCTTTCATCTTCCCCTAGTCCTTATTAGGATTGTTTAATTTGTTGATTAGTGATAGAATTCTGATATGCTAAGGGCTATACTAACTAGACCTCATCTACAAAAGCAAAGCAAGATTTCTATCAACTCTTGAGAAGACCTCTAGGTATGGTTGAATGATCAAAAAACCCTAGTATATTCTTCATAGCAACATTTTGGGTTGTGTTGAAAAACATAATTACTCACATGGATGATGAATTATGATAAATATAGTCATAGATGCATGATTGAAACACAAACGTGGTATCATTTGTAATATTGTCAAACACAATTTATTCTACTATGAAATGCAATGGATGCAGAATGCCTATATGCAATGTAAGATGAAATGCATGTGATAATGATGATGCAATGCAAGATGCAAATGAAATGTTTTTGGATTTTGAATGTTTTACCATTTTTTTTGGATTTTATTGATTTTATATTTTTTATTGATTTTAAACCTTTATATTTGACCAAAGAGCTTAGTAAATGCCTTTGGAGCCTTTTAGGAGATGACCAAATGGTTAGGAAATATTTTGGAGCCTTTAGGATTGACCAAGTGATTTTTAAAAAATCCTTGGAGCTTTTTAGGATTGATCGAGCAATTTTAAGAAAACCCTTGGAGCCTTTTGGGATTGACCAAAGGGTTTGAGATACCTTTGGAGCTTTTTGATTGACCAAACTACTAAGAGATCTTGGAGCCTTTTAGGATGACCGGGCAGTTTTAAGTAAACCCTTGGAGCCTTTGGGTTGACCAAGGGTTATAAAACCCTTGGAGCCTTTTGGAGGTTGACAGTGGTTTTAGGAACCCTTGGAGCCTTTTACTGACATGACGAAGTGGTTTTAGGAACCCTTGGAGCCTTTTGGATGGAGGGAAGGTATGCTACCTTGAAGACCCCTAGTGTGCATGTTATCTACTAAAATGTAATCAACTTGCTTAGGAAGAGTGATAGAAATTAACTCTCCCAATTGAGGCATGAACCTCAGTGGGGTGCATATGTCTTGGTGGGGGTGAACAAGTGAACCGTCTTCATGGAGCTCATTTCGTTCTACCAAGTTTTGAACCACTTTCCTAAATGATTGACACCCATAAATGCTATGCCCATGTATACGATGATATCTACAAAAGAAACTTCCATCAATGGGCCCACGTTTGGATTCTTTTTGCCCAACCTCAGGCAATACAAATGCCCTTGCCTCGTACAATTTTTGAAATAAAGTTACAACAGTCATTTGAAATGAAAATACTCGTTGAGGTGGCTTGGTGGGCCTATGAGGTGACTGATGACTTTGGGGTTGCACATGAGAAGATGAGGTCTCTACTTTAGTAGGTTGAAACACTATGGGTGAACCATCTATGGGATAAACCCCACTATCTATGAGGTTTTGAACCACATGCTTGAATCCATAACAATCGCAAATGCCATGGCCCTCTATTCTATGATAGAGATAATAATGATCCTCCCTGTAACCCTTAGGTTTAACTCTATTTGGATCTACAGGTTTGATGTCAGGTAAGGTGATGACCTTAGCCTCTTGCAACTTTTGAAGAATGTCAGACATAGACTCACTTAAAGGAGTCCAAATGCATTGCGACTATCTTGGGTGCCTAACCCACATTGGTTCATTTTGATCACTCGATGATTGGGTTGGCCGAATCGGCTCTTGCTTTTGTTGAGGCTTTTCCTGTGGTTGCATAGAAAGTGGTTCAGCCTTAGATGTGGGTTGCTTTTGTAATTCTAGGTTTTCAATTCGGTTCATGATATTGTGCAATGCCTTATCTTGCTCATCCATTCGATGCTCCATTCTATCTATACGACTTAGAATGGATTGCAATACTGACAAAGAATTCATGCGTATTTCCAATGATTGGTTCGAAATACCCTTGTCTACTGAAGAAGGTGAAAGAGTGGCTGCTAAAGATCCACCAGATAAGTGCACATCACCAATTTCCTTCCTTTGAGCTGATGTGGCTGCTTCTTGATGATTCACTTCGTTAGTGTCATCCACATGCTCAGGTTCATGACTCAATTTGTTTTTTTGTTTCACTTTGTTGTGTTGAACTGTGTCAGCTTTAGTACCCCCAATTTGATATAGGGAATGAACATGTTCTTGTTCTTGAAAAAGTGTTATGAAAAATGAGTCAAAAGCGACTAATTTCAAGAGTTCTGACCCCTTTGATGTGGAAGCAACATCTGATTGCACCACCTATTGTTTTATCTGCTTTAGAATCACTCGATCCTCTATCTGAATGTTGACCATTCCCATGAACTCGTGAGAAGGTGCTTTGGCTTTCAGATCAGTTGTGTGTAAATCATCAACTGGTCGAGGTGCTTCTGTATCAGTCATGCTAACTGATGTTTTCTTCTCCTCATCAGGTAATATGATACCATGATTTTTGGTGATGGGAGAAGGTAGCGATTTCTTGATGCAAGCCCTAGTTGCATGTTTGATGATTTTATTCGAATGAATATTTTGAGGCTCGCATGCCACTAGAGTTTCTTGTAGCTCATCGACTTTCTTGTAATATTTGAATGGCTCCGGATCATGGGGGACCACATACACTTGTCCTTGGTGTATGAATTTTAGGTTTTGGTGCACTATGGAAGGCACGCATTCCATATCCCTCATCCATGGTCTACCTAGCAATATGTTATACTACCTCTCACCCCCCAGGATATGGCACAACGTAGGAATTGTCTTTATCCCAACCTGTATAGGTAGGACTATTGTATCGATTGTTGGGGATGTGGCATCATTGAAGGCTCTCAATGTGAATGTTGAGTCCTTAATGTGCGAAGGTGACAAATTTAAATGCTTCAAAGCTGTAGCCATGATGATGTTGATAGATGACCCAGTGTCAATCAAGACTCTCTTGTACGAGATCTGATTGATGCTCGCTATGATATGTAGCGGAGGATCGGGTTCATCCTTAGAGATTGGCTTAATCTCCTATCTATGAAAGGTAATCACAGGGTCCTTTGGTGAGTGAATTAAATTCACTGTTGGTGTGGACCGTGATAGATTATCAACTTTAGTTGAATTTTTTGGTATGTTGGGCTGATCAAGGCATCTCTTACTTTGTGTTGTAATATTGATCATACCGATAAAACCCTCATCAAGCGGGGCTATGTGCACTTCATTGATGTGCTCAACTTGATTGTTGTTGACCTCATGGTTGTGTTGAGGGTTTTTGAATATGTTGATGTTTTGATTATCGATAGCTAAAGGGCTATCTATTTGCAATTTGTTCTTATCCAACATATTCTGCACTACATTCTTGAATGCAACACAATCCTGGATATCATGGCCATTTTTTCGATGATAAACACAATAGAGATCTTCTCTATACCCTTTAGGTTTGAGGTGATTAGGATCCAGGGTGCATACTTCAGGCAATATTAGGGCCTTAGCCTCGCAAAGGTGATTGAAAATTGATGCCAAAGATTCAGGCAATGGCGTATATTTATGAGGTGGACATCTCTGTTTGTCCTTGCCTTGATTCCTTGTTGCACTGGTTGTGATGCGTAGGAGGAGGTTGAGCTTGATAGTTCTCTTGTTGTTGGCTCTGTGCTTCTTTTGGAATGTTTAACATGATCTGGTTGACATGCGTAGGCTCAGCCTATTATGGTTGATATCGCGTGCTCTTGTTCCATTCTTTCTCGCTACGGAGCTTTAGGTCTCCTTCCTCTAGCTTGATATCTTCAATGACCTTGGCTTGTGCCAAAGCCTCTTCGAATGTTGTATATTGTTGCAACTGGAGCAACAATGATATGTGCTTGGCACAAATTTTGGTAAACATTCGGGTAAGTTTAGTAGTGGGAATAGAGAATGGTAACTCTGCTATTAATTTTTACCACCTATTCCCATAATCCATGATTGGCTCATCATCATTTTGACATAGATTGGCCAAGTCAGATAGATTAGCTTTCTTTTTGGTGCCAAATGAGAAGCGCTCAAGGAAAGCATCCACCAACTATTCAAAGTTGGTGATGTTGTGCCTAGGTAATTGATTAAACCATTCACTAGTTGCACCTGAGAGGGTCATAACGAAAGTTCTTAACATCAAGGCATCATCATGTTGTAGCTGGAAACATGCATTCATGAAGCCTGTTATATGCTCTTGCGCATCTTCATCACCTTTAAACTTATCCCATTTAGGCATTTCAAAATGCTTAGGATAAGCAGGGCTTGGCACTGATGGACACAATGGTTGATTGTGTATCTTGCTTAAAGTGGGCTTTTGACTAGCCACATCTTGTTTCTCGAGAGATTTGACTCTCTCGGTAAGCACCTTGTAGGCTTGAGAAGAGATGATCTCTTCCTCCCAAAGGGATCTTCGGGGTGCAAGTGGAGGTAAGTTCCTTTGAGTATGAGGTGGTCGATTGTATTCATCAGCCACATCTATAGAAGATGGTTCAAGATATAGTTGAACCTAGTCATCTGACTCTGATCTTTCATACTGCCTGTGCTCATGCCTGTTTGGCACTAAACGCTCTCGTGGTCGAGAAGCATGTTGCGAAGTATGGCAAACATAATCATCTACTCTCCTATTATGCAGCTCAAGGTGCGAAGTAGCATGTCTCTCATTGTGCTGCTGCCTGTACTCACTATGAGGAGGTAATTCAGATCGAGCCAATCTATTTGATCACTTTTCTTGCTCCTTTAAATCGAGGAGGCGTTGCTCTTCTAAGCGGTGTTCATATAACCATTGTAGGTGCAACCACTATTGTTTTGCACTTTCTCATTCTAGATTTTCTAAACACTCATGCTCAATGCGCAAATCCTCCAATTGGTCTTGGAGCATTTGTTCTCTCTGGATTGCATCTGACCTATGTGATCGATTTGATCGGTTTGTTGTGCTAGGTCTAGGACTCTGCAACTCCTTGTGAGGGTTCTTGTTTGCTTCAAACTGTGCAACAAGGTTGGCAACTCTTTTTCCTCGATGATTCAAGATTGCATTGATATTATGTTCTTCCCTTGGGGTGCAATCCTCATGCAAGGATGTTGCAGGGGTGCCACGTGTTCATTGGGAACACTCACTATGGGTACGGATAGGATGCAACTGTGTGACAGTTCCTTCATCCATGATGTACTCTTTAGTAGATCCAGCAAATCCATGAGGGGTACGATCATGACATATGCTCCCATGCTCAAATGTCCCATGGTGGGATCTTCCAGCACCTTGATCTAAGAAGTCAAGGTGATGGGACTTCCAAGGTTGGGCAAGAGGAGTACCTTCCTCGCCAACACTACGGTAAGACAAATGACATCCTCCATGTTCAAAAGGATTTGGCATTATAATAGGCATGTGAATGGTTGTCTTACCTCTATCTCACCCTTCATTGGACTGATTTGAACTCTCAATGTAATGATATGTGGTAGGTCTGGAGGTATTCTCGTTTAGGTCACGAGAAGATCTGTTGTTAATTCTCCTGAGCGGGGTTCCTTGATGAGATCCACTGTGAGTGGTGTTGTCTCCTCTGAGACTACCTGAAGTGCATTCAGGTATGTTTTGGGTAGGTGTGCTACCTCTAGGGTGATCCAGACCCTGTGGTGCATTGGGTGCAACCTCAGTCTTAGATCGGGGATGGCCTCGTGCATTGACCATGACCTTATGAATTTTGACTTCCAAAAAAAGTTGTAAGTGTTATATATCAAAATGATCAGTGCGATGAGCTGATCACAATGAGCTATAACTCAAAAATATGATTTTCGGGTCAAAATTTAGTATTTTTGGAATATTTGGCCAACCGGGGCTCATGGGGAAATGACCACTTTTAGGAATTTTTGGGAAATTTTGAACCATGAAGAGTTAGGACCCAAAATTTTTGTGAGAGGTGCACAAGGGCTAAACTAAGACAACAAAATAAATTTGGCAAGTTTTGGAGTTGTCTAGACCATTTTATGACCATTTTAGTGCAGTTTTTCTCAATTTTTGGCTTCAAAAATAGAGTAATCATAAAACCAAAATAAAATTTTCGTTATAGCTCCGATTTACATGATTCTCGAACCGTTGGATGTAGAATAAAAAAGTAGATTTTTATTATTATTAGGGTTAGGGTTTGGCCCTAGATCAAGGATCTTATGTTGATTTCCCTAATAATAATGAAACACACAAAGTAGACAATATGATTATCTCTTTTAAGGATTAGATGTGTGTCCTAAAATTGGTTTAGTGTGTTTTGAAATTTGTTGAAAACTTAAACTACTCTCATCATGTTTGAAATTGTTGATGAAATACTCAATAGTTTAAGGGCTTTCACCTGTATACTCATAGCTCGACAACTTGGCTATGAACTCCAGGTCACGTAATCCAACCTATAATGTGTGGTAATGAAGTCCACACATGGTCAGGGAGCACAGGTCCTCCCAGATCCTCACCCATTTTCACCCAGTCAGTGTTATACCCTCTGAAGAGAAGTACATGCAAATTTTCTAGGCTACGAATGGTTCTTGGATCCGATATTGGTCTAGTATCCAAGGGTACATAGGATTTGGGCCAACGGATGGAAATCACCTCCACCATCGTTGAAACCCTACTAGTGGTTGGATGTCACTCCCAACTCACTAGCGTTTAATTGAAATGTGGTGTGTGTGGTTCATTTTAATTTGCATAAAATGAAAATGCATAATACAACATTCAAATGATTCTTTCCTATATGCTATGCAAAAAGAAATATTTCACATTCAAGAAGTAATGCAAGCTATATCCTACATGATATTTTGACAATGCAAACTATGATGAAAATGGCCACTAATTGGGCCTCAAACATGCAAACCAACACATAATTTATATCTAGCACACTTGGAGTCTAGGGTGGATTGTACATTAGAGATCCATTGTTCCTAGCAAGCACCTAAGACGTAAAAAATAAATGAAACCCTAAGGACCTAATTCATTTCTTATTTCCTTAATTTCCTAGTAAGATTTACAAAATTTATCACTCTGGAAAAACACAGAGATAGAAATAGAATAGAGGGTGAAAAGTGGGATCTACATTAGGTCCACATTCGATCTGTGTGTTGTCTACTCTACCAATTGTAAACCGTAGGTATGGTCTGCAGTCTGCACTATTAACCGCATGTTGGAGTTACGGTTCAATTTTTGGATCACAATTGATAGCTATGGTTTGTACCTACAATTCCAAAAATAATAGAAATAATAGTTAGATCGCTTAAATTATGGAGTTCCATCATGATCACCTTATGACCTATCCAAAAAGCATGCACCTATCTATTACATCAATTGAAATCAACATAAAAGCATAAAATAATGAACAAGATTGCAAATGACGATAAAATAGATGTTTCTTTTATTAATATTGAAAAGAATCTTAGTTACAATCATGCCCCTCTTAGGGTCACCCAAATGTTGATACAATTAATACAATTCCAAAGCCCCCAATGGGGTAGGCACAATACTAATTCTCTCTAAATAGTCACAAACTGCTCTAGGGTGGAGTTGACCCTCTTCTTCACATTGAGGAAGGAATTTGATGATTGAATCTCCTTTGAATATGTTTCCTACGATCAAGAAACAACACAAAAGCATTAAAAAAATAGGCAACCTCTCGTGATGAGGCCCTTTAAAGGATTTAAACATGAAAAATCCATAATACTAATGAAATCAAGAAAGCATGTAAAGTAGGTAAAGCCTATGCTAAATTGATAAATATTCACATATACATGTAAAGAGAAGATGCAGCTAATTATCTAATGGCCTACTTATGTGAAATAAAGCATGGAGACACCAAAAGAAGCCATCATTGCATACACTACACTAATGAAATAAGATTACCTTAAACCTTGAATCTATTGATCAAAAGTCTCTAAAATCACAACTAGTCAACTAAAACAGTAATTATAACCTAATTAATCAAACTATAAAAAAAATGGTAAGGAGATCTTACACCTATTGCAAACCGTAGCTCTGATGAGCAGTCTGCATTGTAAACCGTGGTTGATAGTTGTGGCCTGCAACCAAGTAGGTTTACCCTCCAATTATAGGGTAGTGGGCTTGATCCTCCTTGTCAAATTGATGATCAAGGGTCACCTTGGTGTCCTCTGATAGGTTTGGCGGTTGAATTGCTTAATTGGGCCTCTATTTTCTCGAATTTGTATTTCTTGGCATTCTAGCTCCTTAGGGCATCCATGGCACAAATTGACATGATGCTTAGGTTGAATTGGCAAATGAATAGCAACAAATCTCTCTCTTAGTGCACTCAAGTGAGTCCACAATTCGATAGGGCTTCACTGCTCTAATCTCCAATCTCTCTCTCATATTTTGCCCTAATTCTAAGGGGTACTTATAGGATTACCCAAGAGCTAGGGGTGGCTTCATGGAGAAGCCAAGATCAAGAAGGGGTGGTTAGGATAGTTGGATTGGAAGCTTCCATCCTTTAACCACCTTCTTCTAGAACAAATGGCCGTTCAAACCAATTTGGCTCGGATGAAGGCCAACTAAACTTCAGTTTAGACCATAGGTTACAACTATGGTTTAGACTGTAGACCACGGGTCTCAGTCGTGGTTCAGACTATAGACCGTAGGTCTCAGCTATGGTTCAGACTGATTAGGCCAGGGAGCCCAAATTGAGTGGTTAGAACCACTGCTCTATCTTGGAGTCTATCCAAGATCTTCCATATGGTCTTGTAGCATGTCCCATATGAGTAGTCACCTTCAACATGACGTGTTTTAGGTGTCTACACCTCCATGATTTGGGGATCTATGAATGTAATTTATTTAAGCACCTATTTTCTAATGTAAATTATCTAGAAATTAATTATCTTATCTTGGATTTTAATTCCTTATCAAGGGTTCCCTCATGTATCAAGAAGTATGAATTAATGGATTGATTCATAGTATGGGACACAGGGATTATGGGGTCCTTATGTTCCCATAATTGTATTAATGAGTTGAAAGAGGGATCAAGAGATTCCTAAGAATGATTGTATTGGAATCATCATTAATAAATGGAAAAAGGATATATTTTGAAGGCTAGGTTTTTCCTGCAAGGGTTTTCTATGATACATGTTGTGTCATGTGTGGTTTAATTATTTTTATCATATGATATTCTTATATTATGTGTGCTTTCCTATGTTAGCTTGTTATGGATATGTCACTCTACAATATAAGAAAGAGCATATTGGCATTACCTTAACCATGGTTATGAACTTATTACAAATTATATGTGATTGGTATACATATATTTTTTTAAATGTAATGATTAAATTAAGAACTATGTTTGGATGAGAAGTGTCTTAGTTTGGACATATAGTTTGATCCAAGGGATTATGGGATCCCTTTGATAGATCCAACTTCAGTAGTCATGGGAAGGTAATGAACATGTTGAAATATTAATGAGTGACTATCACATGGATAAATAGATGGAAATGGATAGGTTAGCTCATCATGGATATGATATGGAAAACTTATAAGTTATGGATAAATTAGCTCACCATGAAGATGATATGGATAGCTTATTCACATTATAATAATTGAGGGATAAGTTAGCTCATTTTTGGGATGAGATAGATAGCTTATTTGCATTATGCTTAGTGCACCTACATAGACAAGATTATGTATGGTGTAGGGATGGGCATACCAATTTTGATGGATTAAAAGGGGATAAGTTGGCTCATTATGAAGATGAGACAAACAACTTAATCATAGGGCTTGACATCAATAGACACTTGCATAGAATGACTTATGCAAGGTGGGGATATGTAGATCCCTAATGAATATATATATATATATATATATATATATATATATATATATATATATATATATATATATATATATATATATATATATATATATATATATATATATATTTCGAGTGGGTTGGATTTTGTGGTTGTTACACTTCATAGGAAGGAAAAGGGATATGTGACATGGTAGAAGAAAATGGAGGAGATATAAGGGCTCCTTTAATATGTTAGGTAAGTGGATAAGGATTTCCTCCTATGGGTTTGAAGTGGGGATGGGTGTACCATACCCATTAATCACCTAGGGAAGAACAAAAGACCTAGGGAAGGGAAAATCCCCTTTTTGATTAATATTTTTAAATACCTTTTAAGGGGGAGAAGGGTGGATGCTATGTAAAGAGGGATGGGTATGTAGGGAAGTGTGTAGAGGGATGTGAGTGGAGTGTGGGTTGAATGGGATAGGTTTATCTATGATTTAGAGTAACCTAGGATTTATGTTAGCTTTTGCCTAAGATTTAGGGTAATTAACATTATTTTTGAGTGTTTCGTTAATTGATCATTAATTGTTATTGTACGAGACCAAGTGTGACATTTTTAGGTGTCTATATTTTACCTCTTTTTGTATTGTGTTGTGTGAATAAGCAATGTAGTGCAAAAAATTATGACACTCATTTGGAGGTTGATATGTAGGATAAAATGGATTAGTGATTAGTGACAAATGATTTTTTGAAATAAGTAGATGTAAGATCATCGTGTCATGATCAATGTAATATACCCTGATTGTGGAAGAGACACATATTTTTACAACTTTTTCTTTGAAAAAATTATGAGATCAAAGAGAACTAGAGTTTTTTTGAGAAGAGAATTAAAAAATTTATTGAGAAAAGAATTAGAATTTTGTTGAGAAGAGAATTAGAGTCTTGTTGAGAAGAGAATTTTGCTTTATGTTTGCCCAAAAAAATGAGGGCTTATGATAATCTTTAATAAAGGTTCTTAGACCAACACAATTTCCAAGATTTTTTGTTTAAGTATTGATCATACGCAAGGAAAATTTTGTATATGATATCTACCCCCTTAAGTGATGAGTTGACAGGTGAAGAATGTGATGAGGATAACAAACCACTTGATAAATATGAATTTTAAGATTGTCGAAAGGCTGAAAGGGTGAATTTTAAAATTTTACGTGATTTGGTGGTTAAAAATTAAAAAATATATGGATGGGTACACCCAAAAATTGTATGGATCTATATTTTTTCTAGGAAAATGTACCTATCCATAAGTTTTCTTGATATGCAAACCCTTGTAGTTTTTTTGTAGTTTGGGGGACCAAAAGATATCAAAATTGAAAAAACAATTATATCATTGGAAAGATATTTTGAGCCTAATATAGTGGTGGTGATGTTTGGAAAAATTTGTAGAAGATATGATAAGGGAAAAATTGGGTCAAATATGACCCTACTTTTTGAAGCGATGAATGCTCAATTTTGGGTTTTTGAAGTGGAAAATTTTTCTTGGTTGCTTAGAGGGCCAATGTTCAATGGTGAATTGATGATGGTTGATGTAAAGTAGTTCAACTTGAAGTGTCTAAAAATATGGTGGATAGAAGGGGAATGAATATATTCTAATGGATTAGCAGCATCACATGATATATGCATTGTAGCAATGTTTTTTGTGTGATGGGTGTGCCATGATTTTTGTAGTATTATTTTGATGAGATGAGGATGATGTACACATGATGATTTATTGTGTTGTGTACCTTTGATTATGGTAATTATGGGATGTATTTGATTTGATATGGATGTGATGTAATGTTTGTCATTCATTTGATATTGTTGATGTTATGAATGAAATTGTATGATTGTGTAAAATACATTTTGAAACTTCTAATGTGCATGTGTAATAAAATATTTTTGGATGTGTGTATTTGATTTGTGCAATCATGTATGGTAGAAGTAATCAATAAAAAATTGATAGTCATGTTTGACATATAAAAATAAATAATACACCAAACAAAAATGTAATGTGTGTGATGAATGCAAATCTAGGATGACCATATGTAGGTGCTTACAATGATGTTTGGATGATTGACCTAAGGATAATGCATGTTGATCCTAATGGTGGACTAGTTGTGCAACTAGACATGATGTGTGTTTGTTCCTTTTGCTAAGGTTTTTTAATGGTAGAAGAAATTTATAGAGAGTCAAATATAAGAGTTTAATCATCACCCATATGCTAGTAAAGTGATATTCCATTAAAACCTAGACCATCCTAACTGATGTTGAGCCTATCATGAACCCATGTGTGTGCAATGATGTTTATTTATCCCAATGAGTCTTGAGATGAAATGAAGGATGAGGATGTTGAGATTTTTTATGAGGTTTGATAGGTGATAATGGAGCGACTGCCAATCTAGGTTGCATCTAACCTCATGGTTGAGGTAGAATATTTCGATGATGTGGAGTTAGTATAGAGCCTATCCTTGTTAGGCTAGGGGTATATGTTTGACATTGATAGTTGTTCATCCATAGCACAATCTGATTGAGATGCTCTAATATATGTTGCATGTCAATCAAGGGATGAATGAAGGTTATCAGGATATGATTGGCATTGATGGCTGAAGAGGAATTGATTGATTGATATAGTTGAAAATGGAGATACATTTCAGGTGAAGGATAAGGTTGGTATTGTTGTTATGGAATCCATTGATTTGGATAGGGTGTATGGGGTTCAATTGGATGTAGGGGAGTTTGGAGTGGAATGGAGTTCAGTCCTTCATGAGGTATTTTTTGTTGCATCAGGCTGGATGTAGGAGTGTGTAAGTGAAGGGGTACCTAGTTGTGCATTAGATATGACACTTGGGCCTATAGTTCTTGGTAAGGTACCTAAGTGTACCATTTTTATTGTGGTGCTTGGATGCACCCTTGTTGGGGTGACACTTGGTTGTACCCTTATTGGGGTGATGCTTGGTTGTACCCTTATTGGTTTGGCATCAAAATATATGCTTGTTGTTATTGGGGCACCTGAGTGTACCCTCGTTATGTTGGTACTTGAATATACATTTATTGGGGTATTTAGTCATATCATTGTCAATTTGGCTCTTGAATGTGCACTTGTTGTTGAGGTGCTTGAATGTACCCCTATTGAGTTGGCACTTGAATGTGTGTTTTTTTTTTAGGTATATGATTGTCCTCTTATTATGTTGGTACATAAATGTGTGATTGTTATTGGGGTATTTTGTTGTACCCTTGTTGTGATGGCACCTAAATGGGTGCTTATTGTTTTTTGGGAACCTGTGTGTACCCTTGTTGTATTGGTACCTAATATGTGTTTTTTTTTGTTGGGGTACCTGCATGTACCCTTGTTGTGTTGGCATCTGAATTTACATTTATTATTGTTGGGTAACTTGCATGTACCCTTTTTGGCTTGGCAATTGAATATGTGTTAGTTGTGTAGGCCATTCATATAATGATGAAGGTGATTGGAAAGGTGAATTTTGTGATGCAAATGTTTATCCTATAGAAATAGGAATGACATGTTCCTGGGGTGGTATGAAGTTGGTCAATACTGGTATGTCATTTTGTGATACAACAAGAGATTCTATATAGATCTACAATAGCAAATACAAGTGTGGATTGCAAATGTAGAGAGGGGCCAACAAGGTTGGAGGTGAGCTTGGTTGTTTGTGGATGATTAAGGGTAGGTCCTAAAGGGGTGACATTCTGATGTTGGTCTATGGGAGGCATAGGTAGATATTGTAGTGGTGAAAGGGATGCTCCTTGGTGTTCAATCTGAGGGTTCACATGGACATTATCATTGGCAACACACTCTTTCTTGAGCGCTTTGTTATTGAGAAAGAACCATAATGAAAAAATGGGTTATAGATGGATTCTATGAGGAGAAAACCCAAATATTTTAGTTGTATGAATAGTCCTAGGCTTGGTTCTATCTTTATAAAGTTTTTTTTGTGAAAAACACATTTGTCAATGCATTTTTTTGGAAAAATGCAACTATTTGTATGATTTTTGTATGCGACCTCATTGTGTTTTTTTTGTAGTTTTGTGGACCAAGCAATATTAGAATGGGGAAAAAATTATACCATTGGATATATATTTTTGAGCTTGATCCAATGGTTGTGGTTTTGGAAAATTTAGAGAAGAAATGATAAGAGAAAATTTGGGTCAAATATTACCCTAATTTTGGTATCTGTGTGTTGGTAGTTTTTGTAGCAAAAGTGTTTTAATTAATACAACAAATAAAAAATAACAAACAAGTGTGTGGGTGATTTGTTTAAAGTGTTTGTATTAATATTTTTGTGATATTGGTTGATGTTGAATCTATTTATTGATTGTTTTGTATTGTATTTTGTGTGTTTTGAGAAAAAAATATTGCTACAAACACAAGGTATGTGAATGATGTCTACAAGGGTATGTTGATGCACACCATTCCCGCTATACCCGAGGGTACACAAGGAGTGGTGATATAATAATAGGTAAAGGGATTTCTATGATGGAGGAAGGCTGAGGTTAACTAGAAGAGATGATACAAAATTCCTCTTATGAAATAGGTGGCACTATGTAAGACTTGCTACCGGCCTACCTAGACTTTCACCTCATCCTAGGATGGTCTTAGTCAAGAATGATAGTTGCACACTCATTGATTATGTGAAGCCCTATGAATAGGGGCATCTATCTTAATCCTACCCTGAGGTAATCTCAAGAGTAGGATATTTTTTGGTGATGAAGTCCAAAAAACTACTCATAGGAGCTACTAAGGTGTCTGGGGAGGTAATTCAATGCTTGCTAGTAGGAGTCAATGTCGTTGATCTCTACTGGTGGTTGGTGATGAAATCCAATGCAAACCAATGTTTTCAATTTCATGTGTGTTTTTTTTTGTTGTTTTCTTCTTTTTAGAAATTGAAATGTAGAAATGGAACTACAATTTAGCAAAAAACATGGAACAAAACATTTTTAATTTGTGATATTAAAAAAAATCATTTTTAAGAAAACTAGATTTAAGAAGCAATAAATTTTTATCAAAGTGTGTCTTGGTGCATTTTTATAATAAAATTTAAGCTACTTTGCAAGTTGACCTAATGCTCTAGGTGCCTTTTGAAATTAAATTTTGTACTACTTGTTTGATTTGGAAAAAAATAGAAACAAATAAAAAACCAATGAAATTTAGGATTTTTAGATATCTACCTATGATTTCCAACCTCTGAATGCACTCTAGGATCTAACAGGGTTTGTCGAACATGTTGAAATTAAAATCACATAAGTCCATGCATTTTTTGGGTGGTCACACCTGTCCTTGCATTTGTTGATCATGTCTGTCTATGTATTTTTGGGGTGGTCACACCTGTCTCTAAGATTTCTTGCAAAAGTGGTTTCCCATGCCGTTTTGGACCTATATCGATTCTAAGTATAAAAATTTGGTATTTTTTGGCTTGTATCTATGATTTTGGAAGCAAAAATGTCCAATTATTTCAAGAGTCGAATTGTGTATGTTTTCAACTCCAAAACTTGAAAAATATTTGATTTCATAAAATGACATTTAAACGAAAGCAAAATGACTAAGTAAAACCAAATGAGGTAAATCATGAAGTTGTGTAGATTGGGCCTAAAATGCATTTTAGGGCTTTGGAAGAATCCATGTCAATTTTTTAGTACCTATAATGTAGCAAGACCACATAAGTTGTTATTTAGTTATTAAACTGACAAAAGAAAATAAAATCGTGATCGCCAAAATGAAATAAGGAAAAATGTATCACATTTCATTGATATTTGTAAAATTATTAGAAAGATATTTTGATATCCTTTTACAATTACCCCAAGGGCTACAAAATAGGGACTCCATAAGGAGGTACCCTAGCATTTAATTTCTTCATGGCACTATAGGAGTCTTCCTTTAGATCCTCATAAGAGAGTGGTTTTGTGATGCACGCCACTACAAGCTATGCCAATCCTCAAAACCTATGTAACCATATAAAAACATGTTATATTGTTTGGAGGTCTATCTCAATCAAACCTCTTACAAACACAGACATGGTGACTCAAAAATAAAGTAGAAATACATTAAGGAAATGTAGAAATGAGTTAAATCTAATGTGGAAGAAAGGGGTTACCTAGTAGGCTGACTTGGTAGCTTGAAAATGGAAATCATACTTGTCCATGCTTTTTGTGGGTGGTCACACCTATTCATGTGATTTACTATTTCTTTATTTGATTGATCAATTCTTCAGATGTAGAGTCCACTGATGTAGTTTGATATTGATCCAAGAATCATCGATACCTATTTTACACCTACAATCACAAGGACCTACAAATAAAGCTTGGTAGAAGGAGTGTTGAGTGCGTAGAATATTTAGGAATATTTTAGAATGTATTCAGGTAGCATAACAATGCATAAAAACCTTCTCTTAAATCATAGGCAACATGGTCTATTTATAATCTTCATGGAAAGGAAAAGGGGTACACGATGTGGTGGGAGAAAAGGGAGGAGAGAGAAGGACTCCTTTAATGTTTTAGGTGAGTGGGTAAGGATTTCCTCCTATGTTTTTGAAGTGGGTATGGTTGTACCATACCCATTAATCACCTATGGAAGAACAAAAGGCTTAGGGAAGGGAAAATCCCCTTTTTGATTAATTTATTTTAAGTGCCTTTAAAGGCGGGAAGGGTGGATGCTACATAAAGAGGGATGGGTGTTTAGATAAGTGTGTAGAGGGATGTGATTGGAGTGTGGGTTGGATAAGATAGGTTTATCTAGGGTTTAGTGTTTTGTTAATTGACCATTAATTTTTGTTGCACGAGGTCAAGTGTGACATTTTTAGGTGTCCACAATAATCCTATATTATCCATAAATAAGGTTCGTAATACTTTGATCCAATGGATTAGGGGTGTGGGTCTATTTATACCTATAAAAAAATCTAAATTACATAATTAAACCCAACCTAACATAAAAAATGAGCTTTAGATTAATTATAATCAATAAGTTAGGTTTAATCATCACAAGGTTAATGCCCACAAGGCTTAAATAAGTAATAATTAAATACATTGTACAATGAGTGCTCTTAGTCCTATATAAAAATACATCATTTAATTTTGGCCTTGGCTGTAAGTCATACTACACTTTCCACACTTTTGGATAAGAAAATTTCTAAATCTAAACAAGTATAAAATAAAATAGGTATTTGTTTTTTTTATGATTTAAAATTTTCATTCAAAACGGGTTTTGATAGGCTCCCAAAACCTGATTACATCAATAGCAAAAGTGTTGAACAAAAAAAAGACAAAGCGAGAAGTAAAAAGGGGGGAACGTAGTCCCACAATAAGGAAGACAAAAAGGAACAAAAAAAGAGAGGATGGGCAAAACATGAGGATGCCTTGAGACAAACAACAAATCATGCACAAAGAAGGCATTAAGCCTCCTCTTCAGCTTTAGCATCTTCATCCTTAGGCTCTTATTTTATCTCATCCTCACCTTTATCCTCAATGTTGTTAGAAGCCATAGAGTTCTTGTCATCATCCTTGGCTTCATCCAAGGCGTTGTCCTTGCCATCATCCTCAGAGAACTTGTTAAAAATAGAAGATTCAGGATGTTACAAAGATCCATAATGTGAGAAATATAGTTGGAGATATATTTTATGTTGTACTTCTTTAGGCATTGGTTAGGTACATCCTTATCCTCCTCATACGAGTCAATTACCAAGTTTTTCTTTTTCTGCACAAGCTTTTCCAGATGTGGTGAGACAAAAGGTAAAAATTTCTTAGAAATTGTTAATGAAAAAGCTAGAATTTTTGAAAACCTCACTAATGTTGTGGCACCAAGTATCAAATATACATGGGATCCGAGGAGGAACAAAAGAGAAAACATTAGCTTTTATTGGTCAGGCATCATTACTAGTTATCATAGATTTATCTTGATCCTCAATGTCAACAATTTCTTGTGACATGCCACTTGTCCAAGTCATTAGACTCTTGGCATTGACACCATAATTATCTAATTTGTTATCAACCTTGTTTCTTTCTCTAAATATGTGCTAGAAAATAATCTCTTGTTGAATTTGACTCAAAATACTGACTTCCTCAATGCAGTTCTTAACCCTCCATGAAGGATTTATTTTGTTCTTTAGGTAGTTGATTGTGTTGAGTGAGTCTCCCTCGACCATGAGCCTACCTAGTTGATTTTTTGCAAGGATTAATCCTCTCCACATGGTTTGTATGAATCCCCAAGTGTTCCGCATAGGCAAGGATGACACTTCTTTTATGATCTCCGAGGATGACCCTAGCACCTACTTTTCCAGGGTTACCCTTAGCTACACCATAAAAGTTTAGTTTAATCCATCATGTTTGGGGATGTATCCATTTGGAGTGGGCTATTAAATTGGGGGAAGGCTGAATTTTATTTTTTCCAATAGGAATATTCAGGGAGCGGCTCAAGGAAGTCTCAAAGCTTGAGGTAGGATTAGTGGAGAGAGGAATGAGGGTAGAATTTTCGGTGGTAAAGGATAGGATTTTATTAGTGACATGGTCAGGATTCATCTTCTTGTTAAACAAGATTCTACGATTTCTTTCTAGCCATATTTGCCACAAAAAATGATGAAGACAAGTTTACCAAAATAGGTCTTTTAACACATAACCCATTAAATAATTTTTATTTTTTTACATTTGAACATGAAATAAAATAATCTATTCAAGCAACATTTTGAAGCAAACATAATTAATAATGTTACACAAATAAAATTGAGAATAACATATGCAATATGTTATAGAAACTAAGTTCTTCTTTTCCTTTTCTAGAATTCCTCTTTTCTCTCTTATCCAAGTAGGAATTTGAGGTAATATACATTCCCCTTTTAAGAATTCCTCAAAAATCCAAAAATCCCCTATTTATTTCCCAAATGGGTCCAATATTGAAATATTTTCTACTAGGTAAAGGTTTCATGGCATTATTTCTACATAGTTTCCCTTTAACAACTTATTTTTAGGAAAAATATCAAAAGAACACTAAGAATTTCTCACACAACAATCCTCCCCTCACATTCTATAACACTTCCCAAATTTAAAATAAGACTTACTCAAAAATAAAAGCTTATATATGGATAAGGTATCCTGAAGTTCTCACCCTAATTCTTTGGTTTCCAAAATAAAAAGGTTAAGAAGGGTCTTCAAAAAGTCATCCTTTTAAAACCTCTTGTATAAATCAAAGTAATATACACATCTACATTGCACTTTGATTTAATATTGCTTCTCCATATGCAAAAATCACTTATGCAACTATAAGTGCAACTAAATAGTGGCATATGGAAATTTTATTTTACACTCTCTATATCTATTGCTTTTACATATCTATTGTCCTCTCCCTAGTAAAAATATCCCTCACTAGTTTGATAGAGTAAGCAACTCTATCAACACTCACACCATAAAATTTTATCATTGGAAAAATATTTTGATCCTAATATAGTGGTGGTGTTTTTGGAAAATTTAGAGAAGATTTGATAAGGGAAAATTTGGTTCAAAGATGAACCTACTTTTTGAAGTGATGAATTCTCAATTTTGAGTTTCTAAAGTGGAAAATTTTTCCTGGTTGCTTAGAGGGCCAATGTTCAATGGTGAATTGATGATGGTTGATGCAAAGTGATTCAACTTGAAGTGTCTACAAAGATGGTGGATAGAAGGGGAATGGATAGATTCCAATGGATTAGTAGTAGTGCATGATGTATGCATTGTAGCAATGTTTTTGGTGTGATGGGTGTGCCACGATTTTTGTAGTATTGTTTTGATGAGATGAGGATGATGTACACATGATGATTTGTTGTGTTGTGTACCTTTGATTATGGTAATGATGGGATGTATTTGATTTGATATGGATGTGATGTAATGTTTGTTATTCATTTGATACTATTTATGTTATGAATGAAATTATATGATTGTGTAAAATACATTTTGAAACTTCTAATGTGCATGTGTAATCAAATCTTTTTGGATGTGTGTATTTGATTTGTGCAATCATGTATGGTAGAAGTAATCAATAAAAAATTGACAGTCATTTTTGACATATGAAAACAAATAATGAGATAGGCAAACATGCAATGTATGTAATGAATGCAAATCTAGGATGACCATATATAGATGCTTACAATTATGTTTTGATGATTGACCTAAGGATAATGCATGTTGATCCTGATGGTGGACTAGTTGTGCAACTAGACATGATGTGTGTTTGTTCCTTTTGCTAAGGTTTTTTAGTGGTAGAAGGAATTTCTAGAGAGTCAAATATATGAGTTTAATCATCAAACCCATCTATTAGTCAAGTGATATTCCATTGAAACCTAGACCATCCTAACTGAGGTTGAGCCTATCATGAACTAGTGTGTGTGCAATGATGTTCATTTATCCATTTTGAGTGAGGTTGGACTAACCTATTGTAGTTGTAGCCATTGTAAGCTAGCTCATCCATGAGCGCACAATGATCTATACAAAATAATATTGCTAATGTGATAGATGTATCACCATTCAAATGACCTTATTCCACTGCTAGATATACATCTATAGCCCCTATGGAGATCGGTCCAATGATTCATTGACATTGTTACACTGTTAGCCATATGTCTATAGCCCCGATGGAATCATCTAAAAATACTTGAGTTACCAAAGACAAGTTGTTTGATACTACTCTTTTATATATATATTTGTTGTAGTCCTCTTTTCTCTTTGCTTTCTTCTCTTTTTTTTGTAACTTGAAAACTTGTCCTTAGGATAGATTTTCAAGCTTGGATCATGTGAATGATAGGATGAGTAGGGGAAACTATTTGCTTTATGGTAAGACTATGCAAGGTGTTGTCTTTCCTAGACTCAAAATTTATTTAGTGTTTGACATGTGTTTGGTTCATGAGAGAACTCTAGTCAACCAAGGGAAGTCTAAAATAGCATTAGAATCCAATGATGTTTGATAAAGGTTGATGGGATCAACTAAAATAATTGACTAACAAAAAATACTTCTATTACCAAGCAACCTATGCATAATATTTGAATACAACATCATGATAATTATGATAAATAGCATATGGTGTTGTATGAAAAAAGAGATGCCTATGTGCAAGTGAATGGACACAATGATGTAACAATGTAGACATTGGTGAGATGCATGACAATGTAATGCCTATGTACAAGAACATGTGCAACAAACTTTTCATTGATTAAGTGAACCAAGGAAGATTGGTTAATGTGTACCCACATCTCCAAAAAGTGATCCATAACACCGTAGAAGTTATATGAGGTGATATATGCATGGATGTAATGAGTGAGGTGATTGCAAATGTTTGGTAGTATCAACATGATTGATTGATGAGAAGTGCAAATGTGTATTGGAGGAAGAGAATTAATGAGAGAAGAATATGAAATGAATGAAGTGGAGGAAAAATAATAATGAGGGGAAAATATTAGGAGAGAAGAATATATGAATTTATAAAAGGTATGTAGTTGCTCAAAGCATGACCATACAATAGTGACAGGAAGAGAGGAAAGAGATGTGAAGAAAGGGGAGGATGGAAGCTTATCAAAGGTATGTAGTCACTCAAAGCATGACCATACAATAGTGACATAGATCCAAGTGGGAGATATTTGGAGGAGGAAGAAGTAGAATAATGATGGAAAAAATGAATAGATATATGATATTTCATTGATGGAAGGTTTTTATTGTGTGTGGTTGATTGTTGTGTTTTTGTATTTGCATTATTTTTGTATTTTTGTTGTTTTTTGTTTCTTTTGATATATAATGTACAAGTATGTGCAAGCCTTGATATGGTAGAAGGGTTGGATCTGATGTGATGAGGAGGGGTCTTGGAACCTCCAATCATGATATTGATTAGATGAGAAGAGCTATTGGTACCCCTAATCATACATGTGAAGATGACCAAAGCAATTTGGGGCCTTTGAAATATAATTTGACTAATTTGATTTGGTGCCTTGGAGTTATGTTTTAATTTGAAATTTAGCTTTTTGAAATGAAAGTCACTGCTAAAGGTATGAAACAAAAATTACCCCTTGTGAGAAGTGACCTCTTTATCTTTATAGGGAGTGACCTCTATACTCAGGGTATGAAAAGTAAATTTCTTCTTAAAGGGAATGACCTCTATGCTCAGAGCATGAAAAGTAAATTGTTGCTTGGAGTGAGGTCAATATTTTAGATATGAAAGTGAATTTTCTCTTGAAATGAATTGAAGCCAAAGGTATTTGGTGCCTTTGGAATGTATGTAATTTTTGCAATGAAGCCAAAGGGATTTGGTGCCTTTGGAATGGATGTAATTTTGAAATGAATCCAAAGGGATTTGGTGCCTTTGGATATTTTGAATTGGCATTGAATTTTGACCAAAGGGATGTTGTACCTTTGGAGCTTTTGAACAAAAAATAAATTTGGACCAAAGGGAGTTCGTGCCTTTAGAGCTTTTGGAACTAGAGTTGAATTTTTACCAAAAGTACTTTATGCCTTTGGAATAAGAAATGAATTTTGACCAAAGGGAGTTCGTGTCTTTGGAGGTTTTGAATGGGAAATGAATTTTTACCAAAAGGAGTTTATTTCTTTGGAGCATTTGAACTGAAATTAAATTTTGACCAAAGTGCTTTTATACTTTTGCTAACATATTTTAAAAAAAATGTTCCAAATAGCTTGAGGATTTTGGAGAAACCCTTCCAAATTTCTTTTGAGGTTTTTGGAAAACTATTTTGCGAAGAGGTTTAACAAAAAATGTTCCAAATGACGATGAGGTTTATGGAGAAACCTTTTGGGCTAAGATATTCTAAAAATAATTTTCCAAATGACGATGAGGTTTATGGAGAAACCTTTTGGGCTAAGATATTTAAAAAAAAAATTCAAATGATGATGAGGTTTATGGAGAAACCTTGTTGGCTAAGATATTTTAAAAAGAATTTTCCAAATGACGATGAGGTTTATGAAGAAACATTTTTGGGCTAAGATATTTTAAAAAGAATTTTCCAAATGATGATGAGGTTTGTTGAGAAGCAACACACCCCCACTAAAAAATGCATTCCAATCCTCTTGAAAACTTTGAAATTCCATTTTGCAGTAGGGACCCTCTTGATCCTTTCCAGTTTTAATCCCAGATTTTGCTTGCCTCCTTGTTAAGTTGTGCTTTTTTTCAAGTCTTTCTAGCATTGTTATTCTCAGACTTAACTTTTACATGCTAGAAATCATTCATGCACAAAGAAAATCTTGCACCGATACCGAGGAAAATCCAGAAAACAGTTGCATAAATTCACTGAAAAACCAAAACTTTCCATTTTTGGTAGTGTCGCGATATCGCGACACTTCCATTTTCGAAAATGTCGCGATATCGTGACGAATTTTGGCAAAAGCAGCTAAGTCGGAAAAGTGTAGCGAAATCGTGACACTTTCCATTTTTGGAAGTGTCGCAATATCGTGACATTTCCATTTTTGGAAACCGTCGCGAAATCGCTACCGGCTAGAGGAGAGAGAAAGAAAGCATACGGAATGTCGCGAAATCGTAACATCTCACGAAATCGCGACGTGTTGCATTTTCGCTGGGGATTGATGAAAATTGACTAAGTATGAAAAACGTCGTGATATCGCGACAAGTTTTGGAGAGAAGAGCCGAATGAGAAAACATCGCGACATAAATGGTAGAAGAAGTAGCATACAGGAACATGTTCCGACATCGCGATTTCGTGATGTCACGAAATCGCAAAGATTTTTAGCGAGGGGGCCCGAGTTGTACGGACTGTCACGATTTTGTGACATGTCGCGAAATCGCGACGAGTCCAAGACAATGAAGCAGAAGGAAGCGAGAGAAAACCAAATTGAAAATTCTCTAAGGCATTTTAACGTCGTGAAATCGTGACATGGTGAAGCAGTGTAAATTGAAAGTGTCACGAAATCGCGACGGCCAAGAGGTTGCAACGATGAAGGTGTCGCGAAATCGCGACGTCGTGATTTCGTGACGTCGCAAAATCGTGACAGGAAGAAAGGAGTTGTACGGTCGCCAGCGAGAGGCGCGATTTCGCGACATGTCACATTTTCGTGGTCGACGGGGAAAGAAGTTGCATAGCGCTGGGGACGTCGTGATTTCGCGACATGTCGCGAAATCGTGACATGTCGCAGAATCGTGATAGGAGAGAGAAAGTTGCCCAAAGGGCCTGAAATGCATTCCAACCGTAAACAGAAGGCATCCTAGGATAGCGACATGTATCAAAGCACGAATGGGACAAATTAGGCCACATGCAAGCTTGTATTAAGGTTTTTAGTCTATTTTAATTAATCAAAGCTTGGATTTGATAATTTTATTAAGGTACTAATGCATCTTTTCTCTTTCATACAGGATTCCACCTGTCACCTGCGGGACAACTGAAAAGGGGCCATAAAGACAAAGTTAAAGTGCAGATTTAATCAAGGACCGCCATGCTAGAGGAGAAGAAGCCGGTAAAAGCATTCAATAGCAAATTTATGGCAGAATTAATAGCATGAAGACCATTTCAACTCAAGGATGGATATGCGGAGATCAAATTGATGGAGAAGTGGTGACTCATCCGGCTCACCAACAGGAATTAATGAGAGCATTCATTTGCAGTTGCGGGTGAATGCAAGTGGCATTCGACTCTATCTTCTCCATTTATGGCAGCTAATTGCCCTGATTTGCAGAAGGGTTAAGTTCTATCCAGACTTTGATTTTAAGTGGCTTTATATTGTAAAACCCGGGTCCTAGGGTTTAAGAAGATAAGATTTGCAGTTTGGGGAAGAAGATATTTTTGAAAAGATCAGGGTCTGTCCTGAGTCTATAAATACTTCTTCTCAATGTAATTGCGGGAGGCGGAGACTTAGAAATAAAATGCCATTGAAGCAATTTCTTGCAAATTTTGTCAAATACTTTTATTTCTGGACTTGGAGTTGATGTGCTGTTATTTTTCTGTGATAGCATGGCCAGGAGCCTAATATTTTGTAGACTGTGATAAGTTCATCTTCTTTTGTTATCCGTTCCATTAAAGTTTGTTAGATATATGTTGTGAATCTGTGTTATCAAGATTAAATATGTTGTTAGGCTTCAGTTGTTCTATTGTTTGCTAGGGGAAATTACAGATTTGAGGTTAAAGTTTGTTCTAATTGCTCTGTCTTCACTGTGTGAGCTAGGCTACCGGTGAAAGATACCAGTTTTAACCAACTTCCCTTCGGTTTATAATTTTCTGTTAGATCTGTTCCATCTTGCCTTGTGCTCTTAGTTGAAAGTGATCTTAGAAATCTGGACACTTTCTTCTTTGATTTGTTCTGTTTTGAAGCTGATAGTATAGATAAAATTGATAGTTTAGGTTTTACAGTTAATGTTTGATAAACTTCTCTTTCTGCCTTACCCTACCCTCTCTTTGTTTTTGGTGAAATGATCCATTTTTATTTTCTTTATTTGTCTTTTATTTAAATCTGCTGACCCATGAGAGCTAGATCAAGAATCATTTTCAAATCTGATGATCAAGAACTGACAACTCATGAACAAGTTCAGAGAACCCCCTATAAGGTAACAGACAGTCCATATTGAAATCTATTCCAGAAGCGGAAAAGAGTGAATAGACATTCGACCCAACTCTGTAACTCACACCTTGGATAACCAGCTAGATCCTAAAGTGAGTGGGATTTATCCCGTGGGTGTCTCCGGAGCTTCCTGCTCATTCTTCACAGGGTGTGTATGAAAGTCGGACCAACATCTAACTGGCGCTAGAAGGAGGGCCTATGAACTCAGTTCAAGTATTGTAAGGACCTAACACCAACATTTGAAAGACCCACTGAACTCCGGTTGGTATTATAAATTGTCAGTACAATTTTTGTAAGTTGTCAGTACAGTTTTTTTAGAACTTCCAGAGAAGAAGACCTCAAGTTCAAGACCTATTGAGAACTGCAAAGTTATAAGTGCTTGTGAAAGCTGGATTCTACATACAGGGTAACAAGGTCCCACCCCAGAGCTGGAGAGCTCCTTGTCCCTGAATTAGAAACCCCGAGAAGAACTAGCCTCAGAAGGGCCAAGTCTCTGTCACAAACAGTTTTATCACCATTGATAGTTACTCCAACCAGAGCTCAGAATATCCCTGTCAATCCATTAGCTATGGCAAATTGGTTGGGCTCCATAGCTTTGAACATTCCGGGTATAGCCCATGACTTGCCCAGGAATCCAGAAAGATATCTCCCCAGATATAAACATGATGGGACAAGAACTGCAGAAGAACACTTGGTTGCATTCAAGAATGCACTGAAGTTATTAAATGTACAGCATGAGGATGTTGCCTGCAGACTCTTCCCGTTCACTCTCCAGGAGGGAGCTTATGATTGGTTTCTAAATCTTACCAATGATTCTATCACTAGTTGGAATGATTTAGAAAAAGTTTTTGTATCACAGTTCGGGGAAGTGATAGACCCCAGTATTTTATATCAGCAGTTTTCTGGCATCAAGAGAGAATTGAATGAATCTATCAGATCCTATAATGTCAGATTCCAGAAAGCTTATGGTAGACTTACTGGGTATTATGTGCCTAATGCAGACCTGGCACTAGAGATCTTCAGAAATTCTTTAGATCCCATGACCTCTGTCTTCTTGAAGAGAGATGCCACTGTTACCAATTTGACAGAAGCTTACAAAGAAGCTTTGATTCTGGAAAGACAGTTGGGACCCCAGCCTCTAAATCTTCAGCAAACTCCTCTGATCACACAACCTGCTCCTGTGTTCAATCCTATTCCACATCAGATGATGTTACCAGTTTGTCAGACTTTACCATCAGCAACACCAGTGGCTGCTGCACCGGTTGAAAATGTACAGAACCCTGTGAAAGAAGCTGACAATGCAAGGATTGAAGAAGTCTCAAAGATTGTTCAAAAGCTGGCCAATGATTTTTTGAGTTTTAAAAGGCAAACTTCTACTGGAGACAACCCCAATAGATATTCATATCAACCAAACAGATTTAACAGGCCCCCATATGAACCTAATAAAGATTACAAGGGCAAAACTCATGATGTGAACATTTGTGATTTGGCCCTACCCAATTGGTGCAGAATTCATGCCACTTCTCAGCATGGAGATTTGGATAGTCTGGAATTTTGCAATGCATTTGAGGCCTTGTCTGCAGATTTCACCTCTCAGGAAAATCAAAGAACTGCTGATGGCCCAAGTTCATCTGGCCACAGTGCAGCCATGGTCCTGGATTCTTTCTCTTTCCCGGATGAATCTGAGAATGTAGTTGAAATGCCTATGGATGAGGTACAGGCTTTCCAGCAGTACAGAAGAGATAACTACAACCTGAGGAACAGGAATCCTGAGCCAAATACTACATCAACTCCTCCTGACAACTCTCACAATATTCCTCCGGACCCCTCTCCAAGCAATAATCCACCTCCACCAAAGGGAGGAGCTCAGAGAGTACCAGATGTTGTTGTTCCTCCACTTAACAAAGGATATAACATAGTGGAAGACATGAAAAGGATTAAGGCCAACATTACTCTGCATGAGCTAGCACAGATTTCAGAGCAGAGAGACAATCTGATAAAGACATACTCTGGCCCTGCTGCTAAACCTGTGGACAAAGGAAAGAAAATAGCAAATGCCAATCTAGCCATGTACAAAGAAAAAACTGAAGTTCCCCCTTTCTTACTGACTGTCAAAATTTTTGGGAAGAACTTACATAATTGTTTGGTAGATTCAGGTGCATCTGCTAATGTCATGCCATTGGCCATTTGTCAGCAATTGGGGTTGACCCCAATGAAGTCTGAAAGGAGGGTTGTCCAATTGGACAAGTCAGAGGTCAAGGTTGTTGGAGAGCTTCAAGACATTCATATCCAATTAGCCTCTGAGCCTAGGGCTCAACATAAGATTGAAATCCAAGTTGTGGATATCCCAGTGGGATACGGGATGTTGTTGAGTAGGGATTGGTCTAGGTCCTTGAATGGATATTTGGCAACAGATTTTTCACACATGTGGTTGCCATGGAAGGGAGTGGCAAATCAATTGTGGGTTGATAGAGAACCCAGGTACAAGCACACCATTACAGAGTACAATGCAGCTAATGAAACTGTCAATATTGCAGAGGTAGATATTGGTGTCTACAATTTGACAACTGGACAAAGTAACCAGTTTAATAAAGCTCATCCTGTACATACTAATGAAGTTTGGACACTTCATGTGGATGGAGCAAGATGTAAGCAGGGTTCTGGAACAGGGGCAGTCCTCAAAGGGCCTCAAAGTCAGACATTTTTTATGTCTTACCGCTCGAGTTCCCATGTACTAACAATTTAGCAGAGTATGAAGCTCTGATTTTAGGTTTAAAATTTGCTTTGGATAGGAATGTGAGAAATATTCAAGTTTTCACTGATTCAGAATTGGTGGCAAGTCAAGTCCGGGGTAAATTTCAGTGTAAAGCCTCTTATCTGAAAGGATACAAGCACAGGGCTTGGGATCTTGTGGAAGGCTTTGATGCATTTAACTTAACACATATACCCAGGGAACAAAATTCACATGCAGATGTCTTGGCATCTTCAGCTGCAAGTTTAAAGCCATTGGAGGAATTTAAATGGGATAAGTTTTCAATTGAGTTAGTCCCCTGTCCTTCGGTTCCAAACAATATAGATAGCTTTCAAGTTTTCTCTGATGATCAACAGATTGTAAACTTTCTGCAGAGTACCAACACCTTTGAGAATGCTATAATTGATGAGGGCCAAAGGGACACCCTGATGGAACAGTTAGATGATGACAGGGGAATCATGAGATTGAAGGACAACAGAATCCCAAAGGGAATGGTGGAGCTGGAGAGGCTATTTGATGTTGACAAGATCAAGCAGAAGGTGAATTCTGAAGATTATGTGGGCACCACAGACAATGAGACTGAAAATTTGAATGTAGGCACTGAGGAGGATCCAAAGAACATCAAGTTGGCAAAGGATTGTGATCCGAAAATAAAGAGAAATATGATTGATTTCCTGCACAGATCCAAGGATGTAATGGCCTGGTCATACAAAGATTTAAAGGTATTTGATCCAAAAGTTTACACTCACATCATACCTTTGAAAGAATCTTGCAAGCCTTTCAGACAAAAACAGAGGCATGTTAATGCTCTGTTAGAACCCCTTATCCTGAAGGAAGTGGAAAAGCTCTTGAGTGCAACAATTATTTTTCCCATCAGGCATTCTACTTGGGTGGCAAATCTGGTGCCAGTCAGGAAGAAAAATGGGGAGATCCGCCTGTGTGTGGATTTCAAGAATTTAAACAAGGCATCTAAAAAGGACAACTATCCCCTGCCTTCTATGGATGAAGTCCTACAAATTGTCAATGGATCAGAGATGATGTCTTTCTTGGATGGCTTCTCAGGCTATAACCAGATATTGGTGGAGAAAGAAGACAGAATGAAGACTGCTTTTACCACCAAGTGGGGGACTTTTGCTTACAAAAGGATGCCATTTGGGTTAATAAATGCTGGAGCAACATTTCAAAGAGCAATGGATCATGCCTTCAAGGGGCTTATGGGCAAATGTATTGTTGTGTACATGGATGACTTAACAGTCTTTTCCAAATCTAAGTTTGACCATGTCAAGCACTTAGAGTCTGTGTTTAACAAGTGCAGGGAGTTTGGCATTTCTCTGAATCCAAAGAAATGCATTTTTGGTGTAACAGAAGGTAAGCTCCTGGGGCACTTGGTCACAAAAGATGGCATTTCTATGGACCCAGACAGAGTTGAGGCCATATCTAGCATACCATTTCCCAACTCCAAGAAAGAGTTGAGGTCATTCTTTGGAAAGATTAACTTTGTCAGGAAGTTCATCTCCGGCTTTGCAGAGATAGTTAAGCCAATGAATGACATGTTAAAGCAAACTGCCCAGATTGTCTGGACCACAGAAGCTAAGGCTGCTTTCCAAGAAATCAAGACAGCCATTAAACAAGCACCGATTCTAGTAAGCCCAAACTTCAGTGCAGATTTTTATCTATACACCTTCTCTTCTGAACATACACTTGCTGCAGTTCTGACTCAAAGAAGGGAAATCGGAGAACATCCAATTGCTTTTAAGAGCACTAATTTGAAGGGAGCTGAACTGAAATATTCCAGGTTAGACAAACAAGCTTATGCTTTAGTAAGAGCAGTGAAACAGTTCAGACATTATATACTCAGAAGCAAAACTCATGCCATAGTGCCAGACCCAGCTGTGAAGTACCTTCTAAGTCAAAATGAGTTGGGTGAACTGAGGGGCAATTGGGTCACAAGGTTGCAAGAGTATGACTTGGAGATTAGGCCTGCTAAATTGATCAGAGGACTTGGTTTGTCCAGACACATTGCTGAAGTGCCTCCACAGCAAGAAGTTAATCAGTTAAATTCTGAATCTGATGATTGGTATGGAGATATCATTCATCTGCTACAGTTTGGAATTTGCCCATCCCATTTGAACAGAACTCAAAGGAGAGCATTAAAGTTAAAAGCTGCTCACTATCTCCTCAAGGCAGGTACTCTATACAGGGAGAATTATGCTGGCATTTTCCTAAGATGCATTTCTCCCAGTGAAGTCAGTGAAGTCATGGCTAGTTTTCATGAAAAACTAGGGGCAGGGCATTCATCAGGATCTGCCACTGCACATAAAATATTAAGAGCAGGTTATTACTGGCCTACACTTTTTAAGGATGCACATCAACATGTCAGAACCTACCATCAGTGCCAGACATTTGCAGCCAAAGAGGCAAACCGAGCTCTGCCATTGCAACCAGTTGTGATAAACAAACCTTTCATGCAGTGGGGACTTGATTTTGTGGGAGTCATTAATCCAAATTCTTCAGCAGGGCATAAATATGTGCTGACAGCTACTGACTATTGCACAAGGTGGGTTGAAGCAGCAGCCACTACAAGGAGTACAGCTCAGGAAGTCATTGAATTTCTTGAATCAAATGTCATAACTAGATTTGGGGTTCCCCTGAATTTGGTATGTGATAATGGACCAACCTTCCAATCATTGGAATTTGCAGATTGGGCATACCAGATGGGGATAGTTATCAGATTCTCATCCAACTATTATCCCCAAGGCAATGGATTGGTCGAGTCCACAAACAAGAATTTAATGAATGCCATCAAGAAGTCTGTAGCAGATAAACCCAGGCAGTGGCATACATTGTTGAAATATGCACTGTGGGCTGATAGGATAAAACACAAAGTGGCTCTTAAGACCTCTCCCTTTGTTTTGTTGTATGGTACCCAGCCAATTGTTCCCATCTCCTTGAAGTTGCCCACCTACCAATTTGCCTTAGATTATTTTGAAGATCATGATGATGCAGAAGCCCGAGTTTTAGATTTGACTAACTTGCAGGATGAAAGACTCCAAGCCCTGGAGCACTTCAGTAGGCACCAAGAAACTGTCAAGCGGTGGTTTGACAAGAGGGCCAAAGTGAAGGCTTTCAGACTGGCTGACTTGGTGCTTCTGTGGGACAAGGCCCATGAGAAGAAGGGTAAGCACACAAAGTTGCAGCCACTGTGGATAGGCCCCTACCAGATTGCTGAAATATTGGGTAACAATGCTTTCCGTTTACAAGACCTGGATGGTAATTTTCTGGACCTCCCTGTTAATGGTCAATACTTGAAACATTATTTCTCTGTTGTTCCATCCAATGTATCATTTGAATGAAGTCATAAAGAAGTTGTAACATGTGTACATATTGTAAATAGCTCTGCAAGTTTATTTTGCTTTAGTTTAGTTCTAGTTTTCTTGTGCAGTTGCTTCAATAGTTTTTGTTTTAGTTTTAGTTGCTTTGCTTCTTTTTCTTTGCTGCCAGTACAGTTCTGTGTTTTAGTCTGTACAGTTTTATTTTGTTTTGCTTTAAGGCCTGTCTCTGTCCTTGAAAGTCCGTGCAAAGTCCTTTGGCTTCTGAAGGTTCTGTTCTTTGGCCTTTGCCCGAACATCAATGAAAAGTCGACTCGTTGAAGATTCTTTTATTCCCGAGCTGATAAATCCACAATCCAGGGCCCCATTCTGTTTATTATTCTAATTGAGATAGTCTGCTTACACTGAACTGTAGAACTATTTTGCTATTCAGGATGAAGGTAGAGGGATGATTGGATCTTGTGTTTTGCTTGCCACAGTTGTTTTAATTGTAGAGAAACTGCTATGTTGTTTAGTTGGAGGAACTCCCGGGGAATCCAAGAAAAGTTGGTTATAAGAGGGGACTATGATTCATGCAATTATTTGGGTATCCACAGAGGCTATCAGTGCCTAGACTGAAACAGTTCCAGATTGATCAAATGATAAAAGAAAATTGTGATTTCTCTAAGGCCTTCCAGATATTGATATATTTCAAAAGAAGAGAGATAAAAAAAAAGAGAGATGAAAAGAAGAAAAAGAAAAGAGTTGTACAATGAAAGAGGCAGCCAATACTCCATTCTACCCTACAGTTGTAAATTTGGGTCGTGTAAATCTAAAGGGTAACTCTGTCTAGGCTGTAAAAGGCTAAACTAGTAAACAGAGCTCTACTCGGTTTCCCCTTTTTATGATCTAGAAAAGTTGATCAGTCCAGAGTTCAACATTCAATCCAGTCATCCTTGAAAAAAGTTTTATACCCTTTGTAATTGCACATCAAAAATCTTCCTTGAAGTAATTCAGCCTAGTATGTCCTTGGGAAATTTTAACAGCTAGCAGTTAGTAGTCAATTTATTGTGAAGAATGTCTGTGGCAAGGCATGATGCATGGTCTTTTTGTTTTGAAACTAGAGTCCTGGGTTCTAAAATAATGCTACTATTTTACCCGTAGATATCGCCATTTGTTGAGAAGCAACACACCCCCACTAAAAAATGAATTCCATCCTCTTGAAAACTTTGAGCTTCCATTTTGCAGCAGGGACCCTCTTGATCATTTCCAGTGTTAATCCCAGATTTTGCTTGCCTCCTTGTTAAGTTGTGCTTTTTTCCAAGTCATTTTAGCATTTTTATTCCAAGCTTAACTTTTACATGCTAGAATCATTCATGCACAAAGAAAATCTTGCATCGGTACCAAGGAAAATCCAGAAAATAGTTGCATAAATTCACTGAAAAACCAAAACTTTCCATTTTTGGTAGTGTCGCGATATCGCGACACTTCCATTTTTGGAAATGTCGCGATATCGTGACGAATTTTGGCAAAAGCAGCTAAGTCGGAAAAGTGTAGCGAAATCGCGACACTTTCCATTTTTGGAAGTGTCGCGATATCGCGACGTTTCCATTTTTGGAAACCGTCGCGAAATCGCTACCGGCTGGAGGAGAGAGAAAGAAAGCGTACGAAATGTCATGAAATCACGACACGTCGCGAAATCGCGACGTGTTGCATTTTCGCTGGGGATTGATGAAAATTGACTAAGTATGAAAAACGTCGCGATATCGCGATAATTTCGGGAAGAAAGATCGAGAAGGAGAAATTTGAAATCGTGAAATCGCGACATATTGGGAGAAGTAGCATGCGGAAGTCACGAATGCGATCACGAGATCGCGAAAATGATGATTTTGAGAGGGAGCGGGTTGTACGGTAGTCGCGATTTCGTGACATGTCGCGAAATCGCGATGAGTCCAAGGCAATGAAGCAGGAGGAAGCGAGAGAAAACCAAATTGAAAATCCTCTAAGGCATTTTAACGTCGTGAAATCGCGACATGATGAAGCAGTGCAAATTGAATGTGTCGTAAAATCGCGACGGCCAAGAGGTTGCAGCGAGGAAGGTATCGCGAAATCGCGACATCGCGATTCTGCGACGTCGTGAAATCGTGACAGGAAGAAAGGAGTTGTACGGTCGCCAGCGAGAGGCACGATTTCGTGACATGTCGCGAAATCGTGACATGTCGCGTTTTCACGGCCGATGGAGGAAAGAAGTTGCATAGCATTGGGGATGTCGCGATTTCGCGACATGTCGCGAAATCGCGACATGTCGCAGAATCGCGATAGGAGAGAGAAAGTTGCCCAAAGGGCCAGAAGTGCATTCCAGTTGTAAACATAAGGCATCCTGGGATAGCGACACGTGTCAAAGCACGAATGGGACAAATTAGGCCGACATGCAAGCTTGTATTAAGGTTTTTAGTCTGTTTTAATTAATCAAAGCTTGGATTTGATAATTTTATTAAGGTACTAATGCATCTTTTCTCTTTCATACAGGATTCCACCTGTCACCTGCGGGACAACTGAAAAGGGGCCATAAAGACAAAGTTAAAGTGCAGATTTAATCAAGGACCGCCATGCTAGAGGAGAAGAAGTCGGTAAAAGCATTCAATAGCAAATTTATGACAGAATTGATAGCATGAAGACCATTTCAACTCAAGGATGGATATGCGGAGATCAAATTGATGGAGAAGTGGTGACTCATCCGGCTCACCAACAAGAATTAATGAGAGCATTCATTTGTAGTTGTGGATGAATGCAAGTGGCATTCGACTCTATCTTCTCCATTTATGGCAGCTGACTGCACAGATTTGCAGAGTGGTTAAGTTCTATCCGGACTTTGATTTTAAGTGGCTTTATATTGTAAAACCCGGGTCCTAGGGTTTAAGATGATAAGATTTGCAGTTTGGGGAAGAAGATATTTCTGAAAAGATCAGGGTCTATCTTGAGTCTATAAATACTTCTTCTCAATGTAATTGCGGGAGGCGGAGACTTAGAAATAAAATGCCATTGAAGCAATTTCTTGCAAATTTTGTCAAATACTTTTATTTCTGGACTTGGAGTTGATGTGCTGTTATTTTTCTGTGATAGCATGGCCAGGAGCCTAATCTTTTGCAGACTGTGATAAGTTCATCTTCTTTTGTTATCCGTTCCATTAAAGTTTGTTAGATATATGCTATGAATCTGTGTTATCAAGATTAAATATGCTGTTAGGCTTCAGTTGTTCTATTGTTTGCTAGGGGAAATTACAGATTTGAGGTTAAAGTTTGTTCTAATTGCTCTGTCTTCACTGTGTGAGCTAGGCTGCCGGTGAAAGATACCAGTTTTAACCAGCTTCCCTTTGGTTTATAATTTTTTGTTAGATCTGTTCCATCTTGCCTTGTGCTCTTAGTTGAAAGTGATCTTAGAAATCTGGACACTTTCTTCTTTGATTTGTTCTGTTGTGAAGCTAACAGTATAGATAAAATTGATAGTTTAGGTTTTACAGTTAATGTTTGATAAACTTCTCTTTCTGCCTTACCCTACCCTCTCTTTGTTTTCGGTGAAATGATCCATTTTTATTTTCTTTATTTGTCTTTTATTTAAATCTGCTGACCCATGAGAGCTAGATCAAGAATCATTTTCAAATCTGATGATCAAGAACTGACAACTACTGAACAAGTTCAAAGAACCCCTTGTAAGGTAACAGACAGTCCATATTGAAATCTATTCCAAAAGCGAAAAAGAGTGAATAGACATTCGACCCAACTCTGTAACTCGCACCTTGGATAACCAGCTAGATCCTAAAGTGAGTGGGATTTATCCCGTGGGTGTCTCCGGAGCTTCCTGCTCATCCTTCATAGGGTGTGTATGAAAGCCGGACCAACAAGGTTAAAGGAGAAACCTTTTTCCTATGAATGAAACCAAGGAATGTAAAATTGCTATATGAAGCAATACTTTGTGATAGCGAGGTAAAGGGTGCAACCATTTGAACTTGTGATAGGTTGATTGATGAAGGTTAGGAAAAGGGTGCAAACTTTGACAAAATAATGCAACCGTTTGAACCTGGAGATTGATTGATTGATGAAGGTGAGGCAAAGGGCACAACATTTTAAACCTAGAAATTGATTTATTGATGAAGGAGAGGTAAAGGCTACAACCTTTGACAAAAGGATGTAACCTTTTGAACCTAATGATTTATTGATTCATGAAGGTGAGGCAAAGGGCACAACATTTGATAAAAGTATGTAATATTTTAACCTAACAATTGATTGATTGATGAAGAAAAGATAAAGGAAAAACCTTTGACAAAAGGATGCAACCTTTTGAACCTAGAAAATTATTTGTAATTGAAATATGTAAGGGCATCAACATGAGTGGATGAGAAGAGAGGTTTAACACCTCTAGATATAAAATTGAATTATGAGAGTAGTAACTCCCCCGAATAAAAAAATGGTTTGATAGAGGATGGGAATCCCCCAGTCATGAAGATATAATTAAAGTAGAGCCAGTGAGATAATTGATGACCCATGGTGTAGCTAGAGGGTTATAACCTTGGGAATATTTTCGTATATGTTATTGATGGTTGGTACTAAGGATGATAATACCAAAAAAATCATGATGAGAAGAGATGTGGTTGACATAATCAACTTGGCATGGCATAGGTTGTGATGTTGAGGCCTCATATTGTGATTGTGGCACCCCATTTTGGGGTAATAAATTATTAGATGTAGTTTGTATTGGGATATGAAATGGGATGGTCCAAGTGTATTTCCTTTTGATCAATCAGATTGTGGACTAGTTGCGTTAAGGTGTGACAATCATTGATGTCATACCCTAGTTGTCGATGATAAACATAGGATTGATGCTTGTTGTATATTTTTGGTTTAGTCTAATTTGGATTATCAAGTTTAATATCAAGAAATATAATTTACCCTAAGTTATACAACTTTTGGAAGATATTATCCAATTATTCATATAGAGAATTCCTAAAATGAAATGAAGTATGAGGATGTTGAGATTTTTTATGAGGTTGGATAGGTGGCAATGGGGTGTTTGCCAACCTAGGTTGCATCTAACCTTGTGGTTGAGGTAGAAGAGTTTGGTGAGGTGGATTTACTATAGAGCCTATCATGGTTAGGCAAGGGGTAGATGTTTGATATTGATAGTTTTTCATCCATAGCTTGAGCTTATTGAGGTGCTCTAAGATATGTTGCATTTCAATTAACGTATGAATGAAGGTTATCGAGATAGGATTGATATTGATGACTAAAGTGGAATGGATTGATTAATATAGGTGAGAATGGAGATACACATAAATTGAATGAGAAGGTTGGTATTGTTGTTGTGGAACCCATTGATTTGGGTAGGGTGTATGGGGTTGAATTGGATGTAGGGGAGTTTGGGGTGGAATGGAGTTCAGTCCTTCATGAGGTATTTTTTGTTGCATCAGGTTGGTTGTAGGAGCGTATGAGTGAAGGGGTACCTAGTTGTGCATTGGATATGGTACTTGGGCCTACATTTCTTGGTAAGGCACCTAAGTGTGTCATTTTTGTTGTGGTTCTTAGATGTACCATTATTGGGGTGACACTTGGTTATACCCCTATTATGGTGACACTTGGTTGTACCCCTATTGAGGTGACACTTGGTTGTACTTCTATTGGTTTGGCATCAAAATATGTGCTAGTTGTTTTTGGGGCACCTAAGTGTACCTTTGTTATGTTGGCACTTGATTATGTATTTATTGGGGTATTTAGTTGTATCATTATCAGTTTAGATCTTGAATGTGCACTTGTTGTTGTTGGGGTGACTGAGTGTACCCTTTTTGTGTTAGCACTTGAATGTGTGTTTGTTTTTGGGGTATATGATTGTACCCTTGTTATGTTGGCACCTAAATGTGTGCTTGTTATTGGGGTATTTGGTTGTACCCTTATTTTATTGGCACTTGAATGTGTGCTTGTTGTTGTTGGTGCACCTATGTGTACCCTTGTTGTATTGGAATTTAATATATGTTTGTTGTTGTTGGAGCACCTGCATGTACCCTTGTTGTGTTGGAACCTAAAATGTATTTGGTGTTTTTGGGGCACCCGCATGTACCCTTGTTGGCTTGGCATTTAAAAAAGTACTAGTTGTGTAGGCCATTCATATAATGATAAAGGTGATTGGGAAGGTGAATTTTGTGATGCAAATGTTTTTTCTATATAAAGAGGAATGCCATGTGCCTAGGGTGGTATGAAGGTTTTTAATATTGGAATCTCATTTTATGATATAGAAGGGGATTTTATATGGATCTGCAATAGTAAATACAAGTGTGGATTACAAATGCAGAGAGGGACCAATAAGGCTTGAGGTGAGATTGGTTATAGATGATGAAGGGCAGGTCCTAAAGGGGTAAAATTTTGATGTTGGTCTATGAGAGGTGTAGGAAAATGTTGTAGTGGTGGGAGGGATGCTTCTCCTTGGTGTTCAAGCTAAGGGTTCACTTTGATATTCTCATTGGCAACACACTCTTGCTCGAGAGCTTGGTTTTGAGTAAGAACCATTTATGAGGATAAAACCAAAATATTTTAGTTTTCTAAATAGTATCAAGCCTGGTTCTATCTTTCTAAAGTGTTTTTGTGAAAATGCACTTATCCATGCATTGTTTTGGAAAAACACTCATATTTGTACGATTTTTTTATGCGACCCCCTTGTGGTTTTCCTATAGTTTGTAGGATCAAAAAATGTTAGAATGGGGCAAAAATTATACCATTGGATATATATTTTTGAGCCCAATACAATGGTTGTGGTTTTGGAAAATTTAGATAAGAATTGGTAAGGAAAAATTTGAGTCAAAAATTACCCTAATTTTGGTGTTTGTGTGTTGATAGTTTTTGTAGAAAAAGTGTTTTAATTATTATAGCAAACAACAAACAAGTGTGTGGCTGATGTGTTCAGAGTGTTTTTATCAATTTTTTTGTGATGTTGGTTGATGTTGAATCTATTGCTTTATTATTTTTTATGTTGTAGTTTGTGTGTTTTGATATGAAAATATTGCTACAAATATAGTGTATGTGAATGATGTATACAAGGGTATGTTGATGCACACACTTCCCACTATACCCAAGGGTACACAAGGAGTGGTGATACAAGAATAGGCAAAGGGCTTCGTATGATGGAGGAAGGCTTAGGGTAACTAGAAGGGGTGATACAAAATTTATCTTATGAGAGAGATGGCACTGTCTAAGACCTACTACCAACCTACCCAAGATTTCACTTCACCCTTGGATGGACTTAGTCAAGAATGATAGTTGCACACTCATTGATTATGTGAAAACGTGTGAACAAGGGCATCTATATTAATCCTGCCCTAAGATAATCTCAAGAGTAGGATATTTTTTGGTGATGAAGTCCAAAAAACCACTCACAAGAGCTACTAAGGTGTTTTTATGGGTAATGTTTGCTAGTGGTAGCCAATTGCATTGATATCTATTGGTATATGGTGATGAATCCATTGCAAACCAATGTTTTCACTTTCATAAGTGTGTGTTTTTTTTTGTTGTTTTCTTCTTATTAGAAATTGAAATGTAGAAATGAAACTACGCAATAGCAAAAAACATGGAACCAATTTGTGATATTAAAAAGAAATTTCCATTTTGAAGAAAAATTGCTAAATAAGAAAAAAAAATTTGACCAAAGTGTGTCTTTGTGCATTTTTAAAAGGAAATTTAAGCTACTTTGCAAGTTGACTTAATGCTCTAGGTGTCTTTTGTGATGAAAAAAAGTAAAAAGAAGATGTTTTGTAAGCAAATTGTACATTTTTTAGTATTGACCTAACGATCTAGGTGCCTTTGAAAGCAATTTTTGCACTACTTATTTGATTAGGAAAACAAATTGAAAAAAAGCAAAAACAAGTAAAATTTAGGATTTTTAGATGTCTACCTATGATTTCCAGCCTCTGAATGCACTCTAGGATTTGCTAGGGTTTTTCGGATGTGTTGACATTAAAATCACATGGGTCCATGCATATTTTGGGTGGTCACACCTATCCTTGCATTTGATGATCACACTTGTCTATGCATTTTCTGGGTGGTCACACCTGTCTATGTAATTTCTTGTAAAAGTGGTTTCCCATGTTGTTTTGGACTTAATATCAAGTTTGAGTATCAAAATTTAGAAATTTTAGGCTTGTATCTGTTGGTCACCAATATGACACTATGCGTAGGGTAGGGTAAACAAATTAGTTCCAAGTAGCATAGAACAACCACTGCATCGAAATGGTAGGGTGGATGATCTCTAGAGAAGGTCAGTTCCTCGGGGTGATTCCAACTACTTTACATTGCAAAATAAAAGGAAAAAGGGAAAGAGGAAAGGAAATAAATAAAAGTATATAGATGAACTCACAAATATGGGTATATCCGCATCAAGACCTATGCAGGTGCAATACCCCATCCAAAACATAAACTCTACATCAGATCACATAACGATGTCCCTATTCTAGCTCTCTATCAACGGCAGGTGGGAGGTGAATTCCAATACCGATGAGCGGGTGCATGAGATCCAAGATGTAGAATCAAAGCACTCTCGCTTGGTCGATGTTAGCAAAAATAAACCCCCAACCCATATAATGAACATGCTCCCCCTTAGTCACTCAAGCACACCCCACGGAATCCAGATACTAGAATAACACAAGATGACTTAGGAAAATAAAGAATTGAATATTCATACACTCAATGATGAACAAGAAAATATAGTTAGAAGCCAAATAATGTATAATTTGTATTTACAAATGGGAAACCTTACATAAAAATTGTAATGGCTAAAGATCCACGCTTATGAATGATCAACATTCCACTATTTATAGTTATATTTACATAGATTTCAAATTTTGGACATTAATGGAAGTATGCGGGAGGATGGTCTTTGCAGCTAATGAGTGCCACCATGGTACACTGCTCCATTGGGAAGCCTTGATCTTATAGAAGAGTGGTAGGTACTTCTGAATCAATCTGGACCCTTTGATCATATACTCAACTTATTATTTCTCTATTGCCTCATTCTTTTCCTTGATTGGTGATCTCTGGGTAAGCGGTGCATGACAGGTACTGAATCACCTTAAGAGTCACACTAAAAATGAATCACTTCCATGTACGATGTCAAGTACTTGGTTCACTACAGTGATGGATGGGCCTCCCTTTGGACTTTAGGTGATGGCAAAAATTTTATTTATTTAGTGGGTTCTTCCTTCCACTTGTGGGAGGATCTAGCAGGTGTTCCCACAAGCTCCACCATATTGGTGCTCACATTTCCCCACCAAGATGGGCAGGGGTTTTCCTTTTTCTCCAGGGTGGAGTTGACCAAATCTTCCACCCATTTTGGCCACTTAGAACATGAGTGTCATCTTCCCAATACTTTGGTTCACCTGTGACTACCACCGCCACCATTTGGTACCTTTCACACACCTAGTAATGTATTTAAAAATCTAACGAACTCCTTTTGAATAGAGAGAATCACTTCCTAAAGGGAAGAGTGGGTGAAGGATGCAAAATTTCACCCGCACTCTTGGTGACTTATAGGGGTTTTCCATTTCCTGGAAAAGAGGAACCCAGAAGTATTAGGAAATATAACAAACACAATGAAGACACTAAATGAGGAAATAAAGGGCACATAAGGAGGGAGGACACAATGAGGGAGAAGATGCAAGAAGGTACATGAGTGCAAAAATAAGTTGGAGGAAATGAGATATTTAACATGGCAAGAAGTAGAGTGGAGGGAAAAAAATAGGAGCTCAACTGACAGGAGAAGAAGAGAGTACCAATGAAAAGAAAACCATAAAGACAAGGCAAATGTGGAACACAAAGAGAATTGCTACAAACAAGAGCAGTAGGAATACAAGCAGTGGAAACAACAAGCAAATGCTCAATAAGATTACTATAAGACACACGAAGAAGGAAGAGGAGAGAGGAAGAAATAGGAGTGATGAAACATTTTTTACCAATCAGGAGAGTTACATACAACAAATGGGGAAAGAATGTGAAGGGAAGGAAAGGGCGGGGAAAAGGATAGTGTTGAGCAAGGTGCAGCAAAAGTATTGTCATTGTTGTCAACACAGACAGATAGATCAGTTGATGCAGTTGAAGCAGTGGACAGGAGTTCAGAGATCAGTCAGATCATGTACAGTGAAATTCCAGGAAAACAGAAGTGACCCAGATCCAGAAAATCAAAGAAAAAGACAAGTAAGAAAACTGTCGCGATATCGCGACAGGTTGAGAAGTTAGAAGGCAGAAAGAAAAACGTCATGATTTCATGACATATCGAAGGAGAGAGAAGGTGCAAGTAAAATTGTCATGATTTCGTGACATGGACGAGGAGAGAGAAGGCGCAAGCAAAAGTTGTCGCGATTTCATGACATGGCGGAGAGAGAAGGCGCAAGCGAAAAATGTCACGATTTCGTGACATGTTGCAAGCAAAGAAGCCAAGTGGAAAAACTATCACGATTTCGTGACATGTTGGTAGAAAAGAAAGCAAGTAGGAAAACTGTCGCGATTTCACGACATGTTCGGAGAAGAAGCGCAAGGAAAAACTATATTTGACATGTTGGAAGAAGGAGAAAAAGTGTCACGATTTCGTGAACATGTTGAAGAAGAAGCGCTAAGGAGAAAAAGTGTCACGATTTCCTGACAAGTTGCAAGAAGAAGCGCTAAGGAGAAAAAGTGTCACGATTTCGTGACATGTCGGGTTTTGACGGGAAGAAAAGCGCTAAGGAGAAAAAGTGTCGCGATTTGACAAGTTGCAAGGAGAAGCGCTAAGGAGAAAAAGTGTCACGATTTCGTGACAAGTTCCAAGAGGAAGCGTCAAGGAGAGTAAGTGTCACGATTTCATGACAGGATCGAAGAGAAAGTGCCAAGGAGAGAAGATGTCACGATTTCATGATAGGATCGAAGAGAAAGTGCCAAGGAGAGAAGATGTCATGATTTCGTGACGTGAAGAGAAAGTGCCAAGGAGAGAAGATGTCACGATTTCATGACAGGATCGAAGAGAAAGTGCCAAGGAGAGAAGATGTCACGATTTCATGACAGGGTCGAAGAGAAGTGCAAGGAAGAGAAAGATGTCACGATTTCGTGACATGTTCCATTTTCGCTGGCCAAAGACAGAAAAGGCACAAGGTAGCGAAAGTGTCACGATTTCGTGACATGTTCCATTTTCGTGGGCGAAAGGAAGAAAAGGCACAAGGAAGAGAGAGATGTCACGATTTCGTGACATGTTCCATTTTCGCGAGCGAAAGGCAGAAAAGGCACAAGGTAGCGAAGATGTCACGATTTCGTGACATGTTCCATTTTCGAGTGGAAGGCAGAAAAGGCACAAGGCAGCGAAGATGTCACGATTTCGTGACATGTTCCATTTTCATGAGCAGAAGGTAGAAAAGGCACAAGGCAGTGAAGATGTCACGATTTCGTGACATGTTCCATTTTCATGGGCAAAAGGCAGAAAAGGCACAAGGCAGTGAAGATGTCATGATTTCGTGACATGTTCCATTTTCACGGTGGCAAGACAGAAGGAGAACAAGGAGGCCGAGAATGTCACGATTTTGTGACATGCTGGTTTTCATGGTGGCAAGACAGAAGGAGAACTAGGAGGCCGAGAATGTCACGATTTTGTGACATGCTATTTTTTCGTGTTAAAGCCAAGAAGGGCAGAAAGAGACAAAAGTGTCACGATTTCGTGACAGGTCGCAACTGCACATTAAATAGACAGTTAACTAGAACAGAACGACAGTTAAAGGGGCAGTAGTAGAGAAAAGGCATGCAACTTTTTAAGAAGAGTTAACTGGAGTAAATGCGACAATTACAGGTGGATTTACTGATAGAATTCATGCAGCTTTTTAATAACAGTCGTAGAAGGAGAAATCGAACAGTCGTATTTTTAGAATCATAAATTGCATGCATGCACAAAAATAAATACGAACAGTCATGGGAGAGGTATTTGAAGCATGCAACGTGTTTGACAAAAAGCCCCTCATTTATATATGAAATTAAATTACGCAAAGAAGCAGTTATAGTTGTCAAGTGGCAGAAGTGATTTTTAGAAGAACAGTTATGGGCTGCATGCATAAAAATTAAAGCTTAAAAATAGAGATTAATCTGTTATAAAAGCAGGTCTGCGTGAAGAATATTGTTGCTACTGTAATTGTGAAAGTGCTGCCGAAAGAGGGTGAAAAGAGTGTTGTAAGAGAGCAACAAGCTGAGCAGTGAGTAATTACTGTGTTTTAAATTGGAGACCAATCAGGGTCTTGTAATAGTGAAGGCATTTGTATGTCATTGATATAACTTTCAAATCTGTGATTCAAGTTGGTGCTTGGATAGGGGTTGGTGCTCCTTTCTGTAGGTGCAGATAAATCAGGGGTTGGTGCTCCTTCCAGTGGGTGTTGGTAAACAGATTGTAAAATTGGTGTTTTGCAAAGGCTGGATTTGGACCGTAGTCCAAGCAGTCATTCTTGAGGAGTAGCCAAATTGGTGAACCTCGTTACATTGTGTGTTGTGGTGTGCTCTCTTGTGTTTACTTGCTTTATCTATTTTCAGTTCTCTTTGCTTCAGTTTTAAGAATTGCAGATCAAAATTTTTAGCTACACTGATTCACCCCCCTCTCAGTGTCATTGTGAGAATATCAATTGGTATCAAAGCCAGGTTCCTGAACAAGCTTAATCAGCTAAGGTGATCTTGGAAGGAACACAATGGCAGGTAGTGAAGGTTTCTCATCAAACAAAGCTCCTCTGTTCAATGGAACTAATTACTCATTCTGGAGACTCGGGATGCAGACATATCTGAGTGCTTTAGGATACGACATTTGGGAGTCAGTAGAAAGTGGATACACAACACCCACTACTCCTCCAACAGATGTTGTCGGTAAGAAACTGTCTGAGAATAACTCCAAAGCAAAGAATGCAATAATGTGTGGGCTAGTAGACAGTGAACTGATAAGGGTCATGAGTTGTAAATCGGCAAAAGACATATGGGACAAACTGAAAAGCATTCATGAAGGAGACAACAAGATCAAGGAAGCCAAACTGCAAACTCATCGAGCTCAGTTCGAGGCATTACAAATGAATGACGAAGAGAACATTGAGACCTATATGCTGAGAGTCAATGGAGTCATTAATGCAATCAGAGGACTCGACGAAGAGATCGAAGATGCAGTTGTCATGAAAAAGGTACTTAGAACTCTTCACAAAAGATTTAATTCTAAAGTTTCTACAATAGAAGAGGCTAAAGATCTAAACAATTTTAGCATGGATGAGATGCATGGTTCCTTGACTGCATACAAAATGAGAATAGGACAAACTAAGCCCATAGACAAAGAAGCTGCTTTTAAAGCACACAAGAATACAAAAGCTGAACAAGAATCTGAGGCTGAAGAGACATCGGATGAAACTGAAGCCAACTTTGTTCGAAAACTTACAAAAGGAAAAGGAAAATATAGAGGAAAGTTGCCATTTAAGTGTTTCAATTGTGGAGGGGTCGGTCACTTTGCAGCTAAGTGTCCCATGAATGAGAAAACCAAAAGTAATGAAGGGTCACACCAAGAAAGAAGTGACTGGAAAAAGAAACCAAACTTCAAGAAAAGCAATTTCAAAAAGAAAAGTTTCATATCCAAGAATGTCAGCTCTTCTGAAGATAGCTCAGGTGAAGATTCTGAAGAAGAAATAGGTGAAGCTCTGTTCATGGCATTTGAAGAAGCAAAAACAGAAGAAAAATAGGAAGATGATACAAAAAATAAGGATGAGGCTAAAGTTTATCTGGAAGGTGAGTTGGTTGCGGCACTTAAAGAGTTGAAGTCAAAAAGGAAAAAGAATAATAAAGTCTCAAGAAAGCTTGAAGATGCGAATGACATAATAAATAGTTTAAAAGTACAGACAGAAGAATTTAAGAAAATGTCTAAAGAACTTGAAGTACAGTTAACCATGAGAATAGATGAGTGCAGCAAACTAGAAGAAGAGATTGTTATTTTAAGAATGCGGCTAGAAGAAAAGAATAAAAAATTGAGCTGCTATCACAAACTTGAAGGAAGTTCTGCAAAGCTTGAAAAGATTATAAATAGTCAGAGGACTACAGACATCAAGTTTGGCTTGGGGTTTGTCGAAGGAGAATCATCAAGTGGATCAAAGGCCATAACTAGTAGAACCAAGTAAAGAAAGAGGATAAAATCAAGGTTGACCAAAGAAAAATGAATCTTGCAAAAGAAAGCAACAATGGCAGGCACGAGAAGACTGTTGACAATGAGGGATTCACAAAAGTCACTCATCAAAGGAGAAGAAAATTTGTGGCTCCTTCTACAAATTGGCAAAGACCAACTCCCAGGTTCAATCATTCTTTTTCTGGTTATTGTTTTAAATGCAATACTTATGGTCATAAGATTTTAGATCGCATTTATAATATAGGACAAAGAAATTTTTCTAGTAGAAATGTATTTTCACCCTTGATAGATTATGCAGTAGAATGCTATAACTGTCACAACTTTGGACATATTGCAAGAAACTGTAGAAGCACATATGCAACAAATAAATATCAGGGAAGAAGAACTCAACCAAACAGTTTAAAGCAAAACAGAAAATTCCCAGATAAACATGCACAGAGCCATCGACAAAGAAAAGTCTAAACAAATGACCAAAACTACAGCCAAATCAGAATGGAAAGAAAAAGAGCAACTCAAAGAAGAAAAGGAATCCTTGATTGTCCAGACAACATTCAAAGCACAGAACAAATCAGCACCATGGATATTGGACAGTGGATGCTCCAGTCACATGACAGGAGATAAACAAAAATTTGAAAAATTACAGAAATATGAAGGGGGCTCGGTAAAGTTTGGAAATAATGATGGAGCCAAAATAGTTGGAAAAGGATCAGTCAAGATAAGTGATGGAAAGATCAATTCCAAAGAAGTTCTGTTTGTAGTTGGTTTGAAGCACAACTTACTGAGCGTAAGTCAAATCTGTGACAGAGGTCATGAAGTCATCTTTAAAAAATAGGGCTGTGAAGTAAGAAAAGCACACAGTGGGAAGCTGGTAGCTACTGGATCGAGGACTTCTGGAAATCTATACACTCTCTCAGAAACTTCAGAAGGATCATGCTTGATTGGACAGGAAGATGAAAACTGGCTGTGGCACAAGAGGCTCGGGCATATTAGCTTTGACAATCTGGTAAAAATAAGTTCAAAAAGAGCAGTAAGAGATATACCCACCATTGGCAAACCGGTAAATAGCATCTGTGCTTCATGCCAAAAAGGGAAGCAAACCAGATCCACATTTAAAGCAAAGGAATATTTCACCAGCAAACCGTTAGAGCTGATTCATACTGATTTATGTGGACCCATGAGAACACAAAGCATAAATGGTGACAAATACTTTATGCTGTTCATAGATGACTACTCCGGAATGACATGGGTACTATTTTTAAAGCTTAAATCAGATGCCTTTGAGATGTTCAAGATTTTTAAAAAGCAAGGTTGAGAATCAGATTGGAAAAAGAATTAAATGCCTAAGATCAGACAGAGGAGGAGAGTTTATCTCAGAGGAGTTTGTAGAATACTATCAAAAATATGGGATTAGAAGACAGTTTTTAGCAGCAAGGACACCTCAGCAGAATGGTGTTGTTGAAAGGAAGAACAGGACTATGCAAGAAATGGCATGGACAATGTTGGCTGAGAACAAAATAGCCGACAGATTCTGGAAAGAGGCAGTACATACTGCAGTTTACATTCAAAACAGGTGCATGCTAAGAACACATGAAAGCAAAACACCGTATGAACTGTGGTTCGGCAGGAAAGCAACAACAAGATACTTCAAAGTGTTCGACAACAAGTGTTATATCAAACGAACTGAAGATAATCTCGGTAAGTTCGAAGATAGAGCTGACGAAGGTATTTTTCTCGGTTACTCAACTAAAAGCAAAGCCTACACATGTTACAACAAGCGGCTAAAGAAAATTATTGAGAGTGCTGATGTTAAAGTTGATGAAGGTAGAGAACGAGAAGTTACGTATCAAGAAAACTACCCTATTTATGAAGACGTCATTGAAGGAGATGAAGAAATAGAAAAAGAAGAAAATCAAAAAATTGACCCAGCTGATTTAAGAATCGACTCAGAAGAAGAAGAGAACAATAAATTCAAAATAGGCAGCTGGCAGAAAAATCATCCCAGAGAATAGATTATTGGGGACCCAACAGTTGGTATTCAGACAAGAAGAGCAGTAATACGGAACTACTCTTTATTATCCAACATTGAACCCAAAAATATTGCTGAAGCAAGCACGAGATGAAAGTTGGATGAAGGCAATTAATGAAGAACTAGATCAGATTGAGAAAAACAAAACCTGGGAATTAGTACCACGACCAGCAAATAAAAACATAATTGGCACTAAATGGATTTTTTGAAATAAATTAAATGAAGACGGACAGGTTGTCAGAAATAAGGCAAGATTGGTCTATAAAGGCTATGCTCAGGTTGAAGGCATTGATTTTGAGGAAACATTTGCACCAGTTGCCAGACTAGAAGCAATCAGAATGTTTCTGGCTTTAGCAGTCCATAAAAACTTCAAAGTATATCAAATGGATGTAAAATCAGCATTTTTGAATGGAAAACTGGAAGAAGAGGTTTACATTGAACAACCAGATGGCTTCCAACTCGGTGACAATCCTGATTTTGTTTGCAGGTTAAAGAAAGCGTTGTATGGTCTGAAACAGGCACCCAGAGCATGGTATGCAAGGCTGGATAACTATCTTATTAAACAGGGGTTCAAGAAAGGTATGGTGGACAACAATTTATATATCAAAACTGAGAATGGCCATCTTATTGTACTTGTTGTTTATGTAGATGATATAATATTTGGCAGTAGCATGGATAAATATTGTAGAGACATAGCTAATAAAATGAAGATAGAATTTGAGATGTCAATGATTGGTGAACTTTCTTATTTCCTCGGATTGCAAGTCAATCAAAGTGAAAAGGGGATTTTTATCTCTCAAGTAAAATATGTGAAAGAAATGCTGAAAAAGTTCACAATGGAGGATAGTAAACCTGTCAGCACTCCCATGACAACAGGTTGCAAGTTGAGCAAGGATGACAAATCTCCAGATGTAGATCAAACCATGTACAGGTCTATGATTGGAAGCCTATTGTATTTGACAGCCACTAGACCAGATATATTACAGGCAGTATGCATGGTAGCAAGATTTCAGGCTAGTCCCAAAGAGACTCATGTGACAGCTGTAAAGAGGATTTTTAGGTACCTCAAGGGTACTATGGAGTATGGGTTGTGGTACCCAAAAGGTAAGGACTTCACTCTTATTGCATATTCCGATGCAGATTGGGCAGGATGTATTGATGATAGAAAGAGTACCAGTGGAGGAGCATTTTATCTTGGAGACAGGCTGGTAGCATGGCACAACAAGAAACAAGAATCAGTCTCTCTATCCACAGTAGAGGCAGAATACATTGCAGCAACAACATGTTGTACTCGGATATTATGGATGAGACAAACACTGAAAGATCTTGGTATTCACTTCAAAGAGCCAATTTTAGTTAAATGTGATAACACCAGTGCTATAAACATATCAAAGAATCCGGTTATGCATTCTCGAACCAAACATATTGCAATCCGGTATCACTTCTTGAAGGATAAAGTTGCAGAAGGTGAGGTCAAATTGGATTTTGTTCCAACTACAGAGCAAGTAGCGGATATATTCACAAAACCATTGCCCAAGGAAGTTTTTGAGTACCTTCGGAGTAAGTTGGGAGTAGTCACATTTCCAAAGAACCGACTATCAATTGGGATCACATTCTCAGGGGGAGTACTTATGCCTATGTTTATAGTTTTGCTCATATTCATTATTTTTGCTAACTATAACAATGTGTATCTGAGAATGTTGTGCATAGACTCAGGGGGAGTCTACAGCAGCCCTTTGGTATTATTGTCAAAGGGGGAGAAGAATTACAGGAGAGTGCATGAGTGTTGCCAACAATTCCAAAGGGGGAGATTGTTGAGCAAGGTGCAGCAAAAGTATTGTCATTGTTGTCAACACAGATAGATAGATCAATTGATGTAGTTGAAGCAGTGGACAGGAGTTCAGAGATCAGTCAGATCATGTACAGTGAAATTCCAAGAAAATAGAAGTGACCCAGATCCAAAAAATCAAAGAAAAAGACAAGTAAGAAAACTGTCGCGATATCGCGACATGTTTTCTGTCACGATATCGCGACAGGTTGAGAAGTTAGAAGGCAGAAAGAAAAACGTCACGATTTCATGACATATCGGAGGAGAGAGAAGGTGCAAGTAAAATTGTCATGATTTCGCGACATGGACGAGGAGAGAGAAGGCACAAGTAAAATTGTCATGATTTCGCGACATGGACGAGGAGAGAGAAGGCACAAGCAAAACTGTCACGATTTCGTGACATGTTGCAGGCAAAGAAGCCAAGTGGAAAAACTATCACGATTTCGTGACATGTTGGCAGAAAAGAAAGCAAGTAGGAAAACTGTCACGATTTCGTGACATGTTCGGAGAAGAAGCGCTTGCAAGAAAAAGTGTCGCGATTTCGAGTTGAGAAGATGCTAAGGAGAAAAAGTGTCACGATTTCATGACAAGTTGCAAGAAGAAGCGCTAAGGAGAAAAAGTGTCACGATTTCGTGACATGTGGAGGAAGAAAGCGCTAAGGAGAAAAAGTGTCATTGGATTTGTGACAAGTTCAGAGGAAGCGTCAAGGAGAGTAAGTGTCACGATTTGATAGAGAAAGTGAAGGAGAGAAGATGTCACGATTTCATGACGGAGATCGAAGAGAAGTGCCAAGGAGAGAAGATGTCACGATTTCGCGATAGGATCGAAGAGAAAGTGCCAAGGAGAGAAGATGTCACGATTTCGTGATAGGATCGAAGAGAAAGTGCCAAGGAGAGAAGATGTCGTGATTTCATGACAGGGTCGAAGAGAAGTGCAAGGAAGAGAAAGATGTCACGATTTCGTGACATGTTCCATTTTTGCTGGCCAAAGACAGAAAAGGCACAAGGCAGCGAAAGTGTCACGATTTCGTGACATGTTCCATTTTTGCGGGTGAAAGGAAGAAAAGGCACAAGGAAGAGAGAGATGTCACGATTTCGTGACATGTTCCATTTTCGTGAGCGAAAGGCAGAAAAGGCACAAGGCAACGAAGATGTCACGATTTCGTGACATGTTCCATTTTCACGAGCGAAAGGAAGAAAAGGCACAAGGCAGCGAAGATGTCGCGATTTCATGACATGTTCCATTTTCATGGGCAAAAGCGCCAGAAAAGGCACAAGGCAGCGAAGATGTCACGCATTTCACGTGACATGTTTCGCTTTCGCGCGAAGGAGAAAAGGCACAAGGAGCGAGAGATGTCACGATTTCTGCGACATGTTCTGTTTTGCGACGGCAAGACAGAAGGAGAACAAGGAGGCCGAGAATGTCACGATTTCGCGACATGCTAGTTTTCACGGCGGCAAGATAGAAGGAGAACTAGGAGGCCGAGAATGTCACGATTTCGTGACATGCTATTTTTTTGCGTGTTAAAGCCAAGAAGGGTAGAAAGAGACAAAAGTGTCACGATTTCACGACAGGTCGCAACAGCACGTTAAACAGATAGTTAACTAGAACAGAACGACAGTTAAAGGGGCAGTAGTAGAGAAAAGGCATGCAGCTTTTTAATAACAGTTAACTAGAGTAAATGCGACAGTTACAGGTGGATTTATTGATAGAATTCATGCAGCTTTTTAATAACAGTCGTAGAAGGAGAAATCGAACAGTCGTATTTTTAGAATCATAAATTGCATGCATGCACAAAAATAAATACGAACAGTCATAGGAGAGGTATTTGATGCATGCAACGTGTTCGACAAAAAGCCCCTCATATATATATGAAATTAAATTACGCAAAGAAGCAGTTACAGTTGTCAAGTGGCAGAAGTGATTTTTAGAAGAATAGTTACGGGCTGCATGCATAAAAATTAAAGCTTAAAAATAGAGATTAATCTGTTATAAAAGTAGGTCTGCGTGAAGAATATTGCTGCTACTGTAATTGTGAAAGTGCTACCGAAAGAGGGTGAGAAGAGTGTTGTAAGAGAGCAACAAGCTGAGCAGTGAGTAATTACTGTGTTTTAAATTGGAGACCAGTCAGGGTCTTGTAATAGTGAAGGCATTTGTATGTCATTGATATAACTTTCAAATCTGTGATTCAAGTTGGTGCTTGGATAGGGGTTGGTGCTCCTTTCTGTAGGTGCAGATAAATCGGGGGTTGGTGCTCCTTCCAGTGGGTGCTGGTAAACAGATTGTAAAATTGGTGTTTTGCAAAGGCTGGATTTGGACCGTAGTCCAAGCAGTCATTCTTGAGGAGTAGCCAAATTGGTGAACCTCGTTACATTGTGTGTTGTGGTGTGCTCTCTTGTGTTTACTGCTTTATCTATTTTTAGTTCTCTTTGCTTCAGTTTTAAGAATTGCAGATCAAAATTTTTAGCTACACTGATTCACCCCCCCTCTCAGTGTCATTGTGAGAATATCAGATAGAAACAAAAGGAAAAGTGATTCGAATCTTGTCAAGTGAAACCAATGGGGTATAAACCCTTTTTGACAATGCATTCTTATGGACTGAATTTTCCTAAACGCAACCCAACAAAGACTTGAGAGATGCCAAGAGTAGACAAATTTCCATTGTATCTCATCTCTTTTGTCCCAAGATCTCTTTTTCACACAATCCAGTAATGATCCTCTTTTACTAAATTTTATTGAATAGGAGGCTATTTAGCTTCAACCAAAACTTATGGTGTGTACTTCATGGTCCCAAATTACATCATACTATAGGGGCTATTTATAGAAAATTCATTCTATGTTGTTCTTGTGTTTATGAGTTCCAAGGCTTGTTGTAACTCCTGGGAATGAGTGAGAGGTATTGGAAATTTTTGGATGTATCCATTGGGCTACAACGTCATGATAACAATGGATAGAAGAACATAGGACTAGTAAGAAAACATAGATATGGAGGGGAATGTTATATTTCCTAAACAATTTTCTGGTAAAATATTTTTTGATACCCACATATGCTTGACCAAGTGGTAAATTTTCATGGGACCTTGTTGTGCCAATGGTCTATGAAAAAATTGTGATTCCCAATGCACTAGCCTTGCATAATGTAGGGCTTTATTTATTGTACACAAAATTATGGTGTGACAAGCATGCCTGAGCTAGGGTGTCATCCACAAATCATCCATAAATCATCCTCTAAATTTGGCACCTTCCTCATTAGACTAGAATTACGATAAAATCATAATTCTTCTTTTCTTTCCTGAGTGCATAAACACTCAAGCCTTTGAAATCTAGGGTGGTAATGTCTTTTTAATCGTATTTTACCTTTTGGGCTATGCATTTTTAGGGACCCAACTTTCATGTTGTTCCTTTTCAAGATTGGCCAATTGTGCCAATCACTTTATTGGTGCTTCTTCCACCATTGATTCCTTCTCTTGCTCATAAGCATCCATGTCCTTGCCTAGCTTCTTGAGGATATAGGGTTGATTAGTCTTGCCATCTTCATGGATGTGGGATTCTTGATATACCTACCCTTGGTTCATGCCCACTTCATGATCTAGCACTAGCTCCTAGAGGGAACTAAAGGATTGGAGCCTCCACGTCATAACCTACTCAACCATGATAGCCTCCTCATAGAGTTGGGTAAAATGAGTTTCCCCTAATTGGTGCAGAAAGAGACTGATGTCAAGACCAAGAGCTTAGATGTAGAATAGATGCGCTTGGGTGGATTTTGGGAGGATATATAGTGGAATCCTCTTCCAAATCTTCTCAAAATAGACATTGAAGTCCACCACACTTTCAAGAGATTTCCTCTTGATAAATGTGAATTTTTTCAGAGATTGGAAGGGGTCCTCCACTTCTCCAAACGCATACATTAGGGTCTCCACCAAATATTACCATGTAGATATGCTCCTCGATTGTAGGGCATTGTACCAGAGCCATGATTTGCCTTCAAGGGAGGCTACCAGTAGCCTGATAAATGCATATTCATGCATAATATTATGAAGTATAGCCATAGAAGCCACATTTTCAATATGTTCCTTCATAACTCCCTTGATGCCAATGTATTTGGGTAAGGTTTCAAAGGCATATTTTGGGATGTCAGTGAGGGATATTAAGGGGATCAGGGTCATTCCAATGGGAAAATATGGCCAATACATCAAGGCTACAATATTTATAGGTCCCAGCCATGATGTTAGAGTTGGAGTCACCAGGTGAACATACTATCTCCACTAGTAAGGTCAAGGCTACTCACCATACCTTAAGTCCTCTAGGATTTTTGGATCTTCAGCATGAGTAGGTTATTGATCTTATGATCTAGATATGCCACTTATTCAGAGTCACCGAGTGTCTTTGAGAATATTTGGGCAAACTAGAGAGTCACAAAACTCTAGTTTCCTGAAACATGGGGACTTAGTCGTTCCCCAACGGAGTTGCCAAAAGTTATTGGTCATCAATCCAGCATCATGCATAGGATGGAGTGAATGGATTAGTGCCAAGCAGTGTAGAATGGCAACTACATTAGAATGGTAGGGTGAATGATCTATGAATAAGATCGATTTCTCAAGGTGATTCCAATTACTCTACATCACAAAAAAAAAAGGAAAAAGGGAAAGAGGAAAGGAAATAAATAAAAGAACATATCCAAACTCACAAGGATGGGTATAGTCACATAAAGACCTATGCAGGCATAATACCCCATTTGAAACACAAAATCTACACCAAATTTCCCAAAGATGTCCCTATTCTAGCTCTCTATTAGTAGTGGGTGAGAGGCAAATTCTAGTATCGATAAGCAGATTCATGAGATCTAGGATGCACAATCAAAGCACTTCTGCTCGATCAGCATTAGCAAAAATAAACCCCCAACCCAAATTAATAATATACTCCCCCTTAGTTTCTCAAGCACACCCCATGAAATCTAGATACTAGAATAACACATGATGACTTAGGCAAATAAAGAATTGAATATTCATACACTCAGTGAAGAACAAGTAGACATAGTTAGAAGCCAAATAATGCAAAATTTTAATTTATAGAGGGGAAAAATTACATAATAATTGTAGTGGCTAAAGATCCATCCTTAGGAATGACTAGAATTCCACTATTTATAGTTACATTTACATAGATTTAAAAATTTGTATATTAATGAAAGTAGGTAGGAGGATGGTCTTTGCAGCTAATGAACACTTACTTGGTACACTATTCCATTGGGAAGCGCTAATCTTCTAAAAGAGTGGTAGGTACTTCTAAATCAATCTAGATCCTTCGATCATCTACTCAGTTCATTATTGCTCTGCTACCTTGTTCTTCTCCTATATTGGTGATCTTTGGTTAAGCGGTGCATGGTAGTAACTAGAGCACTCGAGAGCCTCGTATCAAAAATGAGTCACTTTCGCTTATGGTGTAAAGTACTTAGCCCACTACAGTGATGGGTGAGCCTCCCTTTGGACTTCGAGTGATGGTGAGATTTTTTTATATCTTATGGGTTCTTCCTTCTACCCGTAGGAGGATCAGATAGGTATTCCCACATGCTTCACCAGATTGGTGCTCACATTTCCTTGCCAAAGAAGGGTGAGGGTTTTCCTTGTTACCTAAGGTGGATTTGACCAAATCTTCCACCCATGTTGGCCTCTTAGAACACCCATCCAAGGAACTAGATAGGTTTTGGAAAAAATTTCACCCAAACTCATAGGGAAAAGGACCACCTGTTCAATGGTTTGTCCTGCTTCATTCTGCCATCCACCCAATGATTTGGTTCACCTATGAATGCCACCACAATTTGGTACCTTTCACCCACCTAGTAATATATTCAAAAATATATTGAACTCCTTTCAAAAAGAGAGAATCACTTCCTGAAGGGAAGAGTGGGTGAAGGATGCAAAATTTCACCCACACTCTTGGTGACTTACAGGGGTTTTCCATTTCCTAAAAAATAGGAACTCAGAAGGATTAGGAAATATAACAAAAACATTAGAGGCAAAAAATAAGGAAAGAAAGGGCACACAAGGAGGATGTTATGAGAGAGAAGACATAAGGAGGGACATGAGCTCAAAAATAATTTTGATAAAATGAGATATTTAACACAGTGATAAGTAGAGTGGTGGGAAAGAAATAGAAGCTCAACTAACAGGAGAAGAAGAGAGTGACAAGGAAAAGAAAACTAGAAAGATAAGTCCAAGGTGGCTAACACAGAGATAATTTCTATGGACATGAGCAGTAGGAAGACAAGCAGTGGAAACAATAAGCAAATGCTCAATAGGCTTGTTGTAAGATAGATAGAGAAGGAAGAGGAGAGAGGAAGCAATAGGAGTGAAAAAACCTTTGTTACCAATCGAGAGAGTTATAAAAAACAAAGGGGTAAATAACATAAATGGGAGGAAAGGGTAGGAAAAAGGAGAGAAACAAAAGAATTTTTTTTTGAATCTTGTCAAGTGAAACCAATGGGGTATGAACCCTTTTTCACAAGGTGTTCTTACGAACTGAATTTACTTGAACGCAACCCACCAAAGACCTGAGAGATTCCAAGAGCAGATAGATTACCATTTTATCTCATATATTTTGTCCCATGCCATATTTTTTATATAATCCAACAAAAATCCTCTTTTACTGATTATTACCGACCAGGAGGCCATTTAGCTTCAACCACAACTTATGGTTTGGACTTCATGGTCCTAAATTACATCATACCATAAGGGCTATTTATAGCAAACCTATTCTATGTTGTGCTTGTGTTTATGAGTTCCAAGGCTTATTGTAACTCCTGAGAATGAGTGAGAGGTATTAGAAATTACTGGATGTATCCATTGGGCTATGGGGTCATGAAAATAATGGATATAAGAACAAAGGACTAGGAAGACAACACAGAGATGGAGGGGAATGTTATATTTCCTAAATATTTTTTTTGGTAAAATCCTTGCTGATGCCCACTGATGCTTGACCAAGTGGCAACTTTTCATGGGACCTTATTGCACAAATGGTCAATGAAAACTTGTGATTCCCAACACACAAGCCTTGCATAATGCAGGGATTTATTTATTAGATGCAAAATTACGGTGTGTCAAGAACTCCTGAGCCAAGGTGTCATCCACAAATCATCCATAAATCATCCTCTAAATTTGGAACCTTTCCCATTGGCCTTTAATTATGATAAAATTGTAATTCTTCTTTTCTTTCCTGAGTGCATAAACACTCAAGCCTTTGAAATCTAGGGTGTCAATGTCTTTTTTCACTGTATTCCACATTTTGGACGGTGCATTGTTAGTGACAAAATTTTCATGTTTTTCCTTTTCAATATTATCCAGTTGTGCCAATCACCTTGTTGACTCTTCCTATACCATTTATTCTTTCTCTCACTCATGAACATCCACATCCTTACCTATATTCTCAAGGATATAGGGTTGATGATTTTTGCCATATTCATGGATGTGGGCTTCTTGATATACCTGCCCCTGGTTCATGCCCACTTCATGATCTAGCACTAGCTCCTAGAGGAAACTAAAGGATTGAAGCCTCCACATCATAACCTACTTAACCTTGATAGCCTCCTCATAGATTTGGATAAAATGAGTTTCCCCTTATTGGTGCAAAAAGAGACTGATGTCAAGACCAAGAGATCAGATGTAGAACATATGTTCCTGGGTAGAGTTTGGGAGGATCTCTAGTGGAATTCTCTTCCAAATATTCTCAAAATAGACATTGAAGTCCACCACACTTTCAAGATATTTCCTCTTGATAAATGTGATTTTTTTTAGATATTGGAAGGGGTCCTCCACTTCTCCAAACACATCCATTAAGGGCTCCACCAAATCTTCCCATGTATATATGCTCCTTGACTATAGGGTATTGTACCAGATCCATGCTATGCCTTCAATGGAGGCTACTAGGAGCCTGATCATTGCATCTTCATGCATGATATTGTGAAGTATGGCCATAGAAGCTAAATTTTTAAGATGTTCCTTCATAGATCCCTTGATGCCACTGTATTTGGGCAAGGCATCAAAGGCATAATTTGGGATGTCAATGAGAGATATTAAGGGTATCAAGATCATTCCAATGGGGAAATATGTCCAATCCATCAAGGAAACAATCTTTAGAGGTCCCAGCTATGATTTTAGAGTTGAAGTCACTAGGTGAACATACTATCTCCATTGGTAAGGTCAAGGTTGCTCACCATACCTTAAGTCCTCCAAGATTTTTGAATCTTCAACACAAGCAGGTGACTGATCTCATGATTTGAATGTGCCACTCATCCAAAGTCACCAATTGAATTTGAGAATATCTGGGTAAATTAGAGAGTCGCCAAACTCTGGTTTCCTAAAACATGGGGACTCATTCATTCCCCAATAGAGTCACCAAATATTTTTGGTCATCAATCCAACATCGTGCATAGGGTGGGTGAATGGATCAGTTCCAAGTAGTGTGTAATAGCCACTAATTTAGAATGGTAGGGTGAACGATCTCTAAATAATGTCAGTTCCTTAGGGTGATTCCATCTACTCTACATTACAAAATAAAAGGGAAAAAGGAAAGAGAAAAGAAAATAAATAAAATACCATATCCAAACTCACAAGGATGGGTATAGTCACATCAAGAGCTATGCAGGTGTAATAACCCATCCAAACAATAAAATCTAAACTAGATCACTCAATGATATTCCTATTCTAGCTCTCTATCAATGGTGTGTGAGAGGCAAATTCTAGTATCGACGAGCGGGTGCATGAGATCCAGGATGTAGAATCAAAGCACTCTCACTCGATTGGCATTAGTAGAAATAAACCCCCAACCCATATAATGAATACGCTCCCCCTTAGTCACTCAAGCACACCCCACAAAATCTAGATACTAGAATAACATAGGATGACTTAGGCAAATAAAGAATTGAATATTCATACACTCAGTGAAGAACAAGCAGACACAGTTAGAATCCAAATAATGTAGAATTTGTATTTACAGAGGGGAAACCTTACATAATAATTGTAATGGCTAAAGAGTCACCCTTAGGAATGACCAAAATTCCACTATTTATAGTTACATTTACATAGATTTCAAAATTTGGACATTAATGACAGTAGGTAGGAGGATGGTCTTTGAATCTGATGAGCACTTCCTTGGTAAACTACTCCATTAGGAAGCGTTAATATTCTATAAGAGTGGTAGGTACTTCTGAATCAATATGGACCCTTCAATCATCTTCTTAGCTCATTATTGCTCTCCAGCCTCGTTCTTCTCCTCGATTGGTGATATCTTGTTAAGCAGTGCATGGTAAGTAGTAGATCACCTCAAGAGCCTTGTGTCAAAAATGAGTCACTTCCACTTATAGCATCAAGTACTTGGCCCACTACGATGATGGGTGGGCCTCCCTTTGGACTTCGGGTGGTGGTGAGAATTTTTTATATCTAGCGGGTTCTTCCTTCTACTCGTGGGAGGATCTAACAGGTGTTCCCACATGCTCTACCATATTGGTGCTCACATTTTCCTGCCTAAGATGGGCAAGGGTTTTCGTTGTTCCTTAGGAAAAATTCAACCAAATATTCCACCCATGTTGGCCGCTTAGAACGCCCGCCCAAGGAGTTGGATGGGTTTTAGGAAATATTTTGTCTAGACTCGTAGGAAAAAGGACCACCCATTCCATGGCTTGCCCTAATTCATTTTGCCATCTGCCCAATTCTTTAGTTCACCCATGACTACCATCATCACCATTTGGTACCTTTTACCTACCTAGTAATGTCTTCAAAAATCTATAAAACTCCTTTTGAACAGAGGGAATCACTTCCTAAAGGGAAGAGTGGGTGAAGGATACAAAATTTCACCCACAGTACCTATGATTTTGGATGCAAAAATGTTAGATTCCTCCAAGAGTCAAATTGTGCATGTTTTTAGCACAAAAATTTGAAAAATATTTTATTTTAGGAAATGACATTTAAACTAAAACAAAATGACTACGTAAAACCAAATGAGGTAAATCATGAAGTTGTGTGGATTGGGACTGAAATACATTTTAGGGCTTTTTGGTACTCCATGTCAATTTTGTAGTGCCTATAATGTAGCAAGACTAAAAAATTATTTAGTTAGCTATTAAAACAACAAAAACAAAAAAATCATGATCATAAAAAATAAATAAGGAAAAACATGTCGTATTTCATTAATATTTGTAAAAGTGTTACAAATATATTTTGATATACTTTTAAAATATGCCCTAAGGGCTACAAAATAGGGACTCCATAAGGAAGGACCCTAGAATCAAATGTCTTCATGGAACTACAAGAGTCTTCCTTTAGATCCTCATAAGAGAGTGGGTTTATGACGCATGCCACTACAAGCTATGCCAATCCTCAAAATATATGTAACCCTACACAAAATTATTAGATTTTTTGGAGGTTTGTCTCAATAAAATATCTTATAAACATAGACATGGTGACTCAAAAATCAAGTAGAAATGCATTAAGGAAATGTAGAAATGAGCTAAAACTAATGGATAAGAAAGGGGTTACCTGGCATGCTGACTTGGTAGCTTGAAAATTGATATCATATGCATCCATGCATTTTTTGGGTGGTTGCACCTATCCATGTGATTTCCTATTTCTTTCTCTAATTGGTCAATTCTTAATATGTAGAGTAAACTGGTATAGTTTGATATCGATCCAAGAATCATCGATACCTATTTTGCACCTGCAATAATAAGTATCTATAAAGAAATATCGATGGGAGGAGTGTTGAGTGATTAGAATATTTAGAAATATTTTAGATTGTATTTGGGTAGCAAATAAATGCATAAAAAACTCCTTTGATACCATAGGCAACATGGTTTATTTATAGCCTTCTTGAGAAGGAAAAGGGGTACACGATGTGGTGGGAGAAAAGGGAGAAGAGATAAGGGCTCCTTTAATGTGTTAGGTGAGTGTGTAAGGATTTCCTCCTATGCGTTTGAAGTGGGGATGGGTATACTATACTTGTTAATCACATAGGAAAGAACAAAAGTCCGAGGGAAGGGAAAATCTCCTTTTTTATTAATTTGTTTTAAATTCCTTTATAGGGGGGAAGGGTGGATGCTATGTAAAGAGTGATGGGTGCTTAGGGAAGTGTGTAGAGGGGTGTGAGTGGAGTGTGGGTTGTATATAATAGGTTTATCTAGGGTTTAGAGTGACCTAGGGTTTAGGTTAGCTTTTACCTAGGGTTTAGGAAAATTGACATGATTTTTAAGTGTTTTTCTAATTGATTGTTAATTGTTGTTGCACGAGACCAAGTGTGACATTTTTAGGTGTCCACAATAATTCTACATAATCCATAGATAATGTTATCAACACTTTGATCCAATGCATTAAAGGGGTGGGTCTATTTATACCTATACTAAACCTAAATTACATAATTAAACCTAATATAACATAACAAATGAGCTTTAGATTAATTATAATCAATAAGCTAGGTTTAATAATCACAAGGTTAATATTTTCCCACAATGCTTACATAAGTAATAATTAAATACATTGTACAATGAGTGCTAGTAGTCCTATATAAACATACATCATTTAATTTTGGCCTTGGCTATAAGTCATATTACACATTCCACACTTTTGGATAAGAAAATTTCTAAATCTAAACAATTATAAAATAAAATAGGTCTTTTAACACAATCCATTCAAGAATTTTCATTTTTTTACATTTGTACATGAAATAAAATAATCCATTCAAGCAACATTTTGAAGCAAACATTATTAATAATGTTACAAAAATAAAAATTGAGCATAACATATGCAAGATGTTATAGAAACTAAGCACTTCTTTTCCTTTTCTAGAATTCCTCTTTTCTCCCTTATCCACGTAGGCATTTGAGGTAATGTAAATTCCCATTTTAAGAATTCTTCCAAAATACAAAAATCCCCTATTTATTTCCCAAATGGGTCCAAGATTGAAATATTTTCTACCAGGTAAAGGTTTCAAGGCATGATTTCTACATAGTTTCCATTTAACAACTTCTTTTTAGGAAAAATATCAAGAGAACATTGAGAAAATTATCACACAACAATCCTCCCCTCGCATTCTATAAAACCTCCAAAATTTAAATAAGACATACTCAAAACTAAAAGCTTATATATGGATTGGGTATCCTGAACTTCTCACCCTATTTTTTGGTTTCCAAAATAAAAAGGTTAAGAAGGGTCTTCAAAAAGTCATATCATTTTAAAAACTCTTTTAGAAATCAAAGAAACATATGCATATACATTGCACTTTGACTTAATATTTATTCTCCATATGCAAGAAGCACTTATGCAACTATAAGTGCAACTAAATAGTGGCATATGCAAATTTTATTTTATACACTCTCTATATGTATTGCTTTTACATATCTATTGCTTTTACATATCTATTGCCCTCTCCCTAGTAACAATGTCCCTCACTAGTTTTATGGAGTAGGCAACCCTATCAACACTCACACCATAAAACATATGATATTTTTACATTCAATCATGTTACCATACATAAAATTAATTAATAATAGCTTAATAATTAGTCCTTTTATTGAAAATAGATCTTGAGTTAGTAGCAATTTAATTTATTTTTATTTATACTACCAAATTCCTATTTGGATCTAGCATTAATCCTATTTATGGTATTAATTTTACATTTAAAACCAACTTCATCTTTGTTTATGGTGCCTCATTTTTTCATGGTACCAACTTTACCTTTCACACCAATTTTATCATTGGTTATGGCTTGTTCATGGTGCCAATTTTGTCTTTGTCACCAACCTCATCTTACATGATGGTATCTCATTTGTTCATTATGTCAAATTTACCTTCAATACCAACCTTATATATGATCATGGTAACTAAGTATTAATGGCGCCACATCCACTTCTAGTGCCAATATTAGTTTCTATAATTAGTGCCATTTTTAGTGTTGGTGCTAGAACTAGATCCCAGTGTCAGCATCACATCCAGAATTAGTAACACCACCAACAGACAATGATCCACCTTTATACTCAAAACTAACATAAGTAGAATTTATGGAAACCTAGAAACTAGAGTACTATGGTGTCAATCCATATGAACATATAAAGTAAAACTCTAGATCTTTCCCAACCTATAGAAAGTTATCACATGACTATTGATATTATATATAATTTTTATAGTACTATGTATTAATTACTAAAAATTTGGGTTATGACATTAATTATTATATCAAATATTTTTTCCTACTAAACACATGATAAGTAATATTTGATAGATTATACATCTCAAATAGAAAATAAATAACATAATTAGTTATGTAAAGTTTGAGATGTCGAACACATGGGCATCATCCCAATGACTATTCAATTCCACATACTTCCAAAAAATATTTATATTGGTATATGATTTCAAGACATTGGTTTATACAATGTGTCTTCTAATTCAAGAAATATTTTTTTCATTATAAAGTACGTTGAATTGACTATATATTTTAACATGCTACATAAGCAATGAGATTTCTTCATGAGAATATTCAAGGACTAAATATCAACTTGCTATACATATATGTATATACATAATTTGATTTAAAATTATTCCTCATTGAAGTACAATATTAGGTAAGATTAAGTATCATACAATCATACACATTGAATTATAATAGTTTTACACTAAAGTAAATATAAAATAAATTTTTAATTATCCTTTTTTTTTTTATTAGATGGAAATAAAGAGTTTTGAAAGGGTCCCCAAACCTTTTGCACATACAATCAGGACTAAAATAATAGTCCTAAAAAATCCCAACAAAAAAAAAAAGTAATACAAAAAGGTACATAGCCCAAAAACACCAAGAGAGGAGCCCCAAATAAGAGAGACCTATGAAACCAAAAACAAATAGATTAAAATATATCCAAAATAGCCTATTACAATCCCTCCTTTGAGAAGCCATGATTCTTCTTAAAGTAGTTCATCATCCAAGTTATTTCCTCCACGTAGATGGAAGACATTTTAACAAACCTATAGAGAGAGCTAAGAAGATCATTTGTTGTTTTCTAGGCATTCTCAAGAGCTTTTAGAGGGTCCTGAGCCCTCAAAAGATATTTTGCTTTTTTGGAAGAGCTTCCAAGTTTGATATTAGGCTTCTTTATGAGGCCAAAACTAGGGTCTCTAGAAATATAAAAATTAAATATTACATATTAGGGCTTCTCTTCTTGAACCATTTTGAATCTTAGGTATTTCAAATACCTCACAACACTATCATTACCTTTAGGGTTATTCTAAACTTCAACCTTCACCATTGGACCTTTAGGATTTTCCTCCTTGTTCTCCTTAGGATATTCAGTATCATCTTTAGGTGATCATTCTAAGGATTTCAGGGATGAAATCATGGTCCCTTTGCTCTCAAAATTGTTTAGAAAATAATTCCTTATTGGAAAAATCAACCACACGCTGCCCAATATTCTTAGAGAAATTTTTTAGCAACATATCATATATAATATCATGGTATGCTATTCTAAACATCCTTAAATTTTCAATTGGGTCCTATGTTCCCTTATAAATAGGTAAGATCAACATTGGGAAATGCTTAGGGTAGGGCCTAGTGGTAACCATAGGGTCTAGAGGATAGTAATAAATGAAACTTGGAGGTTGAAGTGTAGACACAAAAAATTGACCCATCAAAATGAGTCAATTCTTCCTTAGATCCCTAGCTAGCCACCCAAACTTGCTAAGTGTAAATTTGGGATCCTTTTGCCTTTCCCCTTGGCCTTGTTTCCTTAGATTTATCATATTTGTGTTTGATCTATATGGGGTGAAATTTTTTCTTACCATATTCATGTCCTGTAATGATGAGGTGCAAATTTGACATTCTGGGGATTTTTTCTCACTAAAACCCCTCCCCTTGCCGACCTATTTTTGGGTTGGCCTTTATCCATGGTGAAATTTCATTTTATTTCCTATTTTTCCCTCTAAAATTCTTATAAATAAGGGTTTGGATTCCATCCTTGACCCCAATTTTTTTTTTTGAGATCCTAATTCTTGACTTGCTCATTGTTCATGCTAACAAGTGGTCATCTGCTCCAAATTGCTATTTTTGTTATTTTATGCTTTGGTGTTGGCTACCCTTGGGTATTGAGTGGAGTCTTGATAACTGGATAGATAAACCTTATTAGAGTGCTCCATCCACCTCTTCATTGTTCCTTGACCTCTCCATTAGCTCATTAGGTTTGGTGTTCATGTTAGGCACTTTTTAAGTATGTTTTTCATTGTTTTGTACCCCATTTTTCATCGTTTCAAGGCCCAAAAAGGGCATTTGAACCAGATTCATACTGTATCCTTACAATGCATGAATTTGGTCAACCAAATTTGTTCTCTCCATTTACAAGGAATAAATTTGGTAAATTAGGGCTTGGAGGCATGTTTTGCACCCCAAAAACCCTAATTTGCATATTACATTTTAGCATTTTGTTGTGCCCATCCTATTTGCATTTTATTTTACTCATATATTTGTTTTGATATTTTTGTGCATGTTAAAAATGTCAAAGATAAATTTTACTTTCAAATGGTCAGCTAAAATTCCCAAAGGAACTTGACTGCTGCACCTCTAAGCTTAGTCTTAGAGAGGCCTAAGCAGGCCCCAAAATATTGATCAAATTTTCTAGGATTTGTGAAGTTATTTTGTAGGTTTGAAGCTATTGGATATTCTATATGCAAGATAAATATTGGAACAACCACTGGATCAGATAAATTCCTTAATATATCTTTAGGTTTTTTGGTTTTTACTTTTGTTCATTTCTGCCCAAAACCCTAGATTACAAGTAAAGAAAAAATATTTGATTGAATCCTTAGGCATTTGAAAGAATAAAAGCATATAGTGTGCATTTAGGGTTTTAATATTGTCTGTGCATCTCCATTGGACCCTTTATTAAAGGATTTATTTTGTAATCTTAGGGTTAGACATCATTAAATTATAAAACCATACTAGCGCTAGTCCTTGTATTCTTACATCTTGCATGTCTTGCATTGTTCTTTCATTTTCATTGCTTAGTTTAGAAATATAAAAAAATAGGTGTATGCTCAATTGACACATCAAAAATTCCCACCCTATACTTGGAGTGAGTCCTAAAACTATTCCTGGTGAACCCATCCTTCCCTGTCCTTGAGTATAGAGAATATAACACACCTTCGTGGTTCACCTTGTCTCCTAACGGATCTAGCCAAGAATCATACGCGATAGGGAAGTTTTCCCCCTCTACATATTTGGTGAAATAAATGTGAAAACACATCTTAGTGGCCAAAATATAAAGCCTCTTCCTTTGTGTTTTCTTGAAAACTATAAACAAGACCACTAATTCTATTCGTTTAGATCAAAAAATATTTAAAAATCATCTTTAAAATATTTTGTGTGTTTTTGCTAGTTTTTAGTTCTCCTCATTTTCCACTCTATCCTTTATCTCTCTCCTAATGGCTCTAAACCTTATGAGTGGATTAAGACTTTCATATTTTGATGATATTTTTCAATAAGATGATCAAATTGATAGAGAAAATCATAATCTAGAAGAGGAAAAAAATGAGAAAGTTGACAATGACCTTGATGCTACTAAGGGGCCCAATGGTAACATTATATTTAAACCATTTGAACATGTTTGGAATTTCCACAAACATCATAAATATGTCTTGGATAAAGCTATGGAAGATGAATCCCAACTCAAGTAAGTTGGAGTATCTCATCAACAAATTGTTTCCCCTTGAGATGTTCATAACAACCCCTTGACCGAATATTTACATCATGATAATCTTGTTTGAAACTTAACATATGCTACTACTCTAACCACCAACATTGGAAGAATTTTGCAAGTTCCTCCAACTAGTAGTGCATCTAAATAATATGTTCAATTTCCTCATCATTCAGCTAATCTCAATATTCATGCTTCTATCTCACTAAATATTGGTTATCCTCCACATCAAGATACCACATATCATAACCCATACCATAACAATGTCAATACCTCCAACATAAGCCAAGTTCCCTTTCAATAGCCTACCTATAATCCTCCCTTATGGAACTTAAGTACATTGCACAATAATAATCCCGAAGTTTAGAGTTTAACAAATATGGTGAAACAATTAGTTTCTAGAGTGGACATGATTTAGCTGCCTAGTTTCACCTACAACTTTAGAGAAATGTGCAATCAACCCTTGGACCCTATCATTACCTCTAGGACCTACCCTAAGCATTTTCTAATTTCTGTTTTGCATATCTATAAGGGAATGAAAGATCCAATTGAGCATTAAGAATGTTTAGAACAACATGTCATAATATCATATATGATGATATATTGTTACTTAAAATGTTCCCTACGATCATCGGTGGTATGGAATTAGAGTGGTATTATCAATTTTCCAATCATTATTTGAGGAATTTTGAAGAGACAATTTAAATGTTTGTTCAATAATTTGGTGCTTATGTTGAAAATAATGTGACTATGAAAGATGTCTATATGTTGAAACAAGTTAAGGATGAAAGTTTTTTAGAATTTTTATCTTGATGGAGGAGTCCAGTCGGACACTTAAGATATACCTTACCTCCCTAAGACATTCTTGAGATATTTATTGGAAACTTGCAAAAATTTGGAAACTACAACTATCACATAATTTGACCAAGATATAGATCTAGCAAGAAGGGTAGAGCAAGCACTTAAAATAAGAGGTCATATTAAAGTGAAATAATATAGGACCACAATGTCCCGAGTGAAGTAGAGGAGCTTATTAAATAAGAATTCCAAGAATTATAGTCGAATTTATCAATAGGGAAGGCACTGTAAGTTCGAAGGCTAGGAGTATTCTCGTATATTTTTTGAATTGGACATAATAAAAATTATCCGAGCTATCAGTATTCATGGATGCTGCTTGGAAATACCACAAATACTAATGGGGATTGTCACATGTCAGATAACATGGCTCCTAGTAATCTTAGTAAGTTGAAGTTGGTTGATAATCATAGGGAAGGAAATAAATGACAATATAAGACTTCGAACCAAAGCCACATGGACCACTAGATAGCCATTGCCATAAATCTAGCCAGCAAGTTCACTTCTCCAAGGCTGATTGGCCAAGATAGTATGTGGTACCAAAGCATGTCATATACGAAAGAAAGCAATTACCAAAGAATTATTAAGAGTAATTGTCAATACAGAGCTTGTGGGAGTTTTTTTTAGTACTCTGCTATGTGTGACTATAGCTTTTTTTTTATCCATTGTCTCAATGAAGGGATTCGTGTCTTTTTATTTTTTGTAATTATGATTCATGCGTGTTTTATCAGGGTATACCCAAAATATTGTATAGGAAGTTTATTTTTGATAACAGGCTATGTGCCTTACCAGATGTAATGGCTTTGGCGATATGGAGATTTTACATATATAGGATTCTTAGTAAGGATATGTTCATCAACAGCCCTGGGATGATTTTTGTAAAAGGTTTTGGGTCAACCTGTAAAACCTGGTATTAATGCTATAGTATCTTATCTACCAAAAAAAAAGAATATAGGACCACTAAAAATTAGTATAATAACAAGCACATGTGGTTGGTTATGGGATAACAAATAGTAGGCTTGTTAACAATTTTGTTAACACCCTACAAAATATGGTGCTTAACCAGCCCAAAAAACCCCACAAAGAAATTTTATAAAACTCAACATACCTATGACAATGGTTCTAAAGTAAATTTTGGAAGCTAATATGATTGAGTTACCTACCATAAGGCAACTAGATACCATGATTGATTGGTATAATCCTGGTCAATATTGTGAGTATCATAGAGTGGAGGGGCACTACACAAACTCTTGTAAGAGGTTGAAACATGTAGTTTAGTACCTAACTAATGACTTACAACTTGTCATAGAAGGTTCTCAACCCAATCCTCCAAAAACAAATTAACCTTCTACTCAAAAATCATCCACAACTAATCAAGACATGGGGATCTTCCAAAATCCCCTTCCTAAGCATGGTCATTAGGTAGCTAATAAATTTTCATATCAAAATGTGCCACCTCACTATGATAATATGGTTGGTATGATAGCAACAAATACAAGACAACAAGCGCATAACCAACAAACTCAATATTCTCAAAAGGAGACAAGTTATTCATCCAACTCACCTTCAAAACCCACCTTAGTTTTGAAGAATACCCAAAAAATGAGCACTAGGTTAGAAAACCCACCTTTAGTGTTGAATCCAAAACCTAAAGTCTCCTTCGAAATTCAAAAATAGTTAGCTAGTACCCTGACCAAGATATCCCTTTTAGAGCTTTTATAAACTTCTCCTATTCATGGGGAAGCCTTGTTGAAGCTCCTAAGACAAAAATCTATTCCTCAAAATATTTTCCCTAGTACTATGGCCAATATTGTAAGCTCTCTTAGGATACATCATATCACATTCTCGGATGATGATATATCTTCCTTAGATTTATAGGGGATTATTCACTTTACATCACTACATTTATTGGAAGTTTTTTATCAAATAGATTCTAATTGATAATGGTTCATCCCTTAATTTATGCACTTATCAATTTTCTAGAAGTTTGGATTAAAAGAGGAAGATTTAACTAAATATGATGAAATCATCAAAAATTTCAACAAGTTCCAAGAATCTTGCAGCATTGTTTCCATCCCCCTTAAGTTTGGGCCCAAGATCTTAGATACCTTTTTATATATGGTGTATTGTATTGCATATTTTAATTTACTTCTTAGACGTCCTTGGATCCATGCGATACAGATTGTCCCTTCTAATTTTCACCAATATTTGAAGATTGAATTTAAGAATCAATTTATTACCATTTTGGGTGATCCTCAACCATTTGAATATTTTTCACTAGTTGAGCAAGCTCAATTTGATCTTAATTTATATCCATTAGATTCCTTGCCTCACATAACTAAGCAATTTGAAAATCTAAATGTGAGAGAGAAATAATTAATTAATGTTTTGTCATAGGATCAAGTCAATCCTTCTCATTAAGAGCCTCTTATGAGGATATCTCATAAAATTTTGGAGTGGAGTGTTGAGGATGAGGGACCACCCTCTTCCTATTTGGTAGTTGCGACCCCAAAGGAGTATGCTAAAGGTGACACTTTTTATGATATGGTTCATTAGGATGTCCCTTAGAATGGCATCTAATTTGATGGGTTAGTCCCTTGCATTATGTAGGTTGAGTCTTCTAGTTCTCAAGAGGACTTTGGTTCTATGTCTTTCGAGGACCTTGAGCAACTAGGAGTGATTCTTGCCACACCTCCTCTTGAGGATGAGTCATCCTTTCTTATTGAGGAGACCATAGATGTTAACATAGATTCTTATGAGACCCCTATGATCCTTAATCTAGGTAAAGCCTTGTCCATGGATGATCATGAGAAATTGACCAATTTATTTAAAGAATTTCATGATGTTTTTGCTTGGTGATATGTTGACATGCTAGGGCTTGATCCCTCCCTTGTTATGCATTATTTGGTAGTTCACCCTAGTTCTAAGCCTGTTAAGTAGAAACTTAGGAAGATGCATCTTAAGTTCACCCTTTTAGTCAAGACAGATCTCCAAAAACTCCTTGAAATCATTTTTATAAAAGCTATTAACTATTCTGATTGGATTTCCAATATCACCCATATGGCTAGGAAGACAAGAACAATCAGGATATCTATCAATTTTTAGGAAATTAAATTAGCATGTCCCAAGGGTGATTTTCCTTTACCCAACATAGATTAGATCATAGATTTCACTATCAAATGTGGTATGCTTTCACTCATGTATGGTTTATCAAGATATAATTAAATCATGGTTGCCCTTGAGGACCAGGCCAAGATAAATTTCATCACACCATGGGGTACCTTCTATTATAAAGTCATGCCTTTTGGCTTGAAGAATGCTAGTGCTACATATCAGAGGGCTATGAATTATATTTTTCATGACATGATGCATGACATTTTATAGGATTATGTGGATGATCATTTTGATCATTCCATACATCGATAGGATCATGTTCATGATATGAGGTGAATTTTTGAAAGGCTTTGACAATTTAGAGTTCATCTTAAGTCCTCCAAATGTGTGTTTGGAGTCACATCTAGCAAGTTGTTAGGTTTCATTATTTATAGGTGAGGTATTTAAGTGAACCCTACTAATATAGCAGCTATCATTAACATATCTTCTCCCCCAATCCTGATCGAGTTATGTAGCTTGTAATGTTAGCTTCAAGCTATTAATCGGTTCATATACCAACTAGCCGATAAGTGTTAGCCCTTTCTTATGCTTCTTAAGAACTATTTGTTCCAATGGGATGTCGAGTGTCAACAAGATTTTTATGAGCTCAAAATACATCTCACTTCCTTACCTATCTTAGTTTCTTCTATGCCTGGTAAGCATTTAATGCTTTACATAACATCCACAACTCACACTTTGGGATCCTTGCTATCTCAGAATGATTATCAAAATAAAGAGCAATATATCTACTATATCAGTAGAAATTTGGTCAGTTATGAAACCTAGTACACTCCCTTAGAGAAACTTTGCCTTGATATGGTGTTCACTTTCCAAAAGCTAAGACACTACATGCTCATCCATAAAATATTGGTCATGGTAAAGTTTGATCCTTTGCACTACCTAATGTCTAAGCCCCACCTTTCAGGTCGATCTAATAAGTGGGTTCTAGACATTAATGAGTTTAACCTAACATTAATAGGTCATAAGACTATCAAGGATCAATTCATTGTTGATTAGTTAGCCTCTACTCCCTTATAAGTTCCTCATTCTTTGGTCATCAAGTTTCTCAATGAGTGCTTTAGCATAGATGTTGAAGATCCAAAGTCTTGGACCTTGTTTTTTTATGGAGCTCAATGCATGAAGGGTTTTGGTGCTAGAGTCATTATAGTTACCCCACAAAAAAACCCATCTCCCTATCCTTCAAACTTTATTTCTCCTACACGAACAATACTGTTGAGTATAAATCCTTGATTCTTGGCCTTATAATAGTTGTATCTTTATAGTTTAGAGTTCTCTATGTCATTGGTGAATCTCAACTTATGATCAATTAGATTAATGATGTTTATCAAACTCATGATGATAAACTAAAACCTTATAAGGATATTGAAACCAAGCTTTTATTTATGTTTGATCGAGTAACCTTAGAGTTTGTCCCTAGATCCTCCAACCACCATACGGGTGCCATAGCCATTCCATCTACTTAAATATTAATTTATAATATTTAAATTCTAAAGAATTTTTAAATAATTTATAGATTAAATATTTAAAATTTAAAGCACCGATGTTTAATTTCAAGGTGGCATATTGGTATAAAAACCATATGCCTAAGTGGCAAAATAATTATCCCTTCTTCGATTTACCAAAGGTTTGCGAGTTGTGCGTTTCATGCGATTTCATGCAAGGAATAAGATAAAGTTTTGTCTTAAGTGTGTCGATGAATAACTAATGTGAAATAAGATCTAAATCTCATAACCATCTAGTGTGGTGGTCTGGTGGCAAGTTCAAGTGAGCTAGGGTGCTTTTGAGTGGGAGATCCTACGTTCGAATCTCAATAGATAGCATTTTGAGTGGAATTGGTTAGGTGCCAAAGGAAGTAGCACAAATCCTTTTGGGAGAGGTCCCAAGAGGGAGAAGATAGAGCACATGGTGCTACTCCATCCCAAGGTGATCACCTAGCTCATGTGGCAGTTGGAGATGTAGCTAGGGCGTTGGTAGAGGCAACATCGTTAGTTCGAGTCTCACCAAGGCAAAGATAATAAATTTTTAATATATTATGTGATGTCTAAGGTTTTTTACATAAGGTCCTAGGGACTTAAAAGGGGTAGATAAAAAGTATTTTAATTGGTCATTATTTTGGTATAAGGAGTTAAGCTTTATTTTTTAATAAAAAAATTTTCACATATTGGTTTATTGGAGAAATAAGCGGATTAAAGTGTTGGTTAAGAGGACTTCTTGCCATTGAGTTATTTTGAGAAGGTGATTTAATTGAAATTATTTTTGGTATTGGATATTATTTTAACTGGGATATTATAAGGTGTATTTGGTCAATTATTTTTGTATATGTTGATGGATGCTTTCTTCAAGATGGAGTGGCAAGGTGTATGTATGTTTTGATATGTGCATTGTAATTTTGATAGAATTTATCATCTTATAACTTCCTTGAGATTGGAAAATAAGTGTTTGTGGTTGTGGTAGATTTTTGAGGTTTCTTCATCATTAATAAAAAGGTATGGGCACATTCTTCCATAGTTGAGTTGATTGATTGTTTTCTAGAAAACAAATTTGGAGTGAAAAGGACTAAATTAGGTTTCCTTGTTGAGTTGTTGAGCTATATGTGAAAAAAAATTTATAAGCATTGTTGAGTGTTTTTGAGTTAATGCTTCAAGGTTTTCTGGAATAAAAAAGTTGTTGATAAAAACCTTGTTTGATAAGCATTGTTGTTGAAGCCATTGATTGAGTGAAGAACTTGAACTAGGGTTTGCAAATATCATGAGTATCATTGTTATGTGAGATTTTTTGATAAGTATTGTTGGAAACATTTTGAGTGAGTGTTAATATGCTTGGACTAGGGTTTGTGAGTAAGGATTATTTCATTGAGTTATTGATTGAGTGGAGTTGGTTGAGCCTAGTCAAGTGAATGTGTGAAGTATTTGTTCAAGTTTTGTGAAAAAAAAATATTTTATATTTTGAATTGATTTGAGAAAGAGATTGAGTATTGAGGTGAATGTGAAGCATATTGAGTCTCTTACAATTATCTATATGTTTCTAAGAGTGTGATTGAAAGAGATTGAGTATTGAGGTGAATGTGAAGCATATTGTGTCTCTAACAATTCTCTATATGTTTCTAAGAGTGTGATTGAAAGTGATTAAGCATTGTGATGAATGTAGAGCATATTGAGCCTCTAAAAATTCTCTTTATGTTTCTATGATATTGAATAAGTTCTAGTGAGGACTTGTTGAGTAAATTTGGATAAGTTCTAGTGAGGACTTATTGAGCATATTTGGATAAGTTCTAGTGAGGACTTATTGAGCAGATTTGGATAAGTTCTAGAGAGGACTTATTGAGCATATTTGGACAAGTTCTAGAGAGGACTTATTAAGCATAGTTAGACAAGTTCTAGAGAGGATTTGTGGACAAAATAGTATGATTTTTTATGGAATCTTACAAGGTATATTTGAGACAAGTCTTTGAGAAGACTTGAGAGCAAAGTTGATTGATTGATTTTTTTAAACCTTGAGTTAAGGTTTGGGGCAGATCTAGTAGAGTTGATTTGATATTGAGTCAAGCTTTGAGTTAAGGCTTGAGGATAGAGATTGAGGATATATTTGTTCTAGACCGAAGGACTATGTTTAGTACATATTTGAGGATAGAGTTTGGTGTAGATTTAAGGACAGGTTTGTGCCAAACCAGAGACAAAGATTGAGGATAGATTTGTGCTAGACCGAAGGACTATGTTTAGTGTATATTCATGATAGATATTTAGAGGTGATAGAGTTGAGGATAGAGGTCTCCAACCAGATCAAGGAAGGCAAGTATCTTATATGGATAGAGTTCCATTTGCTAAGGGAAGTGGAGGTAGAGGTCTTATAGAGGATCACCAGCTAGAGTAGAGTTAGGATATTAGTGTCTCATGTGGATAGAGATCCATGAACTTGATTAGGGGATTTGTGTCTCCTTTGGATAGAGATCCATAAACATTGTAATAGGGAAAGGATTCCCAAGAGATTGATTGAGGAAATTTTCGTGAAATTTTTTCTTCATAGAGTAGCCCACATTGGGTGAACCATGTAAATTTTGTGTCTCTATTATGTGTGGTGATTTATGCATTTATTTGATTACTGCTATTAATATTGATATCTTTACATTGCATAATATTAATTAAAAATAAAATTAAAAATTGGTCTTATACTGTTCACCCCCCTCTTAGTATAAGCTTGTGTTCTTCACATCTGATCTCAATGCCCCATCAACTTGAGGAAGGTTCTCACATGTCTATTGAAGATACCATTGATGTGAACCTTAGTTCATACGTGAAAAGTCCCTAAATTTTCAAACTTGGTAAAATTTTATCCATATATGAATAAGAGCAATTAAGTGCTCTTCTCAAGAAGAAAATGGATATTTTTGCATGTTCCTACAAGGACATGCCTGGCCTTGACCCTAACTTGGTTTTCCATAACCTCACCTTACATTATGATGGTAAGTCGGTCAAACAAAAACTTAGAATGATGCATCCTATCATGGCCCTCCTATTAAATGAATATATTAAGAAGCTTTTAGATGTGGGTTTCATTATCCCCATTGACTATCCTAAGTGGATTTCAAACATGGCACCCATTCGTAAGCCTAACAAGGCGATACACATTTGCACTTATTTTTTAGACCTTAACAAAGCATGTCCTAAGGATGATTTTTCTCTTTCAAACATTGATACTCTTGTAGAAACTTACGCTGGCCATGAAATACTTTCTCTAATGGATGGTTTTTTAGGATACAACCAAATTCGAATAAATATTGATGACCAACACAAAAAATAATTCACTACACCTTGGGAGATTTTTTGTTATAAGTTTATTCTCTTTGGCCTCAAAACGGTAGGTGCCATTTATCAACATGCCATGAAATACATATTCCATGATTACATGCATAATATCATCGAAGATTATGTGGATGATCTCTTAGGAAAATCTAAAACCCGATAATAACACATTGTTGTATTGGAAAAAGTCTTTGATCAACTTTTAGAGCATAATGTAAGGTTGAACCCCAATAAATGTGTCTTTGGTGTTACCTATGGAAAACTACTAGGGTTCATTGTCTCCAAAATAGGTATTTATGTGGACATAAACAAAGCCAAGGCCATCATGGAGATGCCTAACCTAAAAAATTTAAATTAATTACATAGTTTACAAGGAAATATTCAATCAATCCATAATTTCATTGCACATATTTATGATAATAGGACATCTTTCTGATATTTTTATGGATAGATGAGTGTCAGAAAGCCTTTGATGAAATTAAGCAATACCTGGCTTCTCCACCAGTCTTAAATCCTCCTTGTTTGGTGGTCCCCTTCCATATTTATGTTTTAGCAATGGATTTTGCATTAGGGACAATGATTTCAAAAAAGAAAGAAAATAATCGAGAGCAATATATCTATTACATAAGTTGAACATTGGTAAGCTATGAAACCAGATATGCTTACATGGAAAAATTGTGCTTAACAATGGTTTTTTCCACTAGGAAAATCAGATATTGCATGCTTAGTCACACCACATATATCATAGCTAGAGAAAATCCTCTGCATTATATAATGTCTCGCACTTACAATAACACCCGTACTGCTAAATGGATAGTGCTTCTCATTGAATTTGATCTTGAGTTCATTAGCCAAAAATTCATCAAAGGTCAATTCGTCATCGATCAACTTGTGAAATCTCTGCTTTCTAGTGATAAACCCTTTATTATTTAGCTCCCATATGATTCGATATTCACTATCACTAAACAAAAATAAGATGTCATTCAGGAGGAAGACTTTGATATCATTCTTTTCTTTGATGATTCTAAGTGTGAAAAAGGTCAATGTTATGGAGTCATGTTTCAAATACCCCAGGAGGTGCCTATCCCCTTATCATTTAAACTAGACTTCCAATGCACAAACAACAATGTAGAGTATGAAGCCTTTATATTAGATCTTCAAGCAACTATAACTATGGGCATAAAGCATATCAGGATATTTTGTGATTCTCAACTTGTTGTTAGACAAATCAAAAGAGAATGCCAATGCAAAGAACCTACCATAAAACTTTATCATGAAGTAGCAATGGCATTGCTCTCTAAGTTTTATTGGTATGAAATCGATAGTTTTTGATGTTTGAATAATATATTTGTAGATGCAATGGCCTATCTTGGATCATTAATTCCAAAGAAATCCAAAGGAGAGGTACAACCACTCATTGTCACAATGATCTCTAAATTGGCAATTGTCTGTATTGAATATAAGGATGAAAATGATATTTGCTTTATCCATTTGAAACCATATGAGCCTTGGTCAAACAAAATAATAGCCTTTCTCAAGTTTGTAACATTCTCATCATATATGACACAGACTGCTAAACACACTTTCAAGAAAAAAGTAGCTCGTTTTACTCTCTTGGAGGATGTGTTTTATAGACATGGTTATGACAAAATTATCCGTCATTGTCTCAAGTTTGTTGAAGCACAAAGAGCCATAGTTGAGGCTCATGATGGTACTTGTGGTGGTCATTTTAGTGGAATGACCATTGCAAAGCATATTTTATTCATGGGTTATTATTAGTCCACTATGAAATGTGACTATTGCACATATGTCAAACATTGTAAGCAATGTCAAGAGCATGCTAATTCATGTTCCATCACAAGCATTACAACCTATTCAAATCCTTTGGCTATTTTCACAATGGCGTCTTGATTTAATTAGAAAAATATTACCTTCTTCCTTGGGACAACATACATTCATCATCACAACAATTGAATACTTCACAAAGTGGGTTGAGGCAATTCCTCTAACTAGTATGACTGGATAAAGAATTGTGGAGTTTATACTTCATCATATCATTTTTCATTTTGGTATTCCATCGAAAATCATCTCTAACAACAACAAGTCTTTCAATAAAAAATATGTTCGAGCACTTTGCAAGAAATATAATATCCAACATAGTTTCTCAACTCCTTCTTACCCACAAGCAAATGGATACTCTGAGGCTGCCAATAAGACCTTAATTGCTATTCTCAAGAAACTTGTTAAATAAAATTATAGAGATTGGAATACTCAAATTTCCTTGGCATTATGGGCTTATCAAATAAGCATCCACACTCCTACCAGGGCAACACCATTTTCACTAGTCTATGGAGCCAAAGCAATCATACCTCTTGAGCTTGAGATCCCCTCATTGCAAATTTTATTGGAGGAATTCATAGATGACAACACTGCTAGACAAGCATGTATTGACCAACTCACACTTCTTGATGAAATGTGGGGTAATTCTTTAGAGAATTTACAAGTTTATCAAGACCACCTAAAGTGTGCTTACAATGCCAAAGTTTATCTACGTGAATTCCAAGCAGGATATCTTATTCTTAAATAGAATCAACAAAATACCAATACTTTGTTGCATCTTCACGATAAATTCATGGCTAATTGGTTAGTTCCATACATTATTACTCAAAAAGTGGATAAAGGAACTTATAGTCTTGCTAGTCTAGAGGGATTTGAAGAGTTCGAACCACTTAATTTTATACACTTGAGAGTATTCTATGCTTAATATGATTTATATATGTATGTATATATATATATATATATATATATATATATATATATATATATATATATAGTATGTATATATA